>CM068372.1:265036773-266413514 GCA_034769895.1 Magicicada septendecula
ACATCACGTCTTTTCATTTTGATACTCGAATGGAAATTTATCGTCTGCTTAGAGAGACCACCGCGTCATCTATCCAGATGTTGTATTCATGCACGTTTCTTTCCACTGTAATCAAGAGGCACCAAGAAGCTTCAACAACACAATAAATTTTAAAATTTTAATTAAATAACCAAAATTAACTTTACTTGTTTCATCTTATTTGATAAATAGGAAGTGAAAATGTAACCGACACTGAAAGCTGTAATTACAGTCGTCCTTGAGATGTTACGAAAGTTGTCTGGAGCCATCCACAGAAACCTTTACCGCTTTCATTGAAAATAAAACGTTTATTAAAAACAGAAATTACACAAAACTGCATTAAAACTATAGAAACGCTTTCGGTATTATAGCAGGTTGTAATAAAGGTCATTGTTACGATTGTCATAGTGATTTGTCTTGTTTATTCGTTTATATTTTTGGAATGTACAATTAGTTAGCAAGGGCGCAGTTTTCTTTTGAACAGCGTATCTTTATTGTGTAGGCCTAATGGTACTAGACTACAAAATCATATGTTGCTTTACAGGGTCGGGGGGACGAACGGGGCCGGACCCCCCCTAGAGTGTCGAAAAAGTTGACGAATTATGTTATTCTCTTACATTTTAGGCTGTTTTATTACTTTTTAGTTGTGTAAGCTAATATAGTTGTAACTCTTTTTTAAATATGCGAACAGATCTATTACGTAACATTAGCTTATACGTTTGAAATATGAAATATAGGAAAATCAATTCAGTCAATATAAACAATGTTTCAATAACTCGTATTTTTATTGAGTAATTACCATTTACTTTAATTGATCTGATTTCAGCCACTTTAAAGATAGTAAAGTCGATTAATCTTAACTTTTTTTCTTTTATATGAAGCCGATCCGACATTGTCCCTCCCCTCCAAACCACATTCTATATATGCCACTGTTGCGATACAGGCATATGCGCACCTAGTTCGAACCTAGTTTGGTGTTTGAGATATTCACCAAGCAAGAGCCCACTGTAAATGTTTACAACTGTCTGCTTGTTCTCCTCAGAAATCGCTAAACTGAAATCAAGAAACTGACAGTTCACAAGGTACATTTCAAAAAGCAGTCAAGATAGTAAAATTGCGGCCATACAAAGTCCATCCCACTGAAGTGGCCAGATAAAGAGAAGCGAGTCCCATATTGCCAACAAGCCGAGTATCATTTTCTTTATGATAATACAACAGTGAGGCATACACATGGATTTTCATCGAATTTTTGGTAAAGCTTAGTGATATCGAGTTGACGCAACGCTGATTCCAACAAGATGGTACAACATCAGATGCTTCGCCGGGTTCTTGTTTCTTTGATGATCACATAGTTCAAACGACTCATAGTCATCTAGATCATCCTATCTAAATTTTTTTTACTTTTATTTTCAGATTTTTGTAAAGGACAGCGTATATACTGCAATGTACATTCTAACTGCATATGGAATGTAGCAGAGCATATGATAGCATATAAAAAAATCGGTATGGAGAACCATACATGACTTCCATGTCCTAAAATTTATATTTAAAATCATTTAAATATTAATTAAATAAGTGGATGCTTGAGTTCTGAAGAAATGACGTATCAGCTAAAATGGTACCCACATGTCAGGTGGGTTAAGATTATCCTCAATCTTCATGGTGAAGGACTGTACTTTTGGATAAAATGTTTGTAGGTCGAACGAAGAGCTGGCCAAAGGGAGCTGCGATTTGATTCCTGTAATGAAATTAGACTCTCGCTGCGAGTTATGGGCCGAGGGTGAATGATGTCTAGTATTTCCTGTCAATACTATACTAGTCATTTTTCTTTTTTAAAAACGAGTCTTTCTTTCTTTCTTTCATTCGTCTTCTGATTTCCTGAACGACGATTCTGTTCGCCCGTATAATTATAAATTTCTCAGCAAAACATTTCTTCCTTAATACGTTTGTGTCCTCTATTTAACACCCACCATTCTGATCTATGTCGTAACGCTATATTTCACACAGGCTAGTAAATAACTAGTCATCAGGGAGGTCAAAATATTTTCCAGGAAGGGCAAACAATTTTCCAGACGAGAAAAATATTTATATATTTTTCATAAATACTGTAACAAGACCGGTATATGCTGGTTACAAATAAATATTTCTGTACTGTACAAAAATAAAAAAAATTTTTAATTTAATTTAAAAAAAAATTTTTTAAAAATTTTTTATGTTGGTTTATTGTTTAAATAATTAATAAATAATTCTTGTTATGTGTTTTCGTCGAAAATTTAAAATTCTGTAATTTATTTATGTCAATCTGTTCCCCCGTATAATTATAAATTTCTCAGCAAAACATTTCTTCCTTAATACGTTTGTGTCCTCTATTTAACACCCACCATTCTGATCTATGTCGTAACGCTATATTTCACACAGGCTAGTAAATAACTAGTCATCAGGGAGGTCAAAATATTTTCCAGGAAGGGCAAACAAATTTCCAGAGGAGAAAAATATTTATATATTTTTCATAAATACTGTAACAAGACCGGTATATGCTGGTTACAAATAAATATTTCTGTACTGTACAAAAATAAAAAAAATTTTTAATTTAATTTAAAAAAAAATTTTTTAAAAATTTTTTATGTTGGTTTATTGTTTAAATAATTAATAAATAATTCTTGTTATGTGTTTTCGTCGAAAATTTAAAATTCTGTAATTTATTTATGTCAATCTGTTCCCCCGTATAATTATAAATTTCTCAGCAAAACATTTCTTCCTTAATACGTTTGTGTCCTCTATTTAACACCCACCATTCTGATCTATGTCGTAACGCTATATTTCACACAGGCTAGTAAATAACTAGTCATCAGGGAGGTCAAAATATTTTCCAGGAAGGGCAAACAAATTTCCAGAGGAGAAAAATATTTATATATTTTTCATAAATACTGTAACAAGACCGGTATATGCTGGTTACAAATAAATATTTCTGTACTGTACAAAAATTAAAAAAAATTTTAATTTAATTTAAAAAAAATTAAAAAAAAATTGTTTATGTTGGTTTTTGTTTAAATAATTAATAAATAATTCTTGTTATGTGTTTTCGTCGAAATTAAAATTCTGTAATTTATTTAAGATACCTGTGGATACCTGTAAGATATTTAATTATCCCTGTGGATTTATCCCTTCCACAGGGATAATCGATTCTCAATACAGGTTATATTATATAATTATTTTTTGAAAGGTTCTTTTAACGGTTATAATTATAATAGTCAGAGAAGGGGCAAGCATAGAAAGTATAACATTAACAAAAGAAATCTTATTAATTAATAAATACACAATTTGATAATAATATATAATGTTTATAATGCACAATTTTATACCCAATGGTGACTGGATGAATTCAATCGGGAGAGTTCGCTTTGCATCACGGAACCATCATGGCGGCTACTTCGCTGATGCAGTATAACATAAATGGCGTCGCTGGATTTTCAGACAATAAAATTGCCTTCACAACTGTTTTCTGTTCTCCGTAATATTGGATAATGTCTATTGCGTTGTTAGAGGTGTTCTGGTTAAATGTTCCGTGTTCACTGGCTTTAAATGTTTGTATTTGGTGTGTTCAACTTTGTCTGTGTGTGGCGAAAATTCGTGAAGTTCGTTTGTAATGTGAATTATTAATTTTTGATAGTTTTATTTCACTTGTATTCGGTTAAGTATTGTTTGTTTTCACTGTTTGTGGTGGTGATGTGCACTGATTATATGTTTAATATACCAATTTCGGTAACTCTCGGTTGTTCACTGATTTTAGGCTAAATTTTTACACGCCATTAAAATATTCTCTATATATGTTCTTAGCGCGAGCTAAAACAACCGTTCGCTTCGAATGTTAATTAAGAACTGTTTTACTTCCTTCGTCTCCTGAAATATCTTGCCAAGTTAATATTAGAAAAGTATTGTTTCAAATATGTTTCACTTCCTCTCCATGTGATTATAAAATACATTATATTCAGAATAATTTTTGGTTATTGATTACTTTCGTGAACTAGTAATTACATAATTGGTTTCTTTAACTCCTTCTGCTTAATTTGATATACAATAGTCCATATTTATAAAGATTTTTGTCAAAATTGCTATATTTCTGTCATTTTGGAAATACAGGCTCAAATCTGTTTCCTGTCCTTGTCCAAAATTTTAGCCATCTTAGGTGTTATAAATATGATTATAATAAATTTCAGATTGATATAAATCTTTTTCTTTCCTTAATTTCTTACAAATTTATTATTTGATCATTCTTTTAGTTATAATTCATGAATTTACTATTCCTCCTTTAAAATTGTTAGGTATTACATTTTGAAATTTTTTAATAATTTAATACATCTTTTTATATTATTCCTTTAATGTATAGTATCAGTTAGAGTAGTTGGTGATTGATTCACCTTATATAAACCTCATTAGTTTACATGGTTTATTAAACTTTCTTACTCAATTATAATGTTATTTGGAATTTATTATTTGGCCTAGATTTTATATTTTTACATATACTGTTTTTCAAATAATGTTATTTCTATACCCCTTCTGACTTTCTAATGTTAACACAATATTAAATAAAATTCCCTTATATAACTATTGGTACTTGTAGCAATGTATTCATGCTCATAATACAAAAAATATCGGTATGGAGAACCATACATGACTTCCATATTCTAAGATTTATAATCTGAAATATGCTTGCCTGCCAAGCACGATATATTTTCTAATATATACATAATTTACATTAAAATGAAAAAATTATAATTTTATTGCCTGGCAACAAAATTATTTTATTTTCAACAATTACCATTGTTTGAAAAAGTTTAAATGAATTTTCAAGTACTTTACTCTTGTTAATACGTAAAAGGTTGCAGGTAAACTACCCCTTCCCCTTAACCGATCTTCACCAAAATCTAATGGCCTTGAGTCCTCTACAATTCACTGACGTATGCAAAAAATTATTTGATTCTGTTTGAATTTGCGGCAGTTATCGTTTGCCATAGAAAATACGCTTGATAAAAAATGTTGCAGGTAAACTACCCCTTCCCCTCAACCGATCTTCACCAAAAACAACAGGTCTTGAGTACTCTACAAACCAGGGCGGTATGCAGAAAATTATTTGATTCTGTTTGAATTTGCGGCTGTTATCGTTTGCCATAGAAAATAACCTTGTTAAAAAAACGTTGTAGGTAAACTACCCCTTTCCCTTAACTGATCTTCACCAAAAACAATAGGTCTTGAGAAATCTACAATTTAGGGCTGTATGCAAATAATCTTTTGATTCTGTTTGAATTTGCGGCTGTTATCGTTTGCCATAGAAAATACCCTTGTTAAAACATAAAACGTTACAGGTAAACTACCCCTTTCCCTTAACCGATCTTCACCAAAAACAATAGGTCTGAGAACTTTACAATTCAGGGCTGTATGCGAAACATTATTTGATTCTGTTTGAATTTGCGGCTGTTATCGTTTGCCAAAAAAAAAAATTTTCCCTTGATAAAAAAAACCGTTGCAGGTAAACTACCCCTTTCCCTCAACCGATCTTCACCAAAAACAATAGGTCGTGAGTACTCTACAAATTAGGGCTGTATGCAAAAAATTATTTGATTCTGTTTGAATTTGCGGCAGTTATCGTTTGCCATAGAAAAAAATCTACAGACACACACAGACACAGACACAGACACACACACACACACACACACACACACTTTTCGGAAAACGACTTTTTTTCGTGTTTTGAGTGTAGTAGAATCAGAATCTGCAATAATCTCGAACACGATTTTTTTTTGCCATCACCATACTTCCATTCCTTAAGGAATATGGAAGTAACAATATTGAAAATTAATTAGTAGTCTTTAAAGTATTTTAGTGTGAACTATTTTTAAAATACATAATAAACATTTTATAAACTGATATAGTATACATACATAAACATTTTAAGCTGTATGCACACTGTTATATTAATAAACCTTCTTATCTTAATCATGATCCTTATTCTACATACCACCTTGAAATGTGGAGTTCATAGGCTCTAAACATAAACATAATTAGCCATTTAAAATTGTAATTTTTGTTAAACTTAATTTAATTAAAGTCCTTTCTGTTTATATTGTTTATTATATTTTAATCCCCTGTCACAGTAATTATTCCCCCACCTGCTCTCTTTATCATTTACATTTCTATGAATGTTTTTTGATAAAAAGTGGCCTCTTCTATGAAACATTAGAAATATTTTCACAACAATATTTCATGACATGTTATCTCTGTAATTATATAAAACATAAAAGTTATTTAATAGCACATAGTTCAAGTAACAGTACACCTTTACTTGAAGTTTATTATATTAAAATCACTTGCACTGGTACACTTACACTGTTGGTTCTGACTTATATTTGAGTTCTACAATATTCTATGACCAAACTTTTAGTTATAATTGACTGTGAAGATTTGTTTATTTTATTATATAATAACTTTAGTTGGTGCACTTCTATTCACACTACTAAATACTTTTGTTTATAATTAATTTACATTGCTTTGAGGTTTTGGGGTGTTATACTTTCTTTGGGTGATATTAAAATTTGGTTTGGGGTTTATCATTGTTAATAATAGGTTTATCATGGGTATTCCTCGTAGTTCTCCCATCCTATATCTTCCTTTCTTCTCTTCTTCCTTCTTGGGTTTTCCAAGGTAATTTGGTTTTATTTTGTCCGTTGGTTGGTTCGGGGTATCTTCTTTATTACCTGCTCCTAACCTACCTGGGTATTCTCCTGAGTTTATTTAGTTTCTTCGGATTTAACTTTCTTGATACTTTATAGTTGCATTTTTATAATTTAATTATACTTTTCTTTTATGGTGATGTTTTCCTTTGATATTTAATTATTTTCATTTGATATTCAATTATTTTCATTTGATATTTAAGTATTTTCCTTTGATATTTCTTTTGAGTTAATTGTAATTTAATGTATTTATGATCATAATGGAATTATTACTTAGTGGATTATCTATCATGCTACAGATTGCCCTCCTCCAGAAGTGATTAGTTCAGACTATACTTGGTTTGTCTGAAATAATTGCTTATGATAATTACTATATTTTTATTTTATTCTTTACTTCCTTCCATTTCTAAATTTTTCTTCTCCATATTCGAGCTTACATCTATTTCATTCTTAATTGATCTTCCTTGATAGTAATAGTCATCTGAGTTTCATATTTATTATGTTATTTTCATTTTTCTTCTTGGTGTTTTATCCCTGGGATATTTATTCCCCATCATTCCCTAACACGTGAGCTGGTGCAGTTCAGAGAGGCACTGTACGCTACTTACTCTGCTGCCCAATACTTCACTTCTAATTGAGTACAGATGCAAATCATCTCTGCTCAAAAACATATTAATACTGCTGGACTTATCTACAGACAGTTATTAAAAAAAATTATTTAAGAATAGTCCACTTTATGACTATTTAAAAAATATCTTTGGATACTTCACTTTGTATATTGCTCAGAGATTTTAATATTCCTATCTCAGTTATTTTTCTGACTTGTTAGCTTGATTGTTATCTCAATTCTTATTATGGTGGGAAGCTCTTTTATTAATATAATTATCATTGTTTATTCTAATATAAAGTTTTTGTTATTAATTCTTTATTCTTCTCTGGTTTTTATTACATCTGCTTCTGTTTATTGGTAGCATATATTTTCTGATATTTTTTGTTTGTTTTACAGCTTTTATTTATTCCACTAGTTCCATGTTCTAGCACTTTCTTCTAATTGTCTTTACTTCAAAGTGTTATTATTTTTATTTCAATACAAGTTTATTCATGTAATCGCATCACTGGTTTTTATTTCCTTTTATTTAATTTCATAGAATGTTTTTTAGAAATCATTGGTTGTAATTTGACATTACTATATTTTTTAGAATTGCTTTATTTAATTCTAAATTCTTTTTCTTTTATTTATCATAAATATTTTCCATAAATACTTTGTTTGTACTTTGACATTATCATATATTTGAATTTTGTTGACTTTAACAAAATTCTTTTCTTTTTGTTCCACAATAGTTTTTTTCATAAATATCTTGTTTGTAAGGTGAACTTACTTCATTTTTTGAATTTAGTGGTTTTTTTTTTATTCTTCCAAATGGTTTCTTTCAAATTTATTCGTAGTAAGTTGATCTTACTATTTTTTTGGAATTTTGCGGGTTTTTATATTCAAAATTTACTCCTCATGATATTTTTTCATGGAAGCCTGGTTATATACACCTTTGATTCTACCAGAACCCATCTCCTTTATCTCATAATTATTATTGTTTTTGTCCATGGAGACTATATAGGGTCCAGTGTATAATAGTAACAACTTCTTTGTTATTCCTTCCAGTGAGCTGGGTAATTTCCGATTTTTCAATAATACCTTTTCACCACTTGCATAGGTTATTATTTTACCCATACCTTTTTGATATTTGTTTCGCCGTTTCTCCTGGTCTTCGGCCACCTTGTTGTAAAACTTTATTTTGTCAAAAGTATAAATATTATCTTTTGGGAACTCTAATATTTCTTCGATCTCTCTTGGGGGTTGTTTCTCGTACATGGCGGAGTTTGGGGCAATTCCTATGGCTGGGTGGTATGCCAAGTTGAGGAATTCTTCTGTGGCTTCTAGGTAGTCTTGCCACCTCCTCTGTTGATTGTGGCAATATGTTCTTAATATCCGCCCCACTTCTCGTAATACTCTCTCTGCCGGGTTACTGCTCGGGTGGGGTGGTAGACCGAGGTTTTGTAAGTCCGAACACCCATAGATAGTAGGGCATCCCGCCATTTTTTCCCCTTGAATTGGGTTCCGTAGTCTGTAATGATCGAAACTGGTTTTCCGACGTTTGGGAAGTACTGGTCGGTCAACATTCCGAGAATTTATTAGTAGTTGCCCGATTTGCTGGGTATAGCTTGACGAACTTAGTGAAATGGTCCATCACGATTATCTGATACTTATATCTGTGACGACCACCACTGCGGGGAAATGGCCCGCAGATGTCCAAGAATACTTTTTCCAACTTTGCCTGTGATGTTATAGGAATCATTTGGCCTTCCTTTTTCTCATTATTAGATTTAACGAGTTGGCAAATGTGGCAACCTCTTATATACTTCCGGACCTTCCGGTTGACATCCTTCATGTGGCAGCTCTCCTCCAGGGCCTTTATCACCTTTAAGGCGCCCATATGCCCATATCGAATATGATAATTAATTATTATCTCTTTTTCGATATGGGTTGGAATGATTACCTTCCATGTCTCCTTCCTTAAAGATGGTTTAATGAATAGAATATCGTTATTAATTTGATATCGGGCGATAGTCTCGTCCCCTGCTTCTAATCGATTCTTAATAGATCTTAATTTCGGGTCTGCTTGTTGGTGGGTGCTCAGGTTAGTTAATAATGTGGCTAGATCGGCTCTGGTGCTAAGAATGTGGTATATCTTGAGTACACATTCTTTCTCTCCCTCGAATGTCTGCCTTTCTACGTCAATACGTGATAACACGTCTGCAACGACATTCTTTTTCCTGGGATATACTCCCACTTAAGATTGTATTCTTGCAGTACCAGTATCCACCGGGTCAACCTTCCGTGACTCAGTTTGCACCTCCACAAGAACGATATGGACTTATGGTCTGTCCGGACGGTAACAGGATAACCTAGGATGTAGGTGCGGAATTTGCCACGCTCGAACACTACACTTAACAGTTCTTTCTCAGTGACGTGGTAGTTCTTTTCGCACTGGTTTAATGCTCTACTTGCGAAGCAAATCACGAGATGTTCGCCCTCCTCATCCTCTTGATATAGCGTTGTGCCGAGGCTAATGTCGCTGGCATCGCAATTTAAGAAGAAAGGTTTACTGAAATCTGGATGGCGAAGTATAATGGGTTCAAGAAATTTTTCTTAAACAGTTGTAATGTCTCGTTCTGCTCTATACCCCAGATCCATTTATTTTTTGATGACAGATGCGGTTGAAATTTGGCGGTCAATCCAGGATACTTTTCCTGGAACTTGCGATAGTAATTACAGAGTCCCAGGAATGACTGTAATTGCCTTCTATTCCTTGATATCGGAAATTTCTGAATCGCTTCTACTTTTTCAGCTGACGGTGAGATTCCTTGGTCATTTAATATAAAGCCCAAGAACTGAATTTCCTTGGCAATGAATTGAGATTTTTCCAGCTTGAGCGTGATGTTATTCGCAGCCAATTTCTTCAGCACATGTTCCACACGGTAGCAGTGTTCCTCCCATGTTTCTGAGGTCACAAGCAAATCATCTACGTACACGGTGGTGAATTGTAGTGCTTCCTGGCCAAGTATCTGGTCCATGCAGTGCACAAAGACGGCGACCGAATTCACGAGTCAGAAGGGCAATCTCTTAAACTGGTAGTTACGCCCTTCGAATATGAATGCCAGATACTGGCGACTCTGTGGGTGCAATTCCACCTCCCAGTAGCCGCACACCGTGTCCCAGGTACTAAAGTACTTGGTACCGTGGAAACGTTTTAAAATCTCTTCTATCTCACCGGGCGAAGTCCTGTCATTAATTATCATCTTATTGATTTCTCGCGCATCTAGGCAGAGACGGACTTGTCCGTTTTTTCTTAGGAATAGCCACGATAGGACTGGTGTATGGGGATTGGCTATTCTCTATTATGTCACGGTTAATAATCTTACTTATTCCAGCTCTTACAGCTTCCTTTCGTGATTGCGCGATGGGGTATGACTTCCGGTTAAAGTCCACTGTATCTCAAAATTGTAGAGTACACTGGTAGTTTTTTACTTTACCGGGCTCGTCTGAAAATACTGATCGGTATTGTTCATACATTTTTATTAATTTATCCGCTTGGTGTATTGGCAACCTTTCCCTTATAATACCGCCCCGGAAATCCCTGATTTCCTGGTTCTTTTGGGACCATAAATCCTCATTAGAGTTATCGTCTATTATCCGCTCAATCATAGGAGTATTGTTTATATAATGGATTTTACGGATTTGTTGGTGGATATCGCTGGGAATTACTGTATCGCTACCAATCAAGTCAGCCGTCCAAGTTTGTCCGTTCGTAAAAAGTGATAATTTCTCCGTTCGTAAATCAATTATTGCGGAGTTCCGTCTGAGCACATCGCACCCCACTAATATGTTAAACGGCAGCCCGGTTGCCACTAAGAATTCCATGTCAATCGCTATACCACAGCTAATCACATTTGCTGAAACTTGTCTTCTTATCGTCTTGTTTTGGCGGCCGGTGGCACCTAATAAAATAATATTATTCAACGGCAATGTCGGTAATATTCTTCCGCATTCCCTCCAACTCTGTCGTACTAATTATTGAGACATTGGAACCAGTATCGATCATTAGCCTTGCGGGGACTCCTTCTACCTCCGCATCGATATGTATTATTTCATTATTTATATTATTGTTGGGGCTAGTATCATCCTCCTCCAATAATTCGTGTCGAAGGTTTTTTAAATAATTACAACCTATTATTGTTATACGATTTGTGTCAGTTGCTCTTGGCAACTCATTTATATACCCAGGAGTTAGGAGCAGTAATGGGTCTAGGTTATTTATTACTGCCTCCTCCCGTTTAAATGTTCGATATCATCATTATTATGTGTCGCACTAATTGAGGCATCAGTCGGGAGACCTTGAGTGGGTCCCTGCCGCTCTGCGCGATGATCCAACGGTTGTTCGCGGTTTGTCTGCCGTTCGGTATTGTCTAGACTTGTACTCCGTCTAGTCTGATTATACCTTGGTTCGTCACGTTCTCGGCTCCTCCGCCGATCCTCATATTCATGGTAGCTGTTGCGTCGCTGATGGTAGTACCTACGTTGGCGACCGTCTTCAGCTCGTATGAAGTTCACCCTCGGTCTAGAAAACCTATTATTACTATTGTTATTATTAGGTTGATTGATCTGGGTAATTTCGGTATTTATTTCTTCCCTGACTTCCTGTACTTCATTCTCCGTTTGGCGACATCTTTCTTGAACTTCCCTGATTTATTGATTTATTGTTGTTATCTCTTGTTCCAATTTTTTATTTATAGCCTTCTTATTGTCTCTGATTTTCCTGTTCAACTCTTCCTTCGCCAACTCTATTCTCTCGTCTACCTTGTTCATGTTTTCCTGGTTGACTTCCCTTAATTCTTCTCTCAGTAGTTGCTTATCCTCTCTCAATTCTTCCAACTTCTCCCCCATCTTCTCTTCCATCTTCTTGTTATTTTCCCTTAATTCTTCCTTAAATTATAGTAAAAAATAAAACCATAAAATAGTTTTAGTGATTTCCACTCGTCAATTTATTAAAATTATAAATCCATGACAGCTGTTTCGGCAGCACAGTGCCTTCATCAGATGGTGTAAGCTGACTAATTTTCGTACAAACAATACAGAATATAAAATATAATACAAGTGCTGTTGTATAGAGAGCGATAGTAATCTCGTGTCAGTAAGATTTATACACATTACACTAACATATACCCAGTCTATTTATACAAATTAAGCAGAGGCGAGCTATTTAGATCTAACTGATCATTTAATAATACATTTAAATATTTGTGTTTATTAATTTCAAGGGTTTCTAATAAATCAAGCTTTGGACCTTTATCAGATAAATGTAAAATTTCAAAATTGTCATTATAACTATGGTCTTTTTCTAACAAGTGATTTGCATAATTTGATTTGCCATCATTATATCTAAAACTATAATTGTGACCATACATTCTTTTTTCGAAAGATCTACCTGTCTGTCCGATATACACTTTATTACAAGACCCACAGGATAATTTGTATACACCAGACTTTTGCAGTTTATCTGTTTTACTCTTATTATTTTTAATATATTTTCCCAAAGAAGACTGCGTCTTAAAAGCTATATTTACATTCCTTTGTGTGAAATATTTACCAATATTATCAGAAGCAGAACCTATGTAAGTGAGAGTGTGATATCTTTTAATCTGTGTTGAGGGAGGGTAAACTAGTTTTAAAGCTTGTGAATAAAATTTTTTGTTTAACAAGTGATCTATGAGGCTAGGTTGGTAACCATTGTTGACAGCTATTTGTTTAATAATGTTAAGTTCTGATTGGAAATTTGAGTCTGATAACGGAATACTAACTAGTCTGTGGATAAAACTGTGAAAAGCAGCCAATTTATGTGAGTATGGATGTGTGGAAGTAATGTGTATTGTCATATCTGTATGTGTAGGCTTATGAAAAATACCGAAGTCTAATTTATTATTGCATTTTGTTATTGTAAGGTCTAAAAAATTTATACTATTGTTATCTTCTAATTCTAAGGTAAAGCTAATATTTTTGTGTAAATTGTTAATAAAATTAAGAAAGATCTGTAATTGTCTACGTGTACCTAGAAAAATTGCTAAAATATCGTCCACATATCTATACCAAAAAATAAACAATTTGAAATAAGGGTGTGCTCTAATTTTAGTTTCTATGTAGTCCATAAAGATTTCAGCTGCCAAAGGGCTAAGTGGATTTCCCATTGCAAGCCCTTCTTTGCCAATATAGATCTTTCCATTAAATTCAAAGTAGTTTTGATTAAGGCAAACCTTCAGTAAATTCAAGATATCCTCTCTCATAAAGGGGTTATTACAATTTTCAATTAATAATTTTTCTACAATATCTATTACATCAGTCGGTGGAATACTCGGAAACAAATTTTTCACATCAAATGATAATAAAACAGCTTTGTCTGGGATATGTGAATCTTTAATTCTGTTAATTAAGTCTAGTGAATTTTTAATACTATGTGTTGATTGAAATTTGCATTGTGTTTGTATAATCTTAATTAGTCTTTTAGATAATTTAACAGAAGGAGCAGTTACATATGATACCACTGGTCTAATTGGATGGTTATCCTTATGCAATTTAATTAAAGAGTAAAGCTTTGGTGGCTGAGGATTCATTACTGATAAAAAATCCAAATCTCGATTATCAAAGAAAGAACAATTCTTTATAGCCTGTTTAACATCTATTTGAAATTTAAAAGTCGGGTTAATATCAATGGGCTCAAAAGAGTTCAAACATTCAAGTGTCTTGTTTACATATTCGCCTTTGTCGATAGCAATAACAGTATTGCCCTTGTCAGCGCGGGTAAATATTATATTATTAACTACAGATTTTCTCTTAATTGAATTAATAGTTAGTCTATTTTTATTGTTAAATGGTAGAGTCTTAATTTGTTTAGCATAAAGAGAAGTTAATTTATCCGCTACAATGTATTTGTTCAATGGTATTGATTCGTTCATGAAATTTATTGTACTTATTACAAGCTAACTCACAATCCACACCTAAAATTTCAAACTCCTTTTTATAATTTGACGGTTGTATATTATATTTGAAACCCTTTTCAATCAGTTTAGTTTCAAAACTATTAAAAGTTACGTTGGTCAAATTCATAAAACGTTGATAAAATATATGGTTAGAAAATTTGTTATTATGCCCGCATTGTCTATTATTATAATAATTACCGCTATTACTAACCTTAAACATTTTCAACTTGTTTAACTTACGTAACTGATTTAAGTATTTATTATGAATAATTCTTTGAACCCCTTTATGAGAGAGGATATCTTGAATTTACTGAAGGTTTGCCTTAATCAAAACTACTTTGAATTTAATGGAAAGATCTATATTGGCAAAGAAGGGCTTGCAATGGGAAATCCACTTAGCCCTTTGGCAGCTGAAATCTTTATGGACTACATAGAAACTAAAATTAGAGCACACCCTTATTTCAAATTGTTTATTTTTTGGTATAGATATGTGGACGATATTTTAGCAATTTTTCTAGGTACACGTAGACAATTACAGATCTTTCTTAATTTTATTAACAATTTACACAAAAATATTAGCTTTACCTTAGAATTAGAAGATAACAATAGTATAAATTTTTTAGACCTTACAATAACAAAATGCAATAATAAATTAGACTTCGGTATTTTTCATAAGCCTACACATACAGATATGACAATACACATTACTTCCACACATCCATACTCACATAAATTGGCTGCTTTTCACAGTTTTATCCACAGACTAGTTAGTATTCCGTTATCAGACTCAAATTTCCAATCAGAACTTAACATTATTAAACAAATAGCTGTCAACAATGGTTACCAACCTAGCCTCATAGATCACTTGTTAAACAAAAAATTTTATTCACAAGCTTTAAAACTAGTTTACCCTCCCTCAACACAGATTAAAAGATATCACACTCTCACTTACATAGGTTCTGCTTCTGATAATATTGGTAAATACTTCACACAAAGGAATGTAAATATAGCTTTTAAGACGCAGTCTTCTTTGGGAAAATATATTAAAAATAATAAGAGTAAAACAGATAAACTGCAAAAGTCTGGTGTATACAAATTATCCTGTGGGTCTTGTAATAAAGTGTATATCGGACAGACAGGTAGATCTTTCGAAAAAAGAATGTATGGTCACAATTATAGTTTTAGATATAATGATGGCAAATCAAATTATGCAAATCACTTGTTAGAAAAAGACCATAGTTATAATGACAATTTTGAAATTTTACATTTATCTGATAAAGGTCCAAAGCTTGATTTATTAGAAACCCTTGAAATTAATAAACACAAATATTTAAATGTATTATTAAATGATCAGTTAGATCTAAATAGCTCGCCTCTGCTTAATTTGTATAAATAGACTGGGTATATGTTAGTGTAATGTGTATAAATCTTACTGACACGAGATTACTATCGCTCTCTATACAACAGCACTTGTATTATATTTTATATTCTGTATTGTTTGTACGAAAATTAGTCAGCTTACACCATCTGATGAAGGCACTGTGCTGCCGAAACAGCTGTCATGGATTTATAATTTTAATAAATTGACGAGTGGAAATCACTAAAACTATTTTATGGTTTTATTTTTTACTATAATTTAAGGAAGAATTAAGGGAAAATAACAAGAAGATGGAAGAGAAGATGGGGGAGAAGTTGGAAGAATTGAGAGAGGATAAGCAACTACTGAGAGAAGAATTAAGGGAAGTCAACCAGGAAAACATGAACAAGGTAGACGAGAGAATAGAGTTGGCGAAGGAAGAGTTGAACAGGAAAATCAGAGACAATAAGAAGGCTATAAATAAAAAATTGGAACAAGAGATAACAACAATAAATCAATAAATCAGGGAAGTTCAAGAAAGATGTCGCCAAACGGAGAATGAAGTACAGGAAGTCAGGGAAGAAATAAATACCGAAATTACCCAGATCAATCAACCTAATAATAACAATAGTAATAATAGGTTTTCTAGACCGAGGGTGAACTTCATACGAGCTGAAGACGGTCGCCAACGTAGGTACTACCATCAGCGACGCAACAGCTACCATGAATATGAGGATCGGCGGAGGAGCCGAGAACGTGACGAACCAAGGTATAATCAGACTAGACGGAGTACAAGTCTAGACAATACCGAACGGCAGACAAACCGCGAACAACCGTTGGATCATCGCGCAGAGCGGCAGGGACCCACTCAAGGTCTCCCGACTGATGCCTCAATTAGTGCGACACATAATAATGATGATATCGAACATTTAAACGGGAGGAGGCAGTAATAAATAACCTAGACCCATTACTGCTCCTAACTCCTGGGTATATAAATGAGTTGCCAAGAGCAACTGACACAAATCGTATAACAATAATAGGTTGTAATTATTTAAAAAACCTTCGACACGAATTATTGGAGGAGGATGATACTAGCCCCAACAATAATATAAATAATGAAATAATACATATCGATGCGGAGGTAGAAGGAGTCCCCGCAAGGCTAATGATCGATACTGGTTCCAATGTCTCAATAATTAGTACGACAGAGTTGGAGGGAATGCGGAAGAATATTACCGACATTGCCGTTGAATAATATTATTTTATTAGGTGCCACCGGCCGCCAAAACAAGACGATAAGAAGACAAGTTTCAGCAAATGTGATTAGCTGTGGTATAGCGATTGACATGGAATTCTTAGTGGCAACCGGGCTGCCGTTTAACATATTAGTGGGGTGCGATGTGCTCAGACGGAACTCCGCAATAATTGATTTACGAACGGAGAAATTATCACTTTTTACGAACGGACAAACTTGGACGGCTGACTTGATTGGTAGCGATACAGTAATTCCCAGCGATATCCACCAACAAATCCGTAAAATCCATTATATAAACAATACTCCTATGATTGAGCGGATAATAGACGATAACTCTAATGAGGATTTATGGTCCCAAAAGAACCAGGAAATCAGGGATTTCCGGGGCGGTATTATAAGGGAAAGGTTGCCAATACACCAAGCGGATAAATTAATAAAAATGTATGAACAATACCGATCAGTATTTTCAGACGAGCCCGGTAAAGTAAAAAACTACCAGTGTACTCTACAATTTTGAGATACAGTGGACTTTAACCGGAAGTCATACCCCATCGCGCAATCACGAAAGGAAGCTGTAAGAGCTGGAATAAGTAAGATTATTAACCGTGACATAATAGAGAATAGCCAATCCCCATACACCAGTCCTATCGTGGCTATTCCTAAGAAAAAACGGACAAGTCCGTCTCTGCCTAGATGCGCGAGAAATCAATAAGATGATAATTAATGACAGGACTTCGCCCGGTGAGATAGAAGAGATTTTAAAACGTTTCCACGGTACCAAGTACTTTAGTACCTGGGACACGGTGTGCGGCTACTGGGAGGTGGAATTGCACCCACAGAGTCGCCAGTATCTGGCATTCATATTCGAAGGGCGTAACTACCAGTTTAAGAGATTGCCCTTCGGACTCGTGAATTCGGTCGCCGTCTTTGTGCACTGCATGGACCAGATACTTGGCCAGGAAGCACTACAATTCACCAATTTAACAACGTTTCCACATTTTCTACGGGTGTTGCCTCCTTGTCTCCCATATCGATTTCCTTTTCGGCCTCTGCCGCCCTCTTCTTAGAAGTAGCACGGCGCTGCATGTTGTTTCCTTCTGGACGGTATAACCGCTGCCAAGCTTAATTAGTAATTAGTCTTCCAATCGCTAATTAAAGCCCTCTAGTTGGACGCCAATTTGTAACAAGACCGGTATATGCTGGTTACAAATAACTATTTCTGTACTGTACAAAAATAAAAAAAAAATTTTTATTTTAATTTAAAAAAAAAATTTTTTTAAATTTGTTATGTTGGTTTATTGTTTCAATAATTAATAAATAATTCTTGTTATGTGTTTTCATGGAAAATTTAAAATTCTGTAATTTATTTATGTCAATTTATTCACTTCTGGTTAACTGTAAATAAATCTGGAGTTAATCAGATTGTCTCACTTGACTAATCGATTGGCGACTTTCTTCTATGCTCCAGTATATCACTCTCTTTAGTAATGGTCGTCTCCCAGTAAGTCCTGTACTTAATGAAAACTCTTATATTAACTGGTGAAATAAATTTAAAACCAGCTAATTGAATTATTTTGATTTATTGACAATTATTCAGAAAATATCGATTTAAAATCGATATTGATATAAAGTTCGACTCTTCCACAGGGATAATCGATTCTCAATACAGGTTATATTATATAATTATTTTTTGAAAGGTTCTTTTAACGGTTATAATTATAATAGTCAGAGAAGGGGCAAGCATAGAAAGTATAACATTAACAAAAGAAATCTTATTAATTAATAAATACACAATTTGATAATAATATATAATGTTTATAATGCACAATTTTATACCCAATGGTGACTGGATGAATTCAATCGGGAGAGTTCGCTTTGCATCACGGAACCATCATGGCGGCTACTTCGCTGATGCAGTATAACATAAATGGCGTCGCTGGATTTTCAGACAATAAAATTGCCTTCACAACTGTTTTCTGTTCTCCGTAATATTGGATAATGTCTATTGCGTTGTTAGAGGTGTTCTGGTTAAATGTTCCGTGTTCACTGGCTTTAAATGTTTGTATTTGGTGTGTTCAACTTTGTCTGTGTGTGGCGAAAATTCGTGAAGTTCGTTTGTAATGTGAATTATTAATTTTTGATAGTTTTATTTCACTTGTATTCGGTTAAGTATTGTTTGTTTTCACTGTTTGTGGTGGTGATGTGCACTGATTATATGTTTAATATACCAATTTCGGTAACTCTCGGTTGTTCACTGATTTTAGGCTAAATTTTTACACGCCATTAAAATATTCTCTATATATGTTCTTAGCGCGAGCTAAAACAACCGTTCGCTTCGAATGTTAATTAAGAACTGTTTTACTTCCTTCGTCTCCTGAAATATCTTGCCAAGTTAATATTAGAAAAGTATTGTTTCAAATATGTTTCACTTCCTCTCCATGTGATTATAAAATACATTATATTCAGAATAATTTTTGGTTATTGATTACTTTCGTGAACTAGTAATTACATAATTGGTTTCTTTAACTCCTTCTGCTTAATTTGATATACAATAGTCCATATTTATAAAGATTTTTGTCAAAATTGCTATATTTCTGTCATTTTGGAAATACAGGCTCAAATCTGTTTCCTGTCCTTGTCCAAAATTTTAGCCATCTTAGGTGTTATAAATATGATTATAATAAATTTCAGATTGATATAAATCTTTTTCTTTCCTTAATTTCTTACAAATTTATTATTTGATCATTCTTTTAGTTATAATTCATGAATTTACTATTCCTCCTTTAAAATTGTTAGGTATTACATTTTGAAATTTTTTAATAATTTAATACATCTTTTTATATTATTCCTTTAATGTATAGTATCAGTTAGAGTAGTTGGTGATTGATTCACCTTATATAAACCTCATTAGTTTACATGGTTTATTAAACTTTCTTACTCAATTATAATGTTATTTGGAATTTATTATTTGGCCTAGATTTTATATTTTTACATATACTGTTTTTCAAATAATGTTATTTCTATACCCCTTCTGACTTTCTAATGTTAACACAATATTAAATAAAATTCCCTTATATAACTATTGGTACTTGTAGCAATGTATTCATGCTCATAATACAAAAAATATCGGTATGGAGAACCATACATGACTTCCATATTCTAAGATTTATAATCTGAAATATGCTTGCCTGCCAAGCACGATATATTTTCTAATATATACATAATTTACATTAAAATGAAAAAATTATAATTTTATTGCCTGGCAACAAAATTATTTTATTTTCAACAATTACCATTGTTTGAAAAAGTTTAAATGAATTTTCAAGTACTTTACTCTTGTTAATACGTAAAAGGTTGCAGGTAAACTACCCCTTCCCCTTAACCGATCTTCACCAAACTCTAATGGCCTTGAGTCCTCTACAATTCACTGATGTATGCAAAAAATTATTTGATTCTGTTTGAATTTGCGGCAGTTATCGTTTGCCATAGAAAATACGCTTGATAAAAAATGTTGCAGTTAAACTACCCCTTCCCCTCAACCGATCTTCACCAAAAACAATAGGTCTTGAGTACTCTACAAACCAGGGCGGTATGCAGAAAATTATTTGATTCTGTTTGAATTTGCGGCTGTTATCGTTTGCCATAGAAAATAACCTTGTTAAAAAAACGTTGTAGGTAAACTACCCCTTTCCCTTAATCGATCTTCACCAAAAACAATAAGTCTTGAGAAATCTACAATTTAGGGCTGTATGCAAATAATCTTTTGATTCTGTTTGAATTTGCGGCTGTTATCGTTTGCCATAGGAAATACCCTTGTTAAAACATAAAACGTTACAGGTAAACTACCCCTTTCCCTTAACCGATCTTCACCAAAAACAATAGGTCTGAGAACTCTACAATTCAGGGCTGTATGCGAAACAGTATTTGATTCTGTTTGAATTTGCGGCTGTTATCGTTTGCCAAAAAAAAAATTTTCCCTTGATAAAAAAAAACCGTTGCAGGTAAACTACCCCTTTCCCTCAACCGATCTTCACCAAAAACAATAGGTCGTGAGTACTCTACAAATCAGGGCTGTATGCAAAAAATTATTTGATTCTGTTTGAATTTGCGGCAGTTATCGTTTGCCATAGATAAAAATCTACAGACACACACACAGACACACACACAGACAGACACACACACACACACACACACACACTTTTCGGAAAACGACTTTTTTTCATGTTTTGAGTGTAGTAGAATCAGAATCTGCAATAATCTCGAACACGATTTTTTTTTGCCATCACCATACTTCCATTCCTTAAGGAATATGGAAGTAACAATATTGAAAATTAATTAGTAGTCTTTAAAGTATTTTAGTGTGAACTATTTTTAAAATACATAATAAACATTTTATAAACTGATATAGTATACATACATAAACATTTTAAGCTGTATGCACACTGTTATATTAATAAACATTCTTATCTTAATCATGATCCTTATTCTATATACCACCTTGAAATGTGGAGTTCATAGGCTCTAAACATAAACATAATTAGCCATTTAAAATTGTAATTTTTGTTAAACTTAATTTAATTAAAGTCCTTTCTGTTTATATTGTTTATTATATTTTAATCCCCTGTCACAGTAATTATTCCCCCACCTGCTCTCTTTATCATTTACATTTCTATGAATGTTTTTTGATAAAAAGTGGCCTCTTCTATGAAACATTAGAAATATTTTCACAACAATATTTCATGACATGTTATCTCTGTAATTATATAAAACATAAAAGTTATTTAATAGCACATAGTTCAAGTAACAGTTACACCTTTACTTGAAGTTTATTATATTAAAATCACTTGCACTGGTACACTTACACTGTTGGTTCTGACTTATATTTGAGTTCTACAATATTCTATGACCAAACTTTTAGTTATAATTGACTGTGAAGATTTGTTTATTTTATTATATAATAACTTTAGTTGGTGCACTTCTATTCACACTACTAAATACTTTTGTTTATAATTAATTTACATTGCTTTGAGGTTTTGGGGTGTTATACTTTCTTTGGGTGATATTAAAATTTGGTTTGGGGTTTATCATTGTTAATAATAGGTTTATCATGGGTATTCCTCGTAGTTCTCCCATCCTATATCTTCCTTTCTTCTCTTCTTCCTTCTTGGGTTTTCCAAGGTAATTTGGTTTTATTTTGTCCGTTGGTTGGTTCGGGGTATCTTCTTTATTACCTGCTCCTAACCTACCTGGGTATTCTCCTGAGTTTATTTAGTTTCTTCGGATTTAACTTTCTTGATACTTTATAGTTGCATTTTTATAATTTAATTATACTTTTCTTTTATGGTGGTGTTTTCCTTTGATATTTAATTATTTTCATTTGATATTTAAGTATTTTCCTTCGATATTTCTTTTGAGTTAATTGTAATTTAATGTATTTATGATCATAATGGAATTATTACTTAATTGATATTATGTAATATCATATGTAATATCATTTGATATTCAATTATTTTCATTTGATATTTAAGTATTTTCCTTCGATATTTCTTTTGAGTTAATTGTAATTTAATGTATTTATGATCATAATGGAATTATTACTTAGTGGATTATCTGTCATGCTACAATACACACATGCATATATTAGTTTGTAATTCTCATATCATAATAGAAATATGTACACAGATTGTATTAATTTATTTAAACATTTATTGATTCAAAATATGCATAAAATTTAATGTGGCTTGTAAAAGTTAATGTTTGATCTCCATTAAGTAGTGCTCAAAGTTTTAATATTATGATGTCCGTAATCAAAACATCAGAGCAGGGTTTAGTGTGTATGAGGGTACACCGCGGACAAAAATTTTCAACATTCCGTATGGAGCGTTGCTTAGAGTAAAGCTGCGAATCTACAGTGTACGTTTCACAGAACAAACAGGGGCAAAAGAAGGAGCGCTCCGAAGTCTCTTATGGACCCTGAGCATCTTGCAGAGGGTTCATTCCCTAAAGACGATAAGTCTGTCTATGAACCGTTCCTCTGGAAACACGTGTAGTTACACTGGCCAGCGATCCACAGGAAGCAAATCGCTGTCCACGCTGGACACCTTTTCGGCTTGCACGCGTTGTATTAGTGGGTTTCGGCACTTTCAATTTAAAAAGCATGCAAACGTAAGAAAACAAACATGAGTGAGGCCAGAAATAACGCGAATTGTGTGTGTGTGTGTGTGCCCTGCCTGCCTTTTTATTGCGGTAATCACAACAATAAAACTTTGAAAATGTAAGCATTACATAATTGAGAAATGCTTGCCTGCCAGGAACGATATATTTTCACTCATACATGATTTAAATTAAAAAGAAAAAATTATAATTTTATTGCCTGGCAACAAAATTATTTTATTTTTAACAATTACCATTGTTTGAAAAAGTTTAAATGACTTTTCAAGTACTTTACTCTTGTTAAAACATAAAACGATGCAGGTAAACTACTCCTTCCCCTTAACCGATCTTCACCAAAATCAGTAGGCCTTGAGTCCTCTACAATTCAGAGACGTAGGCTATGCAAAAAAAATATTTAATTCTATTTGAATTTGCGGCAGTTATCGTTTGCCATAGAAAAAAATCTACACACAGACACTTTTCGAAAAATGACTTTTCTTCATGTTTTGAGGGTAGTACAATCAGAATCAGCCCTTATCTCGAACACGTTTTTTTTCGCCATCACTATACTTCTATTTCCTTATGGAACATGGAAGTAACGCTGTGTGAATAAGTAGAGATTGAAGACCTGAACATTATAAATTAGTTGATAAGGAACACTGTTAAAAATGTTAGTTTTAAGTATTTTTAGGTTTGTAAAACCACTTTAAGTGCTGTGAAATGGTGCGTAACAGTGCTTAGCCGCGTGTGTAGTGCGCGTGTGAGAGTGTACGTAATTATTTACGGGATATTCATAAAAAACGCGTTAATTTAAATAAATTTTATTGGAAAATTATATACAAGACTTATATCAGAATGTTTGTAATAAAAAGACATTAACTGATGACAATATTTATTTTAGAAATCAGCAACTAAATGTATGCACAATTTAATTAAAAAAAGGTTTATAAGGTTAAGGTTGTATATTTGAGCCCGTTTACGCTTACGTTTACGCGTACGCTTTTAAAACAAAACCTCCAAATTTTTGGTAATTTGAACTGGCAAGAAATCATGATCCCTTCTTGTCAGACCTTGTTTAAGGACATTTGTAATTTTTAAAAGTTTTGTTAAAACCCATCACAAACAAGAAACTGTGTGTTCAGTTAATGTGTCGGCCATAAATTCAGTAGTAAAAATTATCAGCTTTTTTGAACAAGAATTGTTCTCTTTGGAACCCTTCTTAGACAAGAACATTTATTATCTGTATAAAAATCATAGAAGGGGTTACCAAAGTACTAATCAGATTACGAGAATTCAGTCGAGGATAATTATTTGAAACGGATAGATCAGTCTCTCTTCGGAATCGATAACATTTGAACGCCGCTCTGGTATCAGACATTTGGTCTGCCAATCGCGACAAACGCAAGTTAGAAAACTAGAGATACTGCAAGAAATATTACTTAAATGTTTTATTCCGCGAAAGTTGAAGATATCCTATTAGGTATATAAACACTTTAAGCCTACTGGAAAAAAGTGTAAGCATAATACACTATTTTAGCAGTAACAGTAATTATACAAAGTAATTATTATACACGCCCGAAAGTAGCCCTGAGGGCCGACAGAGTATATCAACCCGCGTACTCATCCATTTAGGATCAACCCGTCGTGTGAAGGATCTTCAGTCGACATTTAAGAGAAGTGAACCTATATTATTTATGTACAATAAAAAAAATGTATTTAAAAGATAGACTCTATTATATCAGTTAAGACTTTATAGTAAATAACATAAAAAGAACTTTTAAATATTAATTTAAAAGTACAGAAAGTACTTAAGTGTACAGAAAGTAAATTTTTAGATATGTTACAAACGTCAACAGAGACAGATTAATTTTTTTTTATAAAATGTATTAAAAGCATAAAATGACAACATCATTAATAAATCCACTTCATTCCAGTATCATATATCTCGACTACTTATTCTATGCGACACCTATACGTCGCAATAGATATCTCTAACAACACTTGCATATATTTGAGTCTTCTTTCACGAAATTAGCAACATTAACGTCAGCATTACGAAGCACGGCTTGACGGATATAATTATGGAAGCGTCCAACATTTATTTTAAAATAGGTATTTTGATTCTCCCAGGTTTGTTTTTAAACTATATTAATGCACTTTTTGTAATATCAGTGTTTAGCAATGTTTAATATTTCATTAAAAAGAAAAATGTTCCCACGGATCACTCTATACAACGAACCGGGACTATTAATATTCTAAAATGATTAATAAATTTCAAAAATACCTATATTAAAAATGCGACTAGCATTTCAGATTGAGTTATTGTACAGGATAGATAAGAGAACTTTTGGTTAATTGTTACACTTAAGATTGTTTGATTAAGACGCTTAAGATTGTTAAATTTCAGTCGTTGTCGCCTTTATAATTTTATCAAAAACAATAAATTGCCATGATGTTGTGCTTTCAAAAAATGTTATATTTTTTAGGATTTATTATGTAATTTATTGGGTAATTTTGTAATTAAATGTATTTAATAAGCGATAAATATATAATTTAATAAATATGATAGCAATAGCTAAAAAATATACAATCACTACTTAACAACACCGTAATAGTCTAAAAAACAGGAATATCTAGTACAGCAAACTAAAAAAAAATCCCATTGTAAATAGGTTTTGAGAAATCAGAGATTACTTAAATGAATTCAGCACTACCTACTATATTTGAACTCATTTTAAATTTAACAACAATTGCTTTCCTTGTAAAACAAAAAATTCCAAATTTTTGGTAATTTGAACTGGCAAGAATTCATGATCCTTGTTAGACCTTGTTTAAGGACATTTGTAATTTTTGAAAGTTTTTGTTAAAACCCATCACAAACAAGAAACTGTGTGTTCAGTTAATGTGTCATAAAAGGAATTAAGTGCACGTAAAATTAATGTACTTGTTATGACTATTTATTTTGTAGCAATCAGAGACTGCAAAAATAAAACGTCAATACAACGCTAAACATGAAAAATAATGGTGTTGGCTTGTGAAGCGTGTAATAATAGTGTTGGCTGTGAAGCGTGCAATAATAGCGTTGGCTTGTAAAGCGTGCAATAATAGTGTTGGCTGTGAAGCGTGCAATAATAGTGTTGGCTTGTGAAGCGTGCAATAATAATGTTGGCTGTGAAGCGTGCAATAATAGTGTTGGCTGTGAAGCGTGCAATAATAGTGTTGGCTGTGAAGCGTGCAATAATAGTGTTGGCTGTGAAACGTGCAATAATAGTGTTGGCTTGTGAAGCGTGCAATAAGTGTTGGCTGTGAAGCGTGCAATAATAGTGTTGGGTGTGAAGCATGCAATAATATTGTTGGCTTGTGAAGCGTGCAATAATAGTGTTGGCTTGTGAAGCATGCAATTTTATTTCAGTCTGTTTTTACGTATTTGTATAGGCAGGTCTTTGTAGTTCCGTGTACAATTGTTTTGTTTAGTCTTTAAATACACCTGTATCTCACTTAGCGTAACAACCATCAATAGAGTGGTCACTGACTAAATTGACACAAAATTACCTCACACCATTTTGATTGAGGTAAGTCAGTTAAAAAAAAAAATCTAAGGTAAAGTATTAGTAGGAGACATACTACACACTTCAATTTTTATAGTCTCCCTAGCACATTTGTAGTTTGCTCTAAATAAAATAGAATCAGAATGTTTTCGTTCCTTTTTCATGTTGTTAGCAGTGAAAAGAAAAGGCAAAGAAAGGGTGAGTGAATAGATAAGTGACAGAGAGAGAGAGATAGAGAGAGAGAGAGAGAGAGAGAGAGAGAGAGAGAGAGAGAGAGAGAGAGAGAGAGAGAGAGAGAGAGAGAGAGAGAGAGAGAGAGAGAGAACAACAGCTTGTGTATGTGTACCTCAAATATCTAGAGGATAAAACGGTTTGTTAATTTGATTTCAGGAACTTGACATTTTTGTTTTTGTTATCACTCCTTAAGTGAGATGCAAAGTACTTTGAGTAGTAAATGAATTATGAAAATTAATTTCCCTCTATTGTGTTTGTTTTAATACCAAGGAAAACTGAGGTGCTCCGTTAAGCCGCGATGTTTGTTCCAATAAACTTAATGTCAGTGACAACTGACATCTGTAATTACCGACAGCTCCTTGTTTAACTGTTTATTATTATACAACATAATAGCGTCAAGTTTTCCTCGTCACACACACACCTCACCCGACATGGTGCTCTGCTCTTCATAGGCAACTGCAGTGTCCCGGTAGTCTTGGTAAGAGGCTCTCATTAAAGTTATACAATTTTTAATAACATAAACTCATTAGAAAGGTAAGAAAAAATGACTTTAAATGACTATGCTTTTACTTCTTAATAACATAAATTAAACATTATTGTGTAATTAATTCCAGCATATAGGCCTAAATATTAAATATTTAATTTTTAATATAATAATTCATATTTTTTTAATAAATTATAGTTGTTACTAACCGCATTGTAAATAAATGCGAGTATTAACTTTTTTGCTTATTAAATAATTTGTTAATGATCTTTCACTAATGTGATTGACACATTAATTTTCTATAAAATGTTAAATTTACTTTATCTTTAGGTACTATAATTTCAGAGTTACCGCGGGGCTATTTACAATCTTTATAAGGTTCTAAGATTTTTAAATTAAATTATGCGTTTTTTAATATATCCACACAAAAACTAGCTATAAAACGTGATAAATTAGTACCATTCCTTTTAAACAACTCTAATTTCAAAATATCGTATCTTTTCTGAGAACTAGGAATTTATAAAAGACGTAAAAACAGTAAACTAAAAACTATTTTTACGTAAACTCTACACAACTCTACTTGTATTCAAAGAACATGTAAAAAATATGAGCTGTTTTACAGTAGGCCTACGTAAACT
Organism: Magicicada septendecula; assembly: GCA_034769895.1. Lineage (NCBI taxonomy): Eukaryota > Metazoa > Arthropoda > Insecta > Hemiptera > Cicadidae > Magicicada > Magicicada septendecula. The sequence continues at coordinate 265,064,776 of CM068372.1, forward strand.
CATACTGCCGTAACTTACACCTAGCCACAGAAATAATTTTTTCGATTACTTGTTAGCAGTCTGAAAACACAAACGATAAATACGAATGATAAATAGAGTAAACTTACGAAGAGTACAACTTTATTTCAGTCTGTTTTTGCGTTTTTGTTTAGGCAGGTGGTTGTGGTTCGGCCGGTTCTGTATTCCGAGCGCCAAATGTTTAGTCTCCAAATACGTTTGTGCTCTCATTACTTGGCTGCTAATGCTATTAACCAATGTTATTGGTGAAACAATAGGTACTGTTGTTTGGTACATGTTTGCGTTTTTGTAGTAAAGCTCGCGAGTTGAACAAACTATCCAAAGGAGATAATGTTCGTAAAAATAGTTTTGATTTTATTTATAATTTTAAACAATTTAAACAAGAGATTAAACAAAACAGATTAGATATATATAAAAACGTATAATTGAATTAAACGGGTATGCGGCCATTTTGAATTTAAGGTAAACAAAATTTTGGGGAAATTTTTCGTAGATTAAGGAAAATATACTTTGAAGTGGCAACAATTTTTTTTTCTCTATTAAGTACTAATCAACTTGCAAAATTGTTTACAAGTTATAATGACGTTAAGTAACTGGTATCCTGAAAGAAGTGATTGCGGAAATAAGCGGTCAGTTTACCATACTGGTAGGTAACTGAAACTGATCGACTGGGAAATGAAAAATATATAACATAGCAAAACCTGGGTGAACATAGGTCACGTGGGTGAAGAAGTGAGGTGAAGAAGTAAGGTGTCAGAAGTGAAGAGTCGTAGTAAAAATTGTATGTTCTTGACAATTTGTTAGAGATTGGGCTAAGAAATTAGGGCACCCAAGGACTTAGAATGTAAAAAGCTGAACATTTCTCAAATGCTTAGATTTTTTCAAAGTCTTGTGAAGAGTGAATACTATAATAACAATTAAAAAGGAAAATTATTTACAATTACATTACAATTAGGAACGCAAATTATACCCAAATGTTTGTCTGGGGTTAGAATCGTACTCTTCCAATTTCTGAATATACAAATCGTTTTTAAACAGGATCTAATACTTCCGTTTTCTTCTTACTTGGTAATTGTTTTATAAATTTTTCCTCTAATTTTAAGTATTCTTTCCTCCGCTTCTTCCCCTCAAGATTAAGCTCCAGCCTTAGGAACATGTTGTTAGTGTCTTCAGCCTCTTTCTTCAAATTCTCCACGAAAGCAGTGACTCGTATTCTCAAATTCAACGTTGTTCGGTGTACAATGTCGTTTTTTGTAGCAAATTTTGACTGGAAGTTATCGAAAGAACTAGTCGAAGAACTCTGACAGTTTTTTACATCAGGAGCTCTTGCGCGGACTTCAAGCCGTCCTTCATAAACGTCTTACGGCTTCAAAAACGACGGTAATGCGCACATGAGGATGTGAATGCTGATTTCTGTTTTCATTGTAGTCCTCAGTTAGGCCAAGTTCCTACACTTTCGTCCACAGGCACTTCTTCATGTGAAATTAACATGCATTTATTTCAGACTTGACAAACGGCTGAGATTGCAGCTGTCTCAGAGCCTACGGTGAGTTTGTCTAACATACATTTCTTTCTTCTTATACGGAAAGACGTAAACGCAGTAGGAAAGACATTTGACTCTTGCCTCCCCCCCTCCAAGTCGGCGCAGGTCCTATAAATCTGGGTGAATTGCTCTGGAGCTTCTAAAGGTTCCGTTGATAAAAAACTGAGAAGTTTTTAAACATTTTTCCTATTTACCTGCATTTAAAACTAATATTCTGTTTTCAGTTCCATCTTTTGCTAGAAGAAAGCTTTATCCGTCATTCACCTTCATAAATTCTCCGCGAACAAAGTCTTGACTTTTAATAGGTTTCGTTTGTTTCCCCTTGATTACGGATTTATTGTCAAATTTACAAATATTTCCCTTCAAACCAGTTTTCTAGTAGTTTGGGATTTCCAGTAAGACAAAGGGTTAATTCAGAAGTTAAGGAGTACTTATTTAATGACAAATGGTTATAAAATCGTACTTTGTACTTTTAAACAATTGTATGTGTGCTTAAATTTTAACAACAATTATAAAATTTATATTAATAATAAGAAGAAGAATATTAATAATAATAATGTGGAAACGAGAGTGAGATATTAACGTGTATAAAGTTAATCTTTCATCCTTTGATCTCAATATCCTGGATATTCAATTGATGAATTTAAAATTCGCACGTAATATTGATATACAATCCCCACAAAATAGACTGACGAAGTAGGAGGGGTGTAATCAGAGGAAAGTGTAATGGGAAAGCTTCACAGAACACGGTAGCCTACCAGTAAGCTCTACTGACCTCTTATTTCCGCAAAATTCCTTCTGACCGCTTTTTTCCGCGGCCTCTTCTATCCTGTAACCGATTATCTTATTTTGCTTCATTACCTTTTCGCTGACACAATTATTTGTATTTGTCGGGTGATGCTACATTAGGATGTAACGACAGCTTCCGGTCTAGGCAGCGTTTATGATAATTCTAGTAAACACAACACGTTCAATTTAACATTGCCGATCATTACAAACAGTTGTAGAGCTATAAAAGGGGCTTCTAAAACAATTGGTTTACTCGTTTATGCGACTGTTGAGTTTTATATTTATTACATTCGCACAAATTTACGAAAGGTTCCACAAAATCAAGCATAGCTAATACATAAATTACGTACTCACATACCAAACAGACCGTAACAGTATAAATTGTGAAAAACAAAAGATACCCTGCGCTGACGAGTTTAAATATATTCAAGTTTAAATTACTAATGACATACAAAACGTTATTCATTTTTGTCCGTCTTTATGAAAGAAATTAGTGTTTTTACATAGTAATACAATTGTGTTTAATTTTAGTGGACATTTTATTGCGTGTGAACAATTTTCATTTGATTTGTTGTAGAGACTGTGTTGTTAATTACGAACTGTTTAACTGTAAAAATTAAAGGTAGTTTTTATTAAGAAATGTGTCCTTTTTTCTTTTGACATGGAATCCATAGGTATGTAATGTCTTACTCGCACGTTTCGCGAAAATCGACCGTTATGGTTCAAATGTACTTTCGGCATACCACTATCTCACGAACCGCTCAACCAATCCCAGCAAACCAGGTGTCAGGTGATCGAGTCACTCGGCCCCCTTCCAACAATAGTACTGAGAATTTTGACAACTGATTTCAGTCGCCTCTAGGCTGTCTGCGTGAGGGTGTTTTTGCGCCGAAAATTTCTAAATTGCTCCACTCAAACTTAAATATCTCGGGAACTACAAGTCCGATCGCGAAAATACAAAGTGCGTTGTGATCCTCAGAACTAAATCTCTCCAATAACATCAATTCCGAGTACCAGAAGCACTCACAGAAAATAATAAAAACATTTGAACTCAAAAATTTGAAATGCCTCGACCTAAAAATCGCGATAAAACTCGAACCAAAAATTTCAAACCGAAAACCGGCAAATCCTATGCAGAGCGTCAACAGGCCTATCGTTTGAGACTAAACTCAAAGAAATCGGCCGAGAACTTAGAAAATGGCAACCATTTGAAGATTGACGAAACCCCGTCAGCGCCCAAGCTGTCCGCATCTCCGATACCTGGGTCATCCGGCGTGCCCCCAAAGCGACTCAGATCGAGCGTACGGCTAGCTAGCAAGAAAACAGACGATGAGAACATTAATAACTTGTGCTTCGACAACGTTGGACCCTCGATGCTCTGCGCAGAACAGCCCGGTCCAAGTCGCCGCTTCAAAGGAGTCGACGAGGAATTCTCTAAGCACTTTATTAACAATCCGTTCGGCTCGGTGTGTGGGATCTGCGATCGCTTGTGGTTCAAGAGTGATCTAAGACCGTGCGTACCATCATACATAAGTCTCTTGGCCACAGTGTTCGGAGCGGACGAGTACTCAAGTGCGAGTAATATGGAAGGCGTGTGCTCTACGTGTGTTGCAAGTCTCAAACAAGGCAACGTACCGCCGCTGTGCAAATCATACGGCGATATGTAGCTGTTTATTTAACCAACCCTTCATTCCTTCCCAAAGCACAAGTCTGCCCATGATTCCATGTCTACCGGTAGTCCCACGACTACCAGGTTTAATTTTTTTTTAAATAATGTTTTGATTCAAATTTACACCAACTTCTCTCTTATATTTTTAACAATTTCTTCTGGCTAAGTGAATAAAATACTAAAATATAATTATTGAGTTGGTATAATATAATCACGAACAATTATTTGAGGTGTAAATAGTTTACAAATAAATACAAGGACTATCCAAAAGTTAAACCAGGTTGGTTGATCTACATAAACAGAGACTACTTGACCATAGCAACACAACAGATGTGCAGTACTTATGACATATAGCTACTACCAAATTCGTCGTCCATTTTGTTCATTTCAGTTTGGATAGTGACCGATGAAACATGGAGTCTGCCGTTTCTCCTCCCGGCAGCGTGGTGCTTTTCGAGGAAAATTCTCGCCGTCTGCTGTATCTCCGACTACATGACGGTGTCGGATGACAGGCTCTGGGTAGACGGAAAGTCGAGAGCAAAACCGTCTGGCCACTACCAGGATCGTGAGGGACTGTGGCGCGCAAACGTCCCGAGGTACAGCGGTCTTGTCGGACCAATTACCATCATATCAAAAGTAGTAGGGGGCGCCGATGCGTCGAAATCAGATTCGACTACGTTTTCCATCACGGACCGGAGTGTTGTATAAGATAGATGAAGCGTATTTGAAAGTTCGCACGCCAGGGAAGTTCATAGACGAGAGTAGCTGACGATCATACCCGCGCTCTGTCGGCGGCCGAAGAGAAACTGGTAGGCCTACACTGCCAAACCGAGTTCGAGCAAAACTTCGCAAAAATGTTCTGACTGGCTGCCTAGCGCTGTGAAACCAATATGGATCTCGATAATAGAGTCAGCATTTCTTTGGGTACCTTGGCGGCAGCGATTTTCAACAAAACATCAATTGGTACAATGACAAAATAAGTACCTGTGCGTGGGTGGTAGGCTAATTACGTAGAAAACTAATCTCGATATTTCCATAATTTTGCACATAATAAAATATTTTAATCTATTTTCGTTTTTCTTTACCAGATTATCGGAGGGTAATTTTTGATAGCCTTCGTATTTAGTAATTTGTAATTAGTAATTATTTTTTTGCTCATTACGAATATGTATTTATAATATATATTTATCTTTCCACTTCACTTATTTTGTACTTTACTTAAAAGTCTTTACTTTTTGCCTACGTAGACGCTGCAAAGTTAAAACTGTAAACATTAAGAAAGCAAATAATCTGAACAATATACATGCCAATACATAAATTAAGAGAACGAGCGTGTCACAAATTACATTTGTAACTAGTCAGCACGTTCGCGTCAAGGGAACACGAAGATAAACACGTTTACGTCTATTACTGCTACTGGCTGAGTCGTATCCTGGTCCCGGTAAATAGGTTTACATATTTTACGATCACCACACACTTCTTCGCTTAGTTCACCTTAACGTCGTCTCTATAACGTTTTCTCTTTATCATCTCATTCCCTTTTCATTCTGCCCTAAAACATAGTTCCGTGTTCGTAACAAAATTAGCAGTAAGTTGCATAGTTACAAATTCTACACGCTACTTGGAATGCACAATTTTTTCTGTTTTATTTAGTCTTATACTTTACCCTGTCTTTTTGAGCAAAATGTAACGTATCGACGACAGCCTACATGGTATGCAATCGATATGGAAGACAATTGTAATCAAAGCTATTTAAACTTCCTATTATTATTTCAACCTATTATTACTATTATTTCAACTCGACTTTTTGAAATTACATGTTTGCTTACATATCTGAATATATATTTGTTGGAAATTCTTAACAAGTTTTTTTTTATTACTGGGAGTGAATTGATTACTGGCATTTAAACATCTTTTCCCTATTAAAAGATTTCAAGCTTCTTGGAGATATAAAGTAACATCGAGACAAAAGATTTATGAATTAAATTGTCAGTTTTTTGACGGAGAGGACTTCCTGCATGGCAGTCTTTCTAAAGCCGCATCACTGTCGATGTTTCTCAGAGAGCACTCCAAATCCTCTCCTATTGTCCGTCTACGTCACGACAGACTCAGAGAGCCTGAGTCTAGATTGTATTTTTTTCAGACGATACGGGGACTTATCACTTCAATACTATGCACTAAACATGTTCGTTTCTGCACAGGTATGAGCGTGCCTGTTTTCTATTTGAGGTACTCGTATATAGGCTTAGTTATACATATGGGTCCGGTGAGAGGTCGGTCAAATATTCTTGGTTTCTCAAAATACAATACATAGATAAATTTTGAGCTTGATATTACTGGCCGATGATAACAAATGAACTAGTCTTCCAAAGAATTGTGTTGATTAAGAATAACCAGCATTAAGTAAAAAAAAACTTTAAAGTTACTTTTACTCTTTGCAACTATATTTGTTTGTGTGAAATTGGATTTCCAGCGTTGTTTTGTCTGAAGGGTAAATATTGTGCGAGACTCGATGTCACAATGAACTTAAGAGTCGCTCTTTGTAATATTGTTTGTCGTTTCAGTAATTTGGAGCTCACAAACAATCACATCTGACATGTCAAATGTCAAAATTATAATGACAAGTTGCACAAAAAACAGTGAACATATTGGTGTAACTAAAATTGTTCTAATTTTAAAATAAATTTAAAATTTTTAAATGTAAATGATTTCGATTCTTTTTCAATTGAAATAACATTAAAATTTTAATGTAAACATTCAAAGTTGCCTAGAAAGAACTTAACATTTTAACACTGAAAGAACGGTAAAATAACTATATAAATTTTTGGATTTCGTTGTCCATGACGTGTCCGTTACTTAACTAAATATCACTATAATATTGACGACTCGGAACACAAAGGAAAACTTTGTGTTCCGAGTCGTCAATATTATAGTGATATTTATATAAATTTGTACGTAAATTATAATATAATAAGTACGTAAATTCGTGCAAGGAAACTCGCACAATGTAGGATGTTCAGCCTCTTACGTCCAGGGAGGCTGTGGGGTTACAGAGGACATGCAGAGATAAAACGTGTTTAAGAAGACGTTATGGGAAAAGTGTGCGTCACAGTTACAGGGATGTATTTACAGGGGGGGGCCGGAAAAAGTTGACGAATTTTGTTAATCTCTTAATTTTTAGACTATTTTATTATTTTTTCAGCTGTGTTCGCTGATATAGTATTAACTCTTTTTATACTAACAGGTTTATTACACAGCGTCTGCGTAATATGTTTGAAATATAGGAATTTCAATTCAGTCAGTAAGTATCTTCTCAATAATGTTTCAATAACGCGTATTTGTATTGTGTTACTGCCGTTTATTTTAGTAAGATTGATTTCAGGATATTATCTCACGTTTTTCAACCACTTTAAACACAGTAATGTTGATTAGTCTTCGCTTGTTTTTTACTTCCATATTCCTTAAGGAAATGGAAGTATGGTGATGGCAAAAATAATCGTGTTCGAGATTATTGCAGATTCTGATTGTACTACACACAAAACATGAAAAAAAGTCTTTTTCGAAAAGTGTCTGTGTGTCTATCTGTGTGTAGATTTTTTTGCCTATGGCAAACGATAACTGCCGCAAATTCAAACAGAATCAAATAATTTTTTGCATACAGCCCTGATTTGTAGAGTACTCACGACCTATTGTTTTTGGTGAAGATCGGTTGAGGGAAAGGGGTAGTTTACCTGCAACGGTTTTTTTTTATCAAGGGAATTTTTTTTTTTTTTTGCAAACGATAACAGCCGCAAATTCAAACAGAATCAAATAATGTTTCGCATACAGCCCTGAATTGTAGAGTTCTCAAGACCTATTGTTTTTGGTGATGATCGGTTAAGGGAAAGGGGTAGTTTACCTGTAACGTTTTATGTTTTAACAAGGGTATTTCCTATGGCAAACGATAACAGCCGCAAATTCAAACAGAATCAAAAGATGATTTGCATACCGCCCTAAATTGTAGAGTTCTCAAGACCTATTGTTTTTGGTGAAGATCGGTTAAGGAAAAGGGGTAGTTTACCAGCAACGTTTTATGTTTTAACAAGGGTATTTTCTATGGCAAACGATAACAGCCGCAAATTCAAACAGAATCAAATAATGTTTTGCATACAGCCCTGATTTATAGAGTACTCAAGACCTATTGTTTTTGGTGAAGATCGGTTGAGGGGAAGGGGTAGTTTACCTGCAACGTTTTTTATCAAGCGTATTTTCTATGGCAAACGATAACTGCCGCAAATTCAAACAGAATCAAATAATTTTTTGCATACGTCAGTGAATTGTAGAGGACTCAAGGTTTTTTGATTTTGGTGAAGATCGGTTAAGGGGAAGGGGTAGTTTACCTGCAACCTTTTACGTTTTAACAACAGTAAAGTACTTGAAAATTCATTTAAACTTTTTCAAACAATGGTAATTGTTGAAAATAAAATAATTTTGTTGCCAGGCAATAAAATTATAATTTTTTCATTTTAATGTAAATCATGTATAAGAGAAAATATATCGTGCTTGGCAGGCAAGGATATCTCAGTTATGTACTGTTTACGTTTCCATTTTATTATTATGACTACCGCAGTAAAAAGGCAGTGAAGAGACACACACACACACACACACACACACACACACACACAATTCGCGTTATTTCTGGCCTCATTCATGTTTATTTTCTTACATTTGCACGCTTTTTAAATGGAAAGTGCTGAACCCATACCAACATAACGCATGCAAGCCGAAAAAGTGTCCAGCGTGGATAGCGATTTGCTTCCTGTGGATCGCTGGGCAGTGTAACTGCACGTGTTTACAGAGGAACGATTCATAGACAGACTTTTCATCTTTAGGGAATGAACCCTCTGCAAGATGCTGAGGGTCCATGAGTGACTTCGGAGCGCTTCTTCTTTTCCGCGCGTTTGTTCTGTGAAACGTACACTGTAGATTCGCAGCTTTATTCTAAGCAACGCTCAATAGGAAATGTTGAAAATTTTTGTCCACGGTGTACCCTCATACACACTAAACCTGCTCTGATGTTTTAATTACGGACATCATAATATTAAAACTTTGGAAACTTGAGCACTACTTAATGGAGATCAATCATTAACTTATACAAGCCATTAATTTTATGCATATTTTTTATATATATGTGTACAACGTTATCGGCAACAAAGAAGTAGTTTTTGTTAAAATTCCTTCCCGGGATATTTGGCCGTAGTCCAATGTTTTCTACAAAACCAGACGTTTCGGCAATGCCATCGACTTCCATCATCAGTGAAAATCGAGTGCGATAACGTGAGGTGGTATATGTTAGTGACCACAGTACTGTGGTTAAGGCTGAAGCAGTAAGTAGAAAGAAGTAGTTTCTATGGTAATATTTCATTTCGAAAATTATTTTAATTATAAATCTTAGAATATGGAAGTCATGTATGGTTCTCCATACCGATATTTCTTTTGTATAAAACCGACTCGATCGGATCCCCCCCCCAATACCAAACTCTAGATACGCCACTGCATAGCAAAGATCGCACGGCACGGAATCCGTATGACGTGACTTCATTTATTAATTGGTTCGATATTACAAACCCTGTGAATTGTATGTATTCTGTTACTTTATTTGTAAAGACGAATTGTCGAATTAAATAGGTAGGTTGGATTGAATAGATCCGGTGGTGTCTCGTAAGGCAACGTAACAATATGTTAATATTGTTTTATCATTTCAGTTGTAGAGCTAATAGACTGTTAGGCCAATGCGCATACTATTATAAACAGTATGTGACTGGTGTAGGAGGAGATGCTGATGTTATTGTAGACTGAAAGCTAACACCAGCATTGTCTAAAATGGAAGTAAGCAGTTGAATGCTAGTAGGATAAGTGAGAAGAGGATTGATAATTTATGATGCGTTTTGAGGAACACAATTTTTTTGCTTGGGAGAGATTATAGTTTATAAAACGTCTAAAATTTTGTGCCATAACTTTTACAGGATGAATATTTTTTAAATTAAGTATTATTTTTAAGCGAAATTAAATAAATAAGCCTATAAAATAGTAAATAAATAAAAGCTAATAGAGACGCCAAAAGCCTATATTGTACTTAAATAGGCTATTGTTACTTTAATTAAAGACAAGCATCATATTGAACTAACGTTGTGCGTGTGCGTGCGTGCGTGCGTGTGTGTGTGTGTGTGTGTGTGTGTGTGTGTGTGTGTGTGTGTGTGTGTGTGTGTGTGTGTGTGTGTGTGTGTGTGTGTGTGTGTGTGTGTGTGTGTGTGTGTGTGTGTGTGTGTGTGTGTGTGTGTGTGTGTGTGTGTGTGTGTGTGTGTGTGTGTGTGTGTGTGTGTGTGTGTGTGTGTGTGTGTGTGTGTGTGTGTGTGTGTGTGTGTGTGTGTGTGCGTGTGTGTGTGTGACAAAAATTAATAAAACGAACTGAAAAAAATTACTTACCTTATATACAAATTTTCAAAATTTCAGTTTCTTCATTACTGTTACCTAGCAATTATTCCATTGTTTCATAGAAAAACAATATCCAGGTGTAGTAATTTAAATTGTATGCCATATAATTTGAAACGATTATTTAACGTTCTTTACGCCGAAGAATATTAACATCCTGTTTTAATCTGATTAGTGTCTACAAATGAAAGAATATTTTATAGTAAAGGAAACATTATCTTTCGACAGCATGGCGACTAATTAGATGATGGCAAGTAGAATTTGGACAAGAAATTATAATATTGTTGTAAAATTTCTGTGTAGATTCAACTTTTCGTATCATCAAAAATAATATTTTTTTTGTGTGAATTTCTATATTTCCCTTTATTATATTTATCTTTATTTGAAAAGTTTACATTTGTAACTTTGCTATCTACGGAAGTTTACTTTAGCTATAAAAACTTTGGCAACATACAAAAGACCATTACAGATCGTATAATTCGCTACTGTTTAAGTTTTTACCTTTCCTATCCATCAAACCGTTGTTTACAATTTCTAGTTGACGGGTTTTGTATCATTGTGTCTGTAAACCAAGGCAGTGGTTATGCAGTTTGAATACATAAACCTAATGCCGTCTAGCTACGATGCTGGCACATTCTATTTTACATGGGCGTTTCTATTTATCCTTCCCCGACTTTCTGGCCAGTTCGTGCAAAGTGCTGGAGACATATATGATCTAGCCGAACATCGAACATGCGACCCTGAGCACTGTCTAGGTCTGTATCTGTTTATACAACGGTGGTCGATCCGAATCCAACAAACCGTTAAACTCTAAAAAAAACACCGTTTCTTTTCAGCTTAATCATAATTTCGCCTTCTACGATATCGGCAACGAAAATTTCTGGAAGGATCTCCATAGGAGTGTTTTTTATAGGAATCGTCGTGGAAGTGACGGAAGTGTACATAGAAACGAATGCGGACAGTAATGATGTGGACCCTAAGGGTTTTTGAAATATATAAATCCTGGTCCACACGCTTGAACTAAATCACCAAGTAGAACCGACTACTGTTCAAGTAAGTCGTTCGATTTATGGAGCGTCTCCGCAGCTCAGTTCACCTCGTCTACTCGTCAGTTTTATTGAATTAATAGTGAAGGAAAAACTGTATCTGTACATGTAGTTTGAAAAGTTGTCGCGCCATAAAAAAAAAGAAAAAATACATTAGGAGATTCCAGTGGTCAAGTAGAACCAGGATTTTAATAAAGCTTCAATCTTTCGATGTACCTGCGGGAACTGCTTATCAACCTGACGACTAGCGCAACTATTTAACTAACTATAATTTCTTAGAATACAAGTCGTAAAGTAACAGCATTTAAACTTATTATAAATGTTTTGTTAATTAAAGAAATATAACTTTATTAAAACAAATCTGCAAATGGCAAAAACGAACATTTGGGAAAATTTGTAGAACTATACAATCACACAATACATAATATATTAATCTTAATTGAAACAAATTCAAAATACTAAACAAAATAACGTCTCCAAAATTATAACAAAAAAATAATAAATAAAATCTAATATATAAAAATTATGTATATTCCATTCATCCATGCTTCTTTATAGTAGTTCTTCAACATTTCTAGTCTTCTGCAGTAATAATATTATTATTAAAAATGTACAGAATTTCTTCTGCAACTAGGTTACATTACTAGTTTGTTTTTATACAATAAAGCAAACTAATAACAGCAAAAGAAATAATATAACATTCTTTATAATAATATAATATGTGAATATAATAATAATATTATAATATGTGAATATAAACATAATATATAGGTCTAATAAATATAATAATATTCTCTTTAGTAGATCCGCATTTTATAGCAATTCAATTTGTAAATAGCTTATTTTCAAGCAAATGTTAGACGAAAGTAGTTTGAACTACTGAACGAATATTATTACCAGTGAAATATATTCTGATGTTAAAACCGTTGATTTATCTATTAACTTAAAAATAGTTGAAACGGTTTAACATTATGAGTAACTGACTTTGAATTTTGAACGTAAGGGATGTGTGGAGGAGGAGTGACACAAGGTTCAACAACAGCTTAGCACTAACTTGAAAGAACTGGTTTGTCCACGAACAGTTGCTGACGCTGTTCTCTCTGTAGAGATTTTATGTTATTTTCCATTCACCATATTATCTACGTACCTCTTTAAAATTTTCTGTTATCGCGTCATGGGTTTGGGCTTTCTTGTCACAGTCACGGTAGTGTTTTGTTTGTTTTTAATTTACATAAACAAAGAAAGTTTGTTAACTCTACAATTTCTGTTTAAAAGTGACGCAAAAGTTGTCTAAGCTCAGACATTGTTGTAAATAAGAAAAAAAAATCATAAAGTGGCATGAAGCTTTCAAAATACAAAATAAACTGAGCGAGGCATGACGAGAAGTTGGAGTGGAGAGTCCGCATGCTCGTGTTTACTTGTACAGTTCTTATGAAAATGATACTCCACAGCTCATGCTTACAAGTCAGTGTTCCAGTGTCCGCCGCACAGTGTTTCCGTCCACACGTACTTCTTACTTGACAGGTTTTACTTACGTCATCAAATCATCAAGCAAATCTTGCAGTTAGATAGGCTTAATCGGTCAACCTTGAAAAGAGATGATAGCAAATGTTGTTAGGTAAGCGTGATACTCAAGTAGAAGTATTGTTTAACGTTTAGGCTTGCGAACGACAAGCTGTCTTTGCCTCAATGTAGATACCTATCCTATTTGATGTGGCAGATGTAGACAAATCGAAACTAGTAAAAAAGTTGCTAATATGACAAATTCGGTTTTGTTGTTAATAGAAAATGAAGGTTGGTTGGTTTGTTAGTAAAGAAAACGTGCACTGCGAGAATTAAATTTTTGTGACATTACGTGATGGAAAATACGAAAGCAGCCGAGTAGGAGTAATATTGTTACAGCGCCCGACCAGATTGTCGTCTTTAAACAGTGGGGTAGGTAAATGAACGTCAGAGATTTCACTGGTAACAACTTTAGTCACAGTCTTTATAAACACACACACTTGTACAAAACAATTATTTAAGCTTACGAATGTCTAACACACGCTAATATCACCTACTGCCGCAATAAGTAATACAAGACACGCTACAGACGTCCGCACACAATGAATCACACTTAACGCTTTGCACCGAGTACCACTGTCCAAACCCACGTGTACCTCTTGTGATTCGGAGTCGCAAATCACAGCAACTGTTAACACGTTTTATCGCTTCGATTCACAAATTCACAACTGCAACTCTCCGCCCGCTTTCAAAATATCTCTATTTATACTTTTCCTGGGACTCATAGTTGTGGGCCAATCAAGGAGAGAGGTGTCTGGGGAGAAAAAGAACCAGTGAAGAGTTATCCTGCACGACATCATGACCATAATCAAAAATATAAAGATATCTTTTTGCTCAGATGGGCAGATCATTTTGTCAGGATGGACTCCTAGGAACCTGTAAAGCGCTTTTTCCTGTATAACCCAGATGCAAGGAAAGTAGGAAGACCAAAGCTGAGGTGGCGAGATGGAATGCACCAGGTTGCAGAAACGGCAGGATCCGCAACTGGAGGATCGTTGTATCGGACAGAGACGCTTGAGGAGATTTCCTTCAACAGGCCAGGAGCGCCCAGGATTGTACCTCCCCTGATAATGATGTCATAGTTACGTCACGAGACAATCCCAGATGCAGGAAGAATAATCGACTACCGTCTAGAAGACGCAGAAAGTTTCAGAAGGTGTGAAAGCGTTGCATCATCCTGTTGCTCACACAACCAGTGCAAAGAGGCACGTGGCCACGCGTTACCTACCGCTCAGCGTAATAATATTGTTACTAGTACGCTCCCTGAGCTACAGAACTCGTTCACTATTTTGAACGGAGTATATTTAATATTAAATAAAATTTCAATATTAGACCATTTTCCAATTATGGAACAAATTTGATAAGGACCTGTAGTCTGATAATTATACGGAGAGAGAACTTACCCATATGTAGTTACTGTTTCGTAGAAAAAGAAGCGTTGCATTATGGTCACAGTTATTTATAGTCGTGGTAAAACTTCAATTTGAAATTTATAGTAAACTAGCAGAATACCCGTGCTTCGCTACGGAGTTTCACGTTGTACGTAATGAAAATGTTAGCTTAATTAATAAAGTTCAATTAAAGTAGGCTTCTTAAAAATAAATAGCTGTTGCCCACAACTTCGTTCGCGTGGTCTTCAATTTAATGCGATAATATATTTAGAACAGAATCTATTCTATTGGGTTACCATAGTAACCAGATCTAATAGTTTTTAAGACCGCAAAGGACCCCCCAGAGGATCGTATCGAAAAAAACACCTGCCCTATGTTGGTTCTCCCGTTGCGTAAAATATTTGTGCCAAGTTTGGTTGAAATCGGTCCAATGGTTTAGGTGGAGACGTGGAAGACCCCAAAGGATCGTATCGAAAAAAACACTTATCCTATGTTGGTTCTCCCTTTGCGTAAAATATTTGTGCCAAGTTTGGTTGAAATCGGTCCAGTGGTTTAGGAGGCGATGTGGAAGACCCCAAAGAACCCCCAAAAGGACCCCATCGAAAAAACACCTATCCTATGTTGGTTCTCCCGTTGCGCAAAATATTTGTGCCAAGTTTGGTTGAAATCGGTCCAGTGGTTTAGGAGGAGATGTGGAAGACCCCAAAGGACCCCGTCGAAAAAAACACCTATCCTATGTTGGTTCTCCCGTTGCGTAAAATATTTGTGCCAAGTTTGGTTTAAATCGGTCCAGTGGTTTAGGAGAAGATGTGGAAGACCCCCAAAAGGACCCCATCGAAAAAACACCTATCCTGTGTTTGTTCTCCCGTTGCGTAAAATATTTGTGCCAAGTTTGGTTGAAATCGGTCCAGTGGTTTAGGAGGAGATGTGGAAGACCCCAAAGGACCCCATCGAAAAAAATACAGAAACCTTCGCGGGCGTGCGCACAACAACTCACCGAAGTTTCATCGCAATCGGATGAATGGTATAGGAACGCATACGGGACAAACAAAGAAACATTCATCTATACATAGTATAAAGTCCCCCAGTTTTCTCTCTGTGTTTGAAATCGCTAATCTCAGGAAGTACTGAACGGATTTTATTCAAGTTTTCGCCAATAGATAGAGTGTCTATCGAGGAACATTTATGTGTATAATTAATACATATATGTTGTACATTAGCTTAGCTATCACGGTTTATGTCAAGTAAGTGATATAGTTTACATCTTATATATAAAAATGAATGTTTCTTTGTGTGTCCCGTATGCGTTCCTATACCATTCATCCGATTGCGATGAAACTTCGGTGAGTTGTTGTGCGCACGTCCGCGAAGGTTTCTGTATTTTTTCGATGGGGTCCTTTGGGGTCTTCCACATCTCCTCCTAAACCACTGGACCGATTTCAACCAAACTTGGCACAAATATTTTACGCAACGGCAGAAACAACATAGGACAAGTGTTTTTTTCGATATGACCCTTTGGGGGGTCCTTTGGGGTCTTCGACGTCTCCACCTAAACCATTGGACCGATTTCAACCAAACTTGGCACAAATATTTTACGCAACGGGAGAACCAACATAGGACAGGTGTTTTTTTCGATACGATCCTCTGGGGGGTCCTTTGCGGTCTTAAAAAACTATTAGATCTGGTTACTATGGCAACCCAATACAATAGATTCTGTTCTAAATATTATAATAGATTATTGGTATTAGATATATTGAATATAGATGTGTAGATACTCAAGTCGAGTATATGTAAATATGATGTTATTGTTGATGATTATTATTAGATATGATTATTAAAATTGGGTGATTGGAATCAATGTTCACGTTTAAAAGTTTGTGGTTTAAAAAAGTATTTATCACTTCACTGTGTTAACCTCCCCACTTACCATCCGTGGATATCTTCAGTATTCTCGATGGCGACTTCCTTTACTGTAAACACACTTGACATACATACATAGATATTCCTTTTGAATATCGAGAAGAATGCACATAAACAATAAAATAAATCAAATATTCAATTGTAAGTTGAATGATATCAGTAATTCAAATACTGCCGCCACCTTATGAGAGAACTGTTTATAAAAAAATTAAATTACTGCTTCTATTTTATAGAAATTAAAACTGATTCCACTGATAATAAACTGAGGATTTATTGACAATGATTAAATTCAGTAAACTCTTTTAAAACAATTAATAAGATATTTTTACAACAATAACAAATTTAAACAAATATTGAGATCTCTGTATCTCAAGGCTGGTAACACTGTTGTAAGGTACAATATTATTGTGAACGAGGTTAGGTTCACTTTAGTTAATTATATTACGAATTTTATGAGTTCTTTGAAGATACATGATACCAGATATAAAGATGTGAGTTTGAATAACAATATTTACTTATATATTATTATAAAAAAGAACAAAAATTGAAAATTATTAAACTCGGTACGATAGCCGATAATATCGTACTATCGTACGTTATGCAAAAGTATATAGCAGTTAAGGTCGTCACGTGCTTTGAGCGTTGCACTGTTAAAAATATTATTATTATTATTAATTCATTAATTAGCAGAACCATGTACTGGGAAGAGAAAAAATCTAAAGAAAAAAACTCTTATTATTGCTTTCATTTCATTAAAATCATTCAAGAACAGAATTGTTTCTTTGTGACAAAAATTATATTCTTCGGTTCTAGGTTAGTTTGCCTAGTAACACGTAAGTGATTATTTAGAATAAGTAATGTTATTTATAAAATCCTTAGTGATATAGTTACAAACATTTTATTTATAAATCATTTGATATGTAATTATCAGTCATGAAAACATTTGCACAAGAAAATAATTATTTATTAATTCAAAAGTTATAGTCAAGTAAGCGACTATATTCCTTAATGATGAGCGGTATCTAAATTTAATTCCGCCTTTCACAATTATTTTTAAAATATAAAATAATTATTCTTGAATTAATTATTGTCATTGGATTGTGCTACAACTTGTTTATTAAATTCTGATAATTGTCCATCATTGTTTATAAACGCACTCAAGCGTTATGACTAGTGCAGTCCAAACAATAATTTTCGTTCATCAACGAGAATTATTTCTTTCATTATTTTCTTTAAAATAATTAAAATATTGTACTCCCTGATTATATACACAGAACATGACCCTTCTTATACACTGGTCATGTTAATTCACTATTCACTGGACACTCGGTAATGTGGTTTTGTGTACAGGTTAATGTTTGTTGGTGTATTACAGGAGGTGACGCGCACATTTCAAAAATATTTTGATGACTTTCGGCATAGACCTCTCGCCGTGAGTGATGCAGAACGAATGATACATTTCGCTAAAGCGTCTCTTTCTCGTCTGGTCATTTTAAGCTATTTGATTGGTTCAAAAGGTCATACTCTCAATCCCAAAACACTTTGGTAAAATAAAACTTTCAATTTTTCGCATCTCTAAGCGTGGGTTCGAGATTATCTGTGACGTATATATGGATACTCAAAATGATTGAAAAACTTATAATGGTCATAAGTTTCTTATCTTTTGTCCTATCGTCGTTTGGATAGTGGCATTAAATCGCGGACACTTGTGGCTTTACTTTAAGTCTAAACAAGCACTAAATCCGTCCATTATTAATTCACTTGGTCATCTTGGAAATTCATCTGGTGACTCTTAACATAAATAAGTCTTTTTCACCATATTTCGTTATAATTACACTGTAATACTTATTACTAAACATTTTGAGTCCATTTCTCCTTCATGTTAGTACATAAAATGGTTATATTTATAGTTTAAACAAAATCTGTTAATGGCGTCTATACCAACCATGTTCGATTGTTTATATTCACTTGTAACGCCATCATTCCTTATTCTACTACATATGTTTGACATCCTAACACTAATATGTACATTTATTTACATTTGTCCATACTTTATTTTGCTAAAAAATGTTATTTTGTATATACTTATAGTATGATCAAAATACTTTCTGTTCTCATCTTTCCATTTTGTCACTTATTTAGTTATTTTAGTACACATGGGATATAATGTTAGTAATTAAAATAGTGTACAATTGTTGTACATTGTTGGTTCAATGTATTCATTAACTTTTCGTTATCTGAAAGCTCTCTAAGTTATAGCATGGTGTTTGTTTACATCTGGTTTTACAATTGCAGTTAGTTAGTTTATAATATTTTAATTATTAAACTACTAGTATTATATTTGTGAAGTGTTCTCATAGCAGTATTAGACATTTCTCTAACTACTGGTAACAATTGTCACATTCTTTTGATAATTTTTGATAATGTTTTTTGACTAACTCTCTTGTCACATTGGGGTTCTGTCCATTTAACTTTATGATATTATTTATATTCAATCTGATTCATTTGCTGTGTTCTTCAGTACATATGGTATTCATTGGTTTGCATTATTATTCTTAGCTAGTTTCTGTTTGAAACAATTGTGGATAATTGCTTGGTTTAACTAATGTACATGATTTTATGTTATAGGTTCAATTCTTGTGAGGTTATGTGTCAGTTGTCTGACAACAATGCTCTACACACTTTTATGCAGTATTTAACTCAACTATTGCCATCTCATTATGGCATTCTACTACAATGGTTTATTATTAAGTTATACACATTTTTACACTATTTGTTGAAACAATAACACAGGTATTCTTAGTCTAATAATGTTACATATTTTGATGGGTTGCACCCAGTTTTTCGTACATTGATTGGTTTATACATAACAAACTAGCATATTTGCTACTATCTGTTCTGGTATTCATTTACATTTTGTCCTGTCTTGCTATGGCATTCAGGCACATTTCATATTCGGGCTTACAAAGCTTTTATTATTACTCCCTATGAACAATTAATTTACTGTTCTGTCTCATATTTTTTGGTGGTCTTATTGATTATCTATGTGATTTTACAATCTTGATTAAACTTGTTACAGTAATTGTCTGTGCATTTCACTAGTTAATCGTGGATTCTTTCACTTATAATGGTTAATCACTTTGCTCCGTTATAAACATTTTCACTGGTATTGTTTGTGCTGTTTACTTGGGGTAAAATGGTTATCATATCATATGTTGTTACACTTATATTAAGTACTCACTGTCATTGTTCGTGATCACTTAGTGATGCTCAACACTGGTTTCTCTGTTATCGGTATTTGAATAATCATCATACTTCTTCTGTTCACTATATTGATTTTAATTCCTTGTCTATCTTGTGAATGTTGATGTCTTGTACGGTTCATACATAATCTTCATTCTTCATGGTACATTTCTTTTCCTCTTCTTCTTCTTTTCTTCTTCTGGTTAGTTGTTTCTCACTGTCGGTGTTCTCCTTGGTTATACATTATTTGTAATAGTCCATGTCCCTTAATATTGTCATACTCTTCCTTATTTTTATTCGTGGTTATGGTAATCATTGTCCCATATTATTTCACACTAATAAACAAATTCGTTTGTTTTATCACCATAGTGACTGTACTTGATTCTTCTCCTTTTTATTTTAATAATTATTTTCGTCATATCCCCTCACTATTTTGGATCTATTGGGCCTGGATTCTAACGTATTATATCGGCTCGTTGGTATTTTCTCTCTCTTTGGTATACTCGATGATATCCTTATTATTCTTCCTTCTCCTTCGTTGGGTATTTTCAATAATATTCGTTCGTAGATACACACTTTATTTATATTCTCCCATTCCTTCTTTTATGCTCGATGAAATATTTTCATGATCTCCTTTTATTTGACGTATTAGATAGTTATTTTATGTAACTGCCAATTTGGTACGTTACAATATATTATCGCATTAAATTGAAGACCACGCGAACGAAGTTGTGGGCAACAGCTATTTATTTTTAAGAAGCCTACTTTAATTGAACTTTATTAATTAAACTAACATTTTCATTACGTACAACGTGAAACTCCGTAGCGAAGCACGGGTATTCTGCTAGTTTTTTATATATAAGATGTAAACTATACCACTTACTTGACATAAACCATGATAGCTAAGCTAATTTACAACAATATGTATTAATTATACACATAAATGTTCCTCGATAGACACTCTATCTATTGGCAAAAACTTGAATAAAATCCGTTCAGTACTTCCTGAGATTAGCGATTTCAAACACAGAGAGAAAACGGACCGACTTTACTTTATACTATGTATATATATATAGATAGCTAAGCTAATGTACAACATATATGTATTAATTATACACATAAATGTTCCTCGATAGACACTCTATCTATTGGCGAAAACGTGAATAAAATCCGTTCAGTACTTCCTGAGATTAGCGATTTCAAACACAGAGAGAAAACGGACCGACTTTACTTTATACTATGTATAGATGTATTCAACACTTCAACTTTAAAATTTCGCTGTTTTTACAGGTTCCAAGAAGCAAGCACACGATGGACTATGAAACAAAAGAACCACGACAGTCAACTCAGTTTAAAATATTGTTTTGGACAACACAAGCTACTGGAATCATTCTCTGTATACTGACTACCGCTTGGGTATTGCACTTCAAAGGCGGTGTCGGATGGAGAGATGAACCCAAGTTGGAATTCAACTGGCATACTCTGGCGTTTACAGTTGGAATGATATACATTTATGGAAACGGTAAGTAAGTAAACTTCTTCTACAATCTATCGTCCCCCACCAAATTTCCGCTTCGTGGGGAAAGTCTCTCTGTTTTTCATTGTTCAGGAAACCGTCCTATCCCAATAACCTAAAATAGTAAATGATTATTTCTGTGCAATCGACTATTATCTGTAATCGTTTAGGGGACGACTGTTATCTAGAAGGCAACCCTTATTGATCTCCTGTCTATAACCGGCCGCTGTTTAACATTAACATTTCACTGATTAGCAATTACTTTCTGCAGATATCGCTGAGAACCCATCTTTCCGATAATCTTCTTTCCCACGGATCATTCCCCTTCTTTGAGGACTCTTCCCTTGTCTGAGAAGTATTCCTTAGCCCATGGAAATTGTTGTCAATGAAACATGTTCCTGTTTTGAACCGCTTATACGTTACCGATTTTTGAAGTTATTTTCATAATCACTCACACTAATTAGCATCATCATTAACATTTTTAATTAGTTCAATTAAATTCAACAATGCTTATTTTACCCTCATCTTCAGACATGTAAAACTGAAATCAATAATAGTTTTAGAATCGAATTGTACAAAAAACGCTGTTGAACAAAACATATATGTTACTTTATTTGTATTATTTATTTTATATTAATGTATATGTTTTATTTTAATGAATTTATTTATTAATCAAAGTAGCAATTTTGAAAATATAAAAGTTTTTAGAGAGAATTTGAGTTTGTAAATTTATCAATTTATAATTTATTTTATGTTTGTATATTTCTAAATTTTCACAGCCATTAATTTTTTAGCATTTGGATATTTTTTAATAAAGTCATTTTTATTTTACTTTAATTTGTTACAATTTTTTATTATAAATTTATTTAATTTATTCACTTTATTGATTACATAATTTTTATATATCTGAAGGTAGCAGAAATATATAATCTATTGAAATAATAGTATAATAACATGATTTCAACAAAATACGTTCTTTAAAAAATCTATTATTCAGTAATAAAAATAATTATTTAAATAAAAAATTTTTTTTTAAACCACGTTTTAAAACGGACTAAAAAGTATAAAATAATTTCTCCTAGATCCATACAGATTTATAACCCTATACAGATTCATAATCCCATACAGATTGTCCTAAAAATTTGTGATAGTGAATTTTAATAGATATGAAAATAATTGTAAAATTCAAAACAAAAAACGTGGGGTGCATGCAATAGATAATAGTAAGGATTGTTTGAGAAAACTAACACAACAGTTCATATCTTCCGCAGTGCAATGAAATTGTTGGTGACTATTCATGCATCAATTATCTATTGCATGCGCCCCACGTTTTTGTTTTGAATTTTACAATTATTTTCATATCTATTAAAATTCACTATCACAAATTTTTAGGACAATCTGTATGGGATTATGAATCTGTATAGGGTTATAAATCTGTATGGATCTAGGAGAAATTATTTTATACTTTTTAGTCCGTTTTAAAAACATGGTTTTTAAAAAATTTTTGTTTTATTTAAATAATTATTTTCTGCTTTTTAGTCTTGTGTGATAATTTTTGAAATAGAAAATTGTTATACCTATCTACCAATAATATATTAATCTATTTAATTGTTATTTTCCAGAAAATTAAAATAAAGTAGCAAGCAAAATTAATTTTATAAGATTTTTATTTATTTCAATATTACAAAAAATTAACAGATCTTTCTTAGTTACCAATTTTAAATATATGAATCACCTATTGTGCTGGAGGTCTTAGTTGTCGCAACCTTTCCATCTCTTTTATTGCATCTTCATTGCACGGTGTCTTGCCAGTGAGTTTTGAGCAATCGAGCTCCTCTATTCTTAATCCATCCAATGATCTGACACGACTCAATGCGACATATGCCTGTCCTTTAGCAAATAGTGCAGATTCGAGGTATACAACAGCACGGTCCACTGTACATCCTTGCATTTTATGGACTGTACAGGCCCAGCACAGTATTAGTGGGAGCTGTGTTCGCTCGATTGTTCCATAGTTTCGGAGTGCCGGAAACTGTATTGATGTCGGTTTGATCAAATGAATTCCATCTCTCCCAAAGTCGATACGAACAGATGGGATGTCGGTATCGTACATCTGATCACGACGGAATAAAGGCCAAACAATTTCAGTGATAGTGCCCATTGCACCACTCACAAGTCCTTGCTCTATGTTAATATTAGAACGAAGCATCACTCTCGCTCTGTTGAAAATTTCCAGCTCTTTTTGTAATCCACCAGTCTTGTTGATATAGCCTGACACAATGTTGTCCATGTTTACATTTTTGTTATTTCTTGTCGCATCCACTAGCACATCCTGAGCCCGAATTCTGAAAATTCGCACTCCTTGGGCTCTGTATTGTTCAATGACAGCTATATTGTGTACATCAACTAGTGCACGAGTTGGATATATGCGAATTGCTTTATCCAAATCAAAATCGCCAGATGCCTCTGTCAACACTTTTGACATCAATAGAGCAAAATGTGGGGCCTTCAACTCACCGACGCGATGAGCATTTAAAAGATCGGCAAATGTGTTGTCACCTTGTTGTCGCATGTTCACCGTCAACTCCACAAGGCTGAAGAGTCTCCACAAATGAGTTGCCGGAATAAATCTTGCAGGCTGGTGGAATACCTGTGCTCCTCGGATAGGTGGCAACTGAAACAAATCTCCAAAAACCATAATGTTGATGCCACCGAATGGTTCATTTTCCTTCTTTTTCAGTTGTCGCAATCTAGAATCGATCATGCACAACATTTCGTATGGAACCATGGAAATTTCATCGATAAACAGGAATTCGATGTCCTTCCACTGATTTCCCAAGACCTTCAAATAGTTACCAGTAAGTGGTGCCAAATTACCTACCATTTTTCCGTCTTTCTCAACTGGTAATTTAAATAATGTATGCAACGTTGTTCCACCAACAAGTGCCGCTACATCGGTCAAAGCACCAACTTTAACTGCTTTCTTACCATAGCAACGATTGACCTGTTCTTTTAGTGCATTGAATGTGAATGTTTTGCCAACTTCAGCACCTCCGGTGACAAACATTCTGATGCGATTCGGATTTCCATTCATTTGGTCCTGAATACTGCGAGTAATGGTGCTGAATAATTCTCGCTGTCGTAAATTCATTGCAGCACACACATTCTGAAACTGCTCATTTGTCATTGACTGTTCAGTAACTTCATCTTCAAGTTCTGCCTCAACAATGTCTTCTGGATTTTCAAGAAGGTTGAAAGCATGTGCCTGATTGAATGCAGTTTCAAGTTGTCTGTCTCTTGTATGATGTATTTCAAGATATGCATTTGTTTGTCTCAATTTCTCTTCTCGAGCAAGAAAAGCTTCGCGTGCATTGTTATGCTCATCAATTCATTCATCCTCCGAGTAAAATGGTACATATTGTACGAGCAGGCTATAGAAATAATTGTCCAGATCCGTCTGCATTTGAAAGAATGGCACTCGTACAACAGCTGGAATATTTCTAATTACCATTTTATTGTTGTTTGCCATCTTAATGAGTCTTCGCCTTGTTGGTTGCTCTTCCTCTTCTGCATCAGTGCTTTCTTCACTGTATGCTGCTTTCTTTGCATAAAATGGCTCAAATTTCATCGCAAATTCAAGTAGGCACATATTTGGAAAATCATACCCTTGCTCTTGTTGTCTCGGACGATTTGCATATCGCTCAAATATGTTTGAGCAAAGTCCAACTGCTTGATTATCCTGAAATCTTAACACTTGATATCGTTGATCTGACTTTCTGGTATTCAAGAACACACACTTTCTTGAAGTTGAACGAAGCGGCAGATGGCAGAGTCGATAAACACATTCTGATGCGGAAACTTGTCACTCTTTCAAAATCCGCATGCATGATCCGAAGATCTTTCTTGCGATGTTAGTTTCATCGTGACGAATTTGACGAATGGCTTGAGATACACCTTTGTTTACATCTGCTGGTTCCGTCTTTGAAATGTACTTGGCAATGTAGTGGGCAATAGATTCATTGGAGCCGCACGGTTGTATGTCCATATTGGCATTCCAGAACTGGAGAATTTGCTGATTATAATTATTGACCCATATTTCATCAGCCGTTCATTTTAAAGTACAGAATCGTCCTCCATTTCTAATGAACTCGTTTGAACTCGGCGGTGCAATACGAGTTTGTCGACATGGCTTGCGTGGAAAAGCAAATCGACATGTCTCATAGTTGTTTTTGTGACATGTATGAGTATGGCGATGAATTTGGTTGCGTTTGACGAGTGCTCTTAAATCTGGATCTTCTTCTTCGCTTGGCAGGCGGCATGAGATCACTTGGTCAATGTACGCAAGACCTTCTGGAGTTTCAAAAGATGGAACGTTTTCAACCCATACTACAAGGTGTGCATGTGGACTTCCACGGTTCTGAAACTCAATTCGTGTCCAGAAATCGATGGCTTTTCCACCAAGAAGATTGTTATTTCGTTTGATCTCTTTCATAAATGCGTCGACACGGCGGGAAAAATGTCAGCTCAATACAACAGGATACGATTCAATCAAATGCTGCACTTCATCAAAATTTAATTGGCTAGGATCTTTATCAAATCGATAAAGCTTTACTCATATCAAGCCAATTCAAATCATTACAGCTCAAAGTAATAAACCAAGTTGGAGGACCAAGACAACGAATAAAAGCAATCAATTCGTTGTGAGCTGTTCGCCAATATGATGCCGATCCTCTGAGATTCTTTAAATGTAAATGAAGGTCCTCGACAACACTTTCTTGTCCTCGTATAGCTCTGCCACATGCATTGATCGTCGACTCCACTCGTAGATATTCAAACATCGAGAGTGCATAAAACGAATAGTCTGTTCTTTGAAAACGAGTATCCAAGCATAGAATTCGCTGCTGAAAATAATCCAATGGCGTAATTTTTACCGGGCGCTTTTCGTTCAAGCCATTTTTGCCATATGGAAAGAGATAGAACCATAAAAATTCCTCTGCTTTCAACTCTTGATTCACATTCACAATATTGTCTTTAGTTTTGCGAACAATTTCGTTGATGTTTCTACTTTCCTCAAATTCATCATTAACATCTGGCTGCTCGTGATCAATTGGTGCCATTACAGATATTTGCACAGGAACGAATTGCGATGCATTTACTGCCTCTTGTTCTGGTTCATTTTTGGTATCAAATTCTTCGTCTACCTGTATCGATGTATGTGCCTCTAAATGTTGCTGCATTGGTACATTTCCTTCTCTGACGATAACATTTATGGCATTAATTGAAAATTGTGTACCGGCATTGGAATGCACAGTTCGGCGGATAATGCGAATGAATTCGTCAGTAGTATCGCATTCGATGACACAGGCTTTTCCATTTTGTGCTCCGCCTTTTCCCTTTGGTCCGCATGAATGAAAATCGGTGAAATAAAACTTGTTATCATAATACAAGAGACCATATGCACTGCCAGAAACAACCAAAATTCCAACATTATCGTCGGCGAACAATAAATTTATCGAAGCACGAAGATTTAGGAAGCTAATTCCACCGTTTTCCCTGTCGCATAAACTGCCATTGAAGGCACGATTTAAATCATCATATTCAATAGTAAATGCATGTCAAACATCAGGATGTCGTGTCTTACAACATCAAGATTTCTGATCTCCAAATAGCCGCGATCATCAATTGGAAAGGCACCTTGTTGATTTCTAGTTTCCGAATCAATCCATTCGTAAAATCTATCGCCTTCAATCATGTTTCGATTTAAAACATTTATATTCCATTGACTTGGTGGTAGAATGGCAGCACGAATTAAATTTGCCATGACCATTGCGAAATATTGGTGCCCAGCATGTCCGGAATGAAAGATTTCTTCATTACTTTGATTCCATGAAGCACGTACGATTCGCGATAAATCATTAATTCGCATGTAGGCACTGCAATTTGGAGCATCAGTAGCTTGGTCAATAGGTTCGTTTGGTCGCTGTCGCTGAACTGGAATAACGCGGATGACATCCTGCGTATTTAACCGCGCAGATCGATTTACTTTTACATCCTTGTAGAGTGGGTTATTTATAATAAGCCAATCAAGTGCCTTGTTGACACGATCCGGTGAAATGTTATAATCTTTGGACACATTCAAGTTCTCCAGAGTTTCAACAACTACAATTCCTACATCTGTGCTCGATCGAGGAAGCACTTCAGGCAGCTTTTCGCTGACTTCAAAGATATCGAGAGCAAATAATGTTGCATGTCCTTTGAAACCGTATTGACCAAATCTGCCTGGAAATTTGATCACTTTGACATACGGAATGATGTGCTGAAGCAAATTTCGTTCTGGTTCAGTTAGTGCTGCAATTTCACTGGGAATATCACCCGGAAGCAAGTTATTCCAAGACGCCTTGGATGGAGCATGGTTCTTTGAGCTCTTCAAGTGCGTATTGCATCGATGGCAAACAAACGAATTATTTTTAGCGGCAAGTTCCGGTGGCAAGTATGGCTTTGGTAAAATCAAACGATATTTCACTACCTGATTAGGGTAGCATTTTTTCTGACAGATATCATAGCATTTGTCGCAAAAAGTGTTTATGGTTGAGTGAAAATCTGCCTCATTAGCTACCCGTTGAGCATAGACCTCACGTTGACGTCGTAGTCTTGCTTCAAGTTCCTGACTTGTCTCTCTAGCTCTGAATTCAGAATGGCTCAATCGATCTGATTTCAGTCGAGAGATATGCTCATCTGGTGTTTCATTTGCTCTTGCTTGAGCATGCCGTTGCGCGTCATTGGCAAGTCGAGAGGAACGTGCGTCCACCGCCTCGATCGATCTCGCTTGAGCCATTCATTTCTTGGCATTTTTGCGTTCGATATTGCGCTGCTTTTCGGGAACTTCTTCAGCTCGTTTACGCCGTTTGGCTAATCTTGCAGACTTATCTACTTCCGATTCCTGTTGAAGCTTCTCTTGTCGTTTTCGCTTCTCCTTCTCTATGCGTCGCTTGCGTTGGGTGGCTACCGTGACCATCGTAAAAATTATCACTAATGTTCACTTTTTAACTCGCTTTTTCTTTCTCATTTACAAACTTAATTCTTCAATCTGAAACCTGTTGCAAACATTTATTATTTATTATTACTCTCTACACATTATATATATTGTAACGTTACATAACCCAGTCCCAAAAATGATAACATAATCACCCCACTATAAAGGTCAGAAATGGGTATAATATACATAGCTCTAGATTACTTTATATCACAAAACATTATAAACTATACTTAATTGATATAAAGTGTACAAAGTGAGTTATAGTGTACCCAGTGAGAAAATAAGTGATTTTAAAAGGAGCATCTCACAGACTTATGCTGTAGATGTAGAAACAATTGATTATAATAGTAGACTATATGCTACTGACACCAATTATGTGTTTTGTTGGAATATTGTATAATTTGTATTGTGTAGGCCACAAAGATTTTGTACCTAGGTCTAATTTTATATTTAATAGAATAATTATGTTTGAATATAAGATAACCCAGGGTTAAATATAAAAGGGTTAATTATAAAAGGGTTAAATATAAAATAATAATAACAATAAAATAATACTGTATGAGTAAAATGGCAGAAGAAAATAGTTCAGTGTAAGGATACTATAAGAAATTAATAAATAATATATAAATACAATTAAAGGAAATAAAAATATTAAAGACCTATATCTAAGGTTAAGAGAAAATAAAAGGAAAAACCTTATATAAATCAAATTGGATAATAAGCCAAAGTTAAAAAGGATTATTTTTCTATAAATAAGAAATAAATTTATAATAATTAAAAACAGCCTATATACTCAAAAGTATATAGATGCAAGAATAAAAAATGATATAAAAATTATTGGTTACTAACAGTAACCACCTAACAAGATATGAATTAATTGTTAAAACGATTGAAAACCGTTCGTTTGAGAAAAAGTGGAATGCCATCAAAAATTTAATAAAACCTTATGAAAATTTTGGAAACAGTGCTAAATTGAATAAAAATTAACTAGTAGTATCCACCTTATGTTAGATCTCCTTCAAATATCAACTTTAACGTCCTTTATGCGATGAAAATTTGAAATACCCATCTACCAGATCAGGCCGAGTCAGACAGCATGTCGAGATTTTGGTGAGATTGTATCTTATAAAAATTCAACAAAATTACAAAATAACTATAACTTCAACACTAGAAACGGCACATTCCAAGTAAACACTTCGAGAAAAGAGGTAAAATAAACTTTATTAATAATTGTTAACCAAGAAATCCTCATATCGAATCTTTGTGCAGTTCCAATATTTAGTAACTGATTTCATGGGTATAATAAAGACATAACCTGTACTCTCGCAGAGAAACCCGGAAATACATACTACGAAAAAAACAACAAATTAGAAATTTATTATTTTTCTCTTGTAAAGCGTAGTATATAATTATTCATTTCTGACCGTCTCATAACACAAAGAACGTACCCTTAACCCTGGGGAAATTAATAAATGAATTCTTTATAGTTTAATGTTTAATCAAGGATAAAAAAATAATTTGTTATAATTCCAATGTTTACCTAATTAAATCGATCAAATGTGTTGTTGACAGAAAAAATCGATTCTAATATTTTTGTACTGGGAGAAGAGAAAAATCAGTGTATTACATAAATAAATACTCTGAATATTTTATTATAAATAATAAAACGTGTATTCTTTCTTGTAGAGGGTAGTTGTTACAGATTTTCAGGAAGCCAAGAAGAGGACGAACCGCCGGGGAGTATCACAGAATATTGGTGTTTGTTTAACCTAACATTTTGAGGCAGATGTCAAAATCAGCTGGTCTTATGAACAGCGAATATTTAAAATAAGTAATTGTATACTCTGGGGGTAATATCTTTGGTCCTCCTCTCTCTCCTAACTACGATTAAACAACTTCATTAATCTCTCCCAAATCACACACACTCGATTTCAGTTTTCTTGGTAAACATCAAATTCAACTGCTTTGAACATTAGTAAATATAAACAATAAGTAATCATAAGAAACGATATTCGCAGTTGAGAATGGGAAAGATAGATGCGAGACGTTACAAATGGCGCTCAACGTAAAAGGGCTGTAATTAGAAAAAAATTTTGAGATATTCAACCAAATAATATACCAAAAAACCTAATTATCGTCGGCAGTTATGAGAAAACAAGAAATGCATAATACCAGATCGAAGAAGAGGGTAGAAGAAAAGGAGAAGGAATAAGGTGGACAGGAACGAGAGATAGAAATAGTCACGGACAGTGAAATGGAACAACCAACGGGTGATAAAGAAGAAACCGAAGTAGTCACAAACACGGAAAAAGAAAGAGTTGAAGAAGATGCCCAAGGGGACCAACCAGATAAAGCAGAAGCCAGAAAAGAACCAGATTGGCAAGAAGTGATGAGGCTAATGATGGAGAAAATGGATTAGCATTAAGGAAAGCAATAAACAAACAAATGACAAAATAGATGAAAACTCAAGGAAACAAAATGAAACCTTGAGCGAAAAATTTAATAAAATAGATAAACAATTTAGGAAACAAGAGGAAACTTCAAAGAAACAAAACGAAACTTTGAAGGAACAAAACAAACAAACCAATGAGAAAATAGATAGTATTCAGGAAAGTTTAGTAAAACAATTCAATGAAAAAATGGAGACCAGTCATGAAAATATCAAACAAACCATGAATGAACAATATCACGAATTGAAAGAAACTATTAATGGACAAAGGGAATATATGAACACAAAATTTGAAGAAAGTAATAAAAATATAAAACAAATTCATGAGAAGATTGACATGATCAGTAACACAATTAGCCAAAAAGCAGATACATACAAAGAGGAGACAAATAAGAAAATGGACATTAGTTTCAAGGATTTGGATGAAACATTAAACAGCACTTCCGAAGGTCTTAAAGTAAATCCAAATACAGAAGAAAGCGGGAAGGAAATAGAAATTAGAGAATACCAAGATGTAATATTCTCTGAACATAAAAATAGCCAAAACCAAGAGAATATCCAAACCATGGAAGAGAATATCAAGAAAATAAGAAAAATAGGTAGAAAGAAAATATTGAATACGAAAGAAGAATTGGAGATGAGGAAGGGTGGATTAATTAGTGCATTTAACATCCCCATAA
The DNA here is from genome assembly GCA_034769895.1 of Magicicada septendecula. Taxonomy (NCBI): domain Eukaryota; kingdom Metazoa; phylum Arthropoda; class Insecta; order Hemiptera; family Cicadidae; genus Magicicada; species Magicicada septendecula. Next base: position 265,096,110 of record CM068372.1, read on the forward strand.
ATGAGCAAAGGGAGTTAAGTAAAAGTATGAATTATAGAAAAAACTTTATAAAAATGGCCAAGGTAAACCACCATAAAATAATAAAGAAGAACTTAAATAAATTTAAATCACTTAAATATATCCACGATCGAAGAGTATCTGACAACATCAGCTATATCTTTAATACGAAATATACCAGCAAAACGTTGGGTAAATAATACAGAGGTCAAAGAGAATGGAATGATATTGAAAATGAGTGAATATGTTATGTCAGAAGAGGTGCAATACCTGTTAGTTAAAAAGGAACTAACAACGACGGAAGACCGGTACTTAAATGAAGGTTTCATAGCAGAAAAGTGGGAGAGCCGGATGGTAAGAAGATTATCAAGGAGAGAATTAATTACGAACACCCCAGTAATCCGAGAACAGGGAGTACCTGAATAAATGGACCATGGTTAACCTAAATAATAACCAACCAGGAAAAAGGGGACTGAATTTTTTTTTGAAAACCGACCAAGCAACCCATTGGAAATAAAAACCCCAAAATTCAAAAAGCACGTAAGGACAACTTACTCAAGTTATTTTGAAACGATATAATTTAAAATAGAAAGAAGAAACCCCAAAATTCAAAAAGCACGTAAGAACAACTTACTCAAGTTATTTCGAAACAATATAATTTAAAATAAAAAGAATAAAAACCCCAAAATTCCAAAAGCATGTAAGGACAACTTACTAAATATTTATTCAGGAACAATATGATTTAATAAAAAGTATGTAAGTACAACTTACTTTAAATATTTCAAAACGATATAATTTGATTTAACAAACAAACTACCAAGAAAAAGAGAACAGATGATTAAATAATATTTATAAAGAACTGATTTAAAATGGAATGATAGAAAAAATAATATTTTGATGGTAATGTGCTCAAATAAGAAGAATAATGAATAATTTAATGACTACAATGAAGCTGGAGGAGGATGATAATTAATACAACTATAATTTAGAATTTCTCGGAATTGAAAATGATATAAGAAGAAATGATACGGAGAAATATGTCACAAGAAGGAAAGTCAAAAGGATTTTAAAATAATGCCTATCAATAATGTTATATGCTATTAGTTAATGAAAAAGAAGAAGGAATCAAGAAGAAAAGGAAATATATAATTAAATGCAAACAGCAACAGTATGAAGAATCACAAAAGTGTTTAGTATTAGTCGCTAATCGACTACTTATAATCTTTTTATTATAACGAATTGACCGTAGAAATGTTCCGGCAATAATTTTCCTGAGCAGGGATGATGTTCCCCTGGTCTCAGAAGGTGTAAGGATGGACAGCGGAGTTATGGACCCAAAAGTGGCCACCCGAACTGAACCACCGCACAGGATAGGGAAAAATGTTAGGGAAATTGAATATTTAAGGGATAATAATTATAAAATAGCTGAAAAGAGTGATATTAGATTCCAGAAGTATAGATGAAGAAAATAGAAGGAAGATAGCAGATAGAAGCTTAATTGAGAAAGCGAATTTATAGAAGTAAATAGAAGTAAGTGTTAAAACAAGTTGTTTATGATTAGTGTGACCAGCCCTTATCAAGTAAAATGTGGAAGTACCACTACCCAGAGAAATAAATCATTGATGAATATGCCTCCAAGAGAGAGAGAGTTGAGTAGGGAAACAGCAATTACCATTTAACCAAATAACAGGTATATAACCAGTCTGAAATGAAGGAAGATATTATGGAGATATAAAACAGGAACATTATGAAGATTGAAGAAGTCAACAATTTATTTTGAAACAAGTAAAACGAAAATAAATTTGTTCTAGTGGGGGGGCTTTATGTAACGTTACATAACCCAGTCCCAAAAATGATAACATAATCACCCCACTATAAAGGTCAGAAATGGGTATAATATACATAGCTCTAGATTACTTTATATCACAAAACATTATAAACTATACTTAATTGATATAAAGTGTACAAAGTGAGTTATAGTGTACCCAGTGAGAAAATAAGTGATTTTAAAAGGAGCATCTCACAGACTTATGCTGTAGATGTAGAAACAATTGATTATAATAGTAGACTATATGCTACTGACCAATTATGTGTTTTGTTGGAATATTGTATAATTTGTATTGTGTAGGCCACAAAGATTTTGTACCTAGGTCTAATTTTATATTTAATAGAATAATTATGTTTGAATATAAGATAACCCAGGGTTAAATATAAAAGGGTTAATTATAAAAGGGTTAAATATAAAATAATAATAACAATAAAATAATACTGTATGAGTAAAATGGCAGAAGAAAATAGTTCAGTGTAAGGATACTATAAGAAATTAATAAATAATATATAAATACAATTAAAGGAAATAAAAATATTAAAGACCTATATCTAAGGTTAAGAGAAAATAAAAGGAAAAACCTTATATAAATCAAATTGGATAATAAGCCAAAGTTAAAAAGGATTATTTTTCTATAAATAAGAAATAAATTTATAATAATTAAAAACAGCCTATATACTCAAAAGTATATAGATGCAAGAATAAAAAATGATATAAAAATTATTGGTTACTAACAGTAACCACCTAACAAGATATGAATTAATTGTTAAAACGATTGAAAACCGTTCGTTTGAGAAAAAGTGGAATGCCATCAAAAATTTAATAAAACCTTATGAAAATTTTGGAAACAGTGCTAAATTGACTAAAAATTAACTAGTAGTATCCACCTTATGTTAGATCTCCTTCAAATATCAACTTTAACGTCCTTTATTCGATGAAAATTTGAAATACCCATCTACCAGATCAGGCCGAGTCGGACAGCACGTCGAGATTTTGGTGAGATTGTATCTTATGAAAATTCAACGAAATTACAAAATAACTATAACTTCAACACTAGAAACGGCACCATCCAAATAAACACTTCGAAAAAAGAGGTAAAATAAACTTTATTAATAATTGTTAACCAAGAAATCCTCATATCGAATCTTTGTGCAGTTCCAATATTTAGTAACTGATTTCATGGGTATAATAAAGACATAACCTGTACTCTCGCGGAGAAACCCGGAAATACATACTACGAAAAAACAACAAATTAGAAATTTATTATTTTTCTCTTGTAAAGCGTAGTATATAATTATTCATTTCTGACCGTCTCATAACACAAAGAACTTACCCTTAACCCTGGGGAAATTAATAAATGAATTCTTTATTGTTTAATGTTTAATCAAGGATAAAAAAATAATTTGTTATAATTCCAATGTTTACCTAATTAAATCGATCAAATGTGTTGTTGACAGAAAAAATCGATTCTAATATTTTTGTACTGGGAGAAGAGAAAAATCAGTGTATTACATAAATAAATACTCTGAATATTTTATTATAAATAATAAAACGTGTATTCTTTCTTGTAGAGGGTAGTTGTTACAGATTTTCAGGAAGCCAAGAAGAGGACGAACCGCCGGGGAGTATCACAGAACATTGGTGTTTGTTTAACCTAACATTTTGAGGCAGATGTCAAAATCAGCTGGTCTTATGAACAGCGAATATTTAAAATAAGTAATTGTATACTCCGGGGGTAATATCTTTGGTCCTCCTCTCTCTCCTAACTACGATTAAACAACTTCATTAATCTCTCCCAAATCACACACACTCGATTTCAGTTTTCTTGGTAAACATCAAATTCAACTGCTTTGAACATTAGTAAATATAAACAATAAGTAATCATAAGAAACAATACTCGCAGTTGAGAATGGGAAAGGTAGATGCGAGGCGTTACAATATATATATATATATATATATATATATATATATATATATATATATATATTTCAATCACTTTCTGCTACAGTCCGTTTCTTGATGTATATAATACTATAATACTTCTAACTAATTTACCTCAAGATATATTTTTTCCTTTAGGAACATGTTTCGGGAGATCCTGTTCTCCCATCTTCAGCCTTCGCCATCTTGCTTCTGGTGCAGTATTTGTGTGTTGGCTTCTGGATGTTATTAAGGTGGTTTGTTGGTCTTTGGTCCTTCAATGTTGCATTATTGTGTGTGGTTGTGGTATCTGTTTTTGTATTTTGTGTATTTTCGATGTTGAGTGATTTGAATATTGTGTCATGTTTTGTATTGATTTGTATTTGTTCTGGTATTAATTTGTTTTGTGTTTTATGTTTGTAAATCTGTAAATTTTCCCAAATGTTCATTATGGTGCCTTTGTGTGGTATATGTTTTATTAGTGTTACATTGGTTATGTCTGGGAATTCATGTTCTGTGTTTATTGCATGTGTGGCTAAATTGGATTTATATATATTTGGTTTTTTGTATGCATTTAGGTGTTCAAAATAACGTTTTTTCAGCTGTTTTTTTGTTTGTCCTATATAACATTTATTGCAATCTTGGCATTCAATTTTGTATATACCGTTGGTTGTTGTATTATCTTTGTTGTGTGAGCTATTTAGATTTTGTAATTTATTTTTATTAGTTTTGTATGCTATTTTTATATCTGTGTTTTTAAATAGTTTTGTTAGTTTTGTCATTTTATTATTTATATATGTGAATGTGGCCCATTTTTTGTTGTTGTTATTATTTATGTGTTGTTCAGTTTGATTATTTCTTAATTGTTCAGTTTTTATTTTGTATTTGATTTTATTTTCTATTTTGATCATAGTATTTTTATTGTATCCATTTGCATAACCAATTTGGTATATTATATTTCTTTCTTTGTCAGTTTCTTGTTTGTTTAGGGGTATTTTGTACATTCTGTTAAATAACGAATAAAATGCTGCCATTTTATGTTGTGGTGGGTGGTCAGAATGGTTAGGTATAATGATGTTAGTGGAAGTTGGTTTTCTATATATTGCATATTGTATGTGTTTGTTGTACAAAATCAACTATTTAGACATAACCATCACAAGACAAACAAATTTTTTTTTGCGGGAAGGAGTTAATCCTGCAACGAATCACAGGATCATGATAGGCGGGGCAAGTTCATATATTACACAGACAATGGACATTCATATTATATTGGTAGATGGTTAAGTTGGGTTGTTATCAATTGTATTTAGTAAGGTTAAGGGTTTAGTTTAGAATAACTGTGCATTATTATTTATGGTTATTCATGTACTGTGTTAGTGGAAATGTGCGCGCGTGCGTGAGTGGGAAACGTTCCCGGGCGGTGCGTGATGTATTATCGTTGTTTTGACATTAGCTGAACTGAGACATGTGTATCGCTACAATCCCTATACCTGTTGGACTATTGTTTACGTTCATGTATATTATTAGTATGTAGGCAGTCATGCATGAGATACGAGTAGTCTGATTACCGCTATGCATGCTGTTACAAAGTAAATGCACTCTACTGCATGAAAAGTGCATGATCACTTTTTACTAACCATGTGACTTCCATCCACCAATAGAATGCTGACTGGTGGTTGAAAATTTTCTTAAGCCTGTCGTTACACAGGCAGTTTTTCTACGCCATCTACCGCGAACGGAACGTGCACTCCTTGTACAAGATTCTACCGCTTGCAAGGTGTTGTTAAAACTATTCGTCGTTAGTGAAACGGGAAGACTCAGAACTGTGTGTGTAGTACATTTGCACACATCAGTGTTTTAACGCATTGTGCGAAAAATTACAAGCAGTTCTTCACTGCTGCTACCGCGAACGGTACATACAATCCTTGTACAAGACTCTACCGCTTGCAAGGATCTGTTAAGACTTTTCGGGGATAGTAACGTGTGTGACGCATAACAATTGATTTTATATCTTTACACACGATATTAATATTGTAGTATTACGTGTGTAAGAAGTGAGTGTAACAGTATCATTAATTGTTACGCAATAGTTCCATCAAGACGTTTCCGTGCTAGTGCAAGATTTCCTCATAGGGTGGTCTGCTGATCGCGGTAGACCTTCGTATTCGCGAGAACACTTGAAGAAGCCGGAGAGGTATACGCTCAATATACCGTTATTAGATTAAACTCACTGTCACCTGAGATATTACTTGGTCTTAAACTCTATATAAGTTTTGCGAGAAATAAAATCCGTAGTACCGTTGTGTGTGCGAAGTGTCGGATTCATCGTGGGAATTGTAGGACATCAGCCCAGCTGTTACAGGACATCAGCCCAGCTGTTATAGGACATCAGCCCAGCTGTTATAGGACATCAGCCCAGCTGTTATAGGACATCAGCCCAGCTGTTATAGGACACCTGCCCAGCTGTTACAGGACATCAGCCCAGCGGTTATAGGACATCAGCCCAGCTGTTATAGGACACCAGCCCAGCTGTTATAGGACCAGCCCAGCTGTTACAGGACGCCAGCCCAGCTGTAAACGTTTCTGGTGAAACGTCTGTCATTTGTAAGCCACACCTGACGAACCATCTATACCGCAAAGACCGGCCCTTCTCTTCAACAACATCATCGTGGGAGTCTTCTTATGTAACGTATCACGTCTTGCGTATGAACATTATTTAACATTTAAAAAGAAAGACTCTATATCAAACATTACATTCTGTACATTTCAAATATACCATATAAACTATAACTTGTGTTTGTACAATAAATAATCTTAAACCCTCCAATATAGACTTGTAATTTGAAATACACATACTATCATATCCTATGCGCCAATAGTTTAGTAATTTGTGTTGTCGCATAGAGATATTTTGGCGCTTAGCAACGTGGGGCTCGGAAAATAGCGGAAATTTTACGCTATTATATATTTGTCTATGAATATAAAATTTGTTGGAAAAATCCGACGTATAAATATAATTAACGTAATAATTGTATGTGTATTGTTCATGTGAAAAGCTGAGGATATAATTTTTCAAGTGTGCATATTCTCTTGTATATCATATATGAACAGATTTTATCAGTATATTGGAGGTAGATTATTAGTTGTTGTATGTTAGATAAGGTATTTACATGTTGATGTTTTGAACTGCTTTCCGCGTGCATATAAACTGGTTACCATATGTTCTAATCTTGTTGTGATAATAATAACTTGCTTTGAGTATAAATTACTAAATTTTAAAGTAATTTGTGATCACTATGTCGAATAAAAAAGAGCTTATAGAATATTTAAGGGCCAGGTCACTTGATGATAAAACCATATCTGAGCATAGTAGAGCCGTTAGGCGGAAATTCTGGGATAGAATTGAAAGTAATATTAACGAGGCAACTCGCTTAGGGCATAGTATTTCGTTGTTCGATATGGTCGGAGATATGGATGTTGCATGCAATTATAGTGAAGATGACGAAAGTGAAATTAGTAATAGCAACACTATTAGTCCAGAACATACTTCAGATAATTGCTGCGGGGAGATGAAAGCCGTGGAAGAAGAGATGATATCGGATATACCAGGAGTTTCAGAGGAAAGTAAAGCCAGGGATGAGGAGATGATAGCCATTAGGCAGGAATTTTGGGAAGAAATGGACGCCGACAGAGAGGAGAGGATGGCGAAACTACAGGAAATGTCAGCTGATATTGAAGTAGATTTATCTGTTGAGAATATTGCACCGTGTGATAATTTTGAAGTACCTAATGTCCTTGTGGAACATACTCTCAAAGAAAGTAATATGGAAGTTAACCAAGATGTTACATCTGGAGGATTAACGGAGAACAGTAGCGTAGTAGATGAAATTGAAAGTGAGTATACAGAAACAACCTTATTAGGGCCTAGTAGTTCATATCTCGGTAAAGTCGAGTATTTAGATTCTGCATTAAAGTGTAGTGAAGATAACAGAAATGAAATTAGTAGTAACAACACTATTAGTCTGGAACATATTTCAGGTAAGTGCTATGATGAGGTGATAGTTTATAGTGTAACAGATATAGCATGTGAGAACCGTGAACGTATGATAGAATCTGAAGCTATCATGGATGCGGACAGTGTATGCATAACACATAAAAATCCCGAACCAGTAGTAGAGCCTGGAACTAGTATGGATACTAACGGTGCAGGTATTTATGACACATGGCCAAATGATGAGGTACTAGATGAATCTATATCAGGTACTGAGGTGTTTACGGAGGATGGAGAGGTAAATGATACGGGTGACAATAAGGTGACAACAATTATGATAAATAATAATGAACCGCCGCGTAATCAGTTTCATGTTCAAACACCACAAAATCAACCGCAATCACAACAACTTAAAAATACAACTCAGCAAATTAATACCAACTTATTAGCAACAGTTACTGAAAATGATTCAGTTGAAAAGCAGTTCAATCAATCAAGTATGGAAAATGTTAGTTATAAGAATAAAACTGTTATGTATGGCCTATATCCTGCCGAAATTAGGGATAATTTAATGTGTAATAATGATAATAGTAATAAACATGAAGGAAATATGAGTATTGAAAATTGCACCGACCTTATTGTCGAAGCAAAAATCAGTGGTTATGTTGACGAGATGTTGGTCGACAGCGGCACAGGAATATCGCTGGTGGACGAGCAGTTACGTAAGAGGTGTAAAAACCACTTTATACAAATGCCGATTCTGCCGGTAAGTCACACAAGGATAAAATCAGCAGCGTGTGAGTCGCAGATAGTTGAAAAACAGGCACGTATAACAAGATATGTGCAGGGAACGGAAATAGATGCGACCGTCCTTGGAGTTAAAAAACTCGGACATAATATTATTTGGGAAGTTGATAAATTGAATAAACGGCATGCTGCATTGGAAGTTCAGAAAGAATTATTGCCAGCTAAAGTTGATTGTCTACCTCACGTTATCAGACTGGGACGCTCGAAAGATAAGATAACGAATAACTCACCGACCCCCAAGGTTCAGTTAATGAGTTGCGAGATAAGGCAATTACGGCGTATATTAAACAAATTCAAATCTGTATTTCCAAGTAAACGTGTGCGTTTCAAAACTGAGAAAAATTTATACAAAAAACTCAGAAATAAATGTCAGGATATAGGGGTAAGAATGTGTAGTGATTTAAATATGTCAATTCAGGTTTAAATGTTGTATGTAAGATGGCTCTGTGAATGAACAATAATCTAGTTTTGATAAGGAATGTTGTCTGTGTACCCTGTGACCCTGCATAAGATTTCGTTATCTGTGTGTCAAGAACATGTGGGTTTGTTTGGTTTGAAGGTTACCACGTGTCCTTTGATTTGATGCTTCTGTCAAAGTGACAGTTGGAAATGTTAGTATTAATTGGGGATGTTTATTTGATTTTAGTTCGAGGGTATTATTATTATTTCAGGATTAGGAAGTTGTTTTGGTATATAAAAAAAAAAATTTTTTATTTTTTGTTAGTTAACTAAAAAAACAAATTTTTTTTTGCGGGAAGGAGTTAATCCTGCAACGAATCACAGGATCATGATAGGCGGGGCAAGTTCATATATTACACAGACAATGGACATTCATATTATATTGGTAGATGGTTAAGTTGGGTTGTTATCAATTGTATTTAGTAAGGTTAAGGGTTTAGTTTAGAATAACTGTGCATTATTATTTATGGTTATTCATGTACTGTGTTAGTGGAAATGTGCGCGCGTGCGTGAGTGGGAAACGTTCCCGGGCGGTGCGTGATGTATTATCGTTGTTTTGACATTAGCTGAACTGAGACATGTGTATCGCTACAATCCCTATACCTGTTGGACTATTGTTTACGTTCATGTATATTATTAGTATGTAGGCAGTCATGCATGAGATACGAGTAGTCTGATTACCGCTATGCATGCTGTTACAAAGTAAATGCACTCTACTGCATGAAAAGTGCATGGTCACTTTTTACTAACCATGTGACTTCCATCCACCAATAGAATGCTGACTGGTGGTTGAAAATTTTCTTAAGCCTGTCGTTACACAGGCAGTTTTTCTACGCCATCTACCGCGAACGGAACGTGCACTCCTTGTACAAGATTCTACCGCTTGCAAGGTGTTGTTAAAACTATTCGTCGTTAGTGAAACGGGAAGACTCAGAACTGTGTGTGTAGTACATTTGCACACATCAGTGTTTTAACGCATTGTGCGAAAAATTACAAGCAGTTCTTCACTGCTGCTACCGCGAACGGTACATACAATCCTTGTACAAGACTCTACCGCTTGCAAGGATCTGTTAAGACTTTTCGGGGATAGTAACGTGTGTGACGCATAACAATTGATTTTATATCTTTACACACGATATTAATATTGTAGTATTACGTGTGTAAGAAGTGAGTGTAACAGTATCATTAATTGTTACGCAATAGTTCCATCAAGACGTTTCCGTGCTAGTGCAAGATTTCCTCATAGGGTGGTCTGCTGATCGCGGTAGACCTTCGTATTCGCGAGAACACTTGAAGAAGCCGGAGAGGTATACGCTCAATATACCGTTATTAGATTAAACTCACTGTCACCTGAGATATTACTTGGTCTTAAACTCTATATAAGTTTTGCGAGAAATAAAATCCGTAGTACCGTTGTGTGTGCGAAGTGTCGGATTCATCGTGGGAATTGTAGGACATCAGCCCAGCTGTTACAGGACATCAGCCCAGCTGTTATAGGACATCAGCCCAGCTGTTATAGGACATCAGCCCAGCTGTTATAGGACATCAGCCCAGCTGTTATAGGACACCTGCCCAGCTGTTACAGGACATCAGCCCAGCGGTTATAGGACATCAGCCCAGCTGTTATAGGACACCAGCCCAGCTGTTATAGGACCAGCCCAGCTGTTACAGGACGCCAGCCCAGCTGTAAACGTTTCTGGTGAAACGTCTGTCATTTGTAAGCCACACCTGACGAACCATCTATACCGCAAAGACCGGCCCTTCTCTTCAACAACATCATCGTGGGAGTCTTCTTATGTAACGTATCACGTCTTGCGTATGAACATTATTTAACATTTAAAAAGAAAGACTCTATATCAAACATTACATTCTGTACATTTCAAATATACCATATAAACTATAACTTGTGTTTGTACAATAAATAATCTTAAACCCTCCAATATAGACTTGTAATTTGAAATACACATACTATCATATCCTATGCGCCAATAGTTTAGTAATTTGTGTTGTCGCAGTATATTTATACGTATATACGTATGTATACATATACATATGTATGTATATTTATATGTATATGTTTGTATTTGTATATTTGTGTATTTGTATATTTTATATATTTGTAAAATTTCACGCCAATCTTGAGTGCCTCCCCCCTTCCGCCCACACCACCCACACTACTTCATACACCCACATATAAATGTATACCATATATACCACGACTAATGAACTTGTGTTGAAATTTAAAGTTCAAATTTCCCGCCAATCTTGAGCGCCATCCCCCCTTCCGCCCACACCACCCACACTACACCATACACCCATATATATATATATATATATATAAATGTATTCAATGTATATCACGACTAATGAAGTTGAGTTGAAATTCAAAATTCAAATTTCCCGCCAATTTTGTGTGCAACCCCCCTTCACCTATTACGCCCACTCCACCCACACCCTATATTATTGCATATTATTGCTTTGGCATCCAGTCCTGAGCTATGTTTAAAGTTTCAAGTCTCTAGCTCATCAGGAAGTTACTTTAAAAGCGATTGCAAAATTTGTACCGAACAGACAGACAAGAAAGCGAGTTAATAAAAACGTGGTAATAAAACATAAGTTAAGTCAGTTATTTGCAAATTTCTTTAATTTAATTTAAAATTAGTTTATTTTATTATTTCTTTTAATTATCAAAGTACTATTAGGAATGTTCAAAACTTATTGTAGTTTGTGATTTACAGGGATGATAGTGTATCGTTTCCTCTCGTGGATGCCAAAATTCCAACTGAAACTGATCCACACTGGTGTCAATACTTTCGTAATCGTGTGTATTGTATTCGGAATGTTAGCCGTGCTGGACTCACACAACTTCGCAACGCCTAAGAAGGCCAATTGGTACTCAATGCACAGCTGGCTGGGAATACTGAGTATTGCAGTGTTTGTTATACAGGTAAGTGCGACATGCACTTTGGCGAGTATTCAGTATACGTCAGAACGTCTCCTGTCGCACTACGGTGAACTGAGACTTGTATGTTTGCATTGATATGTCATCATGTTTCAACTCACTGAGCTATAGCAGATAACAGTAACACAAATGTTTATTTCGATCTTGCATGATTTTTTAAGTAAAAAATTAATTGTTCCATTATCCTTATCTTTTGCTTCTATAGTATTTAATAATTTCAGTTTATTATTTTTTCAATATATAGGATATTTTCAGTTCTCGTTTTCTTTGATTTTCTTTAAGTTCATTTCAGTAGATGCTTAGATGCTTTTGTATAATTATTTGCAATGGCTGTTCATGTCTAGGTACTAATAGTGAGTCTAATGACATGAGCCAATTGCCAACCAGCCAGCGGTATACCTGGCAAGTAATACTGTTCTCTTTACTAAGTCATTCGAATCCGCCGTTTAACTGTAGATCCCATTCATCTGTCAGAAAAACTGCATACGCAAATATCGAATTTGTGCGGGAGAAGTGCATTCCTTTTCCAATAACTGGCTCTAGAGATAATGACTAAACCTTTACCGATACATGAGAGATAAGATCAAGTAATTCTTGCAGTTAGGCAGTAGGCCTATTAGATTAGCACATTTCTTGAAACAACTGATTCAAATTTGCCATTAACCACATCTCAGTTATTGCTTATTCAGTAATCGCATTTCCTTGCGTGCTAGTCATTCTTTGGTGCGTTGGATTCCTATAAAAACATGCCCGAATTCATGGAAAGAGTCTAATCGAATTTTGTATTAGGCCTACAAAGTTTCTCAAAAGTAATGAAATTCTGCTTTGGTTTAATCAGAGGTTTAAAACCAGATATGAACTAAGTGCTGCGGCTGGCATGATTGAAGTGTCAGTTACAGTAACTAAAAGCGAATTATAATAAATGAAATAAGGATACCTTCATAATATTAAAGCTTTCGTGGACGGAGTCAACTTTAGTAGAACTATTTTACGGGGTGTTGGGCCGTGGTCCTCTTGTTATAAATCGAGGCGTTTAGACTGCAGCTGCGGCCGTCATCTTCATTGGATCATCCGTTCTGCTCATCTGGCTACTGACGACGATATAGAAATAATTATATTTTACGATTCTGACGTTTGGTGAAGTTCTATACATTCCTTAAAGTAATCAGTACAGAAAATAATAATAAACTCAGATTAATTGATGAAAATATTGGAAGTTTTATTCAACTAATTACATTTTAACGTATTTCATTTTTAATCACAATACGTGAGCAATAGGTCTCAAAAGGATCCTAACAGCCTAACATGCCTAATGAATTGAGAGGTAATTGAAAGATTTGTTTTGGAAATTCATGCTTAAAGTGCAGAACACAAAATACTTTTAAGCTATTTGGAAGAATTTCTGCTCCTCTTTATAGAAATGGTACGTGTTAAAATTGACTAATTATGAAAGAAAACATGGGTGATTAATGTGAGAGAAAACAGAGATACTTCCGCCACTCATGGATTTCAAATTTTCAGACTGCTACTTCCGTTGTTTACCATCATTCCCATTGTTTCCAACGCTATTTCCAACTCTTTGTAGTTTATATAGATCTTTCAGATCACAACCAACAACTGTTAATTTAACTATGGGTACATATTCCGTAGCTAATGCAAATTAACACGTAACTGAGAATCTTACTTGTCATGTTTTCAGTGGGCATTCAGCGTAGTGATATACCTGTACCCAGAGACGCCCAGTAGCTACCGTACTGGTTGCATGCCATTACATATATTTTTTGGTGTTGCCATCTTCATGTGCACCGTTGCGACGGCGCTGACAGGGTTCTTCGGCAAAGCAAAAAAAGTGTAAGTACTGTATTTTATGCTGCATTAAAATATGCATTTTTACATGCATTTTTAAAGTATGGATTATGTGTGTAGCTATTATTATTGTAGTTGTTGTTATTGTTATTGGTATTTTTGTTGTTGTTATTTTCTCTACACAGATGAATTTAACCAAGAACCTAGAAGTAAAACGTTAGTGGTAAAAGTTAACCAATCTTAGAACACTCTGTATTGACTATCTGTACAACTAGTACATCGCCTGACAGTGCCGTAACTAGGAGCTGCTTCTGCGAGGGGGATGAGACTAGCTTGAAGGTTGGACTTCCCATTTTCCTCAGGACAAATGAGATATTCAAGATTCTTCCCAAATAATTATGTATATAGTTATTTGTAAGCCTTATTTGACACATGCAACTGGCTTAGAAATAGGCCTACGTTAAGTGATTGTGGAATTTGACTGATATTTTTAACACCTCTGGAGAGATGGGGAAGGATTGATACCCCCGATTCCTCCCGTAATTATGCCACTATCTTCTGAACATACCATTCGTATCACAGTGCCTAACTCTGATTGTCATAACGGTAGGCTTCACAAGCTCTAATGCTTGGTTGGATTTCAAGTTGAAACAACTTTAATTTCTGTTCTTAACGAAGAATTTGAGGCAGTTTTCTCTTCATATCCCTCTTGCATTTACAAAATAGTGAAACTTAAAATACTGTTATATTCGTACAATATACTGTTACGACGGTCACGCAAAACGTCGTGTTGTTCAGTGGAAACAAAATAACTGACACCAATGAAGTCACTAATTACAAACATTAATTAGACACAAACAACAGTTAGAAATCAACAGTGGTGCTCTTATGTTACCTTATTACAGTTTTGTACTAATTAACACAACAATCGCTTCTCAGTAAACAACAATCACTACCAACCGCACTGTAAAATCGTCAGGTGTAACTGAACTGGGTCACTTCGAAAGCCATTATTTATACCTACGCCCCTTTGCATTGTTTTGAGATAGCCGGTAGGGTCTCGATGCCCTTAGGCTGGTTGAGTAATGTCTATAAACGGCATTACGTAATTCTGCGCGTAGAATGATCTCTAAACGTTTGTAATAGCCTCGCACTTCGCGGTGTGCCAAGAGTCACAAAGGCACTCAGCAATGCGTTACTATTTACTTCCTCAGCGTAGCAATATTAATATACCTAATATTAACCGTTCTTAACAATACTTGTTACATTAGCAGTACCCGTATTCTATTCATGACAGTAGTAGTAATAGTATCAGTAGCATTAACATTAAGCCATGTAAGTAGTACTAAAAGCAGCAGTAGCAGAAGTAGCAGTAATACTAGTTATAGTGGTGATCGGTTTTTCCCTTCATAAACGCAGTCAGCTAATTGCTCTCAGTTAAAAACTACTCTCGTCCATTGCTCACGAAACACTTGAAGGCCTCTTATATTTTTTTACCATTTATTTCTCATATTTTCTCTACTTTTCCTTTTTTGTCATTTCCTTCACGTGGCTGTACCACTGAAAACTCCGGCATCTGACTGTGTTACTGGCCGTGTTACTCCAACTCATCCTTATCCATACTTCTAAACAGTTCTTATTTTACCCTTACTAATAACTTTTGGGAAAAAGAAATTTAGGAAAAGGGAAGTAAACTTTTCTGGAAAGTTTTGAAATGTGAACATGATGAAGGATGGTAAACATTGGTTGGAGGAAGGAAAGAGAGGCAGAGAAAGAAAGAAGACAGGAATGTTCATGATCTGATGAAGAGGTTTTAGAGAGTTGACTGATATTTCACAGTGCAGGGAGGCATAGCGTCTCTGATTCTTTGTTGTATATCAATAGGCAGCTCCATTTAAGGAGGACCATACCTTCAAGTACACAATCTTTCCACTGTTCAGATTTTATAGATTTTATTCTTAAGAGGCTATATTTCTGTTTCATATTAAGCTACGTTTTTAATTATACTGTGGAATATCCTGTCCTTCGTCTCTTCACTGATCACTTTCCAAATCATTCCATTTAGACACTCATCACGAGTTTCTATATTGCTAATCTCGTTTTAAAATCATCGTTGTATATGCCACTTTTCTAACACAGTATCTTATTATTTAAATTCATCACAATTTATAATTCCATTTCCTTATTGCTTAGTGCAAATATCTCCTGATGGTCCGGTGGCTGCAGAAATCGGATAATGTAATTTTTCTTCAGTCCTATTCCCATTTAAGTAGCGTTTTTTGTACAATTTTTTGAGTTGTTATTTCATATATACTAAAATTTTAAAAAGTGTGTGAGCATGTATGGGGGGGAGAGAGATGGGAGGGAGAGAGAGAGAGAGAGAGAGAGAGAGAGAGAGAGAGAGAGACAGAGAGAGACAGACAGACAGACAGACAGACAGAGACAGAGAATACATTTACAAATTTTAGTTGTATTAATTTAATTCACTGGGTTCATACGTCGTTCTGTAATTCTTTGATGAATTCTGTTTCAGGAAGAACGTCCAGTTACTGCCTCCGGAGTCACTTCTGTTGAACGCCATAGCTTTACTTGTGGTACTGTTCACTGGATTGATCGCCTACCTGCTGTACAACAATGCGTTCAAGTACAGACCACTTCAGAACCAGGTTTCGGAAAGCAAAACGTCCATACAGTTTACGGACAGCAAAAACGAAGACCTTGACAAAGTGGCGTAGTACCTCAAGCACCTCGCGTATACTGCCTTTTTGTCACTATTCTGTGATATTAATTTATTATGTGCACTCGTCCGTAAGGATGTATTATCTCGCTTGACTTTATATCCCATGTATAAATTCTACCGACACTGTAATGTTTTCTGAAAAAAAAATGTCCATCGGTACAATAACATGTGCACGTGGTCACATAAGCATACATGTATACATATTATAGCCTAGTATACAGATATATGTGTATGCATGTAAAGCAAGTACATACTATTCTAGGGTTACTGTAAAGCCTGCAGATTTCAACATACTCCACGAACGGACAGGAAAATTAATCCGATCACAACACTGATTTGCTGAATGTCAAAATCTCAGATAGAAAGTAGTTGTGTGTGTGTGTGTGTGTGTGTGTGTGTGTGTGCGGGTGCACGCGCGCGAGCATGCATATTCTATCCAATGTCTGAGGCTTTCAATCTGATCCGATTATGAGCTAATAGCTCGACAGTCCTCATAGAGAACCACTGGTATAGTGAAAAGCAATAAGTTGAGTTCGACCCACTATGACAAGTTCCTTAACTACCAAAAAATGTCAGTCCCACCAAAGCAGATACATTTCAGCCTACCTTGACCTTAGGATACAAAAACGTATCTGTGTGAGGCTATTTAATGTTACCTGAATTTAATCGAACTTACTAACTTTGCCAGTGATTACATGATTATACAAGGGAGAAGATTACATCTCTTTTTGTTATCCATATTTGTATGATTATTTGTGTTCCTGTCGCCTAAAAACTGCTGCTCCAAGGTTTCGTTAATAAATGTTATTCGACTTGTTCTGATGTTGCATGTGATACAGTGATATTGAATGATACAGTCAACGTCCCAGAAAACAAAAACAGCGGACGCCAGACAGCGTATTGTTAACATTTGAAATAATATTGTATTTTTATTATTGTACCCTTGGTGTTTTCAGGTTACCGTTATTCTTCTGTTGTTCACTGTGAATGTTTTTCTTCTATAGAAATTTACAATCTTTGATTTTAAAATAAAACGATCTCTTCCATGGTCAGGGCTTTGGTACGAGCGCGTACGTGAAACTGTAGCTTTGTGTAAGGTATGGAGTTCTGCCCGTTTACTTGACACATGAAACATCCGCTGTTTGTAACTTGCGTGCTCAACGTTAGAAGTACGGATTATAGTAATCCTATTATGTATATCTAACAACCAACAGATATTCTTACTTGTGATTAACAAATTTGTGAATTTGTAACACGGCAACTTTATTCTCTAGTCATTTTATAATATCATAAATACATTAATCTCTAAACAGATTTTATTAACAACATGAGTCCTGGCTACTCTCAGATTGACGCTATTAGTAACCAGACGTGCTTAAGCAGATCAATTTTTAGTATTGTAAGCAGACCAACACATTATTTTACCTTAATTATTCACTATATTTTAAGAAACAATAGAAATATGGCAGCCAATTTAAATACATGTACTCCATGATCAAAAATAAATCTATTAAATCATTGGCATAACTACAGGGGGATCAATTCCATCCCCACCCCCCAGAACCATTAAAAATTTCAGTGAAATTCCATAGTCACTTAACGTAGACATGTTTCTAAGCCAGTAACATGTGTTAAAATAAGGCTTATAAACAACTGTATGAATAATTACGTGCTTGAATATCCCCATTTGCCTTGAGTCCGACCTTGAATATCCCCATTTGCCCTGAGTCCGACCTTGAATATCCCCATTCGCCCTGAGTCCGACCTTGAATATTCCCATTTGCCCTGGATCCGACCTTCAAGCTAGTCTCATACCCCTCCAGAAACTAGACTCACCCCCTACCCTTCAGGAGCAGCTCCTAATTATGCCACTTATTGAACTATAGCCATTTTTTTATTGTTATCACAGAAAATATTAAACAGTTACATTAAACTAATTTACTTTTTAGTCATTGTTTTTCGTAGATTACCCGAAATGATAAACTATTTTTTGTGGTTCCATTATCATTTTCATTACATGAATTATTTTGTTTACATGCTATAACGTTTTATAAAGAAATGTCTGCGTTGTAAAAGTTGTTTCTATCATATTTTATTTTATATGAGTTTAGTCAATCTAGGGCACATTCCCTCCAGTCAGAGATTTAACAAAATTATTTTAAATACACAGTTACCAAATTACTATGATTCTGGAGAATAAATGTATGGATATTTAAGCCACATATAATGTTTGTATGTGGACAATGCTTTTATATAAAATTTTCATACAAAATATTTTTATCCTGTCTTTATGCTGTTGTTGATATTATTATTATTATTATAATATTAACTGTTTTATTAAGGTATTAATAAAAACAGTATAATAAATAATTGCAATATTCAAAAATATTTATTTAAATCTAGTAAACACTAAAAGCGTATAAAACTACAAGCCATTTGTTTTGTGTTCAATCAAATTTATCATTTTCAGTTAACAAATAGAAAAATAAAGTTTTATTGAGTGAATTAATGAGGTTTGATAACAGTGAAATTAAAGTACTAGTATTACAGCAATGTTGTAATAATATTATTGTTAATAATGTTGTAATTATATTATAATTATAAAATTTTTAAACAATAAACATATACGTTTATAAAAACAATGTCAGTCTTTGTTACATGCTTCAAACCTTCGTTATGTTTAAACTGATTCTCATAAAAATGATCTTGAAGAAAAATAAAATATGTGGTAAATAGTATCTATTAATGTTTAAAGTTTATTTATAGTGTAAATAGGTTTATAACTTATGTAATTTGTTAATTGGTATACAAGTTTCTAGAATATACAACCTTGTACTGAAACACCCCTGTTATTTATTTATTTTTTTTTATTAAGTGTTTTATGAATTTTTTTTCCTTTTTTTTGTAAAGGGGAGAGACATAATATTTAAAACTAGGTAATGAACCTAGAGGAAGCCTAAAGTGTGCAAAGACCCAAGTAACAATTTCAGACATGTCCACTGTTTAGATGACAGGACTTGCAAATAAGAAACTCTATTAACAGTAACAAATTTATATTTATTTGATGTCCAGTCTGTACATAATATAATAAGCATGAGTAAAGTACAATTATATAAATGCCACTGAGTAATATTAAAATACAAATATATATGTATATCCTTGATCAAGCCTAAGCATCATGTGAATGTATGCAAGAATTTTCTATCACCAAAATGTATTGTTCTGCACATGACAGTCATCACTATTATAAGTTATGTATATACATATATTAATTACCTCACTATGTTGTGTGAGAGCATCTATATATATATAATCATTATGCATGTACAATTATTGTACAACACCATAGATTTAGGCATGAATGCTTAATGCAGTGGCTAGTAAAAAAAATAAATGCAACTCAAGGATTGATATTTGATATTAACATGTAATATTCGATATTTGATAATTGATATATATATTATTTGATATATGATATTTAATATATAGTATTTGATGGCAAGGCAGCCTAGAATTGCTAGTTCTGTCGACAGTCATGATAGCACATGTGCTATACATCATTAACATTATATTATATTCCCCCTTTGTTTTTAGAATTACACATAAACACATACTACACGCACATATAACACACACCCCAATTCCTGCATCAACCTTCTCACTATAACCCATCACATAATAGAAACTTTACAACTATACCCAACTTACAACTCAGATACTTGTGTCACTATTAAGATGAAAATTCATATAACCGAAGCAACTGATTTGCCCCCACATTACAAGATAACATAAATTTGTAATTTAATACAGGATTCATGCAGTCTGGATTAACAACTCAGGGAAATAGCCATAATTACTGTTAAGGTCTCAATAATGGCACGAAATTCAAACACCCCAGTCCTGCATTATTCCCACATGGAAGTACATGATTAAGCAGGCCACAACCAACACTCTGATACATTGAACACGAGAAACAAGGAAACTCAGAGCTGTACATCTAAGTACGATGTATATGGGTAATCCCTTACATAGTATAAGAGTGTCTTAAATATACATAAGGTGTTTATCTGTGTACAGTGTCCGAGCATGCAGGCACGAAACCTAACATGTGTTTACAGATTTTAAACAAGTTCTGACTGGATTTTATAAGTCTGTTTTTGAGTGTCTGCAGATGCACCGTGTTGTGGTAGATGATGGTGTTAAATTAAATTGAGATGGATCACACCTGAATTGTCCAATGTAGTAGGTGGCCATGTGTCTAGGTTGAGCAGTAGTTGAAACGGATGATTTCTGGGGGCAGAATTTCTCTAAGAGTTTGCATCTCTGTCCCGACTGACGGCGTCTCAAGGCTTATGTAGTTTCTCTGCACAAGGGGTTGGCAGGTCTTAGGCCAACCCCGACACCCATCTTGCCATTGGCCGAGCACCTAGGACAGGCAACTTGCTATATAGGGTGTCATAGACATAACACAAGCACAGCTCGCACTCACGCCACAATTATAATGCTATAGAGAAATCACACTTTAATATTCAGCACGAGACAAGAACCTTTTCACAAACACTTACTATCTTATTAAAAATCCGCTCTAACCAAAAGATGTGCATTATTTAGTTTTATAAATCTTTTATAACCCCTTTTATAACTATGAAATTACTTTCTACCGTAGGCCGACACTGTTGCAAGCCTGGAAATTCACACACACACGGATACCTTTTAGTAAGAATACCTAACAAAAATGTTTTGAGGTTAAAAATAATTGAGCTATAATTAAGGCTATGCCTACCTGGAGCTAGCTTTAAATTATTTTCCCATAGTAAAGGCTTCAACCAGGCAGAATGATTCAGGCGCCGTCAGTCATAACCAGTGAAGATTTCTCTGAGAAGGTCAGAAGAGAAATGAGGCAGAATACATGGCCAATTGCACCCACGAGACTTCGCTATTTTTACAGGTTACGGCAACAACAGCTGGCCCTGGCCGACATAATGTTCGTTGCCGCAACTAACAAACGTAGCCCGCTACACACAGCGACGATGCACCATACATAGCAGTGCACGACGGGGAGAACGTGCGAGTTTTTAAAATGAAATGGTATACACGCATACCACCGAACTTAGCATATTAACAACGGAGCGCCTAACGAAGTACGGCACACCCTCACCCTAAAAGGGCAACATGGTTGCGGCAAAAAAAAATCTAAACATAGTATCTACCACGATTGCTGTGGGACTCCTGGGAAACCTCAGACATCTATGCGCTCTTGGTGGGTTCACTGTATCAGGGAAATGAAAGAAGCAGAAGGAAGGAGTGTAAGTTATACCTGTGTGTGTGCCTGAATGAGTAAGTGTAAGTGTGCGTCCTGCATGCTCGCCGGGCCCTGGTCCTCATGCAGAGATAAGGAACAGAAAAGAAAAGGAGAAAGACAAGAACCGCATGATCCTGCTCTGAGTACTGACCACCCAAGGCCCCCTAAACTCAACAACTGAGACCCAGGAACCAAACAACATCCACAAACCCCTTTACCACCATTCACGTCTATGCGCTATGGCAAAACTTTAATTTCGAGATGTGCATGGTCATCCTTGCAACATTTCCACCGGGATCCCCCAATTTTACCGTAACTGGCGACACAAACCGTAGAATGCGGTATGGTCCCGACCAATGATAACACAGTTTAGCGGCCCTTCTGTCTATGGTTGAGCTTATCGGGTGGCTCTGGCAGTAGACCAGATCTCCAACCATAAAAGGGTTCGGAATTCGCCCCTGATTATAGCGACTACAGACGCGCTCGTGCGCACGAAGCAAATTCTTCCGGGCCTGCTTCCATCTATCCACCGTCTCAATGCCCGGATCACTAGGTAGAAGATCCTCAATATTCCACAAGTTGGCTAAGGGAAGTGTCGGCGAGAAACCAAACATAACCTCAAAGGATACGGCCTTATGACTTTCGTGTAAAGCCGTATTAAATGCCAACTGTAACCACTTTAGATTTTGATCCCAACAATTCTGTTGTTCAGCATGATAGGCGATAAGGGCTGAACGGAGATTCCGGTTGAATCTCTCCACGTGGGATGCCTGAGGGTAGTAGGGGGAAGTGGTCACATGTTTGATGCCGTTAGCGAAACACATTCGAAGGAAATCACCTGAGATAAACTGTGGTCCATTGTCTGAGACAATGGTGGCCGGAAGACCAAAATGCTGAAAAACATGGGTCTGTAGCTCAAGGATGGTCGATCGAGCGTTTGCCTGTCGTAAGGGCAGTAGCCAGACAAACTTAGAAAAAGCGTCCACACAAACAAGCAGGTAGGCATTACCTGACTTGCTACGAGGGAAAGGTCCCACGTAATCGATGAATAACTTCTCCATCAGTTTGCTCACCACTTCTGATGACAATAAACCCAATTTGGTGTTTTGTGCAGGCTTACTCAAGCCACAGAGATGACATGCTTTCACATGAGTAGCTATGTCCCTATCCATGCCTTTCCAGACAAAATGTTTCCTAATACTGGAAATGGTCTTCGAAATTCCCTTATGTCCACCTACTGGGGAATCCTGATAGTAACTGAAGACCATGGGCACAAGATTGCTAGGCAGCACAATCTTCAGGGCACGTCCTTTTCTTTCTCTCCAGCACAGGACGCCCTTGGACAAGAAATATGGGGCCTGTACATTACCCTCTTTTAGATTTTGGATGATCGGACCCAACTCTTCATCATTTAACTGATGGGGTAACACATCAGTGAAAGCCAAAGGAAAGTCCAATAGAACAGAACAGAGTTGCTCAGAGTGGGCTTCACTGGGTTGGGAGAACATGCGTGACAAAGCATCTGCAACCACATTTTGAGTTCCCCTAATGTGTTGCACCTTGAATTTGAAGGATGAGATTTTGACCACCCATCTTCGTATTTTACCCAGTTGCCGGGGATAAGCAAGAAGCCAAGAGAGAGCCAGATTGTCGGTCTCGAGCAGGAACTCAGCATGTTCCAAGAAACGCCTGAACTTATCTAGAGTGTACACGACAGCTAGAAACTCTAGTTCATACACTGATGACTTCCTTTCTTTTTGGGTCAGTGTCCTGGATATAAACGCCACTGGCTGCCTAGCACCACCAACAACCTGGGACAGAACCGCCCCGAGCGCAACAGAACTCGCGTCCGTTTGTCAGATGAATGGTTTCGAAAAGTCAGGCATCCGCAACACAGGCGGGGAGATGATTGCCTCCTTGAGGGTATCAAAGGCCTTCTGTTGCCTCTCACCCCATACGAATTTGGTTCCCTTTTTTCTTAGTTCATTTAAGGGAGCGGTGATCTCCGCGGCATTAGGGATGAACCTGCGATAGAAATTAACCATGCCTACAAACCTGGCAATACCCTTCGCATCCCTAGGAGAAGGAAAATCTCGGATGTCTTGTGTCCTCTCCGAGTCAACCGTAACACCCCTGTGTGAGACAAGATGCCCCAAAAATGAAATACTTTGTTGAGCAAATTTGACCTTTTCCGGATTGACAGTGAGACCAGCACTCCTCAACCGACACATTACCTCTTTCAGATGACACAAATGTTCTTCATAAGTTTTACTATAAACTAATAAGTCATCCAGGTAATTAAAAATAAATTTGAACTTGACATCATGAAAGACTGTGTCAAGAAGCCGCGTGAGGGTTTGGGCCCCCACTGCCAGGCCCATTGGTACCCTAGTGTACTGGTACTGGTACAGATTCCACGGCACGCAGAACGCCGTGTAGGGTCGGCTTTCTTTAGACAGAGGTATCTGATGATAGGCCGCATTAGGTCAATGATGGTGAAGTATCTGGCCTCACTGAACCAATCGAAAGCAGAATGCAAGTTCGGAAGGGGAACGGAATCCACTTCTAAACTCGCGTTTAATCTTCGGTAATCAATTACCATACGATGTTTACCCCCAGGCTTGGGCACCAGAAACGCTGGACTAGCATAACTAGAATTAGAACATTTTTGTTTGTTAACGGTCCAAGTCACATATTTTAATTTCTTATTTTCTTACCTTTGTTAGGTCCGTCTTGTGATTTTTATCTTTAGAATAATATTAGCGTGACGCGTTTCAGGTCATCTGACCCATCCTCAGACACTTGCTCGAAAAGAGGTCGTCATATATTAAAATCCAATTAAAATAAAAACACACATATGTAAACTCATTGTCAATAATTAATGTTCAAAAACATGAATAACACTGTTGTCGTGGTGCACCTCGCGATTACCGATCGATACTGAGTAGTGTAACTTTTCAACGTTTTGTTTTTGCGAGCGCTAGTATTGCTGTATCATATAGCGGGTTGCTCTTGAAATTCAATTTATCATTCAATATGTTGTTCTTATATACAGGGTTGTTATGACCCCTGTATATTTCAAATTCTTCAAGTGCATTCATCCTGAGTCCTTTGTCACAAAAATGTAGGGGTATGAAGTTTGTGTCAAAACTTCTATATGAGTGATTATTATCTATCAAATGTCGAGCATAATTGGATTTAATATTATCTAGGGAGCCGATATTTTTGCTAATTGATTTGTGAGGGGTATGTTCTTTAAATCTTTTTATAAATGGGCGCCCCGTTTGACCCACATAGTAACAATCACAATCGCCACATGTTAATTTATATATACCTGTTCTTGTCCTAATGGGGACATGACGTTTATGTCGTATTAGATTTTATATTCGATTGCAGGTCTTGAAAACTATATTATATCCTATTTTATGAAAAGTAGGAGTTAGTATTTTTGGCATTATTTCTGTGAATATGGTAGAAACATATTTGGTTGTTGGTTGCATACTATGTGTTTGTCTCGATAATCTGGTTTTTTGTTTCTTGACAATATTATCTATAATATGATCATATCCATTTTTCGTGGCTATATGTTTAATTATATCTAGCTCAGTGTTATAATCATCTTTTTCAAGAGGAACGGATAGTAATCTGTATACAAGACTATTGTAAGCAGCTAATTTTTGTGGATATGGGTGATGTGATTCAGCGTGGATGGTTACGTCAGTAGTAGTAGGTTTACGATATATTTTAAATTTCAGGTTATCTCTATTTTTGATGACTGTTAAGTCCAGAAAGCAAATTTCATTTTCGGTCTCGGTTTCCATTGTAAATTGGATATTGTTATTTATTGCATTTAAAACATTCTTCAAGTTGTTCAATTGGCGCAGAGAACCATTAAATATTAAAAATGTGTCGTCGACGTATCGGCCGTAATAAATGATATTATTTGCAAATGTGTTATTATTGAAAAAAAATTGTTTTCGTAATAATTTAAATATATATCTGCTAATATGCCGGATAGCGGTGACCCCATGGCGAGACCGTCTCTTTGGAAATAATAACCGTCGTTGAATGTGAAATAATTCTGTTGTAAAACAGTCTTCAATAAGAGTATTAGTTCTTGTATCTTTTGTGTGTCCAGTTTTTTAGTAGTTAGTAAATTATTGTTTAAAATGTCTATAGTTTGTTTTACAGGTACGTTTGTGTATAAACTAACAATGTCCAAGGAGGCTAATTTATAATTAGGTGAAATTTTAATATCGCGTATCTTGTTTATGAAATCCAAGTTGTTTATAACAGTTCGATTATTATTTAAAACGATGTTCTCTTTAATTATTGTCGCTAGCTTTTTTGCTGTCTTATATCCTGGCGCTGTGGTAAAATTTACCAGCGGTCTAATCGGAGTATCCGTTTTATGCAGCTTAGGTTGACCAGTCAGTATGGGTGCTCTTTCATATATGGGCTTTAATTGACGTCTTGAGGGTTCATCCAATAGGCTCGTACATTTATTGATTGTTTTGTTTAAAGATATTGTGTATGAATTTGTAGGGTCGTTATTCAATGTTTTGATATTATTTTCCAATATAAACTTATGTACTTTTTGTTTATAAGTGTTTCTGTCTATTATTACAAGTGTATGACCCTTGTCAGCTTTTGTGATAAGTGCGTCATTATCCATTAATTTGACTTTTATGTTCTGTACCGTTTTGAATTCTGTGCAAGCATTTATTTGTTTTTGTGTGTAATATTTATTATCATTATATGTATTTAATGTCTTTACAAATTTATTATTAATTAAATGTCTTGATTCCATTTGAGTATTAGGATCAGTAATTGCCTTAATTGCGCTTTCAGCGCTAATTATTTCATTGAAAATTTGTTGCCTATGTGTAGGTGGAATGCTGTAGTTTAATCCTTTATTGAGAAGGCAGGTTTCATTATCATCGAACACAATGTTTGTGAGGTTAACCGTGCGTGGATAGAATGAATGTTTACATTCAGATAGTGATTTCGAATGTTGTGTAGATATTAGTTTTTGAATTTTTTAGTTTTGTTTACGTTTTAAATTTCGCATGATATCAGAGACATATTTATCTGTCTTATTTACTATGTTGTCAATAACTGCAGGATGAATCTGGTTGTGTAATTGTAGATGTATTTTCATTAAGGATTTATTTAGTCTAACTTTCTTCTTGTATAAAGATTTGATTTCTTGTGTGATGCGAAATATCTCAGCGTATTTCTTAGTGGTACTCGCTGCTTTTGATACTGGATTAATATAAACGGTAGCATATTTAGGAGTTATTTTTTGTATTATACACGTGTTGTTAAACTTAATATGTGCAATGCTCTTATATAACTGAATTTTAATGTTTTGGTATTTATAAGCCGTATTAGCTTGACTTGCTTCAATTTTAAACATTTTTGTTTCTTAACAGTCCAAGTCACGTATTTTAATTTCTTATTTTCTTACCTTTGTTAGGTCCGTCTTGTGACTTTTATCTTTAGAATAATATTAGCGTGACGCGTTTCAGGTCATCTGACCCATCCTCAGACACTTGCTCGAAAAGAGGTCGTCATAAAATCAAGAAACAAAAAACCAGATTATCGAGACAAACACATAGTATGCAACCAACAACCAAATATGTTTCTACCATATTCACAGAAATAATGCCAAAAATACTAACTCCTACTTTTCATAAAATAGGATATAATATAGTTTTCAAGACCTGCAATCAAATATAAAATCTAATACGACATAAACGTCATGTCCCCATTAAGACAAGAACAGGTATATATAAATTAACATGTGACGATTGTGATTGTTACTATGTGGGTCAAACATTTATAAAAAGATTTAAAGAACATACCCCTCACAAATCAATTAGTAAAAATATCGGCTCCCTAGATAATATTAAATCCAATTATGCTCGACATTTGATAGATAATAGTCACTCATATAGAAGTTTTGACACAAACTTCATACCCCTACATTTTTGTGACAAAGGACTCAGGATGAATGCACTTGAAGAATTTGAAATATACAGGGGTCATAACAACCCTGTTACACAGGGTTATACAGGGGTGTCATACCCTGTGTGTTATACAGGGGTTATTATGACCCCTGTATACAAGAACAACATATTGAATGATAAATTGAATTTCAAGAGCAACCCGCTATATGATACAGCAATACTAGCGCTCGCAAAAACAAAACGTTGAAAAGTTACACTACTCAGTATCCATCGGTAATCGCGTGGTGCACCACGACAACAGTGTTATTCATGTTTTTGAACATTAATTATTGACAATGAGTTTACATATGTGTTTTTATTTTAATTGGATTTTAATATATGACGACCTCTTTTCGAGCAAGTGTCTGAGGATGGGTCAGATGACCTGAAACGCGTCACGCTAATATTATTCTAAAAATAAAAGTCACAAGACGGACCTAACAAAGGTAAGAAAATAAGAAATTAAAATACGTGACTTGGACTGTTAAGAAACAAAAATGTTTAAAATTGAAGCAAGTCAAGCTAATACGGTTTATAAATACCAAAACATTAAAATTCAGTTATATAAGAGCATTGCACATATTAAGTTTAACAACACGTGTATAATACAAAAAATAACTCCTAAATATGCTACCGTTTATATTAATCCAGTATCAAAAGCAGCGAGTACCACTAAGAAATACGCTGAGATATTTCGCATCAAACAAGAAATCAAATCTTTATACAAGAAGAAAGTTAGACTAAATAAATCCTTAATGAAAATACATCTACAATTACACAACCAGATTCATCCTGCAGTTATTGACAACATAGTAAATAAGACAGATAAATATGTCTCTGATATCATGCGAAATTTAAAACGTAAACAAAACTTAAAAATTCAAAAACTAATATCTACACAACATTCGAAATCACCATCTGAATGTAAACATTCATTCTATCCAAGCACGGTTAACCTCACAAACATCGTGTTCGATGATAACGAAACCTGCCTTCTCAATAAAGGATTAAACTACAGCATTCCACCTACACATAGGCAACAAATTTTCAATGAAATAATTAGTGCTGAAAGCGCAATTAAGGCAATTACTGATCCTAATACACAAATGGAATCAAGACATTTAATTAATAATAAATTTGTAAAGACATTAAATACATACAAATTTTCAATGAAATAATTAGTGCTGAAAGCGCAATTAAGGCAATTACTGATCCTAATACACAAATGGAATCAAGACATTTAATTAATAATAAATTTGTAAAGACATTAAATACATATAATGATAATAAATATACACACAAAAACAAATAAAAGCTCGCACAGAATTCAATACGGTACAGAACATAAAAGTAAAATTAATGGATAATGACGCACTTATCACAAAAGCTGACAAGGGTCATACACTTGTAATAATAGACAGAAACACTTATAAACAAAAAGTACATAAGTTTATATTGGAAAATAATATCAAAACATTGAATAACGACCCTACAAATTCATACACAATATCTTTAAACAAAACAATCAATAAATGTACGAGCCTATTGGATGGCCCACAAGACGTCAATTAAAGCCCATATATGAAAGAGCACCCATACTGACTGGTCAACCTAAGCTGCATAAAACGGATACTCCGATTAGACCGCTGGTAAATTTTACCACAGCGCCAGGATATAAGACAGCAAAAAAGCTAGCGACAATAATTAAAGAGAACATCGTTTTAAATAATAATCGAACTGTTATAAGCAACTTGGATTTCATAAACAAGATAAGCGATATTAAAATTTCACCTAATTATAAATTAGCTTCCTTGGACATTGTTAGTTTATACACAAACGTACCTGTAAAACAAACTATAGACATTTTAAACAATAATTTACTAACTACTAAAAAACTGGACACACAAAAGATACAAGAACTAATACTCTTATTGAAGACTGTTTTACAACAGAATTATTTCACATTCAACGACGGGGTAATTCTGATATTTCTTAGCCACTGCTGATATTGCTGTGAAATATTTTTTGTTCTATTCTTCTATGTTATATAAACACGAGAAAAATAATTTTAAACGGCGGTCGAATCTATTTACGAAGAAAAAAAATAAAATAAATACTCCCATAAGCGCCCATTTAAAGTGAATGAGCGCCATATTAACTGAGTAGTTAGTGGGATCACCGCAGTGGAGCGACGGCTCACTAATGCACAGCGAATGACGAATTATGACGTCATTACGTGTATTACCAATCGCTGCAATTCATAAGTTTACGCGCCAAATAACACGTGTTTTTCTACTACTAAATAAAATTAAAAGTTAATACCAAAATCTCTTAATGTAATTTGTCACAGTTAATATGGCGTTCTTTGGCGTCTTATGGGAGTAATTAATTTATTTATTTTTTCGTAAATAGGTTCGACCACCGTTTAAAATTATTTTTCCCGTGTTTATATAACATAGAAGAATAGAACAAAAAATATTTCACCGCAATATCAGCATTGACTACAAATATCATAATTACCTAATTATTAATTCTTTAATTTATTTAACTAGTTAGCATATTAACAGTCTAATATTCAGTATAATGTCTCGTATCAGTAAATTGTGTGTCATAATAGTTGTCAAAATAATTATGGACGTAATAGTAAATTTATGTACACATTTTAAGAGAGTCGACTGAATATTTCTTGACAGAATTTTTTGACTTTAATACCATGTTTTATTCTTCGTATTGTTTAAGTTAGCAGCCATCCAATATTGATACCATGTGTTAGTAAATTTTAAATAACCTACAGCATATGCATTTAATGAGATACTGAAAACACACAGACACACACGCGCGCGCGCTCACATGAAAAGCATGCATTACCATAATTATGGAAAAATGAAACTCTTACCTTAATGTGTTGGGGGATATAACTCGGCTGCAGCTCTGAAGAAGGCATGGAGACGAAGACCTTCCCCCAGCGGGTAGCGCCTCTTAAACATGAATTCCGCCAGGTATCCCACGAAATGATGTTGCCTCCGGCCGAATCGTGGGATAACACTGCGGACTTCTCTCCATGCCCTCTCAACGGTGTTTGTGTGAGCGCCGGTAGCGGGGTCCACGAAGTTTTGTTTGTGATTCACACGTTGGTGAACGAACCCCGCATCTTCCAGGCAATTATAAGCTTTCCAGCAGTCGCTGATTATAGTGGTGCCTGGAACAATCCACTCCTCAATTATTTTGAGGAGAGTAGCGGAATCCCGGCGCTCAACTGGTACCAAAAAACACTTGCCAGAACCGCGTTCCACTCCCCCGAACACCCACTGTCCTTCAATGAACCTGCCCCGATTATATTTCCGATGGCCAAATTTGGCTTCGTCGACTTCTACAGTCTTTCCAGGGCCCCCCAGCTTAGCTGAAGTGCGCTGGGCGTCGAAAATAAAAACTTCTCGACAAAAACTGTACCAGTCGACGACGAAATGGTCGCTCACACCATAGTTCCACATGAGAAGCTGGTGACGAGGCGGAGAGGTATGAAGGATGTGGCAGACCAGGTAAAAGTAGGTTGTGAGAGGATGGTGGGTCTTTTCAAGGAAACTACCTTCTCGTGCGGACCTACGTATTGTACATCTCCTCTTTTTCTTTTTAGCTACCACTTCTCGCAAATTGTGACACCGAAAAGATAATGTCTGTCTATTCAGTGCTAACAGGGACCCACACGAAGGACAATTTATTGACCCTTTAATAACCTCGTGGGAAATTAAAAAGTCAATAATCTCAGACTCAGTCATTCGAATACATTCGTCTGACGTCCCACCGCACTGAATATCAAGGCAGGCCATTTCAGTGTAAAATGTTGGTATACCAAAATGTTAAATAAAAGGTATATTATAATAATAACCCTAAACAACAGAAATAATAATTAATAATAACACCACACAATAACATAACACAATAACACAAACGAAAACACTGAATTCACAAAATAATTAAATATACGATTACCGTAGCGGCTTACGAGATGCATTACAACACGGAACTGAGAAGACAGTACTGTTTTTGCCGCCGATTCTTGACACCCACACACATTACCAACCAATGAGAATTGAGAATATGCAAAATTTTAAAATTAACGGTGTATAAACGCGCTTTTTTTTATATCTACCAATCAACATCAGCTTTGTAAAGCGGTTTTAATTAACTTCCCGGGTTTTTTGCATCAGACCTATCCCATTGGTTAATCGTTGTGACGTCACCGCGGGGTTTTTCAAAATGTTTACTATCGATAGTTCAGTTGCGATTTTCATACTATCGATAACTACCACAAAGTTTTAGATAATTAGTTTTAGAAAAGTATTAACAATGTTACTTTACACTGTGATTTTCAGCTTTTACTGTTTAAAAGAAAATAAGAGAGTTTATAGGTCTATCTCTCTTTGGGAATACTAATTTAATGTTGAACAAAGTACGCGAGTCAAAGTCGAAAGACAAAGTACAAGCGAGGTTTGGCACTGAGGAGTTTTGTATCAAAATTACAATTTGGTAATAATTCTCACTAAATGCTTTGAAGGACTACCGTTTGACAAAGATTGCTTGACAAACACAAACTTGTACTTTGAGCATTACGCTCTGGTTATTTTTGATTGTCTCTGTTTCGGCTTCAGTTCGCCTCTTCAGCTAAGGAAGTTGTGATAGCAGTTTTCACTGCCGACCACTACCTTAGGACAGAGTGGAGACGGTAAAATTTTTTTGGTATACCATTTTTTGTTGTTGAGAATTTACCAACTAACTTAAACTTTCACTAGGAGTAAACAAACCTGACATTGATTTAAAGAGTTTTCTGTTTTTGTTAAAGTAGGTGGTTTTATGTATGTTTGTTCACTATATAATCAAACACTTTATAATCATTATAATAATAAATAATAATATGAATATGAGTCAAATTATTTTAACGTCACCTCGCCTTTACCTAAGTGTTGAGGTTTTCACTTTCAGAATCTTCTGATAAGGTAAGTGAATAAAATATAGGGGTATATTATTCTTCTCTTTAATTATTTTTACTTATTTACCAATTATTTTTATTTTTTATTCATCCCCAATTATTTGTAATATTACAAACATGTAAAAAGCATCGATGTTTTAATACCGATATTTTTTTTAACATGGATGTACTCTTCACGATGATAAACATCGATAGTTTTACATCGCGTCATAACAGATGTACTTCCTCTGCGTGAATATGTTCAAAAGTAAAAGGTTAGTGGTGTTATTGTGAATTGTGATGTTCGTGATCCAAAACTATAGTGAAACAATTCGAAAAATAGGTGGTATAGTATACAGTGATATCAGTGAAGCCATTATCGCAATATTTTTTGTGGACGTGGGTAACCAGGACTCGTGGGTGAGGTTACTAATAATAAACTCGCGGTGGGCTCAACGCAAAGCTTTAAACCGCTTTTGTGTTGTGTGATGTACACACGGTGACATCACGCGTCTACAATAGCTGGACCTGTCATTTCTCAATCAATATGGCGCTCATTCTCAATTGCATGCGTTCTTATGGGAGTATTTATTTTATTTTTTTTCTCCGTAAATAGGTTCGACCGCCGTTTAAAATTATTTTTCTCGTGTTTATATAACATAGAAGAATAGAACAAAAAATATTTCACAGCAATATCAGCATTGGCTAACAAAGTTCAGAATTACCTTTAAATTATTACGAAAACAATTTCTTTTTCAATAATAACATATTTGCAAATAATATCATTTATTACGGCCGATACATCGACGACACATTTTTAATATTTAATGGTTCTCTGCGCCAATTGAACAACTTGAAGAATGTTTTAAATGCAATAAATAACAATATCCAATTTACAATGGAAACCGAGACCGAAAATGAAATTTGCTTTCTGGACTTAACAGTCATCAAAAATAGAGATAACCTGAAATTTAAAATATATCGTAAACCTATTACTACTGACGTAACCATCCACGCTGAATCACATCACCCATATCCACAAAAATTAGCTGCTTACAATAGTCTTGTATACAGATTACTATCCGTTCCTCTTGAAAAAGATGATTATAACACTGAGCTAGATATAATTAAACATATAGCCATGAAAAATGGATATGATCATCATATTATAGATAATATTGTCAAGAAACAAAAAACCAGATTATCGAGACAAACACATAGTATGCAACCAACAACCAAATATGTTTCTACCATATTCACAGAAATAATGCCAAAAATACTAATTCCTACTTTTCATAAAATAGGATATAATATAGTTTTCAAGACCTACAATCAAATATAAAATCTAATACGACATAAACGTCATGTCCCCATTAAGACAAGAACAGGTATATATAAATTAACATGTGACGATTGTGATTGTTACTATGTGGGTCAAACATTTATAAAAAGATTTAAAGAACATACCCCTCACAAATCAATTAGTAAAAATATCGGCTCCCTAGATAATATTAAATCCAATTATGCTCAACATTTGATAGATAATAATCACTCATATAGAAGTTTTGACACAAACTTCATACCCCTACATTTTTGTGACAAAGGGCTCAGGATAATTGCACTTGAAGAATTTGAAATATACAGGGGTCATAACAACCCTGTATATAAGAACAACATATTGAATGATAAATTGAATTTCAAGAGCAACCCGCTATATGATACAGCAATACTAGCGCTCGCAAAAACAAAACGTTGAAAAGTTACACTACTCAGTATCGATCGGTAATCGCGTGGTGCACCATGACAACAGTGTTATTCATGTTTTTGAACATTAATTATTGACAATGAGTTTATATATGTGTGTTTTTATTTTAATTGGATTTTAATATATGACGACCTCTTTTCGAGCAAGTGTCTGAGGATGGGTCAGATGACATGAAACGCGTCACGCTAATATTATTCTAAAGATAAAAGTCACAAGACGGACCTAACAAAGGTAAGAAAATAAGAAATTAGAATTAGAAGGCTCAATTACCCCTTGCTCAAGCAATTCTTGAACCTTCTCTCTTAGAACAGCCATTTTTGGTGGAGCGAACTTGTATGGGTGTGAACGTAATATGGTGGATTCAGTTTGGCGGATTTTATACTCCAAAAGGTGTGTGAGCCCCAGGGTATGAGTTAACACTGTAGGGAATTGCTCACACAGCTGATTTAAGGCATATTTCTGGGAAGGAGTGAGATGGTCTCTTGCTGAATCGGGACACTCTACCTCTTGGATACCTCCCTTAGCTCCCTGGTACCCAAGGAAAGGAATGACAACTCCCCGATTGAACTTGAAGTAGCATTGGTGCCCTTGAATGTCTAATACGAGACCACTCTTAGAGATGAAATCGGCACCCACGATACAGTCAACTCCCAGAGCTGGAGAAACCAAAAAGCGCCACACCCATGAAAAACCTTCGATTTTAAATTTAAAGGAAACCACCTGGGGGGAGATGGGCAGAATTTCCCGCGATGCAGTCCAGCATACCACCGAAGACTGATCCGACCCTTTTATAAAGCCCTGTTTTTCATGGTCCGCACACACTCTCGATGAAATTATGGATCGGGCTGATCCAGAGTCAACTAAAGCTCTGAGTTGACACCTTTTCAACTCGAGCAAAAGGAAGGGGCATACTGAAGTGTAGTTGGAAACAGTTTGCAAGACCTTGATGCCAGCAGATCCGGGACCTACTACCTGCCTGGGGTTAAGTAAATCTGCAACAGAATGACCTAACGGGGAAGACGACCTCCGACTTATCTTCCCCGGGTATTTACGTTTTTTCGGTTGTGTTCATTTCGGGAAGGCACCGGACGCTGTCTAGTACCAGGACAGTATCGAGCAATGTGGCCCGGTCTGTGACATCTGAAGCAGACAAAGTCACGAGCATCACTAATTTGAATGGCCGCAGACCGAGAACCCTGAGACTCGGACCGCCCAACACGTCGCTCGACAACTTGGCGATCAAGACTCCACCTAGCCTCGTGACCTCTAGTGTCATCATTACATTGAATGGTCTTTGACAGGACACATAGCCTATCCAGATCGATAAAGCTCCGGGGACGTTCAGCAAACACTAAACGTGACCTCTCTTGGGGGGTCTCCCCTTCCAGAATGGTTTGGATTATTTCGCCCTCGGGCAACCCCGGTCTCAGGATCCGGGCAGCGTCCTTAATACTAGAAACGAAATTGGCGAGGGCCTCCCCATTCGCCTGTACCCGGTAAAAATGCTTTTGTCTCAGCTGCTCGCGCAGCCTCCCTGGTACGAAAGCGTCCAGCACTTCCCTATGAAAATGGTCGATACTACCACCACCCCGAAGGGTGTTGGTCACCCGCTCAGCCATAGATCCCCTGCAATACGGGTAAATGAGCTCGAGCAAGGTCCGCTTCACAGATCCACTTCAGCAGTGACATCCGTGAGTATTACTTTACCACCCGGGGCTTCTCCGGAGGCCTCCCGTAGTTGCTTCCTCAATGAGGTGACCGTGTCTTGCGGTTTCCGACCCCGGAACCGGACCTCCCACTCGAGCTCATCTTTTACAAACAAATCCACGTTTACCGAGCTGGTCATCGCCACACAATATTCACACAAACAATATAATGACAATAATAAAATAGCAAGGAAACAAGAAGAACTTCATCATTCAAGTGGCTCCAGAGAGCTCTAGCGATGCGACGAGATGGGTGTATAATGAAGGCAGAAAGAGAGCTACTCGAAATGCCCAGAAAAGAACACAACACAAGACTACACATCTAACTTACAATACACAAATCCACAAGAAGTACACATAACATCTAAATAAATAACAAACAATGCTGTTCAGCTAATTCAACTAATTAGATTCATGTCGAAAATCGGTATGTCACAATGTGACCCAACTTGAAATATTCCATCAAGGATTTAATGACACATCACAGCATCACGACATCTGGCCAGACCATAACTGAATTCATAAATTAAAATGACCCAAAATACCATAAGTTGAATCGCACCATTACATGAGCGTCTCGCTTCATAATTTACCCCAAATAGAATGTTCTCAATAACCAAAAGAAACCAACACGTCACTACATAACTGGGCTTGCCATAAAGACAAGTTCTCACTACAACAGAACAAGTCCTAACCAAAAACAGACAAGTACTGACGGCACCCGATCATGTTCAAAATTTTTTAAGATCCGAATGTATGTCAGAATAATTTCAATTAAATCAATTTCCTACTCAATATACCATCAACCTTGCAATTATACCTCTTACAGCACATACCTTACACTCACTATCACAAAATAATCATGCTTAAATACTAACACATATTAAATTTAATCCATCTCTATTCATTTCATACAAAATAGCATGCCATCAAAATTCTATTAATTAATCAAACTGTTAAAATTTCAATTAACTTCTTCAAATACCCTTGACTCAGATCAAAAATCATTTTTCAGACTCAATATTTGCAAATCCCAACGCCAGCTGACATGCCTGCAGCCACACTAAGTTTTCAAGTGACATCAATAAATGCAAGTCCCCACTGCCTATAACTTCCACAATTCAATGAATTAAGTTCTGAAATGCAATTTACTACGTATTCTGAATGCATACGATTATATAAACACATTGAATCAAAACCATGCTAAACTGCTTGCATTTGTAACCCCCCTTTTATTTATTTTTTTTTTATTAAGTGTTTTATTAATTTTTTCCTTTTTTTTGTAAAGGGGAAAGACATAGTATTTAAAATTAGGTAATGAACCTAGAGGAAGCCTAAAGTGTGCAAAGACCCAAGCCACAATTTCAGACATGTCCACTGTTTGGATGACAGGACTTGCAAATAAGAAACTCTATTAACAGTAACAAATTTATATTTATTTGATGTCCAGTCTGTACATAATATAATAAGCATGAGTAAAATACAATTATATAAATGCCACTGAGTAATATTAAAATACAAATATATATGTATATCCTTGATCAAGCCCTAAGCTGTACAATATCATACAAATTGATATTTAATTAATATTTAATTTAATGCAACCTAAGGGATTTTAATTTACACTTAAACACTTTCTAAATAATTTCTTCGGGCGCCATCTTTTTACCAACTGTAAGAAGAAAATTACCAAGGTTCGAATCAGTGAACCAGGAAGTGCAGAACTGGTTATTTAAGAAAATACAACTGAATTACCATCACACCCATTTTAATTCATTTTTTCATTACAAAAGACAACGTGAAAATATAGCCCTTAACATAATTCAAAATTTTATAGAGACAAATATTCCCCTTACTTTGTTACGATCTTGTAAAAAAGAATAATAACGTTTAATATGCATGATTTTCTTCTTTAGAATAGAAATATACAATAAACCTAAGATTAATTTTAGAACGGAAACCAGCACTTCATGATATATATATAATTAAGCAAAACCCCTCACACACTCTCACATTCTATCCATTTTAAAATTTTCCCCTTAGACTCCCATTTTGTTTAATCTGCCCCATGTGTTTTGAAGTTCTGAAAAATATAATAAATTTTGATAATGTTGAGTATATCCTAGTAAGACTTATCTGCCTCGAGTCCGAATTTTAGTCCAGACGACGTCACATCGCTTTCTGTGCGCACTTTCACCTTAATTCATGATATATTGTTATATGGTTTATGAAAACTGTTAATCACATTTTAATATGAATTTTGAATGTTTAGCCACATTTTGAAATATATTATTCACATTTTGTTGTTTTGCGGGCGAGAAAATCACGCACAGCCGGCGAACGCACAGTCACATCACGTCCATATTTATTGGATGTTCATAGCCGACTGCTTTGTTCTGTGTCTGTCACAATGTTGCTGGCGCTGACACACCCTACATTCTTACTTATGTAATGCGCTGATGCAACACATCACCTGATGTCCGTTATATAATTTGTTGACAATTTTGTTGTGTCCTTGAACTGACTTTGGCACAGTTAGTCGGTTATTAAATCTGTTCTCTCGTTTATAAAATATTATTAAATAATTCTGCATACAACGCCTCAAGCAGTGCAGCCACCGTTGCGATCGCTCCAAACAGTAAATTTACCTAAGTTTTTCCCTATCATCACAAATGTTATTTATTATCATAAAAAAAATACAAATTTTGTTATATTGCCTCAGGTAGGCCCAAAATGCCCCGCTACAATACCCCCTCAATGAGATATTTTATGCCGAAGCATAAAAAATCTCATTGACACATTCATACTTGCTAAAGGGATCAGCCAGGATATGTCGCCACAACCCCCTTTACGGTTTACAAAAAAAAAAAATATATAATCAACTCACCCTTGGTCCGGTGACTGTGACCGCATCTGCATGATAATACTGGACTTCTCTCTCGAGATCCCAACACCGTAGAGTCAGACAGATACTCAACGCCCCTGATCTGACGCGCAGGCCAGCTCAGGACCGCCGCCACAGCATCACCCAACACTAAAACAACAAATCAAAATATTAAATAGTGGACTTATACAACACCATATCCCCAACTGATCTGTTTCCCCCTAGCGGTGCTGGTTTGCGCTAAGAAGCACTGGTTTTGTTTTTTACTTATCTCTAACATATATATGAATACCTAACAACATAATATAACATAAGAAAACATAGTACATTAATAATTCACACTGTTATTATCATCTTAAAATAAACAATTTATATTTAAAATTTACACACTTTACATCATTAAATTGGCATATAAAATCATAAAATTACCTTTTAAACTCAATTTAACTTTTATTAATTCGTTTCTCAAAATTTTTTTTTTTTTTTTTTTTTTTTTTATCAATCTTTGTTTTACACATCATTTCATTTATTATTCCCTTTCATTAATTTGGGTGATTCTATGTTATTCATTATAATTCACTTTATCAATTTGGAATTTACTCATAATCTTCCCCTTTTATTACTCTAATGCTCCCTTACAAAATCTTTAACTAGTATGACACCCCTCTATCAAAAAATCTACTAATCCTTCTCTACCTCTAACTACTTACTATTTTAACTCAATTCGCCACCTTCTCTTCTTATATAAAAAAAAAATACTCTCTAACCCTTTGTACATAGGATATGTGTTTCCCCCCCACCAAAAGCTCAATTCCCGTTCTCTGGTTCCTGGATTCTACCTTAGGCAACCCCTTCCCACTAAAACTATACCAAATCCCGTCCCAACCCTTATGTTGCGGACTCCCACAATACACTACCCCTACTACAAAATTGCCATCCCCAAAAAATCTCAATCTCATTACCTCACTACAACTATACAACAAAATAACATCAACAAAATAAACAACAATATATCACTCAAAACTCTACATAAATTCTCCATTTCTACTGTGTCTCCACTTATACTTCTCAAAATTCTATAACATTACATTAACTCAAAACAACATTACATTACTTCATCTCTACAATTTCTTTAACTTTGGCTTCAATTTGGACAGATCTATATGTCCCACAAAAATTCAACTTGAACTGATTCAAACATTTTATTCAAACAATTACTATCACCCATTTCTATCTTTTGCAACCCATTGAAAATTTTAACTATCACAACTTTGTTTCATTTTATTTTAAAATCTATAAACACATTGAAAACATATTTAATTTTTATAATCCTTATTCCTAACATACTAAATACAATTAACACAATAAGACATAATAAACACATTATAGGAAGTATTTAGTGCATCTAATTTTCAAATCAAAACAAAATTATTGAGTAGCAAATCATCATTATTAAAATACAACAAATTTTTAATACGTTATCCCCTTGGATAACCTCACATACACACATCTTGTATAATACGTCACATAACATCATACACAAATTGACATTAACCTTGATTATTAGTATACATTTAAACAAACAATTCTCTTTTAAGTAATTTGTCGCAAAACTTATAAACATTATAATTTAAAATTTTTCATTAACTTATTTTTTATTCATCATCATTATTTATTTATCCTGTGTTGCAATCAGATTTTCAAAATTTCTAAATTTATTATTAACATTTTATTTTTAACCATTATGTTATTCCACAAAATAAACCACTTAACATTCATTTATTTATTCATTAATTATTATTAAAATTGAAATCTCATCAAACAATTTAAATTCCTTATAAAATTCAAACATATAACATTCAATCACAATATCTAAACATCTCAGATTATTTACTTCAATTGATTATTAAAATAGAACATATTTCAATTATTATCAAAATTCTACAAATCATTAATTATTGTCTTCATAATTATTTTTATTGTTTAATTAGAATGCAAAATATTAATAATATTATTATTATTATCACATTTTACACTACAGGTACACATTATTCACCTAATATTTCATAATACACACAAATGAATTCGCTACATTATATTTACAAAATATTCGTCAATAACTGTTCAATTGTTTCCCACTTCATATGTCCAAATCAGCAAGGTCATTACCAAAATTTACAGTATTCAAAAATGTCTATTCACTGATATCTAGTTCAACCTCCATCGTCATATATGTATCTAATATATTTGTGACATACATCATTTTTATCCACACACAAGTTGTCACAATTATTACTATCATAATAACCCATCAACTCTATTTCATCCATTATACCATTACAAATCTTGTCACCATAAGTCATGATTGTCCAGTCTACATCAGTATCATCGTTCAACGTCAGATAATTTGTTTCATCAGGTAAGTCATTATCATTTATAAAAATATTCTCAAAATAATTCACCCCTACTACTCTTTCTCTCAATTCATCATAATTTCTTTTTAACTTATATAGTTCTATTTCACTCGCAATACACAACTCTCTCTCTTCATAATACCACATCACATTCCCACAATTATTACAGACAGAGGGTACAACATTATACAACATCAATATATTCTTTACTTCATCTACTAATATGGGTCTCTTACCCTGCAAAAACAACAACATTTGTGAACACCTTGGTTCAAAAAATTTAATGGGGAAATTTACCCTCTGTCCAAATTCAACTACTACATTATTTTTCCACTCTCTCTCTACTTCATAAACACCATTAACATTTCATTATCACTACATTCTGCAATTTCATTAGTACTATTTTTGATTATATTTTCATCATTTGTCTCTACATTATTCTTTACCCCCACTGTACTCTTAGAATTGTAATCAACATCATCGTCTTCACTATTTAATACTACATTTTCTACTATTTCATCATTTTTACTATCTGTCATACTTCAAACATTGTCACCTAACTTCTCAACACTCTGTTCTAATTTATTCAGACTAGTTACTATTGCTTCATTATTATTTTTAAAACATTTATTCATTTCTTTGATTTGGGTTTTTAACTCATCGAATTTACTGTCAAAACTATTCTTTTGAACATCGAACTTCTCATTCTGTATATTAAATTTAACGTCAGAATCACTTTTTATTTCGTTAATTTGGTTTTTTAATTCTCTGAAATTACTATCTTGTTTTTTTACACTATTGTACATCATATCATACAATCTTGCTAACATAGTATCATTATCATCTGCCATTTTTTCTTAAAATTTTTTTTAAAATATATTTCTTTACAAAATATTTTTATATGTAACACATACTAAAAAAAATATTCTACTTACTCGTACTACATATAATCATGACATAACCTTATTTATACGTCTATTTTACGTATGCAAAAAAAAATTTTTCTGTTATTTCCAACAACCATCCTGCTCTCCCAAGTAGGCCTAAATTTATATAAATGTATTTATATAAATGGTCCCTACGTTCGGAAGCCAAT
The DNA here is from genome assembly GCA_034769895.1 of Magicicada septendecula. Lineage (NCBI taxonomy): Eukaryota > Metazoa > Arthropoda > Insecta > Hemiptera > Cicadidae > Magicicada > Magicicada septendecula. The sequence continues at coordinate 265,138,764 of CM068372.1, forward strand.
TGTAATATTTCATTTTATTGATATTTATATTTACTGATAATAGGTTACTGTTCACTATTTATTTACTGAATTCTTCGAGCGCCATCTTGTTGCCAACTACGTATAAAAAAAATACACGTACTTACCATTTTTTGGGTCCTCGGGTTCTTTTCGGCGAACAGGAGATCAGAATGGTTTATTTGCAATAACTAATTTAATTCACATTTAACTATCCAGATCAATATTATTTTATTAGATTCTCAAGAAGAAACACCATTAAGTTATAAATTTTCCGGTCAAAATACAAAATTTCTTTCTCCCTCATACATTTTAACTTTCGTAATTTAAGTATGTTTAAGTATTCGCAAAAATGATCATTTTGCTTAAGCAGTTTTCAAACTAAGATATAACATAAATACAGACAATTCTCTACAACTACGACATAACGAAAACCAGCGCTTACACACACACACACATAACTATTCCCCGATTTTAAGAGCTCATAATTAGAAAGTGTTAAAATTTTGAATATTAAACCATAGTTGAAGATTTGTGTTTTCTTTATATTATTGCAGGTTACTTAGCTGAATTTGAATCCGATTATTAGTCCAGAAGACGTCACATTGTTTTACGTGCGCACTTTTACTTTTAAATCATTAGTTCCGAACTGTGTTACTGTAAATAAACTGTCAATCACTTTTTAGTATGAGTTTCTATTGTTAAATCATATTTGAAATCTATTATTCACATTTTAGAAGGTTTTGCGGGCCCGCACTTACGTTTCGAAACTTTTACATGTCACTCGCGCGAGTGATGAGATGAGACTGGGGTAGAGCTACAGGCGCTAATTTGTGAAGCGGCTGTTGCTGTACGATCAACTCTTATTGTTTTTAAAGTTTATATCACTCCGCCAGTAGACTACTTTCGTTTGCTGAGTGTCTGACGAAACTGGTGACACATCTCGTTATGTAATGCGCTGACGCAACACATCGCCTGATCGTCCGTTATATAATTTGTTGACAATTTTGTTGTGTCCTTGAACTGACTTTGGCACAGTTAGTCGGTTATTGAATCTGTTCATATAAAATATTATTAAATAATTCTGCATTCAACTCCTCAAGCAGTGCAGCCACCGTCGCGATCGCTCCAAACAGCAAATTTACCTACATTTGTTCCCTATCACCAAAATGTTATTTATTATCATAAAAAAATATACAAATTGTGTTATTGCCCCAAAATAGGCCCGTTACAATGCATCATGTGAATGTATGCAAGAATTTTCAATCACCAAAATGTATTGTTCTGCACATGACAGCCATCACTATTATAAGTTATGTATATACATATATTAATTACCTCACTATGTTGTGTGAGAGCATCTATATATATATATATATATATATATATATATAATCATTATGCATGTACAATTATTGTACAACACCATAGATTTAGGCATGAATGCTTAATGCAGTGGCTAGTAAAAAAAATGAATGCAACTCAAGGATTGATATTTGATATTAACATGTAATATTCGATATTTGATAATTGATATATATTATTTGATATATGATATTCAATATATAGTATTTGATGGCAAGGCAACCTAGAATTGCTAGTTCTGTCGACAGTCATGATAGCACATGTGCTATACATCATTAACATTATATTATATTCCCCCTTTTTTTTTTGAGAATTACACATAAACACGTACTACACCAGTGACAGCGATAAGGCCCCCACAGACCCCACTGTGTGGGGGGGCCCCGACCCTCATGAGGGGCCCCAGTTGGCCCAGTCATGGGACATAACTTGTAACATGAAAAATAAGCGTAAACGAGTTGTAAAACGCATCTTTGTTGAATTATCAGTTGACCATAGAATTGACGACCCAGTGAAATCATTTGAAGTAAAAGTTTTCAATACAACACTAGATATTGTAATAGCTCAGCTACAAATGAGATTCGAAGGATTGCGTTGCATTGATGATAGGTTTTCATTCCTGACGCCTCAGAATTAGTAAACTTCTCACAAGAGACAATAGTGGAGAAAAGTAAGGCTCTGGTAAATGTGTATCCTGGTGAACTTTCCACATCACTGCCTGACCAAGTAATATCCTTCAAAGCTTTGATGGCCAAAGAAATTGTACACAAGAAAAGAATTCGAGAAATGATGAATTTACTGGTTGAAGAAAACAGCTGCCTTATGAGTTGCCTCCCAGACTTAACTACAGCTTTGCAGCTTTATTTAACCATACCTGTCACAACAGCTACAGCGGAAAGAAGCTTTTCAAAACTTAAATTAATTAAGTCATACTTAAGAAGTACCATGGTCCAAACTCGGTTGAGTGACTTGGCACTGTTAATCGTTGAGCATGAAGAGACACAGAAAACTAATATCAACGAAGTGGTTGAAAAGTTCTTAGCTATTAAAAAAAGAAGACTAGGCTTAGGAAAACAGTGAACGTTGATCCTCATCTGTAAATATTGTACATTACTTGAGTTCGAGTGTTATTGAATTGGATTAGACTTAAGGAGAACTTGTATAGAGTATATTCAAGAATTTTACAAATTCAGTTACAAACTAATTTAAATGATTGAAAAAAGCTAGAATGTTACTTTGATATTCGTTTTTAAATAATAAATTTTTAACACTCTGAGTGCGGTACTGTTTCATAGTCTGAATTTAGATCTTTGACGTAAAAATAAATCATTCTTTTTATTTTGTTTTTTTTTATTGTTTGTATAGAACTTTGTCTATTTACCAACAATGAATTTTAAGAGTTTGTATACGTGTAAAACGTCCTTTGCAAATTGCAAACGCTTTGTGATAGATGAGAAAGTATTCACAAACCATTGTTGTGAAACACACGTAAATAGAAACTCATTTGAGTGTTTTCCCCTATTACGTATACAAAATTTAACCATTTTTATAGGGCCCCCTAATTAGTTTCATGGGGGGCCCCTGTTTCGTTAGCACCACCACTGTACTACACGCACATATAACAAACACCCCAATTCCTGCATCAACCTTCTCGCTATAACCCATCACATAATAGAAACTTTACAACTATACCTAACTTACAACTCAAATACTTGTGTCACTATTAAGATGAAAATTCATATAACCGAAGCAACTGATTTGCCCCCACATTACAAGATAACTTAAATTTGTAATTTAATACAGGATTCATGCAGTCTGGATTAATAACTCAGGGAAATAGCCATAATTACTGTTAAGGCCTCAATAATGGCACGAAATTCAAACACCCCAGTCCTGCATTATGCCCACATGGAAGTACATGATTAAGCAGGCCACAACCAACACTCTGATACATTGAACACGAGAAACAAGGAAACTCAGAGCTGTACATCTAAGTACATGTATATGTGTAATCCCTTACATAGTATAAGAGTGTCTTAAATATACATAAGGTGTTTATCTGTGTACAGTGCCCGAGCATGCAGGCACGAAACCTAACATGTGTTTGCAGATTTTAAACAAGTTCTGAGTGGATTTTATAAGTCTGTTTTTGAGTGTCTGCAGATGCACCATGTTGTGGTAGATAATGGTGTTAAATTAAATTGAGATGGATCACACCTGAATTGTCCAATGTAGTAGGTGGCCATGTGTCTAGGTTGAGCAGTAGTTGAAACGGATGATTTCTGGGGGCAGAATTTCTCTAAGAGTTTGCATCTCTGTCCCGACTGACGGCGTCTCAAGGCTTATGTAGTTTCTCTGCACAAGGGGTTGGCAGGTCTTAGGCCAACCCTGACACCCATCTCGCCATTGGCCGAGCACCTAGGACAGGCAACTTGCTATATAGGGTGTCATAGACATAACACAAGCACAGCTCGCACTCACGCCACAATTATAATGCTATAGAGAAATCACACTTTAATATTCAGCACGAGACAAGAACCTTTTCACAAACACTTACTACCTTATAACAATCCGCTCTAACCAAAAGATGTGCATTATTTAGTTTTATAAATCTTTTATAACCCCTTTTATAACTATGAAATTACTTTCTACCTAGGCTGTTCTCATTTACAATTTCTGAACGAGTAGCTGGGTGTAAGATAAGTTTAAATTGATTTAACCAAGTTAATAAGTTACATTTAATTTAATTAGACACTGTTGCAAGCCTGGAAATTCACACACACACGGATACCTTTTAGTAAGAACACCTAACAAAAATGTTTTGAGGTTAAAAATAAGTGAGCTATAATTAAGGCTATGCCTACCTGGAGCTAGCTTTAAATTATTTTCCCATAGTAAAGGCTTCAACCAGGCAGAATGATTCAGGCGCCGTCAGTCGTAACCAGTGAAGAATTCTCTGAGAAGGTCAGAAGAGAAATGAGGCAGAATACATGGCCAATTGCACCCATGAGACTTCGCTATTTTTACAGGTTACGCCAACAACAGCTGGCCCTGGCCGACATAATGTTCGTCGCCGCAACTAACAAACATAGCCCGCTACACACAGCGATGATGCACCATACATAGCAGTGCACGACGGGGAGAACGCACGAGTTTTTAAAATGAAATGTTATTATATATATAAACTTTCACAATATGAATTTACTTTCTTTATCACTTCCCCATACGTTTCGAGGTGATGTTTCTCTTCCTCAGTGGGAGTAAATACTGAATTTCATTTTACAGAATAACGGTTATGGACTATAGGTGTGTGTGGTGTAGGTTGATGGTGGGAGGGTATTGGCGCTGAGGTTCAAATTGTGTGTTTGGATCAGTGTATCGAATACTGTATGTGATCTATAATGTAATTGTTCATTTAATATGTTGTTTGGTTGTAGTGCGTGATCCAAACACACAATTTGAACCTCAGCACCAATACCCTCCCACCATCAACCCCCACCACACACACCTATAGTCCATAACCGTTATTCTGTAAAATGACATTCAGTATTTACTCCCACTGAGGAAGAGGAACATCACCTCGAAACGTATGGGGAAGTGATAAAGATAGTAAGTTCATATTGTGAAAGTTTATATACATATAATAATATTTTATAAAGTGAACGAAGAGGATGAATCAACAAGATAATTAAAATGAAATGGTATACGCGCATACCACCGAACTTAGCATATTAACAACGGAGCGCCGAACGAAGTACGACACAGTACACATATTAAAACTTTCATTACATACCAATTTTCCTTGTCAAATTGTAGCTGCTACATGAAGTTAAACTGGTGATTTGGATCTGACATCTCAGCAATTAGAGCAGTCGAATTAGACTTAAGAAAGGACTAGCTGGAGTACATAAAAAAATTACGAACAGTTGCATATGTATATAAAGAAAGAGAGAGAGAGAGAGAGAGAGAGAGAGAGAGAGAGAGAGAGAGAGAGAGAGAGAGAGAGAGAGAGCAATGTTACAAATAATTAAATAGAGGGATAGTTACTTTTTTGTGTAAAGTGTTACTAGCAAGTGGTTGTCATCAAAAGAGGTGAAAAAGCTGAAATCTTGGCAGTTCCTAATATTTAATAACCTTTCCAATTTACATTTTGACAAGTAATGTGATCCCAGATATGTTAAACGTCCTCTAATCATTTATTTATGTGTATGGTAAAATTGTAAGGAATTTAGTTTTCTTTAAGAGGACATAGCGGGCGGTCAATACACTGGTCACGTACAAAACTCAGGAACCTCTGGAGCTAATGACACTGTTAAAAACAAAAAAAGTGCAGTGTTATCCGGGAATGTGTAAGGAAGAGGTTGATAATGTCACAAAGTTAGCAGTTTTGGGACACTCTTTAACTTCTGTGCATACAACAATAGAAAATTCCATGAAAGTTTATTATTTTTACTAGTTTACAAAAGGTGTTGACTGCACTGACGCTGGGAATGCTGGTGTACAGCAAGAAGAAAGCCTTCACAGGATCACTGGAAACTTCAAGCACGTAATAAATGGAAAGTGTAAGCTTATACCACAAACACTAAAATACTGAAAAATAATAACGTTGCATAATCTAACAGCTATATTGTAAATTAAAGTTAAATAAATGAATACTTGCATATCTACAGTTTTAAATAGATTTTGTATACAGGCTATGTGTAGTATCACCCATTAATTTATAATCATTTATTATGCAATGCAAAACAAGTCCCTAGACAATGTAAGTATATACCACAGCTTAAAACGGACCCACCATTTTTACACCAGACCATCACGTCATCTAGGAAAGCTGTGATTTTGTAATCTTGCTATATTTATAATATACACAATGTTATGTACTAATAATAATTAAATGCTCACACACACACGCACACGCACACACACACACACACACACAAAAGTAGATATCAAATGCCAATCCTGGCACACTTTTGGGGACAACCAAATTTATTAAGAAAAATATAGAGAACCACCATTAAAAAAAATATTACATACGCAGTAAAACTAGAAAAAGTGGAGATATTCTGACAAAATCCGTTTTATCTCAGTTATCTTGCACAATTAAATTTTGGTGATATTTCATAGATATCTTCAGTGATCACTTTTAGAGCACACTTCAAACCTTTCTTTTGAGATTACCTTTTAGTGATGTTTCAGAGATATCTTCAGCGATCACATTTAGAGCTCACTTAAGAGCTTTCTTTGCAATTACTTTTTAGTGCTCTCTTGGAGATATCTTCAGCAATCGTGTTACAATCAATTCAGAGCTCTTTTTTGCAACCATTTTTCAGTGCTCTTTCATATGCATCTCAAACACATGTCTAACAAGCACTCCAAAACATACAGGCAGCTAGCCCAAGGAGAAGACCCCCAAGACGCCTAGGGAATAAACTCAATGAGAAGTTTATTTAAAAGTAAAGTCACCTTTACCCAGATGACAAAGTTAGTGAACAATGCTGTTAAATGTTATTTAATTATTAAAAACAAATGTTACGACAATATTTGTAGCAGGGGTACCTATACAATGAGTAAATGAGGGGGTTTGTGATTTAGGTATAAACTTTTGACACCAAATAACTTTAACTAGATGTATACCATGTAGATATAATAACTTCTAAAGCAAGGAAATAGGAAGTTAGGACTGCTTCTTTGGATAAGTCATCATTTCCAGTCAACCATCCTGTGGCCATAGCAAATCTTTATTTGACCAATTCTGGGGAACTGTTCAATAGTTTGGGAATATACAAAGAACAATACTGACCAGAAAATTGAGACAATTCAGAAACATGGCAATCAATACAATATTGGTATTGCACCATCAGTCAGTGTTTTTCTTCATGTGAGGCCAATTGTGAACACCGTTCGTTATGACCCTTAAAAATAGAGAAGCATTACAAGATGTGTTATTTATATGTAAGAGTATTCATGGCCTTATTGAGATAGATATTTCTCGAATCACCTATAGAGTGCCTTACATAAAACGCAGAACATATCTTTTATTCAGTTACTTGTGGCAGAGTGAGTTGGCTTGATTAGTGAAATCTATCAAAATAATCAACAGAATTTGTGACAATGAAGAGGTTAACATTTGTTATCAGAATATTAATGTATTTAGGAAGGTGATATGAAAATACTGGTGTGAAATTTCAAATCCAGAGAAATCGATATTGACAACCAGTATTAACACCACTTTTACAATGGTTCTCCTAGTTATACAATTATCCAGCATGTACTTCTTCAACATATAGTAAAATAAAAGTTATCAATACACTGTCTTCAGTGTACTGTAATCAACACCCAGTTCACAGAAATGAAATATATTTTAGCTGCAGGTATAAAATTTTGCTCAATCAGTTGCATACGCACAGCCATTTTATACCACAGCTAGCATCACCTGTTGTGTAATGTTCACAACAAAACTCCAGATGAATTGGGCAATGCCTGGAAATGTGCAATGTCATCTAATCAAAGCCAGTTAGCAGTAGATTATTCAATCATCTTGCTAATTACACACTACATGGTAAATGTTGTGTAGTTAATACACATCATACTTTGGCCTATAAGTCCTAAAGAAAAACATGGGAGTAGTATACAACACAGAAAGTAACTAATTGCAAATAAGCAAAGTCAAAGAAGTTAGAAGAATAACAGGTCATACCCTCGAAGCGGCTAGAAGATTAGTGTGAAATTGTCATGTTTTAAGCAGCGGCAGCTCATCAGGGGAGGCAAGGGAGGCTAAGCCTCCCTAGTAAAATTTACAAAATTATTACAAAATAAACAACTAGTAATAGTCTCTAATTTTTATTGTAACTGAACCTGTAATCGATCTGTAATCACAATTTGGCATTTTAGATAATCTGACTACTTACAAAAAAACTTTAAATCATGCGTTATCAATAATAATGCAGAATTGCAGCAGACAGAGGCAGGGATCTGAGTAGCCGCTACAGTACTCGTAACTACGTGAGAACTGTGCCCAGCAAGTGGTTAGAGTATGCTAGTGCATCTGTAACCGCACCATGGAGGCAACAAGTGAGTTAGCCTCTCGGCATGTTTTAATGTGGTTTTTCTTAGTTTTAAGCAGTCTTTATGTTCTCGTACTCCTTGTGCATGTGTATTATTACTATTTATCTTTTCTTGCCATGTGTTTGTTATCTGTACCATGAGGATTCTTTGGCAGAAGAAAGTACAAGTGATATTGCAGTATCGAACAAAAGCATTATTACAACACTACTGGAAAAACCATTTTCCCGGTTGAGTAATTTTGAGAGAAGTGAAATGCTGAAATGTGGTAGATGTACTCTTGAAAGGCACACAAACCAATCTAGAACTTTCCAGTCATCATAAATGTCTATGCAGTAGTGGAGTAAAGTCAAAGTTATTCTGCTGGCCCTGCTTGCTGTTAAGCAATATTATTGCTCAACTAGAAGTATGATTTTCCAACTGTAAGGAATTAAAATTTATGAAGTTAGGTGACACTATGACTTTTCTTACTATGATAAAATATTCCTGACTGACCCTTTTGTTCCATTAATGGAAACATATGCTTAGAATTTTAACAAAGAAAAATTCCTGACTGACCCTTTTGTTCCATTAATGGAAACATATGCTTAGAATTTTAACAAAGAAAAATTAAGAACAGGACTTGAAACCATTTTCTTGCCATTGCACAGAGAAATTAACTAGATTAATACAAAAGATGAAAGATGATGAATTTTGTGCAAACAAAATTCTTCCTGAAGCATATAAATTATTTACTCTTATTGCAAAAATTCTTCCTTGTAATTGTTCATACATAGAGAGAAGCATTTCTTGTTTTAAGAAAATCAAAACTTAAAAGGACCACACGACTCAAGATCGACTCGGCGCCATTGCTTTAGTTTCAACTGAAAAGGGAATACTCTGCAAATTGTAAAGTGGAGCGACATGGCATGATGATGTTACTGACAATATGATGATTTTGAGAATAAGGACCACTGAGTAAATCTGTTATAAGCATACAAGTAAATTCACAGCAGCCCACAAAATATATTTCTACTCAGAAGTTTACTTCTTTCTTAGAACAAAAGTAAGTTAATCTTTGGTTTATCTTGTCAAACTTAAGCCTCTTTTTCTAAGATGTATATGCTGTTAAAATCAGATAGCTCTACCATAATTAATAGTGAAATAACAAGTGTCAAGAGGGGGTGCTTTGACTGAGATGGGGGCTCACGTGACTGCCTTATAGTCTCCTCACCGTCCGCCACTGGTTTTAAGGACAACAAATGATAGAATATCAATAAAATACATATAAACTAACTTATAGGAAAAAGGCATCCAGGAAGACATTGAACAAGATTTTTATGTAATATAACATAATATGTTAACTAAGAACTAAGAACTAACACTAAGAAAACAAGAAAGCTGGAAAATAGTAGCACATGACAGGAGTAAATGGAAAGGCACTGTCAGAAAGGCTAAAACCCTACAACAATTTTATGGGCATAGGAAGTAAGTAAGTTAGTAAGTAAGGTCAGCCACATGTGGGATCATTATGTAGAATATAAATATGCAAAATATGTACAGAGAAAGTTAATTTGGTCACAACAGTGTATAAACACTGGAAATAGCCATATGCATTACCATGCCAGGCGTGAGCCTTAACATGCCTTTGACAAATGCAATCTGTGTCTATAGCTGATAGGACTGTTTTCTAGCTGATAGTTGACTGGGTCGCAAATGACCGAGTTCAAAATTTCACCTTGGTTCACAACTCACTGATTTTGTATGATTGGGTTCCAACTGACCACAGTCCATCTGTCTACTTGTTAAAGTCTTGGTTGATCCATTCCAAGATTCCATTACAATACTTTATAAACATTCTTGCAAATTTTACTAACTTTGCTTGGTTATTTTGGCTTTCAAAACAGATCACACCTTTGAACTCATTCCATATGACAACATTCAGTGTTAAATAGTTCACAATACTATGACAAGTGATACTATATCAGAGGGTCACCCTCAGACAGTGTGTGTGTGTGTGTGTGTGTGTGTGTGTGTGTGTGTGTGTGTGTGTGTGTGTGTGTGTGTGATAAAAACTATCTTTAACAAATTTAAATACTTAACAATTACAAAAAAAGGCTAACAAATTTTTCATAGCATTTTCCAAAATAAAACTTAAGTCAGTAACAAAAGAAAATATTAAACTCATACAACTATATTTTAAATATTTGTTGTAGCATACAGTTTATCAATCAGAAACCATCGCTGTACAAACTCATGCAAAGATAATAAAGTTTTTGTCTCGATTTGACTGAAAACTGTTTACAAGAATAATATTATGTCCTGTGTTTAAATCTTACATAGAATACAGGGAATGCAATAACATGAAGTATCTATATTTTCTGTTAATGGTATATCCCCTTGAATAGTGTATTATCAAAGACTAATTGTGAGATATGAAGACTAGTAGAATGAGAAGTAAGAGAATCTGTGGGATAAGAGATGCAAGCAGTAACTTAAAATAAACAAACTAAGGTAAAGTGCTTATTATGGTTGCCATCTAATTAGAATAGTATACACATTTTGATGACAACATCTTTAAAACAGTTGCAGTCACAGATGCAAGAGCTAAGAATAAGTGATAATGAAATTCTGAGAATAATGAGGTCATAAGTAACTGTGTTAAAGTTCTGTAAATTACAGTTGCGTTTTCCTTATTTCAAAGTAAGTCAATGGCTTGTTTATAAAACGAGGAAATAGCCTTAATAAAACGAATTTAAATGAAAACATAAATCAAAATAAATGTGAAATGCAATGTATAGAGTGTAGCAGGCTCGAGTAAACTTTTTCTTTTTGGCAAACAGGTTTTTTGGTTATGTTTCATCTATACTGTTTTGAATGTTCATCTCTTCTTTGTTTACAGCAGTTATTAATTATTAGTGTTTATCTACTTATTGTACTCATACAAATATGCACAAAAATCATGTCAAAAATAAAATGTGTGTGTGTGTGTGTGTGTGTGTGTGTGTGTGTGTGTGTGTGTGTGTGTGTGTGTGTGTGTGTGTGTGTGTGTGTGTGTGTGTGAAATTAGACTCTTTGCATGTACTATAATGTGAGACATAATCAAAATAAGCTTCGAGGCGATTGCGGTATTGCCATGTCGCTTCACTCCCCGCCTTTGCCTACACATAACCAAGTGTAACGTGGGACAACGGTAGCTGGCGAGGGGCGGGGAAGAGCTGTTACTATTGCGTAACCTTGAAGCTTACAATGCTAAGTCCCGTACTATAGCATCATTTTAATGTGAGGCTTGATTAAGCTGTGTCCATTAAACACTATCCATGTAGTTAGGTTGTAATGCCAAGAAATATTCAGAAATTGACTCTAAAGAGCACCTTATTCAATGAACAAGTGGTTGCTTTTCATTGTACGAAAAACAGACTCGTATGTGAATAAGTTTGATGCGTAACCAATAAAATAATTCTTGGATTTTGTTGTCCATGACGTGTCCGTTACTTAACTAAATACATCTATTTCACTAACGACTCATAACACAATTAAGTTTTGTTGAATGTTATGTGTGTAACGATCTTTCTAACCTTCAATATTGTGAATTTGTACGTTTGGACTATAGTCCGTCTTGCTGAGTTAAATTCTTAGATTTCATTGTCCATGACGTGTCCATTACTTAACTAAATACAACTATTTCACTAACGACTTGTGTTCCAAGTCGTTAGTGAAAGAGTTGTATTCAATAAAATAACTTGACTTAAAAACTGCTACAAAAAGAAAATAAGATTCCCATCTCTTTATTTAATGGTTTAAAGTTCATTTATTTGTTAGTAGTGGTTTAGTGCTTAATTTATTGGTTACAAAATTTGTAAAAATTAAAAAAACATTAACAGTATGGTAATTAATAAAGCTAAAAACCCTACACCTTATTCTTCTTATTATTTTTTATTGTTGTGTTGTTCATTATGATTATGGCAAAACATTTTTACAATGTTTGTTGTTTTAAAATATTTTATTGTTCTTTTTTTTATTTTATTATTATTTTACACAAACAGGCCAGCGGTGGACCACACGAATATCATTTACTTTTCTTCTCCTGCCAGAAGGCCCTCATTTGCACACTATGCACCGCCTTCCTTTCTACTGTCCACCCCTTTTTCGTCTTCTTCTCACTGCAGAGAACCTTAAGATTTTAAATTTTGTTTCTGTATCTATTTATATCCACACAGTCATTCAAAGACATACCCAGTTTCATCATTTCCTCCTTGAGTTGTTTGGTGTACCCGTTCAGACTGGAAAGTTGCCAAGTATAGTTGAAAATTTGTTTATTTAATCTGGACCAATCCATCCAAACCATGTGTCCAAGGAATCTCAGTCTTTTCATTTGGAAAGCCGTTTCCAGATCTTCCAGATTCCTGTACAGCTCTTTTTTTTTGTCTATGCCTGTACAGGAGAATTCTTCGTTCAATTTTAAGAAGAGGTTCCAAATTTTGAAACCACATTGTTTCCACTCTATACATGATCACCAGCCTGATCACAGTGCTATAATTGCAGACTTTCACACTTCTGGAAAGGTTTTTCTTTCTGTACAGTTCCCAGTAGAGTAAAGTTAGTGCCTTTGCTAATTTGAGTTTCCTTATCTTAAAGTATTCTTTGTCTGAGGTGTTTCAGGATATGTTTTCCCCATAATATTTAAAATTGTCAATAAATTTTATTTCCCCATACATAGTGTCCAGGCACGTTTTCGGGAATTTAAATAGGGTGGTCATAATTTCCGTTTTAGCAAAGATGATTTGGAGACCAGTTTTCTCCGCTATATCTTTGAGATTTTCTACTTTCTTTCTTGCTTCTTCTTCTTCTGATTGGGCAGAGATGGCAAGATCATGAGCTAAACAGGTTAATTATTATGCCTTTGGATTTGTTACCTATTCTAACCAGGGGCGGATCCAGAGAGGGGGCAACGGGGCAATTCCCCCCCTCCCCGAGAATCTTACTTGTTAAACAATGGCCCTATTTACACATAGTAAAGTTTTAGTAGGTTGGTAACCAACTAACCAAGTGCCTGTTTACACAAATAAAGACACTGTAACTTTATTTTATGCGTGATATCTTATAATGTTAAAATATTTTAAAATGCATTTTCTACACATATACAGTAGCTGCGAATGACTTTGATTCTATTAAGTGGCTGATTCTAACAAGTGGTAAGAATGTTAAATGCATTAAACGGCATAGGAATAAATCGGTACTAGTAACTGTGATCACATTAAACTGTATTTGATTTTTATTATTTTTTCAAATATGTTCACCGTCCATTTAATAGTAATTTCTTGTCTTTAAAATTTTAATATAATAGGCCTACTGTTATAAAAAAATGACATTTCTTCTTTTATTAAATAGAACTTATTATGATTCATTCCATCCCATTCTATAGGTATTAAGTATGTCATACTTTATTTTATATAAAAACAGGTTTGAAGGTAATAACCAATTAAGCTGTTACCATGATCTACAAAACGAGTGCAAATTTACTGAAGAGTAACATTATGAAAAGCAAACATATACTACACTCTTTGTGTAACACCTGTATTAGATAATAAAGAAAAGTAATATATGTCATAAAAGTTTATAAAGTTTATGTTTGCACATGATTTAATATGTATAAATAGACAATAAATTGTGCTTTTATGACTTATGTTTACAAAAAACTTTCGGGGGGGAACACCTGACCACTGGTTGCCCCTCCTGACATTAACTTTTGGATCCGCCCCTGATTCTAACCCTAGTGGAATTGACTTTATGGAAGGTTTTCATGACTTTATCTAGGACACAGTTAAAGAGAATAGAAAAGAGTCCATCCCCCTGGCATAATTCAGTGTGAATTGACTAAGTTGTTCTAGGAATTTAATTTTTGAAACTGTGTCAGTTAAAGCTAATTTAATTAAATTTAGAGTTTGGGGATTGAACGGAATTCCTGCAGATACTGGAAGAGGGTCTCTTGATCCACTGAATCATAGGCCTTCTGAAAACCAATGAAGGTTATAAAGAGGGGGATATTTCTTTGAAGGAAATATCTTATGATCAACTTCAAACTGAGGATCTGTTCTGGGCATGATCTGCGTTTTCTGAAGCCACCTTGATATTCACCAAGGTGGGGATTGAGCTGGGACTCAAGTCTATTGAGGATGAGCTTAGAGAAGATTTTATAAGTTACAGGGAGAAATGAAATCCCCCAGTAGTTATTCATATCTATTTACTGCTCTTTTTGTGGAAAGGGTGTATGAGGGCAGACATCCACTTTGGAGGGATTGTTTCTCCTTCCAATATTTTCTGAAATAAGGCTGTGACTCCAGAAAAGAACTCTTTGCTGATGTTCTTCCAAAGTTCTGAGGTGATACCATTCCAAAGTTCAACGGACGCTTTATTGTTGCAAAGGGACTGGATAGTTTCCCAGATTTCTTTTTCATCTAGGGGCCCCGAATTAGGGTTTTGTGGAACCTGTTCAAACTGGAGCTTGGAAGTTGAGACTTGGTAGTTGAGAAGGTTTTGGAAATATTGGGCCAGAATCTGACAATTTTCCTGGTTGTTTAGAGTGAGGGAGCCGTTTTATTTTTGAAAACATAAACTTGGGGAAACATATTTGGAGAGTCTGAAACAGAAGGTTCTGTAGAAATCTCTGGAGTTATTTTTGTGGAAGTCCACATCCAATTTGGAGACTTGATCCTTCGAGAATCTTCTTCTCTGAGATCTAAGGACTTGACAGGTCTTCTTTCATAGTAGTCGAAGGTCTCCAGGTTCCATGGCGTTTTGCTAGAGTGCCAGAGTTTCCAGGCTTTAAGTATTTGAGATACAGCATCTTCACATTTTTGGTTCCACCAGGGATGCTTTTTGTGGTTTTGAAGAGGATCAATTTCGTTGGCTCGAGATATGAGGTTGTCTCAAACTTGGTTCCAGTTCTAAGGGGTGAAAAGCCCGTCGTGGAATTCCTGGGCTCTTTCTTTGAGAAGTTCGTAATTAAATTTGGGGATTTTAAGTTTGGGTTTTGGTTTCCTGTTTGGGAAGAAGTTCATTTTAATTTGGGAAAGACAGTGATTGGACATGACATTTGCGGACTTGCAAACACAAACATTCTGGACTTCTCTGCGGAAGGAGGCAGAGAGAGACATGATCGATTTGAAATTCGCCAAGAAGGGTATTTGGCGAGACCTAGGAATGTACTCTCTTTTTCTTGGAATGTGCTTTAAAAGCAGGGGACATTAATTAAAGATGAAAGTTACGGCAAAGCTTTATTATGTTCTTTATTTTTTTATAATAATTTATTATTTGTAATTAATAACAGAATTCTTAATAGCCTTAATACCCATGTTTACATCTAAATCACAAACCGAATTTATTCAGCATATATTCCTACCACCAATACGAGAGTCATATTTCACTAACATTGTCTTCCAGGTAAAGGTCACCTGGAAAGGTCCTGCACCACTGTCTTGTGCAGGTTCACTGGCATGTCACTTGCAACTGACGATTTATAGGTGTTTTCAGAATCATTTTTCAGGTCAACAAAGTCCCCATAATTGTTCTCCTTTGTTCAAAGCTTCAAAACATCAGCAAACATTAAGATCTTTGAATGATCTTATTGGTTATTGGAATTGGTTTTATTTTTCAGTATCATTAATAAACAAGATGAACAATAGTGGCCCCAAATTTGAGCCCTGAGGATCACCTGACATAGCTTTAAACTGTTTAGAAACCTCCCTGGCTACCTTAACATGAAAGGACTTTTTGATGGAGTAAGATTGGGTTCAGACTAACATGGATCCCATAATACCATAGCAAGAGATTTCCTTATAAGAATATCATGAGGCACCCTAGCGGAAGCTTTCCTAAAGCTATTAAAAATAATTAATCTCCACCTACTTTCTATTCTTCACCTCAGGTGCCACAAAGGACACTATGTCATTTAGATTTGTGACTATGGATCTTGTAGTCATAGAACCATATTGGTGTGACTCAGTGACCTATTCAATGTCTTATAAAGATAATGATGAATAATTTTTTTCAAGTGTATTAAGGACTAATACATGTTCATAAGTCTTTATGTCATTCAATAACAATAATGCTTTATTATTTGTTTAGATATTACAATATTATTAATTTATGTTATTATCTTTATATATATGGTATTTATAATAATGTTATATTATATTATAATGTTATATTATGATAGACTAATGTATAATATGTTATATGCATTATTAACTTAGGTTATTAAAATATATACAATGCTGTTAACTTTAAGTTTAATTTAAAATGAACACATTTTAATTTTAAGCTAGCTTGATGTAAATTCATTGCTTTAAGGTCTACCAGTTGTAAGTCATCAGAATAACATCATGGTTACCTTGTTATTCTCTTAGTTTAAATATCTTCACTACTTTAGCTGTCATGGTTATATTTGATTATAATTCCTTCAGTATTATTTTTTACTGAAGTTAAACATATAACTAAATTTTTAAAATATAAAATATAATCATACTTCATATTTACCTTGTATCTTTTCATCATATACTCATTGTATCACATTCATCATACAACAATCACATTATATTTCATCCTGGTGTGATAGAATAATGCACTACATATAATTTCTTTAATTTTTTAAATACGCAGCATTGCTATGTGAAAATTTCCGGAGATCTCCACTATTGACTTAATTAGATACAGATATTTTTTTTTTTAATATTAGAGGCTGTTACATTAACGATGGGTCTTAGTGCATTTTTTTCTTTTACTGCTTCTAATTTAGTACTAACTGTGGAGCACCTGTTCATCAGTCAAACAATCTCAATTTGTTGTCTCACAATAATTGTTTACATTCTGACTTGGCACTACTTTGCGATATCTATAAGGCAGCACATCACTTCAAATTTTATTGTTTGAAGAATAAAACTTTCAACACTCTAAACTGTATTGCAGACTGAACAGTTTAAATAATTTTCTGTAAGTTAAAAAAACTACATTGAAAATAAATTTTAAATTATTTTTACATGATGTAATATCATACAGGTAATTACACTTACTAATTACTTTTGAAAGCATGTTATCCAGATCTCCAGCATCTTTTACCAATGCGATAGATTTTCTGTTACTCAACTTGTATCTTAACCATATCTTAACCTGCCCCTATCTTGACTATATGATATATCAGGTAATTTTAATTAGATTCGCTTAGTAGTTACAATTTTGATTATCTCATCTTTAACTTGAATGCATTCTGTTTTTAAGTCGTAGGAAGAAAATGGTAATTTGAGTAGCAACACATTTGTATTAACATTGAATAATCTTTATTAGTTAACAGAAATAGACATGGGACTCCTGTCAAGATTATCTCAATTACCAAACAAAGTTAAGGTTTTATTTTGGTTGACACAAGCTACAGGAATCATCATGTGCTTGCTTATCATAGGATGGGTACAGTATTACCAGGGAGGTGTTGGCTGGAGACTTTAACCTCGTTTGGAATTCAATTGGCACACACTGTCCTTTTCTATAGGAATGATTTACTTATATATGCCAATGGTAATATGTATACTTTGTTGCATGAACCAAATGTTAATATATATACTTTATGCATGAACCAAATGTTAATCTGTACCTTAGCTGTCAAAAATTCTAAATAAGTGATAACGTACTATCAAAAAAGCATTAAAATATTAATGTGTAGCATTGAGGGTAAAAATTTATTGTCATAAAAATATTAATTGAAATTTAATATTTTCCTTCATTCTGAATTTTAATAATGTAAAGTTTACTGTGTTCACAGAGACTAAGAGAGAGGGAGAGAGATGGAGAAGCAAGAAAGAGAGTTAAATAGACAAACAGAGAATAATATAAGTGAACAAAACAATTAACTTTATAAGATATATTCAGCTGAGCATTTGCTGTGATAGATCAAACACAGTACTGTTACTAATGATAACAATACTCTTCATGCGAATTACTGACTATGTGGTTAACTGCCTGTGCAATTATAAATGCCTAGCCATTTATGTGAGATAAATTTGTAAATTTGACCTTGACCTCTCAAATTAGAACAAGCTGTAATGGGGCAGTCAGAGGAGCATTGATAGAGTACTGAGAAATAACTCTGTTGATAATACATATTTAGCTTTCATATTGGTCTTGCAAACTGTTAAAGAAACACACGCAGAAACAGAGCTCATTTATAACTTATGTGATGTCGAGTATAAGAATGTCCCATTTAAATAAATAGAGAACTGAAGTTTTAAAATAACTTTATTGTTTTTGTTTTGTGTAAGATAGAAGTTTTGCAGTAACATAAATACCTTAAATTTATTTACGTTATTTAATATGATAAGTAATTTATTATTTATTTAATTACACAATTGATGTACCACATCATATATTTACATGTTTAAAGTTATTTAAAATATTTAATAAAATTATGTATAAGTATTTTAAATATTATTTTCTTTGTATTTTAAAGCTGCATATATTGTATTAAGAAAGAAACTATGTTACAACAAACAAGTATTGTTGCTAAACCATTATACACAAAGTTTAATCACTTTTTTAATTTTAATAATTTATTTAAACTCTGCGTTCCCTATTATTATTATCTCTCCAGATATACACTCAAGTACTGTGCTGCTCTCAAATACTGATATACAGTGAAATCTCCACTGAACAATTATCAATATAATCAAAATTTCCCTTTAAGTGGATAATATATTCTGGTACCAGCATTAATTCCATTAGTGCAATATAAAATTTATATCACTTTAACGATTGTCATTTGAAGAGTAGACTTAACTCTCACTCTTTCATTTTGTCTGTACTATAAACACAGTCTTTCACTGCTGCCTATATCCTTGTCAAGCAATCATAAGATATTAGGAGGCCAGAAGGATTTAAAGCATAACAACTGGTTTTCAATACTAAGTTCAGTACAGTAAAACAATTTTGGATTACACTTCAAGCAGCCAATTGCAATTTTGTCAGACCAACAGTACACAACCCAGTAAGTACATAACACTTACATACTACAATTCCAATACACACAAAATTGCAAACACATTTAGGAAACATAATTATAAAGTAGCCTACAGAACCAACAACACCATTAGGAAACACATAAATAATACTAACAAAGACACAGACACATACAACAAAACAGGGGTATATAAATTAAATTGTAATGATTGTCACCAATTCTACATCGGCCAGACGAGAAGATCTTTTTCCTCCAGATTTTCAGAACATTTAAAAGCCCTCACCACAAACTACATACATTCCACATTTGCCACACATTTACAAAACGAAAACCACAGTTACACAAACATAGAACACAACATGGAAATATTACACTACTTACCTAAAAGTAGAAAACTAAACACAGTTGAACAATTTGAAAGATACAGGTATCATGCACTACAACCAAACAACATATTAAATGAACAATTACATTATAGATCACATATACTATTCGATACACTGATCCCAACACACAATTTGAACCTCAGCGCCAATTCCCTCCCACCATCAACCCCCACCACACACACCTAAGTCCATAACCGTTATTCTGTAAAATGACATTCAGTATTTACACCCACTGAGGAAGAGGCACATCACATCGAAACGTTTGGGGAAGTGATAAAGAAAGTAAGATCATATGTGAAAGTTTATATATATATAATAATAAATTACATTAATTTAGAGTCAAAGTTTTTGCATACTGGAACCAGTTATATTATTGTACCTTGACTGCTTTCAGTTGTGTAACGTATGCTGTTAGAATAAATATCCTAACAAATACCAGTAGTCATTAACAAATGTTTTATTACAGATTGGTTTTGTTTTTAGTCATTAACAAATAGTACAGTAAAGTGTTTTTTGTGTAATCATCTACTTTTTCTCATTTACAGGAATGATTGTGTTTCGTTTCCTACCTTGGATACCACTGAGACAGTTAAAACTCATTCATACTGGCATCCATACATGTGTTATTGTATCAATGATATTTGGAATGTTGACAGTAATTGATTGCTACTCTGGCATACCAAACAAAGGCCATTTTATATCAATGCACAGTTGGCTTGGTTTAATTAGTATGCACATTTTTGTTATTCAAGTAAGTGAGTACCGATGTTCAAAAATAAAGGAGTTGGAAATGTTTCTTATATGTATTCTTTTTTTTTAATTTATAGTGTTTATTTTCTTGTCAAGGAGATAGACAAGCAGTTTATTGTCCAAAATGGTGGTCATAATTCTGACTTCTGCCATTTAAAAAAAAAACATTATATAAACTTTATGAATAATATTCACAAAAACATTTTGTATATAAAAACTAAATTAATTTTTCAGCAGCTGTGGAGTTGAAGGAAGAATTTTTCTTTCTTGGATTTCATTGTCCATGATGTGTCCGTTACTTAACTAAATACAACTATTTCATATATACAACTGGATTTCTTTGATATAAAATCTTGTTAACAAATAGTAAAAAACTTACTTAAATCAAGTGGAACAAAAGTAGGCCTATTGCTATTTTACTTCACTTTTGTTGTTGAAGAATGTCAAAAATGCTACCTTCAATATTATTAATTATATTAAGCTACACTTTTTTATCTAAATAACTTTATTATAAGCTCTGCTCAGTTTATAATGAATCCTGTGAAAACAGCAAATAGTACTATTGTCTTCAAAAATTATTAATACAACAATATTGGAATTAAATTATTAGAGAAACACTAATTTAAACACTACCAGGTACTTTTATTTGTAACATAGGACTAATACAGGCAATTACATTTATCACTTCATTTACTGAATTTACAGATATAATCAAACATTTGATTTCGTTGATTTTGTGAACAAATCAGAATATTGAAGAATAAATTTTACATATATTCATTTATCATTTATTTGTCTGTAAGCAAACCTATAACTACAAATGCAAGTATGATGCATATATTGATTATAACTCTATCACGTTCAATAGATATTGAACATGTGTTTCTGCTAGTGTAATTCGCCTATTGCATTCCCTGCATATTTTATTTAAAAATTAAATAAACAACATAAATATTTATATAACAACTCTAAGAGATTTTATTGAACAAGAAATACATTTTGTGATGCCATTTAATAGTAACAGTGGAAATATTCTTGATGATACAAACAAGAGTAGATTAGTGTATAGGAATTTAGTGTTATATCCATTTCTTAACTGTTTAAAATATATTTTCCATCATTCTAATAAGAGTAGGCCTACACTATTTTATTTTTGCTTACCAAACTATCTTTATTTTCAAAATATTCAAAAACTATATTTTAACAAAGAAAATTGATTTCTTAGACCACAGTTAGTTGTGACCCAATTGTACAAAACCAGGTCAGTTGCAACGACGTGAAAATTTAAAACCAGTCAATTACAGCCTAGCCAATTGTGATCAAAAGCAAAATCCTATCAGCTGCAGACACACACCATGTCCATCAAAGGTGTGTGATGAGATAAACCATACACCTGGAATGGTAATGTGTAAGGCTTTTTCCAATGTTTACATAGTGTTGCGACCAATCAACTTTCTCTGTGCATATTTTCGTATATTTACACTTTACATGATCAAGTAATGAAGAATGAACTCAATATGAAAATAAATGAACAAAAGATCAAAGTCTTAGTCTGTAATTGGAAGGAAGAAGATCCAGTCAGAATAACTCTTGGAAATAATGTTCTCCAGGCAGTTAAAGAATATAACTATCTAGGAAGTAAAATCACAAGTGATGGACATAGCAGTAAGGAAATTATAAGGAGAATTAATCAGGCTAAAATTGCTTTCAACAAACAGAAAAACCACTTCATTTCAAACACTATCAGCCTAAAAATAAGGAAGAATCTAGTAAAGACATACGTGTGGAGTGTTGCCCTATACAGGAGTGAATCTTGGACAATTGGAGAAAGTGACAAAAAAAGACTCCAAACATTTGAGACCTGGTGCTACAGAAGAATATTTAAGATAAGCTGGGGGGAGAAGATAATGAATGAGGAAGTCTTTAGAAGGGCTCAGGAGGAGAAGAGCTTTCTACAAAATTTAAAAGCAAAAGAGGTAAGTTTATAGAGCATATACTATGACACAATGGGTTGGTTAAGAGAAAAATAGAAGGAACAATTGAAGGGAAGAATCACAAAGGATTCTTTAGAACCCTTTAGGACCCTTTAGACTACATGAAACAGCTTACGGTCGATATGAAATGCACATCATATTGTGAGTTGAAAAGCAAAGCAGAGAAGCATGTAGAATGGTGAGCTGCTTCCAACCAGCCTATGGGCTGCTAACCTAGAAGAGGACACTCTACATATGGAGCCCACATGTGACAGACTTCTGTAGTTTCTTGACTTGTTCTAAAATAGCAGCCTTCAGCTACCTATCAATTTTCAAGTTACTAAAAACATCACTCATGTTTCACAGACATCAAAGCATTAGATCACAACTCTTGGCCCTTTAACAAGGCCTTTCTGTAACAGTCAAGATGGTATCACATGTTGGTCCACTGCATAACAGAACTCATAATAATCTATACTAACATTAACACAATTCATCACACTAACACAAGCTATGTAACTCAATAATTACTAAGACATCTCATTCATAACATCTTTACTACTCTTTGTAACATACATATTACAACTATTTTTTCCAGTGTACAGTAATTTCATAAGCTTCTATCTTACTTATAAAAGGAGGAACCAGACTAAAAGAACACCATCGTAACCAACCTATACAAGGAGGAACCAACCTAACCAAACCTAATCTAACCTAAAAAATATTGGGAGAAAGAGGTACTTTTATAAATCAAAATGTTACAGAATTGAAACCTTTCTGAAGTTTGAAACAGGAATGTTTCTACTATCATGGATTCAGTCAGTTGCAACCAAATGAAAGTGCAGGGTATAGTTGACTGGATAAGAATAGGTAAAAATGTCATTTTGTCACTACTGACTGACAGGGGTGGATTTACGCACAGGCAGACTAGGCACTTGCCTGGGGCGGCAAATTTTGGGGAGCGGCAAAATTTGTGTTAAGAAATGATATTTTTAGATTCAAACAAATTTACAAGTATAAAAGCCAGTTGAATTAAGCACACACGAATATAAAAATTATCTTCACTTAATTTGTAACTATAACGCAGTTATCGTTTTTCACCCAAAACTAATATGGGCGAATGTTTATGTTTTCAACCATTGAAATATTTGGCGTTGATCATCCGAGAGATTTTAGATGTTGGCAATCCAGATCAAAGTGAGAAATGTAGATCTGTCAATGTAATACCGAATTGTAGGTTGGTTCCAGAAACTGAGGCAAGCTAATATTTAAGGAATCGAGACATTCTAGTGATACCGACAATAACTGTGATAGCAGTGAAGGTGAAGATACTGTTCACACAGTTCAGCCAGAGAGGTCCGTTGTGGAGGAACCTTCATTTTTGAAGAACGAAGAGCCAGTTCACGTCAAAAATCATGATGAAATGTCATCAAATCAGGTAGGGAAGGTCTTAGATTCTGATCCTATTAATTGGCAAATGAACGAGAGCACACGCGATTATGTAGCAAAGTTTGGATTTAAACAGAACACTAGTGCGGACTGTAAAACCAAAGAGGGAATATAATTCCCCCCCCCAACAGAGATTTGTGGGAGGGGGCAAATTTATACTGCCTACGGGTGGCAAAATGTTAAATCTGCCCCTGCTGACTGAGACCAGATTTCTTTATTAAAAAACACTTGGAAATAATAAATATCAATTCTTCCAATATTTTCCCCATTTCCCAAAATGTCTCTTTAGGTCCGCCCCTGGAAGTAATATTTACTGATGTATATAAAATTAATCATTGTTTTTCTTTGTTAATACATTTGTGTTATTCATCAACATCTTCTTTAAAATTTTTAGAAAACATATATATATGAATATATATGAGTATGTGTGTGGTGTGAGTTTATGTTTATATACATATTTAAATCAATTAACAAACGTAGATTAAAAATATAGAATATCACTTGTTGCACTCCACTATTTTAGTGATTTCGACTAAGTGCTTTTGAACATTTCAGCTCATCTTAAGTTTTTGTCCTAAAGAGGAACTGAAACACTTGAAAGTCCACTCGAAGTGCGACAAGTAGAAGTCTATATTTTTGAATACATGTTTTTTCCATTTCAGTGGGTAGTAAACATATATATATATATATATATATATATATATATATATATATATATACTTATACCCAGGGGCAGCAAGTAGTATTCAGATTACATATATGCCCCCACATAGATTTCTAGGCATAGCAATGTTTGTATGTACAGTATCTACAGCTTTGCTTGAATTTTATGGTCATGCAAGAGCTGTGTAAGTATTTGCTCTTTATCTAAAAAATGTTATCAATAAGAAAACATTATAGCATATTTTTAAGTTTTGAACACACAGAAATTATAAAGTGAGATAATTTCATTATGTTTCTGATACTCTGCAGTCCATACAAATTTTATAAATATGTCAAAAACAACCTCCAATGGACTGCCAAAATGAAAATACTGTAACTGGTGGTTGCTAAAAATTAAAATGACTGCATTCTAACATTATTGTGCTTGCATAAATACGTATTTATAGTTTTCAATATTTTCTGCCTTAAAAAGACCATCACATCACTTTGAAGCGACTTCGAGCCGCTGCTCGCAGAATAATATTCACTGCTAAAAGATCAAGCCGGAAAAAATATGTTTAGACCATAACAAGGTCAACTGCAATGACAGAAGTATGGAAGTAGATCACAGCAATCACTCACACATAAGTGTTTAAGTCTATCGCATGTTTAGAGCACAATGGTGAATTGATATGAAACTTCAATGAAATTATTGACACCTTGATTGCACAATATGCCAAGGTCAGTAGTAAAGACTTCTGTCTTGAATATCCTCTGTTTTCCTTGAAAGACAAGCTAAAGTCCAACAATATCTTTACTTTGAAACTGAAGAGCATAGAAATCACAACTTGCCTTTCATGGTAAGGAAATTGCAGTCTGCTATCCACACTACCAGCAAAACGGCAGTGGGAGCAGACGATATTCCTTACAGCATTTCACGTCAGATCCTGGATGTAGCTACAGCTACACTACTGGCACTTTATAACACCATATGGATGCGGGGAAATACCCTAAATGATGGAAAGTAATGATCATCATCCCGCTTCTGAAGGCTGGAAAGGATCACCTTAAAGCAGAGAACTGTCATCCAGTATGGCTGATGTGCTGTTTAGGAATATTATGGGAGAGAATGGTTAACACCTGCTCCACTGGTGCCTAGAAAAACATGGCTTACTGACCACACAACAGTGTGGTTACTGGAAGCACCATTCTACTACTGGTCAATTGGTATACTCGGAGAACACAGTCAAAAACAGTTTCACTGAAGAAAAACATATGATTGCTGTATTCTTTGATTTGGAGAAAGTGTTCAATAAATCATGGAGATACAACATCATAAAATAGTTACATGATTGGCAGTTCAGAAGTAACCTGCTGAAATTTATCTCCAGCTTTCTCAACGACAAGCTATCTGCATTTGGGTTGGGTAATCTCTATCATTGGCTCACATGATCTGGAAAATGGAGCATGGGTCTCCACTGAGCAGAACACTTTTTACTGTAGCCATCAATGGGATCTTTTAGGGTATAGAGACATCAGTTGAGAAGTGCTTGTACATTTATGATCCTGCACTGTTCTACTCAGCTAAAGCAATTGCAATGATTAAACATAAAATGTGAGGTGCTATAGACACATTGATTGCAGATCATAGGCTTTCCTTTCTCAGCAACAAAAACAATTGTGATCCACTTCTGTTGAAAGCAGAGAAGGCGCCCAGACACAACACCAACCATAATCAGTGTTCAGATGCACTGTAAGTCCAAAGTCAAAGTTTTGGGCTTAACTTTAGACAGACATTTAATGTGGAATGTGAGTGTGGATCAGCTGGTTGTGAGGTGCAGATCCTCATTAAGTGCCATTTGGTGCATCTCCCATATGACCTGGGGAGCCAACAGAGATATTTAATTTTGTTTTTACACTGCACTAGTGCTATCCAAAGTTGATGATGGATCCGCAGTGTACTCTTCACCCAGGAGATCGTGCTTGAAAAGCTATATACTGTTTACAATGCTGGTTTGTGCTACGCTACAGTGACATTCTGGATTAGCCCAGGCTGTGACTAGCCCAACACAAAGCTTATATTGGAAAACAGGAATGATGTCATTACATTTGTAATGTCAATTACTGTTGCTGAGGTTTGTGACTAAAATTATAGTATTTCCAATCCACATAAACCATATGTTGACTGCGAGCAACAGGCATGGAAGGATATACAACCTACATCAGTTGTACACTTGACCAGCCAGTACACTCAAAATAGCCCAGTGCTACTGTGGGTAGGATGGTTGTCATCAAGGCGTCCCCCCACTACTTGATACTGCCCAAGGCGGCAAGTCTGTACACCGCTGAACTGTAGTGGTGTGGCAGCTCTTCATTTCTGTGAACACTGAGGTAAGAACAATTTTATTATCTGTTTGGATTCACAAAGTTTTCTAACTTCCTTGGACAATCCAGCCACAGTGGATCCATTATTGCAACATATATTGACATTATGCCATGTGTTAGAAGACCTTGGTTCATCTTTTGCTTTCGTTTGGTGTCCAGGTCATGTAGGTATCAAACAATCTGATGTTGCAGCAAGACATGTTGAAGACAGCGCAGAGGTCAATGCAATTGCCATACGACTCTACAACACAAAATTAAATATAATTATTTCACTACCGACTCAGAGCACAAAGTTTTTTATAGGTAAAAACGTAAAAGTTTTACCTTATAACCTGAACCAGTTTTCGCTTTTAAAAAGCTTCTTCAGAGGCTGCCGCTGGGAGCACTATCCGTCGTGTTGTTGGCGACGGTATTGACTTTCGAAAGATCGATGTTGTGTGTGTTGGGTGTGATATGTTCGAATAATGCGTGTGATTTGAATTGTGTCTGTTCGTTTAGGATATCGTTTTTATTTGTTTTCGTGTGTTTGTATATTTCCAATTGTTCTAGAGTGTCTAGTTTTCGGCCTTTTATGTGTACATGTAGAATGTCCATGTTATTGTCGATGTTTTTGTATGTGTGGTTTGTTTCAATGAGGTGGTTTGCAAAGGTGAATTCTGTAGTTGAGTGGAGTGCCTTTGTGTATTCAATGTATCTTTGTTTGAAGCTATGTCTTGTCTGGCCTATGTAGAATTTGTTGCAATCTGAGCAATTTAGTTTGTAAACACCAGGTAGATCGAATTTATTTTGTGCTTTGTGTGTGTGTTTCGATAGTGTGTGTTCTGTTTTGTTTTGTAAGCGATTCTGTATCCTGCTTTTTTGAATTTGTGGGCTATTTTTTTCATTTTGTTTGTTGATGTATGTTAGTGTTGTGAATTTGTTGTTTTCTGTCTTAGTCTGTTGTTTGTTTTGTGTAGGAGTTTATTGACTATTGTTCTGTCGTATCCGTTGGATTCTGCTAGATATTTTATCATGTTTAGTTCGTCTTTGTAGTCTTTTTCATCTAGGGGGATGTTGTTAAGTCTATGTATCATGGTTCTGAAGTCAACTAGTTTGTGTTGTATTGGGTGATTGGAGGAGTTGTGTATTAGTGTGTCAGTTGTAGTCGGTTTTCTGTATATACTGAATTTGTGGCTGTGTTCAAGTTTTGTGATGGAGAGGTCTAAGAAGTTTATGTTTTGTTGTGTTCGTATTCGGCAGTAAAGGTTATGTTTTTATGTATTTTGTTTATGTGCATTAGTAACTTTTCACATTGTCTTTTGTTTCCCCAGTATAGTATTAGAATGTCATCAACGTATCTGTGCCAATATAGTATTTTATGTGAGTGTCTGTCATTGTTTGTGGCACAGATTATATTGGCACAGATACGTTGATGATATTCTAATACTTTGTCAGAGGCTTACAATAAGCGAAAACTGGTTCAGGCTATAAGGTAAAAAGTTTAAATTTTTACCAATAAAAACTTGTGTTCCAAGTCGGTAGTGTTATACTTATAATTAAATATTTTTATATAAAAGTTGAATATATAAGTTCGTTATATAAGAACTTACATGAACTATGAGGCTATTACATTTTTAGATTAAGAAGTTGCCTGAAGTGGCTTCAACACTGGTAATAAATCAAAGTTAAGTCAGCAAAATCAATAACCATTTCATAACAAATATAGTTTTAAAGTTAAATTATTAAGAAATATTACTTAAATAATAGATAAAAACATTCCAACTTCAGTCATTCATGGATGTGTTTAGTGTAATTTTAACTTCTGAAAGGAAAACTGACTTCAAGCCAATCAATTTTACTTTGTTTATAATTTTACATTGCTAACTAGAAATAAATACTTTTTGTTGGGAATTTGAACTTATGAAAATTTAAGTTGTAACCAATTATCAAAGGGGATTCTGTCTACATGGAGGACGATTTTCCTTTTATATTAGTTTCCAGCTAGGAAACAGTGTTTAAAGTGATACTTTCTACTTTGAAAGTAAAATATTCAATTACATATTAAAGGAAAAATGGTATCATATCCCCTTAAATACCTAAACACCCTAACTGTATATAAAAATCACTAAGACATAGAGAACAAAAGCATCCGTAGTGAGATTATACTCGTATTAATCCCCGTTGACCTAAAAAAATTGATTAGTGTATAATTACATAGTCTTTAAGATATAATAATTATTGAAATTGTCTGACATAATTTATTTTTGACGTTAATAATCGTGTTTAATAATTAGTTGAAAACACTAATAAACCATAAATGATTAATCATGTTTGAATGAGACGTAAAGAATTCATATATGCTCAGAGCAAAGACAGGAGGAGGAATATAAAAAAGTGCCAGAATTATTTTACAATTAACAAATTATAAGTTAAATAAAATAATAAAGAATCATACAGAATTGAAATTATACATGCTAAATTGTTGGTGTTTAAATGAATTGACTACACAATTGGAGAAAGAGGAAAAGTGTTTTAAAAACTATAGAACAATCAGTACAATAGGAATTTAAGATAATTCAATGATGAAACGTGATCTGCTTATGCTGCTTAATAGATAATGCAGTAGCATGTTACTGAGGAAAATATATGAATTTTACTCACAGAACTATGAACAGCTTTCAGTAATTCACAGCTGTGTACTAAAGTAGTTGCTAAACCAGTTGTACTCTACATATCCAACAAGGAAAACACTCTTATCCAGTACAGTACAGTGGCTCTAATATAAAAAAACAAATTAGTTTTATTTTCTTATACAGCTATAATACATTATAGAAGAGTTTATTATACATCAAGTATTGTGCATTGTAAGTATCTTGTGTGCTGTAATTATTAGTTATTTATAAAATCATAGTAATTATTGGTAATATGTAGAATGAATAGCAAATCATGTCTTAATGGTATTACAATAACATAATTAAATATTTTTTCTTAAATAAACAAACGTTTGACTTATGTCCCACAATACATTTTTTAACCAATTTAATTTAGTGATTTTATAATTATTCTTGCCAAGTAAAAAATGATTATCACAAAATAGTGATTAATAGTAATTAGTAATAATTAGTTTATTAATAATAAGTAATAATAATTAATAAACATAAATAATTGTCTGCTCATAAAAATAAAGACAGTAGAATAATAAATAAAGGAATAGATTAAAATGTATAACAATTATATTTTATTACCATTAAATTATTTGTTATATTTTATTCTAAACCTGATAGCATTATTATAGTTACTGATGGCATTTTTATATTTATAAATTAAAGAGATAGCTTCAAAAGAAACATATAACAAAAAATAACTGTATGTTAAGTTCTCCTTTCCAAATAACTCTTATATAAAATTTGAATGTTAGACATTTATCTAACATCATGGTCTCACCCTCTATAAAACATGCCTGATCTAAGTTATTATTAACATTAATCAGAGTGTTTTTTGTTATTAACGATAGGTGTTTTACATACTAGTTATTAACTAGTTTCTAAATAGCATTCCATTCGAATTTCTAATTGCAAAAACATAAAATTACTAATTTTTAAATATTAATATCAATATAAATAAAAATATTAATTATTACTCTTTAAAATTGTAAGTAGCTGTGTTTCTACATTAATAACGTAAAAAAAAAGAAAATTTCACATTCACATTTAATGCTTTGATAGTGTCTGAATGTGTTGCCCTAATTGAAGAATCAACACTTCTAGAAAACATATTCACAAATTTATCGTTATGTTTAGCAATTCGGGAAAAACAAAATAATCTTAACAGAATGCCACTGTATTTTCTTTTGTTTTGTATGAAGTTTAGTTGTTCAATAATAAATGATAAATAAAATTTACTGATGGCATTAGAGTATGATACAATATTTCTCAGAAAGGCAGAAGCATGATTTACATACATTGTCAGAGTTAGTATAATTACTTGGCTACAAAACATTGATTAATGTACTTGTACAACTTTCTCTCTCCCTCTCTCTCTCACACACACACACACACACACACACACACTCATGTGTGTGTGTGTTTTGCAGTATCTACACCAGTTCAAACATGTTACTGTGTGAATGACAATGTATTGCATTATATTTTATTATCAAGAGTAAATTATATTACTACTTACAAAAAAACAATAAATAAAATAGACTACCTTTTAGACATTTGTTTAGCAAATTACTTATAAATATACAGTAATATGAGATTGATTTGGCCCTGTAAGGCACAGCTATACTGAATCTACCTATAACCAAGAAAATTATAGCCAATACCAAATAACCAAATTATATTAGTTGACAACTTCCAGTAGTAGTAGTAGTAGTAGTAGTAGTAGTAGTAATGATAATGAAGAGAATAAGGTAATGGTAATAATAAACAAAAAGTAATAATATTTTAGACTACTAGACTTAACTACAGCTGGAAAATTGCAACTTACTATACTTTCTTTCTTTTGAAGAAAGAAACTTTCTTTATAATAAATATTTGTAAAAAATTTATATTTACACTCACTACATACTAAATTTAATTGCTTTATCAGGTTTATTGACATTAAGATCACTTCTTTATTTTTTAATCAGTAAAATAGTAGCCTAGACTTTTTTAAATATCACTATTACTTTAACGACTCGGAACACTAGGTTTTTTATAAGTAAAAGCAAAAAGTTTTACCTTACAGCCTTAACCGGTTTTCTCCTTTAAAAGGCTTCTTCAGAGGCTGCCGCAGGTAGCGCTATCCGTCTTGTTGTGGGTGACAAAATTGAATTTCGAAAGATCGATGCTGTGTGTGTGGGTGAGATACGTTCGAATAATGCGTGCGATTTGAATTGTGTCTGTTCGTTTAGGATGTCATTTTTATTTGTTTTTGTGTGTTTTTATATTTCCAATTGTTCTAGTGTGTCTAGTTTTCGGCCTTTTGTGTGTACGTGTAGAATGTTCATGTTATTGTCGATGTTTTTATATGTGTGGTTTGCTTCATGAGGTGGTTTGCAAAGGTAGATTCTGTAGTGGAGTGGAGTGCCTTTGTGTGTTCAATGTATCTCTGTTTGAAACTACGTCCTGTCTGGCCTATGTAGAATTTACTGCAATTTGAGCAATTTAGCTTGTAAACACCGGGTAGATCGAATTTGTTTTGTGCTTTGTGTGTGTGTTTTGATAGTGTGTGTTCTGTTTTGTTAGTAGTTTTGTAAGCAATTCTGTATCCTGCTTTTTTGAATTTGTGGGCTATTTTTTCAGTTTGTTTGTTGATGTATGTTAGTGTTATGAATTTGTTGTTATCTGTCTTTGTCTGTTGTTTGTTTTGTGTTTTGTGTAAGAGTTTACTGACTATTGTCCTGTCATATCCGTTAGATTCTGCTAGATATTTTATCATGTTTAGTTCGTCTTTGTAATCTTTTTCATCTAAGGGAATGTTGTTAAGTCTATGTATCATGGTTCTGAAGGCAGCTAGTTTGAGTTGTATTGGGTGATTGGAGGTGTTGTGTATTAGTGTGTCAGTTGTAGTTGGTTTTCTGTATATACTGAAATTGTGCCTGTGTTCTAGTTTTGTGATGGAGAGGTCTAAGAAGTTTATGGTATTGTTGTGTTCGTATTCGGCAGTAAAGGTTATGTTTTTATGTATTTTGTTTATGTGCATTAGTAACTGTTCACATTGTCTTTTGTTTCCCCTGTATAGTATTAGAATGTCATCAACGTATCTGTACATTGAACACACAAAGGCACTCCACTCCACTACAGAATCCACCTTTACAAACCAACTTATTGAAGCAAACCACACATATAAAAACATCGACAATAACATGAACATTCTACACGTACACACAAAAGGCCAAAAACTAGACACACTAGAACAATTGGAAATATAAAAACACCCAAAACAAATAAAAATTACATCCTAAACGAACAGACACAATTCAAATCGCACGCATTATTCGAACGTATCTCACCCACACACACAGCATCGATCTTTCGAAATTCGATTTTGTCACCCACAACAAGACGGATAGCGCTACCTGCGGCAGCCTCTGAAGAAGCCTTTTAAAGGAGAAAACTGGTTAAGGCTGTAAGGTAAAACTTTTTGCTTTTACTTATAAAAAACCTAGTGTTCCGAGTCGTTAAAGTAATAGTGATATTTAGTTAAGTAACGGACACGTCATGGACAATGAAATCCAAGAATTAGACTTTTTTGATAAGTATTAACATTATCTTTAGACTTCATACCATCAATTGTATTGTAAATTATAATGCTGATATTTTTCAACATACATAATACTAAGTACTATGAAAATGATAAAGTAAGTGAATTGATTTTCATGTTGCATTAATCTCATTATTTTACAACAATGCAGTTTTGACAGCAACTTAACTTGTTCAAGAGCAATTTATATGGTTCTTTACACAATAATATTTATTTCCATTTTTGAATACATGCACAATGTTAATAATTAAACTCATAAATAATAATAATATTATTATTATTATTACATAACTCAGTTGTAACTGATGTGGTTTGAAACAGTTACTTCAAATAATAGAAGTGGCCACAATTAATGTATGATGTTTCTCATAAATTTGTTGACTTTCCACAATGAATTTGATTCCTCATAAACAAATCCATCTGGGCATGCGGAAAGTACCTGGAACTGACGAGATCAACCAAATCGACTATATGTTTGTATTAAGAAGACATTTTTCTTCAGTAGATACAGATGTCAGAAGCTATATCGGTGGAAGTCCTACTTGTTGTAACCGCTACTGCTGTTACATTCAATATTTAAAACTAGACACATGGTCTAGACGGAAGCATAAAATGGCTGGAGTCCATAGTGACAGGACTTGCAATAATACGCTTGCTTCAACAGTAACAATCCCTTTTATTAGCGTTTTATAATTATCAGTTTACATTACGTTTGTGACAATGATTCTTGTAATATATATGTATATAAGCATGTAATATATTAAGAATGCAAAACTGTAATAATGATTGTACAGGAATAATTCTTGCAGTTATCTTTTGTTATATCTTTTACTTTAAAACATAAATATATATACATATATATATTGATTGCACATGTGTGGTAATCACCACCAGCAACAATAAGATTCAATGCCCAGCATCACGAGTGGATACTCTTAATTAATGTAGTAATACATGATAGTCAGTAAAGAGTGGACATGTTCGGACAAAGTATCAGATCATTAAAAGAAGAAAAAAAATACTGATTATATCAAAACTTTTCTACTAAAACTCATGAATGTAATTAAGAAAATTAATCAACCGCCTGACAAACACGGGCTCCCATACAGTTAACAATACAAATCAACATATATATATTTCAGGGGCGTATCCTGCTTTGACAAGGTGGGTGTGCTGCTTAAAAAA
Source organism: Magicicada septendecula (assembly GCA_034769895.1). Classification (NCBI taxonomy): domain Eukaryota; kingdom Metazoa; phylum Arthropoda; class Insecta; order Hemiptera; family Cicadidae; genus Magicicada; species Magicicada septendecula. The sequence goes on from CM068372.1 coordinate 265,173,173, forward strand.
TAATCATATCCGTCTACAATGAAACTATTTAATTATCAAGTTTATAAGCTGCATTATTTAGGGAAATGCAACAACAAAATAATAATAATAATAATAAAAGTATCCTAAAAGTTAGTTCAGTCAACTTTTCTCCTGTTTACATATCTATTTATAAACAAGTTCTGCTCTTTTTCTTTACATAAAAACTTCTCAATTACCCTTTCATAAAATGAGTCTTTGAGTCTCAGTCTGTGGAGTATTTCTTTCTCAATAGAAATAATACTTAAACTGCTTAACCTGTCCTCGCTCTGAGTGCTCCTGCAGTAGTTGTGAATGCGTTTTAGAGCCGAAAAAGAACGTTCAACTGAACTTGTGGTACTTGGTATAGTCAGAATTAACTCAGCTAACATATATACTTCTTTGAATGCAGAAATTAAGTCATTGTTCTTTAGAAACCTGACCAACTCAAAGACATGTAGACCATGAAATTCATCACTGGAATATACCACTAAAAGTTCACTTTTGTGTCTTACAAGATCAAATAATGACTCATACACTGATCCTAAGGACTCCAGAAGGACAGACGGAAAACTTTCCTTGTAAATGGAAAATTTATTAGGTGAGAGGAGATGACAGAATCTCAACTTCGAAACTGAACTATACCTCACATCTATTTGTTGCACAGTATTGTCAATGATTTCACAGAACAATCGACGACAATAGTTGTCCTCAGAGTCCTGACAAATTCTTTTAGTTCTAGGCTCAGCTCCTCTTCTCTCACCTTTAGCTGCTATCCATAGGGCATCAAAACCATTTTGTCTCTCACTTTGCAATTGTTGTACAGTATCAATAACTTTTTGATGACAGTACATTATATCTACAGATTCACTCTGGAGAATATTATACAGTACATCTGTGTATGAAAACAGTTTGGAAAATACTTCCAACAAAAATACGGTATTGAACTCACTCAAAAAAGAGAGAAAACCTCTTGATTTGACTACTGTATCACTTTCCCATTCACTACAGTTTTCCACAATACTTTCAAAAAATTCTATAAGTTGAACACTATATTCTTAGACAGTTTGCACTAACCTTGAAGTAAAATACCATCTGGTAGGAGCAACTGATGGCAGTTTCCTCTGTACAAATTCTTCCAAAGCAATTGTCCTTTTTGAGGATTTGGAAAAGAACGCTGGAAGCCCCATTAAGTGTTTGAAAAAGAACCCTGTAGTCTTTTATATTTGAGAGACATTGTTGAAGAACTAAGTTTAAAACATGGGCATAACAATGTGTAAAGAGAGCCTTTGGGTAAGATTCTAGAACTTTAGCTTGAAGCCCGTTCAAGTGACTGCTCATTACTGCGGCACCATCATACGTCTGCCCTACCAATCTGTCACTGATATTAAACTCTTCCATGAAACTTGTCACATGTGCAAATAGTCCTTCAGCTGTTCTATCTGAACTTACGTCAGTAAATCCAACAAAGCGTTCACAAGCAGCACCATCCTTAACAAACCGGAGCACAGTTGAAAGTTGGGATTTACATGAGATATCAGACGACTCGTCCAGCATGATAGAAGTGAAGGTTGCTGAAGAAACGTCTTCCTTTATTTCGTCTATAATAACATCCCGTATAGCATGGATTGTCATTTTGTATTGCTGGAGATGTACCTCGAAACACAGTAGCTGTTTTTAGATGGTTGTCTAAAAGAAGATCATATGCTCTGAGTGCCTCAAGAAACTCCAAGTAATTTCCTTTGTGTAATGAGTCGGCAGATTCATCATGGCTTCTCAGAGGAAGTTCCTGCTTTGCAAGATAACAAACAGCATCTAATATTGAATATCTGATATTGAATCTCTTCAATATGTCTCGATTTTTTTAATAAGCTCATTGTGTTTGCTGATATTGTCTTTATGTTGGGAGTCAATTAAAATGTCAATTCTCTGCTTTCCAAACATCTTGCATTTAAGAAATGATTCTACATGAGACTGCGATCTTTCGTGTCGTTGCTGTGCAGAGGATAAATGACTGAGATCGGAAAATCCAGTTTTCGTCCACACACTTTTTTCTTTGGAAAAAAGAATACATGGCCAACGAAATAATTTATTTAATTTCTCGCAGCCAGTTAACCATGGAATCGAGTTGAAAGATGATACTGAAAAGTGTCTAGTGTATTCTTCCTTTTTGCCCTTGTGTTTAGTTGTTAAATTAGGCAACGGAGGGCACGGTCTTCCATTTATAACAATTTTAAGTTTTCTTCGAAACTTCTACATGAAAATCCATTTTTCAAAATGTCATCAATTGTACAATTATGATTTTCCATGATTTAGAAGCACATCACAAAAACAGAATCACGATTCAACAGAAATTATTCGAAAATCTCAAAGAACTTTAGAAACCGTACAACTCTCAGCACGCCTGGTTGGTGCGGTACTGAAGCCGCACTCAAGGCATGCTAACACCGCTGCGCTCCCCTCTACAAGTCTAGCACGCACTTCTCACCAGTCAGCTACCTCAGCAATAGCCATGAGAGGTGCGGCCGCTCCCAGCGCACACATTCCTTGCAATAACACATCTTCATTTGAAACATAAGTAGAGTTTTAAATTATTTATTCACAGCAATAATTTTGACACGTGCGGCACACACGTCACACATATGGAGAATTCGCGCCTGATATATTTTTACAGGGCCTGTTAGAATATATATTTTCTAACAAGTTGATCTGTTTCATTGCTTAATGCCTTTAACATTCATCGTTTTTCATTTTCTAGAAAATATATGTATATATATTCAATGTGCTGTTATAACAGAAATGAAAGTAATTTTAACACTGTAAATAAGCAGAGAACATAAAATTGAATGCCCTTTTTAACACAGGCTAAGTGAAACAAAATTATGCATTGATTAGGCTTGTTCTCACACAATTCTGGTAATTATAAATTGAAAATATAGTCCATATATTGAATAAGCATGTCCATGTTTGCTTCGAGCACCAAAAGTGTAGTAATTGTTGAAACTGTATAATCGGAAATTTCCCACCTGTATTTTAACACTAGTTGATGTTACCGCCTGTGATGATGATGACTAGCAAGGTTGTTGGTGAGCTGGAAACTGTGGTTCACTTTCCTTAGGGCGACTGTCCTCCTAATCTCCTGGAGCATGTGTGTGTATGTGTGTGTCCGATGGCGTTGGGGAGCTCTCGGTTGATGTCCCTGCCGATGGTGATAGATGGTCAGGTCACCATTTCAGCCTCCCCTTTTCTCCTGGCGGATCAAGGACCCTGAGACACCTTCGATCAGCGACACATAATAAAGAAAGAATGTAGCGGTGGCAGAAATTCCTTCCAAGGCCGTCAGACACCAGTACCGAGAAGAGCGAAATTGGAAATGAGGCAGACTCGCGTTTTTCATTTTGCCACGAGGCCTCGGTTTAACTTGCAATGGACTGTTTATCAGCTGACCGGCAGCCTGCATTATTGAATCGCCGCTCACTTATCAAACGTCATTGGCGCCGACAACCACTGCCTCGGTTAGCCTCGGCGCGATTTTTAAATTATGCTGAACACTTCGGCACATTGTGATAGTGACCACTACCTGGTAAAAGCAAAATTTAGAGAAAAGGTAGCAAAGGTTCAAACATAAAATCAGATAACAATGAAAAAAGTGGGATACAGAAGAGTTTAGTCCAGATGTTGCCCAATAGTATTGTTATGACTGTCTCACTGACCGTCGTATGCTACAGTGGAAAATAAAATACAGACACCAATGAAGTCACTAATTACCAGCTTTAATTAATCACATATTTTGTAATCAACAAGTTGTTCAATAAGATTATAATCATACAGGAATTCAAATTAAATTTGTCCACACGCAATAATAATGTCAACTAATAGAGACCCGCACAATAATCACTTTTCACTAATAACCACTTGAGACGCACTGAGTAAATCCCCCAACGTAAAACTGAACTAAGCGGCAGCTGCTCCCTATTTATAGCCTGCAAGGTTCCATAATATGTGTCCTTAACAAGCACTCAAAAACTCTAGAGGATACTTCAGTGCAGCCTTGGCTGAAACATGCATCTGCTGGGCTAGCCAAGAAACGCGTAGAACAACAGACTCCATTGTTCAAGAACGTTCCTAATTGCGTAACAGTATCAAGAAAGTTTGAGAAACAGGTTTGCTATTGTCCATGCAGATGGTGAGATGGAGGATGTGGAGCATAGCTAGAAGAAGTTTGAAAATACAGTTAAGGAGGCTGCAGATGATATAGCTGGAAAAAAAACAAAGAATTAGCTCGGTGGGGAAAGGACAGAAATTATAAAGATGAAGAAATAAAGCATAGCAACATATGATGAAGAGAAACGAACAAAATAATTCTGAAATATATAGACAACTCAGACGAGAGGGCAATAATATGCTCACACACAAAAATAAAAGAAAAAACGATGATTTGGAAAAGAAAGATGAGATAAAAAGAGAGATAGAAAAAGATAAAAGAAGAGATAGATGAGGTGTGAATAAAGTGAGACTAGACAATTCCATGTGATGGTTAGCACAATGACAAAAGGAATTCCAACCAAAGAGTAAGGGATGTATTGGTAAAGGTGGAAAGTTATTACTTTTATGAAATTGCTAACTGCTACAATTTTTATTGTTTAGACAAAGCTTTTCGTCATCACTGACATCATCAGGTCTAAAACAACCTATTATTAGTTGTTTTAGACCTGATGATGTCAGTGATGACGAAAAGCTTTGTCTAAACAATAAAAATTGTAGCAGTTAGCAATTTCATAAAAGTAATTGTAAGGATGGCTGCTAATTTAAACAATACGAAGAATAAAAAGATGGAAAGCATTTGGAGACAACAGAAGGGTTTTGGAGAGATGGATGGATCATTTTAGGGAGCTGTTGACTGAGGTTGAAAAGGAAGAAGAGCTGAAAACCAAACATCAGATTATGGTGAACACATAGTAGATTATCCCCGCTAAACAAAATATAAGTGACAGTTGGAAAGCTTAAGAACAACAAAGCCCCAGTACAGGATAACTTACTCGCAGAATTACTGAAGCATGGGGGTGATACTATTAATGCGTATTTACATAATCCAATTCATATGGTTTAGATAAAAGAACAATCCTTAAAGAATGGGACACTGGAATAATATGCCCAATTTATAAGAAGGCATGTAGGGTTGGCATAAACTGGATTGTAACAAGTATTGGAGCATAACGTTACTCAGCACAGCATACAAAGTACTGACCTTGATAATTAATGTCAATTGTCTTAAAAAAGTCTAGGGGAATACCAATGTGGTTTCCGACCAAAAATAGGTACAGTGAAACTTCGATTAACTGTCACTCTTTTAACCGTCAGTTTCTGTTAACTGTCAGTCCGTACTCTATGTACAGTAACCAGATTGCCGCGAAAAATCATACTCGCTTTACTGCTGAGCGGTGGAGGCGCCGGATTGGCGCACTATTGTTCTATTGATGAGTCACGTTCTTGGCTGCCTAGCTATCGCACACTTGGTCAGTTTCAGTTGTGGCTGAGAAGCTGTTGTGCTCGGTGCTGTACGTTATTTGTTGCGTAGTGGCTTAATTGTTTCGGCATACAATAGTGACCTTCACACCAGTAAGTTTTGTTGTTAAGGTTTCTTTTCTTTTTTGTTTTTGTGCAACAGCTAAAAAATGGCTGAAAAGCGTAAACGGGTCGTGTTAGATCTCAACCAGAAAATTGAGATTATTAAACGTTTGAAAAAGGTGAAACTCCCACTAGTATTGCTCTCATTTACGGTGTTGGGAGAACCACAGTGAATGACATTAAATGCGATGCTGAAAATAAAGAACAACATGTTTCAAAAATGCAAAACATCCATGGAGATCCTAAGACTCGTAAAACCATGAAATCAGCAAAATATGACCAACTGGACACTGTTATGTATCAATGGTTTATATAAGCACGGAGTCAAGGAATCCCACTTTCAGGCCCTGTAATAATGGCCAAGGCGGTTGAAATGAACAAAATACTTGACGGAGATCCTAATTTTAAAGCAAGCATGGGATGGCTCGATAAGTTTAAGTGTCGCCATGGCATTCAGAAACTAGATATTAGTGGTGAAAAACTTAGTGCAAATAGCGCAGTTATTGCCGAGTACAGAGAACAATTTAAAGAGAAAGTGGCCAAATTAAACCTCGTTAGGGAACAAGTGTACAATTGCGACGAAACCAGGCTCATTTGGAAAGCTTTGCCACAAAAGACATTGGCATCACTTTCGGAGACATCAGCCCTGCATTTTAAAGTCCAAAAAAATTGGATCACTTTAATGGTTTGTGCAAATGCCACCGGCAATCACAGGTTACCCCTGCTTGTGATTGGAAAAGCAAAAACACCTCGTGCATTCAAAAATTTTAATTTGAACGCATTGCCTGCTACCTATTACGCTCAAAAGAGTGCTTGGATATCTCAACATATTTTTTCCGATTGGTTCCACAAAGTGTTTGTGCCATACATTAGAGCTCATTTGGCTGAAATGCAGTTACCACAGGAAGCATTGCTGCTAATGGACAATGCTCCAGCACATCCCACTTGTGCTCTTCTTTCCGGCAAACACAACACCACTAATCCAGCCTATGGACCAGGGCATAATCAAAAACATGAAACGTCATTATAGGAAAGCTTTTATTGGAAGTTTGATTTCATCTAATGATGAAATGTCTGTAAAAGAGTTTTGGAAAACGTACAACATAAAAGATGCAATTTTCAATATTGCTGTTGCATGGGATGATCTTTAAGTGTCAAATCTTAAAAATGGGTGGAATAAACTCTGGCCTGAAGCTAATGATGGCAAAACTAAGGAAACTGGGAATGTTAGTGTCGACGAAATTGTGCAACTATGCAATAATGTACTGAATGCTGAAGACATAACGCCAGCAGAAGTAACAGAGTGGTTGGGATGTGACAAATTGGACGGAGGCTTTGACATTTTGAATGACGATGAAATTGTTTCCAGTGTGATTGACAACGAAGAAGAAGAAATTGATGAAGACGAGTGTTATATTTTGAATGAAAAAACTACGTTAAGCTATACAGAAGCAGAAACAATGTTATCAAAATGCATTGGGTGGTTTGAGGGGCAAGAAGAGGCAAACACAACGCAGATACTTCTCCTACGTAAAGTACGGAACATGCCGCTCAGAAAGCATGAGCCAAAGAAACAAAAGAAAATGACAGACTATTTTAAAATTTGAATATGTTGTAACGGGACATTTTGGGCCTATTTTGGGGTAATACAGAAGTGTGTATTTTTAATAAAACAAATAACATTTTTTTCGATAGTTGGGACAAAAAGTAACTGAAAGGTATATTTATTGGTAGCGACGGTAGCGACAGTGGTAGCACTGCTGGTGACAAAATTATTGAAGCGACAGAATCAACAAGCTGGAATTGTGCCAAGGTCAACCAATGACACACAAAAACAGCGTAAACAAGTTATGTAATTGAGCATCAGGCGATGTTACGTCAGCGCCTTACATAACGAGGAATGTGGGTGTAGTGTGCCACTAGCTTCGTCAGACACACAGCAAAAAGGCAGTCGGCAAATAACAACTACCAGTGTCGGACGCAAACAACCTTCACGTCCGCCGGCTCGCCGGTTTAGACGAAGTTTACGTCGCCCGCACCTTATAAAATGTGACTAATATATCGAGAATTTGTTTTAACAATAGCTATACCTATAACAAAAAATGTGATTAACAGTATTAAAGTAAATACAGTTCGGAAATTATGCTTTAAATGAAAGTGCGCACGAAAGCAATGTGACGTCTTTTGGACTCGAATTCGGACTCAATGCCAGATAAGTTATTACAAGGATATACACAAAACTATCAAAATTTATTATTTTCAGAAACTAAAATCGATGGGGCAAATTAAATAACATATGAGTTTAAGGGGAATATCTAAAATGGGTTGCATGTGAGAGTGTGTGAGGGGTCTTGCTTAATTATATATATATTAAACTATGAAGTGCTGGTTTACGTTTTAAAACTAATCTTAGGTTTATAAAATGTATTTATTTCTATTCTAAAGAGAAAATCATGCATAATAAATATTATTATTGTCTTTCTATAAGATCGTAACAAAGTAGGAGAAAGTAAGGGGAATATTTGTCTCTATAAAATTTGAAATTATGTTAAGGGCTATATTTTCATGTTTCCTTTTGTAGTGTGAAAATGAAGTAAAATAGGTGTGATGGTAATTCAGTTGTACTTTCTTAAATAACCAGTTCTGCACTTCCCGGTTCGCTGATTCGAACCTTGGTAAGTTTTCCTTACAGTTGGCAATACAAGATGGCGCCCGACAAAGTTAGACAGTAAAAATTGAATAAATTTAAAATCAATCATGTTTTTTTTATTTTATTAATATCAATAAAACAAAACATAACATTGGCTTCTGAACAGGGACAATTTTATATAAAGAAATTTATATAAAATACGGCCTACGGGGAGAGCAGAATGGTTGTTTAAGGTAACTAAAAAATGTGTAAACATAAGTAGTAAGGTTATAATATGATTGATAGATGTGTATTATAAATAAGTAAGAATTAAATAAAAATGATGAATACTAATGAAAATAGTAACAATGAAGTCAGTTTCACTGATAGTCAAACTGAAAGTCAAATAAATAGCAATTTCAGCGAGACTGAATCGAGAATAATGGAAGGCGTAACGAGTCAATCGACGCCGACCTCAGTTAAGAAAGAGAATAATAGTGATATGATGAGTATGATGCAGTTATTGTTGAATAAATTTGATAGCAAATTTGATGAACAAAAAAACGAAATGCTAGAATTTAAAAGTAATGTAAATGAGAAATTAGATATACAGAATACTGAATTAAATAAACGTTTTGACATGAATGATGCCAAGTTTGATGTATTAACTAATTCACTATGTAGTCTGGAGAGTAAGTTGAACAAAATATGTAGTGAAGCAAAAAGAGAAGCAAATGAGTCATGTGTATGTACAGAGAAAAATAAAACAAATGAAAATTGTAGTGACAAATGTAAAAATACGATGCCAGATAAAGAATTAATAAATAATAATGATGTTGTTGAAAATAATGAGAATAATAATATAATTGAAAATGTCATATCAGAGAGTACTGATGAGTTTGTGGAATGTGATTATGAGATGCTAAGGTGTATTGATGAAGTAGAGAGAGAGTGGAAAAATAGTATAGTGATAGAATGTGGGCAGAGGGTAAATTTTCCCATTACTTTTTCTGAACCAGAGTGTTCACAAATGTTGTTTTTGAAGGGCAAGAGACCCGTATTGGTAGATGAATTGAAGTGTATATTGATGTTGTATAATGTTGTACCCTCTGTCTGTAATAATTGTGAGAGTGTGATGTGGGATTATGAAGAGAGAGAGTTGTGTATTGAGAGAGAGATAGAATTATATAAGTTAAAAAGAAATTATGATGAATTGAGAAAAAGATTAGAAGGGGTGAAGATGAACAATATAAAATACTTACCTGTCGAAAGAGAGATAGAGAATTATTTTGATAATATCTTTATAAACGATAATGACTTACCTGACGTAATAGTAGAGGAATATAAAAATGATAAAACAACTTACCTGACGTTGACCAATAATACTGATGGAGACTGGACAATACTAACTTATGTTGACAAGGTTTATGAAACATTAATAGGGAATAACCCTATAAATTATAATGGCATAATGAATGAAATTAAGTTAATGGATTATTATAATAATAATAATAACAAATTGTATGTGGATAACAATGATGCATGTTATAAATATATTCGATATATATACGATGATGGAGGTTGAAATTAAAATGAGTGTATGGACATTGTTAAATATTGTAAATTATGGTAATGACCTTGCAGATTTGGACATATGAAGTGTGAAACAATTGAACAGTTATTGACGAATGATTTGTAAATAATGTAGTGAATTCAATTGTGTGTATTATGAAATGTTAGGTAAATAATGTGTATATGTAGTAGAAAAATGTTGTGATAATAATAGTAATATTATTAATATTTTGCAGTCTAAATAAATAGTAAGAATAATTATGAAGACAATAATTAATGATTTGTAAAATTTTGATAATAATTGAAATATGTTGTGTTTTAATAATCAATTGAAGTAAATAATTTGAGATGTTTAAATATTGTGATTGAAGGTTATATGTTTGAATTTTTATAATGAATTTAAATTATTTGATGAGATTTCCATTTGATAACAATGAATAAATAAATAAATGTTAAATGGTTTAGTTTGTGGAATGACGTAATTGTTAAAATAAATAGATTAATAATAGATTTGAAAATTTTGAGTAATCTAATTCCAGACAAGGATAAATAAAGAGTTAATAAAAATTTTCAAATTAGAATGTTTATAAGTTTTTATATAAATTATTTAAAAGAGAATTGTTTGTTTAATGTATGCTAATAATCAAGGTTAATGTCTATTTGTTTATTATGTTATGTAATGTATTATACAAGATGTGGGGATAATTTTGGGGGGGTAGATTGGTGCTCAATGAAGAGATAGAACAGTGGAGTGTGGAACTGCAATTGTAGAAAGTTTAGTTTTCAATTTTAATTAATTAGTTATTAAGTTGCTATTGCTGGGGTGGCATGTGCCCCAGTAGATAGCGGAAAGTGTTGGGGGTAACAGAGAGTGTTACCTCCATCGGAGGCCAACATGGCGAAAATGCACGGCACACCTTTTGTACAATTTTATATTGTAACTTGATAAATTGCCGTGCCGTGCAAATTAATGATGATGAGTACATGCCTGAAGGAAGAGATGATTTCCCCGACTTTTCGGGCGATTACTGCCTTACCAGCACTAATCGTGGATTTGGCTAGCGGTCAGCTATGGCCATATCAAGTCCCTTGACCATAGCTGGCTTGAAATTGGTCTATATTAGAAATTAATGGGGGGTGAAACTAGGGGAAATCCCAGAAACTATGGAACAGCGGCTGCCACTCTGTCCGAGGAGGAACAGCAAAACCAGGTGGTAGACCCGCATTAAGGGCGCATAACTATAGAACAAAGATATGTTGATATCTAAACCTTTCAAATGTAACGCAGAAGCAAGGACACGGAGATGTCAAATTCCTCCAAAACTTCAGTCCTTGTGGACGCAACTGGATGCCACAGTCCAGGAGGGGTCATAGTGTGTGTGGCAGGGAGGTTATCCAGGGGGGTAACGAATTAAGAAATTTGTTGTATTTTAATAATGATGACTCGCTACTAAATAATTTTGTTTTGATTTGAAAAATAGATGCACTACATACTTCCTATATTGTGTTTATTATGTCTTATTGTGTTAATTGCATGTAGTTTGTTAGGAATAAGGATTATAAAAATAATAATATGTTTTCAGTGTGTTTATAGATTTAAATAAGAATGAAATTTGTGATAGGTAAAATTTTCAATGGGTTACAAAAGATAGAAGTTGGGTGATAGTAATTGTTTGAGTAAAACGTTTGAGTCAGTCCAAGTTGAAAATATTGGGGTATTAAAGAGAATAAGAGACAAAATACAAGTAATGTAGAATTTGAGTATAAGTGGAGACACAGTAGATATGGAGAATTTATGTAGAATATTGATTGATATATTGTTGTTTATAATTGATGATGTTATTTTGTTGTAGTTGTAGCAAAGGTAATGAGGTTGAGATTTTGGGGATGGCAATTTTGTAGTAGGGGGTAGTGTAATGTGGGAGTCCGCAACATAATGATAAGTTGGGACGGGATAGGGATCGATTTTAGTGGAAAGGGGTTGCCTTAGGTAGAATCCAGGAACCAGATAAGGGAAATGAGCTTTTTGGGGGGGGGAACACGTATCCTATGTACAAAGGGTTAGAGAGTATTTTTTTATATATATTGAGAGAAGGTGGCGAATTGGGTTAAAGTAGTAAGTTGGGTGTAGAGAAGGGTTAGTAGATTTTTTGATAGAGATGGGGTGTCATACTAGTTAAAGATTTTGTAAGGGAGCGTTAGAGTAATAAAAGGGGTAAGATTATGGGTAAATGCCAAGTTGATAAAGTGAATTATAATGAATAACTGAGAATCACCCAAATTAATGAAAGGTAATAATAAATGAAATGATGTGTAAAACGAAGATTGAAAAAAAAAAAATTGAGAAACGAATTAATAAAAGTAAAGGGAGTTTAAAAGGTCATTTTATGATTTTATATGCAAATTTAATGATGTAAAGTGTGTAAATTTTAAATACAAATTGTTTATTTTAAGATAATAATAACCATGTGAATTATGAATGTACTATGTTTTCTTATGTTATATTGTGTTTGTTAGTGTAAGAGAATTTTATGAATTTAAATATTTTAAATGCAAATTGGGGATGAGAGAAATGTGATATGGTAATGGGAAATGTTTATTTAAATTCTGATGAGAATCAGGGCAATGATTTTGAATTTTGGGATTTTAAAGTTAATAAGAGAAGGTAGATAGAATGAGATTATGGAATTTTAAAAGGGGTAACATGTTGTTGTTAGGTATTCTGATATATGTTAGAAATAAGTAAAAAACAAAACCAGTGCTTCTTAGCGCAAACCAGCACCGCTAGGGGGAAACAGATCAGTTGGGGATATGGTGTTGTATAAGGCCACTAGTTGATATTTGATTTGTTGTTTCAGTGTTTGGTGATGCTGTGGCGGCGGACCTGAGCTGGCCAGCGCGTCAGAGCAGGGGCGTTAAGTATCTGTCTGACTCTATGGTGTTGGGATCTCGATAGAGAAGTCCAGTATTGTCATTCAGGTGTGGTCACAGTCACTGGACCAAGGGTGAGTTGATTATAATTTTTTTTTGTAAACCATACAGGGGGTTGTGGCGACATATCCTGGCTGATCCCTTTAGCAAGTATGAATGTGTCAATGAGATTTTTTATGCTTCGGCATAAAATATCTCATTGAGGGGGTATTGTAACGGGACATTTTGGGCCTATTTTGGGGTAATAAAGAAGTGTGTATTTTTAATAAAACAAATAACATTTTTTTCGATAGTTGGGACAAAAAGTAACTGAAAGGTATATTTATTGGTAGTGACGGTAGCGACAGTGGTAGCACTGCTGGTGACAAAATTATTGAAGCGACAGAATCAACAAGCTGGAATTGTGCCAAGGTCAACCAATGACACACAAAAACAGCGTAAACAAGTTATGTAATTGAGCATCAGGCGATGTTACGTCAGCGCCTTACATAACAAGGAATGTGGGTGTAGTGTGCCACTAGCTTCGTCAGACACACAGCAAAAAGGCAGTCGGCAAATAACAACTACCAGTGTCGGACGCAAACAACCTTCACGTCCGCCGGCTCGCCGGTTTAGACGAAGTTTACGTCGCCCGCACCTTATAAAATGTGACTAATATATCGAGAATTTGTTTTAACAATAGCTATACCTATAACAAAAAATGTGATTAACAGTATTAAAGTAAATACAGTTCGGAAATTATGCTTTAAATGAAAGTGCGCACGAAAGCAATGTGACGTCTTTTGGACTCGAATTCGGACTCAATGCCAGATAAGTTATTACAAGGATATACACAAAACTATCAAAATTTATTATTTTCAGAAACTAAAATCGATGGGGCAAATTAAATAACATATGAGTTTAAGGGGAATATCTAAAATGGGTTGCATGTGAGAGTGTGTGAGGGGTCTTGCTTAATTATATATATATTAAACTATGAAGTGCTGGTTTACGTTTTAAAACTAATCTTAGGTTTATAAAATGTATTTATTTCTATTCTAAAGAGAAAATCATGCATAATAAATATTATTATTGTCTTTCTATAAGATCGTAACAAAGTAGGAGAAAGTAAGGGGAATATTTGTCTCTATAAAATTTGAAATTATGTTAAGGGCTATATTTTCATGTTTTCTTTTGTAGTGTGAAAATGAAGTAAAATAGGTGTGATGGTAATTCAGTTGTACTTTCTTAAATAACCAGTTCTGCACTTCCCGGTTCGCTGATTCGAACCTTGGTAAGTTTTCCTTACAGTTGGCAATACAAGATGGCGCCCGACAAAGTTAGACAGTAAAAATTGAATAAATTTAAAATCAATCATGTTTTTTTTTATTTTATTAATATCAATAAAACAAAACATAACAATGTATGTACTTCTAGAGTAACAATATGTACAGTACATATGTTGTACTACATATACTGTACTTAATGTAAATTGTATATTGTTTGTTTCTGTAAAATAAATACATGTATGTACAGTGTATTTCCAGTTTGTAAACGTGCATTTTTATCATTTGTTCATATGCAATTGATGGGGGTGGGTTGTTGTTTAAGGTTTTTCTGTTATCCGTCTATTCGATTAACCGTCACGGGCCCAGTCCCGACCCTGACGGTTAATCGAAGTTTCACTGTACTTTTGATCAATTGTTCATTATCAATAAGATTATAGAAAAGGGCTATGAGCATGATATAGATCTTCAGATGGTGTTTGTGAACTTTAAACAGGTGTTTGGTAATAAGTGAAGGGCAAAACTTTAAGAAGTCATGTGGGATATGGGAATTCCTTTGAAACTAATAAAGTTTACGAAGATGGCCATAAAATACACCAGTGCCAAAATTAAGTGTGAGAATATTCTGAATGAATTAATTACATTTAATAAGGGAGTTAAGCTAGGTGATGAGTTATCGGCCAGACTCCTTAATATTGTGCTACACTATGACATTAAAGACATAGATCAGTGAGGGATGATATTAAATAAGGAAACCAAATATGTGCTTATGCTGATGACGTTGTGATAATAGCTAGATCAAGACAACAGCTGGTTGAGGTTTATAAGGAGTTAAATTAAAAATTCCACTGGAATGGGACTGAGTGTAAATATCAGTAAAACTAAATACATACCATTTCCTGCATCAGAAAGGAGAAGAAATCTGTATGGTTTATGTATAGAGGTTAATTCATTTAATTATTCAATAAGTTCAGATACCTGGGTAACATGATAGATAATGAAGAGTCCATAATTATGACAGGATACAAATAGGAAATAGGGCATATTATGATAAAAGTAGACACTTATCAGACCAGCTGTTGCATATTGACTTGAGACATGGACTAAGAAAGTTTGAAAGAAATATTATATGATGTGTTTATAGCCCATGTAAAGGAAATGATGAATGGAGAATAAGAAATAACCAGGAGATATATGAGATGAGCTACTGAAGCATAAGTATACTGTAAGATTCATAAAGGCTCAATAAATACAATGGCTAGGTTACCTAGAGTGGATGGATGATTAGTTAATGCCAAAGAAATCCTGAGGGCACAGGTGTATAAAAGCAGAAGGGAGTCAACCTAAAATAATATGGTTGGATGACGTGTTTGAGATCTCAGATGAAAGAAAGTGAGGGGTTACAATGAGATAGAAACAGATAAGAGACACATTGTAGAGGATTGGTGTTGGAGACCAGGGCTCATGTAGGTCTGTAGTGCTAAAGGGGAAGAAGAGAATTATTATCATTACGGTAATGTTGAAGGCTATTATTATTGCTATTCATTTGTTGTTGTTGTTATGTTGTTTAAGTTAATTGTGAGATCATCACAATTTTGGTTTAATGGCAATATTCCAAGTACTTTTTTACTGTACCATTAAGAAGGAAAGAACAGTTATCATACATTTTTTTTAGATTAAATAGTAATGGAAATTACTATTAAGATTCACTGGCACTGAGTCAAAGTAATCACCAATACATTTAGTCTATTAGATATGAAACAAATAATATCATTAAGAAATGTTAATTTAAATACTCTATATTCTTATACTACTAAATTAGATGGATTTGTCTGAGATCCACATATATCAGAAATGTTATCACAGTGTGTTTGAATATATAATGAGATGCTGATAGCACGTCAATTTAGTTAACACAGCAAATAATTGTACTTCCTTATACTAGGAATTGTGAGAAAAAATATAAACATTTAAAATAATTCAAAAGTTTATTATTCAAACTTTATTGTTTTCCTTATGTGGTATAGACTTCTTCTTTCAGTACCATGCTTTAATCAAGTGTATATATCATGATCTATCTGTGTATATAATCATGGTGTCTATATATGTTAATAGATTATTTTTTTATGAGTATAAAGCCAACACTTTTTTAGAAATAGTGTATACTACTAATGCTTACCTACTGTTAGTTTTACCAGTCATTCGTGTCTTTCTAAGCTCTGAGTAAGCATGACAAAATATGATAAATTTACTCCACTTGTTGTACGGTAATTTATGGTACCATAAAATAATGTAATTTTGACAATTTGTCATTTATATAATATTCTTTCTTTTTATATTACAATGAATGTATTTCATTTAAAATTAGGCTACAAAAAAAAAGTTGCAATAAGCATAGATTAACCTATATAAGAGATTATTATACCAATCTCCATTTCAGTTATTTTAAAATAAGAAGAAAGTCTAGTATAGTAAGTAGTCAAGGAATAGAATGTTATACACATGCACTATTGCTTATACAAATTTTTGTGCTAAAATCTTAATTGATACCAATACATTAAACTAGTGTTGACTGTTCAAGATTTCCTGGACATGAGAACTTCCTGGGGAATATTTGTTAAAGTCTGGGATTTTATTAGTCCTTATAAAATCATTGGTAATGTTGATTTTAAAAAGCATATTAGTTACATATGGCATCAATTACACATGGTCAATTAACAAATGTTTTTTAGGTTGTGATTTTTGCATTAAAAAAAAAATAGCATAAATTTCTTTTGTTTTAATGTTTCATTACTTATTTTAGTAATTATAAAATGCCAAAAAACCACTGATGAATTACAAACAATGCATCCCTTATTCAGAAAAGGATCCTAGTTTTGGAAGCTGAAAATTGAGAAAGATGTTAAAGAGTGGGTTCACAAAAAAGTATTGATTTTTGCTTTAAGAAAATGCAATTGTGTATTTTCAATTCCTCAATTATTTTTTCTTATTTAGGCTGAACTTTTTGCAATATAATCACTTCCTTTTTAATTAAACTATTGTTTATATTAATAAAAATATACAATTAGTAATAAACAAGAACATATTACTGTTTATACATGTCTTTTTGTTGTTTATAAATATGTAAAGTGTATTTTATAAACTAACAATTTTTTCAGCCACAAAATCATTTTGAAACGAGTTTTTAATTTTCAACAATATAGTAATTTTATTACAAAATACCTGCTAATGACATACCAGATGTGTCAGATTTTGTTGTTGTCTGTAAATGTACCACTTCAAGTATCATGTCTGAGATTGTCCTAGAGTTTTAAATCTGATTGTCCTAGGAGTTCATTTAAATGGATAGAACCCCTAGTAAAACAGTATACTTGCACATGATAAAATGATAAGAATTATTATTTCTGGTATTTGGCAAACAAATTCACTACATTCAATCATAAACTGCTATGGTTATGGTATAAGTTAAAATGGTTTTATACATGCATTTTGAAAAGTCTGGCTGATTAACATACTGAATGAGACACTTCTGCTTACAGCCACTCCTGTGGTAATTAAAATTAATATACGAGGGGGTACCCAAAATTAACCGGAATAGCGCTGCAATTGGCGGAGCTTACGTAGTATGCATTTCTCCCGGTAGGCGAGCGTAGCGCAAATCGTTCCGAGTTCAGTGCCGTCATTGTTGTTGCCTGGGAAGGTTGTGTCCGGTCACAGTATTTGTTTTATAAAAGCAGTTTCGCTTGGTCCTCGTTTTTTTGTCATGGCAGATTTAAGTGAACAGCGCGCTGCTGTGAAAGTTTGCTTCCTGCTTGGGAAAAACGCCGCAGAAACTGTTGTGATGTTGAAAACAGCTTACAAGGATAGTGCTATGGGAAAAACTCAAGTGTACCAATGGTTTTCTCGTTTCAAAGAAGGTGAAATGTCAATTGATGACAAACCTCGTTCTGGACGTCCGTCAACTTCCAGAATTGACGAAAATGTTGAAAACGTTCATGCAATCATGCTTGAAGATCGACGACAGACCATTGAAGAGATTAGTAAGTTATCTGGAATAACTTGGAGTTCGGTTCAGCGAATTTTGTCAGAAGATTTGGGGATGAGAAGGGTCACTGCAAAATTTGTGCCTCAGGTCCATTTCAGTACGCCAGTTTTTAGCAAAAAACAACATGACTCCCTTGCCCCACGCCCCTTACTCACCTGACCTCGCTCCGTGCGATTTCTTCTTGTTTCCGCGAATGAAGAGGGACATGAAAGGACAACGTTTTGACGACGTGGAAGCGGTAAAGAAAAAAACGAGGCAGGAGCTGTCGGCCATCACAACAGACGAGTTTGAAAAATGTTTCCAGGAATGGGATCGCAGATTGGACAAATGTATTAAGTGTAATGGAGAGTACTTTGAAGGTGATAAGGTTGTTTTGTAAAAAAAATTAAATACATAGCTTTAAAAAAATATTCCTGTTATTTTTGGGTACCCCCTCAAAAATCTTTATACACAGAAAATGTTTTCATTTGATGTTAATTTCATCTTAATATATTTTGTGTTAATTTCATATCGTTTACTCTTACTCTAATGGAATAAATGTATTTTTGACATACAAAAGTACAAATAAAAGATTCCTGTATACAAATACTTTACCTGTAAAAAACTATAATTTTTTAGGAATCTGAGATAATGTTGTCACTCTTAAAAATGTTATTAAATAAACTTTAATAATTACCTATTTAATTTCATTATTAGCAGGGTTTATCTACCTTTTGTTGTTCTTTAGTTAACTATTTATTATATACATAGTTACCGTTGGTCTCCAGATCACTGTATATGATTAAATAAATAATTACCTTATTTTATCCACTAAGTGATCTTCTTTTTCTTTTTAATTACTACATGTTTCAGGGCTTATATCCCCATCTTCAGGTAAAAGCAAATCTACCCTATTATTAGGGTTTCGTTAAAAATTCACAACGACACAAACACATAACACACTTAAATAAATTAACATTGAACATTAAATCTGTATCGGAACACGCCACAAACGAACCAGTGCACTGGCCGAAGTCCGACTACGGCCAGTGCACTGGTTCGTTTGTGGCGTGTTCCGATACAGATTTAATGTTCAATGTTAATTTATTTAAGTGTGTTATGTGTTTGTGTCGTTGTGAATTTTTAACGAAACCCTAATAATAGGGTAGATTTGCTTTTACCTGAAGATGGGGATATAAGCCCTGAAACATGTAGTAATTAAAAAGAAAAAGAAGATCACTTAGTGGATAAAATAAGGTAATTATTTATTTAATTATTTATTATAGTTAAGACTATGTTATACTATTTATTAGTTAAAATTGTTTTATACTTACCTTTCTATATGTAAGACAGAAATAAACATTTCAGAACAATGTCACTGTAAAATACTTAAAACTAAATATTAGATACCTGTTCTAATGAAACATAATGGGATCTGCCATATAATTGCAGAAAATAACAAAAATCTTCCATCCATGTAAGAGGATAGTGGTTTTGGGCCAAAAAAGTCACTTCGTTACAAAAGGATTGTTATTGTTTTTAAATTGATTTATGTTTAATTGTAAAATGTAACATGCTTCTCTTATTTTTTTGATAAAGAAAGATTATTAGGTAAGAATAACATAATCTTATTATGTAAAATTCTTGAAAGTAATTATACAACTTTTTAACATAATTTAACTCAATAATTTTTGGATTTCGTTGTCCATGTTGATTTTATGACGTGTCTGTTGATTAATTGAATATAATTATACCACTACCAACTTGGAACACAAGACAGAAAACAACAAATTCATAACACTAACATACATCAATAACCACACTGAAAAAATAGCCCACAAATTCAAAAAAGCAGGATACAGAGTCACATACAAAACTACAAACAAAGCAGAAGACACACACACACAAAGCACAAAACAAATTTGATCTACCTGGTGTTTACAAACTAAGTTGCTCAGATTGGAACAAATTCTACATAGGCCAGACAGTACGTAGCTTCAAACAAAGATAAACTGAACACACAAAGGCACTACTCTCCACTACCGAATCCACCTTTGCATACCACCTCATTGAAGCAAACCACACATACACAAACATCAACAACAACATGGATATTCTACATGTACACACAAAAGGCCGAACACTAGACACTCTTGAACAATTGGAAATATACAAACACACAAAAAACAACATCCTAAACGAACAGACACAATTCAAATCGCATGTATTATTTGAACATATCACACCCCACACACACAACATCAATCCTTCAAAAGTCAACACTGTCACCAAGAATAAGACAGACACCACTCCCAGCGACAGCCTCTGACGAAGGTTGTAATAGCAAAAACTGGTTCAGGCTACAAGGTAAAACTTTTACGTTTTTACCAATAAAAAACTATGTGTTCCGAGTCGGTAGTGGTATAATTATATTTAGTCAATAATTTTTATACTTTACATGCTATTGTTTATGTATTTATTAATTATCTGCTCTACAAAAGAGTAAAAGAGTGGCTCTTTTTATACCTCGACTTAATAGTTTAGCGTAATCTATTTTCGTACACATTGCTGTTGCTCTCCACCTTCACCTTTGGATTCTCTACAGGAACTCACACAGTCTCTCTCTCTCTCTCTCTCTCTCTCTCTCTCTCTCTCTCTCTCTCTCTCTCTCTCTCTCTCTCTCTCTCTCTCTTTTCTCTCTCTCTCTCTCTCTCTCTCCTCTCCCTCTCCCTCTCTGTCTCTCTCTCCATCTATCTATCTATTTCTATAAATTTATTAACTCCTTCCCTTACTTTTTGTCTTTGCCCTCTATTTCTCTATTAGCTGGTGACTGAATGATAAAAAGGGATAGGGGGTTTTGAGTCCAAGATTACCACACATGTAAAACCGAAGTTGCTTATATGTAGAGTCCCATTAGAACTCTCTGAGTAGTCTTGTTGATGGAACATTCCTGTTATTTACTTTCTTTTCTCCCAATGTAACTTTTCCCTAGAGTAAGTGATTGGTATTTAATTTTGATGTTGAGAGTGAATTTGTTCTGAAACTTCCATGTTTCAAATATTATTATTATTTGTTATTATCTTACATGTTTCAACCTCTAACATGTATACATTTAAGAGGAAACAACCTCTCTAACATTTAAAAGGAAAAATGTGAACTATGGGAGTTCAGAGACAGAAGCGCAAGTGCTTTTCACACCACCAACCATTGACTACAGTAATTTTCAAAAGTGTGGCATTTGAATGTATGTTTCTCAATTGTAAATATCTTTACCATTGATTTTCATTTAATGTATAGGCTAATATTTGTGCAAGTTCGTGTAACAGACTTGTCATCTGAAAATGTTCCCAGACTATGAGTATTGTAAGCATCGTAAGATTTGTGGTATAATTTTGTTTGTGTGTGTTCCTGTTACAGAGTTTGTTATTTGATTTTATGTTCACTGACTTGAGTATTATAAGCATCAATTTTTATTAGGCCTATAATTAATATTTGTGCATGTATTTTGGCAATAAATTTGTAAACCGATAGAAATATTTAAACTCGGACTTTTTGTACAGTGTACTTTCTAGACTTTTACCATCATACTTGACATATAAAATTTAGAACAGCATGAAGCATGGTAATAGATGAGTTAAATAACAGTTTATAATCAACTGCTAAATTAAAGTTCAGTAACTCCAGAAACAGAAAACAACAAGTTAGACGAAAAGGCCTGCAATTCACAATCAAGCATGGAAAATATTTGGACGACTTATTGAATTTTTTATGAAGAGAAGAACAACGGGTGTTGAAAGTACCAATAAACAACATAACAAAGTGAGTAGCAGCTCCAACAGGAAAGTCAGGGACCACAATTTGTAAGATACAGAAAGGGCCAGAAATATCAAAATCTACTGGTAAAAAAAAGAGCTTTCCTGTAAAGACAAGACAGGAGATTACAAAGAAAACTGTTTAGTTGATTTTGATTAATGTACAGTGTGTTGTACAATACAGAATTTTTACACTATTAAAAAAGTATATTCTTACATTACACACTCTTCTCTCTGAATTAAAAATGAAATCAATTTTAAGGGACTCAAAGAAACCATTTTCTTTAGAAAAAAAGAAGGCAGAAACAATACTGATATCTGTTTAAGTACACTACAAATAATAATATTAATAATAATAAAAACAAGGGGCAAGCATCAATTTGAAATAGGATATTCTATTGCAGACAGGTTCTATAATAAAATCAGTCATTTAGTTTGTAATATTTCTCTTATATATCCCAGCTTTAAAACAATTATGGAAGTAAACTTGTGAATAATCTCTGACAGAAATACCGTAACTTACTTCTTTGAACCACAACAATAATGTACTACATTTTAACAATATAGTACAATGCCTTTGTAAGATTAACAATTATGTTCAGACCTATTAATGCTGACTAGTCAACCTGTTTCTAACCCGTACCTGGCTATTATTATTGTAATTTTTTAACATTTTTAGTAAGTGAATTTATTTGAAATTTGTTACCAAATACCAAGCGAGACCACAGTAAATATTATTATATTCAAAAATGAGTAGATATATCAAGCATTACACAACACACGTCTGGGTTGTATGTAATGGTCAAAATGTCTATACCTTGAAAGCATATAATGTCAAGTAAGAAACTTCCCAATTGAAATAAATAAAATTTCCTTAATTCTCATAGTTTTGTTTGCGTACACTAGATATCTACCTGTAATAAAATATCGGTATGGGGAATCATCCATGACTTCCATGTTCTAAGATTTATATTTAAAAGCATATTCGAAATGAAATATTTCCATAGAAACTACTTCTTTCTACTTATTGCTTCAGCCTTAACCACAGTACTGTGGTCACTAACGTATACCACCTCACGTTTTCGCACTCGATTTTCACTGATGATGGCAGTTGATGGCACTGCTGATTGTCTGGTTTTGCAGAAAACATTGGACTATGGCTAAACAGCCCGGGAAGGAATTTTAACAAAAAACTACTTCTTTGTTGCCGACAACGTAGTACACATAAAAAATTCTCCCCTCCCCCTTCAACTACAATTTTCATTAATAGAAAATTACCCCCACCCCATTCAACTAGCCTCTTCATTTATAGATATTTCATCTACGTTTCTACAGCGGATTATTATGAGCTTCTTATCAAGATACTTTGTTTATCAAAATTAAGCACTTTACTCTTGTTAAAACATAAAACGTTGCAGGTAAACTACCCCTTTCTCTTAGCTGATCTTCACCAAAATCAGTAGGTATCCAGTCCTCTACAATTCAGGGATGCATGCAAAAAATATTTGATTCTGTTTGAATGTGCGTCAGTTATCTACAATTCAGGAACTTATGCAAAAAATTATTTGATTCTCTTTGAATTTACGGCAGTTATCATTCATCAAAAAACAATTACCCTTCTTAAAACATAAAATGTTGCTGGTAAACTACCCCTTTTCCTTAACCGATCTTCAACAAAATCAACAGACCTTGAGTTCTCTTTAATTCAAAAAGGTATGCAAAAACGTAGTTGATTCTGTTTTAATTTGCGGCAGTTATCGTTTGTACATAAAAAATTACCCTTGTTAAAACATAAAATGTTGCTGGTAAACTACCCCTTTCCCTTAACCTATCTTCACCAACACGAATAGGTCTTGAGAACTCTACAATACAGGGCTGTATGCAAAACATTATTTGATTCTCTTTGAATTTGCGGCTGTTATCGTTTGCCATAGAAAAATATCGGTATAGAGATCCATACATGACTTCCATGTTCTAAGATTTATGTTTAAAATCATATTCGAAATGAAATATTTCCATAGAAACTACTTCTTTCTATTGCTTCAGCCTTAACCACAGTACTGTGGTCACTACCGTATACCACCTCACGCTTTCGCACTCGATTTTCACTGATGATGGCAGTCGATGGCATTGCCGAAACTTCTGGTTTTGCAGAAAACATTGGACTACGGCTAAACAGCCCGGGAAGGAATTATAACCAAAAACTACTTCTTTGTTGCCGATAACGTAGTACACATATAAAAAATTCTCCCCTCCCTCTTCAACTATAATTTTCATTTATAGAAAAGTACCCACACCCCGCTCAACTATCCTCTTCATTTATAGATATTTCATCTACGTTTCTACAGTGGATTTTTATGAGCTTCTTATCAGGATACTTTGTTTATCAAATTTAAGTACTTTAATCTTGTTAAACAAAAAACGTTGCAGGTAAACTACCCCCTTCTCTTAACCGATCTTCACCAAAATCAATAGGCCTTCAGTCCTCTACAATTCAGGGATGCATGTAAAAAAATATTTGATTCTGTTTGAATGTGCGGCAGTTATCGTTCATCATAGAAACAATTACTCTTGTTAAAACATGAACAGTGGCCGGTAAACTACCCCTTTCCCTTAACCGATCTTCACAAAAATCAACAGGCCTTCACTTCTTTACAATTCAGGCCAATATGGAAAAATTATTTGATTCTCTTTGAATTTGCGGGAGTTATCGTTCGTCAAAAAAAAAATTACCCTTGTTAAAACATAAAACGTTGCTGGTAAACTACCCCTTTCCCTCAACCGATCTTCAACAAAATCAACAAACCTCTTGAGTTCTCTATAATTCAAAAAGGTATGCATATAAGTAGTTGATTCTGTTCGAATTTACGGCAGTTATCGTTTGTCGTAGAAAAAATTACCCTTGTTAAAACATAAAATGTTGCTGGTAAACTACCCCTTTCCCTTAACCGATCTTCACCAACACCAACAGATCTTGAGAACACTACAATTCAGGGCTGTATGCAAAACATTATTTGATTCTGTTTGAATTTGCGGCTGTTATCGTTTACCATAGAAAAAATTACAATTGATAAAAAACCGTTGCCGGTAAACTACCCCTTTCCCTTAACCGATCTTTACCAAAAACAAAAGGTCTTGAGTACTCTACAAATCAGTGCTGTATGCAACAAATTATTTGATTCTGTTTGAATTTGCGGCTGTTATCGTTTGCCATAGAAAAAAATCTACACACACACACACACACACACACACACACACACACACTTTTCGAAAATTGACTTTTTTCATGTTTTGAGTGTAGTACAATCAGAATCTGCAACAATCTCGAACACGATTTTTTTTGCCATCACCATACTTCCATTTCCTTAAGGAACATGGAAGTAAAATATCGGTATGGAGAACCACACATGACTTCCATGTTCTAAGATTTATATTTAAAATCATATTCGAAATGAAATATTTCCATCGAAACTTCTTCTTTCTACTTATTGCTTCAGCCTTAACCACAGTACTGTGGTCACTAACGTATACCACCTCACGTTTTCGCACTCGATTTTCACTGATGATGGCAGTCGGTGGCACTGCCGAAAAGACTGGTTTTGCAGAAAACATTGGACTTAAGCTAAACAGCCCGGGAAGGAATTTTAACAAAGAACTACTTCTTTGTTGCCGATAACGTAGTACACATATACAAAATTCTCCCCTCCCCATTCATCTAAAATTTTCATTTATAGAAAATTACCCCCACCCCGTTCACCTAACCCCTTCATTTATAGATATTTCATCTACGTTTCTACAGTGGATTATTATGAGCTTCTTATCAGGATACATTATTTATCAAAATTAAGTACTTTCCTCTTGTTAAAACATAATACGTTGCAGGTAAAGTACCCCTTTCTCTTAACCGATCTTCACCAAAATCAACAGACCTTCAGTCCTCTACAATGCAGTGATGCATGCAAAAAAATATTTGATTCTGTTTGGATGTGCGGCAGTCATCGTTCGCCATGGAAACATTTCTCTTGTTACAACATAAAATGTTTCCGGTAAACTACCCCTTTCCCTTAACCGATCTTCACCAAAACCAACAGGTCTTGAGAACTCTGCTATTCTGGGCTGTATGCAAAACATTAGTTGATTCTGTTTGAATTTGGGGCTGTTATCGTTTGCCATAGAAAACTATCGGTATGGAGAACCATACATGACTTTGACTTCCATAGTCTAAGATTTATTTTTAAAATCATTTTCGAAATGAAATATTACCATAGAAACTACTTCTTTCTACTTACTGCATCAGCCTTAACCACAGTACTGTGGTCACTAACATATACCACCTCACGTTATCGCACTCGATTTTCACTGATGATGGAAGTCAATGGCATTGCCGAAACGTCTGGTTTTGTAGAAAACATTGGGCTACGGCCAAATATCCCGGGAAGGAATTTTAACAAAAACTACTTCTTTGTTGCCGATAACGTTGTACACATATATATAAAAAATATGCATAAAATTAATGGCTTGTATAAGTTAATGATTGATCTCCATTAAGTAGTGCTCAAGTTTCCAAAGTTTTAATATTACGATGTCCGTAATTAAAACATCAGAGCAGGTTTAGTGTGTATGAGGGTTCACCGTGGACAAAAATTTTCAACATTTCCTATTGAGCGTTGCTTAGAATAAATCTGCGAATCTACAGTGTACGTCTCACAGAACAAACACGCGGAAAAGAAGGAGCGCTCCGAAGTCACTCATGGACCCTCAGCATCTTGCAGAGGGTTCATTCCCTAAAGATGAAAAGTCTGTCTATGAATCGTTCCTCTGTAAACACGTGCAGTTACACTGCCCAGCGATCCACAGGAAGCAAATCGCTATCCACGCTGGACACTTTTTCGGCTTGCATGCGTTATGTTGGTATGGGTTCGGCACTGTCCATTTAAAAACCGTGCAAATGTAAGAAAATATACATGAATGAGGCCAGAAATAACGCGAATTTTGTGTGTGTGTGTGTGTGTGTGTGTGTGTGCGTGCGTGCGTGCGTGCGTGTGTGTGTGTGTGTGTGTGTGTGTGTGTGTGTGTGTGTGTGTGTGTGTGTGTGTGTGTGTCTTCCCTGCCTTATTATTGCGGTAGTGATAATAATAAAATGGAAACGTAAATAGTACGTAACTGAGATATGCTTGCCTGCCACGCACGATATATTTTCTCTTATACATGACTAGCAGAATACCCGTGCTTCGCTACGGAGTTTCACGTTGTACGTAATGAAAATGTTAGTTTAATTAATAAAGTTTAATTAAAGTAGGCTTCTTAAAAATAAATAGCTGTTGCCCACAACTTCGTTCGCGTGGTCTTCAATTTAATGCGATAATATATTTAGAACAGAATCTATTCTATTGGGTTGCCATAGTAACCAGATCTAATAGTTTTTTAAGACCGCAAAGGACCCCCCAGAGGATCGTATCGAAAAAACACCTGTCCTATGTTGGTTCTCCCGTTGCGTAAAATATTTGTGCCAAGTTTGGTTGAAATCGGTCCAATGGTTTAGGTGGAGACGTGGAAGACCCCAAAGGACCCCCCAAAGGATCGTATCGAAAAAAACACTTGTCCTATGTTGGTTCTCCCTTTGCGTAAAATATTTGTGCCAAGTTTGGTTGAAATCGGTCCAGTGGTTTAGGTGGCGATGTGGAAGACCCCAAAGAACCCCCAAAAGCACCCCATCGACAAAACACCTATCCTATGTTGGTTCTCCCGTTGCGTAAAATATTTGTGCCAAGTTTGGTTGAAATCGGTACAGTGGTTTAGGAGGAGATGTGGAAGAAACCTTCGCGGACGTGCGCACAACAACTCACCAAAGTTTCATAGCAATCGGATGAATGGTATAGGAACGCATAAGGGACAAACAAAGAAACATTCATTTTTATATATAAGATGTAAACTATACCACTTACTTGACATAAACCGTGATAGCTAAGCTAATGTACAACATATATGTATTAATTATACGCATAAATGTTCCTCGATAGACACTCTATCTATTGGCGAAAACTTGAATAAAATCCGTTCAGTACTTTTCCTGAGATTAGCGATTTCAAACACAGAGAGAAAACGGACCGACTTTACTTTATACTATGTACAGATTTACATTAAAATGAAAAAATTATAATTTTATTGCCTGGCAACAAAATTATTTTATTTTTAACAATTACCATTGTTTGAAAAAGTTTAAATGAATTTTCAAGTACTTTACTCTTGTTAAAACGTAAAAGGTTGCAGGTAAACTACCCCTTCCCCTTAATCGATCTTCACCAAAATCAAAAGGCCTTGAGTCCTCTACAATTCAGTGAAGTATGCAAAAAATTATTTGATTCTGTTTGAATTTGCGGCAGTTATCGTTTGCCATATAAAATACGATTGATAAAAAACGTTGCAGGTAAACTACCCCTTCCCCTCTACCGATGTTCACCAAAAACAACAGGTTTTGAGTACTCTACAAATCACGGCTGTATGCAAAAAATTATTTGATTCTGTTTGAATTAGCGGCTGTTATCGTTTGCCATAGAAAATGCCCTTGATAAAAAAACGCTGCAGGTAAACTACCCCTTTCCCTTAACCGATCTTCACCAAAAACAAAAGGTCTCGAGTACTCTACAAATCAGTGCTGCATGCAAATAATCTTTTGATTCTGTTTGAATTTGCGGCTGTTATCGTGTGCCATAGGAAATACACTTGTTACAACATAAAACGTTACAGGTAAAGTACCCCTTTCCCTTAACCGATCTTCACCAAAGACAATAGGTCTTGAGAACTTAACAATTGAGGACTGTATGCGAAACATTATTTGATTCTGTTTGAATTTGCGGCTGTTATCGTTTGCCAAAAAAAAAAAATCCCTTGATAAAAAAAACCGTTGCCGGTAAACTACCCCTTTCCCTCAACCGATCTTCACCAAAAACAATAGGTCGTGAGTACTCTACAAATCAGGTCTGTATGTAAACAATTATTTGATTCTATTTGAATTTGCGGCAGTTATCGTTTGCCATAGAAAAAAAATCTACACACAGACAGACAGACAGACAGACAGACACACACACAGACACTTTTCGGAAAACGACTTTTTTCCATGTTTTGAGTGTAGTAGAATCAGAATCTGCAATAATCTCGAACACGATTTTTTTACTTCCATATTCCTTAAGGAATATGGTGATGGCAAACAAAATCGTGTTCGAGATTATTGCAGATTCTGATTGTACTACACTCAAAACATGAAAAAAAGTCGTTTTTCGAAAAGTGTCTGTGTTTGTGTCTGTGTGTTTGACTGCCTGTCTGTCTATCTGTCTATAGCTTTTTTTTTTGGCAAACGATAACAGCCGCAAATTCAAACGGAATCAAATACTTTTTTGCATACAGCCCTCATTTGTAGAGCACTCACGACCTGTTGTTTTTGGTGAAGATCGGTTGAGGTAAAGGGGTAGTTTACCTGCAACGGTTTTTTTTATCAAGGGAAATTTTTTTTTTTGGCAAACGATAACATCCGCAAATTCAAACAGAATCAAATAATGTTTCGCATACAGCCCTGAATTGTAGAGCTCTCAAGACCTGTTGTTTTTGGTGAAGATCTTGGGGAAGGGGTAGTTTACCAGCAACGTTTTTTAATCAAGCGTATTTTTTATTGGAAAACGATAAACGCCGCAAATTTAAACAGAATCAAATAATTTTTTGCATACCTCCCTGAATTGTAGAGATCTCAAGGTCTTTCGATTTTGGTGAAGATCGGTTAAGGAGAAGGGGTAGTTTACCGGCAACCTTTTACGTTTTCACAAGAGTAAAGTACTTGAAAATTCATTTAAACTTTTTCAAACAATGGTAATTGTTAAAAATAAAATAATTTTGTTGCCAGGCAATAAAATTATAATTTTTTCATTTTAATGAAAATTATGTATGAGTTAATATCTTTATATATATAATTCTTCTGTACGTGTGTATGTCACTGAACTCCTCCATGTATAAAATAATATATCGTTCGTGGCAGGTAAGCATATCTCAGTTACGTAATGTTTACGTTTCCATTTTATTATTATGCCTACAGCAATAAAAAGGCAAGCAAGACACACACACACAATTCACGTTATTTCTGGCCTCACTCATGTTTATTTTCTTACATTTGCACGCTTTTTAAATGGAAAGTGCCGAAACCCACACCAACATAACGCGTGCAAGCCGAAAAAATGGACATCAATTTGCTTCCTGTGGATCGCTGGGCAGTGTAACTGCACGTGTTTACAGAGGAACGATTCATAGACAGACTTTTCGTCTTTAGGGAATGAACCCCCTTCAAGATGCTGAGGGTCCATGAGTGATTTCGGAGCGATCCTTCTTTTTCGCGTGTTTGTTCTGTGAAACATACACTGTAGATTCGCAGCTTTACTCTAAGCAACGCTCAATAGAAAATGTTGAAAATTTTTGTCCACAGTGTACCCTCATTCACACTAAACCTGCTCTGATGTTTTAATTACGGACATCATAATATTAAAACTTTGGAAACTTGAGCACTACTTAATGGAGATCAATCATTAACTTATACAAGCCATTAATTTTATGCATATTTTTTATGTGTACAACGTTATCGGCAACAAAGAAGTAGTTTTTGTTAAAATTCCTTCCCGGGATATTTGGCAGTAGTCCAATGTTTTCTACAAAACCAGACGTTTCGGCAATGCCATCGACTTCCATCATCAGTAAAAATCGAGTGCGATAACGTCAGGTGGTATACGTTAGTGACCACAGTACTGTGGTTAAGGCTGAAGCAGTAAGTAGAAAGAAGTAGTTTCTATGGTAATATTTAATTTCGAAAATGATTTTAAATATAAATCTTAGAATATGGAAGTCATGTATGGTTCTCCATACCGATATTTTCATGTTTTGAGTGTAGTACAATCAGAATCTGCAATAATCTCGAACACGATTTTTTTTCCCATCACCATACTTCCATTTCCTTAAGGAACATGGAAGTAAAATTACCCCTGATAAAAAAACGTTGCTGGTAAACTACCCCTTTCCCTTAACCGGTCTTCACCAAAAACAATAGGTCTTGAGTACTATACAATTCAGGGCTGTATGCAAAAAATTATTTTATTCTGTTTGAATTTGCGGCTCTTAATGTTTGCCATAGAAAATACCCTTGTTAAAATATAAAACGTTGCAGGTAAAGTACCCCTTTCCCTTAACCGATCTTCAACAAAATCAACAGACCTTGAGTTCTGAATAGTTAAAAAAGGTATGCAAAAGAATAGTTGATTCTGTTTGAATTTACGGCAGTTATCGTTCGTCATAGAAAAAATTACCCTTGTTAAAACATAAAATGTTGCCGGTAAACTACCCTATTCCCTTAACCGATCTTTACCAAAAACAAACGGTCTTGAGAACTCTACAATTCAGGGCTGTATGCAAAATATTATTTGATTCTGTTGAAATTTCGGCTGTTATCGTTTGCCATAAAAAAAAATTACCCTTGATAAAAAACCGTTGCTGGTAAACTACCCCTTTCCCTTAACCGATCTTCACCAAAAACAATGGGTCTTGAATACTCTACAATTCAGGGCTGTATGCAAAAAATTATTTGATTCTGTTTGAATTTGCGGCTCTTAATGTTTGCCATAGGAAATACCCTTGTTAAAATATAAAACGTTGCTGGTAAACTACCCCTTTCCCTTAACCGATCTTCAACACAATCAACAGACCTTGAGTTCTGAATAGTTCAAAAAGGTATGCAGAAGAATAGTTGATTCTGTTTGAACTTACGGCAGTTATCGTTAGTCAAAAAAAATTACCCTTGTTAAAACATAAAATGTTGCTGGTAAACTACCCTATTCCCTTAACCGATCTTTACCAAAACCAAACGGTCTTGAGTAGTCTACAATTCAGGGCTGTATGCAAAACATTATTTGATTCTGTTTGAATTTGCGGCTGTTATCATTTGCCAAAAAAAAATTTCCCTTGATAAAAAAAAACCGTTGCCGGTAAACTACCCCTTTCCCTCAACCAATCTTCACCAAAAACAATAGCTCGTGGGTACTCTACAAATCAGAGTTGTATGCAAAAAATTATTTGATTCTGTTTGAATTTGCGGCAGTTATCGTTTGCCAAAAAAAAAAATCTACACATAGATAGACAGACAGACACACAGACAGACAGACACACACACAGACACTTTTCGGAAAACGACTTTTTTTCATGTTTTGAGTGTAGTACAATCAGAATCTGCAATAATCTCGAACACGATTTTTTTGCCATCACCATACTTCCATTTCCTTAAGGAATATGGAAGTAAATATCGGTATGGAGAACCATACATGACTTCCATATTCTAAGATTTATATTTAAAATCATTTTCAGCCAAACAGCCAGGGAAGGAATTTTAACAAAAAAATACTTCTTTCTTGTCAATAACGTAGTACACATATAAAAAATATTATCCCCTCCCCCTTCAACTATAATTTTGATATATAGAATTTACCCCCAGCCCATTCAACTAGCCTCTTCATTTATAGATATTTCATCTACGTTTCTACAGTGGATTATTAAGATCTTATCATGATACTTTATCAAAATTAAGTACTTTACTCATGTTACAACAAAAAATGTTTCTGGTAAACTGCCCTTTCCCCGTAACCGATCTTCACCAAAATCAACAGACATTGAGTTCTCTATAGCTCAGGCACATATGTAAAATATTATTTGATTCTGTTTGAATTTACGGCAGTTATGGTTCGTCATATAAAAAATTACCCATGTTAAAACATAAAACATGAGATTTATAAAACATATCTAAGATTTATAATTAAAATCATTTTTGAAATAAAATATTTTCATAGAACCTACTAACGCTGGGGAAATCTGAGGAGCCAATCAGAGTTGGGCCTACCTGTCACTCTGCTGAATTTGGTGGAAAGCCCTGTCACTGTCGTCAAAGTATCAGCCTTGACAGGGTCCTCTTTTTCTTCAAAATGGGAGAGGAGGCTTGAGATGGAGTGAGTGACATGGTCCCCACCTCAATGAAGAACCCATTGTTTTATAAAAATATATTTAAATTTTGAAAACTGAAAATTCTTTTCTTGTTGTAAATATTTATATTTTATAATCAAAATGACTTTATCAAAAAACAAACATTTTTTTATAATAAGTACTTACATATGTTTCTTAATATGCTTACTTTTTCTTCAATGTTGATGATCATTTCCAAACATTCTGACAAAATTGTATCTACAGAACAGTTAACATTCCCCAGGTTTCCATTTCTGCTAATTTCTCATTACACCTTCCACTGACGTATTATTAACCATTTCATAAACTATCGTATAATCTTTTCAGATTTTGTGGTACAAAATCTGAAATTTTCAGATTGCCTGGCAACATAATTATTTTATTTTCAACAATTACCATTGTTTGAAAAAGTTTAAATGAATTTTCAAGTACTTTAATCTTGTTAAAACGTAAAAGGTTGCCGGTAAACTACCCCTTCCCCTTAACTGATCTTCACCAACATCTAAAGGCCTTGAGTCCTCTACAATTCACTGGCGTATGCAAAAAATTATTTGATTCTGTTTGAATTTGCGGCAGTTATCGTTTGCCATAGAAAATACGCTTGATAAAAAACGTTGCTGGTAAACTACCACTTCCCCTCAACCGATCTTCACCAAAAACAAAAGGTCTTGAGTACTCTACAAATCACGGCTGTATGCAGAAAATTATTTGATTCTGTTTGAATTTGCGGCTGTTATCGTTTGCCATAGAAAATACCCTTGTTAAAAAAACGTTGTAGGTAAACTACCCCTTCCCCTTTACCGATCTTCACCAAAAACAATAGGTCTTGAGAACTCTACAATTTAGGGCTGTATGCAAATAATATTTTGATTCTGTTAGAATTTGTGGCTGTTATCGTTTGCCATAGGAAATACCCTTGTTAAAACATAAAACGTTACAGGTAAACTACCCCTTTCCCTTAACCGATCTTCACCAAAAACAATAGGTCCTGAGAACTCTACAATTCAGGGCTGTATGCGAAACATTATTTGATTCTGTTTGAATTTACGGCTGTTATCGTTTGCCAAAAAAAAAAAATTTCCCTTGATAAAAAAAAACCGTTGCAGGTAAACTACCCCTTTCCCTCAACCGATCTTCACCAAAAACAATAGGTCGCGAGTCCTCTACAAATCAGGGCTGTATGCAAAAAATTATTTGATTCTGTTTGAATTTGCGGCAGTTATCGTTTGCCATAGAAAAAAAATCTACACATAGATAGACAGACAGACACATAGACAGACAGACACACACACAGACACTTTTCGGAAAACGACTTTTTTCATGTTCTGAGTGTAGTAGAATCAGAATCTGCAATAATCTCGAACACGATTTTTTTGCCATCACCATACTTCCATTCCTTAAGGAATATGGAAGTAAATATCGGTATGGAGAACCATACATGACTTCCATATTCTAAGATTTATATTTAAAATCATTTTCAGCCAAACAGCCAGGCTGTGTCTTACCTGCCTTTTTATTGCTGTATTAAATGAAAAATATTATATTACATTAAAATGAAAAAATTATAATTTTATTGCCTGGCAACAAAATTATTTTATTTTTAACAATTACCATTGTTTCAAAAAGTTTAAATAAATTTTCAAGTACTTTACTCTTGTTAAAACGTAAAAGGTTGCAGGTAAACTACCCCTTCCCCTTAACCGATCTTCACCAAAATCGAAAGTCATTGAGAACTCTACAATTCAGGGACGTATGCAAAAAATTATTTCATTCTGTTTGAATTTGCGGCTGTTATCGTTTGCCATAGAAAATACGCTTGATAAAAAAACGTTGCAGGTAAACTACCCCTTCCCCTTAACCGATATTCACCAAAAACAATAGGTCTTGAGTACTCTACAAATCAGGGCTGTATGCAAAACATTATTTGATTCTGTTTGAATTTGCGGCTGTTATCGTTTGCCATAGAAAATACCCTTGTTAAAAAAACGTTGCAGGTAAACTACCCCTTTCCCTCAACCGATCTTCACCAAAAACAATAGGTCTTGAGAAATCTACAATTCAGGGCTGTATGCGAAACATTATTTGATTCTGTTTGAATTTGCGGCTGTTATCGTTTGCCAAAAAAAAAAAATTTCCCTTGATAAAAAAAACCGTTGCAGGTAAACTACCCCTTCCCCTCAACCGATCTTCACCAAAAACAATAGGTCGCGAGTACTCTACAAATCAGGGCTGTATGCAAAAAATTATTTGATTCTGTTTGAATTTGCGGCAGTTGTCGTTTGCCATAGAAAATACGCATGATAAAAAACGTTGCTGGTAAACTACCCCTTCCCATCAACCGATCTTCACCAAAAACAATATGTCTTGAGTACTCTACAAATCAGGGCTGTATGCAGAAAATTATTTGATTCTGTTTGAATTTGCGGCTGTTATCGTTTGCCATAGAAAATACCCTTGTTAAAAAAATGTTGTAGGTAAACTACCCCTTTCCCTTAACCGATCTTCACCAAAAACAAAAGGTCTTGAGAACTCTACAATTTAGGGCTGTATGCAAATAATCTTTCCATTCTGTTTGAATTTGCGGCTGTTATCGTTTGCCATAAGAAATACCCTTGTTAAAACATAAAACGTTACAGGTAAACTACCCCTTTCCCTTAACCGATCTTCACCAAAAACAATAGGTCTTGAGAACTCTACAATTCAGGGCTGTATGCGAAACATTATTTGATTCTGTTTGAATTTGCGGCTGTTATCGTTTGCCAAACAAACAAAATTTCCCTTGCTAAAAAAAAACCGTTGCAGGTAAACTACCCCTTTCCCTTAACCGATCTTCACCAAAAACAATAGGTCGCGAGAACTCTGCAAAACCGGGCTGTATGCAAAAAATTATTTGATTCTGTTTGAATTTGCGGCAGTTATCGTTTGCCATAGAAAAAAATCTACAGACAGACACACAGACACATAGACACACAGACACACAGACAGACAGACAGACAGACAGACAGACACACAGACACTTTTCGGAAAACGACTTTTTTTCATGTTTTGAGTGTAGTAGAATCAGAATCTGCAATAATCTCGAACACGATTTTTTTTGCCATCACCATACTTCCATTCCTTAAGGAATATGGAAGTAAAATAACCCTGATAAAAAACGTTGCTGGTAAACTACCACTATCCCTTAACCGATCTTCACCAAAAACAATAGGTCTTGAGTACTCTACAAATCAGTGCTGTATGCAAAAAAGTATTTGATTCTGTTTGAATTTGCGGCTCTTATCGTTTGCCATAAAAAATGCCCTTTTTACTTCCATATTCCTTAAGGAATGGAAGTATGGTGATGGCAAAAAAAATCGTGTTCGAGATTATTGCAGATTCTGATTGTACTACACTCAAAACATGAAAAAAAGTCGTTTTCCGAAAAGTGTCTGTGTGTGTGTCTGTCTGTGTGTCTGTGTGTCTGTCTGTTTGTCTATAGATTTCTTTTTGGCAAACGATAACTGCCGCAAATGCAAACAGAATCAAATAATTTTTTGCATGCAGCCCTGATTTGCAGAGTACTCGCGACCTGTTGTTTTTGGTGAAGATCGGTTGAGGGAAAGGGGTAGTTTACCTGCAACGGTTTTTTTTTTAGCAAGGGTAATTTTGTTTGTTTGGTAAACGATAACAGCCGCAAATTCAAACAGAATCAAATAATGTTTCGCATACAGCCCTGAATTGTAGAGTTCTCAAGATCTGTTGATTTTGGTGAAGATCGGTTAAGGTAAAGGGGTAGTTTACCAGCGACGTTTTATGTTTTAAAAAGGGTATTGTTTTGCAAACGATAACAGCCGCAAATTCAAACAGAATCAAATGATTATTTGCATACAGCCCTAAATTGTAGAGTTCTCAAGACCTGTTGTTTTTGGTGAAGATCGGTTGAGGGAAAGGGGTAGTTTACCTGCAACGTTTTTTTGACAAGGGTATTTTCTATGGCAAACGATAACAGCCGCAAATTCAAACAGAATCAAATAATGTTTTGCATACAGCCCTGATATGTAGAGTACTCAAGACCTATTGTTTTTGGTGAAGATCGGTTAAGGGAAAGGGGTAGTTTACTGGTAACGTTTTATGTTTTAACAAAGGTATTTCCTATGGCAAACGATAACAGCCGCAAATTCAAACAGAATCAAATAATGTTTTGCACACAGCCCTGATTTGTAGAGTACTCAAGACCTGTTTTTTTTTGTGAAGATCGGTTAGGGGGAAGGGGTAGTTTACCTGCAACGTTTTTTTATCAAACGTATTTTCTATGGCAAACGATAACAGCCGCAAATTCAAACAGAATAAAATACTTTTTTGCATACGTCCCTGAATTGTAGAGATCTCAATGACTTTCGATTTTGGTGAAGATCGGTTAAGGGAAAGGGGTAGTTTACCAGCAATCTTTTACGTTTTAACAAGAGTAAAGTACTTGAAAATTTATTTAAACTTTTTGAAACAATGGTAATTGTTAAAAATAAAATAATTTTGTTGCCAGGCAATAAAATTATAATTTTTTCATTTTAATGTAATATAATATTTTTCATTTAATACAGCAATAAAAAGGCAGGTAAGACACAGCCTGGCTGTTTGGGTGAAAATGATTTTAAATATAAATCTTAGAATATGGAAGTCATGTATGGTTCTCCATACCGATATTTAAAATATAAAACGTTGCCGGTAAACTACCCCATTCCCTTAACCGATCTTCAACAAAATCAACAGACTTTGATTTCTGTATAATTCAAAAAGGTATGCAAAAGAGTAGTTTATTCTGTTCTAATTTACGGCAGTTATCGTTTACCATAGAAAAATTTACACTTGATAAAAAAAACGTTGCCGGTAAACTACCCCTTCCCATTAACCGATCTTCACCAAAAACAAAAGGTCTCGAGTACTATACAAATCAGTGCTGTATGCAAACAATTATTTGATTCTGTTTGAATTTGCGGCTGTTATAGTTTGCCATAGAAAATACTGTAGGTAAAACATAAAATGTTGCTGGTAAACTACCCGTTTCCCCTAACCGATCTTCACCAAAAACAATAGGTCTTGAGTACTCTACAAATAAGGGCTGTATGCAAAAACGGAATTGATTTTGTTTGAATTTGCGGCTGTTATCGTTTGCCATATATAATACCCTTGTTAAAACAAAAAACGTTGTTGGTAAACTACCCCTATCCCTTAACTGATCTTCACCAAAAACAGTAGGTCTTGAGAACTCTATAACTCAGGGCGGTATGCAAAAAAGTATTTGATTATGTTTGAATTTGCGGCTGTTATCGTTTGCCATAAAAAAAATCTACAGACCCACAGACACACACAGACACACAGACACACACACTTTTCGAAAAATGCCTTAAGGAAATGGAAGTATGGTGATGCCAAAAAAAGTCTCAAAACATGAAAAAAGTCGTTTTTCGAAAAGTGTCTGTGTGTGTGTCTGTCTGTAAATTTTTTCTATGGCAAACGATAACAGCCGCAAATTCAAACAGAATCAAATAACTTTTTGCATACAGCCCTGAATTGTAGAGTTCTCAAGATCTATTGTTTTTGGTGAAGATCGGTTACGGGGAAGGGGTAGTTTACCTGCAACCTTTTACATTTTAACAACAGTAAAGTAATTGAAAATGCATTTTAACTTTTTCAAACAATGGTAATTGTTAAAAATAAAATAATTTTGTTGCCAGGCAATAAAATTATTATTTTTTAATTTTAATGTAAATTATTTATGAGTTAATATACGAGGTGTGTTCATAAAAAGACCAAACTTCTTGAGTAACACATCAATCCACACAAACGACGCGCCGCGACTTTGTTCGCACTTAGCGATAGTTTTTGACAACAAACTACCTCTTATTGTGTTCCGCAATTACACAAATAGTTCGGTCTTTTTTTGAACACACCTCGTACATGTATAAAATAATATATCGTTCGTGGCAGGTAAGCATATCTCAGTTATGTAATGTTTACGTTTCCATTTTATTATTATGACTACAGCAATAAAAAGGCAGGGAAGACACACACACACACACACACACAAAATTCGCGTTATTTCTGGCCTCACTCATGTTTATTTTCTTACATTTGCACGCTTTTTAAATGGAAAGTGCCGAAACCCACACCAACATAACGCGTGCAAGCTGAAAAAATGGACATTAATTTGCTTCCTGTGGATCGCTGGGCAGTGTAACTGCACGTGTTTGCAGAGGAACGATTCATAGATAGACTTTTCGTCTTTAGGGAATGAACCCTCTGCAAGATGCTGAGGGTCCATGAGTGACTTCGGAGCGATCCTTCTTTTTCGCGTGTTTGTTCTGTGAAACATACACTGTAGATTCGCAGCTTTACTCTAAGCAACGCTCAATAGGAAATGTTGAAAATTTTAGTCCACGGTGTACCCTCATTCACACTAAACCTGCTCTGATGTTTTAATTACGGACATCATAATATTAAAACTTTGGAAACTTGTGCACTACTTAATGGAGATCAATCATTAACTTATACAAACCATTAATTTTTTGCATATTTTTTATATACATGTGTACAACGTTATCGGCAACAAAGAAGTATTTTTTGTTAAAATTCCTTCCCGGGATATTTGGCCGTAGTCCAATGTTTTCTACAAAACCAGACGTTTCGGCAATGCCATCGACTTCCATCATCAGTGAAAATCGAGTGCGATAACGTGAGGTGGTATATGTTAGTGACCACAGTACTGTGGTTAAGGCTGAAGCAGTAAGTAGAAAGAAGTAGTTTCTATGGTAATATTTAAAATCGAAAATGATTTTAAATATAAATCTTAGAATATGGAAGTCATGTATGGTTCTCCATACCGATATTTTCATGTTTTGAGTGTAGTACAATCAGAATCTGCAATAATCTCGAACACGATTTTTTTTGCCATCACCATACTTCCATTTCCTTAAGGAACATGGAAGTAAAATTACCCCTGATAAAAAAACGTTGCTGGTAAACTACCCCTTTCCCTTAACCGGTCTTCACCAAAAACAATAGGTCTTGAGTAGGCCCTACTCTACAATTCAGGGCTGTATGCAAAAAATTATTTGATTCTGTTTGAATTTGCGGCTCTTAATGTTTGCCATATAAAATACCCTTGTTAAAATATAAAACGTTGCAGGTAAAGTACCCCTTTCCCATAACCGATCTTCAACAAAATCAACAGACCTTGAGTTCTGAATAGTTCAAAAAGGTATGCAGAAGAATAGTTGATTCTGTTTGAATTTACGGCAGTTATCGTTAGTCAAAAAAATTACCCTTGTTAAAACATAAAATGTTGCCGGTAAACTACCCTATTCCCTTAACCGATCTTTACCAAAACCAAATGGTCTTGAGAACTCTACAATTCAGGGCTGTGTCTTGAGAACTCTACAATTCAGGGCTGTATGCAAAACATTATTTGATTCTGTTTGAATTTGCGGCTGTTATCGTTTGCCAAAAAAAATTTCCCTAGATAAAAAAAAACCGTTGCTGGTAAACTACCCCTTTCCCTCAACCAATCTTCACCAAAAACAATAGGTCGTGGGTACTCTACAAATCAGAGCTGTATGCAAAAAATTATTTGATTCTGTTTGAATTTGCGGCAGTTATCGTTTGCCATAGAAAAAAAATCTACACAGATAGACAGACAGACACACACAAAGACACTTTTCGGAAAACGACTTTTTTCATGTTTTGAGTGTAGTACAATCAGAATCTGCAATAATCTCGAACACGATTTTTTTGCCATCACCATACTTCCATTTCCTTAAGGAATATGGAAGTAAAATTAACCCTGAAAAAAAACGTTGCAGGTAAACTACCCCTTTTGCCTTAACCGATCTTTACCAAAAACAATAGGTCTTGAGTACTCTACAAATCAGTGCTGTATGCAATAAAGTATTTGATTCTGTTTGAATTTGCTGCTCTTATCGTTTGCAATAAAAAATAACCTTTTTAAAATATAAAACGTTGCCGGTAAACTACCCCATTCCCTTAACCGATTTTCAACAAAATCAACAGACTTTGATTTCTGTATAATTCAAAAATGTATGCAAAAGAGTAGTTTATTCTGTCCTAATTTTCGGCAGTTATCGTTTACCATAGAAAAAATTACCCTTGATAAAAAAACGTTGCCGGTAAACTACCCCTTTCCCTTAACCGATCTTCACCGAAAACAAAAGGTCTGGAGTACTCTACAAATCAGTGCTGTATGCAAAAAATTATTTGATTCTGTTTGAATTTGCGGCTGTTATAGTTTGCCATAGAAAATACTGTAGTTAAAACATAAAATGTTGCCGGTAAACTACCCGTTTCCCCTAACCGATCTTCACCAAAAACAATAGGTCTTTGTACTCTACAAATAAGGGCTGTATGCAAAAACGTAATTGATTCTGTTTGAATTTGCGGCTGTTATCGTTTGCCATATATGATACCCTTGTTAAAACAAAAAACGTTGTAGGTAAACTACCCTTATCCGTTAACCGATCTTCACCAAAAACAATACGTCTTGAGAACTCTATAATTCAGGGCGGTATGCAAAAAAGTATTTTATTATGTTTGAATTTGCGGCTGTTATCGTTTGCCATAAAAAAAATTTTACAGACACACAGACAGACACCCCCCCCCACACACACACACACACACACTTTTCGAAAAATGACTTTTTTACTTCCATATTCCTTAAGGAAATGGAAGTATGGTGATGCCAAAAAAAATCGTGTTCGAGATTATTGCAGATTCTGATTGTACTACACTCAAAACATGAAAATATCGGTATGGAGAACCATACATGACTTCCATATTCTAAGATTTATATTTAAAATCATTTTCGATATTAAATATTACCATAGAAACTACTTCTTTCTACTTACTGCTTCAGCCTTAACCACAGTACTGTGGTCACTAACATATACCACCTCACGTTATCGCACTCGATTTTCACTGATGATGGAAGTCGATGGCATTGCCGAAACCTCTGGTTTTGTAGAAAACATTGGACTACGGCCAAATATCCCGGGAAGGAATTTTAACAAAAACTACTTCTTTGTTGCCGATAACGTTGTACACATAAAAAATATGCATAAAATTAATGGCTTGTATAAGTTAATGATTGATCTCCATTAAGTAGTGCTCAAGTTTCCAAAGTTTTAATATTATGATGTCCGTAATTAAAACATCAGAGCAGGTTTAGTGTGAATGAGGGTACACCGTGGACTAGAATTTTCAACATTTCCTATTGAGCGTTGCTTAGAGTAAAGCTGCGAATCTACAGTGTATGTTTCACAGAACAAACACGCGAAAAAGAAGGAGCGCTCCGAAGTCACTCATGGACCCTCAGCATCTTGCAGAGGGTTCATTCCCTAAAGACGAAAAGTCTATCTATGAATCGTTCCTCTGCAAACACGTGCAGTTACACTGCCCAGCGATCCACAGGAAGCAAATTGATGTCCATTTTTTCGGCTTGCACGCGTTATGTTGGTGTGGGTTTCGGCACTTTCCATTTAAAAAGCGTGCAAATGTAAGAAAATAAACATGAGTGAGGCCAGAAATAACGCGAATTTAGTGTGTGTGTGTGTGTGTGTGTGTGTGTGTGTGTGTGTCTTCCCCGCCTTTTTATTGCTGTAGTCATAATAATAAAATGGAAACGTAAACATTACATAACTGAGATATGCTTACCTGCCACGAACGATATATTATTTTATACATGTACGAGGTGTGTTCAAAAAAAGACCGAACTATTTGTGTAGCACGTCAACTAGCGCATAGAGCGAGCTACAGAATTAAGTGCTGCTAGCGACAGGTTTTGACGCCTGAATGCCGTTTTCTCTATTCCGTCACGATCTTCAGTCTTCCAGCTACACGCGCTGTAGTGGGCACGGGCACACACCGTCCGGCTGATTTATAACGAAGTGAGAATGAAGATCTTAACACAACGTGTGTGTATAAAATTTTGCTGCTGACTTCGTAAAATCTTTACAGAGCTATTTCCATTGTCTTCCAAAGTTTTCATTACCATTTGCATTGGTACGCAGTTGTTGTCCGATTTCAAAACGGGTCTCTTTCTGATCGTCGTCAACAAACACAGTAAGAATTTTTCAGTGATACGATACATTTAAATTTTTCTATCAAAATTTAATTTTATGATCTTAAATGGATTCTGTCAGAAAGTATCGGCATTTAAACGATGATTTACAATTACCACATCACCAGCTCTCTTCCCATGATCTTCGATATCGCTTTGATCTGCACTGGCCATTGTTTTTCCCTCTTTAAAACCATTGTTTTTCTTAAACTAATCGTTCGCCTCACGCAGGCTTCCGCGTATGCTTAATTGAAAACCAGAATGTCTCTGAAAAGTTTTAACCTAGTTTTGCTGCAAAATTTCATACGCACACGTTGTTCTCGCGGTCTTTCTTAATCGCTTTGTCACTAATCCGCCGGCCAGCGTGTGCACGTCCCCACTCAATGTGATATACCTCAAAGACTACTGCTAATAGCGGAACACAATAAGTGGTAGTTTGTTGTCAAAAACTATCGCTAGGTGCGCGCAAAGTCGAGGCGTGTCTTTTGTGCGGATTGATGTGTTACTCAAAAAGTTTGGTCTTTTTATGAACACACCTCGTATATTAACCCATACATAATTTACATTAAAATGAAAAAAATAATAATTTTATTGCCTGGCAACAAAATTATTTTATTTTTAACAGTTACCATTGTTTGAAAAAGTTAAAATGTATTTTCAATTACTTTACTGTTGTTAAAACGTAAAAGGTTGCAGGTAAACTACCCCTTCCCCGTAACCGATCTTCACCAAAAACAACAGATCTTGAGAACTCTACAATTCAGGGCTGTATGCGAAATATTGTTTGATTCTGTTTGAATTTGCGGCTGTTATCGTTTGCCAAAAAAAAAAATTTCCCTT
The DNA here is from genome assembly GCA_034769895.1 of Magicicada septendecula. Classification (NCBI taxonomy): domain Eukaryota; kingdom Metazoa; phylum Arthropoda; class Insecta; order Hemiptera; family Cicadidae; genus Magicicada; species Magicicada septendecula. Next base: position 265,217,013 of record CM068372.1, read on the forward strand.
GATAAAAAAAAAGGTTGCAGGTAAACTACCCCTTTCGCTCAACAGATCTTCACCAAAAACAAAAGGTCGTGAGTACTCTACAATTCAGGGCTGTATGCAAAAAATTATTTGATTCTGTTTGAGTTTGCGGCTGTTATCGTTTGCCATTGAAAAAAATCTACAGATTGACACACACACACACAGACAGACACACACACACACACTTTTCGAAAAACGACTTTTTTCATGTTTTGAGTGTAGTACAATCAGAATCTGCAATAATCTCGAACACGATTTTTTTTGGCATCACCATACTTCCATTTCCTTAAGGAATATGGAAGTAAAAAAGTCATTTTTCGAAAAGTGTGTGTGTGTGTGTGTGGGGGGGGGTGTCTGTCTGTGTGTCTGTAAATTTTTTTCTATGGCAAACGATAACAGCCGCAAATTCAGACATAATAAAATACTTTTTTGCATACCGCCCTGAGTTATAGAGTTCTCAAGACCTATTGTTTTTGGTGAAGATCGGTTAAGGGATAAGGGTAGTTTACCTACAACGTGTTTTGTTTTAACAAGGGTATCATATATGGCAAACGATAACAGCCGCAAATTCAAACAGAATCAAATACGTTTTTGCATACAGCCCTTATTTGTAGCGTACTCAAGACCTATTGTTTTTGGTGAAGATCGGTTAAGGGAAACGGGTAGTTTACCAGCAACCTTTTATGTTTTAAGTAGAGTATTTTCTATGGCAAACTATAACAGCCGCAAATTCAAACAGAATCAAATAATTTTTTGCATACAGCACTGATTTGTAGAGTACTCAAGACCTTTTGTTTTTGGTGAAGATCGGTTAAGGGGAAGGGGTAGTTTACTGGCAACGTTTTTTTATCAAGGGTAATTTTTACTTCCATATTCCTTAAGGAATGGAAGTATGGTGATGGCAAAAAAAATCGTGTTCGAGATTATTGCAGATTCTGATTCTACTACACTCAAAACATGAAAAAAAGTCGTTTTCCGAAAAGTGTCTGTGTGTGTGTCTGTCTGTCTGTGTGTCTGTGTGTCTGTATGTGTGTCTGTGTGTCTGTCTGTGTGTCTGTGTGTCTGTAGATTTTTTTCTATGGCAAACGATAACTGCCGCAAATTCAAACAGAATCAAATAATTTTTTGCATACCGCCCTGATTTGCAGAGTACTCGCGACCTATTGTTTTTGGTGAAGATCGGTTGAGGGAAAGGGGTAGTTTACCGGCAACGGTTTTTTTTTAGCAAGGGTAATTTTGTTTGTTTGGCAAACGATAACAGCCGCAAATTCAAACAGAATCAAATAATGTTTCGCATACAGCCCTGAATTGTAGAGTTATCAAGATCTGTTGATTTTGGTGAAGATCGGTTAAGGGAAAGGGGTAGTTTACCTGTAACGTTTAATGTTTTAACAAGGGTATTTCCTATGGCAAACGATAACAGCCGCAAATTCAAACAGAATCAAAAGATTATTTGCATACGGCCCTAAATTGTAGAGTTCTCAAGACTTATTGTTTTTGGTGAAAATCGGTTGAGGGAAAGGGGTAGTTTACCTGCAACGTTTTTTTAACAAGGGTATTTTTACTTCCATATTCCTTAAGGAATGGAAGTATGGTGATGGCAAAAAAAATCGTGTTCGAGATTATTGCAGATTCTGATTCTACTACACTCAAAACATGAAAAAAAGTCGTTTTCCGAAAAGTGTCTGTGTGTCTGTGTGTCTGTCTGTCTGTCTGTCTGTCTGTCTGTCTCTCTGTAGATTTTTTTCTATGGCAAACGATAACTGCCGCAAATTCAAACAGAATCAAATAATTTTTTGCATGCAGCCCTGATTTGCAGAGTACTCGCGACCTATTGTTTTTGGTGAAGATCGGTTGAGGGAAAGGGGTAGTTTACCTGCAACGGTTTTTTTTTAGCAAGGGTAATTTTGTTTGTTTGGCAAACGATAACAGCCGCAAATTCAAACAGAATCAAATAATGTTTCGCATACAGCCCTAAAGTGTAGAGTTCTCAAGATCTGTTGATTTTGGTGAAGATCGGTTAAGGGAAAGGGGTAGTTTACCTGTAACGTTTTATGTTTTAACAAGGGTATTTCCTATGGCAAACGATAACAGCCGCAAATTCAAACAGAATCAAAAGATTATTTGCATACAGCCCTAAATTGTAGAGTTCTCAAGACCTATGTTTTTGGTGAAGTTCGGTTGAGGAAAGGGGTAGTTTACCAGCAACGTTTTTTAACAAGGGTATTTTCTATGGCAAACGATAACAGCCGCAATTCAAACAGAATCAAATAATGTTTTGCATACAGCCTGATTTGTAGAGTACTCAAGACCTATTGTTTTTGGTGAAGATCGGTTAAGGGAAAGGGGTAGTTTACCTGTAACGTTTTATGTTTTAACAAGGGTATTTCCTATGGCAAACGATAACAGCCGCAAATTCAAACAGAATCAAAAGATTATTTGCATACGGCCCTAAATTGTAGAGTTCACAAGACGTATTGTTTTTGGTGAAGATCGGTTGAGGGAAAGGGGTAGTTTACCTGCAACATTTTTTAACAAGGGTATTTTCTATGGCAAACGATAACAGCCGCAAATTCAAACAGAATCAAATAATGTTTTGCATGCAGCCCTGATTTGCAGAGTACTCGCGACCTGTTGTTTTTGGTGAAGATCGGTTGAGGGAAAGGGGTAGTTTACCGGCAACGGTTTTTTTTTGCAAGGGTAATTTTGTTTGTTTGGCAAACGATAACAGCCGCAAATTCAAACAGAATCAAATAATGTTTCGCATACAGCCCTGAATTGTAGAGTTCTCAAGATCTGTTGATTTTGGTGAGATCGGTTAAGGGAAAGGGGTAGTTTACCTGTAACGTTTTATGTTTTAACAAGGGTATTTCCTATGACAAACGATAACAGCCGCAAATTCAAACAGAATCAAAAGATTATTTGCATACAGCCCTAAATTGTAGAGTTCTCAAGACCTATTGTTTTTGGTGAAGTTCGGTTGAGGGAAAGGGGTAGTTTACCTGCAACGTTTTTTTAACAAGGGTATTTTCTATGGCAAACGATAACAGCCGCAAATTCAAACACAATCAAATAATGTTTTGCATACAGCCCTGATTTGTAGAGTATGAATTTAATACAGCAATAAAAAGGCAGGTAAGACACAGCCTGGCTGTTTGGCTGAAAATGATTTTAAATATAAATCTTAGAATATGGAAGTCATGTATAGTTCTCCATACCGATATTTTTCTATGGCAAACGATAACTGCCGCAAATTCAAACAAAATCAAATAACTTTTTGCATACAGCCCTGATTTGTAGAGTACTCACGACCTGTTGTTTTTGGTGAAGATCGGTTGACGGAAAGGGGTAGTTTACCTGCAACGGTTTTTTTTTATCAAGGGAAATTTTTTTTTGCCAAACGATAACAGCCGCAAATTCAAACAGAATCAATTAATGTTTTGCATACAGCCCTGAATTGTAGAGTTCTCAAGATCTGTTGATTTTGGTGAAGATCGGTTAAGGGAAAGGGGTAGTTTACCAACAACGTTTTTTTAACTAGGTTATTTTCTATGGCAAACGATAACAGCCGCAAATTCAAACATAATAAAATAATTTTCTCCATACAGCCCTGGTTTGTACAGTACTCAAGACCGTTTGTTCTTGGTGAAGATCGGTTGAGGGGAAGGGGTAGTTTACCTGCAACGTTTGTTATAAAGCGTATTTTCTATGGCAAACGATAACTGCCGCAAATTCAAACAGAATCAAATAATTTTTTGCATACATAAGTGAATTGTAGAGGACTCAAGGCCATTAGATTTTGGTGAAGATCGATTAAGGGGAAGGGGTAGTTTACCTGCAACCTTTTACGTTTTAACAAGAGTAAAGTACTTGAAAATTCATTTAAACTTTTTCAAACAATGGTAATTGTTAAAAATAAAATAATTTTGTTGCCAGGCAATAAAATTATAATTTTTTCATTTTAATGTAAATTATGTATATATTAGAAAATATATCGTGCTTGGCAGGCAAGCATATTTCAGATTATAAGTCTTAGAATATGGAAGTCATGTATGGTTCTCCATACCGATATTTTCTATGGTAAACGATAACTGCCGTAAATTAGGACAGAAGAAACTACTCTTTTGCATACCTTTTTGAATTATACAGAAATCAAAGTCTGTTGATTTTGTTGAAGATCGGTTAAGGGAATGGGGTAGTTTACCGGCAACGTTTTATATTTTAAAAAGGGTATTTTTTATGGCAAACGATAAGAGCCGCAAATTCAAACAAAATCAAATACTTTTTTGCATACAGCACTGATTTATAGAGTACTCAAGACCTATTGTTTTTGGTGCAGATCGGTTATGGGAAAGGGGTAGTTTACCAGCAACGTTCTTTGTCAGGGGTAATTTTACTTCCATATTCCTTAAGGAAATGGAAGTATGGTGATGGCAAAAAAATCCTGTTCGAGATTATTGCAGATTCTGATTGTACTACACTCAAAACATGAAAAAAAGTCGTTTTCCGAAAAGTGTCTGTGTGTGTGTCTGTCTGTCTGTGTGTAGATTTTTTTTTATGGCAAACGATAACTGCCGCAAATTCAAACAGAATCAAATAATTTTTTGCATACAGCCCTGATTTGTAGAGTACCCACGACCTATTGTTTTTTGGTGAAGATCGGTTAAGGGAAAGGGGTAGTTTACCGGCAACGTTTTATGTTTTAACAAGGGTATTTTTTTTGCAAACGATAACAGCCGCTAATTCAAACAGAATCAACTACTCTTTTGCATAACTTTTTGAATTATACAGAACTCAAGGTCTGTTGATTTTGTTGAAGATCGGTTAAGGGAAAGCGGTAGTTTACCAGCAACGTTTTATATTTTAACAAGGGTATTTTCTATGGCAAACATTAAAAGCCGCAAATTCAAACAGAATCTAATAATTTCTTGCATACAGCCCTGAATTGTAGAGTACGCAAGACCCACTGTTTTTGGTGAAGATCGGTTAAGGGAAAGGGGTAGTTTACCAGCAACGGTTTTTTGTTAAGGGTAATTTTTTTTATGGCAAACGATAAAAGCCGCAAATTCAAACAGAATCAAATAATGTTTTACATACAGCCCTGAATTGTAGAGTTCTCAAGACCGTTTGGTTTTGGTAAAGATCGGTTAAGGAAATAGGGTAGTTTACCGGCAACATTTTATGTTTTAACAAGTGTAATTTTTTCTATGACGAACGATAACTGCCGTAAATTCAAACAGAATCAACTATTCTTTTGCATGCCTTTTTGAACTATTCAGAACTCAAGGTCTGTTGATTTTGTTGAAGATCGGTTATGGGAAAGGGGTACTTTACCTGCAACGTTTTATATTTTAACAAGAGTATTTTCTATGGCAAACATTAAGAGCCGCAAATTCAAACAGAATCAAATAATGTTTTGCATACAGCCCTGAATTGTAGAGTACTCAAGACCTATTGTTTTTGGTGAAGACCGGTTAAGGGAAAGGGGTAGTTTACCAGCAACGTTTTTTTATCAGGGGTAATTTTGCTTCCATGTTCCTTAAGGAAATGGAAGTATGGTGATGGCAAAAAAAATCGTGTTCGAGATTATTGCAGATTCTGATTGTACTACACTCAAAACATGAAAATATCGGTATGGAGAACCATACATGACTTCCATATTCTAAGATTTATATTTAAAATCATTTTCGAAATGAAATATTACCATAGAAACTACTTCTTTCTACTTACTGCTTCAGCCTTAACCACGGTACTGTGGTCACTAACATATACCACCTCATGTTATCACACTCGATTTTCACTGATGATGGAAGTCAATGGCATTCCCGAAACGTCTGGTTTTGTAGAAAACATTGGACTACGGCCAAATATCCCGGGAAGGAATTTTAACAAAAACTACTTCTTTGTTACCGATAACGTTGTACACATATATATAAAAAATATGCATAAAATTAATGGCTTGTATAAGTTAATGATTGATCTCCATTAAGTAGTGCTCAAGTTTCCAAAGTTTTAATATTATGATGACCGGAATTAAAACATCAGAGCAGGTTTAGTGTGAATGAGGGTACACCGTGGACTAAAATTTTCAACATTTCCTATTGAGCGTTGCTTAGAGTGAAACTGCGAATCTACAGTGTATGTTTCACAGAACAAACACGCGAAAAAGAAGGAGCGCTCCGAAGTCACTCATGGACCCTCAGCATCTTGCAGAGGGTTCATTCCCTAAAGACGAAAAGTCTATCTATGAATCGTTCCTCTGCAAACACGTGCAGTTACACTGCCCAGCGATCCAAAGGAAGCAAATTGATGTCCATTTTTTCGGCTTGCACGCGTTATGTTGGTGTGGGTTTCGGCACTTTCCATTTTAAAAGCGTGCAAATGTAAGAAAATAAACATGAGTGAGGCCAGAAATAACGCGAATTGTGTGTGTGTGTGTGTGTGTGTGTGTGTGTGTGTGTGTGTGTGTGTGTGTGTGTGTGTGTGTGTGTGTGTGTGTGTGTGTGTGTGTGTCTTCCCTGTCTTTTTATTGCTGTAGTCATAATAATAAAATGGAAACGTAAACATTACATAACTGAGATATGCTTACCTGCCACGAACGATATATTATTTTATACATGTACGAGGTGTGTTCAAAAAAAGACCGAACTATTTGTGTAGCACGTCAACTAGCGCATAGAGCGAGCTGCAGAATTAAGTGCTGCTAGCGACAGGTTTTGACGCCTGAATGCCGTTTTCTCTGTTCCGTCACGATCTTCAGTCTTCGAGCTACACGCGTCTGGCGGATTTATAACGAAGTGAGAATGAAGATCTTAACACAACGTGTGTGTATAAAATTTTGCTGCTGACTTCGTAAAATCTTTACAGAGCTATTTCCATTGTCTTCCAAAGTTTTCATTACCATTTGCATTGGTACGCAGTTGTTGACCGATTTCAAAACGGGTCTCTTTCTGATCGTCGTCAACAAACACAGTAAGAATTTTTCAGTGATACGATACATTTAAATTTTTCTATCAAAATTTAATTTTATGATCTTAAATGGATTCTGTCAGAAAGTATCGGCATTTAAACGATGATTTACAATTATCACATCACGAGCTCTCTTCCCATGATCTTCGATATCGCTTTGATCTGCACTGACCATTGTTTTTCCCTCTTTAAAACCATTGTTTTTCTTAAACTAATCGTTCGCCTCACGCAGGCTTCCGGGTATGCTTAATTGAAAACCAGAATGTCTCTGAAAAGTTTTAACCTAGTTTTGCTGCAAAATTTCATACGCACACGTTGTTCTCGCGGTCTTTCTTAATCGCTTTGTCACTAATCCGCCGGCCAGCGTGTGCACGTCCCCACTCAATGTGATATACCTCAAAGACTACTGCTAATAGCGGAACACAATAATTGGTAGTTTGTTTTCAAAAACTATCGCTAAGTGCGCGCAAAGTCGAGGCGCGTCGTTTGTGCCGATTGATGTGTTACTCAAAAAGTTTGGTCTTTTTATGAACACACCTCGTATATTAACTCATACATATTTTACATTCAAATGAAAAAATTAAAATTTTATTGCCTGGTAACAAAATTATTTTATTTTTAACAATTACCATTGATTGAAAATGTTAAAATGCATTTTCAAGTACTTTACTGTTGTTAAAACGTAAAAGGTTGCAGGTAAACTACCCCTTCCCCTTAACCGATCTTTACCAAAATCAAAAATCCTTTAGATCTCTACAATTCAGGGACGTATGCAAAAACTTATTTGATTCTGTTTGAATTTGCGGCTGTTATCGTTTGCCATAGAAAATACGCTTGATAAAAAAACGTTGCCGGTAAACTACCCCTTCCCCTTAGCCGATCTTCACCAAAAACAATAGGTCTTGAGTACTCTACAAATTAGGGCTGTATGCAAAACAATATTTGATTCTGTTTGAATTTGCGGCTGTTATCGTTTGCCATATAAAATACCCTTGTTAAAAAAACGTTGCAGTTAAACTACCCCTTTCCCTTAACCGATCTTCACCAAAAACAATAGATCTTGAGAACTCTGCAATTCAGGGCTGTATGCAAAACAATATTTGATTCTGTTTGAATTTGCGGCTGTTATCGTTTGCCATATAAAATACCCTTGTTAAAAAAACCTTGCAGTTAAACTACCCCTTTCTCTCAACCGATCTTCACCAAAAACAATATGTCGTGAGTACTCTACAATTCAGCGCTGTATGCAAAAAATTGTTTGATTCTGTTTGAATTTGCGGCTGTTATCATTTCCTTAAGGAAGTAAAAAACGTTCTCTACCAGGCTAACTTCTTTGTGTTGTAATCCAAAATAATCATGATCTAAAGTAATAATTTTTTTTTTATGTGAACGAAGAGTACAGAAAAAACTTGAATGTTGTGAAACCTTATTGACATATTTAACTACAAATTGAAGTAAAAACGATCCATTTATGTTCATGAACAACGATAACACAAGTAGTTATATTTTACAGTTTAATAAGTTATTGACATGTGCAGTTTATTGCTTACAGCCTTGTTTACAGTCAAAATAACATTAAAATTTTTGAAATAATGTAAAATTATGATTTTGACACAAAATATAAGTAATTATGACACACAAAATACAAGTAAATTTGAGGTAAATCATTTCCAAGCAACCATCTTGTTAATTTTCAGCTCATCTAATTCGAATCCTGGACCCGGTAAGTATATTTTATGTTGACAATAGACAACATGGCGGCTACACTAGCCGAAAGGGTAAAATCGTAAATAAAGTTTATCTATTAATAAATTTGTAAGAGTAATTAGAATGTAACAATTGGCGCCTGAACAGGGACCATTTGCATAAATAAAATTTATACAAATATGGACCTGTTTTGAGAAACAGGATGGTTGTTTGGGATGAGTAAATTGGTATGTACTTAAAAATAGACGTAGAAATAGGGTTATGTTTTGATAACTGTAGAATATTGGTGTTGATGTTTTGTAGCAGGTATTGTGAATTAATATGTGTAATTATTGAGTAAATAAAGGGGTATTATATAAATATTTTTTTTGAACATGGCCGAGGCACAAGAAAATAAAGTGAGTGTATCAGGGGAGGCATGGAATAGTACAGAATTCATGCACGAGTTTGAAAGGGTTTTGAAAAGAATGACTGAGGATGATTGGCGTAAATGCAATAATGAGCTTAGACAAATGAAAGAACAAAAAACGGGATTATACGCTTTCTTGAACGAGAATAGTGATGACACTAGTAAACGAAGTAACAAGGTAAGTGAAGGGGTTAGTGAAAGTAAAATAGTGGAAGTGGCTGCGTTAGAGAATAAAATATTAAATAGTGATGATAATGATGATAGTGTAGTGGGGGTAGAAAATGGTAGAGAGACAGACCAATTAAATGAAAATAAAGACGATAAGGTAAGTGGGGTTGAGAATTATGATGATATAAGTAAAAATAGTGGTAAAATAGTTGAAAACGAGGTATTTAAGGGTGATATAATGAAAATAAATAGTGATGATGATAATATAGAGATAGTAATTGAGAGTGAGAGAGTAATGGGAGTAGGGGGTAGAAACAAGTAAAAGGGTAGAAACAAGTGTTATGAGTTAGAGAGAAAGTGTAGAGAGAGTTTACAGGTAGAGGGGTTGGAGAGGGTAAAATTTTCCCGTGGTGTTGTGGTTGTGGGTGAAGAAAATGCTTCACGAGTGTATTTGGGAGACGTATGGTCTACAAATAATTGTCCCTTGATTTTTTGTGCATCTGGTGGAGCCAGATGGTATAGTAATAAAGTTGTATTACCTTCTGCATGGGTTAGTAGAAAAAGGGTGAAATGGCGTTATGGTGAGAGATATTTAGAGAGAGAGTGGTATTTAGATGGGGAGATAGAGTTGATTAAGGTTGGTAGAAATTATAAAGAATTAGTAGAAAGGTTGGGTATGGAGAGAGTGGATAATGATATTGAAATCTTACCGTGTGTTGAAGCTGATATAGCAGCAGTAGATGATGAGGTTGTTAATGGTGAATTTATAACTTACCTAGTTGTGACAGAGTATACTAAAGGCGACATGACAATACTCGATCGTGACCAGTTATATGATATAATAATATGGAATAATCCTGTTGGTATTGTGGAAAAATATGAGAAGTTAAATAATCATTGTATTGATAGTAATAATATAATGTATTTAATAAAAATGATTTGTGTAAACGTAAGATCAGATTGTTATTCGATGATGGTGGTTAAACAGTTGTTGTTCATGAACATTTAATTATGTATAGTGTGACGTCGACATGGATTGTATTATGAAATGATTTGTGGTAAATGATAACAGATAATAATTTGGATTGTATATTACTTCCGTTTCCTTAACGAAATGGAAGTATGGTGATGGCAAAAAAAATCGTGTTCGAGATTATTGCAGATTCTGATTGTACTACACTCAAAACATGAAAAAAAAGTCGTTTTTCGAAAAGTGTCTGTGTGTGTGTCTGTCTGTCTTGTGTCTGTAGATTTTTTACTTCCATGTTCCTTAAGGAAATGGTAGTATGGAGATGGCAAAAAAAATCGTGTTCGAGATTATTGCAGATTCTGATTATACTATACTCAAAACATGAAAAAAAGTCGTTTTTCGAAAAGTGTCTGTGTGTGTGTGTGTGTGTGTGTGTGTGTCTGTCTGTCTATCTGTGTGTCTGTAGATTTTTTTCTATGGCAAACGATAACAGCCGCAAATTCAAACAGAATCAAATAATTTCTTGCATACAGCTCTGATTTGTGGAGTACTCACGACCTATTGTTTTTAGTGAAGATCGGTTGAGGGAAAGGGGTAGTTTACCTGCAACAGTTTTTTTTATCAAGGGTAATTTTGTTTGTTTGGCAAACGATAACAGCCGCAAATTCAAACAGAATCAAATAATGTTTCGCATACAGCCCTGAATTGTAGAGTTCTCAAGACCTGTTGTTTTTGGTGAAGATCGATTAAGGGAAAGGGGTAGTTTACCAGCAACGTTTTATGTTTTAAAAGGGTATTTTCTATGGCAAACGATAAGAGCCGCAAATGTAAACAGAATCAAATAAGTTTTTGCATACAGGCCTGATTTGTTGAGTTCTCAAGACCTTTTGTTTTTGGTGAAGATCGGTTAAGGGAAAGGGGTAGTTTACCTGCACCGTTTTATGTTTTAAAAGGGTATTTTGTATGGCAAACGATAACAGCCGCAAATTCAAACAGAATCATATAATATTTTGCATGCAGTCCTGAATTGTAGAGTTCTCAAGACCTATCGTTATTGGTGAAGATCGGTTAAGGGAAAGGTGTAGTTTACCTGCAACGGTTTTTTATCAACGGTAATTTTACTTCCATGTTCCTTAAGGAAATGGAAGTATGGTGATGGCAAAAAAAAAATCGTGTTCGAGATTATTGCAGAATATGATTGTACTACACTCAAAAATATCGGTATGGAGAACCATACATGACTTCCATATTCTGAGATTTATATTTAAAATCATTTTCACCCAAACAGCCAGGCTGTGTCTTACCTGCCTTTTTATTGCTGTATTAAATGAAAAATATTATATTACATTAAAATGAAAAAATTATAATTTTATTGCCTGGCAACAAAATTATTTTATTTTTAACAATTACCATTGTTTCAAAAAGTTTAAATAAATTTTCAAGTACTTTACTCTTGTTAAAACGTAAAAGGTTGCTGGTAAACTACCCCTTCCCCTTAACCGATCTTCACCAAAATCGAAAGTCATTGAGAACTCTACAATTCAAGGACGTATGCAAAAAATTATTTGATTCTGTTTCAATTTGCGGCTGTTACCGTTTCCCATAGAAAATACGCTTGATAAAAAAACGTTGAAACGTTGCTGGTAAACTACCCCTTCCCCTTAACCGATCTTCACCAAAAACAACAAGTCTTGAGTACTCTACAAATCAGGGTTGTATGCAAAACATTATTTGATTCTGTTTGAATTTGCGGCTGTTATCGTTTGCCATAGAAAATACCCTTGTTAAAAAAACGTTGCAGGTAAACTACCCCTTTCCCTCAACCGATCTTCACCAAAAACAATAGGTCTTGAGAACTCTACATTTTAGGGCTGTATGCAAATAATCTTTTGATTCTGTTTGAATTTGCGGCTGTTATCGTTTGCCATAGGAAATACCCTTGTTAAAACATAAAACGTTACAGGTAAACTACCCCTTTCCCTTAACCGATCTTCACCAAAAACAATAGGTCTTGAGTACTCTACAAATCAGGGCTGTATGCAAAACATTATTTGATTCTGTTTGAATTTGCGGCTGTTATCGTTTGCCATAGAAAATACCCTTGTTAAAAAAACGTTGCAGGTAAACTACCCCTTTCCCTCAACCGATCTTCACCAAAAACAATAGGTCTTGAGAACTCTACAATTTAGGGCTGTATGCAAATAATCTTTTGATTCTGTTTGAATTTGCGGCTGTTATCGTTTGCCATAGGAAATATCATTGTTAAAACATAAAACGTTACAGGTAAACTACCCCTTTCCCTTAACCGATCTTCACCAAAATCAGCAGATCTTGAGAACTCTACAATTGAGGGTTGTATGCGAAACATTATTTGATTCAGTTTGAATTTGCGGCTGTTATCGTTTGCCAAACAAACAAAATTACCCTTGCTAAAAAAAATATCGGTATGGAGAACCATACATGACTTCCATATTCTAAGATTTATATTTAAAATCATTTTCAGCCAAAAAGCCAGGCTGTGTCTTACCTGACTTTTTATTGCTGTATTAAATGAAAAATATTATATTACATTAAAATGAAAAAATTATAATTTTATTGCCTGGCAACAAAATTATTTTATTTTTAACAATTACCATTGTTTCAAAAAGTTTAAATAAATTTTCAAGTACTTTACTCTTGTTAAAACGTAAAAGGTTGCTGGTAAACTACTCCTTCCCCTTAACCGATATTCACCAAAATCGAAAGTCATTGAGACCTCTACAATTCAGGGACGTATGCAAAAAATTATTTGATTCTGTTTGAATTAGCGGCTGTTATCGTTTGCCATAGAAAATACGCTTGATAAAAAAACGTTGCAGGTAAACTACCCCTTCCCCTTAACCGATCTTCACCAAAAACTATACGTCTTGAGCACTCTACAAATCAGGGCTGTATGCAAAACATTATTTGATTCTGTTTGAATTTGCGGCTGTTATCGTTTGCCATAGAAAATACCCCTGTTAAAAAAACGTTGCAGGTAAACTACCCCTTTCCCTCAACCGATCTTCACAAAAAACAATAGGTCTTGAGAACTCTACAATTTAGGGCTGTATGCAAATAATCTTTTGATTCTGTTTGAATTTGCGGCTGTTATCGTTTGCCATAGGAAATACCCTTGTTAAAACATAAAACGTTACAGGTAAACTACCCCTTTCCCTTAACCGATCTTCACCAAAATCAACAGATCTTGAGAACTCTACAATTCAGGGCTGTATGCGAGACATTATTTGATTCTGTTTGAATTTGCGGCTGTTATCGTTTGCCAAACAAACAAAATTACCCTTGCTAAAAAAAAACCGTTGCAGGTAAACTACCCCTTTCCCTCAACCGATCTTCACCAAAAACAATAGGTCTTGAGAAATCTACAATTCAGGGCTGTATGCGAAACATTATTTGATTCTGTTTGAATTTGCGGCTGTTATCGTTTGCCAAAAAAAAAATTTCCCTTGATAAAAAAAACCGTTGCAGGTAAACTACCCCTTCCCCTCAACCGATCTTCACCAAAAACAATAGGTCGCGAGTACTCTACAAATCAGGGCTGTATGCAAAAAATTATTTGATTCTGTTTGAATTTGCGGCTGTTATCGTTTGCCAAAAAAAAAATTTCCCTTGATAAAAAAAACCGTTGCAGGTAAACTACCCCTTCCCCTCAACCGATCTTCACGAAAAACAATAGGTCGCGAGTACTCTACAAATCAGGGCTGTATGCAAAAAATTATTTGATTCTGTTTGAATTTGCGGCAGTTGTCGTTTGCCATAGAAAATACGCATGATAAAAAACGTTGCTGGTAAACTACCCCTTCCCCTCAACCGATCTTCACCAAAAACAATAGGTCTTGAGTACTCTACAAATCAGGGCTGTATGCAAATAATCTTTTCATTCTGTTTGAATTTGCGGCTGTTATCGTTTGCCATAGGAAATACCCTTGTTAAAACATAAAACGTTACAGGTAAACTACCCCTTTCCCTTAACCGATCTTCACCAAAAACAATAGGTCTTGAGAACTCTACAATTCAGGGCTGTATGCGAAACATTATTTGATTCTGTTTGAATTTGCGGCTGTTATCGTTTGCCAAACAAACAAAATTACCCTTGCTAAAAAAAAAACCGTTGCAGGTAAACTACCCCTTTCCCTCAACCGATCTTCACCAAAAACAATAGGTCGCGAGAACTCTGCAAAACCGGGCTGTATGCAAAAAATTATTTGATTCTGTTTGAATTTGCGGCAGTTATCGTTTGCCATAGAAAAAAAATCTACAGACAGACACACAGACACACAGACACACAGACAGACAGACAGACACACAGACACTTTTCGGAAAACGACTTTTTTTCATGTTTTGAGTGTAGTAGAATCAGAATCTGCAATAATCTCGAACACGATTTTTTTTGCCATCACCATACTTCCATTCCTTAAGGAATATGGAAGTAAAAACGTTCTCTACCAGGCTAACTTCTTTGTGTTGTAATCCAAAATAATCATGATCTAAAGTAATAATTTTTTTTTTATGTGAACGAAGAGTACAGAAAAAACTTGAATGTTGTGAAACCTTATTGACATATTTAACTACAAATTGAAGTAAAAACGATCCATTTATGTTCATGAACAACGATAACACAAGTAGTTATATTTTACAGTTTAATAAGTTATTGACATGTGCAGTTTATTGCTTACAGCCTTGTTTACAGTCAAAATAACATTAAAATTTTTGAAATAATGTAAAATTATGATTTTGACACCATAAAATTTAAGTATTACAATGCTCTAGTATTACTTTAGGACAAGTAAATTTTCAAGTCGCATATGAGTTTTAAGTTGATTGTACAAATGTCAAGCAGCATAGGGAAACATACCATATCCTTGTGCAGCTCGCAGTGTTAGTGTTGTTACACTTCCCCTCTTTGGATAAAATGTTAACAGTGCTGGGTTATACAATACAAATATAATACACACAAGTATATCACAGGATATACAGTATGTTAAACATTATGTAAGCATATCACATTATGTTAAACATTAAAATTATTATTAATATTTTTATTTTTAGAGGTAATAGCAGTAGTAATAGTGGTAGACACAAATTCTTCTATTGGAACAGACCCTCCAGATTAAAATTCATTTCTTCATATTTAAAATGTAAAATGAACCTGAAAACAATTTTCAACATTCCTATTTCTACTATTTCCATTGTAGAGGGGAGCTGAATGTAATATGTATTGACAGTGAATATAACAAATCACATACACAGTAAGCTCACACTATTGAACTGCTGTAATTACTACAAAAGAAATACTTTTAGAATACCACAACATTGATAAACATTGTGTTGCAAGTTAATTATAGTTGAACACTGTTATTTTGGAGCAGCAAGAAAAAACCTTGAGGAATTCGTGGTTTTTCATAAAACGATTTTCATAAAAATTACCATACACAATGTAGGTTTATCTATGTCAATTATGCTTATGTTTGTGATGTTACTATTAAAGTTATCCTTACCGCCCTTAGTGAGCACTTAGTAGATACAGACCTCTGCATCACTGACGCATACAAATGTTGTCAGATACATGAAATAATTTCTTTGCATTTCATTTATATTTCTTCTTGTTTTGTATCATGATAGGAAAATTTTATTTTAAAGCACAAGTCACGTATGTGAAAGTGAAAGGAATGTGGACTGACTTTCATCATGATCATGAAGTATTTCTGAGCATAAGAAAGATACAATGAAAGTACGTCCATAAGAATTAACTTTGTGTAGACCATAAATATCTGTAATAAGTTGCAATAGGCCCAGATTAATTTATGTTAGTGTGTAATATAATGAGTTTTAATTTCATTTATTTTAAAAGACATAGGAGTATAGAGATAATATGGTCATGTTCTACACTACAGCAAGTGAAATAAATTTAGAATTTTAACTAAAATTATTATAGAAATTAATGAAAAAAATAGTTTTAAAAATTTTGTAAAACAGAACATCTGCTTAGTAAATCAAATACAGTAGTCTCGTTTATCCGACCTTCGCTGATCCGACCTACGGCATTCCGTATTATCTGACATCCCACCACCAAAAAAACAACAACAACAAAACGCATTAATCGGCAACAAGAACTGCAAGTTGCGAGCATGAGCGTAGTCTATTTTTTGTTGCTCCCGACTCTACCGCAGCTAATTAGTTACCCCAACTGTACAGTCTACACTATGACTCATGTGTCTGTCATTCACCCTACCCTCACTCACTCACTGTCACAACTCACTACTCAGTGGAGTGCAGTGCAGTTTATCATTGTATGCGGATCGGTTTATCATCTGTTACATGCGTATGTGTCTGTGTGTGTTAATTTGGCAAATGTTGTTGTGTTGTTTAAAAGTTGAAATTTATGCAAGTATAGCGATGAAAAGAAAGAAAGTTGTTGTATCGATGGAACAAAAACTTGAGGCACTCAAGAGACTGGACAAGGGAGAGACAATGCAGAAGGTAGCTGACGACTTTGGCGTTGGACGGGTAACAGTAGGAGACTGGAAAAAACGAATAGAAATAGAAAAATGGTGTGCATCAAGAGTTACAGAGGGTGCATTAAAAGAAAGAAAAACTATGAACAAATGTGACTATGAAAAAGTTAGTGAAGCTTTGTATGTTTGGTTTACACAGTTTAGGGACAAAGGTGTGCCTATTTCAGGGCCTATTTTATAGCAAAAAGCGTTGCATTTTCATAATGAATTCAATGAAGGGGACCCAGATTTCACAGCAAGTGTCGGTTGGCTCGACCAATGGAAGAAACGCTACGGTATCCGTCAGTTAAGTGTTTGTGGTGAAAAAACTATCATCGAATTTTGAAGAAATGGAAGCATTCAAAAATAGATTTCAGGAATTTATTGAAACTGAAAGCCTAACGGGTGATCAGACATTTAACTGTGATGAGTCAGGCCTTAATTACAAAATGTTACCTAGTAAGAGTCTTGCAGCCAGAACTGAAGCGGCAGCCCCTGGCTACAAGCATAGTAAGGAAAGGCTGACAATTTTAGCATGCAGCAATGTTACAGCAAACCTCAAAATGGACCTTCCAATGATTGGAAAGTCCAAAAATCCTAGAGCCTTTAAAACAGTTTCAAAAAACGCTCTTCCTGTAAAATACTACAGTCAGAAAAGCGCATGGATGAGCAGTGAAATTTTCAAAGACTGGTTTTTTAAGGAATTCATTCCTTCAACAGAGAAGTTTTTGAAAGAAAATAATTTACCCACAAAAGCAGTTTTGTTGGTAGATAATGCTCCAACGCACCCTGATGCAAAGGAGCTTCAAGATGGTGACATTAAGGCAATGTTTCTGCCCCCCAATGTAACCGCCATATGCCAACCTATGGATCAGGGCATTTTGGAAACGATAAAAAGGAACTATCGCAAGAAGCTACTGTCCACAGTGATAGAAGAAATTGAAGAAGGACAAGACATGATTGAAAAATTGAAACGCATCAATGTAAAGGATGTTGCTTATTGGGTTGCAAGGGCCTGGGCTGACGTATGGGCTCCAACAATTGCCAAATCATGGAAGAAGCTGCTAGGCGATGATGAAAGTATGGAAACGGAAAGCACAGATGAAACCGAAGAAACCATTCTACCTTTAGTGCAACGTATCCCTGGATGTGAGGATGCATCTTTGCAAGAAATCGATAGTTGGATGAAGGATGATGATCAGTATGTAACTGATTGAGAAATTGTCGTTCTTGTCAATTGCGATGACAACGAAATTGAAGATCAAGATCAAGCACCAACTGTTGAGCCTCTCACAAGTTCACATAACGACGGAGTTAAGGCTCTAGAAACTGCAATTAAATACATTGAGCAACAAGAAGAAGCTACAGGAATCGACATAATGATGCTGCAAAGATGGCAAGACTTGGCAGCAAAGAAACGGCACTCATCAGGAAAGCAGACTACGATCAAAAATGTCTTTAAATCATCAAAGGACGCACAGGACAAAACTTTTTAAGTGTATTTAACTTCAGAGAATTCTGTAACTGTAAGTTTATATTTTCAGTTAATTGTTTCTGTTGTTTTGTTGTAAAACATGATTATTAGGTTCATAATGTGTAAAATTATAATATAGTTTGAAATTATAACATAGTTTGATGTTTAATAGGCTTTTTCTTAACACTTCCCTATTATCCGACATTTTTGCTTATCCGACATTCTGCCGGCCCATTTATGTCGGATATGCGAGAATCTACTGTACATCTAATTTATTTAGTATTATAAAGAAATACAAGTATGTTCATGTATGGTTCCTGAAAAAAATGTAGTATACACTACATTGTATTAATACATTGCAATGTAGTACACTACATTGATTTTTATAATGCTAATATACTAGTATAATTAAAAATTTGATAAGTTTTTAAAGTTAAAGCATACTAATTAAATGAAATCTCTTTCTCCAATACATATATGTACATATAAATGATGAACTATAATACAGTGTAGCATCAGATTTGTCTCGGTCAAGGAATAACAGTGTTTGATGTATAGTTTCCACAGTTCAATAAAATAAGCTCAGGAGGTGAACAGCAATCTCAACTGAGTGAGAAGAGTCTTCCTATGCTTAAAGTCATCTTTAAGGTCAGTTTCAGTAAACTAGTCCATACTGACAAGGACATATCAAGAAACAGGCCAAAACTTATTAAATATGATTTCGCAGTGTTTTGTAATTATGAAATTATAAATAATATAATAGTCTCATAAATTGTTAATAATGTAACAAATTAATAACAGAGTGGATTTTTAAAATTTTGAAATATTAATATAATAGTACAATAAAGTAATTATATATTTTTCCTAAACAAACGCCCCATAAAATAAAATGCACATATACACAAGAATCAGAGTTCTATTTTAACCAAACAATCAGTAAAGTGTTTAACCAATTTAATTTTTTATATTTTATAATAGCCATTGTTCGATTATTAAATGATTGTCATAAAATAATACTGAGATTTTGGACCAAGTACAAATATATATATATATATATATATATATATATATAGTAAGGACAATAAGCCTAAATAATAAAAGATTCAAATGAAAATAATATACTATAATATACCAATATTGTGTTTAAATAATATTAATTCATTACTACAGTAATGACAATACAATTAAGTAAGTTGTTATATATTTTATTCTAAATACAACCTAAGTATCATCATTATAGTTATTGAATTGAAAGAGAAATTCACTGATTTCTGTAGTTCAACAAAAACTTTTCACAGAAGTATATTACATTTTCTCTTTACAAGTAACTTTTGTATAGAATTTCAATGTTAGAAATTTACACCTGAAAGTCTAGACCACTATATATACCACAACCACAAGAAAATTTTGTGGAATTGACAGGTATCAGATTAATTGTTAAATAATTTAAGAAATGTTGGCATACTTTACCTCCAACAGAATTATAAAAAATTATTTTAACACACATAACAATGTGAAGTGAATGTTATATAATTAATGGCATTTTTAATTATATCATTATTCACAATATTATTAATGATATTATTATTGATGATTTTTGTATAAACAGGGTACTAGTCATTAACACTGTCCCTTAGCACTTCATTAATCTGATTTTTAATAGAGAAAAAAGAAGACAAAAATAAAAAGTTAAATCACTTTTTATAATGTTCAATTTGAAAGCAGGTATTTTTCTACCTTAAAAATGTAAAAAATAAATAATCTTTGGTTTTTAAGATTCAATACTTAATCAAAGAATCAAATCTTGAAAATGTGTGTGTGTGCGTCAATGAAGACTCTAAATACTATA
This sequence comes from Magicicada septendecula, assembly GCA_034769895.1. NCBI lineage: Eukaryota > Metazoa > Arthropoda > Insecta > Hemiptera > Cicadidae > Magicicada > Magicicada septendecula. The sequence continues at coordinate 265,237,110 of CM068372.1, forward strand.
CTGTAGTGTGTCCAACCATGTTAAATCAATTTTAATTCAATTTGTCAATTCATTAATAATAAAACACCATGCTGAGACTCGCTTTCTTTGTAGAATAAAAGAAATCACAAGCCACAACCCTACTTTATACAGTTATCAGTGGAACTGAATAATGACCTTAAATATAACATCATAATAGTGCACGCACACATACACATTATGTACGCATGCAAATATATGTTATATATAATCTCTTGCATTTTAACTGATAGCTTACAAACTGTTTTACATTGCAAATTTAAATACAGACTATCCCATCATACAAAATTAAATAACATTTGAAACTACAAACTTTTACCAAATAAATATTAAATTAAAGTATTCTAAAATGTGATATTTTTTCTATTTTCTTAATTTCAACAAAATGCACTTAATTTCAACATAGACACATAGAGTTCAATTTCTTGATGCACAAATTTTTTAAGTTTTTAATTAATGATATATAAGACAAGATGAATTCACATTTAATTGTATGATATGTTTGATGCATTAATTTGTATATTCCCATCACCAGGCACATGACTTGTATGGTGAAATAATTACATTGGTTGGTTATCCTATTGATGGTGACATTAGGACTGAGTGTTCTACGTTGATTGTGGCATTGTTAATTTGTTCACCAGACTTTTTGTTTATGAGTGTTTTAAACATCTTATAAATTTATACAATTTTAAAGAATCTTGTGATTTAAAAATGTTGACATGTTGTATTGATTTGAATTCCAGTCATTTGAATTCAAATATCATAATTTGTTTTGTGTTTTATGTGTGTATATGTGTAAACTCACATTTTATTTGTACAGTGCACGCCGCTTATTGTGATCATGGATAATTTTATCATTCGGATATTCTTATCACTTTCATGAAGACCCGTCCGGACTTTTCAATATTAAAACATTGAAAAATTTCGCTTATTGTAATCAATAATTCGGTTTGTGTTATCACATTTTTGCTTTCGTAAAACTTTTGTCTGAGAATATCTGGGGTGACTGTACTGCATTCACAAAACAAATTACACTGTCTGTGACTCTTTGTCCCTCTGGTCATAGTGTTTACAAGTTCTGAAGGACGAAGTAGAAGGGGGTGCAGTCGGCCATTCACCCGCTCAACTTTCACTTTCAACCTATAAACCCATGTTCGACCCTTCAGTATAGCTACAGCTTTTACATTGTGAAGTTTACGTCATTGCAGTAACATTATGACTAGTGTGGAGAATAAACGTAAAGATTTAAACCTTAAAGAAAAACTTTCAATCATAGAACGCTATGACAAATTGTGTAAAATGAGTCAACGCAGTGTGGCAGTGCAGTTACAGATTTCACAACCTCTTCTGTGCAAATTGTAAAAAAATCGGGACAGTATTGTGAGGGCTGGAAAAGAAAACCAAAACTTGAATTGTAAGAGGTTTCGTGGCGGAAAAGACAATGAGGTTAGCAACAGAAGGATGGTTTCATCATTGGAAGAAACAAGAGAACATTGTGTACAAACGAATGCATGGTGAACAGAAGGATGCTGATTTCTCTGATGCTGAAAGATGGATAGAAGAGGAGTGGCCAAAAATTATATCCATGTACTCTCCGGATTGTGTGTTTAATGCAGACGAGACCGGACTGTATTATCGCGCCTTGCCTGAGCATACTTATTTGTTCAAGAATGAAAGTGCTAAAGGGTGTAAGACATCCAAGGGGTGGTTAATTGTTTTGTGCTGCGTAAATATGAATGGTAACAAAGAAAGGCTTCTGGTAATTGGCAAAAGCAAGAACCCACGATGCTTTAAAGGTGTGAAGAAATTTCCAGTAGACTATCATTCAAACTCTAATGCATGGATGACTGCATTAATATTCAAAGAATGGCTAATAAAATGGGATAGTAGGTTAAACAGGAAGATCGTCTTGCTGATTGATAATTGTACAGCACACAATGTAAACTGTGAGTTAAAGAACTTCAATCTTGTGTTCTTACCTGCCAACATGACTTCATTGATACAACCATGTGACCAGGGGATCATTCGAACCCTAAAGGGATATTATCACCATGAGATGTGCACAAGAATCCTAGAAAACATGGAGAATACAAAAGAACTGAGTGCAAATGACCTTGCAAAAAAACCAATGTTCTTGAGGCCCTGCATCTCCTGGCCATGTCATGGAATAATGTCTCAGGAAGTACAATTCAGAACTGCTTCAAGCATGGAGGATTTTCAAAACAGGCCCCAGAATCTGAAGATACAGCAGACATTCGTCCATTAGACATGACTGTAGACGAATTTCAAGAATGGATGGAGATCGACGAAGACATAATTGTTGCTGCTAGACCGACAGAAGACAACGTGTGTGAAGCTGCCACATCCTCAGACTCACAAGTGGGAGAAGAAGAGGCTGAACCAGAAGATGATGATGCTACTGAACCTCCTCAACCTCCAACAAACGCTGAAATGAGAGAGGCGTTAAAAGTGTTACGATGCGGTGTCCAGCACAGGTCAGTAGATTTTCAGAAACATTATGAGTATGATCGCTTTATTAATGATCTATTGAGAAAAACCCAGAGGCAAACAACAATAAAAGACTTTTTTAATTGATGCCGATACAGTTGGCCTACATGTAAGTTTTTGTTGTACTGTACTACGTTTCATTATACTGTATCTAGTGTACTAGCAAGTGAATAAACAACTTTCCAAAGTTCCACTTGGTTCTTTCATTCATTGTTATCAATCGGTTAATGTTATCAGGCTAGCTATGTCCTAAAGTGATCACAATAAGCGGCGTGCATTTTATTAGATTTTCCGAAATCTTCATAATAGTATCTTGGTATGGCATACTTGTTATTAGTGACATAGGATCAATATTATTAACACACATGAATTGATGCCCCATTTCAAGTTATGTTGTATGGAACTTGAAATTTTTTGTGGAGAACAGACAAAAAAATTTTGTTAATAATACTTTGAGTACTTGAATACATGTAAAAAACTGAACACTATAATCAAGTTTATCAGCATATAAATGATGGTGACAGGATTAAACATGTTGTGTTTCTGATATTTAGTGTTTGAAAAATTGTGTTGTGTTTTGTATTAACTTGAATTTTTTGTGTTTATGTTTGTGTATATGTAGATTTCCAATACATTACCTAAATATTCATTAAATTGTGTTTATATAGTATGTGATTTATTAGCATCATGTTGTCAATGTCTATGGCCGTCTGAGGATTCATGTCCTGCTTTTATGAAATGCATTACCACTACACTGTACAACAATGCTACTACTGAAATAAGTACTAGTGCTGTATCAGTAGCTTCACGCTATTGATAACATGTGCAATATTACTCCTAAGGGTCACTTTAGAATCAGTCATCACTTCAATACAGGAGATGTAGGGCTAAGATGTAATTGCCAGCTTCAAAAGCATGAGAGTATCCATCTCCTTCTTATTGATTACTGGAACTGTCTTTATTTTGCTGGCATCCAATCTAGACCAATTGATTTCATCCAGTTATGTATAACATTTATAGCTTCATCAAAAATATTAATGATTTCTTTTACATAATTGGTGATAATTTCTATGTTAATGTCACCTGCTAATGTTACCTAGATGATATTTTCAGGAAGCACCAGCCTCAGTAATCTATTAAACATGATATTTCAAACCACTGGGCCAAGTACCAGCTCTGTAGGATCCCTTCTGATGACCTTATAGTTCTGAAGGCCATTCTATGTTCTGTATGACAGAGGCAATCCACAACTATACTCATGAAAGCTACTTTTTTTTATTATAGTGTAGAGTCAAACAAATAGTTTTCAAGAGACAGAATTCATTGTTTGGTTAGTTAATTAGTTTGGTAGAATTTGAGCTATAATGTGACTTGCAATGGAACACTATTGATTGCACTTCAAAAAATTTGTTTAGCACCTTCTTTTCCTTTATCTTTCCCATTTCAATTTTGATACCTGTATCAACATAATGTCAATCTTGATTGTTCTAAAATTTAATTAGGTTTCATTATACTGAGATTATAGACTATTGTGTAAGAATATTACATAAGAGCATTATCATGTTTGATATTTAATTAAATAAATTTTTCAATAATTGGTCTCAAAGAAGTATGAAAAGAAAAATCATTTTAGTCTGTCCTTCTGAATTAAATAATGCTTTTGATAAATGCAATTATTAGCATGAATTATCCAGTATGAGGTGTGTGTGTGTGGGGGGGGGGGTGCAAATGTGCACGTGGGAGGAGAATGAGCAGGTGACAAGAAGAAAGTGATAAAATGAAAGTAATATGTAAGAGCAACACTAATTCATTATGCTTTTATTTTTAATTTTTATTAAATTAATTTTATGTCAGTTTGTTCTCAGCTTGCTTGCTTCATACCTTTGCAACATTTATTATTCTCTTTATGTTCTTTAATAAGTCTTATTTTATATTCTCCTTAATAGTAATATCTTCCTAACTCTATAATAGTAATTTCTTCTTGAAGGTTATATATTCATTATATTACATAACATTCTGATTTTTAAAAAGGGTTTCTCTTTTTTTTACAGTTGAAAGTAAATAACAAATGAAGCTGCTTTCAAGATTCTCACAACTGCCAAAACAGTTTAACATTCTATTTTGGTTGACACAAGTCACAGGGATTATTCTTTGTGCAATTGTCATGGTATGGGTATTTTATTACAGAGGAGGTGTTGGCTGGACTGAAGCTCGTCAGGAATTCAACTGGCATATAGTATCATTTACAATAGGAATGATTTACTTGTATGCCAATGGTAATTATTTAGTTACCAAGTTGTAATTTCTTCATAATATCAGAAATTTTGTTAATGTAATATCCAAGAGTAAAAAGAAACAGGTGTTACACCTGTTTCAGGTGTACAGGTGTAATGATCGAAATTACAATTTTAAGTAATGGTACTTATATTCAGTGGCGTATCTAAAATTTAACCTTGTGAGGGGTCTAGGATCGGGTTGGCTTCATAAAAAGAAAAAAGAGGTTGAGACTAATAAACATTACTATTGTTAAAGTAGCTGTCTTAAAGTAGCTGATTTAAAGTATCTTTGAAATCAGTCCTATTAAAGTAAACAGTAATAATTCAATAAAAATACGCATTATTCAAACATTGTTTATAAGATACATATTGACTAAATTTATTTTCCTATATTTCATATTTCAAATGTATACACTAATGCTGTATACTAAATCTGTTTGTATATTTAAAGAAGAGTTACTACTATATTAGTGTGCACAGCTAAAAAATTAATAAGACAGCCTAAAAATTAAGAGGTTAACAAAATTCGTAAAATTTTTCAACCCTCTGGGGGAGGGGGTCCGGTCCCGCATTTGACCCTCCCATGAATATGCCCCTGCTTATATTGATGCTAATAAATGTACTGAATGCTTCATACACGCAGGTGAGATATGATAAGAAAGTATGGAGATTAATCCTATAATAAATAAACAAACCAAAAGGTAGTGAGCTAATTTTGATTGGTTGATTTAGGTTTACTAGATCAAAAAGATTCACACTGGTCTAGAGAAATGTTTCTTGATGCATGAGATTTAATAACTTACACCAACAACCTGAAATTTCAAATACATTTGTTTTGAAAAAATCTGATTTCAGAGCGAATAATCAATATACAAGCAATAGTCAAGTGCACCAATATTGAAATAATTATTGGTTAGTATGTGGTCAGTCTTGAAACCACAAATTGAGCTTGTTTAGAAAAAATAGAATAATGTCTGTTAACAACAAATCAAATGGTCCAGTTCTCTTTGTACTCTCACCAAAGTTAAAGAACAATTTACAATTTGGCAGTGATGTAAATGAACATGCTAGTGATGTCCATGACAAATATACACCAGTACATTATTAAAACTATTATGGTATGGGCTGTTGGGCCATGGTCAATTTACTTGTTTTTATGTTTAAATGTTTCGGCCACATTTCTGGATGACATCTTTAGTAGAAAAAGAAGAAAAAAGAAATATAAAAAGAAACATTTAGACATGAAAACATAAGCAACCGATTAGCCAGAATATAATAGTTTTAGCAATGTTGACTCCAGCTGTGATAGCCTTTGTGACAAATACAACCATGTTGACAAGATTCACTATTCCATAAAATCATTGGAACCCTGAGAAACCTATGGTATTATTAAATATTTGTTGTCAACCAGTCCACTCTTAAATGAAGAATTCAGAAATTTTGATTAAGTAAAATTGGTTTGAGAAGAACATAAAGTCCTAATAATTTTGTGACATCTTTCTTTATCTTGCCTAATTAAAGATGTCAAAAGGTTTTTCACAGTTATTAACTAAGTTATTCCATCTTTCACAATTTACAAATTGATTCTTAAATCTAACTATTAAATTTTTTTGAGCATGTATAAATCGAAGACTTTTGTTTAAGCTAACTAAAATTTACTTTCACAATATAAAATGTAAATAATATTGAACTAATAAATAATTACCAAAATGGTAATAAATAAGTAAATTATGTGTGTTGGGGTTATCATCTTAGAATTAAAAAATACACAACTATAGAACTGTTAAAACATAATTTAAAAACTCTAATATCAACAAACACAAAATCAAAAATATTAAACAGCATATTCTTGACATATAAATAACCTCTACAATTCAAACATTCCTAATGGTACCAGTGACCTAATCTCTACGATATTACTTCAGTGAGTCGATGTCATTACCACTTTCACATAACATTTGAAATACAGTACCTATATTTTTAATTTGACTTTATAATTTTTTATAAAATATACTACTTTGAATTGTGGAATATAATTTTAATTTATTATATGACTTCATGAATATTGATCATCTTGACATACTGGTGATTAAAAATCACTGTGACCTTGTAGTCTATTCAATGAGGCGTAAAAACCAACAAAACTAGGGAATTGTAGAAAGTCTCCATGGATTTTTGTAATTTTTTTTATTGTCTTCCTACAAGCTTATACAGCAAAGTTAAAAAAAAAATTTGACCGCTCTCACCCTTAAAGGGTTGAAAAACGCCCCTAAAGGGTTAAAAATATAAAAAACCGTTAGGACAACATTTAAAAACCCTCGACATGGGTATATATAGGTTTTTTGGGTCACTGATCACGATTCCGAGGTCAAACTGCACGTGTGGTTCAATGGGGTGGTTTTAAGGGTGAAAATAGACAAAATTAGGGGTTAATAACATAATATTTTGCTCAAAAGCTTTCAACATGGATATATATAGGTTTTTTGGGTCGCTGATCACGATTCCGAGGTCAGACTGCACGTTTTTTTTGGTACAAAGGGGTGTTCTAAGGGCGAAAATAACCAAAATTAGGGGTTGATAAAATAATATTTTGCTCGAAAGCTCTCGACATGGGTATATATAGGTTTCTTGGGTCGCTGATCATGATTCCGAGGTCAGACTGCACTTGTGGTGCAAAGTTGTGGTTTTAAGGGCGAAAATAGCCAAAATTAGGGGTTGATAACATAATATTTCGCTCAAAAGCTCTCGACATGGGTATATATAGGTTAAAATTCAAATTCCGCGAAAAAGTAACAAATAATAAAAAAATATTTTTATCTTAAAAACTATAATATACAAAATACTTCATATTTATTATTTATTTTCGACTTCCACGTAGTAGCCGTTGATAAAATAAGAAGTTACCGAATTTTATCATCATTGAGCGCTCACATTTTTGACCATAACTCAATGGTTAATTTTAAAGATCAGAAATAAAAATAAATGCATTTTGTAGAAAATTAAATGGGCTACAACTTTTTTGGGATGGACCATAGTAAAAAAAAACCTACTGTTTTTAAGATATTGTACTTAGAAACAAAAAAATTGTATCAAAATCTTATAAACACACCTTGTAACAGTTGTAACATGTCGAAAAATACTTAAAAAACATGAAATAAGAATGAAAATATTCGCCTTTTTATGAGCTATATTTTTGGTCAATATCAATTTTTTGATAAAACGCTTTGTTTTCAAGATATTTTTTGAAAACGACAAATTTTCTCTGAAATCAGAAAAATTAAAATTTACGAAAACGGTACGCATTTCTGATCTATAATACATAAAAAAAATTGAGGACATTCCTAGTATAATAGACAATCTAAATCTACAATATCTCGCACCAATATGAAAAACTGACAAAATGGCGACCATTTTATTTTTGATTTAAAAAACAAATTTTAAGAATGTTTACTATTTTGCTCTGTAACTTCGTTGTTTTTCAAGATATTCAAAATATCGAATTACCATTTTATAGGAAATTTCAAGAGCTTTCATTTAATAATAATATCATTGCAAGCTGCGTTACTACTCATTGATAAATATCAAGTTTAAGTTCCCTTCTTCAGTTAAAAAATTAAGAGTTGACATTTTGTATATAGCATATCTCGATAACAATTCAATACATGGGGACGAAATAAAGTGCAAATTGTTTCTTATTGAATTAGCTTTTATTTTGATCCTTATAAGTTTTTCCGAAAAGTTGATAGTTTTCGAGTAAAGTACGAAAACCCCTCCAAAAACATCGAATTTTTCGCAAAAAACGCAATTTTCCAGTCTGAATAACTAAAAAAACAACGCATTTTTCAAAAAACTTTATTCTACATTATTTACTTAGAATTTGATTTTATATCGATTTCTGGGGTCAGTTTAATTTTTTTCTTTTTACCCTCTAAAAAGGGGTGGAAACCACCCTTAAATTCAAAAGCGGCAAAAAATTCTTTTTAACTTTTTTCTATAAGCTTTAAGGAAAACAATAAAAAAATCACGAAAATCCATGGAGACTTTCTACAATTCCCTAGAAAAATCTCCATTGAATGAATAGACTATTGCCTATAATACAGTATTCGTTGTATTAAAAACCTCTTGGTGTCGGGAATTGTAAATGGTTCAAGTAAGAAGACTGAGTCCCACAAAGGTGCGCATTTTGTCACAAATAATAATTTTTTTATTGAATACTGGCTGTTTTCAATATCTGTATATGCCAGAAAATCAGTGGTTACAGAATGACGAGTTGCTGGACTGGGTGAACTTTTGTTACAGTAGACTTTTGTTATTTGTTAAACATACAAAAAACTTTGGACGTTCAAATGCATAAAAAACTGTAATGCAATAGATAACAATATGAGATAGGCTACATACAGTGTTTAAAATAAACTAAGGTGGTGAAAACATTCTAATTAATTATGGTTCCTTTAGTTTTGTATTTGAAGTGTGTAATTCTTTTTACACTAGATAGCATATATTCACTAAGTTATGTTTATTGTTGTCACTATGTATGTTGTGTTTATTTATTTAGGATATGTATTTGTATTTGTGTGAAGTGCTCTCTTGCATAATAAAGGCTTTGATATTGGTTTTCTGAATTGTTTTTCTGAATGAGCCATAAATAAGCAGCATTTTATTTATGGTCCATTAAACAGTCTCAAAGCTTTTATTTCTTTTGAAGTGTGAACACAATCCAGTGGCCTTTGCACATACTTTAACAAGTACAGAAGACACCATTGCTTATAGACCAACAACGCTGAAACAGAAAAAAATAAATAGTAAGAAACAGGGGCGCAGCCAGGAATTTCTCCTGGGGGAGGGGGATTAACTCTACTATTTTTAGGGTGGGCAGATGCGGTCTACCGGGGCCTAATATATGTCTTGCACACATCTGATGTATTTTGCGGACCTTATGTCATATTGAGAAAACTTAAATTATGCATGTACATAATTTATAACTGTGATAAATAGGGAAAGGGTAGTATTAAGGTACACAGGGTTGTAGGTTGGCAATAAATAGAAAAGTTTTCCAAAAGTAAATTTTAAATTTGTTTATTCATTGTTACAGAGAAATATTGAGTCTTCGTGACTTTCGAGAAAGTTCGTCAAGTACTTCATCCTCAGTTACACAGATTCTCTCGTGTACGAGGTTTGTTCAAAAAAAGACCGGACTGTTGTCATACAAACTTTATTACTGTAATTACAACATTACACATGTTTGTCCCCTTCAAAGTACTCCCCCCTGCTTGCAACACACCGCTCCCATCATGTCTGCCACTGTTGGAATGCTCCCTGGAACTCGTTTCGTGAGATGGTGCGTAGCTGTCTCTGCGAATTCTTTTGAATCTCGTCAGCACTTTGAAAACGACGTCCTTTCAGGGTGGTTTTCAATTTTGGAAACAGGAAAAAGTCCGCGGGGGCCAAGTCTGGAGAGTACGGAGGGTGAGGAAGGACGGCTATTTCGTTACCGGCCAAAAATTGGCTGACTAGCATGAGACAGGTATTTGGACCGGTGAAGGAAGGGAATATGTATAGGATCCGAAATAACAGTGAGATAAATGAGTTGATTGGTGGACAAGACCTGGTGAGGCACATAAAATCAGCTAGAATTAGATGGCTGGGACACGTATCCCGTATGAATGTTACGAGGATGCCCAAAACTATATTAAGTGGAACGATATTGGGCAAAAGAAGAAGAGGCAGGCCTCGAAGAAGATGGCAGCAGGATGTGGAAGAAGATCTGAGAAAGATGGGCATTAGGAACTGGAGACTGAGGGCAATGGACAGAGATGAGTGGAGACAGGTCGTAGCGGAAGCCAGGGCTCACCATGGGCTGTAGTGCTGGAGAGTAGTAGTAGTAGTAGCAGAGACGAGTGGCTTGGCGCGTTGTCATGATGCAACACCCAGCTCTAGTTTTTCCACAGCTCAGGCCTCTTCCGGCGCACATCTTCCCTCAAACGCCTTAAAACTTGTACGTAGAACTCCTTGTTAACAGCCTGACCCTGTGGCACGAATTCGTGGTGGACTACTCCTCGATAATCAAAAAAAATAATCAACATCAACTTCAAGTTTGACCGACTCATGTGTGCTTTTTTCGGTCGGAGCGACATTTTTCCAATCCATTGTGACGATTGCGCCTTGGTTTCGATGTCGTAGCCATAAACCCATGTTTCGTCTCCTGTTATGATGGTTTTTATGAAGTTTTTGTCGGTACTGGCACGATCAAGCAGCTCTTGGCTGATCTTGACACGGTTCTCCTTCTGGTCGTCGGTAAACAGACGTGGCACGAGTTTTGCAGAGACGCGATGCATGCCAAGTTTTACGGTCAAAATTTCGTGGCACGACCCGATGCTGATGCCGACTTCCTCAGCAACCTCTCGCACAGTCAAACGACGATTTGCACGAATCACGGAACGAACAGCATCGATGTTTTCATCGTTTGTTGACGTCGAAGGTCGTCCCGATCTTGACTCTTCCTCAATCGATGTTCTGCCCGATTTAAAACGTTTAAACCACTCGTGACACTGCGAACGGCTCATACAGTCTTCCTTATAGGTTTGCTGAAGCAAAGCCCACGTTTCAGTAAAAGTTTTGTCGGTCTTGCAGCAAAATTTCACACAAACACACTGCTCCATAAAATCTTTCATCTTTACTTCGCAGAACGGTGAATGCACGTGTTTACTTCGACAGTTTTATGCCGCCAACTAATACGAGTAGAACGACGCAACAATCGGGGTTAAGTTGCCGAAGGTGGGCGCTAGGCGGCACCACGTGTCGGGACACGCTCCGTACACTGATCGGAGCGCTATTTCAAAAGTCCTGTCTTTATTTGAACAAACCTCGTATATACACCATAGCTAGTCCATTTAGGCACTCTTCGGAAGTTCTGTTCCTCAAATAGGTCTTCAGCAACTTCAATGAAGACAGTGACCTTTTAGGTGTACAAGTAGTGACTGGATTGTTGCCAAAATAGAAAGTAAAGAATTTACCACGGGCAGGAGGTCAGCGTTGCAAAGCTGCAAAGCCTCTATTGCATTTTTCAGCTTTTTTTCTTTCAAAATCTCTTGCCACAGAATAATCTCACCATAGACCCCTGAAGTTTCAAGTTCGTAAAACTCCGCTAGTTTGGTAATGCTAGAAGTGTTTTGATAATTACTTTCTTCTAGGCTGGTTTGTATCAAACACTGGAAAGGTGTTAGTATGTTCTGGTGAGATTCAAATTTTGGTCAAAAGCCTGGATAGTATTTTCGAGGAAAGGGATAAATAGTGATCTTCTGAAGTGTTCCTCAACTGAGTTGGCCGGAACATTGTGTCTCATTGTCTCCCGCCCTATCGTCCTTGGTCTCAAAACAGGAACCTCCAAATCTTCACACAGGTCACTAGATTTCTTGAAAATAGGTGAAAATGTGTCACCTGCCTCATTTCGAGCATCTTCTAACTTTTTTTTTACAGTTATAGCAGACTTTATAGCATCTGGAAGGTCAAGATTTTCTCTCTGCAAGTACAAGCTTAATGGTAAAGTCAGTGAAAATACGTACTCAATTACAAAGAGGCTCATCAGAAAGTCACATTTTTCAATCGCACTTTGAAGAAGCTGAGCTTTAGTGGCAGCTTTCTTGTCAGTCCAGGTTTTAATTTCATCTACAGCTGACAGCATAGGGTGAAGTAACTCTACAAAAGATTGCACAGAGTCGTGGCGTTCGATCCAACGAGTGGGGCACATTCTCTTCAGCTTTTCTTTCCTTCTGTTGTCATTTTCCATCATTTCAATTTGTGTTGTTAGAACTGCTTGCCTCTTTGGGGTGTTGAAAAAATTGTAAGTACTCTCAATTGTGCCCATACAATTTCGCACTCCCTGAACAGAGCATCCTTCAGAAATGCAGAGATTTAAGCAGTGTGAGCTGCATTGCACATATATGGGTTTTGGATACTTTTCCTGTATAAGTGCTTGAACTCCCTTCATATGTCCACTCATCGCCCCTGCGCCATCATATCCTTGACCAACCATGAACTCTGGTTGAAGATTCAGATCATTTATAGTTTTGCATATTACATCAGCTAGTCCCTTTCCAGTCATATCAGTGATAGGAATGAACTGCAAGAATTCTTCATGGACTTTTCCATTTTCAACAAATCTAACACAGAAAGTCATTTGGGCAACAGTACCCACATCTATCGTTTCATCAACAAGAACTGAAAACCACTGAGAATCTTTCACTTTCTCAACGAGTTTTTTTCAAGATAATGTTGATAACTTTCATATTTTTTACACAATTAATAAATGAAATATAAATGTATTTTCAAACTTATTCTCAATTCTCATATCTCTTACCTTCCAGGATCCTGTTACACGAACTCACAGTCTGTAAGAGAGGTTACTGGGTTCGTTACATAATAAACACGCTCTTTTGCTATGTTAATCAGCTCTGTTTATTATTCAATTTCAACATTTGTTTTAATTTTCTTTTAAATTTACTTGGTATTCATTTTCTTCTAAAAAACCATTACTGTATCTCTTAATTACTTTTTCTTCAAAAATACAAGACAAACACTTAGGCTACCTTAACATGGTAAATATTCTAATAACTAGTTTCAAACCTTAACTTAAATGATTAGTGAAATTATAGAAAGGCAACCCAGCGTTTTGCTCACACACACACACTCACATTTTTTACCCCCTTTAATTTAGCGCTTTTTAAATAAATGGTCATATTTGTTTAAGTTTTTTTTTACTGAAATGTAGCTACTTCCTTGTTGCCGCCGTGAAGAACCCGTGTTGTAATTAGTCCGTTTTTTTGTTGTTCACTGTTCTATTCCGAATTAAGTTCACGCTGTTAAAATTTTAGTCACTGCCAAAATTATGTTCTCACTGGTTCACTGAAGATGAGTTGCTGCTGCACAATTTTAGATCATTTGATTTATGGTTTAAAACACCTTTTTATACTTTTAATAACTTTTTCGGCTCGCGAGCCTGTACATTGAACCGGTTATTTTATTTACACTTTTCTGTCGGTCGGTCTACATTTTTACTGTAATTTGGGCGGAACGCGCACCAACGCCTCTGCGCAGTTCCTAAGTTTGGCTGCCGACTGATGTCGACTCGACGTTTCCAAGATGGCCAAAAGTCGTACTGTCCGTGGCAACTTGCGTTTTCATTGGACGAGCACCTCTCGACGAGTATACGTCATCTAGTGCCGGGTGAGAATGAATTTTTGAGACATGACATTTTCGTGTGAACGTTGGCCGACACCTGCGCGCATATGCGGGAATACGCACCCTTACTGATAACTCTTACATTCCTGTACCATTTTGTACCTCACATGGAACTATAGTCGGCGACCCATTATTACACTTTGGTTAAATAAAATGAAAAACCTTTACATTACAAACCCACATTGGTTTGTACCGTTACAATGTTGTTAAGTATCTCGTTCTGAATTTGCCAACTTATGTAAGTTGCATTTGCCCTGCTTTTTCCAAGTGTTCCTTCAAAACAGTATCGCCAGATTCAATCAGGAAACTTAATAAAGACCTGAAGTTTCCCTCTGCCCTTTGAGTAGGTTCGTTCATTGAAAGAGTTCCAGAGTCCCTATGTCTACGGAACGCTAAACCTCTTCTGGCAAGGAAAATTGCTGTATATAAAATCAGCTTCAATATTTCTCTGTTTTTCTTGACTTGAACCACATGCCCTCTATCTAAAGCCTTGTCAATGCTTGGAACCCTTCCCCGAGTGTGTGGCCATAAACATACCTGCCTTTTGAAGAGAATCAGCATGGTATTTTGCCTCTTCATGTTCTCAGAAAACTTCCCTGGCATCTTTCCATTATTTGAATGGATACTTAACTAATTTTCCAGGACACGAACTTTGCTTCCCAACTGTAGTGCAGAACAAAAAACAAAACTTACAAAATGCTCCGTCTTGTGATGGTGAATACACAAGCCATCTTAGAACAAACTTCAAGTTTCTTGGACCAGATGACGGAAAAATAAAGCTGAAATCAGATTTCCAAGGGCTCAGAAGAAGCTTCTTCCTAATGTTGTCATCAATCTGGAACATAACAGAAAAGTTAAGTAGATACTGTAAAAAGAAAAATCTTTTTATCTTACAATAGTGGCGAGAAAACAATCAAATTTTCAGAAACAATTAGGTATACTGGACTTCTCAATAAAAAAATTGGGGGACGAAAGGAGATGAAAAAAGGAAGGATGGAAACTTGAATCCTTCTTCAGATATTTAAAAAAGTATATATATTGAATTGATTGAATTTTCTCAACTACGTCAACTTTACTGAATTCTTGTTTACAAATGTTGTTTGTACCTGTTTTCCAATGTATAGGCCAATATCAGAATCAAACACTGTTGAAGAGTTGGGTTGCAGCAAAGCTGATGAAGATTCGTCTTCCTTGAGCCTTGGTTTCTTGCTTATTGACGTGGTCGAACTCAATCCTTCTCTTCTTTTGCCTTCATCACCATCTAGAAAAAAATTCCAAAACTTAAAATGTTCATTACACATTTAATAGTTTAACAATGTTTGACTTGGATTTGACCGATTTTAGTGTTATCATAGAACAACTAGCCATTTGTTGCTCTCGACTTCTCGTTGTTCACGTGCTGGTCTATAGTAATATTATAAAGTGGAATTATTGTGCTTGTATGTTGGTGAACCACGAATTACAAATGAAAGAGGAGTAAAAACTATATATTTTACGCCAAGTTTATTTTTTAAGTTATGATTGTTTTCGTTCAAATGGAATTAAAAACTTTCAGTCTCTATTGTTTGTGAAGTACTGTAAATGTGGGGTTTCGCTTACATTTTCAATGTACAGAAAGAAATTACCCCATCTACAGATTTGTTATATATAACCAGTCCAGGAGACTAGAACAAAATATAGACTACGTAATATTTCTATCAATATTAGGGAAACGTTTTTTAATGAGGTGGCAGCACTGTCTGACATGATTTTTCGGTTACTGCTCAATGAAAAATCATAACCTCAAACTCACTGAACGTTGCAAAAATTATATTTCAATGCTGTGACTGAGTGGTAGTCAGTGTAAGTGTGCTACATTTCAAAAATCAAACTCTTGTGCATATTGCGTTTACCAAGTAGGATTATAATACAATAATCTGTGAAATAAATAAGTATTTGACAATATGACAGTGCTCACTATTTTAATTAGTTAAACTGTATACATGTCATGAACAATCAAAATTACCTGGAGTTAAACTTGTTGTTGATGCATCAGAATGCTGGCTGAAGAACCTCCGAATATCCATCAATAAAGAGTGCAGGAACAAGCTATGAAACAAAAAGAAAAACTTATTCTCTTCACTCCCGAGAAGACGAGAAAATGCCATAAGTAGCGACGAGCGAGTAAGACAAACGTTTATAGACCGACCCAATCCCCCCAAACCCCACCACTTTCGCTCACCTCACGGCCGAAGGCAGACGATCGCTTCCGGACATTCCCGACAATTCGCGTATTTTCCCTCCAATTAAAAATGAGAAAGGCTTATTCTACACAAGCGGGTGTACCACCGCGGTTTGCCTGCTACAAACTGATATAAAAATTGCGTATTCTATACGTTAAGTGCGTATTCCATACGTTAAGCGGTTGAACCACTGCGAGTGAACGGCGAGTAAAACGCACATCATTCTACACATAGCGGTGTTGCCTGCCATGGTAATGGCGGCAAACACTCACCAAGTGGACTTGCAGAGAGTCGCAGTTTACAGTCATGGAATTGAGGATTAACACCCCTCAGTCCACTGTCAGCATGTTTTGATATGAGAACTTTTTAAACTTCTTTATTATGTAGCCCATTCAACATAAAAAAATATATTTTTTAATCTCTTTGGGGGGGTTTAACCCCCAAAACCCCTCCTCGCTGTGCCCCTGGTAAGAAATACAAATAGCAACACATTACAAGTCAAATAACACATACTTCTAGTACATCTTACTGTAAGCTTCCACAGTACTGATGACATACAATTAAATATAAAAATTTCTTGTGCATACTATTAAAAAATCCATTCGTATAATAGTGATGATCACTTACAGCCTTCAATATTACTAATAGACCTACATATTTTTTACCATCATCAATTCATTTAATTGTATATTCATTTTCTGACCAAGAATATAACTATTGGTGAATTTAAAAAAAATCAATAAATAATTTGTTTTTTTCTTTGTAATTGAAACTAATAATATATACCCTTAACTAATGTAAAATGGAATGGATTAATCAGTGGCGGCGCTAACGAAACAGGGGCCCCCCCGCGAAACTAATTAGGGGGCCCTATAAAAATGGTTAAATTTTGTATACGTAATAGGGGAACACACTCATATGAGTTTCTATTTACGTGTGTTTCACAACAATGGTTTATGAATACTTTCTCGTCTATCAAAAAGCGTTTGCAATTTGCAAAGGATGTTTTACATGTGTACAAACTCTTAAAATTCATTGTTGCTAAATAGACAAAGTTCTATACAAACTATAAAAAAAACAAAATAAAAAGAATGATTTATTTTTACGTCAAAGATCTAAATTCAGACTATGAAACAGTACCGCACACAGAGTGTTAAAAATTTATTATTTAAAAACGAATATCAAAGTAACATTCTAGCTTTTTTCAAACATTTAAATTAGTATGTAACTGAATTTGTAAAATTCTTGAATATACTCTATACAAGTTCTCCTTAAGTCTAATCCAATTCAATAACACTCGAACTCAAGTAATGTACAATATTTACAGATGAGGATCAACCAAAGTTCACTGTTTTCCTAAGCCTAGTCTTCTTTTTTTAATAGCTAAGAACTTTTCAACCACTTCGTTGATATTAGTTTTCTGTGTCTCTTCATGCTCAATGCTTAACAGTGCCAAGCCACTCAACCGAGTTTGGGCCATGGTACTTCTTAAGTACAACTTAATTTAATTAATTTAAGTTTTGAAAAGCTTCTTTCCGCTGTAGCTGTTGTGACAGGTATGGTTAAATAAAGCTGCAAAGCTGTAGTTAAGTCTGGGAGGCAACTCATAAGGCAGCTGTTCAACCAGTAAATTCATCATTTCTCGAATTCTTTTCTTGTGTACAATTTCTTTGGTCATCAGAGCTTTGAAGGATATTACTTGGTCAGGCAGTGATGTGGAAAGGTCACCAGGATACACATTTACCAGAGCCTTATTTTTCTCCACTATTGTCTCTTGTGTGAAGTTTACTAAATTCTGAGCCCTCAGGAATGAAAACCTTTCATCAATGCAACGCAATCCTTCGAATCTCATTTGTAGCTGAGCTATTACAATATCTAGTGTTGCATTGTAAACTTTTACTTCAAATGATTTCACTGGGTCGTCAATTCTATGGTCAACTGATAATTCAACAAAGAAGCGTTTTACAACTCGTTTACGCTTATTTTTCATGTTACAAGTTATGTCCCATGACTGGGCCAACTGGGGCCCCCATGAGGGTCGCCGCGGGGTCTGCGGGGGCCTTATCGCCGCCACTGGGATTAATGGGATAAGAGATTCAGTATGTGCCACACTAATAATCATATTGTATTTATGAATTTTTCTTTTCCGGCAAGTTCAGATATTTGACACATTGAGATAACTCACATTCTCCTGTACTTCTTTTACTGACATACATCACATTTCCAAATCATTAATTTGCACCCAGCAAACAGAGTAGGGTCTTTGAAGATCATTTAATAACATATGTCAGTGTAATATAGCATTCAACCATTACAGCTGATTTCATGAATATCTTCAATTTGAACTCTCCCAATTTCAGTACTCATTTCCAGTAATACTATACACATTGATTAGCAGAAAAGTACACTCTTTCTATAATTCCAGTTACTTTCATCTTTCCTTGAATTATTGGGGCTGTGGACCATCAACTGATTTTAACTTTGCCTTTAACAGGAATTATGTTGATGGTCTTCTGGCCAAATTGCAAGGACTACAAAATAAATTTCATAGATAAATGTAAAAAGGTATTCCTAATAGCAATCATGGCTTTTTGTTTATTTATAGTATACACAAAACTGTAAGTCATGCACCATGGGTATATGCAGAGAGGGTACAAACTAGTCAAAAGGCTGATGACTCAGCAAGAGGATACAAAATTGTACTGTTTATTACACTAGAGCTTAATAACAATGACATTACTAGTTGATTCATAAGCTAGCTCATTCTTAACCATTCTTTACAATTATTAGCTCTGAAATCTGATGATGCCCATTTTTCAGTTAATCTACTGTCGTTAGTTAATTGTTTCCTCAGTTCTCATACTATGAAACAATTATACGGTATTGAAGTTTTTGTATGGGTAAAATGTAAAAGCTTTACCTTATACCCTGAACCAGTTTTCGCTTATTATAAGCTTTGTCAGAGGCTGCCACTGGGAGCACTGTCCGTCTTGTTCTTGGCGACAGTGTCGACTTTTGAATGATCGATTTGTTTGTGTGGGGGGTGTGATATATTTGAATAATGCATGTGATTTGAATTGTGTCTGTTTATTTAGGATGTTTTTTTATGTGTTTTTGTCTGT
This sequence comes from Magicicada septendecula, assembly GCA_034769895.1. Classification (NCBI taxonomy): domain Eukaryota; kingdom Metazoa; phylum Arthropoda; class Insecta; order Hemiptera; family Cicadidae; genus Magicicada; species Magicicada septendecula. Next base: position 265,256,496 of record CM068372.1, read on the forward strand.
TTGTATATTTCCAAATGTTTGTATATTTGGAAACATACAAACACACAAAAACACATAAAAAGAATCCTAAATTAACAGACACAATTCAAATCACACACATTATTCGAATATATCACACCCCACATACACAACATTGATCCTTCAAAAGTCGATACTGTCGCCAAGAACAAGACGGACAGCGCTCCCAGTGGCAGCCTCTGATGATGCTCATAATAAGCAAAAACTGGTTCAGGCTATAAGGTAAAATTTTTACATTTTTACCCATAAAAAACTTTGTGTTCTGAGTTGCTAGTGTTTTAATTATATTTAATTATATTGCATACAAGATATGCAATAGTAGCATTTTAGATTGTAAAGATGCCTATTATTTATGTAACAGATTTTAATGGTTGGTATTTTTTTAAACCATTTTTTTTTTATATTTGGGTCATTTTGAATGTCAATTTGGTTCATGCAGATTTTTAATAGCCAAGCACTTGTTTGTGTAGTGCTTAAAGTGCACACACACACACACACACACACACACACACACACACACACACACACACACACACACACACACACACACACACACACACACACACACACACACACACACACACACACAAAGAAACAGTGTATTTCATAAAGTATTTATTATGTGTAATACTGGCGGGTTAACAGGACCAACAAACAACAAATATACATAATACATTCTATTGTCCTCCTGTATGTTCTTATTCACACTTTGTATTACAATAATAAATCAAATGTAATACACACTCAATATAAATTCAAATGCACAATTTGAAGTTTACAGTTTGTTTTGCTTTCTGATTTTCAGGGATGATCATTTTTCGATTCTTACCTTGGATTCCAAAGAAACAATTGAAACTTATTCATACTGGTATCCTCACATGTGTTATAGTGTCAATGGTTTTTGGAATGTATACAGTTATAGACTGTTATGCCAATTCACCAACAAAACGTCATTTTACTTCCATGCATGCTTGGCTTGGGATACTCAGCATGCTGCTGTTTGTTGGTGAAGTACGTCTTTATTTGAGTGTGTACTTATTTATATTAAACTAACTACTCAAGTTAGGTGTTTTTGTAATTTTTCACATAGGCTAATATGTTTTATAATTTTTTCAGATGTTTATTTATTTTATTTAATCCTAAATTTTTCTACACAAATATAAGGCAAATTTACTTCATATTATATTTACAGCATTACCAACAACAATACAAAATAAATAAATACAACTATTATATTAACGACTCGGAACACAATATAATATAATATAATATAATATAATATAATAGTTGTATTTAGTTAAGTAACGGACACGTCATGGACAACAAAATCCAAGAACAAAATAAATATGGTAACATCGTACTAAATTCAATATGTATTATATTACTACTACTGTATTTGGTACTTATAATTTTTCTACTATTTTACAATTTGTCTCCATCTGCTTGTTTCACACACCATTTTCTTATGTCCTTCCCACTTGACCCTTGTCTTCACAGCTTCTTCTTTTTCATCTTCTCTGTCCATGTACTACTTTTCCTTCCTCTTATGTTCTTTTCTTCACTTTTGTTTCATACTGTCGCCTTCTAGGTCAGCAATTGAAATAAGACACTCATATCACTGTCAACACCTTGTTTATTTACCAATATCACAAATAATTTTTTCACAAATAAAGATATAACACAGAAAATACAATTTCAATTCACAACTATGATACTGATTATTGACACAACCATAATTAATTTATACAAACAAAAAGATAAACACAAATATAATATTGCTCCACAAATCTGGTATCAAACACATGCACTAACTCTATAACTCACTAGCCAAACTATCCATGAAGACTGAATCTTTTCTCCATCTAGTATTGTTTATATATAGTTAGTAATGACATCGTTCACAAATATGCGTTACTTACTTGATAGCTGAGATCATTCCAGGTGCTTAAACTAGAACATTGTAAACAGACTGAAGTTTGTTCGTTTCTTAGATTGGAACCCAATGTAAACAATGGTTACATGAGCGGTCAAATCATTAACTACTCTACTAGAAATAAAGTAGTTCTCAACTGGTTAGTGTTAGTTGATTATAAATATATCAATAAGCATTTTTTAATATAAATGGGATTAGTAAACTAAAAATAAGGTAAATGTTTTTATACTTCTTTAGGTTATGTACCGTATGTTTTGTTAAAAAAGTTTTAATATCCAACTGTACATGCTGTGTTGTATCGCTCCAATTTGTTTACATCAGGATCCACTCTAAGAGTGAACAAAATATGTGTTAACTATAAATGTACAGTACATTGACACATAACGTTCTAGTGTATTCTATAAATAGTATCGCTATGAATGGTGTGCATCAATTACATAATTTATACACCAGTAGTGGATAATGTAAATACACATGAGTAACATAATCTACACACTTAACCTATGTATTATTCTAATAGTTTTAATAATAACAATCACAATATGACTTAATATATTATACAATATTCATAATATTACTTTGAATGTGGGTTGGGAGTTCTCTAGTATACAACAATATGTTCTTGTGACTTTTTCCTCACACAATATACCACTTTAATTTTGAGTAGGCCAAGTCTTGAGATATTGATTAAGTATCTCCTTTCCAATTACACATCTTCTTGATTTGCATCCTATTCTTCTCTGATAGTGTGATTTGTTGCTGCACGAAATTACTAGTCTAATTACCTTCTTTACTGATTCTGTCTTTGCTTTTTTTATTTTTATTTTTATGGTCTCTGATTCTGACATTTTTATTCTTTTTTGCTAATGTATCTGTTATGAAGTTGTATATTCTACCCTTTTCTCATCCTCTACCTAGAATTTTCAACAGTTTGCTTCGTAATACTTTTCACTTGCTTCATAATTTATCAGTTTATAAGATTATTTGTCATAACTCTAGTTACTTTTAGAATAACATTTGTTAAAATTAATAGTTTTATGTAAATGACTGAGTGAATTGCCCAATACAACTTATATTTTTTATTGCTAATCAAACAATATAAATAATTTGTAAGTACTTTATATAGCAAACACTTCAGTTTTGCATACTGTTGTAACGGGGCAAAAGGAGGGGCTTTTTATTTTATTAAATTTGGGTTTTATTTTAGTAAAATATTATTAAATTCAGTTTCATCTGTGTGGACAGCCACGTGTTCAAATGAAGCGTAGTTAGAACAAAGGACTTGTGAGGTGATGCCAATGCAATGGAATGTCGTGTTGTTGACGGTGATACAATTCTTGGAACTTTGATGCTGTGTGACACCCGCACACAAGCGCGCTAACTCCAGCAGGTGTGCAGACGCCGCCAAGAAGTTTAAAACAATATGGCTTGGAGACGAAGGTTTTGTTCGCACGTGGTCCGAGCTGGAGGATATAAGTTTAAGTCACGCCTATTTTGTGACGTAAACCTCTGGACACAAATATCGTCGACGTCCAACACACGAAAATCACATGTGTTGGCTGAACAGTAACAATGACTTTGGTACACAAGGCATTGGTTTCCGCCTTGTCGAAGAATTGAAAGTGGAAGGGTTATGGTGAAGGCTCTTCCCAGTTCTCTCACCGACGCTTACCTGGCCAGGTAACCGCCCTACGGGGGGCTCATTAAAAATTTGTGAATGTCAAGTAAAAGTGAGTTTCAGTTATTAAAAAATGTGACAGTGATGCTAGTTTTCGGAAAAAAATGACATCATAAATGGTTTTTGGACATAGACGAACTTTGTAAATGAGGTAACACGAGGTCGAGGGGACGCCACGTGCCGGCAAGGGGTATCTGGTTAATTTTGGGGTAATAAAATGGAACGCATATATATATTTAAAGAAAGGGTTTGGAATGGTGTGAATGTTGAGAATGAGCAGGCTGGGCTGTCTGTTGTAATTAAGGTAAGATGTTCAGTGTAATTGTAATTGTAATCCAATCATGTCGTAAATATCAGTAAAAAGTTTTATGCATTTTTTTTTTTAATTTTGAAAAAATAATCGTTTGAGCTAAGAGGCAAAGAAATGATATGATTTGAAGTTTAAAAAATTTAAACAATAAAATAAAATCTTAGTTTGTTTCTCTTCACAAAATGCGAGTTGCGTAAGTTATTGAAATAACCTTAAATCACTCTTGCATCTCGACGTTCGTGTGACGGATTCTGGGATGAGAGGGCAAAATATAAGGTAGGTGGAAGATAGGTAATTTTATTTATTTGTATTTGTATTTAATTAAAAGTAACAATGGCGCCACAAAAGGGACGAATTTTATTAATTGAATTGCATTAAAATTCCACACCTACAACAGATGCAAGCGTGATTTGGGGTTGAAGTAGTGAAGTAGAAGTACGAAATTTACGCATTATTTACTTAAGAGTAAAATGGTGTTATGATTAAGTAAATCGATTAGATTAAGTTAACAAGTCTTGTAAACGAATAAAAAATGGATACAAATGAGAGTATTAATAACGAAGTCAGCTTCTCTGGCAGTCAAACAGAAAGTCAAATAAATAGCGACTCAGGTATTCAAACAGAGTCACTATCAATAGGGGACCGTAATGTAGAAGAATCTGTAATTAGTGCGCCGGGAGCGAATTCCACTCCCGTAACAATTAAAACAAAAGAAAAAGAGATGCCCATGAATGACTTATTTAACCTTCTCAGTAAACAATTTGATAGTAATGACGAAAAATTCGATAAAATAGACCGTCGTTTTGACGCTCAAAATAACAATTTTAGTGAGAAATTAGATGAACAAAACAAGAGATTCAATGAACAAAATATTAAATTTGACGAAATTAGGGATGAAATTAAACAACAGAATGTCAAGCTGAATGAGCGAATGAATGTAATTAATACAAATCTTAATAATATGAAAGAACAGGTAATAAATTCTATAAATAATAATTGTGAGAAACTAGTTAACGAAGTGACTAAAAATCTAGACAGAAAATTAAAGCAGATAATGAATAAAAAGTTAGATGACAATGTTATGAATATTGTAGCGTGACAGATATAAGCATAATATTGAATGGCAATTGATCATTAGAATAATGAAGTTATAATATTTAAATTTGGAAGAAAGCATTAAGTTTAATATAAATAGATTAATTCATAGCAACTGTGGAAAGAAATCATTATTATAAAGAAAATACAAGTTAAAATAAAAGGAGTTACTAGTGATGAGTCATCCAAAACCAGTCTTATAACCAAAGGTTTTCAAGGTATAACCCAGGAAGGTAAAATAGTAAATAACAAAGCAGTACACAATATGACCAAACCCACAACGAGGGAGAATAAATAAAAGAGAAACCCTAAAATAAGCCAAGATCAACCAATACAGGTTGTGTATTTCTGAATTAAAGAAGAAGATGGAGAAGATCCCAAGAAACCTGATGGCATCAAGAACAGATGGAGAAGATACCAGTCCCAGAAGGCAGGAGAAAAGAAGACTGAAGAAAGAAGAAGAGGGCAGCATCCTGAAGAAGACGTCATGCTCTTATAAAAGACACCCAAATCCCTATATCCCCAAAATATATATCTAAAAACAAAAGTATAACGAAATATAAACCACATGTATATAAATTTAAGAGAGAGAAGTGAACAAAGTAAAAGTTTCCTGTGAACTAAGATGAAACAATAATATAGTACCCATGGAACAAATCTCCATTGAAAAAACGCTAACCAATTTATTATGTTAATAAGACTATACGACCATTTAGCATTAACATAATATATAAGTGCAAAGTGAACCAGTGATAGTTTTGGGTATTATAAAAAATGAACCTTGTGTTTCATTCTTGGCAATCACAAACATTGGATGCAATGAAATATGCATTTTTCAATGACTTAAAATATGTACGGTGACAATATGTTGTTCATAAGACATGAATCTGTTTAAAATAACATTTTTGTTTTACATGAAAAAAGAAAAACAGATTTCATAGTGCTTTGTGAACGGTTCATACTATTTATTTGTTAATGACAGGGTACAATTCCCCAAAGACAAGGTATAAAAGACTGTATAAAAACTGTAGAATCCTACTTATAATAATAGTTAGAAATAAGAATATAAATATAAGGTTTTAATGTATATAGTACAAGAATGTTTAAAAATGTTTTAGATATAAGGCCATTTGTTTGGGTCTGAAACAACTAACATCAGAACTATAAAAATAATTACCACTTGTAAATAGTAGAGAGTAATTAAGATGTTAGTTAGTACAAAACCTTTGTTGTAAACCATATTTCCATGTTGGAAATGGGAATTTTGTTGCAAAATGTCTGATTTGAAGACAACCATTTATTTAAAAAAAATATTCTTTATTCTGTTTGGCTATTGTTTGTATTGTGGCCAATACTAGTTGTTTTTGTGTAATTTGAAAGCATGTTTAATTTATAATACTATTTGTAAAAGTCAGAGAGGGTATCACACATCATATATTGTTTGTAAATTATTTTGTAAGAAAAATTGTTAAAAAATCATAGGCCAAAAGAATGGAAACCAAACTTCATCAAAACAGAGAAATTGCTCATTTAAATGCAAATAAACAAAAGGGGTTTAGACAAAATAAACTTGAGATCATGCCATATAATTGCACATACCGTTTAGAGAGATTTTAATAAATTATATTCAGAATTATAAATAAAAATAAAATGACTAAACTCAGAAATTTAGACATGGGAGTCATATATTTCAGAATAATGTTTCAGAATACAACTAATTCAATTAATTACCAGAAAATAAGGGAATAGGAACCTTTTAATACAATATAGGATTATTAATATTAAATATAACTGATAAAATGGCTGAATTTATATAATGACAGGAAGTAAATTTTGATGTTTTGACTCTTCACAGTATACCAAACTGAAAGTGAAATTACTATTTTTTTTGGACAGAAAACACTATAAAATGGCATTATTTAATCTGCAGAATGAACTGAAAGATTAATTTAAATCAAATCTAGTGAATAAAATTGACAAATAACCAAAGTATAGGCATTCATATAGTGAAAATGTAAAAGTGCATACAGGATGTGAAAAATATTTGAACAATGTTAAGGATAATATTATATGGGCTAAGAGTTTAATTGAAACTGAAGGAAACAGTTAGTTAATTATTGGTAGTTGAACGGTTAACATGACATACCTTTGAAAACGTGAATAATCTAACCTATAATCGTCATACAAAGCGAGTGTATAGTGAGTTATTGTGAAATCGCGAGTGACTTGTAAAATACTTCTGAAACTATCATATTATAACAGAAACGATCAAGTAACACTCCATAACACAGAACAATATAAATCTACTCCGAAAAACACCATAAAACACTAGAAAACTGTATAATACATTAAACCAAATTAGTGATGGAATCGGAGAAAGTGTTTGAACTAATAATTATACAGATACACTAAATACAACCCAGAATCACTACACCAGTCACTACACAACATATAACAAGAGATTTGCGGACACGAGAACAGAAATATTGCGTCAAAATACATTATTTGGAATGCAGCAGCAACGAGCAACATTTTCATCGACTTGACGGCAGCCATCTTTCTTTGACAATTCCAGTGCCTCTTCGTGGTTCATCACAGCTGTTTGGTGAAAACAATTATTATATTTACAAATTATTATTCAATGTCTGTGTTTATTAATAACTATTAATTTGATTGTAACGTTATACTTTTTAAATATTAGCCCGATTTCTCTGACTTTGGTAATAACTGGCTGTTTAAAGAACCCTATATAATTTTTATATCATATACTTGTAACTTTTTTCGATATCCTGAGAATCGATACTAATCGATAAGAGTCAATATTGCTATTACTTAATAAAATATTAATACTTTTCAATACTTAATAGTTCTTTATTTCTTCAATAATACTAATTACCAATAATATAATTCTAATTGATAATCTACAAGGACTTTACCACCCGTAAGTGAAGATAACCTAAAAAATAGAAAGGTAAACAAATATCGATTGGTTTACAGACAGTCTTATGAGTGGTGATAGATTATTTAAATTACACTAAAACTTTAATAAAAATTTTCAGAAGAGCATTACACTGTTTAAAACTTCACAGCCCTATATTAATTAATTGATCCTAATTAATTAATTAATAAAATTAAAATAATTTTTTTTTATAAACATAATTTTTTTTTTAAATTTCCTTCAAAACAATAAATTTTGTTTTGAAACGTTCGGCGAAGCCAAGCATATATATTTCTTCATCAACTTTACGCTACTCGACCGGTCTTGCTACCATTGGGACTCGACCAGCTGGGAAACTTAAGGAAGTGTTTCAGGCCAGTAAGACGTCGAGAGCCACACCAATTAAACACCTTACAACTTACAGATTCACACATCAATCTTATTTATTTTATTACAAATTGGCTAGTCCAAACAGAGGGGCTTGATTACATCGGAGTCACATATTCCATAATAAGTATATTATCAACACACACTCATTTTATTTATTTTATTACAAATTTGGCGCCCAACGTGGGGCTTTAATTAGCGATTGGCCTTCCAATCAATACATTCTGCCCAATCACTAGTTGGAGCTAGGCAACAGCTACAAAGCCAGAGAATATAAAGGGAAAATGCAACGACGTGCAACATCTAAGAAACGGGCGGCGGAGGCCGAAAAAGAATTAGAAGTTGAAATGGACAATAAAGAGGCGACGCCAGTGGAGGTGGAAGGGTCATTACCCCCGGTGTTGTCCAAACAAACGGAACAACCGGAGATATCCTCACAGACAGGGGAAGTTAATCTCCAGGAGAAGCAGGTGGAGAAATCCAAGACAACGGAGGATAATCAAATGGACAGATACATGGAAGTGTTCTTGCAAAGGATGGAAGAGAAAATAAACAAAAATAGTAAGGAATTAAAGGAAGACTTGAGTAAGAAAATGGGGAGAGACAACCAGTCCTTGAAAGAAGATATCAAATCCAGCAAGGAAGAAACAAATAAGAAGATAGAAGAGAACAGCAAGAAGATGGAAGAGAAGATGGAAGAAAACAGCAAGCAGATGGAAGAGAAGATGGAAGATTTGAAGAAGGATAATCAATCCACAAAAGAAGAGTTGACGGGGATGAACCAGAACATAGAAGATTTGAAGGAAGATAACAAGAAGATGGAAGAAGAGATGGGGAAGAAGTTAGAAGAATTGAAGGGAGACAACCAGTCGTTCAAAGAAGAATTCAAAGCGACTAAAGAAGAATTGATTAATAAAATTGAAAACACCAATCAGAAAATAGATGAAACCAGGAAGAAGATAGAGAAGAACAACCGACAGTTGAAGGAAGAGTTGAAAGAAGATAACAGGAAGTTGGAAGAAAAGATGGGGGAGAAATTGGAAGAATTGAGAGAGGACAATCAAATTCTAAGAGAAGAGTTAAGGGAGGTAAATCAGGAGATAAGAGAGAACAGATTAAAAAGGGGAGAGGAGCATCAAAAATGGATTAAAGAAAGAAGAGAGGACAGATTAAAAAAGGAAGAATTAAGAAAGGAGAAGACCGAAGAAATAAAAAATGATAGCCAACCAGAACCAGAAGAAGTACTAAATGATAAAACGCAGGAAGATAGTCAACCAGAACCAGAAGAAGTAATAAATGATAAAACGCAGGAACTAGTAATGGTAGTACCTGAAATTGAAACTAACCGAAGCCAGGAAGATATTAAACCAAGGAAAAGGAAAATGTATCCAAGAAATTTGATAAAAACTAAGGAAGAGTTGGAGATGATGAAACATGGGTTAATTGATGGCAATAATATCCCAATTACCTATGACAAAGACATCATGAATTTTATGAATTATAGAAGGAGAATCGAAGTAATTTCAGAAATAATTTACCACAAAGCAGTAGTTTACCAATGGGAAAGGACCAGAAATAAACAGAATACAACAGGTGGACTAGATCAATTTCAGCGCAAGACTGGACAATGTTTTTCAGAAAGATGGAAATGTGATATCGTACCAGACTGTAATGATGACACAGATGAATCACCAGAATGTATTCCATTAACGTACCATCTAGGACAATTCCAGGGTACGGTTAGACTAAAATATATTCCTTCAGAGTGGATATGTGATGGTAAACCAGCTTATGGTGTTTCAGATAAACAAATAATAAGTGATAACCCAGATGAAGATCTTCACATATATTTGTCAGGGAACACAAAACATGGACCAGAGAAGTATTGGTGTATACCATATGATGATAGAGGGAGCCAGCCCAGTAATTACGACGGCCCTAACAACCCGCCGCGTAATGACCAGTTTAGCAGTAGTTTTAACAGCGTTAGGGATAACAACCCCTATCCATATAATAGAAACAATTTATACCAACATAATAATGTCCCATACAGTCAGAGAAATCCATATCCCAACAATAATGATGACAGACCTTACCAACCTAACCGAAAAGACTATCATGATAAATTTAGTAATAAAAATAATAACAGTAATAATAACCGAGTGTCGCGCCCTAGGGTAAATTTTATAAGAGCAACCGAGATGATGGACCCTGGTTGACACAGATACCACACACCATCAAGAAAAGGGACGGATCATGATAACCAACTACGGCGAAAAACAATGTTGAAGGAGACGAAATAAATATTATTGAAAGGAAATGATACGAAGAATAAACATAGAAACAAAACTGGGTTTTATGAATGAAGACTATTTAAGAAAATGAACATGACAAATAAAAATATGAGCAATGGAACGACATAAAGAAAATCGTCCATCTTCCTGGGTATATAAAAGAAAAGAAAAAGTGGAGATCAACTTATTAAAGTATAAATAATATGGGCCAGTGTAGAGTACAATATAACCCCATATGTTGTGGTAAATGATAAGCATAACAATACATATGAGTTGAAGGAAATCGTTTCAGGAAAGATCAAAGGAGTGTACAATCAAGCTTCTATGAAGAAATATTATGAAGAATGAGTTGTGAGTTATAGAATTGAAATATATTTTTAAAAATCCTAAAATAATGTAAGTACATCTTACAACCTAATATTTTGAAAAGAACATTCTGGAGAATTAAAAGAAAAAGAATTTTTAATAATTTGTAAAAAATTTTAAAATAATGTAAGTACATCTTACAACCTAATAATTTTGGAACAAACTTTATGGAAGAAAGGAAAAGAAAGACTTTTGAATTGAAATATAATTATAAAAATTTAAAATTGAGTAAGTACTTCTTACTACAACCTGATAATTTAGAACAAAACTTTATGGAAGAAAGAGAAAGAGAGAGAATTTTGAACTTAATTTTACAAAAAAATTTAAGAATAAAGTAAGACTAACTTACTATAACTAAGTTTATGAGAAAACTTTATGGTAAATAATTAAGAAGAATTTGAATTTGGAGAAATACCAAAACTTTCAGAAATAATAGTAAGATCACATTACTATAAACAATTCTGAATGAAACAATTCTGGGAATAAATGAATTAAACAGAATTTGAATGTTGATAGAACGTCAGTACTTTGAAACAAGATAAGATCAACATATTACAAGGATTTATGAGAAATATTTTTCAATTAATTAAAAAGAATAGTTTGAACTTTACATTAAAACTAACCAAGTTCCAAAAAATAATTATGTGTCAATTATGATTGAATTGAGGAGAAAATAAAGTGATTAATTCAGAAAAGAGAGTTAACGTTAATCCAGAATAAATGCTAGATATTCACAATAGAATTTGAAGGAGTAGAGAAGAATAACAAGAAAGAGTGTAATATGCCAGAGAAGGAAAAAATTTGGAAGCAAAGAGACTAATTACCTATGAAACGATAATGAAAACAGTTAATTAAGAGCAAAGAAGAACAACTCATACCAAACAGATGGAGAAGATGATTTTGAACCAATGATAATAATAAGACCTATATGAAATGCAAAGAGAATAAATACCACATGAAATATAATATAAATGAATTAATGCTAATGAATGCGAAGACGGATTAATAACTTTCTAAGAGAAAGGAAAGAACCAAAATGTTTAAATAAAATGATCAATATAACAACCTGTATATCTAATGTAAAGATACAATGTTAAAAAATTAAATATAATATATTAAGACCATTCAAATAATGAATACGAAAGACTATTTATAAAGACCATGCTAATACTATGAATAACCAGAAGAAAGTATAAAGAGAATTCAGATGAAGAAGAAAGAGAGTTACACTGTAAACAGTAACCAGAATTATTAAAAGAAAGGTTTTCAACCATAATTAAATTAAATATATCAGACAAGTTAAGAGTTTTGGAAAAATATATATGTAATGAGTATAATAATGATTATGAAGATTTATTAAGATAGAAAATGTGAGATAATCTGAGAGACTACGAAGTGGAGAATCCAAAGATATTTTTATTAGTCGAAAATGAGACTACTTTTTATTTATTTATTCGATGTCTGACTGAAGATAATTCCAGCAGCATTATGTTTTTTGAGCAGGGATGGATATGCCCCTGTACTCAATTTATAGAAGTGGTGTATGGCCAGCAGAGAAGTAGCGTACAGTGCCCCTCTGATCTGCCCCAGCCCACGTGATAGGGAATGTTAGGGAATTAATATCCCAAGGATGCAACACGAAGTTGATATAGAAAGAAAATGTATTACAATTATAATATATCTCAGAAGACACTAACTATCCGAAAAGGATCAGTAGTAAAACAAATAATTATATATATAAAATTAATAAAACTCTAATATAAAAAAGTCGATATAAAAATGGAGAAGAAAATGAATTATAAGAAATGATGAAATTATCATAAGAAATTATTTCATCCATAAACATGTCTGAAATAATTACTTCTGGAGGAGAGCAATCTGTAGCGTGACAGATATAAGCATAATATTGAATGGCAATTGATCATTAGAATAATGAAGTTATAATATTTAAATTTGGAAGAAAGCATTAAGTTTAATATAAATAGATTAATTCATAGCAACTGTGGAAAGAAATCATTATTATAAAGAAAATACAAGTTAAAATAAAAGGAGTTACTAGTGATGAGTCATCCAAAACCAGTCTTATAACCAAAGGTTTTCAAGGTATAACCCAGGAAGGTAAAATAGTAAATAACAAAGCAGTACACAATATGACCAAACCCACAACGAGGGAGAATAAATAAAAGAGAAACCCTAAAATAAGCCAAGATCAACCAATACAGGTTGTGTATTTCTGAATTAAAGAAGAAGATGGAGAAGATCCCAAGAAACCTGATGGCATCAAGAACAGATGGAGAAGATACCAGTCCCAGAAGGCAGGAGAAAAGAAGACTGAAGAAAGAAGAAGAGGGCAGCATCCTGAAGAAGACGTCATGCTCTTATAAAAGACACCCAAATCCCTATATCCCCAAAATATATATCTAAAAACAAAAGTATAACGAAATATAAACCACATGTATATAAATTTAAGAGAGAGAAGTGAACAAAGTAAAAGTTTCCTGTGAACTAAGATGAAACAATAATATAGTACCCATGGAACAAATCTCCATTGAAAAAACGCTAACCAATTTATTATGTTAATAAGACTATACGACCATTTAGCATTAACATAATATATAAGTGCAAAGTGAACCAGTGATAGTTTTGGGTATTATAAAAAATGAACCTTGTGTTTCATTCTTGGCAATCACAAACATTGGATGCAATGAAATATGCATTTTTCAATGACTTAAAATATGTACGGTGACAATATGTTGTTCATAAGACATGAATCTGTTTAAAATAACATTTTTGTTTTACATGAAAAAAGAAAAACAGATTTCATAGTGCTTTGTGAACGGTTCATACTATTTATTTGTTAATGACAGGGTACAATTCCCCAAAGACAAGGTATAAAAGACTGTATAAAAACTGTAGAATCCTACTTATAATAATAGTTAGAAATAAGAATATAAATATAAGGTTTTAATGTATATAGTACAAGAATGTTTAAAAATGTTTTAGATATAAGGCCATTTGTTTGGGTCTGAAACAACTAACATCAGAACTATAAAAATAATTACCACTTGTAAATAGTAGAGAGTAATTAAGATGTTAGTTAGTACAAAACCTTTGTTGTAAACCATATTTCCATGTTGGAAATGGGAATTTTGTTGCAAAATGTCTGATTTGAAGACAACCATTTATTTAAAAAAAATATTCTTTATTCTGTTTGACTATTGTTTGTATTGTGGCCAATACTAGTTGTTTTTGTGTAATTTGAAAGCATGTTTAATTTATAATACTATTTGTAAAAGTCAGAGAGGGTATCACACATCATATATTGTTTGTAAATTATTTTGTAAGAAAAATTGTTAAAAAATCATAGGCCAAAAGAATGGAAACCAAACTTCATCAAAACAGAGAAATTGCTCATTTAAATGCAAATAAACAAAAGGGGTTTAGACAAAATAAACTTGAGATCATGCCATATAATTGCACATACCATTTAGAGAGATTTTAATAAATTATATTCAGAATTATAAATAAAAATAAAATGACTAAACTCAGAAATTTAGACATGGGAGTCATATATTTCAGAATAATGTTTCAGAATACAACTAATTCAATTAATTACCAGAAAATAAGGGAATAGGAACCTTTTAATACAATATAGGATTATTAATATTAAATATAACTGATAAAATGGCTGAATTTATATAATGACAGGAAGTAAATTTTGATGTTTTGACTCTTCACAGTATACCAAACTGAAAGTGAAATTACTATTTTTTTTGGACAGAAAACACTATAAAATGGCATTATTTAATCTGCAGAATGAACTGAAAGATTAATTTAAATCAAATCTAGTGAATAAAATTGACAAATAACCAAAGTATAGGCATTCATATAGTGAAAATGTAAAAGTGCATACAGGATGTGAAAAATATTTGAACAATGTTAAGGATAATATTATATGGGCTAAGAGTTTAATTGAAACTGAAGGAAACAGTTAGTTAATTATTGGTAGTTGAACGGTTAACATGACATACCTTTGAAAACGTGAATAATCTAACCTATAATCGTCATACAAAGCGAGTGTATAGTGAGTTATTGTGAAATCGCGAGTGACTTGTAAAATACTTCTGAAACTATCATATTATAACAGAAACGATCAAGTAACACTCCATAACACAGAACAATATAAATCTACTCCGAAAAACACCATAAAACACTAGAAAACTGTATAATACATTAAACCAAATTAGTGATGGAATCGGAGAAAGTGTTTGAACTAATAATTATACAGATACACTAAATACAACCCAGAATCACTACACCAGTCACTACACAACATATAACAAGAGATTTGCGGACACGAGAACAGAAATATTGCGTCAAAATACATTATTTGGAATGCAGCAGCAACGAGCAACATTTTCATCGACTTGACGGCAGCCATCTTTCTTTGACAATTCCAGTGCCTCTTCGTGGTTCATCACAGCTGTTTGGTGAAAACAATTATTATATTTACAAATTATTATTCAATGTCTGTGTTTATTAATAACTATTAATTTGATTGTAACGTTATACTTTTTAAATATTAGCCCGATTTCTCTGACTTTGGTAATAACTGGCTGTTTAAAGAACCCTATATAATTTTTATATCATATACTTGTAACTTTTTTCGATATCCTGAGAATCGATACTAATCGATAAGAGTCAATATTGCTATTACTTAATAAAATATTAATACTTTTCAATACTTAATAGTTCTTTATTTCTTCAATAATACTAATTACCAATAATATAATTCTAATTGATAATCTACAAGGACTTTACCACCCGTAAGTGAAGATAACCTAAAAAATAGAAAGGTAAACAAATATCGATTGGTTTACAGACAGTCTTATGAGTGGTGATAGATTATTTAAATTATACTAAAACTTTAATAAAAATTTTCAGAAGAGCATTACACTGTTTAAAACTTCACAGCCCTATATTAATTAATTGATCCTAATTAATTAATTAATAAAATTAAAATAATTTTTTTTTATAAACATAATTTTTTTTTTAAATTTCCTTCAAAACAATAAATTTTGTTTTGAAACGTTCGGCGAAGCCAAGCATATATATTTCTTCATCAACTTTACGCTACTCGACCGGTCTTGCTACCATTGGGACTCGACCAGCTGGGAAACTTAAGGAAGTGTTTCAGGCCAGTAAGACGTCGAGAGCCACACCAATTAAACACCTTACAACTTACAGATTCACACATCAATCTTATTTATTTTATTACAAATTGGCTAGTCCAAACAGAGGGGCTTGATTACATCGGAGTCACATATTCCATAATAAGTATATTATCAACACACACTCATTTTATTTATTTTATTACAATATTAATAATGACAAAATAGTGGAAGAGAATAAAATATTGAATAGTGATGAGATAGAGATAGTGAGTGAGAGAGAGAGAGTAATAGGTTGTAACGGAGTAGTAATTAGTGTTGATGAATTAGAGAAAGAGTGGCAAGAGAGATTAGATGAGTATGTAGGGCAGAGGGTAAATTTTCCCCATATTTATGATGAACCAAGATGTTCACAAATGTTATTGTTGAAGGGCAAGAGTCCCTTGTTAGTGGAAGATTTGAGTTGTCCCCCCTTTTTGTATGAGTTAGTACCCTCTGTGTGGGATGGTATCGAAAGTGTGAGATGGTGTTATGATGAGAGAGAGTTAAATAGAGAGTTGTGTATTGATAGAGAGATAGAATTATATAAGTTGAAGAGGAATTATAATGAGTTGAAAGAAATGTTAGAAGTGATCAAGATAAATGCAGGAGAGATTGAGAATTGTTTTGATGATACCTATTTAAATAATAATAATTTACCTTATGTTGTAATGAATGAGAAAATAACTGACCTTATATTGAATATAACTACTGATGGAGACTGGACAAAAATAAATAGCGTTGACTTGGTTTATGATAAAATAATTATAATGGGGAGTAACCCTATGTATGATTATTGTGGTAAAATGAATAAACTAAAATTTTATGGTTATTACACACACGATAGCCATATGAGGTACGTAAATAAAATTGAAAAATGTTCTGTGAAACTCAGACTATTATTCGATGATGGAGGCTGAACATAAACTTAATAAATGGACATTTTAAATATTTTGATTTATGGTTCTGACTTGCTGCTTTTGGAAATGAAGTGTGATAAAATCGAACAATTAATGATGAAGAATTTGTAAATAATTTAGTGAAATCAATTGTGGGTATTGTAAAATGTTAGGTAAACGATGTGTGTATGTAGTAGAAATTGTTTAATAATAATAATAATAATAATATTTTGTCAGATTAAATAAATGATTCCGATGGTGGTAGTTAATGAATGATAAATTGTTTTGGAAGTAATGTAATTAAAAATGTTGTGTGTTCAATAATTAATTTAATTAAAATAATTTGAGATGTTTAAATAATTTGATTGATTTAAAATGTTATATAATTGAATTTTTCTAACGAGTTTAAACTATTTTATGAGACTTGAATTTGATAATAATTAATAAATAAATAAATGTTAAATTGTTTAGTATGGAATAACATTGTTGTTAAAATGTTTCAGAAGGGACAGGGAGTTATTGATATGTATATTTGTGTGTTATGACAGGGTATAAGCGATGTACTGTAAGTATAAATTTCCTAATACAATATGTAAAAAACTTGATATAATTTTTAAATATGTTTATAGTAAGGTCATTCATCTTGCTAAGAAAATCAGCTGATCCGCTGTAGAATATCACTTACAAATTGTTTGCTAAATTTCAATGTAACTAATGTTTGAATATAATGATTTTAATGTGTTAAAAGATTTTGATTTAAATGATGGAAGTAATCTGATATAGTTAAGAATTTTAAATGATTTGTAAAAGATAGTAAAAGGGAGATTTTGGGTGATTAATATTTTTTTGGGACATGTAGATCAGTCCAAGTTGAGTTTAAAGTGGTACTAGAGATGAATAATATTGTTGTGAATTAATGTAATGTAGAATTTGAGATGTAATAGTGACACAGTAGCTATGGGGAATATGTAGAGTATTGATTGATATATTGATGTAATAAATAAGTGGAGATATTTTGTAAATGAGAGTATTGTATTGGGAGAGTAATTAGAGTTGATGGGAATTTTGTAAGAGGGGGTGGTGTGGTAGGAGTCCGCAACAAAAGTGGTTGGGACGGGAAGGGACCGTTTAGCGCCGGAAAGGGTTGCCTAGGGAAGTCCAGGGACCAGATAAGGGAATGAGCTTTGGGGGGGGGGAACACACATCCTGAGTACAAAGGGTTAGAGAGTATTTTTTTTATATATAAGGGTAGAATGATGCGAATTGAGTTGAGTAGTAAGTTGGGTTTAGAGATTGTTTGATAGATGTTTTGATAGAGATGGGTGTCATATTAGTTAAAGCTGTTAATGACTGTTAGAGTCAGAAGGGGGTTATGAATATATATAAATGCCAAGTTGATACAATCAAGTTATTATGAATAATTAGATCACCCAAACTAATGGAGATTGAGAATGTTAAAGAAAGAGAGTCATAGTAAAAATATAAACTTAATGGAAACAAGTGACAAACTTTAATAGAATTTGAGAATAAAGTAAAGCTGTAAAATGTGGAATTTTGAGTAATTTAAATGTCAATTTTATTGTTAATTATAATAATACTATGTTAATTTTAAAGGTCACATTTTATTATGTTGTTGTGTTTGAAGATAGAATTTTTAAAAGATGTTTAATGTATTTTATGATGTAGCCTATGTATAACCTATGTAGGTCAAGGTTGTGGACTTGACCCAGTTTGATCAGCTGATGGTTGATGTTATAAACTAGACCAGTTTTGGCAATGAAGTGATGCAAATTTGGTTGTTTAATTGATTTAAATAATTTTAAATTTTCTTAATATTGAGAAAAGTATATTTTAATAAATTTAAATTTTTTTGGAAAAAAAAATTGATTTTTTGTGCCTGCCATCTAATTGATGTTTTGAGTTTTAAGTGTATTATTGTTTAGGTGTATTACTAGTGTTTTTTATTGAATTGTATTGTTTAGTATGGATGTATAATCAAATGTTAGGATAAATGAGTTCATGTGTAGTTAGATGTTCAATTTATTTGTTTTTCTGATTATGAATAATAGTGAAGAGAATTAATAGAGTGATGAATTATGTAACAGATTTTTGATTTTAGAAGGTCACTTAAATGAGTTTGATTTAATGATAAACATTTTGAGTTTGAAAAAGGTATTATAAGAGTATGTATGAGCCCAGTAACTGCTAAAGGCAGCCCAATGTGCATGGTAAGGGGGAACATATCGGTTTAGGATCTGGCGTGGTATAAGACCAGGGGTTTGGATTTTGGGGTGGCATGTTAGGTGCGCTGTGGTGCGTGTCTGTTCGATTTTATGGTGTTGGGATCTCGAATAGAGAAGTCCAGTGATCTCGTTCAGATGTGGCCATAGTCGCCGAGCAAGGGGGGTAGTTTACCCATGATGAATAAGAACAGATGGAGGGTTGTTGGCACCATATCCTCACCGATCCTCTTAGGGGTTTAACAATGAGATTTCTTCTGTTTCGACAGAAGATCTCTCATTGGGGGGGGGGGTATTGTAACGGGGCAAAAGGAGGGGCTTTTTATTTTATTAAATTTGGGTTTTATTTTAGTAAAATATTATTAAATTCAGTTTCATCTGTGTGGACAGCCACGTGTTCAAATGAAGCGTAGTTAGAACAAAGGACTTGTGAGGTGATGCCAATGCAATGGAATGTCGTGTTGTTGATGGTGATACAATTCTTGGAACTTTGATGCTGTGTGACACCCGCACACAAGCGCGCTAACTCCAGCAGGTGCGCAGACGACGCCAAGAAGTTTAAAACAATATGGCTTGCAGACGAAGGTTTTGTTCACATGTGGTCCGAGCTGGAGGATATAAGTTTAAGTCACGCCTATTTTGTGACATAAACCTCTGGACACAAATATTGTCGACGTCCAACACACGAAAATCACATGTGTTGGCTGAACAGTAACAATGACTTTGGTACACAAGGCATTGGTTTCCGCCTTGTCGAAGAATTGAAAGTGGAAGGGTTATGGTGAAGGCTCTTCCCAGTTCTCTCACCGACGCTTACCTGGCCAGGTAACCGCCCTACGGGGCTCATTAAAAATTTGTGAATGTCAAGTAAAAGTGAGTTTCAGTTATTAAAAAATGTGACATTGATGCTAGTTTTCGGAAAAAAGATGACATCATAAATGGTTTTTGGACATAGACGAACTTTGTAAATGAGGTAAAATGAGGTCGAGGGGACGCCACGTGCCGGCAAGGGGTATCTGGTTAATTTTGGGGTAATAAAATGGAGCGCATATATATATTTAAAGAAAGGGTTTGGAATGGTGTGAATGTTGAGAATGAGCAGGCTGGGCTGTCTGTTGTAATTAAGGTAAGATGTTCAGTGTAATTGTAATTGTAATCCAATCATGTCGTAAATATCAGTAAAAAGTTTTATGCATTTTTTTTAATTTTGAAAAAATAATCGTTTGAGCTAAGAGGCAAAGAAATGATATGATTTGAAGTTTAAAAATTTTAAACAATAAAATAAAATCTTAGTTTGTTTCTCTTCACAAAATGCGAGTTGCGTAAGTTATTGAAATAACCTTAAATCACTCTTGCATCTCGACGTTCGTGTGACGGATTCTGGGATGAGAGGGCAAAATATAAGGTAGGTGGAAGATAGGTAATTTTATTTATTTGTATTTGTATTTAATTAAAAGTAACACTGTATGTACATATATTTCATCAAATTTTAATTTTGAAATCTTCAGTATTCACATACAGTTAGAAAATATAGTTTTATAACTGAATTACCGGTAATGTTTCTTTTAATAGTCGGTCTGAACATACCAAAACTAAATTTTAACAAAACTTCTGCTATGATTATTAAGTGGTTGTTAAGTAAACGTTTGACTATTGAATACAACTGGCTTAATATCAGTAATTATTATATAAATAATTTGATATAATAAAGATTTAAATCACAGTCATAGCCAATAAAATTATACAATATAAGTAGCTCAATAAATGCTAAAATACAGGTGCATATTCAAACACAAGGGGTATCTTTTTTTTTTACTTTGTACCTATATTTTACAACTCAAAAGTATTTTACCAGAACTCAATAAACAAATAATAAAATCTTGAATTCTGTTGACCATGACATCTTCAAGTAATAATGACAATATATAGGCCTACATACTTTTCCAGCATTCATGTTTTAGACAAAATTTCAATAGTTTATAAATTTATTTACTTTACCTTAGTTAGCTTTTGTATTTAAAATTGTGTACATGCACATAGTAAATATAGTAAAAATTAATGACCATTAGCAAATTACTATAGACATACAGATGACATTTTATGTGTATCCCAAAATAGTGCTATAAATTTTCAAATATATTAGATTCTGTAAACAATTTTCATAATTAATTTACTTTAGAAGAAAATTTAATAATACACTTAATTACTTATATTTAATATAATTAGGATCCCATTAAATGATAAAAAAGAGACAAGTATTAACAAATGAACAGCAAAAATACAGAATTTAAATGAGTTCAAAAATAATACAAATAAAACCTTACTAAATTACTTATTCTTAAGAAATCCACTTCTAAAAATAAAATTAAAAATGGTAATATAGACTTTGTAACCATCATTTATAGAGAAATACAACATAAAAATTAACTAAAGTATTTAAATAAATAAATCTAAAATTATCTTAAACATAGTCTTTGATAAAATAAAACTAAAAGTAAATCTGACATTTATATACATAAAAAATGGAATATAGAAAATAGAATGCCTTGATTTCAGTACATTTTATGTGGGATAGACAAATAAAAAACCACATGTTAGATTCCTTCAAGATCGCAATTTTTTTTGTTATAAGCCTATATTAAAATGATTAAATGTGTGTAAAATGTGTCTCTATTTGCAATCCACATCTGATAATTGGGGGAAAATTTAATATTTAGGGGGTTCTTTTTATTTGTTACCATTTATGATGCTTTCCTTAATTAACTTTGTTTCTGTTCCAGTGGGCAGTCAGTATATACATATATCTCTATCCTGGAGCATCAAGCAGTATTCGTATCTCATTTATGCCACTGCACATATTTTTGGGAGTTATCACATTTGCATGTACAATAGGTGCAACATTACTTGGCTTTGCTCCTTACACCAGATCTGTGTATGTATCCTAATTTTGAAGTATATATACAGATTCTAAAATTTTCTTTTTATTAAAAGATGCTTTGTATAAAGCACTTTAGTATGTGAACTTGTACATAATAAGAAAAAATTGAATGAAGTAGTAATAGGACAGTTGCCTTCTCCCCCCCCCACACACACACACATGTATGTATGGACATATGTAAACTTAAGAAGTATGTGTATTATTTTAATTTGAATAATTTCAGAAGTCTTCTATAGGATTTGTGTGACTAAAAGCCATAGAGCCTCATGTATGGTTAAACATGCAATTTACATAAGCCTCTTCTCCAAACGTTTCTGTCTTTAATTCTTTCTCTTCATCCAACTACTACCATAATGTTTTGGGAGTAACATCAAGCATCATCATTCTTTCACCTTATACCAGATCTAATTCTTTGGGGCCCAATTCATAATCTTTTTAATGCTCAATTATATTCCTGATTATTTATACTATCTCAGTCTCTATGGCTTTAATATTTTCACTAATGGGTCCTCTATAGAATGTCACTTGTTTATCTGATAAATAGTCACCTAGCTTTTTATGACATTTTTTATCATTAACTTGTGCGTTTAAGAGAGTAAACTCATCAGTAAGTTTTTGTAATGTTAATATGGCTCTTTTCAGCAGAATGATAATCATAGACTAATTCAGATTTTTCCATTGTTCCAAACACATTATGAGTAGAACTTAAGTTTTGGATTACTATTTCTATAGATCCATGTACCATTTGTCTTATAACACTGTTATTTTCTGCTGAATTGTTAATATTTATTATATAATGTTTTGTTTTTGTTTTCACTTCAATTGGTGGTGTATGATATTTCAAATTTCTTTAGTTTCTGTTTTGTGTGTTTTAAAGATTTTTAGTAGTTCTCAATATTTTCTCTCTATTATTTACTTCACTCCCTTCACTATCCTTTGTAGTATTAATTTACTTTTTCATGTATTTTATTTTCACAAGTTTCAGTTCTATTAGTTATTGTTTTCTTTTCTATAATGTCTTTATAGACTGGTTTTAATACATATTTAATATTATATATATACAAACTTTCACTAGTGAACACTTACTTTTGGTTTTATGTCCCAAACGTTTCGACGTGGTGTCCGTCTTCCTCAGTGGGATTTGAAATACAGAGTGTCAGTACAAAGTAACCGTTATGGGTTGTAGGTGTGTGTGGTGGGGGTTGCTGGTGGGAGGGAATTGGCGCTGAATTTTGATACACTTGTTCAAACACACACTTTGAATCCCAGCGCCAATTCCCTCCCACCAGCAACCCCCACCACACACACCTACAACCCATAACGGTTACTTTGTACTGACACTCTGTATTTCAGATCCCACTGAGGAAGACGGACACCATGTCGAAACGTTTGGGACATAAAACCAAAAGTAAGTGTTCACTA
This sequence comes from Magicicada septendecula, assembly GCA_034769895.1. Classification (NCBI taxonomy): domain Eukaryota; kingdom Metazoa; phylum Arthropoda; class Insecta; order Hemiptera; family Cicadidae; genus Magicicada; species Magicicada septendecula. Next base: position 265,280,224 of record CM068372.1, read on the forward strand.
GTGAAAGTTTGTATATATATAATATTTAAAAAAGTGAATGAAGAGGATGTATCAACAAGACAAACATATTTAATCTTGCATTGGCATATTTAATCTTGTTATTTGAATTAGCAGTCTCCGTAACTCCAACTTCATCATGCTTATTTGCTAAACTGCTAAGTGTCATATTCTGGACAAGACCTTTCAGTGTTTCCACCATTTTCAAGTCCTAAACCATGACCTCTTTGGATTGGCATATTTGCTTATAATGGTCTTTTTATTTTGGAATAAGATGTTTTTGTCATTACTTATGTCCTTGTTACTACCATGTATCAAGATATCTTCTTTCATGTATTAGATTGTGATTTCATAATGTATGCTTGAGAGTGTATTGATTGTTCTCAATATTCTTGAGACATTGTGCTGGTGTTTTTAAGTGCTTGTGAGTCACTTTTATTATGTTGGTAACCTAAATTTTACATTTATATCACTAAAAACATGGATTGTCTGAAGGTACAGGGATAAAGTAATTATGTTTTATACTAGAGAAATCCAAACCCATACCGGTATTCAAAGTAATATTCTGAATACCGATTGATATTCTTGAAACTATTAGAATAATAGATATCAGTCAAATCCTCTCTCCTCTCCTATGGCACTACAGCCCAAGTCAGGCCCTGGCCTCCACCAATCTCCGCCTCCAATCCACTCTATCCACTGCTACCCTCCTCCAGTTTCTTATCCCCATGTCTCTCGCGTCCTCTGCAACGCCATCTTCCCACCTCTTCCTCGGTCTACCTCTAGGTCTCGTTCCCTCCCATGTACCCAGCAAAGCCCTCTTAGGGTTCCTGCCACCCTCCATTCTCATAACATGTCCGGCCCAACGCAATCTTTGAATTCTTATAAATTTTGAGACTGGTATCTCTTTATATATTTGATACAGTTCGTTGTTGTATCTCAGTCTCCATGAGCCATTTTCTTGTATTGGGCCTATAATGCGTCTGAGGATTTTCCTTTCAAAGGTGTCTACTATGTCGACTGTTTTCTGTGTGATTGCCCATGCCTCACACCCGTAGCATAGCACCGGTCTGATGACAGTCCTATATATTTTCATTTTTGTTTCCCTGTGCACATCCCCAGACCTAAATGATGGCAGCAATGCGAAGTACGCCTTGCTAGCCATGGTGGTCAGTCTTTGGATCTCCGGCTCCTCTGATCCAGTCTTTGCTAGATTCACTCCGAGATACGTGAAATTGTCCACCACCTCAATTGTGTCCTCCTCTATCTCGATGTTGTTATGAACCTGGTCCCTTCTTGTTTGGATAAGCATTTTTGTTTTATCCATATTTATGGCTAGCCCAACTTCCTTGGCTTTGTTTTTAAGCTCTATAAATATTTCTTTAGCTGCCGTGATCCGTCTTGACATGATGTTAATGTCATCTGCATATGCGGCTATCTGTACAGTTTTATTTGTTAACAGATTGGAGCTATTTATTGATAAGCCTCTAATTACATATTCCAATGCAATATTAAATAGTGTTGGGGCCAACCCATCTCCCTGCTTTAGTCCCCGTGTAATATTTATGGGTTCAGTTAGTTGGCTATCCACCTTTACTTGGGCTTCAGTCTGCTGCATAGTAACTTGGGTTAATCTTACCAGCTTGCCTGGTATTCCAAATTCATGCATTATGGTGTAGAGTTTGTCTCTATTAATAGAGTCATACGCTTGCCTGAAGTCCACAAAGATCTGGTACACATCAATATCACGTTCCCATCCGCATCTTAGATATCAGTCAAATACGTAGGTTAATTACTTATATGTATTTACATTAACCACAATTGATGTATAACTTATGTATATTGAATGCACACTATTTATAGAGATTCTACTTATAGAAGATACTAGAATGTCCTGTACCAGTGTATAAAACATTTATAGATAATGTAGTTTGTTCTACCAGGTTCTGGAATATGCACCTGAAACAACTTAGACCATCTAGTAAGTAATAAATGACATAACTGGTGAATGATGTTATTACCAACTATAGTAGTAGATGGCAAAAAATAAAAGTCTTTATCAAGAGTTAGTTACAGAGTTAGTATGTATATATTTGATATCACATTTTTATATCAATATTATATTTGAATGTTATCTTTTTGTATAATCAATATCATTGCTGTGGATCGAAATTGTTATATTTCTGTGTTATATTTTTATTTGTGAACAATTATTTGTGATGCCCATAAATGAACAAGGTGTTGACAGTGATATGACTATTTTATTTCAATTGCTGCCTAGACTATGACAATTAACATTATTTGAGGTCTATACCATATGCACTAGTCAAATGTCTGTATACATAATATAAGCTATTTACTATTATACATAAAAAATGCCATGTAAATCTAATTAGCCCACACAAGTGAAATAACCACAGCATATACTATTTTGTGTACACCTGAGCAACAGAAAAGTTAGCTAAGTATATATACAGCAAAATTATTTCTTAAAAACTCTGTTTAAGTATATTAACTTTTAATACCCTGTAACTTTGTTATTTTATTTACTTTTTATCATTTTGTAATATCGATAATTTATATTTTGAAATTTTCATCGGGCGCCATGTTGCAAACTGAAATACACAAAATATGTATACTTACCTAAGGTCAGAATTCATGTTAGCGAACCAGTACTTGCGGAATGTATTACCTGAAATAACTCACTCTGGCTTATATTGTTTACCAAAGACATTACCCTTTATTATCAAAAAACTCTACGTACATATGAAAATGACTCTACTGAACTATGTGCCAAACACGCACGTTACTATGTCTTGGGGCGTAGTCCCATTTATTTTGTAAACATATAATATCCCTTAAACATTTTATAAGCCCTCCAAAATAACATGTTTTATACTTGTCACATAATAAACATAATATATAGTTATTAAAAAAATGACTTCACAACCCAGCACTTATTAATTATTGTAATGAAATATCCTCTCTCTCACTCGCACTCTCATTCGTGGTACAAAGTTTTAGTTAATTGACTTCCCCAAAATTGAGCTCATTTTAATTAATCGAATTTAAAAGAAAAGATTAACTAAACCCTTAGTTGGACTTTTCTGGACCCCCCCCATTTTTATGACTTAGCTGGAAATTCTTCGAATATGTCCCATCGTTGATCTCACACTCTCGATGTTGTCGTAACCCAAAATTTGGGGTTTACGTCAAACTGTTATTTTAAATATACTGCACTTTCACATATTTAACAAAACTTGGTTGTGTAAAATTTAGATATAAGTAGCTTTTAGAGAATTGCTGGCCGGCACGCTACTCTGATGAGACGAGACTGCTAGCGGTTAGTAGTCTTGCAATGCGGAGGTGGGTCAAACTACGTCACTGGTCCTTTGTTCGAAACGGCCAAACCCCGTTGTTTACAGATGTATTTAATGCGTATCGCATTCCTGTAGCTGATGTCATCATGGGTTAGGCTTGTTTACTTTAATATGATGAACTGTTTTTTGCTATTACTGTGAGTTTCCCCTGACCTCGACACAAATCCTGTCCGCTCAATATTACGTCGTTCAAAACTTTTGGACAACTTTATGCTGTTTTCTTTATAGGGCTTTAAAAACAATTATAACAATTATACTTTATAACAATTACTTCCCAAAATAGTATAGGACCGGAATTGTACCGTTACAAAACCCCCTCAATGAGAGGTTTTATCCCGAAGCATAAAAACTCTCATTGACACATTCATACTTCCTAAAGGGATCAGCTAGGATATGTCGCCACAACCCCCTTACTATTTATATGAAAAGAATACAATAACTCACCCATGGTCCGATGATGGTGACAGTACCTGCATGACCTTACTGGACTTCTCCTACGAGATCCCAACACCATAAGGCCAATCAGGCTCTTTACGCTCCTGCTCTGACGCACTGGCCAGCTCAGGATCACCGTCACAACATCACCAAACACTGAAACAATAAATCAAAAATATCAAAATAGTGGCTTGGTATAATGCTATATCCCTAACTGATCTGTTTCCCCTTAGCTATGTGCCGGTTTGCTTCAACTCAACAAGAATTATATAGAAGTGCCATTCTCTTCATTGACTACCCTTAACATTATAAAATTTTTTTTCATAATTAATATAATTATAAGAAGAAACACAAATCTTTATATACTACAATTGAAACAAATAATCTAAAATTTATAGATACAATTACCAAAATATCCCTCTTCCTAAAATATTTTATAAAAAAATTTACTATTATTATTATTATTAATATTATCATTAACAGTAAGTAATCCGGTGCTGTTAACAATATTTACCCCTCTTTCTCCTCCACACACACTATTTCCCCCCCTGAACTGTTGCGTTCAGTTGCCTCCACAAGAACTGAGGCAGAAGGAGTGAGCACTTTTTTCTTTTCTCTCTCTCCCATCCTTGCTTCGGCGTTACAGAAACTTCAAGGTCAATACCCCTACTTATTATTTTATTACACGCCCCTAAGGTCTACCACCCATATTTAGGTGAAAATAGCCTATGCAAACAAATAATCTTAGATTCCCCTGAATCTCCCATTAAATTTCTAAGTTGAACCAATTTTATAGGCAACCAACTGTGGTCAGGTTTTACAAATTCTGCCCACAGCTGGTTGTCATCCAAAACCACGATTAGTGCTGGTAAGACAGTAATCGCCCGAAATATGGGGAATCGGAATAGTTTGACACGTGTCATATGCAGTTACATTTGTAACTACCCTAAAACTAACAATTTATACATACATATAATAATTAAATGAATTATTCATGTTCAAATTCCTATGCTAATACATAATAAACATAATACATAATAATACACTCATCATTAACATTGCAAGTATTACATTAAAATAAACAATTCACATTTAACTTTGATCAAAATTTACACACCCTACATCTTTAAATTTGCATATAAAAATTATAACATTACATTTTAATTAATTAATACTTTTAATTATTAAACTTTTATTAATTAACCATCCATTATTTATCATTTACTACCATTTAATTCTTCACAATTTCAAATTTATTATTAATATTCATATTACATTATTATTATTTCATTTCTTATTACCTTTCTACTATGAATTTTCTACTTAACCCTTCACATTTTTATCATTGATTAGTCTGGGTGACTCCTGTATTCATTATGATTTGACTTCTAACATTTATAATCTTACTCACCTTTCTTTCTACTAACCACTACTAACAACCAGATTTAAATATTATGACACCAATCTCTCAATTATAACTCCCTTCACTAATTCCATTTAAATCCTCTGGCACCGCTCGTCTTTGTACTAGGATGTGTGTTCCCTACCTGGCCATATACATACCTAACCATTTGCCCCCCAAAATATCGGCAAACACTCCCTTAAACTACTCTAACACTTGCCACAACGCTATACGTTGGCCACTCCTTACACCACTACCCTTACTACAAAATATCATCGTCAACAAATATATTTACCCTTCACATTACTCACCTCTCTACATATAATTACTAACCACTGTGTCTCTAAATATCTAACACTCTCTTTGTGTGTTACTGGTATTTCAAAATTCTTATTTATCTAACTCCCATTAACTTTGATTGACTAACTCACATGCCTTTATTTACATTACTGTGATCATTGAGAATTGCATCAGAAAATTCATCCCTCACCTACTAACAACAATACATCTCAATATCCCAAATATATTACGCTTGATCATTTATTATTCATTAGAAATCTCATAAAATCATTTAACTTCATTATCAAACTTTTTTGTACCACATTAATTAAGTAATTAATCTTCAATTATTTAATTCAATTATTTAAAATTTCACCATTATTTTCACTTGTTTAGTCAAAACAAAAACATGTTAATTGTTATTATTAAATCAATTAAACTATAACTTCCTGTTACATACATAGTTTACATAAAATAACCTGTAATACACAAATACATTGACATTAATACACACAAAATATACAATCCACTTATTATTTTATCATTCACCAAAATCAGTTCATAAACAGTCCATTTCAAAACCACTGTTCACATATATTAATGTTCATACACAATAAAACAATCTATCCTCCATCATTAAACAACAGTCGAATCTTAGGTCTATACAACTTATTTTTTATTAAGTTCTGATATTATTATTATCAATATAATATTTATCTAAATTTTTATATTCTTCCACGATCTCGTTTGAATTAATAGGTTTATTCCATATCAATTTATCATGTACCATGTCATCATCGGGTATGGTTCTGTCTACCTCAGTATTATCTGTCATAATCATGTAAGTCATATAGTCATTACTATTGTTCTCATAATTATCTACTACTACACCCTTTACTTCACAAGGTAAGTAATTGTTATCATTATTATCATCATCTACTACTATTGCTATCTCAATTTCACTATAAGGTAAGTATTCACTATAATTATCCACCATCTCTACTCCTAACAAATTCTCTATACTTTCTATTTATCTTAAAAATCTCTATTACTCTCTTTCTCTCTCTCTCAATATATTTCTCACCATAACACCAAGCTACACTCTCTCTCTCCAAATATGCAGGGGTCACTAACTCATAATTACTGCACCACCGATGAAGTGCACAAAAAAACCAAGGAACTCTATTTGTAGACCTATCGTCTCCCAAATACTCATGTGAAGCCATTTCTTCACCCCCTACTACAACATTAAGGGAAAATTTTACCCCCTGCAATCCTTTTACAAATATACTTTCTCTCTCTCTCTCTCTGATTCATCACACCCAAACATCTCATTATCACTCCCAATATTCTCATCATCATTTTCTAACACCATGTTCTTAATTATATCATTATTATTACCTGTAAACTCATTATTCAAATTATCATTGTTACTCACCTTATTAATTATCACCTTGTTTTTCGTCATATTGTCACTGCTACTTACCTTCTTATTCCTTATTTGTCTTAATCTCTCATCTAACCTTTTATTCACTTCATCACATTGTTTATCAAAATTATCATTTCGTTTTTTAATTTCATTTTTCAATTCATCAAACTTCTCATTAAAATCACTTTTAATTTCATTTTTAGTTTGAATATTTTGTGTTTTAATTTCATTTTTTATTTCACTTTTGAAGTTATTAAAATTTTCATTCTGTTTGTCAAGCTTTACATCTAGCTTGCTGAACTTCTCATCAAATTTATTACTCTGCGTCTCAAATTTAGTTAATAATAACTGCATCAAAGCAGCAGCTGTTTCGTCTGTTTTGTTTTCATGACGACTTGAGATGGATGTTGCTGTTACTTTCTCTAACTCTACAGATGCAGTCGCACCAATCTGACTAATTTATAGCCTCTATAGGCTATTTATATTATAGCCTCGTAACTTAACCCTACCTTACCCACGTGTTTACGTACTTTCAAAATATTACTCCAGGTAATTATTCCGCTTTTCTGGTAGGCACACCCCACATAAAATTATATTTTATGTTGAGTCCCTGGTCGGAAAGTGCCAATGTAACTTTGTTATTTTATTTACTTTTTATCATTTTGTAATATCGATAATTTATATTTTGAAATTTTCATCGGGCGCCATGTTGCAAACTGAAATACACAAAATATGTATACTCACCTAAGGTCAGAATTCGTGTTAGCGAACCAGTACTTGCGGAATGTATTACCTGAAATAACTCACTCTGGCTTATATTGTTTACCAATGACATTACCCTTTATTATCAAAAAACTCTATGTACATATGAAAATGACTCTACTGAACTATGTGCCAAACTCGCACGTTACTATGCCTTGGGGCATAGTCCCATTTATTTTGTAAACATATAATATCCCTTAAACATTTTATAAGCCCTCCAAAATAACATGTTTTATACTTGTTACATAATAAACATAGTATATAGTTATTAAAAAAATGACTTCACAACCCAGCACTTATTAATTATTGTAATGAAATATCCTCTCTCTCACTCGCACTCTCATTCGTGGTACAAAGTTTTAGTTAATTGACTTCCCCAAAATTGAGCTCATTTTAATTAATCGAATTTAAAAGAAAAGATTAACTAAACCCTTAGTTGGACTTTTCTGGACCCCCCCCATTTTTATGACTTAGCTGGAAATTCTTCGAATATGTCCCATCGTTGATCTCACACTCTCGATGTTGTCGTAACCCAAAATTTGGGGTTTACGTCAAACTGTTATTTTAAATATACTGCACTTTCACATATTTAACAAAACTTGGTTGTGTAAAATTTAGATATAAGTAGCTTTTAGAGAATTGCCGGCCGGCACGCTACTCTGATGAGACGAGACTGCTAGCAGTTAGTAGTCTTGCAATGCGGAGGTGGGTCAAACTATGTCACTGGTCCTTTGTTCGAAACGGCCAAACCCCGTTGTTTACAGATGTATTTAATGCGTATCGCATTCCTGTAGCTGATGTCATCATGGGTTAGGCTTGTTTACTTTAATATAACGAACTGTTTTTACTTCCATATTCCTTAAGGAATGGAAGTATGGTGATGGCAAAAAAAATCGTGTTCGAGATTATTGCAGATTCTGATTCTACTACACTCAAAACATGAAAAAAAGTCGTTTTCCGAAAAGTGTGTGTGTGTGTGTGTGTGTGTGTGTGTGTGTGTGTGTGTGTGTGTGTGTGTGTGTGTGTGTGTGTCTGTGTGTCTGTAGATTTTTTTTCTATGGCAAACGATAACTGCCGCAAATTCAAACAGAATCAAATAATTTTTTGCATACAGCCCTGATTTGTAGAGTACTCACGACCTATTGTTTTTGGTGAAGATCAGTTGAGGGAAAGGGGTAGTTTACTGGCAACAGTTTTTTTTTATCAAGGGAAATTTTTTTTTTTGGCAAACGATAACAGCCGCAAATTCAAACAAAATTAAATAATGTTTCGTATACAGCCCTGAATTGTAGAGTTCTCAAGACCTATGGTTTTTGGTGAAGATCGGTTAAGGGAAAGGGGTAGTTTACCTGCAACGTTTTATGTTTTCACAAGGGTATTTTCTATGGCAAACGATAACAGACGCAAATTCAAACAGAATCAAAAGATTATTTGTATACAGCCCTAAATTGCAGAGTTCTCAAGACCTGTTGTTTTTGGTGAAGATCGGTTAAGGGAAAGGGGTAGTTTACCTGCAGCGTTTTTTTATCAAGGGTATTTTCTATGGCAAACGATAACTGCTGCAAATTCAAACAGAATCAAATAATTTTTTGCATACAGCCGTGATTTGTAGAGTATTCAAGACCTATTGTTTTTGGTGAAGATCGGTTAAGGGGAAGGGGTAGTTTACCTGCAACCTTTTACGTTTTAACAAGAGTAAAGTACATGAAAATTCATTAAAATAAAATAATTTTGTTGCCAGGCAATAAAATTATAATTTTTTCATTTTAATGTAAATCTGTACATAGTATAAAGTAAAGTCGGTGCGTTTTCTCTCTGTGTTTGAAATCGCTAATCTCAGGAAGTACTGAACGGATTTTATTCAAGTTTTCGCCAATAGATAGAGTGTCTATCGAGGAACATTTATGTGTATAATTAATACATATATGTTGTACATTAGCTTAGCTATCACGGTTTATGTCAAGTAAGTGGTATAGTTTACATCTTATATATAAAAATGAATGTTTTTTTGTTTGTCCCGTATGCGTTCCTATACCATTCATCCGATTGCGATAAAACTTCGGTGAGTTGTTGTGCGCACGTCCGCGAAGGTTTCTTCCACATCTCCTCCTAAACCACTGTACCGATTTCAACCAAACTTGGCACAAATATTTTACGCAACGGGAGAACCAACATAGGATAAGTGTTTTTTCGATGTGGTCCTTTTGGGGGTTCTTTGGGGTCTTCCACTTCGCCTCCTAAACCACTGGACCGATTTCAACCAAACTTGGCACAAATATTTTACGCAAAGGGAGAACCAACATAGGACAAGTGTTTTTTTCGATACGATCCTTTGGGGTCTTCCACGTCTCCACCTAAACCATTGGACCGATTTCAACCAAACTTGGCACAAATATTTTACGCAACGGGAGAACCAACATAGGACAGGTGTTTTTTCGATACGATCCTCTGGGGGGTCCTTTGCGGTCTTAAAAAACTATTAGATCTGGTTACTATGGCAACCCAATAGAATAGATTCTGTTCTAAATATATTATCGCATTAAATTGAAGACCACGCAAACGAAGTTGTGGGGAACAGCTATTTATTTTTAAGAAGCCTACTTTAATTAAACTTTATTAATTAAACTAACATTTTCATTACGTACAACGTGAAACTCCGTAGCGAAGCACGGGTATTCTGCTAGTCATGTATAAGAGAAAATATATCGTGCATGGCAGGCAAGCATATCTCAGTTATGTACTATTTACGTTTCCATTTTATTATTATCACTACCGCAATAAAAAAGGCAGGGAAGACACACACACACACACACACACACACACACAATTCGCGTTATTTCTGGCCTCATTCATGTTTATTTTCTTACATTTGCATGCTTTTTAAATGGAAAGTGCCGAACCCACACCAACATAACGCATGCAAGCCGAAAAAGTGTCCAGCGTGGATAGCGATTTGCTTCCTGTGGATCGCTGGGCAGTGTAACTGCACGTGTTTACAGAGGAACGATTCATAGACAGACTTTTCGTCTTTAGGGAATGAACCCTCTGCAAGATGCTGAGGGTCCATGAGTGACTTCGGAGCGCTCCTTCTTTTCCGCGTGTTTGTTCTGTGAAACGTACACTGTAGATTCGCAGATTTATTCTAAGCAACGCTCAATAGGAAATGTTGAAAATTTTTGTCCACGGTGAACCCTCATACACACTAAACCTGCTCTGATGTTTTAATTACGGACATCATAATATTAAAACTTTGGAAACTTGAGCACTATTTAATGGAGATCAATCATTAACTTATACAAGCCATTAATTTTATGCATATTTTTTATGTGTACAACGTTATCGGCAACAAAGAAGTAGTTTTTGTTAAAATTCCTTCTCTGGATATTTGGCCGTAGTCCAATGTTTTCTACAAAACCAGACGTTTCGGCAATGCCATTGACTTCCATCATCAGTGAAAATCGAGTGTGATAACATGAGGTGGTATATGTTAGTGACCACAGTACTGTGGTTAAGGCTGAAGCAGTAAGTAGAAAGAAGTAGTTTCTATGGTAATATTTCATTTCGAAAATGATTTTAAAAATAAATCTTAGAATATTGAAGTCATGTATGGTTCTCCATACCGATATTTTGCTATTACTGTGAGTTTCCCCTGACCTCGACACAAATCCTGTCCGCTCAATATTACGTCGTTGAAAACTTTTGGACAACTTTACGCTGTTTTCTTTATAGGGCTTTAAAAACAATTATAACAATTATACTTAATAACAATTATTTCCCAAAATAGTATAGGACCAGAATTGTACCGTTACAACCCATATAACATTGTGTATGGTGATACCATAAACTTCATAGTATGTGTACAAAAATGAAACTTTAATGTATTTTATATTGTTACAATTTTTCAGGCTGTTGGGTTGTGGTCTAGATTGTTCATGGTTACTTCCAGATATTTTGTCCATACCATAAAAAGATATGTGTTTGTATTTGTTCACATGTGTTGTGATCTGTGCTCCCACCCCACTGAAGATGTCTGTCATAGGAATGGATGAAACATCTGGAAGTCAACATAGACAATCTTGACCATAGATAACAGCCCGGAAAATTGTTATAATATAAACACCAGCCATGAAAGCTTACATTCATTTATCAACAAATTTTGTTTAAGAGAACTGTTTCTGAATAAGCCAATGTTCTGGGTACTTAAACTGTTAGTTTTTTATGATAAGTTGATTTGGTATTTTATACATTCCCTTTTTGTTTCAGGAAAAACTACCAAGAGCTCCCACCAGAAGCTTTAATTCTCAACTGTATTCCTCTGTTACTTGTGGTATTTGCATCATTAACAGTATACTTACTTTATAAAAATGAATTTAAGCGCACAACTATGGCACAAGTATATAAACATAATGAAAGTTTTACAAAATATGACAGTAATGTAGACACAGAAATATCATTAGAAACAAACAACAAATAACTTTATCATTTGTGTTTAATAAAAGAGCTATTAATAAGTTCTGTGTATTTTATTTTGTTACTAAATTTAATACTATTACTGTTGTTACTCCAGTTGTTGCTCTTACTACTACTACTACTACTACTACTACTACTACTACAACTACTAATTTTTTTATAGAGGGGGAAAATGCTTTATGCACCCTCAGAGGAGGCTGTGCTTCCTCTGGTGTGTAGGACTCACACCCACTAATTCAGGCGTTCATATCCATCCTGGAACCACTTAGTGTATTACTACTACTACTCAGTGGCGAAGCATGAGAAAATAATTTGGGTAGACATAAAAATACTAGCCAAAAGCAAGATCTTACTAAGATTGTTGACATTCTTAGTGAACCAGTAAAACTATGGTAAATAGATTTAATGCTACCTCTAGCAGATCAAGAAAAAGCTGTCATATTGTTATTGGTGTTGTTTATGAATATTAATAGAAAAAACATAAATTTTATTCACATTTTGTAATGGTGACAAATCCGGATTACTGCAGGCATTACACAAACGTTTCATATTTTCTTGTAAATGAGATCTACACGCCGTGTCTAATTTTTTCTTATTTTTAGTTATAATATCAGCTCCCGAGATATTGCTGTGCAATTTTGAATCACTCTGTATATGTTCTTCCATGAAAGACTTCTGTTGCCAATAAATTTAAAGTTTCTAAATAATTACCCTTATTGAGAGATTGCTCATTTTTCTTAAGACTCCTAAAAGGTACCTCTTGTCTCCCTAAATAACAAACATCTACCAAACGGCCTACTATCCTGCAATTTCATGTCAAATTTTCATTGTAATGTACTGCTTGAATTCTAAGTGTTTCGGACAAACAATTTCAATTCTGTTACATCCTAGCATGTGAAACAGCTCATAATTTTTCATATGAGTTTTGCTACCAGCATGTTTAGTGGCTTTAACTTAAAAATTGTTTATAGTTCTCCAACTTTGCTACATGGTTCCTCTCCATTAAACATCAAACAGTAATAGCAGTGCAGAGTTTTGGTTCGCTTACAACCAGAGAGCCACCTATATTTACTATACCAAACTTTCTGATAATTTTTCGATCCTTCTGCGACAAATCTAAAGATGCCTGAGATATTTTTGACATCAGTTAGCAATACCTTTTGCTCTAGATGTAAAGTACTGATTTCGTAGTTTAACAAAAATTCGAATAAATCAAAGTTGTCACCGTTTATATCAAATACTTCTGCCATAGAACTGGTACTAACTGTATTCATTTTGCACCTTTAAACCAATTGAACAGTATACTTAAATACCGACACTTAAAAATATGTATTATTAAATAATTAGTGTGTAAATGATTACACACTTCTTAGTTTATACAACTATATACAAAATTAGAAAATAAATCTGTAAACTCAACAAAAACAAGTATTCACTACGCAAGCACAATGAAACAAACACAGGCGGCCAGGCGACAATTCAGTGTGGGGGAGACATGTCTTTTGCCGTGATGTACGGGACGCGTTGTTACGCTGCGTGCGCAGATACCCTCCTGTTGTCGTTGGGTGAAACCCACCTCACCTCCAGCCTGGTTAAAAAGATATTTCAAGTAACGTCTACCCTGATACTCCCCTTACAATTGCATCACACAGGAAGGTTCCATGGCTCACACTCGCATCATGTCGCATGATATTTAACTTCTTACATTAGTTTTATACCTTTCTGAGTAACTTATGTGACTTATTGCATAAAAAAATTTAATTATTTTATGAATAAATTATTTGGGGAGACACTATCTACCTTGTCTCCCCTGACGCTTCGCCACTGCTACTACTACTGCTACTACTACTACCACCACCATTATTATTATATTTTTTATTTATAATAATGGACAGGAAGACACTTTAAGAGTACAAAATCCTGAGTGACTCTTTATAAATCTTTGGTCTAAAGCTGTCTAGAATAGGCTTCAGTCATATAGAACAGGAACTGTTAGTACACTGCTAACGCCTGAAGAAGTTCAGAAAAGTTTCTTGCACTGAATGACCAACCAATTTACCTTAATGGGTTTGTGTGGAAGTCACAAAAGTCTTCCTTCATTCTTATCCACAATAATTCACACAGACTTGCACTTCTTTTATCAAGGACTTACTGCACTGTCCATGACCACTGTTTTGAAGGACCCTACCTACACACTTCGTGTATGGTCCAAGTTTACTTGTGGACATGCAGGATCGTGTAATCCAGTTGTGAGATGCATTGAAAATGCCAACCTCTATGTTGATGTCTTTGACTTCTTTAGTTACAAATAGAAGTATTGATGGACAGTAAGGGGTGGAGTTTTCTGACTGCACTTGTTTGACTTCCCACACTAATTTTGTGGCATAGTTTGTTATATGCCTAGTACTTGAAATTTACAATGTCTTCTAGTTTTTCTTGCCACAGTCATACTAAATCACTCAGGTTTATGTCTTTGTCAAATGTGATATACTAAGGTTCTAATCAACCATTCTATCACACTTGTCCCCTGTTCCTCTACTGGGTTGTCTTTTTGTCTCAAGGGTTGATCGCCAGGGTGGTAGCCCTAAATATTAAAAAGTATTATTATTACTAGTAAGCTCACTGAGCTGCAAAACATGTTCACTAATGGGACAAAAATGTATATTATTAGATAAAATCAAATTAATAAATCCCTATTTTAAAAGAGTGAGTAAAGTTCTTTGTATGTATGATTCTTTACATTAACTGAGAAACATCATGAGGAGGTGACCATATGTCGTTACTGTGGTTTACAAAGGTTTTGCCCTTAAAAATTAAAAGAAATTACAGAAACTATGACTACTCTTCTTTTTTTTGTAAGTAAAATAACAATTATAAAAAATCGGTATGGAGAACCATACATGACTTCCATGTCCTAAAATTTATATTTAAAATCTTTTAAATATTAATTAAATAAGTGGATGCTTGAGTTCTGAAGAAATTACATATCAGCTAAAATGGTACCACCATGTCAGGTGGATTAAGACTATCCCAACCTTCATGAGGAAGGACTGTACTTTTGGATAAAATGTCTGTAGGTCGAACGAAGAGCTAGCTAAAGGTAGCTGTGACCTGATTCCTGTAATGAAATTGGACTCTTGCTGTGAGGGGCTGAGGGATGTCTATAGTGTTATCAAAGTCTTTCCTGTCAATACTATACTAGTCATTTTTCTTTTTTAAAATCGAGTCTTGATTTCTTTCTTTCTATTTGTCTTCTGATTTCCTGAACGACTATTCTGTTCACCCATATAATTATAAATTTCTCAGCAAAACATTTCTTCCTTAATACGTTTGTGTCTCCTGTTTAACACCCACCATTCTGATCCATGTCATAACGCTATATTCCACACAGGCTAGTAAATAACTAGCCATCAGGGAGGTCAAAATATTTTCAAGGACGGGCAAACAATTTACCAAAGGAGAAAAATATTTATATATTTTTTATACACACACACATGTACATATTAGTTTATAATTCTCATATCATAATAGAAATAAGTACACAGATTGTATTAATTGCTTTAATACAACAACACTGACCAGCGATCCACAGGAAGCAAATCGATGTCCATCTTTTCGGCTTGCACGCGTCGGTTTGGTGTGGGTTTCGGCACTTTCCATTTAAAAAGCGTGCAAACATAAGAAAATAAACATGAGTGAGGCCAGAAATAACGCGAATTGTGTGTGTGTGTGTGTGTGTGTGTGTGTGTGTGTGTGTGTGTGTGTCCTGCGAGCCTTTTTATTGCGGTAATCACAATAATAAAACTTTGGAAAAGTAAACATTACATAATTGAGATACACTTGCCTGCCAGGAACGATATATTTTCACTCATACGTGATTTAAATTAAAATGAAAAATATATAATTTTGATAAAGTGAATTGAAAAGTTTCCATAGAAACTACTTCTTTGTTGTCAATAACGTATTACACATATAAAACTTATAAAATTTACTTCCTCCATCATCAACAAATATTTTAATTTATAAAAAAAATTATCCCCTCCCCCTTCAACTACCCTTTTTATTTATAGATATTTCATCTACCTTTCTACAGTGGATTATTATGACCTTCTTTTCAGGATACATTATTTATCAAAATTAAGCACTTTACTCTTGTTAAAACGTAAAATGTTACAGGTAAACTACCCCTTTCCCTTAACCGATCTTCACCAAAAACAATAGGCCTTGAGTCCTCTACTATTCAGAGCTGTATGCAAAATATTATTTGATTCTGTTTGAATTTGCGGCTGTTATCGTTTGCCATAGAAAAAATTCTACACACACACACACACACACACATTTCAAAAAATTACATTTTTTCATGTTTTGATGGTAGTACAATCAGAATCTGCCGTTATCTCGAACACGATTTTTTTCGCCATGACCATACTTCCATTTCCTTATGGAACATGCAAGTAAAAACAATTATTACTACTACTTTTTACTTCCATTTTCTATAAGGAAATGCAAGTATGGTCATGGCAAAAAAAATTGTGTTCGAGATAACGGCAGATTCTGATTGTACTACCATCAAAACATGAAAAAATATCGGTATGGAGAACCATACATGACTTCCATATTCTAAGATTTATATTTAAAATCATTTTCGAAATGAAATATTACCATAGAAACTACTTCTTTCTACTTACTGCTTCAGCCTTAACCACACTACTGTGGTCACTAACATATACCACCTCATGTTATCGCACTTGATTTTCACTGATGATGGAAGTCGATGCCATTGCCGAAACGTCTGGTTTTGTAGAAAACATTGGACTATGGCCAAATATCCCGGGAAGGAATTTTAACAAAAACTACTTCTTTGTTGTCGATAACGTTGTACACATATATATAAAAAATATGCATAAAATTAATGGCTTGTATAAGTTAATGATTGATCTCCATTAAGTAGTGCTCAAGTTTCCAAAGTTTCAATATTATGATGTCCGTAATTAAAACATCAGAGCAGGTTTAGTGTGTATGAGGGTACACCGTGGACAAAAATTTTCAACATTTCCTATTGAGCGTTGCTTAGAGTAAAGCTGCGAATCTACAGTGTACGTTTCACAGAACAAACACGCGGAAAAGAAGGAGCTCTCCGAAGTCACTCATGCACCCTCAGCATCTTGCAGAGGGTTCATTCCCTAAAGACGAAAAGTCTGTCTATGAGTCGTTCCTCTGTAAGCACGTGCAGTTACACTGCCCAGCGATCCACAGGAAGCAAATCGCTATCCACGCTGGACACTTTTTCGGCTTGCACGCGTTATGTTGGTATGGGTTTCAGCACTTTCCATTTAAAAAGCATGCAAATGAAAGAAAATAAACATGAATGAGGCCAGAAATAACGTGAATTGTGTGTGTGTGTGTGTGTGTGTGTGTGTGTGTGTGTGTGTGTGTGTGTGTGTGTGTGTGTCTTCCCTGCCTTTTTACAAAATTATTTTATTTTTAACAATTACCATTGTTTGAAAAAGTTTAAATGAATTTTCAAGTACTTTACTGTTGTTAGAACGTAAAAGGTTGCAGGTAAACTACCCCTTCCCCTTAATCGATCTTCACCAACCAAGAGTCTTGAGAACTCTACAAATCAGGGCTGTATGCAAAACATTATTTGATTCTGTTTGAATTTGCGGCTGTTATCGTTTGCCATAGAAAATACCCTTGTTAAAACATAAAACGTTGCCGGTAAACTACCCCTTTCCCTTCACCGATCTTCACAAAAACAATAGGTCTTGAGAACTCTACAATTTAGGGCTGTATGCAAATAATCTTTTGATTCTGTTTGAATTTGCAGCTGTTATCGTTTGCCATAGAAAATACCCTTGTTAAAACATAAAATGTTGCAGGTAAACTACCCCTTTCCCTTAACCGATCTTCACCAAAAACAATAGATCTTGAGAACTCCACAATTCAGGGCTGTATGCATAATATTACTTGATTCTGTTTGAATTTGCGGCTGTTATCGTTTGCCAACAAAAAAAAATTACCCTTGATAAAAAAAACCGTTGCTGGTAAACTACCCCTTGCCCTCAACCGATCTTCACCAAAAACAATAGGTCATGAATACTCTACAAATCAGGGCTGTATGCACAAAATTATTTGATTCTGTTTGAATTTGCGGCAGTTATCATTTGCCATAGAAAAAAAATCTATAGATAGACAGATAGACACACAGACACATTTTGAAAAACGACTTTTTTCATGTTTTGAGTGTAGTACAATCAGAATCTGCAATAATCTCGAACACGGTTTTTTTTGCCATCACCATACTTCCATTACCTTAAGGAATATGGAAGTAAAAGTAATTTTTCAAAAAGTGTCTGTGTATCTGTCTGTAGAATTTTGTCTATGGCAAACAATAACTGCCGCAAATTCAAACAGAATCAAATAATTTTTTGATTACAGTTCTGAATTGTAGAGGACTCGAGGCCTATTGATTTTGGTGAAGATCGGTTAAGGGGAAGGGGTAGTTTACCTGCAACCTTTTACTTTTTAACAAGATTAAAGTGCTTAATTTTGATAAATAAAGTATCCTTAAAAGAAGGTCATAATAATCCACTGTAGAAAGGTAAATGAAATATCTATAAATGAAAAGGGTAGTTGAACGGGAAGGGGGTAATTTTCTATAAATTAAAATGGTAGTTGATGAGGGAGGAGATAATTTTGTATAAGTTTTATATGTGTGCTATGTTATTGACAACAAAGAAGTAGTTTCTATGGAAACATTTTATTTCACTTTGACAAAATTCTATACTTTTTGGAATTATCGAACCGAATTCAAGTAAATGATTGGAATTGTATGAATGCCCGCAATACATTTCGATGTTTTTAATATGCGATTGTATTGATATATTATGGTGTGGAAAAGAAGAATTGTACTAATTGTAAATTGCCCTATTTCTTAATGTAAAACAAAAATACATGTTGTTTTCATTTGGTAGTTAGGTAATAATGGTTTTGGGTTTTTAGTTTACTGCTAAAATAAATAAAAGCTGTGGTTGAGAAAATATAACATTAAACGTGTAATACAATGCTTATAACAGAGTAACACTAAAAGTAAAGAACCTAACGTTTTTAAGTTTACAAATTGGAAAAACAACAGCAAATACAAAATGATAAATACAAATATTTATGGTTAATGAAAAAACAAAAACACTGTATTAAGTAATGAGAACATATGCTCTACAAATTGTATATAATGGATGCTTGTTTCTTGTTAGTCACAAAATGAGTACTTGTCAGAAAACGAATTTCACCAAAAAACGAGTTCTGCCACAAAAAAGTGACATGTAGGCCTATAATAATAGGCAAGGGGTTGACCCTTGGCCCACTCCCGCCTTACTTCGAGTTGGGTTTTTCGTGGTTTTAGAAAAAAAAAAATAGTTTTACATTACACACATATTGGTTTCCATGTATAATTTCAGTTTTCATGTTAACCTAACATAATCAATTTTTGGTGTCAGCCACGACCCGGTGATAAATTACTACTACAGTCATTTACCATTAAAAAATGACAAACAAAATCAGTTGCAATCACCAGCCAACTATTTTGCAACATACAGAATTAAAATTTGTATAATTCTTTCACTACATAAAATTATGTGCGATATTCACTACATGTCTAAGCCCAAAAATCGCATTATCGAAATAACAGCGGGTACGCATAAAGGCAGTACCAAATGATTTTATATATAATCTGAGAACATGGAAGTCATGTATGTTCTCCATACCGATTTTTTATTATTATGAATCAATAAATACTAAATTTTTTATTTAAATTTATAACTACAATGCCGAAATGACAAGTAGTATATTTCCATAGATACATACTATACGTCTATATATAATACATTTTACAAATATATGCAACTGATAATAATATGAAAAGTTTTTTACAACTATAGCTTATTACACCCTCATTCAAACTGTTAACATTGGCAATTACAGCAACTGTTATCAGTCATAATCAATTTTTTATGTTTGTATTAACAGTTCTCTGAAACAATCTTTTACACAATATTTCTCCCACAATTTTAGTTGCACATTTATCCAGCTTGCCTTGTTATAGAAAATAATAACACTCACTGAATTAAATGAAATTAGTTCATTATTAACTCTTAATAGGACTATCTTTTTGCTTAAGTTCATGGAACTCTCAACCAGCGGCAGCCCTAGCCCTTTATTAGGGTGGAGCGAGAATCCCGTTGGGCGCCCCTTGGTCGACACCTTTCAAATCAATTATAATTCAGTTTCTGTTAAGTAAAACATGAACTTTTCAAAAATCAATACGTTTATTGAATCAAAATTAAGTTGCTATTCATATTGCACTCTTGCTGGAACATAAACAAAATTTCTATTAATTAGTATTTGGTATTTAACATTTGGATCAGTTTGAATAATTCTAAAACTAAAAACTAATCAGATAATATAATAAAAAAACCCTGACTAGATTAGTACTTTCGAGTTTCTTCGACTTCGTTAGTTAGTTCGATCAAGGGCGTGGGAGCGAGCGGATACCGGTGGCGCGTGGCGGGGCAGTCGGTGGCGGTCCTGTGTCCCGAGTCCCATGCCGCCACCATGCCGCCAATGATACTCATAACATAATTATTTTTCATTAGAGGACATAGAGTAAAATGTGGCAAAAAGGCGCCAACAAAATTTTATTTTTTTCACAATTGGATTTTGGCGCCGCTCCTCGCCCGGCACCTAGAGCGGTCACTCCTCTCACTCTACCCTAAGGCCGGCCCTGCTCACAACGTATTGGCTACTAGCAGCCCATACTTTCTATATATAAGCAGGCAATCTACAATGTCCTATGTCAGACAGGCAAGCCAAGAATTTTCAACCTCAGCTAGATTTTGACTCTAGAAGCACTGCATCTAACTGCTGGCTATGCAATTTGTGGCAAGCATCAAATAGGCTCCTATGTGTGTTATTTATGTTGTTTTGGTATGACAACACACACACACACATGCATAAACACACACATCATACATACTTTGCTGGAAACTGCAACATGTAGTGTACTTAATACCACTAAACCATTCCCAGGCTGGCAAGTGTAATCTTGATAATGCTATACTGTCAGAATCAATTGCACCGTATGAGCATGTGTCATTGATTGAATGACGTGATAGTTGTAAATTTAGATATCTTTAGTTCTATAGTAATCATAAGGTCTTCTTAAAATGTCTAAATTGGGTGGTGAAGTAAAGCACAGCCAAACATAGGAAGCTCAGTGTAACCTATAAAAAAATTGTAGAACCACAGCAGATTCAAGATCTGTGAGTATAATTTTAAAAAGTTGAAAAGAAAACTGAAATTGAAATGGAAATTGAAACTGGCAGACACATCTTTTAGTACTCCTCAGAAAAAAATCAACAGCTGTCACCATATTAGATGATTATGATAAATCTGTATTTCAGTGTACAGTAAATAATAGTAAATAATGTTTATGTTTCTAAAATGTCCATGCCTTTTTTGACAAAATTACACAACGAGCTTGCAACAAAATGGTACTTTCAAAGGGGAAATGGTGAAAAAAACTGCAAGTCAATTTTAATTTAAAATTTGAGGCTGCAAATTTAATACAGTAGATTTTGTTTTTTGCTGTTAAAGTATAGAAATGAGAGCAGGCTGACTTTATATATGGACACAATCTAAATCCATTATTCATATTCACAAAAAAAAAAGGAATGGTGCAGGAGGATAAGCCACATTAGACTACACGTACCAACACAAAAGGTTCAACTTAAATATACTAAATGCAAGGGTGCAAGTAGGATTCAATTCTGGTGCACAAACTATCTAGAAAACCAGTTAATTGACGATCCTGGTGCACAAATTATATGAAAATCTAGTTATTCAACTGGAGTTTACTATATTAAGTAGCCAGTGACTTCATGAGACAATACTGCTGAATCTGCCTTTTAGAAGTTTTTAATGATAGACAGTGTCCACTATGAAATAAACAAACTTTGAAAGTCCCTACTTTTAACATACTAAAATTCAGGAGTGATTAGAAAAGCAAAAAATATCTCTCCAAAAATATGTTAAAAGTAGAATATCATAAAATTTAATTCAGTTAGAAAAATACAATAAAAAAGATTTGTCATTGATAAAATTTTGTAGGTAAAGGGCTTTGAATATTAGATTCCCCTTGCAATCCTAACCTAAACCCTGTGGAAGTTATGTGGGCAGCAAATGCCAAGAACTGGGTCACACTCAAAAACACTATATTTAATACTAAAATTGTAAGAAACCTGTGTGAAGGAAAGTTTTTTTCTATCTGAACAGAGAGCTGGAAAAGAAAATGTGAAGGAGGCCAACAAATTGAGGATGAATACAAAGGGCTTATTGACATAACTGACACTTTTATTGCAAACTTGGTAAGCTAAGATGATAAGAGTTCAACAGATGATGGTAGTTCATCTGATGACAATGAGAGTTTGTCTGAATCAATGCTTAAGGTAAAAAGCCTAAAAATTACCTTTTAATCTGAAGGTAGTTAATGGAAGTTTATGAAATATCATAAATCTAAAGGTTTAATCATTCAGTACTTAGTTACTTGTCAGTAATCTGAAATTAACATCATTTCGACTTTTGTTGTCAAATTATGTTATTCTGTAAATAACCCTAAACTGAGCCATGTATAGTTCATAAATACAAGTGTTCACACTACAGACAAATGTAACTATTGATTTCTCAATAACCAAAGCTCAAATTTTGACAAATAAAACCAAAATATAATTTGAGTTTGTACTTTTTTAAATTTTAAATTGCGTGTAGAATGTAACTACTGTATTTTTATTATAATGAAAGTAGCTACACAACAAATTTTAATTTCATTAAACATTTTTGAAAATCAAATAGCGTTTATTTAATGTTTAGAAGAGAACTATTTAGAATTAATATTAGGCAATTACCTGTATTAACTTCCGTCTTGTGACTTATTTAGTTTTTCCTTAAAACGACGCGTTTCGAGGATAAATCCTCATCATCAGGTTTCAATACTATAAAAACATCAAATTCACCAAAAAGGGGTCGTCAACTAGTTAAAACACACAAAAAACACAAAAACACCACACATAATTTAACATCGACACAGTCTCGGCACATATTAAATTATGTGTGGTGTTTTTTGTGTGTTATAACTAGTTGACGACCCCTTTTGGGTGAATTTGATGTTTTTATAGTATTGAAACCTGATGATGAGGATTTATCCTCAAAACGCGTCGTTTTAAAGAAAAACTAAATAAGTCACAAGACGGAAGTTAATACAGCTAATTGCCTAATATTAATTCTAAATAGTTAGTAACGTGACTTGGAGACAATTAAAACAAAATGAATTTAGAAGAGAATTAGCACGCAGAATAAATTAACATAAAAAAAAAATATATTTACTTCTGACCTTAAATAGTTTAGGTACAGCAAGTTATGTTCAGGTAGTCAGGATTGCCACTGAAAACAAAGCCACTATTTTTGTAGTTGGATGAAATCCATGATCATAGTAAGCAGACGATACCAACTTTCCCATGCTTAATGGCCATAGCTTTTACCAAATTGTACTGGGAGAACAGAGAAATCAATAATTTGTTGGAAAAACAGTTTATTATAAAAACTATTTTCCATTATTTATGGTACGGTAGTATGTTGTGTTGTTGCATATGGTTTGCAACTTCTGACCAGCAGCTCTCTGGCATCCCAACATACTTGACCGATGGCACTTAAGTTTTTAGTTTGTGCCAAGTTTTCACCAGTGGAAGAAATATTATTTATCCATTCTTGACTTATGTTCATGGGAGATTTTATGTTCTTAACACTTTGCAGATATTAATTTTTTTTGGAATGAGCAATAAGGCTATAATGACCAGTACTGAGATGAAAGGGAATAACAGAATATTATTTGAATTGATTCCGTTCAGTATCTGGGTTTTCCCAAGTTTGTTTTTGGCACTTTTTTATCTAATTGTTCATGTTTTCCTACAGTTTTTTTAAATATTTTCTTCTGCAAGAACATTAGATGTGCATGTGATTTGACATACTTTAGTATCTTTCTTTGATAAATCAGCTGCTTCTTCATTACCAGTAATTTCAACATGGAAAGGAATCCTTGAAGTGAAATGTCTTTGTCATGTTGGTTGACGTTAATTTGTGTGCTATCTATTAATACTTCTTCCAAACGAGAAGTTTTAGATTCACCACCACCGTACAAATTTTTCTGCCGACTTTAGAGGTTGCAGAATAGGACTTGAAAATGTTGGAGATATCAAAATGTCATCTCAAACAAAAAGTGAATAGCTTTGGAACACATATTAACAACTCAAGATGGAGACTTCTAGCAGTGCATATTGTAACAGTACATAATGACCCAATACTGTAATTATGGGATCTGAGGTTATTTTTTCAATGTTTTATTGTACAATTGTCAAATACAGAATGGTTAGGTCCATTGTCCCTCTGGAAAAAGGAACAACGCAGATTCAGTAAGAGTACCATGCCAAGGTACGAGCATGGACGAGGTTGGACGAGCGAGAGCCGGTCAAGGAAATGGCGGTGTTTATGACGACTGACTATAAATATTCATTGTGATTGGTTCATAACGCTGTTTCGTCATAACAAAAGACAATGACACACGAACCACAACGTATGCAACTAGGCGTTGTCCCGTCTAACAAAGCCTGATGACGTAAAATGCACACACACAAGCACAAATTTGCATATGCCTCTGTCTCAATTCAACGTAGTACTTCAAAGGGTCAGCAGCGATGTATCGCTGTCTGGTCAGTTTTACCATAAAAGTTTAACACAACTAGATTATGAAATAAAATTGTGATAGTGGAGCGGTGGAGGCTCAAGTTTACTAACAGTCAAAAACAGAAAATGTAAAATCAGTGCTATATATCTCAACTAAAACCACGAAACATGAGGCGAACACCGGCCATACACCTGGAACCCAGCCAACAACAGCGAGGGAGCAACGCATACCACCATTGAGAGAAGCTGAACCTTTGTCACTTTTGTTTTATTAATTAATGAGCTCATTAACCGAAATTAGATAAATTGATCAAATGTACTTGTAATAGGGAGAACGTATGTGAGTGTGTGTGAGTGAGCACATGGCCATGAATATTGTTATATAACCCTCGGCTCTTACGTTGTCTCTTACGGTCGCGGGATTCTCGTTCTTTCCGCCCCAACGTTGCCGGCGTCAATTTGTTATACAATGGTTTCCTCTCCTTACAGCCTCTCTGTTGGGCTGACCAATTTGTAGTTACTCTCTCTCGCTTCACCTAATTAGGTACTACGTTGAGCGTCAATTTGTTATATATCGGGTACGTACAGTTTAATCCCCACTGTTGGGTTTGTCAATTTGTTACCACACCTATGCAAATGTGTTTTGAATTAATTTAATTATGTAAATCTCGGAGATATTTGGAATTGTGGGATGTATTGATGTAATTAATTAATATTAACTTAGCTCTCTAAAAAATATCAGTGTTAGTGTACCTGCAACTTAAATAATTAATGAGTTATTTTATAATTTCGTTCAACCCTATTATACCTTGAAGAGAATTATGTCTAATTTTGTATTTTTACGCTCTCTCTTTGGTGTCAGATAATTCCGCTATAAGCGCTGTAGTATCGGCTCAACAAAACTTATAGGTTATTTCAATGTTTATGTTAACCAATTATTCTATACTTTGTAACGCAACATAGTTGAGGTTCCCCAACGTTACATAAAAGACTGAATGAAATATGGTCAAAGACCATACCCTGACTTAAGGTTGTTCGATAGTTCATATGTTTGAGAAGGACCTCAAGTAAAAAGGAGGCAATGACTAATATTAAATGTAAAAGAGCCAGACCAATGAATGATTGGATGTAATGAAATGTTTGTTTTGTACTGTGACATGTTAAGGTCTACAGAATATTTATATTGTATGTTGAATGTGTTAAAAATGAAATGATGTTGTTTGATAATAATACTTACTCAATAATTATGTTTATATTTTATATTAGATTTGTTTTTATACAGCACAGTATAGTTATCAATGTTAGGCACTGTACTAAGTTGTCAGTATTGTATAAAATTGAAAGATACTGTTGTTCTAATTAATGTTTATAAACTGGATCAGGAGTGTGACCAGTGTTTCAAGTCTAACAAGTAGTTCTGACAATTATGTCATAAATTAATAAAGGGTTCCAGAACCAATTGATTAATGTAAAAACAAATAACCACCAGTAAATTAAAATTCATGTAATTAACTATGTAATCAATAATTAATTGTACAGTAGGCCAGGTAAAAAGAAAATTAAGTTAAAAACCAAATAATGTTATAATGGTTGTAAATGAATCTATAGGCCTAAATTCCATATTAGTGAAAGGAAATTAATACCTTTTTAGTAAACCCAGTCCAACGAAACTCTAGTAAAACATTTACTGTTTAATAAGGAAGGTTAGGGGAGAATTTTATGTGATTCAATATTAATCCAAGCATGGAGTATTTTATTGGAAAGGAGTAGTAATATTCTATAATGCCGGCTCAAGGATATATAGAAAACATGGTTGTTAAGGCAACTGATTTTTAATAAGTTGTTGATTTTGAATAGATGGTACTGATTGTTACAAGCTATTAGGTTGAGATGAACCGATATATTTAAAATATATGAATAAATATAAAGAAAATATATATCCAAATTGAAAAAGCATTTTTGCAAAACAATTATACTGGAATGTTAATGAATCATACAAATTAAATAACCCTATAAATTATCAATGAATACAATAAAAAAGAACTGAAAGCGTCTCACCTCAGTCACTAAATAATTCCGCTGAATTTGGTATCAAACCAATTCATGCTATAAATTGAAGACCAATAAAGAGTTGAAGACTGAATTAACGGAAATATTTGGAAATACAGAAGATTCGGTTGACGAAATAACCTTCATTGACAGCGTAAGCTGAGATCCTAATTCCAGTTCGTTGGGACCAAGAATTGTGAAGACGCAAAAGAAGAATCGAAGCACAAGAGTTCCTGTAGGATTATCATCATCCATTCATTGAAGACCAGAGCAGTTTTACTGGGTGAAGACGATATAAACTGCATTTTGACCGTTGTTGACAAACATTCACCGCCTAATGAAGCTTTCGCCGCTTGGGTAAAAAAACAAATTATTTTCATATCATTGTATTTTAAGTAAATAATTTTATTCTTTTGTAAATTGAACAACCTTAATTATGCGTTTTACCTGGCCTTACTAATGGTTCAAAGAACTACATGAACCCTGGTATAAGAATTATTTGTCATTATTTTCAAAGTATATATGTTTTTTTTTTAGAGTTCGAATAATTAAGAATCGATATATGTTGGGATAGTCGATTGGATCGTCTTATTGTTTGTCTGAGACAACGTAACTTGTTAAATACCAGAGAAAAATAAATAAAGTACATTTGTTGTATTAGATAACGTTTTAATCATTGCAGAGAAAATACTATATGTAGTTGGTGTAATAATTTATTAACAGACTGATACAAAAAACTCCGAGTAACTAACCTATAAGTATACTTATTTCTAATAACAGCGCTCCAAGTTTGCAGCTGGTGAGATGGGAGATTGCTGAACTAACGGGTTTTGTCATACTAAATTTGAATGAAATTTTTATCATTGAGGGACTAGGGTTGAGACAAAAACCACTTACATTCAGTAAATACCCCATATATATTGCTCATATTAAACAACCACTGAGAATTAAATTAAGTCTACAGAATAATACCATTATAAATTCAGGAACATAATTCTAAGTTTGTGGACTTAATAATCTGTGTTCTGAGGGTTTCACTGGTCACAACCGCAAGGTATATTAGTTAATAACATATTAATTAAACCAGGTAACAGCACTTTAATTGTTACGAATCGCCACCTACAACGTATTACTTGGCGTTTGTTACACCGGAGTCTCTTATAACCAATTACGCTTATAGACAAGATTTCGTTACAATTTGACGTCTCCAGCTGGTATCATACAATATAACATACGTCCTCACATAATTAACAAGCAGTTTGTTACTAAATTGATTACAACAGTGGGGTTTGAATAAGACGGACATTTTCGTTAGTACCGGCACATATTAGTTTCTTTACAAATTGACGCTCGCAACGTGAGGCATCATCGTCGCATCTTAACACCTTAGATATCAGTTTTATTACAACTTATTCAGTTACTTTTTTTATTTCCCAGCTCATTAAACCATACTCCAAATAACAAGATTTTGCAAATATATAAAGGTTCTTTATTTGTTTATTTCTTTAACATTGAATAAGATATGTTCTAATTAACATATGCTTGGGCTATAGATTGCATGAATCGATTGTTGATTATTCCGATCCTTTATTTAAATTTAGTTATATAGTGTGTTTTAATTTGTAATTAATTTAATTCAGGGGGTGAAGGTTCTTGTAACTGTGGGGAAGATTAAAAATACATAGATAAGAATGCAAGATTTACAAATTTGAAGTGTTGTGTAGTTAGTATGATTAATATAATAATAATTTACCAGACTAGAACGAAGCAAATCGTGTAGGCGGTTGATTGATAAATTCACTGTTCTGGACGATTATGCCGTACAATTTTCTTTCTTCGGTTTAATAAAATGGGATTCTTGTCCTGTCCACTTCGGAATTACAGCTCTCTGGATTGGTTTACAGCCCGATTGATGCTTCTTCTGCAACGCCAGGATCCAAATACGTTCTTCTCTCGGTTGAAGCAATTAGTGTTGTTCCGTGTATTTGAAAGGTTATAACTTCTGGTGTAGTGAATATTATTAATTGTGATACTGTTAATTCTTTCTATTTGGTTTAATATATCATCAATTCCATTCGGATATGGGACAGTTCAAGTCCTCCCTTGTAGAATCCAGTTATTTATTCTCTATTGTCATTTCATTCTGTAGTATTATTTGGTTAAACTGTACTGTTGAAAGTCATAAATATTGTCATTAGGATTTTGTGTTTTATAATAGTGTCTAATAATTTAGAATATTCCGATTAAATAGATAATTCTTGGGTTTTTTAATCTCATCACATTCAGTTCATCAAAGCAATTATTGTTAAAATCAACAACTTTCTCTTTTTTTGTCGTCCCTAGCAACACATGACTTCTTCCTTCCACATGTTTTGAATATAGTGTTTATTTCATATATTTTTTGTCTATTCCTTATCAATTTGTTATCCTATCGGAATGTAACTTTACCAATAGTTGGTTTATTATTTTCTACACATATTCTGCTGGTTTTTTTATATAAGCCGGTTTTTTTCCTTTTTTATATCTAATCCACTTTCGATATTATATGTTATTAATCGATATCATGGTATTATCATAATTTGTATAAATTTTATTATATATCATTATTAATTTAATGTTTTTTCTAGCTCTTCAAATCGTATTCATTAATTATTATTAATTGATGTACCTAACCTTTATGTTATTAGTGGTTATATAGTGGTTTTGGCTGTTAGGCCTTTTATTGTAAACGGATCTACCTGTGTTTATAACTGGTACACATCTATAGCCCCTTTTACATAAATCCATACATATAATCAAATCTTAACTATTAACATTTACATAAACAATTATTTTTTCCATATCTAATAACAATTTTATCTTTACATATGTATAACATATAAGAAAATTCAAATCTATTAACATTAATTAGCTGCTTCACACTTCATTCTACAACAGTCATTAAATAATACATCTTGTTTCATTCTCTTTCATTAACTCAACACATATTTGGTATAACATAACATAAACTTTATCATAATATTTGTTGTCACAAAATAATACCTCTTAACTCAAAATTCTTATTTGCTATTAGTAAATTATTGTTTCATTTTTTGTCTGCTTTCCACTAAACATATATCATCAACTATTGTCTAACTTACAGGTTCGGTTATTTTTGTTAATATTACCTTGCATCCTTATTTACCTTTATCTATGATTATAAATGTAATTATTAGATCTTTGTTCTATCATGGGGTTAGATATTGACTTGTTTATTATTCTGTGAACCTTGTTTTTATGTAACATGAATGCTAGCATTTCTGTTGCGTTACATATGCTCCCCCTCCTAAAAAAGTTTAGTTTACCTGAATGAAGTTTAGGTCAAATAAACTTGTCTTTTTCACATGCCTTTACTTCATTTCATTGTTAATGGTTGACGATGGGATTTTCAATGTACCTTCATTAGACTAGTATTAATACTTTTTTTTTTATTTAATAACATTTCATCATTTTTATTAACATTCTTGATCATTTTTAATGTCTGTAAACATAATTTGTTGATAGTTCCCTACAATATTCAATGATACATTAGTTTCACATCTCTTCTACTTATAATTACTATAATCACTGTATTTCTCAATTATTCTTCTGTCAACTCATTTCTTTCTGTTTTCTTCGTCCTACTCTTTTGGAAACTGAAGTTATTCTTGCAACTATTCTAATATTCCTTAAATATTTAATTTCCCTAACAATCCCTAACACATGCGTTGGTACAGTTCAGAGAGGCACTGTTTGGCTTCATACTCTGCTGCCCACACCACATCTTAATATAGTACTGCTGGAATTCATCTACAGTCAGCAATAAAATATAATAATAATCTCCTAATAATCTCTTTAATTATTTAATAATAAATATTTGGGAAACAATTTTTTTTTCTTTGTTGCTTTTATATTTCTTCATTATTATCCTTCATATTTTGTGATTCCATTTTAGTTCCTTAAACATTCTTTGATATTAAATTTGACAGTTATCATTTGTAATCATTTTTGTTTTCATTTTTGTTGTGATTGTAATGCTAAGTATCTTCTTCATTTGTTTTTTTCTCTGATCACAATATTTTCTAACTAGTTGTTGTGTGATGATCATTATAACTGTATTTCAGACTAAATACATTCCTTAGCCCAACTATTCTTCTTCTTATCGTATTTCATTATTTTGGCTGTTTATTTTTCAATGAATTATGTTCATAAATACTCTATCTTTCTTGTCTTCTTTAACATTACATTGGTTACATTCAATCGTTTACTGAAGTTGTTTCCATCATTTGGCAATGTAGTATGTATTTTAGGTCATATGATTTTTTTTTCTTTCTTTATTTTGCATAGGTAGATTTGAGGTAAAAACTTTTATCTTGGGGTTTCATTATTCATTCACACTATTCTTTTATAAACATTTAATAATAATTCTTGCCTTCTTCTGTAATCTTGGGGTTTCATTATTCACACTATTTCTTTATAAACATTTAATAATAATTCTCGCTTTCTTCTGTAATCTTGGGGTTTCATTATTTATTATTCACACTATTTCTTTATAAACATTTAATAATAATTCTTGCCTTCTTCTGTAATCTTGGGGTTTCATGATTCATTATTCACACTATTTCTGTATAAACATTTAATAATAATTCTCGCTTTCTTCTGTAATCTTCTTCATAATTATATTTTAATTCAGACTTACTTCATTTTGAATGACACATTTTTTTCTATTTATTTTATTGTTCAAAAAATTCTCTTTTATTTACAAGTGTTTTTTTTTTCTTCAGGATCGATAATAAGTGGTTCTTATTGTATTTTAGAATTTAGTGGTAGTATTCAACTCAAATTCTTTTTAAATTCCAAGTATTTTCTCTTCAAGACTGGTAATAAGTTGTTCTTATCATTTTTTAGAATTTATTCATTATATTTCTTTATGGACTCTTGATTGTACGTTCCCTTAATCCTTTTCGTGATAGGGTTCATTATTTCATACGTATTGTTATTATTATTTTTTGTTATCACATATGGCCCAGTATATAATAATAATAATTTTTTAGTTATTCCCTCTAGAGTGCTTGGTAGCTCCCTGTTTCTTATTAATATTTTCTCACCCACTTGGTACTTAATTGGTTTTGGGTTATTCTTTTCATATTTTCTTTTCTTCATTTCTGCCTTTTCCATAACTCGGTTATAAAATTTAACTGTTTCAAATTGATATTTTGGGTTATTTAGAAAGTTCATAATATCCTGGATTTCTCTAAGTGGAAGCCTTTCAAACATAACAGTATAAGGGGTATTTTCAATGGACTGATGGTAAGATATATTTAAAAACTCTTCGGTTAGTGATAAGTATTCGTACCACCTTCTCTGTTGGTCATGACAGTAAGTTCGGAGTATTCTGCCAACTTCCCTCAATACACGTTCTGCCGGATTACTGCTGGGGTGGTATACTGAGGTCTTATATGTTCTAATGTTGTGTTTTAAAAGATTATTTCTCCATTTATAGCCCTTGAATTGCGTACCATGATCGGTGATAATAGATGACGGTTTACCAACCTCTGTTATGTAATGTCCGATGATTATTTCCAGAATTTTCTTGGTCGTGGCTCTGCTAATAGCTTAGAGTTTCGTGTATTTGGAAAAGTGATCAAAAATAATAATTATGAATTTATATCTGTGGGTTCCTCCACTGCGTGGGAATGGCCCACATATATCTAGGAATACTTTCTCCAGCTTATATTTGGATGTTATAGGGATCATGACTCCCTCCTTCTTCTCATTATTATGTTTAACCATCTGGCAGATGTGACATGCCTGTATGGATTTTTGTACTTTTCTGGTTATATTTTTTATGTACACTTGTTCTTCCAGGGCTTTGACGATTTTCATGGCTCCCATGTGTCCATATCGTTCATGGTAATCCAATATCAATTTGTTTTCCACAGCGGTGGGAATTACTAGTTTCCAGTTTATTTGTTTAGGGGTGACCTTAATAAATAATCGATCATCATGTATACAGTAATATTTAGTAATAACTTCATCAGCATTTTGTATCTTCTGGCGTATGTTTATTAATTTGGGATCCGATTTTTGGTGTTGATTAATTTCATTTATAATAATCTCCAAATCCTTCCGACTCTTAATGACATGGTACACCTTCGCAATCTCTTCCTTTTCTCCTTCGAATGATTGATCTTGTATGTTTATTCGGGACAAGATATCGGCTGCTATATTCTTTCTTCCAGGTATATATTCCCAATCAATGCAATACTCTTGCAACGCAAGGACCCATCTAGTTAGCCGGCCATGACTAAGTTTACATCTTTTTAGAAATGAAATTGATTTATGGTCACTTCTTACGGTCACTGGGTATCCGAGTATATAAGTTCTAAATTTATTGCATGCGTACACTACGCTTAGCAGCTCCTTCTCGGTAACGTTGTAATTGCGTTCGCAGCTGTTAAGCACCCTGCTGGCGAAGCTGATTACCATATGATGTCCTTCTTTATCTTCTTGATATAGGGTAGCTCCTAAGCTAACATTGCTTGCATCACAATTTAAATAAAAGCGTTTGTTAAAATCAGGGTGGTACAATATAACTGTTTCTAAAAATTTCTTCTTGATTAATTGCAGAATTTTATCTTGTTCTGGTCCCCATGCCCACTTGTCTTTGGATGATAATTGTTTCTGAAACTTGGCAGTTACTTCTGAATAGTTATCTTGGAATTTTCGGTAATAGTTGCAAATTCCAAGAAAGGATTGTAGCTGTTTTCTATTTTTTGGAGTAGGGAACAGTTGAATTGCTTCTACTTTTTCTGTTGAAGGTGTGATACCCTCCTCAGACAAATTAAAACCTAAAAACTTTACTTGATTGGCGATAAATTTAGATTTATTCAGCTTGAGTGTTATGTTGTTTTCAGATAATTTTCTTAGTACCTGTTCCACCCGCTCGCAATGTTCATCCCAATGTGAAGAAGTTATAAGTAAATCATCTACATAGACCGTAGTGAACTGCAGTGTTTCTTGTCCCAATACTTGGCCCATACATTTCACAAATATTGCTACCGAATTAATTAGTCCGAAAGGTAGCCTTTTAAATTGATAGTTCCTTCCGTCAAAAAGGAACGCCATGTATTGAAACCCCCCTTTTATTTTTCTAAGTTTTGTAATTTTTTTGAATTTTATTTAATTTTATTTTTTTATTAAGTTTTTTTTTTGTAAAAGGGGAGAGACATCATATTTAGAACTAGGTAAAAAAAACCTAGAGGAAGCAAAAGTGTGCAAGGCCCAAATACAATTACAGACATGTCCCCCCAGGTGAATGACAGGACTTGCAAATGAAAAACTCTTTTAACCAACAAGCGTGTGCTTTATTCAACCTGTAAGATTTTACATACATGACAAGTTCGTGATTGTGTGAGCACACCATTAAAGGCAGAATTATATATATATATGTATATATATGTATATCCATTAATTCATAATGTCACAAAGTAAGTGAGTTGATATTAAACTAATTGCAAAAATTTCTGCCTGATTATGTATGAGTCAAAGTTAGTAATAATCTCATTCATAAAGCAATACTAATCCATCAGTGTTGTATAATATCAAATAGGCTAGCCTGTTGTCTCAGTAAGCACATTTATGGTTATTCTCTTTTTTAAATCCGTTACATATTCCCCAAAAAAAATATATATAGTAAAATTACACACACAAACACATATACGACATGAATAACAAAACATCCCTCATTTCAACACTAACCTCCTCATAAACCCATTCCAACTACAGTAAATGAAGGAACCCTAATATGTATAGATAGATACAAATATAAATGACAACGTAAATGGAATATCTCAGCTCCTAAGCATAGATTTGCCAGCATATTCACAAGCATAGTTCACACCAGAGAATGTAAGTGACCGCCCCGAAACTCAACCAGCCAAACGACCCCTTACCTTAATCATTAAGCGTTAAGTATGTGTGTGAAAGAAAATCGTTTCTCATCTACAGCATCAGACAACCCCCGCTACGTTATTAAAACTCAGCCATGACCAGATGACATGCTAGCACGAGATAATTAACTCCCTAATGGTCTTAATTAGATGAAAGTTAGATCTTACAGCAACCTGCGGATGTGTGTGTATGTGTGTAACTTCTTACACATTATACAGTTATAAGATACTTCATTAGGTGTACTGTGGTAATGTTCACACATGCAATAACATAATTGAACACGAGAGTTTGTGCTAGAGTATAATGTTCAGAACTTCACGAGTGAGCTTCTGGCGGCTTCTGTGCATTCACATGTTGTAGAGAGAGAGAGAAATAGATAATCAGAATTTTCCCACCTGGATTGTCCGGTGTACTTAGTTCGTATAGGCGCGGATCAGTGATGTCACAGTCGTGTCACAAATCCCTGGTGCAGCTTAGCGTTGGAAAAGTCCTCGACTGACGGCATTGTGGCTATAAGATCGTCTCTGCCATTAGGATGGACAGATGTTCGTCCACCCCTGACACCCATCTCGCCCTTGGTCGAGCACCTGGACATACAATAGGTTGTAGAGGGTGTCATAAAGAAAATCACGCCACTTAGGCCGTCCACATTAAATACCAACACTAACTTTAAGCAGCAACAGCGCCCACACACATCGCCACTAATTCCGATTAAACAGTATTAAGCTCGTCTAGCAATTACTTTCTTAATGTTTCATTGATATATTCAAATTGATTTGCTGTGTCTTTCGTAGTTATTAATTACATCAAAACAGCTGAGTGCAAGATACATTAGCATATTCTCTATTGAAATCAACTTGACCCACGACTCTCACATTCATAATTTAATTAAATTTAATCTAATTTGATTTTGTAATAGCATTAATGCCCAGATTAAAAACTGCTCTATACGCACACACACACACACAAGCATAACTCATAATGAAAGCTGAAACACAAAATATATTTGGGGTTAGAATATTTTCAGAACCCGCAGACTTGCACGTACCTGGAACAACACTTTATCTAGCCTATCATAGTGATAGGTTCGGAAGTCCTGGATAGAAGTTTGCCGCCAGCCGAGACCAGATGAACAGGTTGGAGGATCAAGCAGAAATGAGGCCGATACAACGTTTCGGCCCAGCCAAGTAACCTCCGAATGCAGGAATGTACAGACAGAGCTGGCTGGCAGTGCCAGCTGTATTGCGTAGCTGCACAACCGTTTGTGTGTATAACCGACCGGCAACAAACTATCGTAACAGTGTGGCAGTGCGTGACGTCAGCGGCGCTCGTTTTTAAAATACTAATAATACGTTGCCGAAGCCAGTTTGGCACACCCTCACCCCAAAAGGGCAACATGGTTGACCCAAAACAAACAAGTCCTCAAGCACGACGGCTGCGGGAAACCTGGAAAATCTCAGATTCTAAAACGCTCTTGGTGAGTTCAGTAACACAGGAAAACGAAAAGGCAGAAGGAAGAGGTGTGAGTTAGTGAGTGTGTGTCTGAAAGAGAAGATGTAAGTGTGAGTCCTGCATGCTCGCCGGGCCCTGGTCCGCATGCAGATATAAGAGACAGAAAAGAACAGGAGAAAGAGAAGAATCGCAGGATCCCGCTTTGAGTACTGACCACCAAGGCCTCCCAATTCCAATAACTGAGATCCAGGAACCCCAAATAGTATTCCCCCCTTTTTTATGGGCCTAACTGTCATCCCTAACTCATGCCCTATGGCAAAACTTTAGCTTCGAAATATGAGTGGTTACTCTTTCAACATCCCCTCCGGGATCACCCAATTTCACTGTGACGGGCGACACAAACCGAAGAATGCGGTATGGTCCCGACCAACGATAACATAGTTTAGTGGCCCTCCTATTTATGGCTGAGCTGATCGGATGGCTCTGACAGTAGACCAAGTCGCCAATCTTAAATGGGTTCGGAATTCGCCCCTGATTGTAGCGACTACAGACGCGTTCTTGCGCACGAAGCAAATTCCTCCGGACCTCCCGCCATCTGTCCACAGTCGTGACCTCAGGATCGTTCGGCAGAAGATCATCAATGTGCCACAAATTTTCCAACGGCAAACTCGGCGAGAACCCAAACATGACTTCAAAGGGTATGGCCTTGTGACTCTCGTGTAGGGCCGTGTTAAATGCCAATTGCAACCACTTTAAATTTTGGTCCCAACAATCCTGTTGTTCAGCATGATAGGCGATAAGCGCTGAACGGAGATTCCGGTTAAATCTCTCCGCGTGGGACGGTTGAGGGTAGTACGGGGAAGTGGTCACATGTTTGATGCCGTTAGCGAAACACATTCGCCGGAAATCTTTTGAAATGAACTGTGGTCCATTGTCAGAGACAATGGTGGACGGAAAACCGAAATGCTGAAAGACATGGGTCTGTAGCATAAGGATAGTTGAGCGAGTGTTTGCCTGTCGTAAGGGCAGTAGCCAGACAAACTTGGAAAAAGCATCCACGCAAACAAGTAGGAAAGCATTACCTGACTTGCTACGAGGGAAAGGTCCCACGTAGTCTATGAATAACTTCTCCATGGGTTTGCTCGCCACATCAGATGACAATAGACCCAATTTAGTGTTTTGAGCAGGCTTACTCAAGCCACAGAGATGACATGCTTTCACACGAGCCGCGATGTCACTGTCCATGCCCTTCCAGATGAAATGCCTCCTAATACTGGAAATGGTCTTCGAAATTCCCTTATGGCCACCTATTGGGGAATCAAGATAGTAGCTGAAGACCATTGGCACGAGCTTGCTAGGCAGCACAACCTTCGGGGCACGTCCTTTTCGTTCTCGGCAGCACAGGACGCCCTTGGACAGAAAATATGGTACCTGCACGTTACCCTCTTTTAGGTGTTGGATGATAGGACCCAACTCTTCATCATTTAACTGATGGGGTAACACATCAGTAAAAGCCAAAGGAAAATCCAGCAGAACGGAACAGGGTTGCTCAGAATTGGCCTCGCTGGGTTGGGAGAACATACGTGACAAGGCGTCTGCAACAACATTTTGTGTTCCCCTGATGTGTTGCACTTTGAATTTAAAGGATGAGATCTTGACCACCCAACGCCCTATTTTACCCAGCTGCCGGGGATGAGCGAGAAGCCAGGAGAGAGCCTGATTATCGGTCTCCAACAGGAACTCAGCGTGTTCCAAGAAACGCCTGAACTTATCTAGAGCGTACACAACAGCAAGACACTCTAGTTCATACACTGAAGACTTCCTCTCTTGTTGGGTCAAGGTCCGGGATATAAATGCCACCGGCTGCCTAGCACCATCGACTTCCTGGGACAGAACCGCCCCGAGCGCAACAGAACTCGCGTCCGTTTGCAAAATGAATTTTTTTGAAAAATCAGGCATCCTCAACACAGGGGGAGAGACGATCGCCTCCTTGAGGGTATCAAAGGCCCGCTGTTGCCTCTCTCCCCATACAAATTTGGTACCCTTTTCCCTGAGTTCGTTTAAAGGTACAGCAATCTCCGCGGCATTAGGGATAAATCTACGGTAAAAATTGACCATGCCAACAAATCTGGCAACACCTTTCGCATCCCTAGGGGGAGGAAAATCCCGGATATCTTGTGTCCTCTCCGGGTCGACCGTCACACCCCCATATGAGACGAGATGCCCTAAAAACGAAATACTCCTTTGTGCAAACTTTACCTTGTCTGGATTGATAGTGAGGCCAGCACTCCTCAATCGGCACATCACCTCTCTCAGGTGACCCAGATGCTCCTCGAACGTTTTACTGTAGACCAAGAGGTCATCCAGATAATTAAAGATGAATTTAAATTTTACGTCATGGAATACAGTGTCAAGTAGTCGCGTGAGGGTTTGAGCCCCCACTGCCAGACCCATGGGTACCCTAGTATATTGATAAAGATTCCATGGCACACAGAATGCCGTATAAGGGCGGCTTTCCTTAGACAGAGGAATCTGATGATAAGCGGCATTGAGGTCAAAGATGGTGAAGTACCTGGCCCCACTAAACCAATCGAACGTGGAATGTAAATCGGGAAGAGGAACTGAATCCACCTCAATATTAGCATTGAGTTTGCGATAGTCAATGACCATACGCTGTTTACCCCCAGGCTTGGGCACCAGAAATGCTGGACTTGCATAACTAGAGTTGGAAGGTTCAATGACCCCTTGTTTAAGCAACTCTTGAACCTTCTCTCTTAGGACATCCATCTTTGGAGGGGCGAATTTGTATGGGTGTGAGCGGACTACGGCGGAGTCCGTTAAACGGATCTTATATTCCAAAAGATGTGTGAGCCCCAGGTTGGGAGTTAATACAGTGGGGAACTGCTCACACAAATGATCTAAAGCATGCCTCTGGGACGGGGTGAGATGGTCTCTTTCTGAATCGGGACACACAACCTCTTGGACACCTCCCTTAGCTCCCTGGTACCCAAGGAAAGGAATGACAACCTCCCGATTGAATTTAAAATAACAGTGGTGCGCTTGAAGATCTAAAACGAGACCACTCTTGGAGATGAAATCGGCACCCACAATGCAGTCGACTCCCAGAGCCGGAGAAACCAAAAATCGCCACACCCATGAAAAACACTCGATTTTAATACTCAGGGAAACCACCCGGGAGATGGGCAGAATTTCCTGCGATGCAGTCCAGCATACCACGGAAGACCGATCCGACCCTAATAGTAAGCCCTGTTGTTCAAGGTCCTCACATACTCTAGATGAAATTATGGATCGGGCTGATCCAGAGTCAACCAAGGCTCTGAGCTGACCCTTTTTCAACTCGACCAACAGGAAGGGGCATACTGAACTGTAGTTGGGGACAGTTCGCAGGACCTTGGAGCCGGATGACCCGGGATTAGCTATCCGCCTGGGGTTCAGTGAAACCGGAAGAGAACGGCCTAACGGGGAAGACCACTCCCGACTTATCTTCCCCGAGAATTTACGTTTTTTGAAAGGTTACCTTTTCGGGAAGTCCCTTGACGCTGTCTAGCATCGTTACAATAGCGCGCGACGTGACCGGATCTATGACACCTAGAACAGAATAATTCTCGTACTTCACAGCTCTGAACCGGCGCAGGCCTAGGACCCCAAGACCAGGGCTGCCCCACTCGTCGCTCGAAATTTGGGCGTTCTGAACGCCTCCTAGCCTCGCGGGCTCTAATATCGTCATTACCCTGTATAGTGGTCGACTCGGCGCACAGCCGGTCTAAATCAATAAAACTTTGGGGACGGGCAGCGAATGTCAAACGTGACCGTTCCTCCGGCGTCACGCCCTGCAAAATAGTATGAATGACATCAGACTCTGACAACCCCAGCCTCAGGATCCGGGACGCGTCTTTAACACTGGAAATGAAATGAGCAAGGGACTCTCCGCTTGCTTGAACTCTATAGAAATGTTTGTGTCGTAACCGGTCGTGTAACCTTCCCGGTACGAAAGCGTCCAGGACTTCCCGATGGAAATGGTCTATGCCACCACCATCCCTAAGGGTACTTGTCACGCGCTCAGCCATAGATCCCCAACAGTACGGGTAAATGAGCTCAAGCAAAGTCCGCTCCGACAGCCCAGGGAAATCGGCCAACTGAAAAAATACGCGCAAGAATCTCAAAAGCGCCTCAGGATCCAGACCATCGACAACTGGGAGACGCTGAATGACATCCGACAGTGGGTTAGGAAGCTTGTGATAGCTTGCGGTGGCCATATCGGAAAAGGCAGGAACATGCACAGGGGGTTCCACCCTGGCTGCCGTCTCAACAGAAGAAGAAGAAGAACCGGAATTCGGATCTACGTGGCGACGCTGGCCGAGAGAAAACTCCCGCAATGCCATCGCCACTTGCTCCCTAAGAGTGACAACATTTTTCTCTAATTCCGAGGTGGTAGCCTGTGATTCAGCATTCTGTAAACGGCACAGAACGTGTTGTAAACGTTGGCGCACCCTCTGTCTAGCCGTAGAGGTGAGTGCCGCCGACTGCAGGCCTTCGGCCAAATCCAGCAGTTCTACAAATTTTTCCGAGCACAGCTCCACCTCAGCGGTGACATCCGTAAGTAATACTCTCCCACTCGGTGCCTCACCGGAGGCAAGAGCCTCACGGAGTTGCTTCCTTAATGAAACAACAGTCTCCTGCGGCTTCCGTCCCCGGAACCGGACCTCCCACTCGAGCTCATCTTTTACAAACAAATCCACATTTACCGAAATGGACATGACCGCGCAATCCACACACACACCACGTAAAAGCAAGAATTAAAGAGAACGACAGGAAGAACTTGATCATACAAGTGGCTCCAGAATGCTCTAGCGATACGACGAGATGGGTGTCATAAAAGCAGAGAAACAGCCATGCAAAATGCCCAGAAGAGAACACAACACAAAACAACCAAACTAACTCACTAAATACAACACACAAAGTACACATAAAATCCGATATAATCGAAAATATAAACTATCACATCCATGCCCTTGGTCGGACCATAACCGCATTCAAAATACTCGATACCGCAACGCAACGCCCTCAATAAACAATTACCATATAACTGGGATGCTACCAAACACGTTGTCTAATCCAAGAGACAAGTCATAATCAAACTCAACAAGTACCGACGGCCCTCATCATGTCCAGACTCCGTATGAGCTCCAGGGTATGTGCAAGTGCAACCAATCCGCACACATTCATTATAAAAAAAATTAATCACATTCTTATAACCCCTTTTCAAAATTCATCTTACACTCAACATCACAAAATAATCACTTAAACACTAACACATATTAAATTATTTTAAACTTCATTAACCCCTTATTCATTTTATAAAATGTGCTCTTTTTTCTGGTTGTTCATTCTGTTAATTTATTACACTACCATTAAGTTTTCTTACAACACTTGGATTCTAATTAAAAATAATTTGAAATAATTTGCAAGTCCTAACACCAGCTGACATGTCTGTAGCCACACTAAGTTTCATTTAAGAAAATAAATATAAGTCCCCAGATTCTAAAATTTCTCAAGTTCAACAGAGAAAAATAAGGCAGAAATAATACCTACTATCCACCCAGAATCATAACAACCACGCTCTGAACTACCATTTGAAACCCCCCTTTTATTTTTCTAAGTTTTGTAATTTTTTTGAATTTTATTTTATTTTATTTTTTTATTAAGTTTTTTTTTTGTAAAAGGGGAGAGACATCATATTTAGAACTAGGTAAAAAAAACCTAGAGGAAGCAAAAGTGTGCAAGGCCCAAATACAATTACAGACATGTCCCCCCAGGTGAATGACAGGACTTGCAAATGAAAAACTCTTTTAACCAACAAGCGTGTGCTTTATTCAACCTGTAAGATTTTACATACATGACAAGTTCGTGATTGTGTGAGCACACCATTAAAGGCAGAATTATATATATATATGTATATATATGTATATCCATTAATTCATAATGTCACAAAGTAAGTGAGTTGATATTAAACTAATTGCAAAAATTTCTGCCTGATTATGTATGAGTCAAAGTTAGTAATAATCTCATTCATAAAGCAATACTAATCCATCAGTGTTGTATAATATCAAATAGGCTAGCCTGTTGTCTCAGTAAGCACATTTATGGTTATTCTCTTTTTTAAATCCGTTACATATTCCCCAAAAAAAATATATATAGTAAAATTACACACACAAACACATATACGACATGAATAACAAAACATCCCTCATTTGAACACTAACCTCCTCATAAACCCATTCCAACTACAGTAAATGAAGGAACCCTAATATGTATAGATAGATACAAATATAAATGACAATGTAAATGGAATATCTCAGCTCCTAAGCATAGATTTGCCAGCATATTCACAAGCATAGTTCACACCAGAGAATGTAAGTGACCGCCCCGAAACTCAACCAGCCAAACGACCCCTTACCTTAATCATTAAACGTTAAGTATGTGTGTGAAAGAAAATCGTTTCTCATCTACAGCATCAGACAACCCCCGCTACGTTATTAAAACTCAGCCATGACCAGATGACATGCTAGCACGAGATAATTAACTCCCTAATGGTCTTAATTAGATGAAAGTTAGATCTTACAGCAACCTGCGGATGTGTGTGTATGTGTGTAACTTCTTACACATTATACAGTTATAAGATACTTCATTAGGTGTACTGTGGTAATGTTCACACATGCAATAACATAATTGAACACGAGAGTTTGTGCTAGAGTATAATGTTCAGAACTTCACGAGTGAGCTTCTGGCGGCTTCTGTGCATTCACATGTTGTAGAGAGAGAGAGAAATAGATAATCAGAATTTTCCCACCTGGATTGTCCGGTGTACTTAGTTCGTATAGGCGCGGATCAGTGATGTCACAGTCGTGTCACAAATCCCTGGTGCAGCTTAGCGTTGGAAAAGTCCTCGACTGACGGCATTGTGGCTATAAGATCGTCTCTGCCATTAGGATGGACAGATGTTCGTCCACCCCTGACACCCATCTCGCCCTTGGTCGAGCACCTGGACATACAATAGGTTGTAGAGGGTGTCATAAAGAAAATCACGCCACTTAGGCCGTCCACATTAAATACCAACACTAACTTTAAGCAGCAACAGCGCACACACACATCGCCACTAATTCCGATTAAACAGTATTAAGCTCGTCTAGCAATTACTTTCTTAATGTTTCATTGAAATATTCAAATTGATTTGCTGTGTCTTTCGTAGTTATTAATTACATCAAAACAGCTGAGTGCAAGATACATTAGCATATCCTCTATTGAAATCAACTTGACCCACGACTCTCACATTCATAATTTAATTAAATTTAATCTAATTTGATTTTGTAATAGCATTAATGCCCAGATTAAAAACTGCTCTATACGCACACACACACACACAAGCATAACTCATAATGAAAGCTGAAACACAAAATATATTTGGGGTTAGAATATTTTCAGAACCCGCAGACTTGCACGTACGTGGAACAACACTTTATCTAGCCTATCATAGTGATAGGTTCGGAAGTCCTGGATAGAAGTTTGCCGCCAGCCGAGACCAGATGAACAGGTTGGAGGATCAAGCAGAAATGAGGCCGATACAACGTTTCGGCCCAGCCAAGTAACCTCCGAATGCAGGAATGTACAGACAGAGCTGGCTGGCAGCGCCAGCTGTATTGCATAGCTGCACAACCGTTTGTGTGTATAACCGACCGGCAACAAACTATCGTAACAGTGTGGCAGTGCGTGACGTCAGCGGCGCTCGTTTTTAAAATACTAATAATACGTTGCCGAAGCCAGTTCGGCACAGTATTTTCTACTATCTGGGTGTAGTTCGACCTGCCAGTACCCGCATACCGTATCCCAAGTGCTGATGTATTTAATACCGTGGAATTTCTTTAAAATTTCTTCTATTTCGCCTCGTGAAGTCCTATCATTGATGATCATTTTATTTATTTCCCTAGCGTCCAGGCAAATTCTCACCTTTCCGTTCTTTTTCGGGACTGCCACTATGGGACTGGTATATGGTGATTGACTATATTCTATTATGTCATCTTGAATCATACGATTAATCTCGTTCCGGACCTCGTTTTTTATGGAATAAGCAATTGGGTATGACTTTCTGCGAAAGTTCACTGGTTCTTTAAAATTTATTACACACTGATATCCTTTTACTTTACCTGGAGCATTGGAGAATACATGTTTGTATTTATTATATATTTGAATTAAATTTTCGGCCTGTATCTTACTTATTTGTCTATAAGTTTTTTCCCTTTGGAATTCTCGGATCTCTTTTAACTTACTCTGCCACAGTTCGGGATCCTCGTCCTCATATTGAATGACTTCCGGTATTTTATTTTTCTTACAAAAATAGCTTTTTATGGCTAGACATCTGGTGTTAACTGGAACGGTTCTATTAGTGTCAATCAATTCGGCTGTCCATAATCCTTCTTCGGATGTTAAAGATATTATACCTTTATGCAAGTCAATGACTGCGGAATGCTGGCGCAATACATCGC
The DNA here is from genome assembly GCA_034769895.1 of Magicicada septendecula. NCBI lineage: Eukaryota > Metazoa > Arthropoda > Insecta > Hemiptera > Cicadidae > Magicicada > Magicicada septendecula. Next base: position 265,325,203 of record CM068372.1, read on the forward strand.
ATCCAATCAATACATTGAACGGTAATCCCGTTGCGACCAAGAATCCTATTGGTAGGATCATATTATTATTGGTAAGATCGAGCGATACTTGTTTTTTAACTGTTTTATTTTGTCTCCCAGTGGCTCCGATAATTATCACATTATTGACAGGTAAGGTCGGTATGGGTAACTGGACTTCTCGCTAGATTTTTTCAAGTTCAATACTGTCTATCAACGATATGTTAGATCCAGTATCTATCATTATGGTAGGTTTTACCCCATTTAATTTTGCCGTTATATATATGATTTCGTTATTACTATTACTGTTTACATGTTTCTTATCCTCTTCCAATAAATCTTCCCTGATATTCTTTAAATAGTGGTTATTAATTATGGTTATTGTACGATTACTCTCAATTTTGTTTATTATTCGTTGTTCCCCAAGATTACGGTTCAGTGAAGGGTATTCATTAATTTTCACTGCCTCTATTAGTTTAAATGAGGGCTTACCCCCTCTTCTCTATTCTCATTTTGATTACTGTGTTGATTTTGTACGGTTTCAGTGCGATCCTCCGTATTAGGTTTCGCTATCCTATAATTTCCTTCAGGTGGATAGTTGACTTCACGCCAGGACTGGTCATAATGGTTGTCATATCGGTGACTCCTTGGGTAATATCGTCGCTGATTACCTTGAGGCCTGGAGTAGATATAATTGACGTTATGCCTATAATTATTGGGTCGTCTGTCCCCATCTCCTCTATTATTGCGACTATCGCGATAATTATAATTATTATTGCCACGATAATTATAGTTCCTGGAATTATTATTCGCATGCTCATTTTGGTTTCTATTGGCATTAACGTTCTGCGCAGGTCGATTGTGATCATTATTATGAGAATTGGTTGGTGGCGCGTTATTATTATACTTCTGATATTTATAATTTAACATTCTATTTCTTTGGTATTGGTTCTCGTGCTCATAATTCTCCAAGAATTTGGCCATGGCTGGAATCGTTTTGATTTGACTACACATACATCCATTTTTTATCCCTTCCTCGTAATGGTAGGATAGTTGTATCACGAAACATTCTTCGGGAATTCTGAGCTCTAAGTTTCGCGCCATACATACTTTTCCTAGAAAGTATGAAGTAGGAGACTGGCCTATGTTTGTTTCATATCGACCATTATTATTCCTAATCATGTTCTGGGTCGATTCAGACCAATACTTCTCTTTAAACTGTTTTTTGAACTCAGTCATGTCCAGTATATCCGGGCGTACCGCTGTCCACCAATTATCATAAGTATCTTTAAACGTTTCATCAATCATACTGCGTATAATACTCCAGCGATTTTCTCTATTTCTTGTGATCACCTCTTCCAATCTCTTTAAAAATTCCATCGGATTGCGCTTGTAATTACGAAAATTAATCGATTCCCGGTTCTCGTGGTTATTTGTATGACTATGGTGGCATGTCCTATCCCGCCATGAATCTACTTCTTCTTGCAATTGTAATTCACGTCTACTAATTTCCTCTATTTTATTTTTACTGGTATTAATTTGACCTTCCATACTGTTTAAATTGCCATAGACTCTTTCGAGTCGTTCACCCATGTCTGTCTGTATTTGCATAATCCCTTCCTTATTCTCTTCCCGTACCTGATGTACTTCGTTTTTAATTTGCTCATATTTTCCAACAGTTTCCTGTTGGATTTCTTCAACCAATGTTTTACTCTCAATTTTTACGTCATTAATTTTATTTTGTAGTTCTTCACGAACCTGTATTATTGTTTCGCTAGTTTTTTCTAACACTTCATTTGTTTTGGCTATTTCTAATTTTCTTTCCTCATTATTTTGGTCCACCTTCTGGTTAACTGTCACCTGAAGATTCTCAATTTTTTCATTAATCTGCCTTAAATTCTCTTCATGTATTTGTAGGATGTCTTCCTTCATTTGTTTTATACCCTCATCATTCCTATCTAACCTTTCGTGAATTTGGTTTAATCTTTCGTTCATTTGTTTTGAGTTTTCCTTATTTTCCTCATTTGTTTTCCTAAATTGTTCTCTTAAGTTTTCCTTATTTTCCTCATTCGTTTTCCTAAATTGTTCTCTTAAGTTTTCCTTATTTTCCTCATTCATTTGTCTATTGCTTTCCATTATAATCCTCAACAGCTCCTGCATACTCATGTCTTCCTTTTTGTTGGATTTATCTGGTTGGTCCCCTTGGGCAACTTCTTCCATTACTTCCTTTTCCTTGTCCGCAATTATTTCAGTTTCCGTTATTTCGTCTGTCTGTTGTTCCATTTCACTGTCTGTTATTAGTTCTATTTCCTGTTCTTGTTCATCTATTTCCTTCTCCGTTTCTCCTGCCCTAATCCTTGATCTACCTCTGGTATACATGTTTATTCTCCCACAGTTGCCTGCTCTGGTTAAGTAATATTAATATAGTTATAGTTACTTAACTTGAGCCCTACACAAGTTGAGCACCAATTTGTTATATAACCCTCGGCTCTTACGTTGTCTCTTACGGTCGCGGGATTCTCGTTCTTTCCGCCCCAACGTTGCCGGCGTCAATTTGTTATACAATGGTTTCCTCTCCTTACAGCCTCTCTGTTGGGCTGACCAATTTGTAGTTACTCTCTCTCGCTTCACCTAATTAGGTACCACATTATGAGCGTCAATTTGTTATATATCGGGTACGTACAGTTTAATTCCCACTGTTGGGTTTGTCAATTTGTTACCACACCTATGCAAATGTGTTTAGAATTATTTTAATTATGTAAATCTCGGAGATATTTGGAGTTGTGGGATGTATTGATGTAATTAATTAATATTAACTTAGCTCTCTAAAAAATATCAGTGTTAGTGTACCTGCAACTTAAATAATTAATGAGTTATTTTATAATTTTGTTCAACCCTATTATACCTTGAAGAGAATTATGTCTAATTTTGTATTTTTACGCTCTCTCTTTGGTGTCAGATAATTCCGCTATAAGCGCTGTAGTATCGGCTCAACGAAACTTATAGGTTATTTCAATGTTTATGTTAACCAATTATTCTATACTTATTCAGTTACTTTTTTTATTTCCCAGCTCATTAAACCATACTCCAAATAACAAGATTTTGCAAATATATAAAGGTTCTTTATTTGTTTATTTCTTTAACATTGAATAAGATATGTTCTAATTAACATATGCTTGGGCTATAGATTGCATGAATCGATTGTTGATTATTCCGATCCTTTATTTAAATTTAGTTATATAGTGTGTTTTAATTTGTAATTAATTTAATTCAGGGGGTGAAGGTTCTTGTAACTGTGGGGAAGATTAAAAATACATAGATAAGAATGCAAGATTTACAAATTTGAAGTGTTGTGTAGTTAGTATGATTAATATAATAATAATTTACCAGACTAGAACGAAGCAAATCGTGTAGGCGGTTGATTGATAAATTCACTGTTCTGGACGATTATGCCGTACAATTTTCTTTCTTCGGTTTAATAAAATGGGATTCTTGTCCTGTCCACTTCGGAATTACAGCTCTCTGGATTGGTTTACAGCCCGATTGATGCTTCTTCTGCAACGCCAGGATCCAAATACGTTCTTCTCTCGGTTGAAGCAATTAGTGTTGTTCCGTGTATTTGAAAGGTTATAACTTCTGGTGTAGTGAATATTATTAATTGTGATACTGTTAATTCTTTCTATTTGGTTTAATATATCATCAATTCCATTCGGATATGGGACAGTTCAAGTCCTCCCTTGTAGAATCCAGTTATTTATTCTCTATTGTCATTTCATTCTGTAGTATTATTTGGTTAAACTGTACTGTTGAAAGTCATAAATATTGTCATTAGGATTTTGTGTTTTATAATAGTGTCTAATAATTTAGAATATTCCGATTAAATAGATAATTCTTGGGTTTTTTAATCTCATCACATTCAGTTCATCAAAGCAATTATTGTTAAAATCAACAACTTTCTCTTTTTTTGTCGTCCCTAGCAACACATGACTTCTTCCTTCCACATGTTTTGAATATAGTGTTTATTTCATATATTTTTTGTCTATTCCTTATCAATTTGTTATCCTATCGGAATGTAACTTTACCAATAGTTGGTTTATTATTTTCTACACATATTCTGCTGGTTTTTTTATATAAGCCGGTTTTTTTCCTTTTTTATATCTAATCCACTTTCGATATTATATGTTATTAATCGATATCATGGTATTATCATAATTTGTATAAATTTTATTATATATCATTATTAATTTAATGTTTTTTCTAGCTCTTCAAATCGTATTCATTAATTATTATTAATTGATGTACCTAACCTTTATGTTATTAGTGGTTATATAGTGGTTTTGGCTGTTAGGCCTTTTATTGTAAACGGATCTACCTGTGTTTATAACTGGTACACATCTATAGCCCCTTTTACATAAATCCATACATATAATCAAATCTTAACTATTAACATTTACATAAACAATTATTTTTTCCATATCTAATAACAATTTTATCTTTACATATGTATAACATATAAGAAAATTCAAATCTATTAACGTTAATTAGCTGCTTCACACTTCATTCTACAACAGTCATTAAATAATACATCTTGTTTCATTATCTTTCATTAACTCAACACATATTTGGTATAACATAACATAAACTTTATCATAATATTTGTTGTCACAAAATAATACCTCTTAACTCAAAATTCTTATTTGCTATTAGTAAATTATTGTTTCATTTTTTGTCTGCTTTCCACTAAACATATATCATCAACTATTGTCTAACTTACAGGTTCGGTTATTTTTGTTAATATTACCTTGCATCCTTATTTACCTTTATCTATGATTATAAATGTAATTATTAGATCTTTGTTCTATCATGGGGTTAGATATTGACTTGTTTATTATTCTGTGAACCTTGTTTTTATGTAACATGAATGCTAGCATTTCTGTTGCGTTACAATATCTATGCTGAGGGTATTGGTTTGTGTTTATTATCAACTAATTAACTATAGTATTAGTGCTGCAGCCAGAGATAAGAATTATAAGAGAAATAATAACGAGATTCAAAAATAACATAATAACTACGATTGAATAAGTTTGGAGAAATGTAACCACCATTTTGTTTTAGTAATAATGTGTGACGCCATTTTGGGCACCCGTTAATATATGTTGAATTTATTTTGGAAATTAAAAATTAATAATTACACTCAATCAAAAAACAGTTTCATCATTTCTATCACCTTTTTGAATCTAAATCTTGCTGAGAATGAACCCTGACCCCTTAGAGAGAGATCAACAGTAAAAGAAATCAAGTACTCAGACATATGCAAAATCGGTAAGTACACGTGTTTACAATATTATGGTAATATTTATACATACATAAATATAAATGTTTGTGTGTAAAAGAGGCGGGTGATAACAAATGCGCCCAGAACAGGGACGTTATTAGGGTGATAACAAATGGCGCCTGAACTATGGACATTATATAAAACCACTTTTATATAAAACATAGGCCAGATTTAGAAACAAAGAAGGTGATAGAACGGGGCATAACCTAGTACACGAGAGGTTATGTTGACAAAACAGAGTAACTAGTAATTGTATAATTAATTACAAGTAAAACTAAATAGTCATTCAAATAGTTAAATTACCAAAATGGCAGAAAGTAATAATAGTTTAGAAATGGATAATACAGATACAGAATCCATTTTATTAGAAAGAAATGCCATCTCAACACCTAAAACAGTTGAAAACAAAATCTCGTTGGAAGATTTATTTACATTAATTAGTGGCAAATTTGAACAACAGAATCTTAAATTCGAGGACAAATTCAACCAAATGAATAGTACGTTTAATGTAAAGTTAGACAGTTTCGAGAATGAGCTCAAGAAACAAAACAATTTGAAAAATGTAAAATTAGATCAAGTAGAGGAGAAATTAGACAAGAGAATTAATGAGATACAGTTAGAAAATAAGAGTAGAGAAATAGACAGATTAGATAAAAACAAAGACAAGGTAAGTAGTAGTGGAAATTATGATAAAATAAATAAAAATATGGTAATAGGAGATAATAGTGTGGATGTTGGTAGTAATAGTGAGATTTTAATGAGAATAGAGGTTAATGGTGAGGTGACAGTTGTAGATGAGAGTGAAAGTGGGGGTAAGGAGAGTGTAAGTGAGTATAGTGAGCAGAGGGCAAATTTTCCCAGTGGTATAGTTGGAGTAAAGACTCCAAAATTGTTATTTGAGGAGGAAGGTTCCTCTAGAGTTTATGTGGGAGACGTGTGGTCTCCAAATGATCCCTTAGTTTTTTGTGTTAGTGTACCTGGTGAGGCCAGGAGGTGGTTTTATGGAGTAGTAGTGCCTGATGCAAATGTGGAAAGAGAGAGATGTTTTAATAGTGAGAGATATATTGAGAGAAACAGAGAAGTAGAAATTTTTAAGATAGGTAGAAATTATGAAGAGTTTATAGAAAGGTTAGGTGGAGAGAGAAGTGAAAATAATAGTAAGTACTTACCTTGCAATGAAACTGAAGTAGTAGGAGATGATATTGATAACAATGATGACTTTACAAAATACCGAATTATGACTGATTTTACTGAAGGTGACAGAAACATACCCGATCAGGAATTATATGAGATTGTGGAAAATTATAAAAATTTTAATAGTATGTACATTGATGATATGAATATAAGAGATTCAATAATAAATGATTTGTATAGTTTTAATATTCGATTATTATTTGACGATGGAGGCTAAATATTTTATTGTGTTTATAAACATTTAATTATGTGAACAGTGTTTTTCAGGATGGACTGTTTATGACTGATTTTGGTAAACGATTAATTGATAATGTGGATTGTATATTTTTGTGTATTAATGTCAAGGTATTTGTGTATTTTTGCTGTTGTGTATTTTGTGTAAACTATATACGGTAGAATTTTAAATAATTTAAGGAAGTTTAATAATGATTTTGAAATAATTATGGAATTCAGATTCTAATGGTTAGTAAATGATTATGCATATGATATATTTGGATATTGAGTTGTTTTAGGATTGTAAGGTAAGTGATGAATTTTCTAGTGGTATATTAAGGTGAAATGTTGTAAAAGAGTTTGGGTAATAGTGATAAATAAGGGCATTGGAGTTAGTTAAATAGAGTTAATGTGAGTTAGAGAAAATAAGAATGTGGAGATATAGATAATATATAAAGAGGTGTTAGATATTTTAGGGACACAGTAGTTAGTGATTATATGTAGAGGTGAGTAATGTGAATGGTAATTATATTTGTTGATGGTGATATTTTGTAATAAGGGTATTGGTGTAGGGAGTCTGCAACGAAAGGTGTTGGGACAGGAAGGGACCGTTGTGTGCCGGAAAGGGTTATCTGAAAGGGTCAGGAACCAATGAGGGAATGAGCATAGATAGGGAACACACATACTAGTACAAAAAATGAGCGGTGCCTGAGGATTTAAATGGGATTTGTGAAGGGGGTTATTATAGAGATATTGGTGTCATGATATATTAATGGTTAGAAGCAGTTAGTGTAAAAAAGAGGTGAGTAAGGTTAGATTGACAAATGCCAAAATAAGACAGAGAGAATAATGAGTAATAGAGAGTCACCCAAACTAGTAATGATGAAAAGGTTAGAAAGGAAAATTCATGGTAGGAAGGTAATTGTAACTGAAAGGTAAGGATAAATTTGAAATTGTTGTATAGAATCTAATGAATGTTAAATAACTAAAAGTTAAAAGAGAATTGTTGATAGTAATGATGTGATAAAGTTTTGGTACAAGTCATGTAAATGTAAATTGTTTAATGTAATGTAAATGTAACAATGTTAATGTGTAATGTCTAATGTTTTATGATGTTTTATTGTTATTGGTAACGATGGTAACAAATGTCAAAGAATAGTAGCTTTTAAAGGTTGAAAGTCTAAAGGTAAAAATGAAGTTGAGCAAAATATAGTATGATACCAGTTACAAAAAGAGATAAATGATTATAAGTTGAGTAATAAAATTTGAATAATAAACTTGTCTGCCATAGTAGTTGTAGGTTGAATTTTGTAGAAATAATTAGGTGAAGGTGTTTTGGGGAATATTAAAGAATTGTTTATGTATTGTGTTATTTGTAGGTATAGATATGTATAGTTTTTTTTTTCTTACAAGGAAGAGATTGAGTTTGGTGGTGGTAAAAGATCAGTATATGTTGAAGTCTTGTTGTTGTTAGGTTAAAACTTTAACTTAGAACAAACCAATGCCCCAAACACAAACCAATGCAGCTAAAAGGAAACATATCAGTTGTAGATATGGAAGTATATTAGACCACTATTTTAAATTTTTGTATTCAATGTTTCAGAGTTTTGTGGTGTTGTGACCGCGTTCCTGGGCTGGCTGGAGCGTCAGAACAGGACCGTAGAGTGCCTCATGGCCTTATGGTGTAGGGATCTCTCCGGAGAAGTCCAGTAAGGTCAGAGGGTGCGATCAGCATCATTGGACCAAGGGAAAGTGATGACAAATTTTATATAGTAACATTACAGGGGTTGTGGTGACATATCTAGACTGATCCTTTTAGAAAAGTGTGAATGAGTCAATGAAAGTTTTTGTGTCTCGACACAAAATCTTCCATTGAGGGGGTTTGTAACAGTACATAATGACCCAATACTGTAATTATGGGATCTGAGGTTATTTTTTCAATGCTTTATTGTACAATTGTCAAATACAGAATGGTTAGGTCCATTGTCCCTCTGGAAAAAGGAACAACGTAGATTCAGTAAGAGTACCATGCCAAGGTCACCGTTGGACGAGCGAGAGCCGGTCAAGGAAATGGCGGTGTTTATGACGACTGACTATAAATATTCATTGTGATTGGTTCATAACGCTGTTTTGTCATAACAAAAGACAATGACGCACGAACCACAACGTATGCAACTAGGCGTTGTCCCGTCTAACAAAGCCTGATGACGTAAAATGCACACACACAAGCACAAATTTGCATATGCCTCTGTCTCAATTCAACGTAGTACTTCAAAGGGTCAGCAGCGATGTATCGCTGTCTGGTCAGTTTTACCATAAAAGTTTAACACAACTAGATTATGAAATAAAATTGTGATAGTGGAGCGGTGGAGGCTCAAGTTTACTAACAGTCAAAAACAGAAAATGTAAAATCAGTGCTATATATCTCAACTAAAACCACGAAACATGAGGTGAACACCGGCCATACACCTGGAACCCAGCCAACAACAGCGAGGGAGCAACGCATACCACCATTGAAAGAAGTTGAACCTTTGTCACTTTTGTTTTATTAATTAATGAGCTCATTAACCGAAATTAGATAAATTGATCAAATGTACTTGTAATAGGGAGAACGTATGTGAGTGTGTGTGAGTGAGCACATGGCCATGAATATCTATGCTGAGGGTATTGGTTTGTGTTTTATTATCAACTAATTAACTATAGTATTAGCGCTGCAGCCAGAGATAAGAATTATAAGAGAAATAATAACGAGATTCAAAAATAACATAATAACTACGATTGAATAAGTTTGGAGAAATGTAACCACCATTTTGTTTTAGTAATAATGTGTGACGCCATTTTGGGCACCCGTTAATATATGTTGAATTTATTTTGGAAATTAAAAATTAATAATTACACTCAATCAAAAAACAGTTTCATCATTTCTATCACCTTTTTGAATCTAAATCTCGCTGAGAATGAACCCTGGCCCCTTAGAGAGAGATCAACAGTAAAAGAAATCAAGTACTCAGACATATGCAAAATCGGTAAGTACACGTGTTTACAATATTATGGTAATATTTATACATACATAAATATAAATGTTTGTGTGTAGAAAAGGTGGGGGATAACAATATCTGAATATTGAGCTCCTGTATGTTTTTGGCATTTGATATACATGTTTAACAGTTTTTATTGAGGTGCAAAGTAATGAGTTTTGACTAATACTTTGGCTTCTGTCAATATGAATATTATTTTATAGATTGGATGTGGTTTAACACATTGACAAGAGTGCATATGACAGATGAATTATATAGTACACATTCTTCATACAAAATACCATATAAAAATATGCAAATGCTTTGTATGTAAATAATTTTGTATAATACATTGCAATGGCCAAATTTGTACCACATGCTAATTAAAATCTGTTAAAAGATCAACTTACATTCTTGGACTCTGTAACTCTATTTACTCAGTAATTGTGTTTACAGCATATTGTGCAAGAATGGCATACTAACACATTTTGCATATGGCTGGACAACTATAATTAATCAGTGCATTAATAATGACAGAATTAATAATCTGTAATTATCTTGTTGATCCATCCTCTTCATTCACTTTATAAATATTATTATATATATAAACTTTCACAATATATATTTCATTATAAATTATAGTAAAAAATAAAACCATAAAATAGTTTTTGTGATTTCCACTCGTCACGAGTGGACGTGACGAGTGGAAATCACAAAAACTATTTTATGGTTTTATTTTTTACTATAATTTACAATGGATTTTCACCAAGTAAAGGCATCAAGCATTAATATATATTTCGAGGAACATCACCTCGAAACGTTTGGGAAAGTGTAAAGAAAGTAAGTTCATATTGTGAAAGTTTATATATATAATAATATTAATAATCTGTAGCTTGATATCTAATACAGTAGGTAGGAAGGCTTGATATAAATATAGGATGAACCTATAATACATACATACGGATAATTTTTTGTCCACCAACTGTGTCATCTATTAATGAAAAGTTTTCTCGATCATAGCAATTTAATAGAACAGATTCAGCAGCAGTGGCTCAAGTAAAGTAACAAATCCTGTAACTGAATTACTTCTGCCCCATCAACTGCTACTACATAGAGATTGTTTTTTATTTTTAGCTCCGATAGTCACAAATAAAATTTAATATCTTTTTAATTTAAACATCTTTGGAATCATGTAAAGAGGTATTAAAATATGTGAATGAATGCTCTATTGTCTATAATAAAGTAAATAAAGCTGAATGTTGTAGCATATTAGCTGACGAAATCTCTGATATCTCTGGATCTAAACAGTTTTCTATGAGCATAAGATATACTACAAAAGATAAAAATGGTAAATTAACACTCCGTGAAGACTTCTTAAAGTTTGTGCCTGTGTGTGACTTAAAAGGAAAAGCCCTAGCTAATACTGTTTTGGATAGTTTATAGGAGCTAGGGGTTAACAAAAATATATATGAGGACAAGGATATGATGGCACAGCCTCAAAGAGTGACCCATTTCAAGGTTGTGCTGCAATAATCTGTGAAAAGTTCCCACAAGCTGTATATGTACACTGCGCTAGCCATTCACTTCATTTGGCCCTCTGCCACTCTTGTAATGTACCAGTCATCAAAAATTGTTTGGGAACATGAAAGAGATAATAACATTTTTCAGAGTTTATCCCAAGCAGTCCTCTGTGTTTAAATGTATTGTCCAAGAAACAGGGTGTCCACATTCTGGAGAGTCAGGGAAAGTCAGGGAAAAAAAAGTTGGTCAGGGAAAGTCAGGGAAATAAACAAAAAATCTGGAAAGTCAGGGAAATCTTCCCCGATGACAGACTTGAGGGTAATTTTTTACTCTAGTCTGCTGCAACCCGTGAAAAATCTGAAAAGTCAGGGAAATCTTCCCTGATGATGGATTTGAGGAGAATTTTGAATGCTCTAGTCTGCCGTAACCCAGACTATTGTAGCATTTTTTCCAGGTATTTTTCACAAGAAGTGCACAACAATTATATATTTTTTGTTGTGCCCTTGTGTCCTTTTTTCAACCGATTTAGCTAATTCTTTTTCTATTTTAAGTTTTTTTAGGCTGCTGACTTAAACTCATTACAATGGCTAACAAGAAATGTTTGTTTAATAAACTTTGGCTGGACAGTAAAGTGTTTCCGGAATTTAGTGGTTGGTTGGACTTGGTGGTTAGTGATGCAAATTCGGCTTATTGTCAAGTGTGTCTCAAATCTTTTAAACTAAGCAATATGGGGAAACAAGCAATTGTTTCTCATGCTAGGGGACCAACTCAAGTAAAAAACATGAGAGCAAAGGCTTCCCAGCTGGCAATTTCTTTTTTTACTACTCCATCTCCATTAAAAGATGTGCAGCCAACACCTTCAACTTCAGCTACAAAAGAATTATTAGTAGTGCCAGGAACAAGTCAAACAAGTTTAAAGAGTTTCAGTGTGAATCAAGATGATGTTATGTCAGCCGAAGCAATATCGGCTCTCCACGTCATCACTGGGAAAATGTCTCTCAACTCTTGTGATGAAACCTCTGCAGCCTTCAACAATATGTTTCCAAACAGTAAAATCACTCGGAGCTTTTCTATGGGCAAGACTAAGGCTTCCTATGTAATAAATCATGGGTTAGCCCCATATTTTCAAGAAATGTTGCAAAATAACATGAAACAGTGCTCTGACTATGTTGTTTGTTTTGATGAATCTCTGAACAAATTTGTTCAAAGAGGACAAATGGACTTGTGTGTAAGGTTTTGGGAAGTAAACCTTCAGAAAGTTTCAACACGATATTGGAATAGTGTATTTTTAGGCAGGGCAACTGTGGATCACTTGTTAGATGGGTTTATTCAAGGGCTCTCCTTACCTTTAGGAAATATTTTACAAATCTCAATGGACGGGCCGAATGTTAACCTCAGTTTTATGAAAAAACTCGAGAGCCATTTGCAAGTCTTAAATCCAGAGGGAAAGTCCCTTCTTGATATTGGCATATGCAGTTTGCATACAGTTAATGGAGCCCTGAAGACTGGGATCTCCAAAACTGGTTGGGAATTTTTTCACTTTTTTAGACCTCTCTACAGTCTTTTCAAAGATAGCCCAGCTCGGCGAGCAAAATACTCAGATATTACAACCAGCACCTCTTTCCCTTTTAAGTTCACAGCAGTAAGATGGCTGGAAAATGGTCACTGTGTAGATCAAGCTCTCAAAATATTTGATCATGTCGATAAATTTGTAAAAGAATACAATGAAAAATACAACAAAAACCTGCAATACCTTAGAGAAGTTATGAAAAATCCATTTTTTAAGGCAAAACTAAGTGCTTTCAGAAGCATGTTGTCAGACATTGAGCTGTTCCTGAGAAGGTTCCAAAGTCAGAAGCCTATGGTCTCTTATCTCTTTACTTCACTTGAACAACTTATGAAAAACCTAATGATGAGATTTGTAAAATATGAAAAAATAGCTGAAGCAAGTACTACTCAAAAATTAACGAACTTGGACTTGCAAGACAGTGCCAATCTGGTTTCAGTAGAAAAGGTGGACGTTGGTTATGCTGCAGAAAGCTTAATGAAACAAATTAAATGCTCAGAAAAAGAGAAACTTGTTTTAAAAATGAGTTCAAAAATCTCCTTACCACCATGATAGAAAAACTCAGAGAAAAAAGTCCTTTGAAATCACATTTAGCACGAGGCCTCACTGCCTTAGACCCTAAAATGATAATGCTCAAACCCAGTTTGGCAATAAAAAGGATTGATGTTGTTCTAGAAAACCTGCACAGCCATAGAAGAATATGTGATAAAAGTGCTGAAAAGGCCAAACGACAGTAATCTTTGCTAACTGAAGAAGCTAACGATTTCATTTCCAAAACATCTGATGACATGGGATTGGACGAATTTTACTACGGCCTTTTAGGAGAAGATAAGAAATATGAAGAGCTCTGGTCTGTAATGAAGCTGTGTTTCATTTTGTCCCGTGGTAATGCATCAGTTGAATCTGGCTTTTCTGTCAATAAGCATTTACTAGTTGAAAATCTTCTAGAAGAATCCCTTGTGTCCCAAAGAGTTATTTATGATAGCATAAAGCATCTAGGTGGTTTGAGGAATGTGACTATCAACAGAAGTATGCTTACCTCGGTCAGATCTTCAAGAAGAAGATATCAATCATATTTGGAGAAGAAAAAAGAAATGCAGTCAGAAGAGGAAAAAAAGAAAATAGAGAAAAGGAAAATTGAATTACAGTTGACAGAGTTGGAAGAAAAAAGAAAAAAGTTGAAACTTGAAAGAGAAATGGAGGATGTAGAAATTGGGGAAAAGAAAAACTGCTGGAGAACATGAAGAGATCACACTGGGAGTGCATATTTTTCTTTTTCATTCTCATCCTGTCGGACTGGTTCATTTTCAATTTTGAAAGCTATAGCTGATTATTATAATTATTTGTTACCATGTAAGTTGTTCTATTAATTAGTCCATTTTATCTTGTTCATATATTATTTTATTAAGTTCTAGTGAAAATACTCTCATTCTTACGTTACCTAAGGTAATAATGGAAATATTTATTTTTAAAATGCCATCAATGTATTTGTATTTTTCAATAAATAAATAATAAAAAATAAATAAAATAAAAGAGGAAGAAAAAAGAAAGTGGAGAGAGAATTAGGCCAGCTGTGGGGAAGGTGGAGGCTGGGTTTTCTTTTTTCTTCCTTGTAAAATATAATGCTCAAAGAATTAACGTACTATGCATTTTAGTGAGTCAGGGAAATTTCTGTAAGTAGGTCAGGGAAAGTCAGGGAAAATTAAAACAGAATTTCTGTGGACACCTGAAGAAAACAGTTCAACTCATTCTTCAAAACGAACAAGATTACTTAAATATTGTGAAACTAGGTGGGTTGAGCACTTAGATGCAATTATACTGTTTAAGAACATGTTAGATGTTATCTGTATGGCTCTGATGGAAATTCAAGAGGATAATAATTCATATCCTGAGTCATTGAGCAAAGGATATGCTCTATTATCAGTAATTGAGAAGTGCAGTTTTGTGACAGCCATGACCACTTTAAGTAAAATCTTTATTATGTCACACCACCTTTTGACTTCTCTGCAGGCAGAGACAATTGACCTTGTTTATTTCCTACAACATGCAACCTGAGGAAAGAAATTCAGGATATGAGGAATAATTGTGAATCAAAATTCACCTTATTTTTATGGATGTGATGAATGTTTGCAGTTCCGTTGAAGTGAGCATTGAGATTCCTAGGAGAGCTTCAAAGCAAACAAAAAGAGACAATTATGGCACAGAAGCTTACTATAATCTTGGCATATACAACCCATTTCTGGACTACTTCCTGCAACAACTTGATGAGCGCTTCCTTAAACACTGCTAGAATCTCTTCAGTATCTTCTTCCTCACCACTGTTGCTCCATCAGTGATCAAGATGTGAAGGAAATTATATCTACTTTATCAGAGTTTTGGCCTGAAGATGTGGCATTCTCTAGTGAGACTTTTGAATCAAAGATAGTTATGTGGAACAGGAAATGGTTGGAATGTGATACTACAAAACTGAAGTACTTTACCACCTGCCTAAATGAATGTGAAAAAAGTATTTTCCCTTCTGTTCATAGATTTTAAAAAATTGGTGCCACTATTCCAGTATCTACACAGCATGTGAGGGAATCTTTTCTATCCTTAGAAGAGTAAACTGTTTTACAAGAAGTGCAACAGGTCAAGATCGTCTGAATGGTTTGGCTTTGCTGTCAATTCATAGAGACATTTTAGTTGACTTAGAAGAAGTGCTCAACAAATTAACACAAAACAAGTCACGAAGACTTAAATTTGTCCTGTAAAAAATGTTGTCAGGAATAACTTTCTAAAAATTTTTATATTTCTAACTGATAATAAATAAGGATGTGTTTATATATATTTTAACTTATTTTTACATGTTGATAACTTTAATCACAAAGCACATAATATGAATGAATTTTAATTTTTAACATTATTTTTCATAATGCGACATGGTTTGTTATAATACCTAGCTCTAAGAAACAAAAATTGTAAAATTAAACACATGTTCATTTAAAGTTTTTCGTGTTCTTGGACATGGTAAACCTCATTTTAATAATTTTAACGTTCTCTTTAAAGTATGTGTATTCCACAGAAAGGTATTATTAGGCTTCTAAGACAAAGTGGAAGCCTATATAATGTATGTTTTTAATGACATTAGTGAATTACAGCTATCATTTGCCCATTAATTTTAACTTGTTGGTACAAATTTCATTATAATATGAGAAAAAACAATACTCTAAGAAAATGGTATGTGGTTGGAAAAATCACCCCCCTCCTGAAATGAAATCCTAGGTTCACCCCTGGTTCTGTTTTTTCTGGTTCAGGTTTTCCCACAGGGTGTCTTGATTTCCTCTATCTACTCCTTGATTGCTTGTCCCAGGGACATGACATACATCAAAATCGAAGTCTGCCAACAGCAAGGTTCAGTGCTTCAATATTTATTTTGTACCAGACAGACTATGAAGCCACTGAAAAGATGAGTTGACAGTATATAGTTGGAATTTCCTACCTTCCAGGTAGCCCTGAAATTTTCCAACAACCCATACCACTGCTATCATCTCCTTCTCTGCTGTTGAATACAGTTTTTGTGAATTTCCACTTGAACTGCATCAGAACCAAATCTCAATATTAATTCTTTCTGAAAATCAACCCAACTGAGGCATAATCTTTTAATGTTCTGCCACCAGGTGGCTGCTGAACCTGTAATGGGAAAAAAGGGGGGCTTTTTATTTCATTAAATTTGGGTTTTATTTTATTAAAATAAAATTAAATTCGGTTTCATCTGTGTGGACAGCCACGTGTTCAAATGAAGCGTAGTTAGAACAAAGGACTTGTGAGGTGATGCCAATGTAATGGAATGTCGTGTTGTTGACGGTGATACGATTCTTGGAACTTTGCGGCTGTGGGACACCAGCACACAAGCACGCTAAATCCAGCAGGTGTGCAGACAACGCCAAGTTTGTAAAACAACATGGCTTGGAGATGAATTTTGTCCAGCACGTGGTCTCAACATGACGGAAACGAGATCAAGTCCTGCCCACATTTGTGACGTAAACCTCTGGACACAAATATCGTCGACGTCCAACACACGAAAATCACATGTGTTGGCTGAACAGTAACAATGACTTTGGTACACAAGGCATTGCTTTTCCGCCTTGTCGAAGAATTGAAAGTGGAAGGGTTTTGGTGAAGGCTCTGCCCAGTTCTCTCACAGACGCTTACCTGGCCGGGTAATCGCCCCACGGGGCTCATTAAAAAATGGTGAATATTAAGTAAAAGTGCGTTTCCGTTATAAAAAATGTGAAGGTGATTGTAGTTTTCGGTAGAGAAGATGAAGTCATAAACTATTTCTGACCCACAACTAAATTCGTAATTGAACAGCTACGACTTCGGAGATACCCTCGTTGCGGCAAGGGTATTGCACAATGTATACAACCAATGTTTCTAAATAAATAGAAGGGGGTTTTTGTTTTGTTATGGTGTGAATGTGAGTGCGAGCAGGCTGGGCTGTTTATAATAAGGTAAGATGTTTTAAGTAAGTTTAGTGGTACCAGATAATGTTTCAATTATTTCAAGAAAGTTGTATTCAATTTAAAGTTTGGCTAGAAGTACTAGATTGTTTTTTAAAGTTACAGAAATGAATAAAGAATAATTTGATATTGAAAAAATTTAAATAAAAAAATAAAATTTAATTTGTTTCTCTTCACAAAAGGCGAGTTGCGTAAGTTATTCACATAACCTTTAAACCACTCTTGCATCTCAACGTTTGTGTGACGGATTCTGGGATGAGAGGGCAAAATATAAGGTAGGTGGAAGAAAGATAATTTATTTGTATTTGTATTTAATTAAACGTAACAAATGGTGCCACGAAAGGGACGAATTTTATTGATTGAATTGTATTAAAATTCCACACCTACAACAGATGCAAGCGTGATTTGGGGTTGAGTTAAGAATACGTAAAAAATATGAAAAATTAGGTTATATGTAACGAAGACCTAATGAATACCTAAGGTATGTAAAATAAGAAGTGTTAAAATACAGTATAGTAAAATAAATGTGATAAATTTACAATTCAAAAATGTCAGAGAATAATGAAAGTACGGTAAGTGAAATGGCTGAATTTAATGAATCAGCTGTTATGAATAGCCTTGAAATACATTCAACTCCGAATGTAGGTCAAGACAATAAAGATAGGAATATAAATATTACAGATGAAATAAACATCACAAATGATTCGGGAATACAATTAACCCCGAAGGTAGATAGTAAAAATAAGAAACCAAATGAAAATATAAATAGTGAGACGGGAGCAAAACCGACTCTCGAAGTAATAAATGTAAAAGAAAAAGAGATGTCAATGAATGACCTATTTAACCTTATCAGTAAACGATTTGATAGCAATGATAATAAACTTGATGAGTTG
Source organism: Magicicada septendecula (assembly GCA_034769895.1). NCBI lineage: Eukaryota > Metazoa > Arthropoda > Insecta > Hemiptera > Cicadidae > Magicicada > Magicicada septendecula. Next base: position 265,343,439 of record CM068372.1, read on the forward strand.
AAAAGCGAAATACACGAACAAAAAATAAAGTGCGAAAGCAATTTCAGTGAGTTAAAAAACCTTATCAATGAGACCAAAAAGCATGTAGAAAGTACTCATGAAATATTTAAAAATAACTTAAATAAATTAGACCAGAATATTGAGAGAATGGGAGTGGATGTGATAAATACAGATAAGAGTAAAACAAGTGAAAAGTATAATGAGATGTATAAAATGTGGTATTAACAAATAAGGTAACAAATGATAAAAATAATATTGAAAATGGTAATGTAATTGAAAGGGTGGTATCAGAGAGTGATACGTTGAAAATAGATAGTGAGATAGTGAGTGAGAGAGAGAGAATAATAGGTTGTAATGGAGTAGTAAGTAGTGTTGACGAATTAGAGAAAGAGTGGCAAGAGAGATTAGATGAGTATATAGGGCAGAGGGTAAATTTTCCCCATATTTATGATGAACCAAGATGTTCACAAATGTTGTTGTTGAAGGACAAGAGTCCCTTGTTATTAGAAGACATGAGGTCTTTAAGTTGTTCCCCAAGTTTTTATGAGTTAGTACCCTCTGTGTGGGATGGTATCGAAAGTGTGAGATGGTGTTATGATGAGAGAGAGTTAAATAGAGAATTGTGTATTGATAGAGAGATAGAATTATATAAGTTGAAGAGGAATTATAATGAGTTGAAAGAGATGTTAGAAGTGATAAAGATAAATGATATGAAATACTTACCTGTTAAAGTAGAGAGTGAGAATTTTTTTGATGATACCTGTTTAAATAATAATAATTTACCTTATGATGAGAAAATAACTGACCTTATATTGAATGTAACTGATGGAGACTGGACAGAAATAAATAGCGTTGACTTGGTTTATGATAAAATAATTATAATGGGAAGTAACCCTATATATGATTATTGTGGTAAAATGAATAAACTAAAATTTTATGGTTATTACACACAGGATAGCCATATGATGTGTGTAAATAAAATTGAAAAATGTTATGTGAAACCCAGACTAATTTTCGATGATGGAGGCTGAACATAAACTTAATAAATGGACATTTTAAATATTTTGATTTATGGTTCTGACTTGCTGATTTTTGACAATGAAGTGTGATAAAATTGAACAATTAATGACGAAGAAGTGTAAATAAATGTTTAGTGAAATTAATTGTGTGTATTGTAAAATGTTAGGTAAACAATGTGTGTATGTAGTGGAAATTGTTGTGATAATAATAATATTAATATTTTGCAGTCTAAATAAATAACAAAAATAATTTTGAAGAGGATAACAAATGAATTGTAATTATTGTAATTGGTGAGAGTAATTAAAAATGTTGTGTTTTCAATGATTGATTTAATTAAAATAATTTGAGATGTTTAAATATTTTTGATTGATTTAAATGTTGTATAATTGAATTTTGATAATGAATCTAAATTATTTTATGAGATTTGAATTTGACAATAATTAATAAATAATAAATAATAAATGTTAAATTGTTGAGTATGAAATAACGTTGTTGTTAAAATGTTTCAGAAGGTACAGGGTGTTTGGTGTTTTTATTTGTGTATTTAGGACAGTGTATGAGCAATGTACTGTAAGTATAAATTTTATAATACAAGTCAGATAGAACAAAATGTTTACAGGTGTTTAACTCAAATGAAAAGAGTTTAACTCAATAATGAAAATAATTTGAGATAATTGTACTAAATAGAAACTATAATTAAAAAGTAATAATAACTGAAAGGTGATGTAAAATAAATGTTAATAATAAATTTGGAAATTTTGAGGAATATAATTGTAGTGAGTGAGCAATAATGAAGTGATGTTATGTGGAAGATTTAGTTTAGTTATTAAGTGGCTGGTACAGTGGTGGCATGTGCCACTGTAGGTAGCGACAAGTGTTGGGGGTAACAGAGAGTGTTACCTCCATCGGAGGCCAAAATGGCGTAAAATACACGGCACACCCTTTTATACAATTTTATATTGTATCCTGATAGATTGCCGTGCTGTGTATAATAATGATGAAGATAACATGCCTGAAAGTACAGTTGACTTCCCTGACTTTTTGGGCGATTACTGCCTTACCAGCACTAATCGTGGTTTTGGCTAGTGGTCAGCTATGGCCATAAATTAAGAACCTTGACCATAGCTGGCTTGAAATTGGTTTATATTTGAAATTGATGGGGGGTGAAATTAGGGGAAATCCCGGGAACTATGGAACAGCGGCTGCCACTCTGTTCGAGTAGGAACGGCAAAGCCAGGTGGTAGATCCGTTTTAAGGGCGTATAAATTTGTAACATGGATATGATGATATCCAAATAATTTCCAATGTAACGCTGAAGCAAGGACACAGAGATGATAAATTCCTCCACCTATGCCGTCCTTGTGGATGGGCGCAACAGTCCACCATAAAAAAGCAATAGTGTGTGTGGCAAGGTGGTTGCTCAGGGGAGCAACGAATTAAAATTTTGTAACTTAGTAATGGCAAATCGCTCTTTTAGTAATTAAATAATTGTGTGATTTGAGAAAATGTATACAATAGATGTTTATTATGTTTTGGTTATCATGTTTCAATGGGTCATTAATCTTGTTGTGTTAGAATATAAGAATTATAAATATGTGTTGTGTATTTTTTGTTATATAATTTTGTGCAGCATTTTTGAACAAAGGTCATTCACCTTGCTAAGAAAATCAGCTGATCCGCTGTAGAATGTCACGTATAAATTGTTTGTAAATTTCCAAGGTAACTAATGTTTGAATATAATGATTTTAATGTGTTAAAAGAGTTTGATTTAAATGTTGGAAGTAATTTGATATAGTTAAGAATTTTAAATGATTTGTAAAAGGTAGATTTTGGGTGATTAATATTTTGTTAGGACAAGTAGATCAGTCCAAGTTGAGTTTAAAGTGGTAATAGAGAGAATAATATTGTTGTGAATTAATGTAATGTAGAATTTGAGAAGTATTGATAGTGACACAGTAGCTATGGGGAAAATATGTAGAGTATTGAGGGATATATTGATGTAATAAATAAGTGGATATATTTTGTTGTAGTTGAAGTATTGTATTGGGAGAGTAATTAGAGTTGATGGGAATTTTGTAAGAAGGGGGTTGGTGTAGTAAGGAGTCCGCAACGAAAGGTGTTGGGATGGGAAGGGACCGTTTAGCGCCGGAAAGGGTTGCCTAGGAATGAAGTCCAGGAACCAACATAAGGGAATGAGCTTTTTGGGGGGAACACACATCCTGAGTACAAAGGGTTAGAGAGTATTTTTTTTTATAAGAGTAGAGTGATGCGAATTGAGTTGAGTAGTAAGCTGGGTTTAGAAATGTTTGATAGATGTTTTGATAGAGAGGGGTGTCATATTAGTTAAAGCTGTTAGTGATATTAAAGTCAGAGGGAGAAAGATTATAAATGTATGTATGCCAAGTTGATACAATCAAGTTATTGTGAATAATTAAATCACCCAAACTAATGGAGAATGAGAATATTAAAGAAAGAGAGTCATAGTAAAAATATAGAATTTTAATTGAAACAAGTGACAATTTTAATAGAATTTGAGAATAAAGTAAAGTTGTAAAATGTGTAATTTTGAGTAATTTAAATGTCAATTTTATTGTTAATTGTAATAATACTATGGTAATTGTAAATGTCTTATTTTATTATGTTTGAAGGTAAAAATTTTAAAGATGATTAATGTATTTTATGATGTAGCCTATTTATAACCTGTGTAGGTCAAGGTTGTTGACTTGACCCAGTTTGATCAGCTGATGGTTGAAGTTAGAAACTAGTGTACATGGTAAGGGGGAACATATCGGTTGAGGATCTGGCATGGTATAAGACCAGTGGTTTGGATTTTGGGGTGGCATGTTAGACGGTTAGGTGCGCTGTGGTGCGTGTCTGTTCGATTTTATGGTGTTGGGATCTCGGAGAGAGAAGTCCAGTGATCTCGTTCAGATGTGGCCATAGTCGCCGAGCCAGGGGGGTAGTTTACCCATGATGTGAAGAACTAATGGGGGGTTGTTGGTACCATATCCTCACCGATCCTCTTAGGGGTTTAGCAATGAGATTTCTTCTGTTTTGGCAGAAGATCTCTCATTGGGGGGGGGGTATTGTAACGGGAAAAAAGGGGGGCTTTTTATTTCATTAAATTTGGGTTTTATTTTATTAAAATAAAATTAAATTCGGTTTCATCTGTGTGGACAGCCACGTGTTCAAATGAAGCGTAGTTAGAACAAAGGACTTGTGAGGTGATGCCAATGTAATGGAATGTCGTGTTGTTGACGGTGATACGATTCTTGGAACTTTGCGGCTGTGGGACACCAGCACACAAGCGCGCTAAATCCAGCAGGTGCGCAGACGACACCAAGTTAGTAAAACAACATGGCTTGGAGAAGAATTTTGTCCAGCACGTGGTCTCAACATGACGGAAACGAGATCCAGTCCTGCCCACATTTGTGATGTAAACCTCTGGAGACAAATATCGTCGACGTCCAACACACGAAAATCACATGTGTTGGCTGAACAGTAACAATGACTTTGGTACACAAGGCATTGCTTTTCCGCCTTGTCGAAGAATTGAAAGTGGAAGGGTTTTGGTGAAGGCTCTGCCCAGTTCTCTCACAGACGCTTACCTGGCCGGGTAATCGCCCCACGGGGCTCATTAAATAATGGTGAATATTAAGTAAAAGTGCGTTTCCGTTATAAAAAATGTGAAGGTGATTGTAGTTTTCGGTAGAGAAGATGAAGTCATAAACTATTTCGGACCCACAACTAAATTCGTAATTGAACAGCTATGACTTCAGAGATACCCTCGTTGCAGCAAGGGTATTGCACAATGTATACAACCAATGTTTCTAAATAAATAAAAGGGGGTTTTTGTTTTGTTATGGTGTGAATGTGAGTGCGAGCAGGCTGGGCTGTTTATAATAAGGTAAGATGTTTTAAGTAAGTTTAGTGGTACCAGATAATGTTTCAATTATTTCAAGAAAGTTGTATTCAATTTAAAGTTTGGCTAGAAGTACTAGATTGTTTTTTAAAGTTACAGAAATGAATAAAGAATAATTTCATATTGAAAAAATTTTAATAAAAAAATAAAATTTAATTTGTTTCTCTTCACAAAAGGCGAGTTGCATAAGTTATTCACATAAACTTTAAACCACTTTTGCATCTCGACGTTCGTGTGACGGATTCTGGGATGAGAGGGCAAAATATAAGGTAGGTGGAAGAAAGATAATTTATTTGTATTTGTATTTAATGAAACGTAACAAACCTTTTAACTGATGCAATAAAATCTGAGTATAAATTTCTGGGGGTAGGTTCATTTAATCCAGTAGTGATACATACCTCCTAATGAATGATGATGGACACTCCTCAAATCTCGGAATTCTGGTAAACTCTCTCTAATAACTTTCAGATCTACTGGAAACTGATGAGGAAATATTATAGTTACTATCAGCTGCGTCTGTTTAGAGAAGAGGTAAAATTTTGTCCCTAATCTGTTTTTCTATTTTGTTGACATTCTGGTTGGTAGCACTTAGTCCTGTGCCCAATTGCCCAACTGACTTAGTCCTGTATCCAGTCTGTTTGTCTATTTGTGTTGGTGGTACTCAGTTCATGGTCCAGTCTCTTGACTGTGGTGTTGAACTCTGATTTTAGGGAATTCACTTATTCCTGAACAGCCTGTATGGTATTTGCAATTTAGCCCCTTCAGTAATTCTTCTGTACAAATATCAAACCTGTCTGACAGAGCTTGTATTTGGTTCTGAATTTGTGAGGACTATTCCAACTGTAATTATGTCTGTACTACAGTGGTTTATTCTAATTGGCCTTGAAATTGCATCTCAATTCGTTCTGACTATGTCTTACTTTGTTCTGACTGAGCCTGAATTATTTCCATTATTTTATTAAACATGATGGACATACCATACCTTCATTTCCTTTGTGATGGGTGTTTAGATAGTTATGAAGACTTTGTCAAGGTTCTCACCTGTCTCTCATATAGCCTCTTCTAAAATCATTAACCAGGTCAGCCTTAGTTCCCATTGTGAAAAGCCCTTTTTCTTCTAATTGCTACTTCAGCTGAATAGTTGTCATGTTCTTCAAATGTACTCTTCCCATCTTTTCATCCACACTGCACAATTATTAAATTATATTGTAATTTGGTCACTAATTTATAACGTTAACGGAATTAGTTCTGTCATGGTCACTGATTTGTCGTCTTGTAGGTCAGCAATGAAATAAAACATTTGTATCACTGTTGGCACCTTGTTTATTTACTGATACCATAATAATTTTTCACATATAAAAGTATATGGACAAAGTATAATTCCGATTCACAACTGTGATAAATATAATTTATACTAGTAAAAAGATTACAAAACAAATGTAATATTGATACACAAATGTAGTATCAAACAATGCACTAACTCTGTAACTCACTCAACCGAACTCTTAATGAAGACTGTCTTGCTCCCTCTGTCCTACTGTCTTACATATAGTTGATAATAATGTCATTCACAAATATGTTTTTTACACATCTTCTTCTTCTTGTTTTCTAACTATGTAAATCATTTCTAACAAGTAATTGTATTCGCATTATAGTAGGCTACAGAATAAATTTAATTTCTCTTTGTAATCAGTTCTTACAATTTAGGAAAACAATTTCGGGTCTTTCACTAAATCCTGCGGCCAAAGCAACTTCCGTCTCCACGTTTGTATTTTTTTCCGTGTTCGATGTGTACTAGAACTGTTTTCTTCACAAGTAACTAATGCCAGGTTATGGAGGTTATGTAGACAATGTAACTTAAATAAAATTTACTTTGTTAGTGTACAATAAAAGGGTGTATTTACTGGAAGTACAGAAATAATTTTCCATTTATCGCACATAATTACGGTACACAGACGATTTTTGGAGGTTGTGTCTACGTTTAACAATGCAACTTAACCTTTTAGATTTTTAAAATTAATTAGATTTAACAAAAATTTCCTTTGTTAGTGTACATTCGAAGGCTGTATTTATTGTATGGATAAAAGGCTGTATTTATTCGAATTAAAACCTATCGGTACTTCCAATTTAGAACGTATAACCTAGTAGGCTACGTTATTCGTACATACAGTATTTTATTGGAGTTTATTGGTACATATTTTATTAAAAGGGTGTATTTATTGGAAGTACAGAAATTAGTTTCCATTTATCGCACATAATTACGGTACAGAGACGATTTTGGGAGGTTGTGTCTACGTTTAATTATCTAACTTAACCTTTTAGATTTTTAAAATTAATTAGACTTGTAGGGGTGTGCATGGCAGAACTACTTGTGCACCCACTTTATAATCATATTTTTGGTAACACTGAGAACTTTAAGCCTTCTTTTATGCTTAAACAAATTATATATACACTTAATTATAGAAAAGCAAAAAGCAAATATGTAATTCAAAAGACTAATTTGCTCTAATAAACACATGCTGAAGTTAAAAACAAAAGAGTTTTTACTTGCCTAACTAATCATTAGTTACTAATGTGACAGTTGGAGCTGCTTTTTCTGCAAAAGCTGGGGTATGTTGGATTCAAGAGTGGTTAAATTAAGTCATAAATCTGAGTGTGCGTCAAGTCTATTTGTGTGCTTGCTTTTCACTTGAGATGAAAATCCCATTTCACTCAAGAATGAGGTGGTGAATGGGATGAGCAACTCCGAAAGTTCAGGATATTCATCTCTTAAAGATATCCAGAACTTTGTTAAGTCAGAATCTAAAAGTTTATGGATTTTGTTGTCCATGACATGTCTCATGTTATCACTAACTATACAAAATAATTTACTAAAAATTTAGTTTTAATCCCAGCATCACAGATGATATCACACAATTGCTCATTTAGTTTTACTGACAACATGTTAGAACTTTCAAAATACAAGAATGGGTCTTGAATCCAATTGAATTCACTGTATCCCTCTGGGAAGCAACTTTCAATCTGGTTATAGAGAGTTAAACATCAGAGCTGGTAAAAAACAATGGTAGAGCATGAATAACAAAAATGTACAGTTTAGACTATGTACAAAACAGGTTGAATTTAAATTGTTAAAATGATATATCTTAGTTATTTACATGTAGTAGCTTTTTAAGACACAGTAAATAAATTTCCGAACCTGACTTTGCAACCCACCAAATGCCCTCTCGGGACCCTGCAGTGGCTCATGCCCAATAGGTTAAGAAATGCTGAACTAAAGGCATGTTTGTGGAGTGAAACATAAAAGATAACCCAGACTTCTAAAATGCTCTTAGTGAAATGGGATTTTCAGGAGTAACAACACACTATTTGGTTAACAAGCACATTTTACTAATATTCTAATACCAAGTCAATTAGATAGCTTAAATGTGTAGTACTCTATGTGATGCTGATCACATACTGTTAATCAGCAGCACTGCAGAATATTCTAGAGCCACACTCTTGGCATTCATCTGGAACTTTATCACATTAGCCTGATAATTAGGATGTTGCCACCAGCTGAGTTTTAGAAAGTTGGTGTAGTAGGTTGTGCATTCATATAGGATGATATTAGACAGCAGTTTTTAATAAAAGTGACAAATGATCAATTGTTTACTTGTGTTGTAAACTATTGTAATTTTTTTATTACTGTTTGTAGGCTATACAGTGTGTCCTGGATAATTATATAAAGAGAACTGTTGTAATATAAGTGTGTTTGTTTTAGCAATTGAGAGTATCTGGTATTCAGTAATTCATTCCACTGTTTTAAGTTCATAATTCTTGTCACTGGTTGTAAGAATATTATTCTCATTAATTTTCCAATTCTATGAAGTCTTCAGTAGTTTTACCACGATGAGACTCAACTTTATCACTGAAGATGCCACATCACTGAATGAGCAAAACTTTTCTTTAATAATCTCAACAAAGCATGGTTATCAGCTGAAAAAAAGTTTTAGTATTAAAAGTTTTGATCATGCAAATCTATAAGGGATACTAAAAAGAAATAACATAATAATTGTATTGGACATAAAGTTATGTCCACAAAACAGATTTTGTTTGAAATAAATAAAACACAATTTGACACAAATATTAATTTTATGAATACTTGTTTGGCACATATTACAGAAGGTTACACCATTAAATGAGTTTGCCTAAGTATAAAATTCTTGTCAGATGAAAAAGTGTACAGTCAGAATACTATTTGTTATGTACAATACAAATGATTCACTATGGGTAGCAGTGACACATAAACACTAGACATTGACACTGAATTGTACTTGTTTTGAATGATTCATTGTGTGCTACCTGACCAGAGTACAGGTATTAACCAAGAGATGTTTAGTATACTGCTGTGTAACTGCTACAATGATGAATTATAAGTAGTACTTTTTGTTTTGGTCATCAACCTTGAAAAGGATAATAGAAACTTTGTATACCATGCTTCCAGCAGTTTTACATGATACATTCCTAGCACAAATAAGAAAAGTTTAAATCTGCTGATGATCTAAAGGAGTGATAGTTATTTGCAGACTGACAGGGTTATAAAATAATTCTGAAAGAATTGTTGCTTTTACAATACCATCCTTTATCAAGTGGCTACTCAAATCTGCCAGCTTTTCACAGAAACTGAAGTTTGATTATTAGATCCATCATGATGACCTAGTGATGCTCCAAACATTTCAAGGATTCTCCTAGCCTTAAAAAACTGGACTGGCCTCATTGATTGACATGATTAATGTTAAATTTACTTTGGGATACTTCCAAACATAATACAGTTTAAAATAAAAAAAAAAATTTTATTTCTAATTTTTCCAGAACTGTATACACATAATTTGATCTGGATAGAACGTGTATTAAACAATAATACTATTTGATGCAAATAATGAAAATATCCGTGTGTAGAACTATAAAGGTTGTATTTATTCGAAGTACCGGAATTTACTTCCAATTTATAACCTAGTACAATCTAACGTATAACCAAACAAGTACATTAAAATCTGGGTACCCTAAAATCTTTTTTCAATTTCAAGAGGAGTGTCAGTTTTTTAGTTTCAAAGGATAAAGAAAACACTTGTTTACAATTACTTCTAAGATGTCAAGGGTAATTGTAAATTGGGGTACCCGTAAATTGAATTTTAGAGCTGTATTTATTATTTATATTTAAACAATTTTTTGTACGCAACATAATAACAAAAGGTTGAAATATTTGCAGTTATTTCAATTTTAAAACGTATACACAATTTTTAATCAATCAAAATGTTTCAATCCATTTTCCGTTTACAATTACCCCACCTAACCCCAAATGTATGGTGTGTCGCTATCTTCAGTTGGCACTTTTAATTTTAATTGCTATGAAAATAAATTGAAATAACATGTATGAAAAAGAAACGTTAATTTTAGTAGACTTTAAAAGACTTAATACAGGGAGTCTTTAAATTTGTTTTAAAGTTTTTTCCTAAAGCTCTTTAATTTTGCTTAGAATAGCCAAAGACACCACGTGGTCTTTTATTTTACATTACACTTTACAGCACGTGGTAAAATTGTGTTGTTACAATGGCTGACGCGCGAATAGGTGTGACGCTTGTTCGCTTGTTTCATTACATTTTTAATCAGTGTTGTGTTGTGAGTTTGACATTCATTTGATTAAAAAATGATTAGCTACGATGAACTGTTGAGTGTTATTGGTACAGAAGAGGATGCAATTTCTTTTCTTCAAGAAAAAGGTTTGATTCACAATCCTCGTCGATGTGAACAAGGACACGACATGGTATTAGCTCTTGGGCAGCAACAGCGTTGGTGCTGTAATAAGAGGACTTGCCGTGAGTATAAAGTAGTTCGCAAGGGCACATTTTTAGAGGGGTCCAAATTACCACTGAGAACAATAATAAAATTTATTTATTTGTGGTGTGAAGGCCAAAGTAGTGTGAAAAACAGTAAAAAACAACTGGAAATCAGCGTCAACACACACACAGAGTGGACGGCTTACTTAAGATATATCTATACCGTAGACGTCATGAGAAACCCACGGAAAATTGGAGGGCCGAATTTAACAGTTGAAATTGACGAGAGTGTGTTTGCCAAGAGGAAAAATAATGTTGGCCGAGTGAATCCACAACAATGGGTATTCGGTGGATACTGCCGAGAAACGAAGGAATGCTTTCTGTGTAGTGTGGAAGATAGATCAGCCGCTACCCTCCTCCCTCTCATAGTTGCAAATATTGAACCAGGGTCTACTATAATGTCAGATGAGTGGCGTTCGTACCGTCAAATTGTTAATTTGCCACAACAGTACAGTCTGTAAACCATAGTTATAACTTTGTGGATCCTGAAACTGGAGCTCATACTCAAGGCGTAGAAAGCATGTGGCGGTCATGTAAACGGCGAAACATGATTGAATGTGGTACGAGAAGGGAACGCTTAGATTCCTATTTAAGTGAGTTCATGTGGCGAACAAGAAATAGAAATGAGGATTTGTTCCAGAAAATGCTGGAAACCATCAACAAATATGAGGCCCCTTTTTACTACCAAATATGATTTTGGTAAGTATTATCAATTTTGGTAAGTATGTTCTATTTAGAATACGTTTTCATAATGATATTGACTTTGAAATCACTTGCTTAGTTTAATTATTCATTGCTCAAGCTTAATCCAATACCATTTTCAAGGATTTTAAGTATTCTGTAAAAGTATTTTGTTTCCTTATTGAACACAGTACATGACACATTAAAAGTATTCAGTACTTAAAAGTAGGTTAGGTTACATTATTTAATCTAAACAACTTCACAGCAGCTGTAACAAAGTTAATTATAAAATAATAATCATTTTGTATATTTTCTTTTACAAGTGGATATTAAGCCAAAAAGCTGATATCATATAAAGTGTAATAATCATGTTCAGTGTATTATTATTTTTAATATCATAGGTTACAGATTAAACTAACCTTATAGTCACGAGGTATAATTGTACTGATTTCACCTTTAAAAGAACGGTTGGCTGAAAATAAGACACAATTGTAACACATATCAGAACCTGTGTGTGTGTGTTTTGGTGGACGGGTCAATAATCTGTAAACCCTTTAATATTGGTCTCCTAGAATGTTGACTGATTAAACAAAATATCATTAGTGTTAATTGATTAATGTTCATATGTCAGTACTTTGTGTGTCCGGTGATGTAGGCCTAATTTATTTTTCTTTGCAGGCACAAGAAAAGGGTAGAAACATTTAGGCCTACATCATCATTACGCAGGCTGAGGAACTGAAACTTCTAGCACTATATTCAGGTTTGTAATTTACACAGTGAAACCAGTCGAAACAAAGTATTAAAATCCTTTGAAAATATTAAAAGCAGGCACATTACATCATACATACACAGTATCATCATTGTATGGTGTTCTGTTGTGTGACAGGTCCCAGATATTACTAATCATCTCCATTCATATGTATTTACCTTGAACTTTTGAGCTTTCATCTCTACATAAGATACTCCACTTTGCATTTCGTACACAAGCTCATCTTCTCTCCTTTCATGGTTCTTTCAAAAACTGGTGTTAATTGTTCATTTTCTCTCAGGATTAAATATACTTATACTTAATATTCAATACTTAAAAGTTGGTTAGGTTACATTATTTAATCTAAACAACTTCACAGCAGCTGTAACAAAGTTATTTATAAAATAATTATCTGCTGTATTTTTTCCTTTACAAGTGGATATTAAACAAAAAACCGCTATCATATTCTTATACCATAAGAAGTAATATAATCACGTTATGTTCATGATGAGTTCTATTTCTTGTGTATAGTGTGTTTCAGTGTTTGCATTAAACAAAACATTTTTAAATCAGTGTTGAACACTTGCCAAGTAGTGTGCTTGATATTTTCCAACAAATTCGTATACTGTATGAGAGGAGACTATTGATGTATACTACTTTACATGTCAGAAGTATAACGATATTTACAAATTACTTTATTCTATATTTTTATGTTATTTCTTGGATTTCGTTGTCCATGACGTGTCCGTTACTTAACTAAATATCACTATTACATTAACGACTCGGAACACTAGTTTTATAAGTAAAAGCGTAAAGTTTTACCTTACAGCCTGAACCGGTTTTCTCCTTTAAAAGGCTTCTTCAGAGGCTGCCGCTGGTAGCGCTGCCCGTCTTGTTGTGGGTGACGGAATCGAATTTCGAAAGATCGATGCTGTGTGTGTGGGGTGAGATATGTTCGAATAATGCGTGCAATTTGAATTGTGTCTGTTCATTTAGGATGTCGTTTTTATTTGTTTTTGTGTGTTTGTATATTCCAATTGTTCTAGAGTGTTTAGTTTTCGGCCTTTTGTGTGTACGTATAGAATGTTCATGTTATTGTCGATGTTTTTATATGTGTGGTTTGCTTCAATGAGGTGGTTTGCAAAGGTGGATTCTGTAGTGGAGTGGAGTGCCTTTGTGTGTTCAATGTATCTCTGTTTGAAGCAACGTCCTGTCTGGCCTATGTAGAATTTATTGCAATTTGAGCAATTTAGCTTGTAAACACCGGGTAGATCGAATTTGTTTTGTGCTTTGTGTGTGTGTTATGTTTTGTTAGTAGTTTTGTAAGCGATTCTGTATCCTGCTTTTTTAAATTTGTGGGCTATTTTTTCAATTTGTTTGTTGATGTATGTTAGTGTTATGAATTTATTGTTTTCTGTCTTTGTCTGTTGTTTGTTTTGTGTTTTGTTGTTTGACTATTGTTCTGTCATATCCATTAGATTCTGCTAGATATTTTATCGTGTTTAGTTCGTCTTTGTAGTCTTTTTCATCTAAGGGGATGTTGTTAAGTCTATGTATCATGGTTCTGAAGGCAGCTAGTTTGTAACATTCTGTAACAATGACATTCAGTATTTACTCCCACTGAAGAAGAGGCACATCACCTTGAAACGTATGGGAAAGTGATAACTAAAGTAAGTTCATATGTGAAAGTTTATATATATAATAATAAGAGTAAAGTACTTAATTTAGATATAAAGTATCCTGATAAGAAGATCTTAATAATCCACTGTAGAAACGTAGATGAAATATCTATAAATGAAGAGGCTAGTTGAACGGGGTGGGGGTAATTTTCTATAAATGAAAATTATAGTTGAAGGGGGAGGGGATAATTTTTATGTGTACTACGTTATCGGCAACAAAGTAGTAGTTTGTTGTTAAAATTCCTTCCCGGGCTGTTTGGCCGTAGTCCAATGTTTTCAGCAAAACCAGACGTTTCCGCAGTGCCGTCGACTGCCATCATCAGTGAAAATCGAGTGCGATAACGTGTGGTGGTATACGTTAGTGACTACAGTACTGTGGTTAAGGCTGAAGCAATAAGTGGAAAGAAGTAGTTTCTATGGAAACATTTCATTTTGCATTTTAAATATAAATCTTAGAACATGGAAGTCACGTATGGTTGAGGCACAGATACTTCTTAAATAATACGTCTATTCTACATGAGTGTTGTGGTTGGTTAGGTAATGATAGTACATTATTGTGTGTAATGATAGTACATTGGGTTTGACGTTTCTTTACAAACCCAATTGACTCTGTAGTGCTCAATTCTAAGTCTTTTGACCTCACTGTAACTGTTTATTCTCCGTTCTTCCAGCAATTGTTCTTGTAACCTGTGTTGTATGTTACTGTACTAATTTTTAAAATAAACACATGTATCTTGTAGCATAAGCTATTAACTGTAGTGCATACTCCTTCTTTATCTAAAAAGTGGTAGATATGTAATACTAACCTATTAAAACTGTGTATTTAATAATACTAACTTATTAACCATAATGCATGTTCCTTCTTTATCTAGAAAATGTTAGACGTTGAATATTGTTTTTACAGAAACACCAGCTAGCCACAGGTAGTCGTGAGTGGTAAGGAGGTGACTCTATACGCTTCTCGATACATCACCTGGAAAGATATTCTGGACCTCTGTGGACCTCCACATGTACTCACTTAAATAGGAATCTAAGCGTTCCCTTCTCGTACCACATTCAATCATGTTTCAGCGTTTACAGGACCGCCACATGCTTTCTACGCCTTGTGTATGCGCTCCCGTTTCAGGATCCACAAAGTTATAACTATGGTTTACAGTCAAATGACTGTACTGTTGTGGCAAATTAACAATTTGACGGTACGAACGCCACTCATCTGACATTATAGTAGACCCTGGTTCAGTATTTGCCACTATGAGAGGTAGGAGGGTAGCTACTGATCTATCTTCCACACTACACAAAAAGCATTCCTTCGTTTCTCGGCGTATCCATCGAATACCCATTGTTGTGGATACACCCGGCCAACATTATTTTTTCTCTTGGCAAACACACTCTCGTCAATTTCAACTGTTAAATTCGGTCCTCCAATTTTCTGTGGGTTTCTCATGACGTTAAGGCACAGATATATCTTAAGTAAGCCGTCCACTCTGTGTGTGTGTTGACACTGATTTCCAGTTGATTTTTACTGTTTTTCACACTACTACGCCTTCACACCAGAAATAAATAAATTTTATTATTTTTCCCAGCGGTAATTTTGGACCCCTGTAAAAATGTGCCCTTGCGAACTACCTTATACTCATGGCAAGTCATCTTATTGCAACACCAATGCTGTTGCTGGCCAAGGGCTAATACCATGTCGTGTCCTTGTTCACATTGACGAGGATTGTGAACCAAACCTTTTTCTTGAAGAAAAGAAACTGCAGCATCCTCTTCTGTACAAATAACACTCAACCATCGTAGCTACTTACAACACAACACTAATTAAAAATGTATGAAACTGAACAAGCAAATGAAAATGTAACAACACCAATAAATTAGCAAATTCATAAGTGTGTTTTATTTTGGTTTCCACTGTACTATTTGACGATCGGTGAGACTGTCGTAACAATTTAACGAAACATCCCAATTAATTCAATATTATACGTTGAGGATTATAATTTTACATATACACTAATGTAAAATATAAAACATTATTGTTATCTGATTTCAAGCTTGCAGAGTCAATCCAAATAAATTATGTCTGAATGTAAGTACACACATAACAGGCAAAATACAAGTGTTCTGTCTTGTCTGCTGTCATAGAAAATATATTCTGTATTTCTTTACGGTTGCAACTTCATTCATGTGAGTGAAAATTAATTTATATAAATCTCAAATCATCACTGGAATCTACACTGTTGACTGTAAACAAATACAATAAATTCCTTTTGTGATCACTTTGGGCCAATATGAATTTAATAGCACTAGCCGAATAATAACAATAACTGATAACAAGATTATGCAAGATTTGCCATTACTTTCCTATACCTGTGATTACAGGCATATTGATATACCTGTTACTATGTATAGAGGTATTACTATACATATTGTATGTTAAAACTGTGAGGTGTATTTTATAATCTGGAACATTTTATACCAAATGATTTAATCACAAAAGATTATGTAAAACACAAAATTACAACAAACACACCAAAAGTATCTATAGAAATTAAAAAAAAAAAACAAAATTATATAAATGACAAATTATTCAATAAATGATTAAATATGTACCATAATTTATTAGATACTGCAATTATTTTTTATAGAAACAAACATCCACTAGCAGCTACAAAACCAATTTTCCCTATAATGTACTTAGCAAGATCCTGATCTTTTAGATACATTGTTGGATTGTTAATGCTAGCATTTTTTTATTCTTTTCCCTAAACATTTTGAAACCATAATTTCAAAGTGATACTACCTGAGATGCCTTTCCATTGTGTTTCCTTTTGCTCCAAAAAAAATATTTTGTTGTGTTGATGTCTTTATTCTTTAAAATTTTGTGTGAGGGAGATTGCAAAATTTTTAACTGAACTGTAGCATTTCATTGTCTCAGTTTTTTGTCATTTTTTGTGCTACTGTAAAGTGTTCACTTTTTATTTACACCTAAGTCATGCCGTTTTTATTTTACATTTTTACACTTTCTGTCAAGCTACTGTAAAGCTACATTAAAATATATAATTTTATTTTAAAAAAATTATCAAATCAAGCACTTGTCTGTAATGAACAGAACACTGTGTAATAACTGAAATATATGAGAGTTTTATTTAAGGTTATTTCTAGCTCTCACATCCTACCTTCCAGTATTTGCGTATCATCCGTCAGAAATGTGAATAACTCAACAGGATACTAAGTCATTCTTACTACTGTTCAGATGCATTTAGCATGTACACCAGAGGCAGATTTATGCATAGGCAAAGTAGGCTACTGCCTACGGGCAGCAAATTTTGTAAAGGTCGTTATGTTGTTTTTATACCTAAGAGATGTTTCAAATGCTGCTCCATTTCATCTCAATATGATAAGAAGCTTTTAAAAATATATATTGTTTAGTAACAAGGCTTATTACGTAAAGAGAATAGTTCATCATTTACTTCTGATCTGTATATGAAGTAGGCCCTACATCGTTTTTTCACAATTACATTTACATACATTATATATGTGATACTTCTATTATATTAATTATTTAACTATTAATTTGTTTACATTCAAATTTCGAACATCCTTTACCGACTGTAATTTGACATGAGTGAATGTCAATAGATGCCACTAGCTGCTAACAGACAGACTATGAGCATAGTATAATTTCATACCCAACTCTAGTGCCAGTTGAGCTTCAACCTGCCGAGGAGGGAAATAAGAGGTCTACACATAGTACGTGTCCATTAAACACCTGTTGTATTTTACATAAATCGTTAAATATATATTCATCAAATAAATTGATAAGCAAAAAGTGATAAGTGAAAGGATGATTATGTCAAAAGATGTGTATATAATGTATTTTCATTTATTATGTTAGGGTAATATTAGTGGAATGATAATATTCTACCACTACTGTATTACAGTATACAAATGTAGTGATATATCTTGGCACAATACTATGTAATAAATTTGGATAAAAGGCTCATTTCAAATAGAAAGGATAGCTGGTGTGATCAGTCATAACAAATTTGTATTAGTTTTTTGAGAATTTTTTTACTATCAAACTGCAATAAGCATATTTTCAAACCTTTATGGATGTGTGTCAAGGAATTTACAGATTGCACCAAAAGAAACAGTTAAAATATATCTTTTCAATTAAACAAAAATTGGTCTTGTAATATGAGTCAGTAATACAGCAGGAACTAATCAGTTAATTGCTATTACAAAATGCCTTATTCCTTTTTCATGATGATCAGATTTTGCTATACGCCTGCATAAATAAAAATTATTAAATTGCTTAACTCTCAACACAAAGTATTTAAACTATTTAACATGAAAAGTTCATCATGTCATATATTCAAGTAACAAGGTAAGTTTTTGGAATACTGTTTTAGCTGAATTTATACACTAGGAGGACACTCAGCATTTAGTTTGTATGTGTAACTCTGGTTAATCAAAGAGAATTATTTGTGTAAATTCAAATTTAGTAATACAAATCTACTACCATAAAGGCCTGGAATGCTATGCGTTAAAGAATTTTAATTAACTTTATATGGGGAAATCTGGTTTACATACATTATTTCTGAAAATAATAATCCTGAAATGTAATCAGTACTTATATCAAGTTAAGTGCAATAATTAAATAGATTCTTCAACTTGCACGTTGCAAAATTCAGGTGCTAATCCTCTACTTTATTTTTAATTCAACATCAATTTATGTTCGGCAACGTTAAAAAAAAAAACATGTTATGGCCTCTGAGAAAGTACACAGTGAGTGGAAGCTGGCTTAAATGAAGGTAAACATTTTATCTAATAATTAGTGTCCCGAGTTAGAAAACATGTGCAATACATATAATAAAAAGAAGGAAATTGTTTTTACTTCCATGTTCCATAAGGAAATGGATGGCAAAAAAAATCGTGTTCAAGATAAGGGCTGATTCTGATTGTACTACCCTCAATACATAAAGAAGTAATTTTTTGAAAGATGTCTGTGTATAGAATTTTGTCTATGGCGAACGATAATTGCCGCAAATTCAAATAATTTTTTGCATATTGTAGAGGACTCAAGGTCTGTTGATTTTGGTGAAGATCGGTTAAGGAGAAGGGGTAGTTTACCTGCAACGTTTTATGTTTTAACAAGAGTAAAGTACTTAATTTTGATAAATAAAGTATCCTGAAAAGGTCATAATAATCCACTCTAGAAAGGTAGATGAAATATCCATAAATGAAAAGGGGTAGGGGGAAGTTGAAGGGGGAGGGGATAATTTTCTATAATTTAAAATGATAGGTGAAGGGGAGGGGATAATTTTTTATGTGTACTACGTTATCGGCAACGATGAAGTAGTTTGTTGATAAAATTCCTTTCCAGGCTGTTTGGCCGTGGTCCAATGTATTCTGCAAAACCAGACGTTTCGGAAGTGCCATCGACTGCCATCATTAGTGAATATCAAGTGCGCTAACGTGAGGTGGTATATGTTAGTGACCACAATTCTGTGGTTGAGGCTGAAGATAGAAGTAGTTTCTGTAGAAATATTTCATTTCTAAAACGATTTTAAATATAAATCTTAAAACATGGAAGTCATGTATGGTTCTCCACACCGATATTTTAATTATTTGCATCAAATAGTATTATTGTTTAATACACGTTCTATCCAGATCAAATTATGTGTATACAGTTCTGGAAAAATTAGACTGGCATAAAATTTTTTTTGTTTATTGTAAACTGTATTATGTTTGGAAGTATCCCAAAGTAAATGTAACATTAATCATGTCAATCAATGAGGCCAGTCCAGTTTTTTAAGGCTAGGAGAATCCTTGAAATGTTTGGAGCATCACTAGGTCATCATGATGGATCTAATAATCAAACTTCAGTTTCTGTGAAAAGCTGGCAGATTTGAGTAGCCACTTGATAAAGGATGGTATTGTAAAAGCAACAATTCTTTCAGAATTATTTTATAACCCTGTCAGTCTGCAAATAACTATCACTCCTTTAGATCATCAGCAGATTTAAACTTTTCTTATTTGTGCTAGGAATGTATCATGTAAAACTGCTGGAAGTATGGAATACAAGAACAAATCAAACATTGTACATTGTTTGATCCAAGAAATTAAAAAAAAACAAACTTGTAAACTCTGAAAACATTTGTTCTAATACAGAATTCAAATTAAATAAAGAAAAAAAGGAATTGTGTGCGTGCTAGTGTGTGTGTTTTAATGGAGACATCTTCACCCTTGCTCCTCAACCACTTTCAGAAAGTGAACAGACAGAACAATGCCTGACCTGCAAATGGTCTTGAAACATACTTGTGATCTTGCAAAAGAAGATCAGTCCTCTGTGTGTTTTAATGATAATTAGTTAATCAATGGACATGTTATGGTCAACAAAATCCAAGAATTTACAAACGAATAATGAAAACACAGAGATTAAAAACTAATAAGAAATCATTAAATAGACATAAAGAAACAAATTAGTAAAATTTATTAATGAATCAAAGGAATTCAGAAATTCAACTGATAATCACACATTAGTACATAGTGTTACTAATTTCACAAGTCCACAAAATTTGTAATTATTAAATTCCACTCTAACCCATTATTTATACTTAATCATTTGCGTGTTAACAGAAACTGCACATTGCTTTTTATTGCATTATGTTGAAAAAAGGATTTTAATGTACTTGTTTGGTTATACGTTAGATTGTACTGGGTTCTAAATTGGAAGTAGAATTCTTGAAAAGAACGAATCCATAATATTTTTACCATGTGGGGCGCATTCCTTGAAACATGTGGGTGTTAATGCTGCAAAACTCAATGCAGATGTGATGACATTTTTCGGGCATGTTGCAAGTCTTTACTCATTTTTCTCTAGCAGCCCTAGAGAAAAATGTTGGGAAGTTTTGAAAAAGCACATTCCTTTATCACTGCAGAGCTTCCCTGAAACAAGATGAAGTGAGAGGATCCAAGCTATCAAACCGATAGTTAAGCACTACCCAGGAGTACTTAAATTGTTGGATATATTTTAGAAGAGATGTCTTCTAGTCTAACTCCCTCTGCCTACAACATCATATTAGGGCTTAAGAAATATTTCAATTCCACAAAGAGCTTAATGTTGGCATCTTTTTGGTTCAAAGTGCTTTCATATATTGACTAAAAAAATGCTGTTATTCAAAGCAAAGGAATCACACTCATGTTGAAATAACTCTAGTGGAAGATTTGCTGACAGAATTGAAATTGTTGCGTGATAACCCAGACAGCATAATTGAAGAACCAAACTTAATTGCAAAAGAACTAATAAAAGTTCCTCCTGAATCTCCCAAAAGGTGGAAAAAAAGTACAGATCAATCCAATAGTGATTTTTCAGTAAACAAAGATCAAGAAAATAAATTTAAAACCTCAGTCATGTACCCAGTATTAGAGTTTGTAATGGGCAACATAAAAACACGATTCACTGCAATTAGTTCAATTCGTGACTTGTTTCCACCAGTATTGAACTTTACGGACATGGAAAATGATGAATTAGAATTGAAAGTAAAAGTTCTCATTAGCAAGTTTAAAAAGGAATTGGCAATGGATCTATTTGAAGAAATATTACACTTGAAGAACATTTATAAAACAGAGTTTGAATCAGAAAAGAATCCACTAAGCCTACTTCAAAAACCTTCAAGCTGTATTTGTGAACTTCTGACTTGCCTATAGGCTTTTCTGTACAATTCCATTTACAGTTTCGTCTCCTGAAAAATCTTTCAGCAGGTTAGCGAATTCACTGAAAACTTGGCAGAGAAGCACTACCTACCAAGAAAGGCTTAATAATTTGGCAATTTTAGCTATTAAAAATGAATTGGCTAACAGTATTAATTTATCAGTCAGATGTTATTGACCAGTTTGCTCAAATGAAAGCAAGAAAAAAACTTTGCACTACTTAAGCCGTTTTAGAAACGCGTCTCTCACTTATAATTGGTTATAGCCTACTCTTAGACATGTTTTTGTTTATCTTTGAAACAACTGACTTATGTATCACTTATGTGTTGATAAACACAGATTATGTTTATTTTTTGTCTTCAATTTAGACCATAGTAACATTGAATTCCACTCTAACCCATTATTAATACTTAATCATTTGGGTGTCAACAGAAACTGCACATTGCTTTTTATTGCATTATGTTGAAAAAAGGATTTTAATGTACTTGTTTGGTTATAGGCCTACGTTAGATTGTACTGTTCTAAATTGGAAGTAGGTTTTAATTCCGGTACTTCGAATAAATACAGCCTTTTATCCATACAATAAATACAGCCTTTGAATGTACACTAAGTAAGGAAATGTTTGTTAAGTCTAATTAATTTTAAAAATCTAAAAGGTTAAGTTAGATAATTAAACGTTGACACACCCTCCCAAAATCGTCTCTGTACCGTAATTATGTGCGATAAATGGAAACTAATTTCTGTACTTCCAATAAATACACCCTTTTAATAAAATATGTGCCAGTAAACCCCAATAAAATATGCACCAATAACGAAGCCTACTATCTAAGTTAGATAATTAAACGTAGACACAACCTCCCAAAAACGTCTCTGTACCGTAATTATGTGCGATAAATGGAAACTAATTTCTGTACTTCCAATAAATACACCCTTTTAATACAATATGTGCCAGTAAACCCCAATAAAATATGCACCAATAACGAAGCCTACTATCTAAGTTAGATAATTAAACGTAGACACAACCTCCCAAAAACGTCTCTGTACCGTAATTATGTGCGATAAATGGAAACTAATTTCTGTACTTCCAATAAATACACCCCTTTTAATAAAATATTTACCAATAAACTCCAATAAAATATGTACGAATAACGTAGCCTACTAGGTTATACGTTCTAAATTGGATGTACGGATAGGTTTTAATTCGAATAAATACAGCCTTTAATGTATATACAGCCTTTTATCCATACAATAAATACAGCCTTTAAATGTACACTAACAAAGGAAATTTTTGTTAAATCTAATTAATTTTAAAAATCTAAAAGGTTAAGTTACATTGTTAAACGTAGACACAACCTCCAAAAATCGTCTGTGTACGTAATTATGTGCAATAAATGGAAACTAATTTCTGTACTTCCAATAAATACACCCTTTTAATAAAATTAGTGCCAATACTCTGAATTCAAATTAAATAAAGAAAAAAGGAATTGTGTGTGTGTGTGTGTGTGTGTGTGTGTGTTTTCTGTGGTTGAGGCTGAAGATAAAAGTACTTTCTGTAGAAATATTTCATTTCTGAAACGATTTTAAATATAAATCTTAAAACATGGAAGTCATGTATAGTTCTACACACGGATATTTTCATTATTTGCATCAAATAGTATTATTGTTTAATACACGTTCTATCCAGATCAAATTATGTGTATACAGTTCTGGAAAAATTAGAAATATGGACTATACACCACAAATTAAAATTTACACTGGAAACTGAACAAAACAATAGTATAAATTTTCTAGACCTAACAATTAACAAAATTAACAATACACACACGTACAAAATATGCAGGAAACCAACCACAACCGACATGGTTATACACAACACATCAAACCACCCAACACAACATAAACATGCGGCCTTCAACCATATGCTCCATAGACTAACTAAAATACCCTTAAATAAACAAGATTTCACCGACGAACTCAACACAATAAAATACATAGCAATAAAAAATGGTTATAACCCCAATTTAATAAACATACTACACAAACGCATCAAAAACAACAAAACACTAAATACCATCAACACACAACACAATAAGTACATCACACTCACATACCACAACTCACACACACACAAAATCGCCAATACATTCAGAAAACACAAATACAAAATAGCATTCAGAACAACCAATACCATCAAAAAACACATCAGTAATACAAACACAGACATAGACAAATATAACAAAACAGGTGTTTACAAATTAAATTGTAATGACTGCAATAGTTTCTACATAGGCCAGACGGGAAGATCTTTTTCATCCCGTTATTCTGAACACTTAAAAGCTTTAACCAACAACAATATACACTCTGCATTTGCCACACACATACACACAGAAAACCACAGTTACACCAACATAGACACTAATCTTGAAATTTTACATTACATACCCAAAGGTCAAAAACTCAACACAACTGAACAATACGAAATATATAAACACCACACAACACAACCAAACAACATACTCAACGATCAATTACAATATAAATCACATACACTTTTTGACACAATTATACAGAAAACAAACAGTAAGTTGAATCCCCACGCCAATCCCCTTCCTCCACACACCACCCCCACTTCACCTTCCACACAACCGTTACAAAATGCTGGCAGTCTGTTACCAAAGCTGAAGAAGGCGGATACTAAGCCGAAACGCGTCCAATAAAATTAGTAAGTTTTTCACATGAAAAAAGTTCATTTTTAGTTAAGTGTTTATTTTGGAGTTTCTTACACTGCCGAATTTGCTATCGCGTGTTCGATCCCCAGCGCGATTTCGGCTTTCCGTATTAACAATTAACGCAATACTTATGATCTATTTTACATTATTTTTATTCTTATTAATTACTTATACTATATTATATGATATTTACGTAATTGTTATTTGCCCGTCTGGCTGTTAACTTAGGGTTTTTGAAGTGAAAACTTCTATAGGCACGTTGGGCGATTTTTGGATGGGTAAAATCTTATGAGTTCGCGTCACCGACATGCTAATGTTAACAGTATATCTGTAGCTGTAAGTATGACGTGTTGCGCGTGGCCAGCAGTGAAAGTATAGATTATACTTGTGTGTAATACTATTATTTATACTATTTAACACACTTTTATCGTTTACGTACTTTATTTTGGAGTTTCTTACACTGCCGAATTTGCTATCGCGTGTTCGATCCCTAGCGCGATTTTGGCTTTCCGTATTAACAATTAACGGAATACTTATGATCTATTTTACAAGATATTTACATAAATTCCAATCAAACATTTTTGTTTCTTACTTCAGTTACCATAAACCTATTGTATCCTTTTTAGAATAT
Organism: Magicicada septendecula; assembly: GCA_034769895.1. NCBI lineage: Eukaryota > Metazoa > Arthropoda > Insecta > Hemiptera > Cicadidae > Magicicada > Magicicada septendecula. Next base: position 265,368,438 of record CM068372.1, read on the forward strand.
AATGAAATGATTGATAGTACGAATAACTCAAGTATTGTTGAAATGAATGATAATAATGATGCAAACAATGAAAATAATGTTGAAAATTAAGTTCATTGAAATTCATGTAAATACAAATACTATGTATAAATAATATAAATGTATATTAATCGTTATGTCAATTAAGTTGTATTTATATTTTGTACTGGGCTTGCGCAGCCCATCATTTATGTTTTGATTAATTAGTAAACCATATAAAAATGTATATAATTGTTGCTCGGAGTGCCGACAGATGTGAAAACCAGACTGATGTTAAAGATTTTAATTTACAAAAAATTTTAATTTTTGATACTACAATTAATTTGAATATCCAAAAAAACCACTGTTATTTCATAGTTTTAAGTTTTCACTTCTGTCAGCAGTCCTCAATGACTGCCTATTTTTAAATTTTTTTATTCTTTCATGTTTCACTAAAAGTGGAAATGAAATTGTTTTCCTAACATTGTAAGAACTGATTACAAAGAGAAATTAAATTTATTCTGTAGCCTACTATAATGCAAATACCATTACTTGTTAGAAATGATTTACATAGTTAGAAAACAAGAAGAAGAAGATGTGTAAAAACATATTTGTGAATGACATTATTATCAACTATATGTAAGACAGTAGGACAGAGGGAGCAAGACAGTCTTCATTAAGAGTTCGGTTGAGTGAGTTACAGAGTTAGTGCATTGTTTGATACTACATTTGTGGATCAATATTACATTTGTTTGTAATCTTTTTACTAGTATAAATTATATTTATCACAGTTGTGGATCGGAATTATACTTTGTCCATATACTTTTATATGTGAAAAATTATTATGGTATCAGTAAATAAACAAGGTGCCAACAGTGATACGAATGTTTTATTTCATTGCTGACCTACAAGACGACAAATCAGTGACCATGACAGAACTAATTCCGTTAACGTTATAACTTAGTGACCAAATTACAATATAATTTAATAATTGTGCAGTGTGGATGAAAAGATGGGAAGAGTACATTTGAAGAACATGACAACTATTCAGCTGAAGTAGCAATTAGAAGAAAAAGGGCTTTTCACAATGGGAACTAAGGCTGACCTGGTTAATGATTTTAGAAGAGGCTATATGAGAGACAGGTGAGAACCTTGACAAAGTCTTCATAACTATCTAAACACCCATCACAAACGAAATGAAGGTAGGCATCATGTTTAATAAAATAATGGAAATAATTCAGGCTCAGTCAGAACAAAGTAAGACATAGTCAGAACGAATTGGGATGCAATTTCAAGGCCAATTAGAATAAACCACTGTAGTACAGACATAATTACAGTTGCAATAGTCCTCACAAATTCAGAACCAAATACAAGCTCTGTCAGACAGGTTTGATATTTGTACAGAAGAATTACTGAAGGGGCTAAATTGCAAATACCATACAGGCTGTTCAGGAATAAGTGAATTCCCTAAAATCAGAGTTCAACACCACAGTCAAGAGACTGGACCATGAACTGAGTACCACCAACACAAATAGACAAACAGACTGGATACAGGACTAAGTCAGTTGGGCAATTGGGCACAGGACTAAGTGCTACCAACCAGAATGTCAACAAAATAGAAAAACAGATTAGGGACAAAATTTTACCTCTTCTCTAAACAGACGCAGCTGATAGTAACTATAATATTTCCTCATCAGTTTCCAGTAGATCTGAAAGTTATTAGAGAGAGTTTACCAGAATTCCGAGATTCGAGGAGTGTCCATCATCATTCATTAGGAGGTGTGTATCACTACTGGATTAAATGAACCTACCCCAGAAATTTATACTCAGATTTTATTGCATCAGTTAAAAGGTTTGTTACGTTTCATTAAATACAAATACAAATAAATTATCTTTCTTCCACCTACCTTATATTTTGCCCTCTCATCCCAGAATCCGTCACACGAACGTCGAGATGCAAGAGTGGTTTAAAGTTTATGTGAATAACTTGTGCCGTACTGGGTTTGGCATCGTAGGCTAAGTTTTTAAAACGAGCTGCTTTGACGTCACGCACGACCACGGCACCTCGTCGTCGTCCGGCTATGCACACTGTTGTTGTGTAGCTACGAAATTCAGTTGGCGCGTCCAGCTGTTTTTGTGCATTCCTGCATCGAGAGTTTTCTTGGGTAGACAGACACATTAAATCTGTCTCATTTCTATTCGAACCCTCAACCTGGTCATCTGCTCTCGACTGGCGGCACTCTTCAGTTCAGGACTTCGTCGACTTTCTCTATGGTTGGCTGAATAAAGTTCTGCTCCAGGTATGTACAAGTTGACTGGTTCTAAAAATATTCTAACCCCAAATATATTTTTGTGTTTCAGCTTCTATTATAAACTATACTTGTGTGTGTGTGCGTGTATATAAGTTTTCAATTTCGGCATAACGCAATTTAAGCTTAACTTAATATGAATGTAAATGTTGCGGGTCAAATTGACTTCAGTACAGAAAATGATAATGCATCTTGCACTCAGCTGTTGTTGTTTTGTGTCATTAATAATTATGAAATACTCAGTTAATTAATTTCAACATTTTCAACGAAATACTTAAAACGTAATTGGTAGATGAGTGAAATAAGTCACAGCTGGGGAGTTTAATACTGATTAATACGAATTAGTGGCGATGTGTGTGTGGGCTGTTGATGTTTAAAGTGGTGTTAGAAATTTAATGCGGACGGCCTATGTGGCGAGATCATTTCCTTATGACACCCTATACAACTCATTACATGTCGCAGGTGCTCGAACAAGGGCAAGATGGGTGTCGGGTGTGACGACCAACTGTCCACCCTCCTGGCAGAGACGATCCTTTAGCCACGATTTGCCATCAGTCGAGATCTACCGTTCAGACACACTTCTAACGCTACGCTGCCCCAGGACTTCTTAGTACAACCGAGACACTACTGATCAGCCACAGTATTGCTTAAGTGCACCGGACAATCCAGGTGGGAACATTCTAATTATCTAATTCTATCTCAATGACATTGTGAATGCACGGAAGCTCCCAGAAGCTCACTCATGAAGTTTTAACCGTTAAACTTTGGCACAAACTCTCATGTTCAGTTCTGTGACTGCATGCGTGAACATTACACAATTAGACCTAATGAACTCTATTATATCTGCTTATAATGTGTAAGAAAATTACACACACACACGCATATCCACAGTCCGCTGTAAGTTCTTTTTTTAATCCAATTAAAGCCATTAGGGAGTTAGTTATTTTGTGCTTTCATGTCATATGGTCATGGCAGAGTTTTAATCACGTAATGGGGGGCTGTCTGATGTGTTTTAGTTGAGAAACTATTTTCCTGGTCACATATACTTATTGCTTTTATGATTAAAGTGAGGGTTGATTAGTATGTTGAGTCTCTGGTTTAGTTGGGGGCAGGCACTTACATTCTCTGGTGCTAATTACCAAGGCATATCAATGCTTCGTAGCTGTGATTTATCGGATTACCTTGTTAATTATATTTATACATATATTATAAGTAAACGATATTTGGGGTTGTGTTTAAAATTATTATGTTTATTTGTTTATAGTAATTATATTAAAATAATGTTTAAATTCCGTTTAAAATTCGTTTAAAAGCCACACTGTTGGTCTAGCTTATTAGTAATAGAATAAAAACGTGTGTGTTTACAATTAACGTGAAATAAAATAAAAGTGTTGTTATTTAAACTTATCTTCGTGGTTAAAATATTAAAAGTCTCGTTAAAACAAAGTTCACTTATGTGTGAAATATTCTTTTGAGATAACTCAATGTTTGGAATAGTTGTTTCTAATTGAAGGTTACTAATGTAGTAAAGTATTTTAAAATGAAACATTCAAAGTTACTCACAGTGTTTACAATGGTTTAATTATACTTGTTTGAAAAGAATTCCCTTATATTAAATAAATAAAATGGTGAAGTTGATTGTAATTAAATGCTAAATTAGCTTAAGTTGAAAAGTGAAGTATAGCAGTTGGTCGCTTGACAATAGTTCTCGTCTGATTGAAACTGGTAGTAAAACTTCTTCTCCAGATTGCAGGTAGTCTGAGTATGTCACGTCTCGTAATGTCTGGACAATATCATAAACAAAAATATACTTTTACGTACCTGATCGTGTTTACTAGAAGTTCACTAAACTGTCAATTCAGTTTACAAACACCAACTCACTTTGGTTGTAAGGTTAGATCACCTTGTTATTTAATTAGTGGGCGCCACACGGATTTATTAAGGGAAAATCCCGTGTAAAACCCACACATAAAAAATTACTGAATGCTTAGAAAATTTAAAATGATTGTATATCACCTTTTGGCAATGTTATTCCAAAATGTTAAACACAACAGAAGGTTGTTTAAGTTTTTTAATAAAATATTTAATTATCCTATAGAAATAAATCAAAATCAGGTGATGCTGTAGTAACGGGGTTTATTTATACCCTCATAGAGAATTCAAAAAACAAATATAAAGCAAACATACAAAGTTGTACAATTAAACGTCAGTTATTATATGCCTTATACGGCTTGCTCAGAACATGAATTATAAATCTGGTTAAGTCCAGATGCTATTTATTTTTAACAGTAAAATTATGATTATCTCAGTTGTACAAAGTTGTACAATTAAAAGTCAGTTATTATATGCCTTATACGGCTTGCTCAGAACATGAATTATAAATCTGGTTAAGTCCAGATGCTATTTATTTTTAACAGTAAAATTATGATTATCTCAGTTGTACAAAGTTGTACAATTAAAAGTCAGTTATTATATGCCTTATACGGCTTGCTCAGAACATGAATTATAAATCTGGTTAAGTCCAGATGCTATTTATTTTTAACATTAAAATTATGATTATCTCAGTTGTGAATTCTTTGAGACACGAAAGAAATCAATTATGCCTACACAATATCCAATAATCCTTTTGATATAAAATTGATCAACAAAGTTTTTAGGTTACTTTCACAAAGTAAACAACATTAAAAAAACAACAAAAAAACGATCTGTTGAAAGATCGCGCGTTTCATCAACGCTTGCTTTTTTTAGTGACAATATTTATCAAGTGAGAACCCTTACAACTAACATATAGCTTAATTAATAATAACAAATTTGTATAATAAATTGAGACGTGGTGTAATCTTAAAATGTTTTTGTGTTTTGCGTCAGTACAGGTTATTGTTGAAAAAAGTACAGGTTATGGCGCTCAGATCAAGATTAGTAATGATTGCACTGTTACCTTCTGAGTTTTAATTATTTAATTAAAACTTATTAATCACTTCAGTAATCGGATTATAATGATTACTGGGTTTCGGCACTAAACTCGCACAAGAACAGAATAATGCGATCCTCTTCTGATTAAAATGGATCGTGAATAATAACAATAAATTATTTTCTGTTCGTTATTCCCGCACAAAATTAAAATGATACTGCACTTAATCACTGTTGTTTGCTGTAGATGAACTTGAAGTAGTCGTTTCTTGTTGTTGAACTATTGGTTTCAATGTAATATGTAAATGACGCTAAGAGTTATTAAAAATGTAGAGATGGCGGGCACACGTCTGTGCTACACGCTAGTCAGTCAGAGTCTGTCTCAAAATTCGCTGTTTCGTCTTTATATACCCCCTTCTTTGATCGGCTTTAGGTAAAAATGTTAATTACTAACTAATTTTCTGATTGGTTCTGGTAGGTGTGTCGGTGTGACGTGTCACTTTTTGGCAGTTGATAACGGCTTTTTCTAACCGTCAAATGTTGCGGTGACAGCTAGTTGTCGTTTTTGTTATTATTCTTAAACAGTTTCCCGATGTACATTTTTAGAATGATGCTAACATCTCTCCCGCACTAGATACAGTTGCGATTGGGTTGATATTACTATCAAATTAAAGATTGTTTTTTTTCCTTTAATTTGATATCACACGATCTCGAATTACTTTCACTTTGACCGACATTGTTATAAAACCAATGTTCGGGTACATCACTTTCACTGTCGTCTGCTATTTCTGAGTCGCCGGTTTTACACTTTTGGTGAATATAGTGTGTGTTCACATATCATTTTATTAATCAAATGTTTATGTGCGAACACCATTAATGCTGTACTGACATTTTTACTGAACATTACTTGTACACCTAAACTCTATACATTGTAATGAATGATCCTACTGACTATGACATTTCGTTTTATGATAATTCGTTTTAAACTACTATTTAACAATTAAATTATGATTAAACCTATTGTTTTAATAATGTTTTTTGTTATGTCAAGGCATAACCATGGTTCTGTGTATTTGAATTTACACTTGTGTTAATTCTCAATAGCCAATTTACTGACTAATGTTTGGTCTAAGCTTGCTAAGACATATCGCCTACATTGGAATTTGGCCTTAATAATGCTTATTGGTTCTCAATTCGGTAAATTGTGGAGATATCTTATTTGTATAAGATTCTCTCTTATAAATAGTTCTCTTTTCTAACAAGTATATTTGATGCTGAAATACATCTTTGTTCTCACTATGTAGCCATTGTTAACATTAGTTTTGGCATTCATAATTTACTGGTCATTGTCACATCTATTATCAGCAAAATGCTAATTCTGCTTTCACAGTATTTAACTGCTCATTAGTTCATTTTTTGTTTACATATGACATTCAGTTTACATCAACTACTTACTGGATTGACAGCTGAATGTAAATTTACTCTGTCCATCAGTTCGTTTTAGTCTCAGTCTAGTTGTAGTGTCAAACAGCCCTTGGGTTACTGTTTCATGTGGCACTTCTGCTTCATTCTTCTTTCTTGGTTTCTTCTTTCTTGGTTATTTCTACTATTACATTCCTATTTACATGGTTGTTTGTCCTTATAAAATCTAATAATATACACTTAGGTTAGGTAACATCTTGTGATGTTACATATACACCCTCTTTAAAATTGATCATTTGAGAAAAATTTATTTTTTGTAAAATTATCAATTCATGTCAGTTTCTTAGTATACTTCAATAAAAAAATTTTTTCTCGTACTCTTTGATTTTTTTTAAACATACTATTGGTGTATTACTCTAGTTTGGTTTTTTATCTAATGGTACAATTCTTAATTTACTAGTATTTTCAAGTTGCTTACTCTCTAAGTCATTTAACTACAATTGATCTCGTTTCTTAAGTTAACTATTTCCTGTCTTATTCACATTCTACTTTCTCATCACATATCTTTGCATTCGTGATTATCTTAATGGTTATTATAATTCATACCTCACAGATTCTTTCATAATATTCCTTGATACAATAACATAATATAATTCCCTAACTGTTGTAGAGGTTTCGGAATCAGGGTGGCTCACTATGGCTAACATCCTCTGCCGTTCCTCACTACACATTCTCAGATTCAGAGGCATTACTCTTCTCTGTCTGAGAAAACAATAAACATTGCACCTGGCAATAGTTGCACTATCACAACTCAAAAAATATCACATATCATTCATATTCAATAATATAATATATTCACTATAATATTCAAGGTATCAGAGGTTCTCATTTAGATCACATTTCCATCTTTATACTTGCTAACATACTTTCTTTCTTACAGGTAATTATTCCTTTTAGACTTGATGTTTTTAGCTATGCTTTTATCAGCTATATAGTTACTTATGTACTAGTTAACAATTTGTGTTGGTTCGTTTAAATATTCTTAAGATTATACACTTGTTTTGATGCTTATAGTACTTATGCATTTGGTTCGTTCTATCTAGAGTCTACAATATTTTTGTTTTCACAATAGTTCATTAAATCTTTCTTAACAGGTTATATTCATCCTGAATTATCAGGGCTTACATTGTTTGTATACTAAATGGTTTTTTGTTTGATGTTCTCTGACATATTCTGGTGATGTATGATATTTGATAATTGACAAATATTTTTCTTTCCTTTCATTCCATTATAACAATAGTTATCTATACAATTAACACTCTTTGTTATTTTTTTTCTCTACTCCTTCAAGTGATGGTGGTTTTCACTTATTCTGGATGATTTTATATACTATATACTATGCTATAATTACAATTTCATTTGACAATATAATAACATACTAATATCTAATTTCATAGACATTCTTGGGGTTTACATGGTTTGTTTCACAAATATATTTTTTTTCTTTCCTTATATTCCATAATAATGTCCTTCTTTTATTTTACACACTTGGTTATACTGCCTCTCTACTCCTTCAAAGGTTAGTTGGGTGAACCTTTATTCTGGACGATTTAATTTAACATTTGAGTTTTATGAGAGGTATACAATAATCATTTTATAAACATTAAGTTACATAGAATATCCATCTGGATACTAATTTTTTCTCTAGGTATAGTATAGTAATTATAGTTATATGCCACTATTGGCTCTTGGTGATATAATAGATGTCCCTTTTTTTTTTTATTAAATCATTTGATTGACATTACATAAATTTCTATCCCTTGGTGTGATAGATCTGGTAAGTTTTCACCAGTAACAAATGGTTTGGCTTACATCTTAAATCTACACACTTTTGTAACTTGATAAGGCAAATTGACTGGTTATAGTTAATTAGTTACCTTCAACATTTTGTAGCTTAACAACAAATGAGTTTGTTTATAGTAGTGGTTTTTTGAATATATATATTTTATCTTTTATACCCTAAACGTTCGGGTGAAAAATGTTGCTTACTAATACATATTATCCGTCCTTAATATTAATCATTTTGTTACCATAATTTTTCACTGCCGCGAGGAGTTTAAAGAGCTTGTACTCTCCTCGTTGCGTCGGTCTTGATCATTCCCACTACTCCTATCGTCCGTCATGGTACGTCCTCCTTGATGGACGGGTTCCTGGTCTGGGACAAAATGTACGTGCGGTCGGTAGTCGCTATTGCGGTCGTCACCCTCAATGCTACTACTCCTCCATCGTCCTCCTCTCATGCTTCCTCTGTCTCCACTGTAGCTGTCCCTACGTTGGTATCTTCGCCTTCTATCGGAGTCATAATTGGCTTGTACATAATTTGCTCGTCGATATTACGACGGTTGGTTATTCCCGCCTTGGTTTGGTGGGCGATTGGTGTTGTTATTAAAATTGGGTCGCCGGTTATTGTTATTATTATTGTTATTTTGGTTGCCATTATTATTACTGTTATTATTATTACTCGGATTATTCGGCCTATTTTTATTGTTATTGTGATTAGCGTTATTATAATTTTGGTTCGTCTGGCCATTATTATTAAAATTACTTCGAGGATTTCGAGGGTAGTTATTATTATTATTGTTCGTATTGCCGCCCATGGTATTAAAATGGTCATTTCGTCGACGACTCCTACGGTAATATCCCTCGTGCTCCTGATCTTCGAGCAGCGCTGACATAGCTGCTATTGTCTTAATCTGTCCCCACTGACGTGCTTTTGCGACACCCTCCTCAAAGTGATAAGATAACTTTGTGACAAGACATTCCTCCGGTATCTTTGTTTCTAGGTTTCGTGCGAGGCATACCTGACCTAAGAAGTATGAAGTCATGGTCCCTCCTCGGTTCGCATCATATTTTCCGTGACAGATATGGTCTCGTACGATGTTTTGCGTCGCCTCGGACCAATATTTTGCGCGGAATTGAGTTTTGAATTCATCGTAACTATGAACCTCGTGGCGCGTTGCGGTCCACCAATTGTCGTATATTTCTTTGAAGTATTCGTCGATCAAACTTTTTATGTTATTCCACCTAGTTTCTCTAATCCGCGCCAAGTGTTCTTCCACACGCGCTAAAAATTCGATAGGATTACGTCGATAATTTCTAAAATTGATAGCGTCGCGGTTATCATTTGGTAGTAAGTACTGACCTGGTATCGGGCGGTTGCGGATAATCTCAATCTCCTCCCGCATTTGCACTATTTCCTGCTGTCCGAGTTCTTCAATCCTCTCTCGATTTGCGACAGTTAAATTCCTTACTGCGTCCACTGAAGTACTCACTCCTTCGCAGCGCTCACCTACGTCTAACCTTACTCGTTTAATTTCATCTTGATTCGTCCTTTTTAAAGACTCTATTCTTGCTTCGGTCACCTCCTCCATGGTATTGAGTCTCCCGTCGACCTCTTCTCTGGTTCGCTGCAAGTCCTGGTCGTGTTGTTCGCACCTTTTATTTGTTTCGACGATTTCCTCCCTCACAACGGCAATCTCCACGTCTATTCTTGTGTTTATCTTATCATTGCCTTCTTCCATCCTCCTGCTAATTTCGATCAAGGTGGTGTTCAATTCTTCTCTAATGGCTTGATGGTTATCGTCGATTTTACTGTTCAGCGCGTCCATAGACTTATGATTATTGTCGATCCTTTTATTTAGGTCCTCCTTCAGCGATTCCACATTTTTACTCAGCGATTCCAGATTTCTATTTAAGTCCCGATGGTCCTCCCTTATCGACTCTATATTTCTATTTAACACCTCGACATTCCTTTGATTTTCTTTCCGGGATTTCTTACCATCTTCCTGTAATGCTTCCATATTTTTATTTATTGATCGACTATCTTCCTTAATCTGTCCGAATTGTTCCATCATCATTCTCATCATGTGATCCCATCTTGCCTCTTCGGATGGTCTGTCTGGTTGGTCGCTGACAATTAATTATATCTCTGGTTCTACATGAGGTATTTCGTCGGTACTAGTTTCGATATTATTGATTGTAATAACTTCCATCTCGTCTGTGGGTTGCTCTTCGTATGTATCTACATACCGTTGCATTTCTCCTACCCTACTGTCCTTATATCTTGTATCGTATTGGTGGGTGTGCGGCATGTTAATTTTTCGTGTCTACCGGGCTGATATAAAATATAAAAAAAATATTTATTTAATATTTTTTAAGCCCCACGTTGGGCGCCAATTTATAAGTAAACGATATTTGGGGTTGTGTTTAAAATTATTATGTTTATTTGTTTATAGTAATTATATTAAAATAATGTTTAAATTCCGTTTAAAATTCGTTTAAAAGCCACACTGTTGGTCTAGCTTATTAGTAATAGAATAAAAACGTGTGTGTTTACAATTAACGTGAAATAAAATAAAAGTGTTGTTATTTAAACTTATCTTCGTGGTTAAAATATTAAAAGTCTCGTTAAAACAAAGTTCACTTATGTGTGAAATATTCTTTTGAGATAACTCAATGTTTGGAATAGTTGTTTCTAATTGAAGGTTACTAATGTAGTAAAGTATTTTAAAATGAAACATTCAAAGTTACTCACAGTGTTTACAATGGTTTAATTATACTTGTTTAAAAAGAATTCCCTTATATTAAATAAATAAAATGGTGAAGTTGATTGTAATTAAATGCTAAATTAGCTTAAGTTGAAAAGTGAAGTATAGCAGTTGGTCGCTTGACAATAGTTCTCGTCTGATTGAAACTGGTAGTAAAACTTCTTCTCCAGATTGCAGGTAGTCTGAGTATGTCACGTCTCGTAATGTCTGGGCAATATCATAAACAAAAATATACTTTTACGTACCTGATCGTGTTTACTAGAAGTTCACTAAACTGTCAATTCAGTTTACAAACACCAACTCACTTTGGTTGTAAGGTTAGATCACCTTGTTATTTAATTAGTGGGCGCCACACGGATTTATTAAGGGAAAATCCCGTGTAAAACCCACACATAAAAAATTACTGAATGCTTAGAAAATTTAAAATGATTGTATATCACCTTTTGGCAATGTTAATCCAAAATGTTAAACACAACAGAAGGTTGTTTAAGTTTTTTAATAAAATATTTAATTATCCTATAGAAATAAATCAAAATCAGGTGATGCTGTAGTAACGGGTTTTATTTATACCCTCATAGAGAATTCAAAAAACAAATATAAAGCAAACATACAAAGTTGTACAATTAAACGTCAGTTATTATATGCCTTATACGGCTTGCTCAGAACATGAAATATAAATCTGGTTAAGTCCAGATGCTATTTATTTTTAACAGTAAAATTATGATTATCTCAGTTGTACAAAGTTGTACAATTAAAAGTCAGTTATTATATGCCTTATACGGCTTGCTCAGAACATGAATTATAAATCTGGTTAAGTCCAGATGCTATTTATTTTTAACAGTAAAATTATGATTATCTCAGTTGTACAAAGTTGTACAATTAAAAGTCAGTTATTATATGCCTTATACGGCTTGCCCAGAACATGAATTATAAATCTGGTTAAGTCCAGATGCTATTTATTTTTAACATTAAAATTATGATTATCTCAGTTGTGAATTCTTTGAGACACGAAAGAAAACAATTATGCCTACACAATATCCAATAATCCTTTTGATATAAAATTGATCAACAAAGTTTTTAGGTTACTTTCACAAAGTAAACAACATTAAAAAAACAAAAAAAAAACGATCTGTTGAAAGAACGCGCGTTTCATCAACGCTTGCTTTTTTTAGTGACAATATTTATCAAGTGAGAACCCTTACAACTAACATATAGCTTAATTAATAATAACAAATTTGTATAATAAATTGAGACGTGGTGTAATCTTAAAATGTTTTTGTGTTTTGCGTCAGTACAGGTTATTGTTGAAAAAAGTACAGGTTATGGCGCTCAGATCAAGATTAGTAATGATTGCACTGTTACCTTCTGAGTTTTAATTATTTAATTAAAACTTATTAATCACTTCAGTAATCGGATTATAATGATTACTGGGTTTCGGCACTAAACTCGCACAAGAACAGAATAATGCGATCCTCTTCTGATTAAAATGGATCGTGAATAATAACAATAAATTATTTTCTGTTCGTTATTCCCGCACAAAATTAAAATGATACTGCACTTAATCACTGTTGTTTGCTGTAGATGAACTTGAAGTAGTCGTTTCTTGTTGTTGAACTATTGGTTTCAATGTAATATGTAAATGACGCTAAGAGTTATTAAAAATGTAGAGATGGCGGGCACACGTCTGTGCTACACGCTAGTCAGTCAGAGTCTGTCTCAAAATTCGCTGTTTCGTCTTTATATACCCCCTTCTTTGATCGGCTTTAGGTAAAAATGTTAATTACTAACTAATTTTCTGATTGGTTCTGGTAGGTGTGTCGGTGTGACGTGTCACTTTTTGGCAGTTGATAACGGCTTTTTCTAACCGTCAAATGTTGCGGTGACAGCTAGTTGTCGTTTTTGTTATTATTCTTAAACAGTTTCCCGATGTACATTTTTAGAATGATGCTAACATCTCTCCCGCACTAAATACAGTTGCGATTGGGTTGATATTACTATCAAATTAAAGATTGTTTTTTTTCCTTTAATTTGATATCACTCGATCTCGAATTACTTTCACTTTGACCGACATTGTTATAAAACCAATGTTCGGGTACATCACTTTCACTGTCGTCTGCTATTTCTGAGTCGCCGGTTTTACACTTTTGGTCAATATAGTTTGTGTTCACATATCATTTTATTAATCAAATGTTTATGTGCGAACACCATTAATGCTGTACTGACATTTTTACTGAACATTACTTGTACACCTAAACTCTATACATTGTAATGAATGATCCTACTGACTATGACATTTCGTTTTATGCTAATTCGTTTTAAACTACTATTTAACAATTAAAATTATGATTAAACCTATTGTTTTAATAATGTTTTTTGTTATGTCAAGGCATAACCATGGTTCTGTGTATTTGAATTTACACTTGTGTTAATTCTCAATAGCCAATTTACTGACTAATGTTTGGTCTAAGCTTGCTAAGACATATCGCCTACATTGGAATTTGGCCTTAATAATGCTTATTGGTTCTCAATTCGGTAAATTGTGGAGATATCTTATTTGTATAAGATTCTCTCTTATAAATAGTTCTCTTTTCTAACAAGTATATTTGATGCTGAAATACATCTTTGTTCTCACTATGTAGCCATTGTTAACATTAGTTTTGGCATTCATAATTTACTGGTCATTGTCACATCTATTATCAGCAAAATGCTAATTCTGCTTTCACAGTATTTAACTGCTCATTAGTTCATTTTTTGTTTACATATGACATTCAGTTTACATCAACTACTTACTGGATTGACAGCTGAATGTAAATTTACTCTGTCCATCAGTTTGTTTTAGTCTCAGTCTAGTTGTAGTGTCAAACAGCCCTTGGGTTACTGTTTCATGTGGCACTTCTGCTTCATTCTTCTTTCTTGGTTTCTTCTTTCTTGGTTATTTCTACTATTACATTCCTATTTACATGGTTGTTTTGTCCTTATAAAATCTAATAATATACACTTAGGTTAGGTAACATCTTGTGATGTTACATATACACCCTCTTTAAAATTGATCATTTGAGAAAAATTTATTTCTTGTAAAATTATCAATTCATGTCAGTTTCTTAGTATACTTCAATAAAAAAATTTTTTCTCGTACTCTTTGATTTTTTTTAAACATACTATTGGTGTATTACTCTAGTTTGGTTTTTTATCTAATGGTACAATTCTTAATTTACTAGTATTTTCAAGTTGCTTACTCTCTAAGTCATTTAACTACAATTGATCTCGTTTCTTAAGTTAACTATTTCCTGTCTTATTCACATTCTACTTTCTCATCACATATCTTTGCATTCGTGATTATCTTAATGGTTATTATAATTCATACCTCACAGATTCTTTCATAATATTCCTTGATACAATAACATAATATAATTCCCTAACTGTTGTAGAGGTTTCGGAATCAGGGTGGCTCACTATGGCTAACATCCTCTGCCGTTCCTCACTACACATTCTCAGATTCAGAGGCATTACTCTTCTCTGTCTGAGAAAACAATAAACATTGCACCTGGCAATAGTTGCACTATCACAACTCAAAAAATATCACATATCATTCATATTCAATAATATAATATATTCACTATAATATTCAAGGTATCAGAGGTTCTCATTTAGATCACATTTCCATCTTTATACTTGCTAACATACTTTCTTTCTTACAGGTAATTATTCCTTTTAGACTTGATGTTTTTAGCTATGCTTTTATCAGCTATATAGTTACTTATGTACTAGTTAACAATTTGTGTTGGTTCGTTTAAATATTCTTAAGATTATACACTTGTTTTGATGCTTATAGTACTTATGCATTTGGTTCGTTCTATCTAGAGTCTACAATATTTTTGTTTTCACAATAGTTCATTAAATCTTTCTTAACAGGT
Source organism: Magicicada septendecula (assembly GCA_034769895.1). NCBI lineage: Eukaryota > Metazoa > Arthropoda > Insecta > Hemiptera > Cicadidae > Magicicada > Magicicada septendecula. Next base: position 265,383,597 of record CM068372.1, read on the forward strand.
TATATTCATCCTGAATTATCAGGGCTTACATTGTTTGTATACTAAATGGTTTTTTTGTTTGATGTTCTCTGACATATTCTGGTGATGTACGATATTTGATAATTGACAAATATTTTTCTTTCCTTTCATTCCATTATAACAATAGTTATCTTTACAATTAACACTCTTTGTTATTTTTCTTCTCTACTCCTTCAAGTGATGGTGGTTTTCACTTATTCTGGATGATTTTATATACTATATACTATGCTATAATTACAATTTCATTTGACAATATAATAACATACTAATATCTAATTTCATAGACATTCTTGGGGTTTACATGGTTTGTTTCACAAATATATTTTTTTTCTTTCCTTACATTCCATAATAATGTCCTTCTTTTATTTTACACACTTGGTTATACTGCCTCTCTACTCCTTCAAAGGTTAGTTGGGTGAACCTTTATTCTGGACGATTTAATTTAACATTTGAGTTTTATGAGAGGTATACAATAATCATTTTATAAACATTAAGTTACATAGAATATCCATCTGGATACATATTTTTTCTCTAGGTATAGTATAGTAATTATAGTTATATGCCACTATTGGCTCTTGGTGATATAATAGATGTCCCTTTTTTTTTTTTATTAAATCATTTGATTGACATTACATAAATTTCTATCCCTTGGTGTGATAGATCTGGTAAGTTTTCACCAGTAACAAATGGTTTGGCTTACATCTTAAATCTACACACTTTTGTAACTTGATAAGGCAAATTGACTGGTTATAGTTAATTAGTTACCTTCAACATTTTGTAGCTTAACAACAAATGAGTTTGTTTATAGTAGTGGTTTTTTGAATATATATATTTTATCTTTTATACCCTAAACGTTCGGGTGAAAAATGTTGCTTACTAATACATATTATCCGTCCTTAATATTAATCATTTTGTTACCATAATTTTTCACTGCCGCGAGGAGTTTAAAGAGCTTGTACTCTCCTCGTTGCGTCAGTCTTTCACAGTATTTAACTGCTCATTAGTTCATTTTTTGTTTACAAATGACATTCAGTTTACATCAACTACTTACTGGATTGACAGCTGAATGTAAATTTACTCTGTCCATCAGTTCGTTTTAGTCTCAGTCTAGTTGTAGTGTCAAACAGCCCTTGGGTTACTGTTTCATGTGGCACTTCTGCTTCATTCTTCTTTCTTGGTTTCTTCTTTCTTGGTTATTTCTACTATTACATTCCTATTTACATGGTTGTTTTGTCCTTATAAAATCTAATAATATACACTTAGGTTAGGTAACATCTTGTGATGTTACAATATATATATAGTTGTGCATTCATTTACTCCAGTTGAAATGGGTTTATGAGGGATTTAGTACTGAAATGAGGGATGTTGTGTATGTGCTTGTGTGTGTAATCTTAATATATTTTGCTGGGGGAATATGTTATAAATTAAAAGATCATAAATGTGCTTACCAAGATAAAAAGTCTAGCCTATTTGAAGTCTATACAACACTTATGGATTAGTGATTTGCTGTTTGGTGAATAATATTATTGCAACCATTAACTTAAACATAATGTGGCAGGATTTTTGCAATTTATGTTAATATTCAATTCACTCACATTTTATGCCATTAAGAATATTAATTGATATATATATAATCCTGCAGTTAATTTTGTGCTTGTTCAATCTACAACTTGTCATCTCATGTAAGAGTTAGCATGCTTAATAAAGTATACGCTTGTTGGTTAACAGACTTTTTCATTTGCAAGTCCTGTCATTCACCTGGGGGGACATGTCTGTAATTGTAATTGGGCCTTGCACACTTTTGATTCCTCTAGGTTCACCACCTAGTTCTAAATATGATGTCTCTCCCCTTTACAAAAAAAAAACTTAATAAAAATAAAATAAAATAAAAATTCAAAAAATTACAAAAAAAAACTTATAAAATAAAAGGGGGGTTTCAAATGGTAGATCAGAGCGTGGTTATGATTCTAGGTAGGTAGTAGGTATTATTTCTGCCTTATTTTCTTTCTTTTGAACTTAAGAAGTTGTAGAATCTGGGGACTTGCATTTATTTTCTTAAATGAAACTTGGTATGGCTACAGGCATGTCAGCTGGTGTTGGGACTTGCAAATGATTTAAAATTAGTTTTAATTGGAATCCAAGTGTTGCAAGAAAATTTAATGGTAGTGTAACGATTTAATAGAATGAATAATCAGAAAATAACATATTTTATAAAATGAATAAGGGGTTGATGAAGTTTAAAATGATTTAACATGTGTTAGTGTTTAAGTAATTATCTTGTGATGTTGAGTGTAAGATGGATTTAGAAAAGGGGTTATAAGCAGGTGATTGATTGTTTTTTTTTAAATGAGTGAGAGCTGATCGATTTCACTTGGGCATACCCTGGAGCTCAACCAGATTTTGGACGTGATGAGGGCCGTCAGTACTTGTTGATTTTGATTGTGATTTGTCTCATGGATTAGACAACGTGTTTTATAGCATCCCCGTTATATAGTACTTGTTTATTGAGGGCGTTGCGTTGCGGTATCGTGTATTCTGAATGCGGTCATGGTCCGACCAAATGTCATGGACGTGATAGTCTTATATTTTCGATTACATTGAATTTTATGTGTATTTTGTGGATTGTATTTAGTGAGTCAGTTTTGTTGTTTTGTGTCGTGTTCTCTTCTGGGCATTTTGCATGGCTGTTTCTCTGCTTTTATGACACCCATCTCGTCGTATCGCTAGAGCATTCTGGAGCCACTTGTATGATCAAGTTCTTCCTGTCGTTCTCTTTAATTGTTGCTTTTACGTGGTGTGTGTAGATTGCGCGGTCATGTCCACTTCTGTGAATGTGGACTTGTTTGTGAAAGATGAGCTCGAGTGGGAGGTCCGGTTCCGGGGACGGAAGCCGCAGGAGACTGTTGTTTCATTAAGGAAGCAACTCCGTGAGGCTCTTGCCTCCGGTGAGGCACCGAGTGGGAGAGTGTTACTCACGGATGTCACAGCCGAGGTGGAGCTGTGTACGGAAAAATTTTCTGAACTGCGAGATTTGGCCGAAGGCCTGCAGTCGGCGGCGCCCGCCTCTACTGCTAGACAGAGGGTACGCCAACGTTTACAACATGTTTTATGTCGATTACAGAACGCTGAATCACAAGCTACCACCTCGGAATTAGAAAAAAATGTTGTCACTCTTAGGGAGCAAGTGGCGATGGCCTTGCGAGAGTTCTCTCTCGGCCAGCGTCGCCCCGTAGATGCGAATTCCGGCTCTTCTTCTTCTTCTTCTGTTGAGACGGCAGCCAGGTTGGAACCCCCTGCGCATGTTCCTGCCTTTTCGGGAATGGCTGCAGCGAGCTATCACAAGCTCCCTAACCCACTGTCGGAAGTCATTCAGCGTCTCCCGATTGTGGATGGTCTGGATCTTGAGGCGCTTTTGAAATTCTTGCACATATTTTTTCAGTTGGCAGATTTCCCTGGGCTGTCGGAGCGGACCTTGCTTGAGCTCATTTACCCGTACTGTCGGGGATCTATGGCTGAGCGCCTGACGAGCACCCTTCGGGATGGTGGTGGCATTGACCATTTTCATCGGGAAGTCCTGGACGCTTTTATACCGGGAAGGTTGCGCGATCAGTTACGTCATAAACATTTTTATAGAGTCCAAGCAAGTGGGGAGGCCCTTGCTCATTTCATTTCTAGTGTTAAGGACGCGGCCCGGATCCTGAGGCTGGGGTTGTCTGAATCTGATATTATTCACACTATTCTGGAGGGCGTGACGCCGCAGGAACGGTCACGCTTGGTATTTGCCGTACGTCCCCAAAGTTTTATCGATTTGGACCGGCTATGCGCCGTGTCAAAGACTATACAAGGTAATGACGATATTAGAGCCCACGAGGCTAGGAGGTGTTCCGATCGCCATGTTGTAGAGCGACGTGTTGGGCAGCCCGGGTCTTGGGGTCCTCGGCCTGCGCCTGTTCAGAGCTGTGAGGTGCGAGAATTATTTTGTTCCAGGTGTCATAGATCCGGTCACGTTGCGCGTTATTGTTCCGATTCTAGACAGCGTCAGGGGACTTCCCGAAAAGGTAACTATTCAAAAAACGTAAGCTCTCGGGGAAGATAAGTCGGGAGTGGTCTTCCCCGTTAGGTCATTCTGTTCCAGTTTCACTTAACCCCAGGCGGGTAGTAAGTCCCGGATCATCTGGCTCCAAGGTCCTGCGAACTGTCTCCAACTGCAGTTCAGTATGCCCCTTCCTGTTGGTCGAGTTGAAAAAGGGTCAGCTCAGAGCCTTGGTTGACTCTGGATCTGCCCGATCCATAATTTCATCTAGAGTATGTGAGGACCTTGAAAAACAGGGCTTACTAATAGGGTCGGATCGGTCTTCCGTGGTATGCTGGACTGCATCGCGGGAAATTCTGCCCATCTCCCGGGTGGTTTCCCTAAAGATTAAAATCGAGTGTTTTTCATGGGTGTGGCGATTTTTGGTTTCTCCGGCTCTGGGAGTCGACTGTATAGTGGGTGCCGATTTCATCTCCAAGAGTGGTCTCGTTTTAGACATTCAAGGGCACCACTGTTATTTTAAATTCAATCGGGAAGTTGTCATTCCTTTCCTTGGGTACCAGGGAGCTAAGGGAGGTATCCAGGAGGTTGTGTGTCCCGATTCAGAAAGAGATCATCTCACTCCGTCCCAGAAGCTTGCCTTAGATCATTTGTGTGAGCAGTTCCCCACTGTATTAACTCCCAACTTGGAGCTCACACATCTTTTGGAGTATAAGATCCGGTTAACGGATTCCGCTGCGGTACGTTCACACCCATACAAGTTCGCTCCTCCAAAGATGGATGTTCTAAGAGAGAAGGTTCAAGAATTGCTTAAACAAGGGGTCATTGAACCTTCCAATTCTAGTTATGCCAGTCCAGCATTTCTGGTGCCCAAGCCTGGGGGTAAACAGCGCATGGTCATAGACTATCGCAAACTAAATGCTAACATCGAGGTGGATTCAGTTCCTCTTCCTGATTTACATTCTGCTTTCGATTGGTTTAGTGGGGCCAGATATTTCACCATCTTTGACCTCAATGCCGCTTATCATCAGATTCCTCTGTCTAAGGAAAGCCGTCCTTATACGGCATTCTGCGTGCCATGGAATCTTTATCAGTATACTAGAGTACCCATGGGTCTGGCTGTGGGGGCCCAAACCCTCACGCGACTACTTGACACTGTATTCCATGACGTGAAATTTAAGTTCATCTTCAATTATCTTGACGACCTCTTAGTCTACAGCAAAACGTTCGAGGAGCATCTGTGTCACTTGAGAGAGGTGATGTGCCGGTTGAAGAGTGCTGGCCTCACTATCAATCCAGACAAGGTCAAATTTGCACAACAGAGTATTTCGTTTTTGGGGCATCTCGTCTCATATGGGGGTGTGACGGTCGACCCGGAGAGGACACAAGGCATCCGAGATTTTCCTCCCCCTAGGGATGCGAAGGGTGTTGCCAGGTTTGTTGGCATGGTCAATTTTTATCGTAGATTTATCCCTAATGCCGCGGAGATTGCCGTCCCTTTAAACGAACTCAGAAAAAAGGTACCAAATTTGTATGGGGAGAGAGGCAACAGCGGGCCTTTGATACCCTCAAGGAGGCGATCGTCTCCCCCCCTGTGTTGCGGATGCCTGACTTTTCTAAAACGTTCATTTTGCAAACGGACGCGAGTTCTGTTGCGCTCGGGGCGGTTCTGTCCCAGGAAGTTGATGGTGCTAGGCAGCCAGTGGCATTTATATCCCGGACCTTGACCCAACAAGAAAGGAAGTCTTCAGTGTATGAACTAGAGTGTCTTGCTGTCGTGTACGCTCTAGATAAGTTCAGGCGTTTCCTGGAACACGCTGAGTTCCTGCTTGAGACCGATAATCAGGCTCTCTCATGGCTTCTCGCTCATCCCCGGCAGCTGGGTAAAATAGGACGTTGGGTGGTCAAGATCTCATCCTTTAAATTCAAGGTGCAACACATCAGGGGAACACAAAATGTTGTTGCAGACGCCTTGTCACGTATGTTCTCCCAACCCAGCGAAGCCCATTCTGAGCAACCCTGTTCCGTTCTGCTGGATTTTCCTTTAGCTTTTACTGATGTGTTACCCCATCAGTTAAATGATGAAGAGTTGGGTCCGATCATCCAACACCTAAAAGAGGGTAACGTACAGGCCCCATATTTTCTGTCCAAGGGCGTCCTGTGCTGCCGAGAACGAAAAGGACCTGCCCCGAAGGTTGTGCTGCCTAGCAAGCTCGTGCCCATGGTCTTCAGCTACTATCATGATTCCCCAATAGGTGGCCATAAGGGAATTTCGAAGACCATTTCCAGTATTAGGAGGCATTTCATCTGGAAGGGCATGGATAGGGACATCGCGGCTCGTGTGAAAGCATGTCATCTCTGTGGCTTGAGTAAGCCTGCTCAAAACACTAAATTGGGTTTATTGTCATCCGATGTGGCGAGCAAACCGATGGAGAAGTTATTCATAGACTACGTGGGACCTTTCCCTCGTAGCAAGTCAGGTAATGCTTACCTACTTGTTTGCGTGGATGCTTTTTCCAAGTTTGTCTGGCTACTGCCCTTACGACAGGCAAACACTCGCTCAACTATCTTTATGCTACAGACCCATGTCTTTCAGCATTTCGGTTTTCCGTCCACCATTGTCTCTGACAATGGACCACAGTTTATTTCGAATGATTTCCGGCGAATGTGTTTCGCTAACGGCATCAAACATGTGACCACTTCCCCGTACTACCCTCAACCGTTCCACGCGGAGAGATTTAACCGGAATCTCCGTTCAGCTCTTATCGCCTACCATGCTGAACAACAAGATTGCTGGGACCTAAATTTAAAGTGGTTGCAATTGGCATTTAACACGGCCCTACACGAGAGTCACAAGGCCGTACCCTTTGAAGTCATGTTTGGTTTCTCGCCGAGTTTGCCATTAGACAATTTGTGGCACATTGACGATCTTCTACCTAACGATCCGGAGGTCACGACTGTGGACAGATGGCGGGAGGTCCGGAGGAATTTGCTTCGTGCGCACGAACGCGTCCGTAGTCGCTACAATCAGGGGCGAATTCCAAACCCATTTAAGATTGGCGACTTGGTCTACTGCCAGAGCCATCCGATTAGCTCAGCCATAGATAGGAGGGCCGCTAAACTGTTATCGTTGGTCAGGACCATACCGCATTCTTCGGTTTGTGTCGCCCGTTACGGTGAAATTGGGTGATCACGGAGGGGATGTTGAGAGAGTAACCACTCATATTTCAAAGCTAAAGTTTTGCCATAAGGCATGAGTGAGTGGTGACAGTTTTGTCCCATAAAAAGGGGGGAATACTATTTGGGTTCCTGGATCTCAGTTATTAGATTTGGGAGGCCTTGGTGGTCGGTACTCAGAGCTGGCGCCAGCGATTCTTCTCTTTCTCCTGTTCTATTCTGTTCCTTATATCTGCATGCGGACCAGGGCCCGGCGAGCATGCAGGACTCACACTTACATCTTCTCTTTCAGACACACACTCACTGACTCACACCTCTTCCTTCTGCTTTTTCGTTTTCCTGTGTTACTGAACTCACCAAGAGCGATTTAGAATCTGAGATTTTTCCAGGTTTCCCGCAGCCGTCGTGCTTGAGTACTGGTTAGTTTTGGGTCAACCATGTTGCCCTTTTGGGGTGAGGGTGTGCCGTACTGGGTTTGGCATCGTAGGCTAAGTGTTTTTAAAACGAGCGGCTTTGACGTCACGCACGGCCACGGCACCTCGTCGTCGTCCGGCTATGCACACTGTTGTTGTGTAGCTACGAAATTCAGTTGGCGCGTCCAGCTGTTTTTGTGCATTCCTGCATCGAGAGTTTTCTTGGGTAGACAGACACATTAAATCTGTCTCATTTCTATTCGAACCCTCAACCTGGTCATCTGCTCTCGACTGGCGGCACTCTTCAGTTCAGGACTTCGTCGACTTTCTCTATGGTTGGCTGAATAAAGTTCTGCTCCAGGTATGTACAAGTTGACTGGTTCTAAAAATATTCTAACCTCAAATATATTTTTGTGTTTCACCTTCTATTATAAACTATACTTGTGTGTGTGCGTGTATATCAGTTTTCAATTTCGGCATAACGCAATTTAAGCTTAACTTAATATGAATGTAAATGTTGCGGGTCAAATTGACTTCAGTACAGAAAATGATAATGCATCTTGCACTCAGCTGTTGTTGTTTTGTGTCATTAATAATTATGAAATACTCAGTTAATTAATTTGAACATTTTCAACGAAATACTTAAAACGTAATTGGTAGATGAGTGAAATAAGTCACAGCTGGGGAGTTTAATACTGATTAATACGAATTAGTGGCGATGTGTGTGTGGGCTGTTGATGTTTAAAGTGGTGTTAGAAATTTAATGTGGACGGCCTATGTGGCGAGATCATTTCCTTATGACACCCTATACAACTTATTACATGTCGCAGGTGCTCGAACAAGGGCGAGATGGGTGTCGGGTGTGACGACCAACTGTCCACCCTCCTGGCAGAGACGATCCTTTAGCCACGATTTGCCATCAGTCGAGATCTACCGTTCAGACACACTTCTAACGCTACGCTGCCCCAGGACTTCTTAGTACAACCGAGACACTACTGATCAGCCACAGTATTGCTTAAGTGCACCGGACAATCCAGGTGGGAACATTCTAATTATCTAATTCTATCTCAACGACATTGTGAATGCACGGAAGCTCCCAGAAGCTCACTCATGAAGTTTTAACCGTTAAACTTTGGCACAAACTCTCATGTTCAGTTCTGTGACTGCATGTGTGAACATTACACAATTAGACCTAATGAACTCTATTATATCTGCTTATAATGTGTAAGAAAATTACACACACACACGCATATCCACAGTCCGCTGTAAGTTCTTTTTTTAATCCAATTAAAGCCATTAGGGAGTTAGTTATTTTGTGCTTTCATGTCATACGGTCATGGCAGAGTTTTAATCACGTAATGGGGGGCTGTCTGATGTGTTTTAGTTGAGAAACTATTTTCCTGGTCACATATACTTATTGCTTTTATGATTAAAGTGAGGGTTGATTAGTATGTTGAGTCTCTGGTTTAGTTGGGGGCAGGTACTTACATTCTCTGGTGCTAATTACCAAGGCATATCAATGCTTCGTAGCTGTGATTTATCGGATTACCTTGTTAATTATATTTATACATATATATATATAGTTGTGCATTCATTTACTCCAGTTGAAATGGGTTTATGAGGGATTTAGTACTGAAATGAGGGATGTTGTGTATGTGCTTGTGTGTGTAATCTTAATATATTTTGCTGGGGGAATATGTTATAAATTAAAAGATCATAAATGTGCTTACCAAGATAAAAAGGCTAGCCTATTTGAAGTCTATACAACACTTATGGATTAGTGATTTGCTGTTTGGTGAATAATATTATTGCAACCATTAACTTAAACATAATGTGGCAGGATTTTTGCAATTTATGTTAATATTCAATTCACTCACATTTTATGCCATTAAGAATATTAATTGATATATATATAATCCTGCAGTTAATTTTGTGCTTGTTCAATCTACAACTTGTCATCTCATGTAAGAGTTAGCATGCTTAATAAAGTATACGCTTGTTGGTTAACAGACTTTTTCATTTGCAAGTCCTGTCATTCACCTGGGGGGACATGTCTGTAATTGTAATTGGGCCTTGCACACTTTTGATTCCTCTAGGTTCACCACCTAGTTCTAAATATGATGTCTCTCCCCTTTACAAAAAAAAAAAACTTAATAAAAATAAAATAAAATAAAAATTCAAAAAATTACAAAAAAAACTTATAAAATAAAAGGGGGGTTTCAAATGGTAGATCAGAGCGTGGTTATGATTCTAGGTAGGTAGTAGGTATTATTTCTGCCTTATTTTCTTTCTTTTGAACTTGGGAAGTTGTAGAATCTGGGGACTTGCATTTATTTTCTTAAATGAAACTTGGTATGGCTACAGGCATGTCAGCTGGTGTTGGGACTTGTAAATTATTTCAAATTAGTTTTAATTGGAATCCAAGTGTTGCAAGAAAATTTAATGGTAGTGTAACGATTTAATAGAATGAATAATCAGAAAATAACATATTTTATAAAATGAATAAGGGGTTGATGAAGTTTAAAATGATTTAACATGTGTTAGTGTTTAAGTAATTATCTTGTGATGTTGAGTGTAAGATGGATTTAGAAAAGGGGTTATAAGCAGGTGATTGATTGTTTTTTTTTAAATGAGTGAGAGCTGATCGATTTCACTTGGGCATACCCTGGAGCTCAACCAGATTTTGGACGTGATGAGGGCCGTCAGTACTTGCTGATTTTGATTGTGATTTGTCTCATGGATTAGACAACGTGTTTTATAGCATCCCCGTTATATAGTACTTGTTTATTGAGGGGGTTGCGTTGCGGTATCGTGTATTCTGAATGCGGTCATGGTCCGACCAAATGTCATGGACGTGATAGTCTTATATTTTCGATTACATTGAATTTTATGTGTATTTTGTGGATTGTATTTAGTGAGTCAGTTTTGTTGTTCTGTGTCGTGTTCTCTTCTGGGCATTTTGCATGGCTGTTTCTCTGCTTTTATGACACCCATCTCGTCGTATCGCTAGAGCATTCTGGAGCCACTTGTATGATCAAGTTCTTCCTGTCGTTCTCTTTAATTGTTGCTTTTACGTGGTGTGTGTAGATTGCGCGGTCATGTCCACTTCTGTGAATGTGGACTTGTTTGTGAAAGATGAGCTCGAGTGGGAGGTCCGGTTCCGGGGACGGAAGCCGCAGGAGACTGTTGTTTCATTAAGGAAGCAACTCCGTGAGGCTCTTGCCTCCGGTGAGGCACCGAGTGGGAGAGTGTTACTCACGGATGTCACAGCCGAGGTGGAGCTGTGTACGGAAAAATTTTCTGAACTGCGAGATTTGGCCGAAGGCCTGCAGTCGGCGGCGCCCGCCTCTACTGCTAGACAGAGGGTACGCCAACGTTTACAACATGTTTTATGTCGATTACAGAACGCTGAATCACAAGCTACCACCTCGGAATTAGAAAAAAATGTTGTCACTCTTAGGGAGCAAGTGGCGATGGCCTTGCGAGAGTTCTCTCTCGGCCAGCGTCGCCCCGTAGATGCGAATTCCGGCTCTTCTTCTTCTTCTTCTGTTGAGACGGCAGCCAGGTTGGAACCCCCTGCGCATGTTCCTGCCTTTTCGGGAATGGCTGCAGCGAGCTATCACAAGCTCCCTAACCCACTGTCGGAAGTCATTCAGCGTCTCCCGATTGTGGATGGTCTGGATCTTGAGGCGCTTTTGAAATTCTTGCACATATTTTTTCAGTTGGCAGATTTCCCTGGGCTGTCGGAGCGGACCTTGCTTGAGCTCATTTACCCGTACTGTCGGGGATCTATGGCTGAGCGCCTGACGAGCACCCTTCGGGATGGTGGTGGCATTGACCATTTTCATCGGGAAGTCCTGGACGCTTTTATACCGGGAAGGTTGCGCGATCAGTTACGTCATAAACATTTTTATAGAGTCCAAGCAAGTGGGGAGGCCCTTGCTCATTTCATTTCTAGTGTTAAGGACGCGGCCCGGATCCTGAGGCTGGGGTTGTCTGAATCTGATATTATTCACACTATTCTGGAGGGCGTGACGCCGCAGGAACGGTCACGCTTGGTATTTGCCGTACGTCCCCAAAGTTTTATCGATTTGGACCGGCTATGCGCCGTGTCAAAGACTATACAAGGTAATGACGATATTAGAGCCCACGAGGCTAGGAGGTGTTCCGATCGCCATGTTGTAGAGCGACGTGTTGGGCAGCCCGGGTCTTGGGGTCCTCGGCCTGCGCCTGTTCAGAGCTGTGAGGTGCGAGAATTATTTTGTTCCAGGTGTCATAGATCCGGTCACGTTGCGCGTTATTGTTCCGATTCTAGACAGCGTCAGGGGACTTCCCGAAAAGGTAACTATTCAAAAAACGTAAGCTCTCGGGGAAGATAAGTCGGGAGTGGTCTTCCCCGTTAGGTCATTCTGTTCCAGTTTCACTTAACCCCAGGCGGGTAGTAAGTCCCGGATCATCTGGCTCCAAGGTCCTGCGAACTGTCTCCAACTCCAGTTCAGTATGCCCCTTCCTGGTGGTCGAGTTGAAAAAGGGTCAGCTCAGAGCCTTGGTTGACTCTGGATCTGCCCGATCCATAATTTCATCTAGAGTATGTGAGGACCTTGAAAAACAGGGCTTACTAATAGGGTCGGATCGGTCTTCCGTGGTATGCTGGACTGCATCGCGGGAAATTCTGCCCATCTCCCGGGTGGTTTCCCTAAAGATTAAAATCGAGTGTTTTTCATGGGTGTGGCGATTTTTGGTTTCTCCGGCTCTGGGAGTCGACTGTATAGTGGGTGCCGATTTCATCTCCAAGAGTGGTCTCGTTTTAGACATTCAAGGGCACCACTGTTATTTTAAATTCAATCGGGAAGTTGTCATTCCTTTCCTTGGGTACCAGGGAGCTAAGGGAGGTATCCAGGAGGTTGTGTGTCCCGATTCAGAAAGAGATCATCTCACTCCGTCCCAGAAGCTTGCCTTAGATCATTTGTGTGAGCAGTTCCCCACTGTATTAACTCCCAACTTGGGGCTCACACATCTTTTGGAGTATAAGATCCGGTTAACGGATTCCGCTGCGGTACGTTCACACCCATACAAGTTCGCTCCTCCAAAGATGGATGTTCTAAGAGAGAAGGTTCAAGAATTGCTTAAACAAGGGGTCATTGAACCTTCCAATTCTAGTTATGCCAGTCCAGCATTTCTGGTGCCCAAGCCTGGGGGTAAACAGCGCATGGTCATAGACTATCGCAAACTAAATGCTAACATCGAGGTGGATTCAGTTCCTCTTCCTGATTTACATTCTGCTTTCGATTGGTTTAGTGGGGCCAGATATTTCACCATCTTTGACCTCAATGCCGCTTATCATCAGATTCCTCTGTCTAAGGAAAGCCGTCCTTATACGGCATTCTGCGTGCCATGGAATCTTTATCAGTATACTAGAGTACCCATGGGTCTGGCTGTGGGGGCCCAAACCCTCACGCGACTACTTGACACTGTATTCCATGACGTGAAATTTAAGTTCATCTTCAATTATCTTGACGACCTCTTAGTCTACAGCAAAACGTTCGAGGAGCATCTGTGTCACTTGAGAGAGGTGATGTGCCGGTTGAAGAGTGCTGGCCTCACTATCAATCCAGACAAGGTCAAATTTGCACAACAGAGTATTTCGTTTTTGGGGCATCTCGTCTCATATGGGGGTGTGACGGTCGACCCGGAGAGGACACAAGGCATCCGAGATTTTCCTCCCCCTAGGGATGCGAAGGGTGTTGCCAGGTTTGTTGGCATGGTCAATTTTTATCGTAGATTTATCCCTAATGCCGCGGAGATTGCCGTCCCTTTAAACGAACTCAGAAAAAAGGTACCAAATTTGTATGGGGAGAGAGGCAACAGCGGGCCTTTGATACCCTCAAGGAGGCGATCGTCTCCCCCCCTGTGTTGCGGATGCCTGACTTTTCTAAAACGTTCATTTTGCAAACGGACGCGAGTTCTGTTGCGCTCGGGGCGGTTCTGTCCCAGGAAGTTGATGGTGCTAGGCAGCCAGTGGCATTTATATCCCGGACCTTGACCCAACAAGAAAGGAAGTCTTCAGTGTATGAACTAGAGTGTCTTGCTGTCGTGTACGCTCTAGATAAGTTCAGGCGTTTCCTGGAACACGCTGAGTTCCTGCTTGAGACCGATAATCAGGCTCTCTCATGGCTTCTCGCTCATCCCCGGCAGCTGGGTAAAATAGGACGTTGGGTGGTCAAGATCTCATCCTTTAAATTCAAGGTGCAACACATCAGGGGAACACAAAATGTTGTTGCAGACGCCTTGTCACGTATGTTCTCCCAACCCAGCGAAGCCCATTCTGAGCAACCCTGTTCCGTTCTGCTGGATTTTCCTTTAGCTTTTACTGATGTGTTACCCCATCAGTTAAATGATGAAGAGTTGGGTCCGATCATCCAACACCTAAAAGAGGGTAACGTACAGGCCCCATATTTTCTGTCCAAGGGCGTCCTGTGCTGCCGAGAACGAAAAGGACCTGCCCCGAAGGTTGTGCTGCCTAGCAAGCTCGTGCCCATGGTCTTCAGCTACTATCATGATTCCCCAATAGGTGGCCATAAGGGAATTTCGAAGACCATTTCCAGTATTAGGAGGCATTTCATCTGGAAGGGCATGGATAGGGACATCGCGGCTCGTGTGAAAGCATGTCATCTCTGTGGCTTGAGTAAGCCTGCTCAAAACACTAAATTGGGTTTATTGTCATCCGATGTGGCGAGCAAACCGATGGAGAAGTTATTCATAGACTACGTGGGACCTTTCCCTCGTAGCAAGTCAGGTAATGCTTACCTACTTGTTTGCGTGGATGCTTTTTCCAAGTTTGTCTGGCTACTGCCCTTACGACAGGCAAACACTCGCTCAACTATCTTTATGCTACAGACCCATGTCTTTCAGCATTTCGGTTTTCCGTCCACCATTGTCTCTGACAATGGACCACAGTTTATTTCGAATGATTTCCGGCGAATGTGTTTCGCTAACGGCATCAAACATGTGACCACTTCCCCGTACTACCCTCAACCGTTCCACGCGGAGAGATTTAACCGGAATCTCCGTTCAGCTCTTATCGCCTACCATGCTGAACAACAAGATTGCTGGGACCTAAATTTAAAGTGGTTGCAATTGGCATTTAACACGGCCCTACACGAGAGTCACAAGGCCGTACCCTTTGAAGTCATGTTTGGTTTCTCGCCGAGTTTGCCATTAGACAATTTGTGGCACATTGACGATCTTCTACCTAACGATCCGGAGGTCACGACTGTGGACAGATGGCGGGAGGTCCGGAGGAATTTGCTTCGTGCGCACGAACGCGTCCGTAGTCGCTACAATCAGGGGCGAATTCCAAACCCATTTAAGATTGGCGACTTGGTCTACTGCCAGAGCCATCCGATTAGCTCAGCCATAGATAGGAGGGCCGCTAAACTGTTATCGTTGGTCAGGACCATACCGCATTCTTCGGTTTGTGTCGCCCGTTACGGTGAAATTGGGTGATCACGGAGGGGATGTTGAGAGAGTAACCACTCATATTTCAAAGCTAAAGTTTTGCCATAAGGCATGAGTGAGTGGTGACAGTTTTGTCCCATAAAAAGGGGGGAATACTATTTGGGTTCCTGGATCTCAGTTATTAGATTTGGGAGGCCTTGGTGGTCGGTACTCAGAGCTGGCGCCAGCGATTCTTCTCTTTCTCCTGTTCTATTCTGTTCCTTATATCTGCATGCGGACCAGGGCCCGGCGAGCATGCAGGACTCACACTTACATCTTCTCTTTCAGACACACACTCACTGACTCACACCTCTTCCTTCTGCTTTTTCGTTTTCCTGTGTTACTGAACTCACCAAGAGCGATTTAGAATCTGAGATTTTTCCAGGTTTCCCGCAGCCGTCGTGCTTGAGTACTGGTTAGTTTTGGGTCAACCATGTTGCCCTTTTGGGGTGAGGGTGTGCCGTACTGGGTTTGGCATCGTAGGCTAAGTGTTTTTAAAACGAGCGGCTTTGACGTCACGCACGGCCACGGCACCTCGTCGTCGTCCGGCTATGCACACTGTTGTTGTGTAGCTACGAAATTCAGTTGGCGCGTCCAGCTGTTTTTGTGCATTCCTGCATCGAGAGTTTTCTTGGGTAGACAGACACATTAAATCTGTCTCATTTCTATTCGAACCCTCAACCTGGTCATCTGCTCTCGACTGGCGGCACTCTTCAGTTCAGGACTTCGTCGACTTTCTCTATGGTTGGCTGAATAAAGTTCTGCTCCAGGTATGTACAAGTTGACTGGTTCTAAAAATATTCTAACCTCAAATATATTTTTGTGTTTCACCTTCTATTATAAACTATACTTGTGTGTGTGCGTGTATATCAGTTTTCAATTTCGGCATAACGCAATTTAAGCTTAACTTAATATGAATGTAAATGTTGCGGGTCAAATTGACTTCAGTACAGAAAATGATAATGCATCTTGCACTCAGCTGTTGTTGTTTTGTGTCATTAATAATTATGAAATACTCAGTTAATTAATTTGAACATTTTCAACGAAATACTTAAAACGTAATTGGTAGATGAGTGAAATAAGTCACAGCTGGGGAGTTTAATACTGATTAATACGAATTAGTGGCGATGTGTGTGTGGGCTGTTGATGTTTAAAGTGGTGTTAGAAATTTAATGTGGACGGCCTATGTGGCGAGATCATTTCCTTATGACACCCTATACAACTTATTACATGTCGCAGGTGCTCGAACAAGGGCGAGATGGGTGTCGGGTGTGACGACCAACTGTCCACCCTCCTGGCAGAGACGATCCTTTAGCCACGATTTGCCATCAGTCGAGATCTACCGTTCAGACACACTTCTAACGCTACGCTGCCCCAGGACTTCTTAGTACAACCGAGACACTACTGATCAGCCACAGTATTGCTTAAGTGCACCGGACAATCCAGGTGGGAACATTCTAATTATCTAATTCTATCTCAACGACATTGTGAATGCACGGAAGCTCCCAGAAGCTCACTCATGAAGTTTTAACCGTTAAACTTTGGCACAAACTCTCATGTTCAGTTCTGTGACTGCATGTGTGAACATTACACAATTAGACCTAATGAACTCTATTATATCTGCTTATAATGTGTAAGAAAATTACACACACACACGCATATCCACAGTCCGCTGTAAGTTCTTTTTTTAATCCAATTAAAGCCATTAGGGAGTTAGTTATTTTGTGCTTTCATGTCATACGGTCATGGCAGAGTTTTAATCACGTAATGGGGGGCTGTCTGATGTGTTTTAGTTGAGAAACTATTTTCCTGGTCACATATACTTATTGCTTTTATGATTAAAGTGAGGGTTGATTAGTATGTTGAGTCTCTGGTTTAGTTGGGGGCAGGTACTTACATTCTCTGGTGCTAATTACCAAGGCATATCAATGCTTCGTAGCTGTGATTTATCGGATTACCTTGTTAATTATATTTATACATATATATATATAGTTGTGCATTCATTTACTCCAGTTGAAATGGGTTTATGAGGGATTTAGTACTGAAATGAGGGATGTTGTGTATGTGCTTGTGTGTGTAATCTTAATATATTTTGCTGGGGGAATATGTTATAAATTAAAAGATCATAAATGTGCTTACCAAGATAAAAAGGCTAGCCTATTTGAAGTCTATACAACACTTATGGATTAGTGATTTGCTGTTTGGTGAATAATATTATTGCAACCATTAACTTAAACATAATGTGGCAGGATTTTTGCAATTTATGTTAATATTCAATTCACTCACATTTTATGCCATTAAGAATATTAATTGATATATATATAATCCTGCAGTTAATTTTGTGCTTGTTCAATCTACAACTTGTCATCTCATGTAAGAGTTAGCATGCTTAATAAAGTATACGCTTGTTGGTTAACAGACTTTTTCATTTGCAAGTCCTGTCATTCACCTGGGGGGACATGTCTGTAATTGTAATTGGGCCTTGCACACTTTTGATTCCTCTAGGTTCACCACCTAGTTCTAAATATGATGTCTCTCCCCTTTACAAAAAAAAAACTTAATAAAAATAAAATAAAATAAAAATTCAAAAAATTACAAAAAAAAACTTATAAAATAAAAGGGGGGTTTCAAATGGTAGATCAGAGCGTGGTTATGATTCTAGGTAGGTAGTAGGTATTATTTCTGCCTTATTTTCTTTCTTTTGAACTTGGGAAGTTGTAGAATCTGGGGACTTGCATTTATTTTCTTAAATGAAACTTGGTATGGCTACAGGCATGTCAGCTGGTGTTGGGACTTGCAAATTATTTCAAATTAGTTTTAATTGGAATCCAAGTGTTGCTAGAAAAGTTAATGGTAGTGTAACGATTTAATAGAATGAATAATCAGAAAATAACATATTTTATAAAATGAATAAGGGGTTGATGAAGTTTAAAATGATTTAATATGTGTTAGTGTTTAAGTAATTATCTTGTGATGTTGAGTGTAAGATGGATTTAGAAAAGGGGTTATAAGCAGGTGATTGATTGTTTTTTTTTAAATGAGTGAGAGCTGATCGATTTCACTTGGGCATACCCTGGAGCTCAACCAGATTTTGGACGTGATGAGGGCCGTCAGTACTTGTTGATTTTGATTGTGATTTGTCTCATGGATTAGACAACGTGTTTTATAGCATCCCCGTTATATAGTACTTGTTTATTGAGGGCGTTGCGTTGCGGTATCGTGTATTCTGAATGCGGTCATGGTCCGACCAAATGTCATGGACGTGATAGTCTTATATTTTCGATTACATTGAATTTTATGTGTATTTTGTGGATTGTATTTAGTGAGTCAGTTTTGTTGTTTTGTGTCGTGTTCTCTTCTGGGCATTTTGCATGGCTGTTTCTCTGCTTTTATGACACCCATCTCGTCGTATCGCTAGAGCATTCTGGAGCCACTTGTATGATCAAGTTCTTCCTGTCGTTCTCTTTAATTGTTGCTTTTACGTGGTGTGTGTAGATTGCGCGGTCATGTCCACTTCTGTGAATGTGGACTTGTTTGTGAAAGATGAGCTCGAGTGGGAGGTCCGGTTCCGGGGACGGAAGCCGCAGGAGACTGTTGTTTCATTAAGGAAGCAACTCCGTGAGGCTCTTGCCTCCGGTGAGGCACCGAGTGGGAGAGTGTTACTCACGGATGTCACAGCCGAGGTGGAGCTGTGTACGGAAAAATTTTCTGAACTGCGAGATTTGGCCGAAGGCCTGCAGTCGGCGGCGCCCGCCTCTACTGCTAGACAGAGGGTACGCCAACGTTTACAACATGTTTTATGTCGATTACAGAACGCTGAATCACAAGCTACCACCTCGGAATTAGAAAAAAATGTTGTCACTCTTAGGGAGCAAGTGGCGATGGCCTTGCGAGAGTTCTCTCTCGGCCAGCGTCGCCCCGTAGATGCGAATTCCGGCTCTTCTTCTTCTTCTTCTGTTGAGACGGCAGCCAGGTTGGAACCCCCTGCGCATGTTCCTGCCTTTTCGGGAATGGCTGCAGCGAGCTATCACAAGCTCCCTAACCCACTGTCGGAAGTCATTCAGCGTCTCCCGATTGTGGATGGTCTGGATCTTGAGGCGCTTTTGAAATTCTTGCACATATTTTTTCAGTTGGCAGATTTCCCTGGGCTGTCGGAGCGGACCTTGCTTGAGCTCATTTACCCGTACTGTCGGGGATCTATGGCTGAGCGCCTGACGAGCACCCTTCGGGATGGTGGTGGCATTGACCATTTTCATCGGGAAGTCCTGGACGCTTTTATACCGGGAAGGTTGCGCGATCAGTTACGTCATAAACATTTTTATAGAGTCCAAGCAAGTGGGGAGGCCCTTGCTCATTTCATTTCTAGTGTTAAGGACGCGGCCCGGATCCTGAGGCTGGGGTTGTCTGAATCTGATATTATTCACACTATTCTGGAGGGCGTGACGCCGCAGGAACGGTCACGCTTGGTATTTGCCGTACGTCCCCAAAGTTTTATCGATTTGGACCGGCTATGCGCCGTGTCAAAGACTATACAAGGTAATGACGATATTAGAGCCCACGAGGCTAGGAGGTGTTCCGATCGCCATGTTGTAGAGCGACGTGTTGGGCAGCCCGGGTCTTGGGGTCCTCGGCCTGCGCCTGTTCAGAGCTGTGAGGTGCGAGAATTATTTTGTTCCAGGTGTCATAGATCCGGTCACGTTGCGCGTTATTGTTCCGATTCTAGACAGCGTCAGGGGACTTCCCGAAAAGGTAACTATTCAAAAAACGTAAGCTCTCGGGGAAGATAAGTCGGGAGTGGTCTTCCCCGTTAGGTCATTCTGTTCCAGTTTCACTTAACCCCAGGCGGGTAGTAAGTCCCGGATCATCTGGCTCCAAGGTCCTGCGAACTGTCTCCAACTACAGTTCAGTATGCCCCTTCCTGGTGGTCGAGTTGAAAAAGGGTCAGCTCAGAGCCTTGGTTGACTCTGGATCTGCCCGATCCATAATTTCATCTAGAGTATGTGAGGACCTTGAAAAACAGGGCTTACTAATAGGGTCGGATCGGTCTTCCGTGGTATGCTGGACTGCATCGCGGGAAATTCTGCCCATCTCCCGGGTGGTTTCCCTAAAGATTAAAATCGAGTGTTTTTCATGGGTGTGGCGATTTTTGGTTTCTCCGGCTCTGGGAGTCGACTGTATAGTGGGTGCCGATTTCATCTCCAAGAGTGGTCTCGTTTTAGACATTCAAGGGCACCACTGTTATTTTAAATTCAATCGGGAAGTTGTCATTCCTTTCCTTGGGTACCAGGGAGCTAAGGGAGGTATCCAGGAGGTTGTGTGTCCCGATTCAGAAAGAGATCATCTCACTCCGTCCCAGAAGCTTGCCTTAGATCATTTGTGTGAGCAGTTCCCCACTGTATTAACTCCCAACTTGGGGCTCACACATCTTTTGGAGTATAAGATCCGGTTAACGGATTCCGCTGCGGTACGTTCACACCCATACAAGTTCGCTCCTCCAAAGATGGATGTTCTAAGAGAGAAGGTTCAAGAATTGCTTAAACAAGGGGTCATTGAACCTTCCAATTCTAGTTATGCCAGTCCAGCATTTCTGGTGCCCAAGCCTGGGGGTAAACAGCGCATGGTCATAGACTATCGCAAACTAAATGCTAACATCGAGGTGGATTCAGTTCCTCTTCCTGATTTACATTCTGCTTTCGATTGGTTTAGTGGGGCCAGATATTTCACCATCTTTGACCTCAATGCCGCTTATCATCAGATTCCTCTGTCTAAGGAAAGCCGTCCTTATACGGCATTCTGCGTGCCATGGAATCTTTATCAGTATACTAGAGTACCCATGGGTCTGGCTGTGGGGGCCCAAACCCTCACGCGACTACTTGACACTGTATTCCATGACGTGAAATTTAAGTTCATCTTCAATTATCTTGACGACCTCTTAGTCTACAGCAAAACGTTCGAGGAGCATCTGTGTCACTTGAGAGAGGTGATGTGCCGGTTGAAGAGTGCTGGCCTCACTATCAATCCAGACAAGGTCAAATTTGCACAACAGAGTATTTCGTTTTTGGGGCATCTCGTCTCATATGGGGGTGTGACGGTCGACCCGGAGAGGACACAAGGCATCCGAGATTTTCCTCCCCCTAGGGATGCGAAGGGTGTTGCCAGGTTTGTTGGCATGGTCAATTTTTATCGTAGATTTATCCCTAATGCCGCGGAGATTGCCGTCCCTTTAAACGAACTCAGAAAAAAGGTACCAAATTTGTATGGGGAGAGAGGCAACAGCGGGCCTTTGATACCCTCAAGGAGGCGATCGTCTCCCCCCCTGTGTTGCGGATGCCTGACTTTTCTAAAACGTTCATTTTGCAAACGGACGCGAGTTCTGTTGCGCTCGGGGCGGTTCTGTCCCAGGAAGTTGATGGTGCTAGGCAGCCAGTGGCATTTATATCCCGGACCTTGACCCAACAAGAAAGGAAGTCTTCAGTGTATGAACTAGAGTGTCTTGCTGTCGTGTACGCTCTAGATAAGTTCAGGCGTTTCCTGGAACACGCTGAGTTCCTGCTTGAGACCGATAATCAGGCTCTCTCATGGCTTCTCGCTCATCCCCGGCAGCTGGGTAAAATAGGACGTTGGGTGGTCAAGATCTCATCCTTTAAATTCAAGGTGCAACACATCAGGGGAACACAAAATGTTGTTGCAGACGCCTTGTCACGTATGTTCTCCCAACCCAGCGAAGCCCATTCTGAGCAACCCTGTTCCGTTCTGCTGGATTTTCCTTTAGCTTTTACTGATGTGTTACCCCATCAGTTAAATGATGAAGAGTTGGGTCCGATCATCCAACACCTAAAAGAGGGTAACGTACAGGCCCCATATTTTCTGTCCAAGGGCGTCCTGTGCTGCCGAGAACGAAAAGGACCTGCCCCGAAGGTTGTGCTGCCTAGCAAGCTCGTGCCCATGGTCTTCAGCTACTATCATGATTCCCCAATAGGTGGCCATAAGGGAATTTCGAAGACCATTTCCAGTATTAGGAGGCATTTCATCTGGAAGGGCATGGATAGGGACATCGCGGCTCGTGTGAAAGCATGTCATCTCTGTGGCTTGAGTAAGCCTGCTCAAAACACTAAATTGGGTTTATTGTCATCCGATGTGGCGAGCAAACCGATGGAGAAGTTATTCATAGACTACGTGGGACCTTTCCCTCGTAGCAAGTCAGGTAATGCTTACCTACTTGTTTGCGTGGATGCTTTTTCCAAGTTTGTCTGGCTACTGCCCTTACGACAGGCAAACACTCGCTCAACTATCTTTATGCTACAGACCCATGTCTTTCAGCATTTCGGTTTTCCGTCCACCATTGTCTCTGACAATGGACCACAGTTTATTTCGAATGATTTCCGGCGAATGTGTTTCGCTAACGGCATCAAACATGTGACCACTTCCCCGTACTACCCTCAACCGTTCCACGCGGAGAGATTTAACCGGAATCTCCGTTCAGCTCTTATCGCCTACCATGCTGAACAACAAGATTGCTGGGACCTAAATTTAAAGTGGTTGCAATTGGCATTTAACACGGCCCTACACGAGAGTCACAAGGCCGTACCCTTTGAAGTCATGTTTGGTTTCTCGCCGAGTTTGCCATTAGACAATTTGTGGCACATTGACGATCTTCTACCTAACGATCCGGAGGTCACGACTGTGGACAGATGGCGGGAGGTCCGGAGGAATTTGCTTCGTGCGCACGAACGCGTCCGTAGTCGCTACAATCAGGGGCGAATTCCAAACCCATTTAAGATTGGCGACTTGGTCTACTGCCAGAGCCATCCGATTAGCTCAGCCATAGATAGGAGGGCCGCTAAACTGTTATCGTTGGTCAGGACCATACCGCATTCTTCGGTTTGTGTCGCCCGTTACGGTGAAATTGGGTGATCACGGAGGGGATGTTGAGAGAGTAACCACTCATATTTCAAAGCTAAAGTTTTGCCATAAGGCATGAGTGAGTGGTGACAGTTTTGTCCCATAAAAAGGGGGGAATACTATTTGGGTTCCTGGATCTCAGTTATTAGATTTGGGAGGCCTTGGTGGTCGGTACTCAGAGCTGGCGCCAGCGATTCTTCTCTTTCTCCTGTTCTATTCTGTTCCTTATATCTGCATGCGGACCAGGGCCCGGCGAGCATGCAGGACTCACACTTACATCTTCTCTTTCAGACACACACTCACTGACTCACACCTCTTCCTTCTGCTTTTTCGTTTTCCTGTGTTACTGAACTCACCAAGAGCGATTTAGAATCTGAGATTTTTCCAGGTTTCCCGCAGCCGTCGTGCTTGAGTACTGGTTAGTTTTGGGTCAACCATGTTGCCCTTTTGGGGTGAGGGTGTGCCGTACTGGGTTTGGCATCGTAGGCTAAGTGTTTTTAAAACGAGCGGCTTTGACGTCACGCACGGCCACGGCACCTCGTCGTCGTCCGGCTATGCACACTGTTGTTGTGTAGCTACGAAATTCAGTTGGCGCGTCCAGCTGTTTTTGTGCATTCCTGCATCGAGAGTTTTCTTGGGTAGACAGACACATTAAATCTGTCTCATTTCTATTCGAACCCTCAACCTGGTCATCTGCTCTCGACTGGCGGCACTCTTCAGTTCAGGACTTCGTCGACTTTCTCTATGGTTGGCTGAATAAAGTTCTGCTCCAGGTATGTACAAGTTGACTGGTTCTAAAAATATTCTAACCTCAAATATATTTTTGTGTTTCACCTTCTATTATAAACTATACTTGTGTGTGTGCGTGTATATCAGTTTTCAATTTCGGCATAACGCAATTTAAGCTTAACTTAATATGAATGTAAATGTTGCGGGTCAAATTGACTTCAGTACAGAAAATGATAATGCATCTTGCACTCAGCTGTTGTTGTTTTGTGTCATTAATAATTATGAAATACTCAGTTAATTAATTTGAACATTTTCAACGAAATACTTAAAACGTAATTGGTAGATGAGTGAAATAAGTCACAGCTGGGGAGTTTAATACTGATTAATACGAATTAGTGGCGATGTGTGTGTGGGCTGTTGATGTTTAAAGTGGTGTTAGAAATTTAATGTGGACGGCCTATGTGGCGAGATCATTTCCTTATGACACCCTATACAACTTATTACATGTCGCAGGTGCTCGAACAAGGGCGAGATGGGTGTCGGGTGTGACGACCAACTGTCCACCCTCCTGGCAGAGACGATCCTTTAGCCACGATTTGCCATCAGTCGAGATCTACCGTTCAGACACACTTCTAACGCTACGCTGCCCCAGGACTTCTTAGTACAACCGAGACACTACTGATCAGCCACAGTATTGCTTAAGTGCACCGGACAATCCAGGTGGGAACATTCTAATTATCTAATTCTATCTCAACGACATTGTGAATGCACGGAAGCTCCCAGAAGCTCACTCATGAAGTTTTAACCGTTAAACTTTGGCACAAACTCTCATGTTCAGTTCTGTGACTGCATGTGTGAACATTACACAATTAGACCTAATGAACTCTATTATATCTGCTTATAATGTGTAAGAAAATTACACACACACACGCATATCCACAGTCCGCTGTAAGTTCTTTTTTTAATCCAATTAAAGCCATTAGGGAGTTAGTTATTTTGTGCTTTCATGTCATACGGTCATGGCAGAGTTTTAATCACGTAATGGGGGGCTGTCTGATGTGTTTTAGTTGAGAAACTATTTTCCTGGTCACATATACTTATTGCTTTTATGATTAAAGTGAGGGTTGATTAGTATGTTGAGTCTCTGGTTTAGTTGGGGGCAGGTACTTACATTCTCTGGTGCTAATTACCAAGGCATATCAATGCTTCGTAGCTGTGATTTATCGGATTACCTTGTTAATTATATTTATACATATATATATATAGTTGTGCATTCATTTACTCCAGTTGAAATGGGTTTATGAGGGATTTAGTACTGAAATGAGGGATGTTGTGTATGTGCTTGTGTGTGTAATCTTAATATATTTTGCTGGGGGAATATGTTATAAATTAAAAGATCATAAATGTGCTTACCAAGATAAAAAGGCTAGCCTATTTGAAGTCTATACAACACTTATGGATTAGTGATTTGCTGTTTGGTGAATAATATTATTGCAACCATTAACTTAAACATAATGTGGCAGGATTTTTGCAATTTATGTTAATATTCAATTCACTCACATTTTATGCCATTAAGAATATTAATTGATATATATATAATCCTGCAGTTAATTTTGTGCTTGTTCAATCTACAACTTGTCATCTCATGTAAGAGTTAGCATGCTTAATAAAGTATACGCTTGTTGGTTAACAGACTTTTTCATTTGCAAGTCCTGTCATTCACCTGGGGGGACATGTCTGTAATTGTAATTGGGCCTTGCACACTTTTGATTCCTCTAGGTTCACCACCTAGTTCTAAATATGATGTCTCTCCCCTTTACAAAAAAAAAACTTAATAAAAATAAAATAAAATAAAAATTCAAAAAATTACAAAAAAAAACTTATAAAATAAAAGGGGGGTTTCAAATGGTAGATCAGAGCGTGGTTATGATTCTAGGTAGGTAGTAGGTATTATTTCTGCCTTATTTTCTTTCTTTTGAACTTGGGAAGTTGTAGAATCTGGGGACTTGCATTTATTTTCTTAAATGAAACTTGGTATGGCTACAGGCATGTCAGCTGGTGTTGGGACTTGCAAATTATTTCAAATTAGTTTTAATTGGAATCCAAGTGTTGCTAGAAAAGTTAATGGTAGTGTAACGATTTAATAGAATGAATAATCAGAAAATAACATATTTTATAAAATGAATAAGGGGTTGATGAAGTTTAAAATGATTTAATATGTGTTAGTGTTTAAGTAATTATCTTGTGATGTTGAGTGTAAGATGGATTTATAAAAGGGGTTATAAGCAGGTGATTGATTGTTTTTTTTTAAATGAGTGAGAGCTGATCGATTTCACTTGGGCATACCCTGGAGCTCAACCAGATTTTGGACGTGATGAGGGCCGTCAGTACTTGTTGATTTTGATTGTGATTTGTCTCATGGATTAGACAACGTGTTTTATAGCATCCCCGTTATATAGTACTTGTTTATTGAGGGCGTTGCGTTGCGGTATCGTGTATTCTGAATGCGGTCATGGTCCGACCAAATGTCATGGACGTGATAGTCTTATATTTTCGATTACATTGAATTTTATGTGTATTTTGTGGATTGTATTTAGTGAGTCAGTTTTGTTGTTTTGTGTCGTGTTCTCTTCTGGGCATTTTGCATGGCTGTTTCTCTGCTTTTATGACACCCATCTCGTCGTATCGCTAGAGCATTCTGGAGCCACTTGTATGATCAAGTTCTTCCTGTCGTTCTCTTTAATTGTTGCTTTTACGTGGTGTGTGTAGATTGCGCGGTCATGTCCACTTCTGTGAATGTGGACTTGTTTGTGAAAGATGAGCTCGAGTGGGAGGTCCGGTTCCGGGGACGGAAGCCGCAGGAGACTGTTGTTTCATTAAGGAAGCAACTCCGTGAGGCTCTTGCCTCCGGTGAGGCACCGAGTGGGAGAGTGTTACTCACGGATGTCACAGCCGAGGTGGAGCTGTGTACGGAAAAATTTTCTGAACTGCGAGATTTGGCCGAAGGCCTGCAGTCGGCGGCGCCCGCCTCTACTGCTAGACAGAGGGTACGCCAACGTTTACAACATGTTTTATGTCGATTACAGAACGCTGAATCACAAGCTACCACCTCGGAATTAGAAAAAAATGTTGTCACTCTTAGGGAGCAAGTGGCGATGGCCTTGCGAGAGTTCTCTCTCGGCCAGCGTCGCCCCGTAGATGCGAATTCCGGCTCTTCTTCTTCTTCTTCTGTTGAGACGGCAGCCAGGTTGGAACCCCCTGCGCATGTTCCTGCCTTTTCGGGAATGGCTGCAGCGAGCTATCACAAGCTCCCTAACCCACTGTCGGAAGTCATTCAGCGTCTCCCGATTGTGGATGGTCTGGATCTTGAGGCGCTTTTGAAATTCTTGCACATATTTTTTCAGTTGGCAGATTTCCCTGGGCTGTCGGAGCGGACCTTGCTTGAGCTCATTTACCCGTACTGTCGGGGATCTATGGCTGAGCGCCTGACGAGCACCCTTCGGGATGGTGGTGGCATTGACCATTTTCATCGGGAAGTCCTGGACGCTTTTATACCGGGAAGGTTGCGCGATCAGTTACGTCATAAACATTTTTATAGAGTCCAAGCAAGTGGGGAGGCCCTTGCTCATTTCATTTCTAGTGTTAAGGACGCGGCCCGGATCCTGAGGCTGGGGTTGTCTGAATCTGATATTATTCACACTATTCTGGAGGGCGTGACGCCGCAGGAACGGTCACGCTTGGTATTTGCCGTACGTCCCCAAAGTTTTATCGATTTGGACCGGCTATGCGCCGTGTCAAAGACTATACAAGGTAATGACGATATTAGAGCCCACGAGGCTAGGAGGTGTTCCGATCGCCATGTTGTAGAGCGACGTGTTGGGCAGCCCGGGTCTTGGGGTCCTCGGCCTGCGCCTGTTCAGAGCTGTGAGGTGCGAGAATTATTTTGTTCCAGGTTTCATAGATCCGGTCACGTTGCGCGTTATTGTTCCGATTCTAGACAGCGTCAGGGGACTTCCCGAAAAGGTAACTATTCAAAAAACGTAAGCTCTCGGGGAAGATAAGTCGGGAGTGGTCTTCCCCGTTAGGTCATTCTGTTCCAGTTTCACTTAACCCCAGGCGGGTAGTAAGTCCCGGATCATCTGGCTCCAAGGTCCTGCGAACTGTCTCCAACTGCAGTTCAGTATGCCCCTTCCTGTTGGTCGAGTTGAAAAAGGGTCAGCTCAGAGCCTTGGTTGACTCTGGATCTGCCCGATCCATAATTTCATCTAGAGTATGTGAGGACCTTGAAAAACAGGGCTTACTAATAGGGTCGGATCGGTCTTCCGTGGTATGCTGGACTGCATCGCGGGAAATTCTGCCCATCTCCCGGGTGGTTTCCCTAAAGATTAAAATCGAGTGTTTTTCATGGGTGTGGCGATTTTTGGTTTCTCCGGCTCTGGGAGTCGACTGTATAGTGGGTGCCGATTTCATCTCCAAGAGTGGTCTCGTTTTAGACATTCAAGGGCACCACTGTTATTTTAAATTCAATCGGGAAGTTGTCATTCCTTTCCTTGGGTACCAGGGAGCTAAGGGAGGTATCCAGGAGGTTGTGTGTCCCGATTCAGAAAGAGATCATCTCACTCCGTCCCAGAAGCTTGCCTTAGATCATTTGTGTGAGCAGTTCCCCACTGTATTAACTCCCAACTTGGAGCTCACACATCTTTTGGAGTATAAGATCCGGTTAACGGATTCCGCTGCGGTACGTTCACACCCATACAAGTTCGCTCCTCCAAAGATGGATGTTCTAAGAGAGAAGGTTCAAGAATTGCTTAAACAAGGGGTCATTGAACATTCCAATTCTAGTTATGCCAGTCCAGCATTTCTGGTGCCCAAGCCTGGGGGTAAACAGCGCATGGTCATAGACTATCGCAAACTAAATGCTAACATCGAGGTGGATTCAGTTCCTCTTCCTGATTTACATTCTGCTTTCGATTGGTTTAGTGGGGCCAGATATTTCACCATCTTTGACCTCAATGCCGCTTATCATCAGATTCCTCTGTCTAAGGAAAGCCGTCCTTATACGGCATTCTGCGTGCCATGGAATCTTTATCAGTATACTAGAGTACCCATGGGTCTGGCTGTGGGGGCCCAAACCCTCACGCGACTACTTGACACTGTATTCCATGACGTGAAATTTAAGTTCATCTTCAATTATCTTGACGACCTCTTAGTCTACAGCAAAACGTTCGAGGAGCATCTGTGTCACTTGAGAGAGGTGATGTGCCGGTTGAAGAGTGCTGGCCTCACTATCAATCCAGACAAGGTCAAATTTGCACAACAGAGTATTTCGTTTTTGGGGCATCTCGTCTCATATGGGGGTGTGACGGTCGACCCGGAGAGGACACAAGGCATCCGAGATTTTCCTCCCCCTAGGGATGCGAAGGGTGTTGCCAGGTTTGTTGGCATGGTCAATTTTTATCGTAGATTTATCCCTAATGCCGCGGAGATTGCCGTCCCTTTAAACGAACTCAGAAAAAAGGTACCAAATTTGTATGGGGAGAGAGGCAACAGCGGGCCTTTGATACCCTCAAGGAGGCGATCGTCTCCCCCCCTGTGTTGCGGATGCCTGACTTTTCTAAAACGTTCATTTTGCAAACGGACGCGAGTTCTGTTGCGCTCGGGGCGGTTCTGTCCCAGGAAGTTGATGGTGCTAGGCAGCCAGTGGCATTTATATCCCGGACCTTGACCCAACAAGAAAGGAAGTCTTCAGTGTATGAACTAGAGTGTCTTGCTGTCGTGTACGCTCTAGATAAGTTCAGGCGTTTCCTGGAACACGCTGAGTTCCTGCTTGAGACCGATAATCAGGCTCTCTCATGGCTTCTCGCTCATCCCCGGCAGCTGGGTAAAATAGGACGTTGGGTGGTCAAGATCTCATCCTTTAAATTCAAGGTGCAACACATCAGGGGAACACAAAATGTTGTTGCAGACGCCTTGTCACGTATGTTCTCCCAACCCAGCGAAGCCCATTCTGAGCAACCCTGTTCCGTTCTGCTGGATTTTCCTTTAGCTTTTACTGATGTGTTACCCCATCAGTTAAATGATGAAGAGTTGGGTCCGATCATCCAACACCTAAAAGAGGGTAACGTACAGGCCCCATATTTTCTGTCCAAGGGCGTCCTGTGCTGCCGAGAACGAAAAGGACCTGCCCCGAAGGTTGTGCTGCCTAGCAAGCTCGTGCCCATGGTCTTCAGCTACTATCATGATTCCCCAATAGGTGGCCATAAGGGAATTTCGAAGACCATTTCCAGTATTAGGAGGCATTTCATCTGGAAGGGCATGGATAGGGACATCGCGGCTCGTGTGAAAGCATGTCATCTCTGTGGCTTGAGTAAGCCTGCTCAAAACACTAAATTGGGTTTATTGTCATCCGATGTGGCGAGCAAACCGATGGAGAAGTTATTCATAGACTACGTGGGACCTTTCCCTCGTAGCAAGTCAGGTAATGCTTACCTACTTGTTTGCGTGGATGCTTTTTCCAAGTTTGTCTGGCTACTGCCCTTACGACAGGCAAACACTCGCTCAACGATCTTTATG
Source organism: Magicicada septendecula (assembly GCA_034769895.1). Lineage (NCBI taxonomy): Eukaryota > Metazoa > Arthropoda > Insecta > Hemiptera > Cicadidae > Magicicada > Magicicada septendecula. Next base: position 265,413,939 of record CM068372.1, read on the forward strand.
CTACAGACCCATGTCTTTCAGCATTTCGGTTTTCCGTCCACCATTGTCTCTGACAATGGACCACAGTTTATTTCGAATGATTTCCGGCGAATGTGTTTCGCTAACGGCATCAAACATGTGACCACTTCCCCGTACTACCCTCAACCGTTCCACGCGGAGAGATTTAACCGGAATCTCCGTTCAGCTCTTATCGCCTACCATGCTGAACAACAAGATTGCTGGGACCTAAATTTAAAGTGGTTGCAATTGGCATTTAACACGGCCCTACACGAGAGTCACAAGGCCGTACCCTTTGAAGTCATGTTTGGTTTCTCGCCGAGTTTGCCATTAGACAATTTGTGGCACATTGACGATCTTCTACCTAACGATCCGGAGGTCACGACTGTGGACAGATGGCGGGAGGTCCGGAGGAATTTGCTTCGTGCGCACGAACGCGTCCGTAGTCGCTACAATCAGGGGCGAATTCCAAACCCATTTAAGATTGGCGACTTGGTCTACTGCCAGAGCCATCCGATTAGCTCAGCCATAGATAGGAGGGCCGCTAAACTGTTATCGTTGGTCAGGACCATACCGCATTCTTCGGTTTGTGTCGCCCGTTACGGTGAAATTGGGTGATCACGGAGGGGATGTTGAGAGAGTAACCACTCATATTTCAAAGCTAAAGTTTTGCCATAAGGCATGAGTGAGTGGTGACAGTTTTGTCCCATAAAAAGGGGGGAATACTATTTGGGTTCCTGGATCTCAGTTATTAGATTTGGGAGGCCTTGGTGGTCGGTACTCAGAGCTGGCGCCAGCGATTCTTCTCTTTCTCCTGTTCTATTCTGTTCCTTATATCTGCATGCGGACCAGGGCCCGGCGAGCATGCAGGACTCACACTTACATCTTCTCTTTCAGACACACACTCACTGACTCACACCTCTTCCTTCTGCTTTTTCGTTTTCCTGTGTTACTGAACTCACCAAGAGCGATTTAGAATCTGAGATTTTTCCAGGTTTCCCGCAGCCGTCGTGCTTGAGTACTGGTTAGTTTTGGGTCAACCATGTTGCCCTTTTGGGGTGAGGGTGTGCCGTACTGGGTTTGGCATCGTAGGTTAAATGTTTTTAAAACGAGCGGCTTTGACGTCACGCACGGCCACGGCACCTCGTCGTCGTCCGGCTATGCACACTGTTGTTGTGTAGCTACGAAATTCAGTTGGCGCGTCCAGCTGTTTTTGTGCATTCCTGCATCGAGAGTTTTCTTGGGTAGACAGACACATTAAATCTGTCTCATTTCTATTCGAACCCTCAACCTGGTCATCTGCTCTCGACTGGCGGCACTCTTCAGTTCAGGACTTCGTCGACTTTCTCTATGGTTGGCTGAATAAAGTTCTGCTCCAGGTATGTACAAGTTGACTGGTTCTAAAAATATTCTAACCTCAAATATATTTTTGTGTTTCACCTTCTATTATAAACTATACTTGTGTGTGTGCGTGTATATCAGTTTTCAATTTCGGCATAACGCAATTTAAGCTTAACTTAATATGAATGTAAATGTTGCGGGTCAAATTGACTTCAGTACAGAAAATGATAATGCATCTTGCACTCAGCTGTTGTTGTTTTGTGTCATTAATAATTATGAAATACTCAGTTAATTAATTTGAACATTTTCAACGAAATACTTAAAACGTAATTGGTAGATGAGTGAAATAAGTCACAGCTGGGGAGTTTAATACTGATTAATACGAATTAGTGGCGATGTGTGTGTGGGCTGCTGATGTTTAAAGTGGTGTTAGAAATTTAATGTGGACGGCCTATGTGGCGAGATCATTTCCTTATGACACCCTATACAACTTATTACATGTCGCAGGTGCTCGAACAAGGGCGAGATGGGTGTCGGGTGTGACGACCAACTGTCCACCCTCCTGGCAGAGACGATCCTTTAGCCACGATTTGCCATCAGTCGAGATCTACCGTTCAGACACACTTCTAACGCTACGCTGCCCCAGGACTTCTTAGTACAACCGAGACACTACTGATCAGCCACAGTATTGCTTAAGTGCACCGGACAATCCAGGTGGGAACATTCTAATTATCTAATTCTATCTCAACGACATTGTGAATGCACGGAAGCTCCCAGAAGCTCACTCATGAAGTTTTAACCGTTAAACTTTGGCACAAACTCTCATGTTCAGTTCTGTGACTGCATGTGTGAACATTACACAATTAGACCTAATGAACTCTATTATATCTGCTTATAATGTGTAAGAAAATTACACACACACACGCATATCCACAGTCCGCTGTAAGTTCTTTTTTTAATCCAATTAAAGCCATTAGGGAGTTAGTTATTTTGTGCTTTCATGTCATACGGTCATGGCAGAGTTTTAATCACGTAATGGGGGGCTGTCTGATGTGTTTTAGTTGAGAAACTATTTTCCTGGTCACATATACTTATTGCTTTTATGATTAAAGTGAGGGTTGATTAGTATGTTGAGTCTCTGGTTTAGTTGGGGGCAGGTACTTACATTCTCTGGTGCTAATTACCAAGGCATATCAATGCTTCGTAGCTGTGATTTATCGGATTACCTTGTTAATTATATTTATACATATATATATATAGTTGTGCATTCATTTACTCCAGTTGAAATGGGTTTATGAGGGATTTAGTACTGAAATGAGGGATGTTGTGTATGTGCTTGTGTGTGTAATCTTAATATATTTTGCTGGGGGAATATGTTATAAATTAAAAGATCATAAATGTGCTTACCAAGATAAAAAGTCTAGCCTATTTGAAGTCTATACAACACTTATGGATTAGTGATTTGCTGTTTGGTGAATAATATTATTGCAACCATTAACTTAAACATAATGTGGCAGGATTTTTGCAATTTATGTTAATATTCAATTCACTCACATTTTATGCCATTAAGAATATTAATTGATATATATATAATCCTGCAGTTAATTTTGTGCTTGTTCAATCTACAACTTGTCATCTCATGTAAGAGTTAGCATGCTTAATAAAGTATACGCTTGTTGGTTAACAGACTTTTTCATTTGCAAGTCCTGTCATTCACCTGGGGGGACATGTCTGTAATTGTAATTGGGCCTTGCACACTTTTGATTCCTCTAGGTTCACCACCTAGTTCTAAATATGATGTCTCTCCCCTTTACAAAAAAAAAACTTAATAAAAATAAAATAAAATAAAAATTCAAAAAATTACAAAAAAAAACTTATAAAATAAAAGGGGGGTTTCAAATGGTAGATCAGAGCGTGGTTATGATTCTAGGTAGGTAGTAGGTATTATTTCTGCCTTATTTTCTTTCTTTTGAACTTGGGAAGTTGTAGAATCTGGGGACTTGCATTTATTTTCTTAAATGAAACTTGGTATGGCTACAGGCATGTCAGCTGGTGTTGGGACTTGCAAATTATTTCAAATTAGTTTTAATTGGAATCCAAGTGTTGCTAGAAAAGTTAATGGTAGTGTAACGATTTAATAGAATGAATAATCAGAAAATAACATATTTTATAAAATGAATAAGGGGTTGATGAAGTTTAAAATGATTTAATATGTGTTAGTGTTTAAGTAATTATCTTGTGATGTTGAGTGTAAGATGGATTTATAAAAGGGGTTATAAGCAGGTGATTGATTGTTTTTTTTTAAATGAGTGAGAGCTGATCGATTTCACTTGGGCATACCCTGGAGCTCAACCAGATTTTGGACGTGATGAGGGCCGTCAGTACTTGTTGATTTTGATTGTGATTTGTCTCATGGATTAGACAACGTGTTTTATAGCATCCCCGTTATATAGTACTTGTTTATTGAGGGCGTTGCGTTGCGGTATCGTGTATTCTGAATGCGGTCATGGTCCGACCAAATGTCATGGACGTGATAGTCTTATATTTTCGATTACATTGAATTTTATGTGTATTTTGTGGATTGTATTTAGTGAGTCAGTTTTGTTGTTTTGTGTCGTGTTCTCTTCTGGGCATTTTGCATGGCTGTTTCTCTGCTTTTATGACACCCATCTCGTCGTATCGCTAGAGCATTCTGGAGCCACTTGTATGATCAAGTTCTTCCTGTCGTTCTCTTTAATTGTTGCTTTTACGTGGTGTGTGTAGATTGCGCGGTCATGTCCACTTCTGTGAATGTGGACTTGTTTGTGAAAGATGAGCTCGAGTGGGAGGTCCGGTTCCGGGGACGGAAGCCGCAGGAGACTGTTGTTTCATTAAGGAAGCAACTCCGTGAGGCTCTTGCCTCCGGTGAGGCACCGAGTGGGAGAGTGTTACTCACGGATGTCACAGCCGAGGTGGAGCTGTGTACGGAAAAATTTTCTGAACTGCGAGATTTGGCCGAAGGCCTGCAGTCGGCGGCGCCCGCCTCTACTGCTAGACAGAGGGTACGCCAACGTTTACAACATGTTTTATGTCGATTACAGAACGCTGAATCACAAGCTACCACCTCGGAATTAGAAAAAAATGTTGTCACTCTTAGGGAGCAAGTGGCGATGGCCTTGCGAGAGTTCTCTCTCGGCCAGCGTCGCCCCGTAGATGCGAATTCCGGCTCTTCTTCTTCTTCTTCTGTTGAGACGGCAGCCAGGTTGGAACCCCCTGCGCATGTTCCTGCCTTTTCGGGAATGGCTGCAGCGAGCTATCACAAGCTCCCTAACCCACTGTCGGAAGTCATTCAGCGTCTCCCGATTGTGGATGGTCTGGATCTTGAGGCGCTTTTGAAATTCTTGCACATATTTTTTCAGTTGGCAGATTTCCCTGGGCTGTCGGAGCGGACCTTGCTTGAGCTCATTTACCCGTACTGTCGGGGATCTATGGCTGAGCGCCTGACGAGCACCCTTCGGGATGGTGGTGGCATTGACCATTTTCATCGGGAAGTCCTGGACGCTTTTATACCGGGAAGGTTGCGCGATCAGTTACGTCATAAACATTTTTATAGAGTCCAAGCAAGTGGGGAGGCCCTTGCTCATTTCATTTCTAGTGTTAAGGACGCGGCCCGGATCCTGAGGCTGGGGTTGTCTGAATCTGATATTATTCACACTATTCTGGAGGGCGTGACGCCGCAGGAACGGTCACGCTTGGTATTTGCCGTACGTCCCCAAAATTTTATCGATTTGGACCGGCTATGCGCCGTGTCAAAGACTATACAAGGTAATGACGATATTAGAGCCCACGAGGCTAGGAGGTGTTCCGATCGCCATGTTGTAGAGCGACGTATTGGGCAGCCCGGGTCTTGGGGTCCTCGGCCTGCGCCTGTTCAGAGCTGTGAGGTGCGAGAATTATTTTGTTCCAGGTGTCATAGATCCGGTCACGTTGCGCGTTATTGTTCCGATTCTAGACAGCGTCAGGGGACTTCCCGAAAAGGTAACTATTCAAAAAACGTAAGCTCTCGGGGAAGATAAGTCGGGAGTGGTCTTCCCCGTTAGGTCATTCTGTTCCAGTTTCACTTAACACCAGGCGGGTAGTAAGTCCCGGATCATCTGGCTCCAAGGTCCTGCGAACTGTCTCCAACTGCAGTTCAGTATGCCCCTTCCTGTTGGTCGAGTTGAAAAAGGGTCAGCTCAGAGCCTTGGTTGACTCTGGATCTGCCCGATCCATAATTTCATCTAGAGTATGTGAGGACCTTGAAAAACAGGGCTTACTAATAGGGTCGGATCGGTCTTCCGTGGTATGCTGGACTGCATCGCGGGAAATTCTGCCCATCTCCCGGGTGGTTTCCCTAAAGATTAAAATCGAGTGTTTTTCATGGGTGTGGCGATTTTTGGTTTCTCCGGCTCTGGGAGTCGACTGTATAGTGGGTGCCGATTTCATCTCCAAGAGTGGTCTCGTTTTAGACATTCAAGGGCACCACTGTTATTTTAAATTCAGTCGGGAAGTTGTCATTCCTTTCCTTGGGTACCAGGGAGCTAAGGGAGGTATCCAAGAGGTTGTGTGTCCCGATTCAGAAAGAGATCATCTCACTCCGTCCCAGAAGCTTGCCTTAGATCATTTGTGTGAGCAGTTCCCCACTGTATTAACTCCCAACTTGGGGCTCACACATCTTTTGGAGTATAAGATCCGGTTAACGGATTCCGCTGCGGTACGTTCACACCCATACAAGTTCCCTCCTCCAAAGATGGATGTTCTAAGAGAGAAGGTTCAAGAATTGCTTAAACAAGGGGTCATTGAACCTTCCAATTCTAGTTATGCCAGTCCAGCATTTCTGGTGCCCAAGCCTGGGGGTAAACAGCGCATGGTCATAGACTATCGCAAACTAAATGCTAACATCGAGGTGGATTCAGTTCCTCTTCCTGATTTACATTCTGCTTTCGATTGGTTTAGTGGGGCCAGATATTTCACCATCTTTGACCTCAATGCCGCTTATCATCAGATTCCTCTGTCTAAGGAAAGCCGTCCTTATACGGCATTCTGCGTGCCGTATAAGTATCTTTATCAGTATACTAGAGTACCCATGGGTCTGGCTGTGGGGGCCCAAACCCTCACGCGACTACTTGACACTGTATTCCATGACGTGAAATTTAAGTTCATCTTCAATTATCTTGACGACCTCTTAGTCTACAGCAAAACGTTCGAGGAGCATCTGTGTCACCTGAGAGAGGTGATGTGCCGGTTGAAGAGTGCTGGCCTCACTATCAATCCAGACAAGGTCAAATTTGCACAACAGAGTATTTCGTTTTTGGGGCATCTCGTCTCATATGGGGGTGTGACGGTCGACCCGGAGAGGACACAAGGCATCCGAGATTTTCCTCCCCCTAGGGATGCGAAGGGTGTTGCCAGGTTTGTTGGCATGGTCAATTTTTATCGTAGATTTATCCCTAATGCCGCGGAGATTGCCGTCCCTTTAAACGAACTCAGAAAAAAGGTACCAAATTTGTATGGGGAGAGAGGCAACAGCGGGCCTTTGATACCCTCAAGGAGGCGATCGTCTCCCCCCCTGTGTTGCGGATGCCTGACTTTTCTAAAACGTTCATTTTGCAAACGGACGCGAGTTCTGTTGCGCTCGGGGCGGTTCTGTCCCAGGAAGTTGATGGTGCTAGGCAGCCAGTGGCATTTATATCCCGGACCTTGACCCAACAAGAAAGGAAGTCTTCAGTGTATGAACTAGAGTGTCTTGCTGTCGTGTACGCTCTAGATAAGTTCAGGCGTTTCCTGGAACACGCTGAGTTCCTGCTTGAGACCGATAATCAGGCTCTCTCATGGCTTCTCGCTCATCCCCGGCAGCTGGGTAAAATAGGACGTTGGGTGGTCAAGATCTCATCCTTTAAATTCAAGGTGCAACACATCAGGGGAACACAAAATGTTGTTGCAGACGCCTTGTCACGTATGTTCTCCCAACCCAGCGAAGCCCATTCTGAGCAACCCTGTTCCGTTCTGCTGGATTTTCCTTTAGCTTTTACTGATGTGTTACCCCATCAGTTAAATGATGAAGAGTTGGGTCCGATCATCCAACACCTAAAAGAGGGTAACGTACAGGCCCCATATTTTCTGTCCAAGGGCGTCCTGTGCTGCCGAGAACGAAAAGGACGTGCCCCGAAGGTTGTGCTGCCTAGCAAGCTCGTGCCCATGGTCTTCAGCTACTATCATGATTCCCCAATAGGTGGCCATAAGGGAATTTCGAAGACCATTTCCAGTATTAGGAGGCATTTCATCTGGAAGGGCATGGATAGGGACATCGCGGCTCGTGTGAAAGCATGTCATCTCTGTGGCTTGAGTAAGCCTGCTCAAAACACTAAATTGGGTTTATTGTCATCCGATGTGGCGAGCAAACCGATGGAGAAGTTATTCATAGACTACGTGGGACCTTTCCCTCGTAGCAAGTCAGGTAATGCTTACCTACTTGTTTGCGTGGATGCTTTTTCCAAGTTTGTCTGGCTACTGCCCTTACGACAGGCAAACACTCGCTCAACTATCTTTATGCTACAGACCCATGTCTTTCAGCATTTCGGTTTTCCGTCCACCATTGTCTCTGACAATGGACCACAGTTTATTTCGAATGATTTCCGGCGAATGTGTTTCGCTAACGGCATCAAACATGTGACCACTTCCCCGTACTACCCTCAACCGTTCCACGCGGAGAGATTTAACCGGAATCTCCGTTCAGCTCTTATCGCCTACCATGCTGAACAACAAGATTGCTGGGACCTAAATTTAAAGTGGTTGCAATTGGCATTTAACACGGCCCTACACGAGAGTCACAAGGCCGTACCCTTTGAAGTCATGTTTGGTTTCTCGCCGAGTTTGCCATTAGACAATTTGTGGCACATTGACGATCTTCTACCTAACGATCCGGAGGTCACGACTGTGGACAGATGGCGGGAGGTCCGGAGGAATTTGCTTCGTGCGCACGAACGCGTCCGTAGTCGCTACAATCAGGGGCGAATTCCAAACCCATTTAAGATTGGCGACTTGGTCTACTGCCAGAGCCATCCGATTAGCTCAGCCATAGATAGGAGGGCCGCTAAACTGTTATCGTTGGTCAGGACCATACCGCATTCTTCGGTTTGTGTCGCCCGTTACGGTGAAATTGGGTGATCACGGAGGGGATGTTGAGAGAGTAACCACTCATATTTCAAAGCTAAAGTTTTGCCATAAGGCATGAGTGAGTGGTGACAGTTTTGTCCCATAAAAAGGGGGGAATACTATTTGGGTTCCTGGATCTCAGTTATTAGATTTGGGAGGCCTTGGTGGTCGGTACTCAGAGCTGGCGCCAGCGATTCTTCTCTTTCTCCTGTTCTATTCTGTTCCTTATATCTGCATGCGGACCAGGGCCCGGCGAGCATGCAGGACTCACACTTACATCTTCTCTTTCAGACACACACTCACTGACTCACACCTCTTCCTTCTGCTTTTTCGTTTTCCTGTGTTACTGAACTCACCAAGAGCGATTTAGAATCACAGATTTTTCCAGGTTTCCCGCAGCCGTCGTGCTTGAGTACTGGTTAGTTTTGGGTCAACCATGTTGCCCTTTTGGGGTGAGGGTGTGCCGTACTGGGTTTGGCATCGTAGGCTAAGTGTTTTTAAAACGAGCGGCTTTGACGTCACGCACGGCCACGGCACCTCGTCGTCGTCCGGCTATGCACACTGTTGTTGTGTAGCTACGAAATTCAGTTGGCGCGTCCAGCTGTTTTTGTGCATTCCTGCATCGAGAGTTTTCTTGGGTAGACAGACACATTAAATCTGTCTCATTTCTATTCGAACCCTCAACCTGGTCATCTGCTCTCGACTGGCGGCACTCTTCAGTTCAGGACTTCGTCGACTTTCTCTATGGTTGGCTGAATAAAGTTCTGCTCCAGGTATGTGCAAGTTGACTGGTTCTAAAAATATTCTAACCTCAAATATATTTTTGTGTTTCACCTTCTATTATAAACTATACTTGTGTGTGTGCGTGTATATCAGTTTTCAATTTCGGCATAACGCAATTTAAGCTTAACTTAATATGAATGTAAATGTTGCGGGTCAAATTGACTTCAGTACAGAAAATGATAATGCATCTTGCACTCAGCTGTTGTTGTTTTGTGTCATTAATAATTATGAAATACTCAGTTAATTAATTTGAACATTTTCAACGAAATACTTAAAACGTAATTGGTAGATGAGTGAAATAAGTCACAGCTGGGGAGTTTAATACTGATTAATACGAATTAGTGGCGATGTGTGTGTGGGCTGTTGATGTTTAAAGTGGTGTTAGAAATTTAATGTGGACGGCCTATGTGGCGAGATCATTTCCTTATGACACCCTATACAACTTATTACATGTCGCAGGTGCTCGAACAAGGGCGAGATGGGTGTCGGGTGTGACGACCAACTGTCCACCCTCCTGGCAGAGACGATCCTTTAGCCACGATTTGCCATCAGTCGAGATCTACCGTTCAGACACACTTCTAACGCTACGCTGCCCCAGGACTTCTTAGTACAACCGAGACACTACTGATCAGCCACAGTATTGCTTAAGTGCACCGGACAATCCAGGTGGGAACATTCTAATTATCTAATTCTATCTCAACGACATTGTGAATGCACGGAAGCTCCCAGAAGCTCACTCATGAAGTTTTAACCGTTAAACTTTGGCACAAACTCTCATGTTCAGTTCTGTGACTGCATGTGTGAACATTACACAATTAGACCTAATGAACTCTATTATATCTGCTTATAATGTGTAAGAAAATTACACACACACACGCATATCCACAGTCCGCTGTAAGTTCTTTTTTTAATCCAATTAAAGCCATTAGGGAGTTAGTTATTTTGTGCTTTCATGTCATACGGTCATGGCAGAGTTTTAATCACGTAATGGGGGGCTGTCTGATGTGTTTTAGTTGAGAAACTATTTTCCTGGTCACATATACTTATTGCTTTTATGATTAAAGTGAGGGTTGATTAGTATGTTGAGTCTCTGGTTTAGTTGGGGGCAGGTACTTACATTCTCTGGTGCTAATTACCAAGGCATATCAATGCTTCGTAGCTGTGATTTATCGGATTACCTTGTTAATTATATTTATACATATATATATATATAGTTGTGCATTCATTTACTCCAGTTGAAATGGGTTTATGAGGGATTTAGTACTGAAATGAGAGATGTTGTGTATGTGCTTGTGTGTGTAATCTTAATATATTTTGCTGGGGGAATATGTTATAAATTAAAAGATCATAAATGTGCTTACCAAGATAAAAAGGCTAGCCTATTTGAAGTCTATACAACACTTATGGATTAGTGATTTGCTGTTTGGTGAATAATATTATTGCAACCATTAACTTAAACATAATGTGGCAGGATTTTTGCAATTTATGTTAATATTCAATTCACTCACATTTTATGCCATTAAGAATATTAATTGATATATATATAATCCTGCAGTTAATTTTGTGCTTGTTCAATCTACAACTTGTCATCTCATGTAAGAGTTAGCATGCTTAATAAAGTATACGCTTGTTGGTTAACAGACTTTTTCATTTGCAAGTCCTGTCATTCACCTGGGGGGACATGTCTGTAATTGTAATTGGGCCTTGCACACTTTTGATTCCTCTAGGTTCACCACCTAGTTCTAAATATGATGTCTCTCCCCTTTACAAAAAAAAAACTTAATAAAAATAAAATAAAATAAAAATTCAAAAAATTACAAAAAAAAACTTATAAAATAAAAGGGGGGTTTCAAATGGTAGATCAGAGCGTGGTTATGATTCTAGGTAGGTAGTAGGTATTATTTCTGCCTTATTTTCTTTCTTTTGAACTTGGGAAGTTGTAGAATCTGGGGACTTGCATTTATTTTCTTAAATGAAACTTGGTATGGCTACAGGCATGTCAGCTGGTGTTGGGACTTGCAAATTATTTCAAATTAGTTTTAATTGGAATCCAAGTGTTGCTAGAAAAGTTAATGGTAGTGTAACGATTTAATAGAATGAATAATCAGAAAATAACATATTTTATAAAATGAATAAGGGGTTGATGAAGTTTAAAATGATTTAATATGTGTTAGTGTTTAAGTAATTATCTTGTGATGTTGAGTGTAAGATGGATTTATAAAAGGGGTTATAAGCAGGTGATTGATTGTTTTTTTTTAAATGAGTGAGAGCTGATCGATTTCACTTGGGCATACCCTGGAGCTCAACCAGATTTTGGACGTGATGAGGGCCGTCAGTACTTGTTGATTTTGATTGTGATTTGTCTCATGGATTAGACAACGTGTTTTATAGCATCCCCGTTATATAGTACTTGTTTATTGAGGGCGTTGCGTTGCGGTATCGTGTATTCTGAATGCGGTCATGGTCCGACCAAATGTCATGGACGTGATAGTCTTATATTTTCGATTACATTGAATTTTATGTGTATTTTGTGGATTGTATTTAGTGAGTCAGTTTTGTTGTTTTGTGTCGTGTTCTCTTCTGGGCATTTTGCATGGCTGTTTCTCTGCTTTTATGACACCCATCTCGTCGTATCGCTAGAGCATTCTGGAGCCACTTGTATGATCAAGTTCTTCCTGTCGTTCTCTTTAATTGTTGCTTTTACGTGGTGTGTGTAGATTGCGCGGTCATGTCCACTTCTGTGAATGTGGACTTGTTTGTGAAAGATGAGCTCGAGTGGGAGGTCCGGTTCCGGGGACGGAAGCCGCAGGAGACTGTTGTTTCATTAAGGAAGCAACTCCGTGAGGCTCTTGCCTCCGGTGAGGCACCGAGTGGGAGAGTGTTACTCACGGATGTCACAGCCGAGGTGGAGCTGTGTACGGAAAAATTTTCTGAACTGCGATATTTGGCCGAAGGCCTGCAGTCGGCGGCGCCCGCCTCTACTGCTAGACAGAGGGTACGCCAACGTTTACAACATGTTTTATGTCGATTACAGAACGCTGAATCACAAGCTACCACCTCAGAATTAGAAAAAAATGTTGTCACTCTTAGGGAGCAAGTGGCGATGGCCTTGCGAGAGTTCTCTCTCGGCCAGCGTCGCCCCGTAGATGCGAATTCCGGTTCTTCTTCTTCTTCTGTTGAGACGGCAGCCAGGTTGGAACCCCCTGCGCATGTTCCTGCCTTTTCGGGAATGGCTGCAGCGAGCTATCACAAGCTCCCTAACCCACTGTCGGAAGTCATTCAGCGTCTCCCGATTGTGGATGGTCTGGATCTTGAGGCGCTTTTGAAATTCTTGCACATATTTTTTCAGTTGGCAGATTTCCCTGGGCTGTCGGAGCGGACCTTGCTTGAGCTCATTTACCCGTACTGTCGGGGATCTATGGCTGAGCGCCTGACGAGCACCCTTCGGGATGGTGGTGGCATTGACCATTTTCATCGGGAAGTCCTGGACGCTTTTATACCGGGAAGGTTGCGCGATCAGTTACGTCATAAACATTTTTATAGAGTCCAAGCAAGTGGGGAGGCCCTTGCTCATTTCATTTCTAGTGTTAAGGACGCGGCCCGGATCCTGAGGCTGGGGTTGTCTGAATCTGATATTATTCACACTATTCTGGAGGGCGTGACGCCGCAGGAACGGTCACGCTTGGTATTTGCCGTACGTCCCCAAAGTTTTATCGATTTGGACCGGCTATGCGCCGTGCCAAAGACTATACAAGGTAATGACGATATTAGAGCCCACGAGGCTAGGAGGTGTTCCGATCGCCATGTTGTAGAGCGACGTGTTGGGCAGCCCGGGTCTTGGGGTCCTCGGCCTGCGCCTGTTCAGAGCTGTGAGGTGCGAGAATTATTTTGTTCCAGGTGTCATAGATCCGGTCACGTTGCGCGTTATTGTTCCGATTCTAGACAGCGTCAGGGGACTTCCCGAAAAGGTAACTATTCAAAAAACGTAAGCTCTCGGGGAAGATAAGTCGGGAGTGGTCTTCCCCGTTAGGTCATTCTGTTCCAGTTTCACTTAACCCCAGGCGGGTAGTAAGTCCCGGATCATCTGGCTCCAAGGTCCTGCGAACTGTCTCCAACTACAGTTCAGTATGCCCCTTCCTGTTGGTCGAGTTGAAAAAGGGTCAGCTCAGAGCCTTGGTTGACTCTGGATCTGCCCGATCCATAATTTCATCTAGAGTATGTGAGGACCTTGAAAAACAGGGCTTACTAATAGGGTCGGATCGGTCTTCCGTGGTATGCTGGACTGCATCGCGGGAAATTCTGCCCATCTCCCGGGTGGTTTCCCTAAAGATTAAAATCGAGTGTTTTTCATGGGTGTGGCGATTTTTGGTTTCTCCGGCTCTGGGAGTCGACTGTATAGTGGGTGCCGATTTCATCTCCAAGAGTGGTCTCGTTTCAGACATTCAAGGGCACCACTGTTATTTTAAATTCAATCGGGAAGTTGTCATTCCTTTCCTTGGGTACCAGGGAGCTAAGGGAGGTATCCAGGAGGTTGTGTGTCCCGATTCAGAAAGAGATCATCTCACTCCGTCCCAGAAGCTTGCCTTAGATCATTTGTGTGAGCAGTTCCCCACTGTATTAACTCCCAACTTGGGGCTCACACATCTTTTGGAGTATAAGATCCGATTAACGGATTCCGCTGCGGTACGTTCACACCCATACAAGTTCGCTCCTCCAAAGATGGATGTTCTAAGAGAGAAGGTTCAAGAATTGCTTAAACAAGGGGTCATTGAACCTTCCAATTCTAGTTATGCCAGTCCAGCATTTCTGGTGCCCAAGCCTGGGGGTAAACAGCGCATGGTCATAGACTATCGCAAACTAAATGCTAACATCGAGGTGGATTCAGTTCCTCTTCCTGATTTACATTCTGCTTTCGATTGGTTTAGTGGGGCCAGATATTTCACCATCTTTGACCTCAATGCCGCTTATCATCAGATTCCTCTGTCTAAGGAAAGCCGTCCTTATACGGCATTCTGCGTGCCATGGAATCTTTATCAGTATACTAGAGTACCCATGGGTCTGGCTGTGGGGGCCCAAACCCTCACGCGACTACTTGACACTGTATTCCATGACGTGAAATTTAAGTTCATCTTCAATTATCTTGACGACCTCTTAGTCTACAGCAAAACGTTCGAGGAGCATCTGTGTCACCTGAGAGAGGTGATGTGCCGGTTGAAGAGTGCTGGCCTCACTATCAATCCAGACAAGGTCAAATTTGCACAACAGAGTATTTCGTTTTTGGGGCATCTCGTCTCATATGGGGGTGTGACGGTCGACCCGGAGAGGACACAAGGCATCCGAGATTTTCCTCCCCCTAGGGATGCGAAGGGTGTTGCCAGGTTTGTTGGCATGGTCAATTTTTATCGTAGATTTATCCCTAATGCCGCGGAGATTGCCGTCCCTTTAAACGAACTCAGAAAAAAAGGTACCAAATTTGTATGGGGAGAGAGGCAACAGCGGGCCTTTGATACCCTCAAGGAGGCGATCGTCTCCACCCCTGTGTTGCGGATGCCTGACTTTTCTAAAACGTTCATTTTGCAAACGGACGCGAGTTCTGTTGCGCTCGGGGCGGTTCTGTCCCAGGAAGTTGATGGTGCTAGGCAGCCAGTGGCATTTATATCCCGGACCTTGACCCAACAAGAAAGGAAGTCTTCAGTGTATGAACTAGAGTGTCTTGCTGTCGTGTACGCTCTAGATAAGTTCAGGCGTTTCCTGGAACACGCTGAGTTCCTGCTTGAGACCGATAATCAGGCTCTCTCATGGCTTCTCGCTCATCCCCGGCAGCTGGGTAAAATAGGACGTTGGGTGGTCAAGATCTCATCCTTTAAATTCAAGGTGCAACACATCAGGGGAACACAAAATGTTGTTGCAGACGCCATGTCACGTATGTTCTCCCAACCCAGCGAAGCCCATTCTGAGCAACCCTGTTCCGTTCTGCTGGATTTTCCTTTAGCTTTTACTGATGTGTTACCCCATCAGTTAAATGATGAAGAGTTGGGTCCGATCATCCAACACCTAAAAGAGGGTAACGTACAGGCCCCATATTTTCTGTCCAAGGGCGTCCTGTGCTACCGAGAACGAAAAGGACGTGCCCCGAAGGTTGTGCTGCCTAGCAAGCTCGTGCCCATGGTCTTCAGCTACTATCATGATTCCCCAATAGGTGGCCATAAGGGAATTTCGAAGACCATTTCCAGTATTAGGAGGCATTTCATCTGGAAGGGCATGGATAGGGACATCGCGGCTCGTGTGAAAGCATGTCATCTCTGTGGCTTGAGTAAGCCTGCTCAAAACACTAAATTGGGTTTATTGTCATCCGATGTGGCGAGCAAACCGATGGAGAAGTTATTCATAGACTACGTGGGACCTTTCCCTCGTAGCAAGTCAGGTAATGCTTACCTACTTGTTTGCGTGGATGCTTTTTCCAAGTTTGTCTGGCTACTGCCCTTACGACAGGCAAACACTCGCTCAACTATCTTTATGCTACAGACCCATGTCTTTCAGCATTTCGGTTTTCCGTCCACCATTGTCTCTGACAATGGACCACAGTTTATTTCGAATGATTTCCGGCGAATGTGTTTCGCTAACGGCATCAAACATGTGACCACTTCCCCGTACTATCCTCAACCGTTCCACGCGGAGAGATTTAACCGGAATCTCCGTTCAGCTCTTATCGCCTACCATGCTGAACAACAAGATTGCTGGGACCTAAATTTAAAGTGGTTGCAATTGGCATTTAACACGGCCCTACACGAGAGTCACAAGGCCGTACCCTTTGAAGTCATGTTTGGTTTCTCGCCGAGTTTGCCATTAGACAATTTGTGGCACATTGACGATCTTCTACCTAACGATCCGGAGGTCACGACTGTGGACAGATGGCGGGAGGTCCGGAGGAATTTGCTTCGTGCGCACGAACGCGTCCGTAGTCGCTACAATCAGGGGCGAATTCCAAACCCATTTAAGATTGGCGACTTGGTCTACTGCCAGAGCCATCCGATTAGCTCAGCCATAGATAGGAGGGCCGCTAAACTGTTATCGTTGGTCAGGACCATACCGCATTCTTCGGTTTGTGTCGCCCGTTACGGTGAAATTGGGTGATCCCGGAGGGGATGTTGAGAGAGTAACCACTCATATTTCAAAGCTAAAGTTTTGCCATAAGGCATGAGTGAGTGGTGACAGTTTTGTCCCATAAAAAGGGGGGAATACTATTTGGGTTCCTGGATCTCAGTTATTAGATTTGGGAGGCCTTGGTGGTCGGTATTCAGAGCTGGCGCCAGCGATTCTTCTCTTTCTCCTGTTCTATTCTGTTCCTTATATCTGCATGCGGACCAGGGCCCGGCGAGCATGCAGGACTCACACTTACATCTTCTCTTTCAGACACACACTCACTGACTCACACCTCTTCCTTCTACTTTTTCGTTTTCCTGTGTTACTGAACTCACCAAGAGCGATTTAGAATCACAGATTTTTCCAGGTTTCCCGCAGCCGTCGTGCTTGAGTACTGGTTTGTTTTGGGTCAACCATGTTGCCCTTTTGGGGTGAGGGTGTACCGTACTCGGTTTGGCATCGTAGGCTAAGTGTTTTTAAAACGAGCGGCTTTGACGTCACGCACGGCCAAGGCACCTCGTCGTCGTCCGGCTATGCACACTGTTGTTATGTAGCTACGAAATTCAGTTGGCGCGTCCAGCTGTTTTTGTGCATTCCTGCATCGAGAGTTTTCTTGGGTAGACAGACACATTAAATCTGTCTCATTTCTATTCGAACCCTCAACCTGGTCATCTGCTCTCGACTGGCGGCACTCTTCAGTTCAGGACTTCGTCGACTTTCTCTATGGTTGGCTGAATAAAGTTCTGCTCCAGGTATGTACAAGTTGACTGGTTCTAAAAATATTCTAACCCCAAATATATTTTTGTGTTTCACCTTCTATTATAAACTATACTTGTGTGTGTGCGTGTATATCAGTTTTCAATTTCGGCATAACGCAATTTAAGCTTAACTTAATATGAATGTAAATGTTGCGGGTCAAATTGACTTCAGTACAGAAAATGATAATGCATCTTGCACTCAGCTGTTGTTGTTTTGTGTCATTAATAATTATGAAATACTCAGTTAATTAATTTGAACATTTTCAACGAAATACTTAAAACGTAATTGGTAGATGAGTGAAATAAGTCACAGCTGGGGAGTTTAATACTGATTAATACGAATTAGTGGCGATGTGTGTGTGGGCTGTTGATGTTTAAAGTGGTGTTAGAAATTTAATGCGGACGGCCTATGTGGCGAGATCATTTCCTTATGACACCCTATACAACTCATTACATGTCGCAGGTGCTCGAACAAGGGCGAGATGGGTGTCGGGTGTGACGACCAACTGTCCACCCTCTTGGCAGAGACGATCCTTTAGCCACGATTTGCCATCAGTCGAGATCTACCGTTCAGACACACTTCTAACGCTACGCTGCCCCAGGACTTCTTAGTACAACCGAGACACTACTGATCAGCCACAGTATTGCTTAAGTGCACCGGACAATCCAGGTGGGAACATTCTAATTATCTAATTCTATCTCAACGACATTGTGAATGCACGGAAGCTCCCAGAAGCTCACTCATGAAGTTTTAACCGTTAAACTTTGGCACAAACTCTCATGTTCAGTTCTGTGACTGCATGTGTGAACATTACACAATTAGACCTAATGAACTCTATTATATCTGCTTATAATGTGTAAGAAAATTACACACACACACGCATATCCACAGTCCGCTGTAAGTTCTTTTTTTAATCCAATTAAAGCCATTAGGGAGTTAGTTATTTTGTGCTTTCATGTCATACGGTCATGGCAGAGTTTTAATCACGTAATTGGGGGCTGTCTGATGTGTTTTAGTTGAGAAACTATTTTCCTGGTCACATATACTTATTGCTTTTATGATTAAAGTGAGGGTTGATTAGTATGTTGAGTCTCTGGTTTAGTTGGGGGCAGCCGATATAGTGAATGGTGGCAACTTACCATTGATAACAAACCACTATAACATGATCCAAAGCAATTATTGCCGACAATCACCTGAAAGAATATTGACAGATTGGAAGAATGAAGAATTATGGTCAAGCAAGCTGGATGAGATCAGAGACTTCCAACGAGAAGAACAAGATCCACAGATTAGTGTGCAACAGTCAGAGGAACTTATAAGTATATACAACAAATACAAACACATTTTTTCTGACGCTCCAGGCAAAGTAAAGAATTATCAATGCCGAATACAATTTAAAGAACCCGTTGACTTCAAGAGAAAATCTTACCCCATTGCTTACTCACAAAGAAATGCAGTGAGGGCAGAAATCAATCAAATGATGGAAGACGATATCATTGAATTAAGTCAATCACCGTATACAAGTCCAATAGTGGCGATACCAAAAAAGGACGGAAAGGTGAGAATCTGCCTCGACGCCAGAGAAATTAATAAAATGATAGTGAACGATAGAACATCACCGGGTGAAATAGAAGAAATCCTTAAGAAGTTCCATGGTATAAAATACATTAGCTCTTGGGATACGGTATGTGGCTACTGGCAGGTGGAGCTACATCCGAACAGTAGGCAATACTTAGCATTCCTGTTCGATGGGAGGAACTATCAGTTCAAAAGACTGCCATTTGGACTGATAAATTCGGTCGCAGTATTTGTTAAATGTATGGACCAAATACTGGGACAAGATGTACTGAATTTTACCACCGTGTACGTAGATGATCTGTTAATAACATCATCAAATTGGCAAGAGCACTGTGCCAGAGTGGAAACTGTACTAAAAAGATTATCAGATAATCACGTAACCCTTAAGCTGGACAAGTCAAAGTTTATAGCCCGAAAAATACAATTTCTAGGATTCAATCTAGCAGAGGAAGGCATATCTCCTTCGTCAGAAAAAGTTGAGGCGATACAACGATTCCCCACGCCAAAAAACAAAAAACAACTTCAATCCTTCCTGGGAATATGCAACTATTACCGTAAGTTTCAAGATAATTATTCCAAACTAACAGCAAAATTCAAAAAACAATTATCAGTCAAGGACAAGTGGACTTGGGGATCCGAACAAGATGAAGTATTTAACCAAATAAAAGAAAAGTTCTTGAACACCGTGATCTTACATCATCCAGACTTCAAAAAGCCATTCTTCATGAACTGTGATGCAAGTGATGTCAGTGTAGGTGCGGTATTATACCAAGAAGATGAGAAGGGACAGCATATGGTTATTAGTTTTGCAAGCAGAATTTTAAGTGGATGCGAACGAAATTATCACGTCACGGAGAAAGAACTACTTAGTGTCGTGTTCGCCTGCAACAAATTTAGGACTTATATTCTGGGATACGATATAACTAGTAAGAAGCCATAACTTACTATGATATTTAAAAAAAAAAAAAAAAAAAAAAAAAATATCAATCAAAATGATCAGCTTCCACAACTATTTAGAAAGAGGGGAAGTAAAATTACCCAAACTAATGATCACAAAACAATATAAATGAAATAAACGTTCTAAGAGTTATAATGTGAAAGGAGATGAAACAAAGAGTAATTAAAAATGAATAAAAATGTGAATTGTATCAATAAAAAACAATGCTTCAAATAGTATCTATAAAGAAAGATAAAACAATATATGACTCGAACTGAGCTATAATGAAGTATAAAAGTAAAAGATTCCCAACAAATATTATGATTATGATTATTATTATTGTTATTTTGAGTCACGAGTTGACTATATTTAAGAATTATTAATTGAGATTGTCTGTTGAATGAACCAGCAATCATTTTACTGAGCAGGGATGATGTTCCCCTGATATCAGTATAAGAGTAGTTTTGATGAAAAAGAAGATTTATAGGGAATAAGTTATAATAAAAATTCAATAAGCCAGTTCGCAATATGAGAAGATAATGAAGAAAAGACTAAGAAGAATGGAATTAAAGGATACAGAATTAATTATAAAAAATGAATGAGAAGCAGGAGGATTTGAAAAAAAAAAATAAATAAAAAAAATTTGATACGATACAATTGATAATTTCATCAAACTCAAATTCACGTTTTATAAAATGATCAATTTTGGTGGAAGGGCATTATATAACATTGCCAAACCCTGATCACATTTGATATAAAAAAGTATGTAAAAAATGCCAAGAAACAATATATTTTGATAGATAAATGATAACGAGAAAGAAAGTAGTAAATATAATCAATAGTGAAGGTGGAAGAATACAACCAAAGGTGGTCACAAAACAAGAAAATACGAACTAGACTGACAGACAACTGACATTGACCCAACCCCAGAGATTGGCCAGATATTAACCAAAGTAAAGCGAGACAAGAAGACAGTGAAGAAAAAAGGAAAAGAAAATAAAAAATTACATGGCCATAACAATTAACTCACAAGATTGTTTTAAAAGAGAATAATTTTTTATTATTGTTAATAAGTTATGTTTAAATTTTTATTAGTGGTAACTTGTAAATGACAGTATCTCAGCAATTGTTATACGTAAAAAACCATGTGTAGATATGATTGTATGTATATCCTTATCTATAGGTGATGTGTCAGCTGTTGTGTTTAAGGTTACACTCATACAGACAGGGAATAGAAATGTGTGCGTGGTTCAATCAGAGAACAAATTGTATATCCTACTATATACTTTGGAACTTTTACTAAGATTATATCAGCAGTGTGTATATTATTACAGTATTATGTGTTCGAAAGTATAAGATGTTGGAGAGTTTATTTATTCAATAACATTATTGCTATTGCTACAGATATAGTAGATTTCAATTAACACAATATATTAACATTATTAAACTGTTGTTATTATTACTAATTATGACATTTCAGACCAATTTTTATCACTTTAATGACAAAATATATACAAAGTTATGTTTTATTTGAAAGAGGTATTTACAATACCATGTTGTTTGCATATTATAAAATGATATGTGACAATCTGAAGGTACCAAAAAAGACATGAACTCATTAGATACAAAAAACTTTGTAATAATAGTGAGATCGTGAGAAATATAAGGGTAATTAGAGATAGGTAGGGAGTGACAAAGACGAACAGTGAAGTGATAAGTGTAATAAAATAAACAGCATATAGTCTTAAGAAAAAAGAGTGAAACAAGTGTGACAAACCCAAAATATAAGCACATGTTAAATGAGCAACTAAGTTAAGTATATTAGACTGATAATTGTGAATGTAAAAAAAAAACAGAAAAAATATTATCTCAGTATAAAAATCACCAGGATGATTACTGTTATAAAAGAGATGGTGTAGGTATAGCACTCACCAAATTTGTTCATTTGTTAATTTAAAGAAAGAAGTTATTGGCTTAATGTTTAAGGCAATAATTACCAGAAGAAATAGTTTTACAGTAATATGTTAGTATGTTTTAAGTAAGTAAGGAATTTATAAAGAAAATAATAGCAATACCTTTATAAGAAATAATAGGCAAATTATATTAATTATGTGTAACGAAAGGGAACATGGCAGAATTATATTAAAACTTAGAAATAAGTAAATTATGTATTAGCATAGTATTATCCATTTTGGACTAAAACATTAATACATGGCTTAGACCAATCTTGTAAGATATCAAACTAATCTTTGAAAGAAAATAGGAACATCTATGTAAAGATTACGACCATTGAAATTATCCCCAAGTAAATATAGCCATTATAAAATATTTATTCAAATTAAACAAAAAATTCAAGGTTTGATAACAATGGGTTTATTTTGAGATCGACCAGGTAGAATAATTACGTTACCATGGAAACTGTGGAGTAACAAGCCAAAAATACCATTAGATTTTTTACTGAATGTATGACGCTTTAAGGAGATAGACGCTAATTTTCGAGTGACCAAAATTGTCCATTAAAACATAGAAAATATCAGAAAAAGTTATTACTAAGAGTATACCAAGACATAAGATAAAGACTGGAGCCATATTATTGAAGTTGAGGCCAAATTAACGAAAAAAGAAAAGAAATTACTACCAGTTAAACTGAAAAAGATGCCTGATGTCCTGAACCCAGCAAATTAAAGAAGATCATAGTATAACCCATGAATAACAGATCGTATGAATTCGCCATAACTACGGAAGTGATAAGTACCTCTTAAATTACCCGAAATACATAAATAAACTCACGTTAATTATCTCACTAAAGGTCGAAATCTCACTGAACTGAAATTCATTACTTTCAAAGATTAAAAAGAAATTTAAGTCACTGACAATTTATAAACT
The DNA here is from genome assembly GCA_034769895.1 of Magicicada septendecula. NCBI lineage: Eukaryota > Metazoa > Arthropoda > Insecta > Hemiptera > Cicadidae > Magicicada > Magicicada septendecula. The sequence continues at coordinate 265,436,536 of CM068372.1, forward strand.
AACCAATATAAACTGTTGTTAATGATCCATAACTTGTAAACACTTTTACTACACTGCGCTAAACAAAATATACCTACACAATATGTTAGTTAAGTTTACTTGATGTAAAGGTGTGTATTTTTATTGTTTTTAAAACATTTGTAATCCTTTGAACGTAACCTCAAGATCCTATGACAAACGACATTAATAATTTGTATACAATTTTTAACAGACGCCCTCATTAAACGTCTGGTATCAATTCAAATATCGATTGTCAAACCCTGTAATTGTCTCATATAAATAACCGGAGCATTTGTATTAGAATAATTTGTATTAAATGAATAATAATCACTAATAAAAAATGTGTAAGTATTGAGTGTAACCACGGTGTTATAATTTCATTAGGAGGTGCACAATATTTTATGTACATTTTAGCAGATGACTGACGATTTACACAGCCCACGCATCGAACGGCTGTGTGCTACAGTGGGCCTAGCTAGCGGAAATATTTGAATTATTCAAACCGCTTGAGCGGCGCTGGTCATACGCCCTTGAATTTTCTTTTAATTGTTTTGAGAAAACAATTTGGCGCCACCGGGACTTTCTCACCCCTAGTGAACATCAAGACCTGGTTATTCGTACGTTCGCCACGAACGAAATCTACAGAAGTTGCACGCATTCGAACTACGGATCGAGAAGACACGTACACTCATTACACACAAATTGTACATTATTTACATTTTGCAGAGTAAAACGGTAGACGTACACACGATAACATTAAAAATTGACGCATCCAACGTGTGGCAGAATAACACTGTCAGAAAGACACATACAAGGATAGTTACAAATTGGCGCGCCAACTAGTGGAGCTAGAATAATAAAGAAATTATACAATTAAACCCTATAAATTCTAGCGGCGATTACGAAAGATTACAAAATGCACACCAGAGGAGTATCGAAAAAATTGGCAAAGGAGAAGGAGATGGAAGGAAACAGAGGGGAAGAAGAGGAAGGAACACCGATTGAAGAAGTGGAGACAATAATAACCACAACAGAACCAAGCCAAGACGAAGAAATGGAATTACAGGCGGGCGACAAGGGAGAATTTAGAGGAGACCCGAACATACTAAAATTAATGGAAATGATGAACAATAATTTGAAGGAGATGAACAATAAATTCGACAAGAATGAGGAGAGCTTGAAGGAGATGAAGAAAGAAACCAGTGATAATTTGAAACAGATCAATGAAAAAATAGTGAGTACTAAGGAAGAATTGAGGAAAACAGTCAACCAAAATAATGAAACACTACAACAACGATTGCTGGAGGAAATTCAGCAAAGAAACGAAGAATTAAAGGAAGAATTGAAGGAACAGCTGAAGAAGGACCATGAGAAAAATAAAGAAGAAATGAAGCTGCATATGGCACACCAATTAATGGAGTACCGAGAAGAAGCAAAACAGCAGATTACGGAAATCAATGACAAATTAGAGGAAACGTTGGAGAAGCTAGAGAAGACCAACGAAAATGTTTCTGGAGTCCGCAAGGAGGTACTCGATAAAATGAACCGTCTCGAAGGAGAAAATAAGAGAAGAATTGAGGAAGGTCATGAAGAAGCAGTCAGAAGATACACCCAGATAGACCAGGACATACACCAAGTCCGGGAAGAAAACCAGAAAGAGGTAGCAGCGGTACGAACAGACTTGGGAGAACGAATGGAAGGAGTTTACAGTAACTTAAATAAAGTAGATAGCAAAGTAGACAAAAACCAACAGAGGATTGACGAAATGCGCAGAATAGAAGAGTCATTACGGGAAGAAGTGGATGCCTGGCGTGACCGACCATGTAATAATAATCATGTCATGAACACAGACAACAGAGATACTATTAATTTCCGTAATTATAAAAGAAACCCTATTGAATTCTTGAAGAGGGTAGAAGAGTTAATCCTCAAGAATCGAGAGACTCGATGGACTACAATAAGAGGGATGTTGGACGAAATGTTCAAGGAGACATACGACAACTGGTGGACTGCCACTCGACCAGACATCCAAAACCTTCAAGACTTTAAGACTCAGTTCAAGGCTAAATACTGGTCTGAGTCAACTCAGAATATGGTCCGCAATAACCTGAGCAATGGAAGGTATGAAAACCAGAATGGACAATCCCTTACCTCCTACTTCTTGGGAAAAATCTGCATGGCCAGGAATTTGGAGCCACGTATGCCTGAAGAGTGTCTGGTAATACAATTATCTTACCACTACGACGACGCCATCCAAAAGGCACGAATGTACAGCCAGGTAAAGACCATCCAAGATATGGCTAGCTTACTGGAAAGCCATGAACATGAGTGGCAGTACAGGAAAAATAGAGGGTACAGCTTCAGAAATAATCGAACCAATGAGGGACAATTGTCACAGAACCAACAGGGAGATAATAAACCACCGGTAAATAACCCTAACAATTACCAAGGGAACACACGGGGCAATAACGCGCCCAGAAATTTTAACAGAAGTGGAAACCATAATAATAACAACTTTAGGAACAACCACAGGGGTAATTTCCCGTCGAATGGTTACAACAACAATTATCGCCCTGGAAACAACAGTAATCAGAACAATAATCCAGGATACCGGCCACAGGTAAATTACATAAGGGGGCAAAGACAAAGGAGCCCAAGAAGAAACTATCCCTCATCTAACTATCGGCGAACGTACTATAACCAGGTACCCAATACGAGAAGTCACCCATTCGAAGAAGATCACAGGCACAGCGTGGATAACCGGAATAATCAACAGGAGCCGAACGCTAACCAACCATCAAACACTACTGATGTTGGGGGCAATGAGGTCAACCCTCATTTAAACGCTTAAGGCCAGTGAAAACTGCGGACAGCCCATCACTGGACCAATCTCTGGGTGAATATAAGACAACACATGACAAGAAGATCACAATAATATGTACTAATTATTTGAAAAATATAAGGGACGATTTGATCGAAGAAAATGATAACATGATGCCCATTAGAAACAATGAAATAGTGTATGTGAGTGCCCAAATAAATGGAATTCTATCAACCATAATGATCGATACAGGGTCTAATATCTCCCTGATCGACCAAATAGAATTAAATAGACTACAGCAGGGAAGTAGTGTACCCATATCAACCCTGCCCATAAACAATATAACTATCATTGGTGCTACCGGCCGACAAAACAAAACCGTCCGGAAACAAGTATCCTTGGAACTTAATAGCAAAGGTATAATAGTAACTATGCCATTTCTTGTTGCCAGCGGCCTACCTTTCTCATTACTTGTTGGATGTGATGAACTCAGACAACACTCTGCCATAATTAACCTGCGGCAGGGAGAAGTATCACTAACCACAGAACAAGGAATATGGTCAGCCGATATAGTGAATGGTGGCAACTTACCATTGATAACAAACCACTATAACATGATCCAAAGCAATTATTGCCGACAATCACCTGAAAGAATATTGACAGATTGGAAGAATGAAGAATTATGGTCAAGCAAGCTGGATGAGATCAGAGACTTCCAACGAGAAGAACAAGATCCACAGATTAGTGTGCAACAGTCAGAGGAACTTATAAGTATATACAACAAATACAAACACATTTTTTCTGACGCTCCAGGCAAAGTAAAGAATTATCAATGCCGAATACGATTTAAAGAACCCGTTGACTTCAAGAGAAAATCTTACCCCATTGCTTGCTCACAAAGAAATGCAGTGAGGGCAGAAATCAATCAAATGATGGAAGACGATATCATTGAATTAAGTCAATCACCGTATACAAGTCCAATAGTGGCGATACCAAAAAAGGACGGAAAGGTGAGAATCTGCCTCGACGCCAGAGAAATTAATAAAATGATAGTGAACGATAGAACATCACCGGGTGAAATAGAAGAAATCCTTAAGAAGTTCCATGGTATAAAATACATTAGCTCTTGGGATACGGTATGTGGCTACTGGCAGGTGGAGCTACATCCGAACAGTAGGCAATACTTAGCATTCCTGTTCGATGGGAGGAACTATCAGTTCAAAAGACTGCCATTTGGACTGATAAATTCGGTCGCAGTATTTGTTAAATGTATGGACCAAATACTGGGACAAGATGTACTGAATTTTACCACCGTGTACGTAGATGATCTGTTAATAACATCATCAAATTGGCAAGAGCACTGTGCCAGAGTGGAAACTGTACTAAAAAGATTATCAGATAATCACGTAACCCTTAAGCTGGACAAGTCAAAGTTTATAGCCCGAAAAATACAATTTCTAGGATTCAATCTAGCAGAGGAAGGCATATCTCCTTCGTCAGAAAAAGTTGAGGCGATACAACGATTCCCCACGCCAAAAAACAAAAAACAACTTCAATCCTTCCTGGGAATATGCAACTATTACCGTAAGTTTCAAGATAATTATTCCAAACTAACAGCAAAATTCAAAAAACAATTATCAGTCAAGGACAAGTGGACTTGGGGATCCGAACAAGATGAAGTATTTAACCAAATAAAAGAAAAGTTCTTGAACACCGTGATCTTACATCATCCAGACTTCAAAAAGCCATTCTTCATGAACTGTGATGCAAGTGATGTCAGTGTAGGTGCGGTATTATACCAAGAAGATGAGAAGGGACAGCATATGGTTATTAGTTTTGCAAGCAGAATTTTAAGTGGATGCGAACGAAATTATCACGTCACGGAGAAAGAACTACTTAGTGTCGTGTTCGCCTGCAACAAATTTAGGACTTATATTCTGGGATACGATATAACTAGTAAGAAGCCATAACTTACTATGATATTTAAAAAAAAAAAAAAAAAAAAAAAAAATATCAATCAAAATGATCAGCTTCCACAACTATTTAGAAAGAGGGGAAGTAAAATTACCCAAACTAATGATCACAAAACAATATAAATGAAATAAACGTTCTAAGAGTTATAATGTGAAAGGAGATGAAACAAAGAGTAATTAAAAATGAATAAAAATGTGAATTGTATCAATAAAAAACAATGCTTCAAATAGTATCTATAAAGAAAGATAAAACAATATATGACTCGAACTGAGCTATAATGAAGTATAAAAGTAAAAGATTCCCAACAAATATTATGATTATGATTATTATTATTGTTATTTTGAGTCACGAGTTGACTATATTTAAGAATTATTAATTGAGATTGTCTGTTGAATGAACCAGCAATCATTTTACTGAGCAGGGATGATGTTCCCCTGATATCAGTATAAGAGTAGTTTTGATGAAAAAGAAGATTTATAGGGAATAAGTTATAATAAAAATTCAATAAGCCAGTTCGCAATATGAGAAGATAATGAAGAAAAGACTAAGAAGAATGGAATTAAAGGATACAGAATTAATTATAAAAAATGAATGAGAAGCAGGAGAATTTGAAAAAAAAAATAAATAAAAAAAATTTGATACGATACAATTGATAATTTCATCAAACTCAAATTCACGTTTTATAAAATGATCAATTTTGGTGGAAGGGCATTATATAACATTGCCAAACCCTGATCACATTTGATATAAAAAAGTATGTAAAAAATGCCAAGAAACAATATATTTTGATAGATAAATGATAACGAGAAAGAAAGTAGTAAATATAATCAATAGTGAAGGTGGAAGAATACAACCAAAGGTGGTCACAAAACAAGAAAATACGAACTAGACTGACAGACAACTGACATTGACCCAACCCCAGAGATTGGCCAGATATTAACCAAAGTAAAGCGAGACAAGAAGACAGTGAAGAAAAAAGGAAAAGAAAATAAAAAATTACATGGCCATAACAATTAACTCACAAGATTGTTTTAAAAGAGAATAATTTTTTATTATTGTTAATAAGTTATGTTTAAATTTTTATTAGTGGTAACTTGTAAATGACAGTATCTCAGCAATTGTTATACGTAAAAAACCATGTGTAGATATGATTGTATGTATATCCTTATCTATAGGTGATGTGTCAGCTGTTGTGTTTAAGGTTACACTCATACAGACAGGGAATAGAAATGTGTGCGTGGTTCAATCAGAGAACAAATTGTATATCCTACTATATACTTTGGAACTTTTACTAAGATTATATCAGCAGTGTGTATATTATTACAGTATTATGTGTTCGAAAGTATAAGATGTTGGAGAGTTTATTTATTCAATAACATTATTGCTATTGCTACAGATATAGTAGATTTCAATTAACACAATATATTAACATTATTAAACTGTTGTTATTATTACTAATTATGACATTTCAGACCAATTTTTATCACTTTAATGACAAAATATATACAAAGTTATGTTTTATTTGAAAGAGGTATTTACAATACCATGTTGTTTGCATATTATAAAATGATATGTGACAATCTGAAGGTACCAAAAAAGACATGAACTCATTAGATACAAAAAACTTTGTAATAATAGTGAGATCGTGAGAAATATAAGGGTAATTAGAGATAGGTAGGGAGTGACAAAGACGAACAGTGAAGTGATAAGTGTAATAAAATAAACAGCATATAGTCTTAAGAAAAAAGAGTGAAACAAGTGTGACAAACCCAAAATATAAGCACATGTTAAATGAGCAACTAAGTTAAGTATATTAGACTGATAATTGTGAATGTAAAAAAAAACAGAAAAAATATTATCTCAGTATAAAAATCACCAGGATGATTACTGTTATAAAAGAGATGGTGTAGGTATAGCACTCACCAAATTTGTTCATTTGTTAATTTAAAGAAAGAAGTTATTGGCTTAATGTTTAAGGCAATAATTACCAGAAGAAATAGTTTTACAGTAATATGTTAGTATGTTTTAAGTAAGTAAGGAATTTATAAAGAAAATAATAGCAATACCTTTATAAGAAATAATAGGCAAATTATATTAATTATGTGTAACGAAAGGGAACATGGCAGAATTATATTAAAACTTAGAAATAAGTAAATTATGTATTAGCATAGTATTATCCATTTTGGACTAAAACATTAATACATGGCTTAGACCAATCTTGTAAGATATCAAACTAATCTTTGAAAGAAAATAGGAACATCTATGTAAAGATTACGACCATTGAAATTATCCCCAAGTAAATATAGCCATTATAAAATATTTATTCAAATTAAACAAAAAATTCAAGGTTTGATAACAATGGGTTTATTTTGAGATCGACCAGGTAGAATAATTACGTTACCATGGAAACTGTGGAGTAACAAGCCAAAAATACCGTTAGATTTTTTACTGAATGTATGACGCTTTAAGGAGATAGACGCTAATTTTCGAGTGACCAAAATTGTCCATTAAAACATAGAAAATATCAGAAAAAGTTATTACTAAGAGTATACCAAGACATAAGATAAAGACTGGAGCCATATTATTGAAGTTGAGGCCAAATTAACGAAAAAAGAAAAGAAATTACTACCAGTTAAACTGAAAAAGATGCCTGATGTCCTGAACCCAGCAAATTAAAGAAGATCATAGTATAACCCATGAATAACAGATCGTATGAATTCGCCATAACTACGGAAGTGATAAGTACCTCTTAAATTACCCGAAATACATAAATAAACTCACGTTAATTATCTCACTAAAGGTCGAAATCTCACTGAACTGAAATTCATTACTTTCAAAGATTAAAAAGAAATTTAAGTCACTGACAATTTATAAACTAACCAATATAAACTGTTGTTAATGATCCATAACTTGTAAACACTTTTACTACACTGCGCTAAACAAAATATACCTACACAATATGTTAGTTAAGTTTACTTGATGTAAAGGTGTGTATTTTTATTGTTTTTAAAACATTTGTAATCCTTTGAACGTAACCTCAAGATCCTATGACAAACGACATTAATAATTTGTATACAATTTTTAACAGACGCCCTCATTAAACATCTGGTATCAATTCAAATATCGATTGTCAAACCCTGTAATTGTCTCATATAAATAACCGGAGCATTTGTATTAGAATAATTTGTATTAAATGAATAATAATCACTAATAAAAAATGTGTAAGTATTGAGTGTAACCACGGTGTTATAATTTCATTAGGAGGTGCACAATATTTTATGTACATTTTAGCAGATGACTGACGATTTACACAGCCCACGCATCGAACGGCTGTGTGCTACAGTGGGCCTAGCTAGCGGAAATATTTGAATTATTCAAACCGCTTGAGCGGCGCTGGTCATACGCCCTTGAATTTTCTTTTAATTGTTTTGAGAAAACAATTTGGCGCCACCGGGACTTTCTCACCCCTAGTGAACATCAAGACCTGGTTATTCGTACGTTCGCCACGAACGAAATCTACAGAAGTTGCACGCATTCGAACTACGGATCGAGAAGACACGTACACTCATTACACACAAATTGTACATTATTTACATTTTGCAGAGTAAAACGGTAGCCGTTCACACGTCGTCTTTACAATATATATAGTTGTGCATTCATTTACTCCAGTTGAAATGGGTTTATGAGGGATTTAGTACCTGAAATGAGGGATGTTGTGTATGTGCTTGTGTGTGTAATCTTAATATATTTTGCTGGGGGAATATGTTATAAATTAAAAGATCATAAATGTGCTTACCAAGATAAAAAGGCTAGCCTATTTGAAGTCTATACAACACTTATGGATTAGTGATTTGCTGTTTGGTGAATAATATTATTGCAACCATTAACTTAAACATAATGTGGCAGGATTTTTGCAATTTATGTTAATATTCAATTCACTCACATTTTATGCCATTAAGAATATTAATTGATATATATATAATCCTGCAGTTAATTTTGTGCTTGTTCAATCTACAACTTGTCATCTCATGTAAGAGTTAGCATGCTTAATAAAGTATACGCTTGTTGGTTAACAGACTTTTTCATTTGCAAGTCCTGTCATTCACCTGGGGGGACATGTCTGTAATTGTAATTGGGCCTTGCACACTTTTGATTCCTCTAGGTTCACCACCTAGTTCTAAATATGATGTCTCTCCCCTTTACAAAAAAAAACTTAATAAAAATAAAATAAAATAAAAATTCAAAAAATTACAAAAAAACTTATAAAATAAAAGGGGGGTTTCAAACTTACGCAACTCGCCTTTTGTGAAGAGAAACAAATTCAATTTTATTTTTTTATTAAAATTTTTTCAATATCAAATTATTCTTTATTCATTTCTGTAACTTTAAAAAACAATCTAGTACTTCTAGCCAAACTTTAAATTGAATACAACTTTCTTGAAATAATTGAAACATTATCTGGTACCACTAAACTTACTTAAGACATCTTACCTTATTATAAACAGCCCAGCTTGCTCGCATTCACATTCACACCATAACAAAACAAAAACCCCCTTCTATTTATTTAGAAACATTGGTTGTATACATTGTGCAATACCCTTGCCGCAACGAGGGTATCTCCGAAGTCATAGCTGTTCAATTACGAATTTAGTTGTGGGTCCGAAATAGTTTATGACTTCATCTTCTCTACCGAAAACTACAATCACCTTCACATTTTTTATAACGGAAACGCACTTTTACTTAATATTCACCATTTTTTAATGAGCCCCGTGGGGCGATTACCCGGCCAGGTAAGCGTCTGTGAGAGAACTGGGCAGAGCCTTCACCAAAACCCTTCCACTTTCAATTCTTCGACAAGGCGGAATAGCAATGCCTTGTGTACCAAAGTCATTGTTACTGTTCAGCCAACACATGTGATTTACGTGTGTTGGACGTCGACGATATTTGTGTCCAGTGGTTTACGTCACAAATGTGGGCAGGACTGGATCTCGTTTCCGTCATGTTGAGACCACGTGCTGGACAAAATTCATCTCCAAGCCATGTTGTTTTACTAACTTGGTGTCGTCTGCGCACCTGCTGGATTTAGCGCGCTTGTGTGCTGGTGTCCCACAGCCGCAAAGTTCCAAGAATCGTATCACCGTCAACAACACGACATTCCATTACATTGGCATCACCTCACAAGTCCTTTGTTCTAACTACGCTTCATTTGAACACGTGGCTGTCCACACAGATGAAACCGAATTTAATTTTATTTTAATAAAATAAAACCCAAATTTAATGAAATAAAAAGCCCCCCTTTTTTCCCGTTACAATACCCCCCCAATGAGAGATCTTCTGCCAAAACAGAAGAAATCTCATTGCTAAACCCCTAAGAGGATCGGTGAGGATATGGTGCCAACAACCCCCCATTAGTTCTTCTACATCATGGGTAAACTACCCCCTGGCTCGGCGACTATGGCCACATCTGAACGAGATTACTGGACTTCTCTCTCCGAGATCCCAACACCATAAAATCGAACAGACACGCACCACAGCGCACCTAACCGTCTAACATGCCACCCCAAAATCCAAACCACTGGTCTTATACCATGCCAGATCCTCAACCGATATGTTCCCCCTTACCATGTACACTGGGCTGCCTTTAGCAGTTACTGGGCTCGTACAGACTCTTATAATACACTTTTCAAATTCCAAATATTTATCATTAAATCAAATTCATTTAAGTGACCTTCTAAAATCAAAAATCTGTTACATAATTCATCACTCTATTAATTCTCTTCACTATTATTCATAATCAGAAAAACAAATAAATTGAACATTTAACTACACATGAATTCATTTATCCTAACATTTGATTATACATACATACTAAACAATATAATTCAATAAAACCCTAGTAATACACATAAACAATAATACCATCAAAATTCAAAACATCAAGTTAATTCAATAAAACCCTAGTAATACACATAAACAATAATACCATCAAAATTCAAAACATCAAGTAGATGGCAGGCACAGAAAATCAAAAATTGTTTTTTTTTCCAAAAAAATTAAATTTATTTAAAATATACTTTTCTCAATATTAAGAAAATTTAAAATTATTTAAATCAATTAAACAACCAAATTTGCATCACTTCATTGCCAAAACTGGTCTAGTTTCTAACATCAACCATCAGCTGATCAAACTGGGTCAAGTCAACAACCTTGACCTACACAGGTTATACATAGGCTACATCATAAAATACATTAATCATCTTTAAAATTTTTACCTTCAAATATAATAAAATAAGACATTTACAATTACCATAGTATTATTACAATTAACAATAAAATTGACATTTAAATTACTCAAAATTACACATTTTACAACTTTACTTTATTCTCAAATTCTATTAAAATTGTCACTTGTTTCAATTAAAATTCTATATTTTTACTATGACTCTCTTTCTTTAATATTCTCATTCTCCATTAGTTTGGGTGATTTAATTATTCACAATAACTTGATTGTATCAACTTGGCATACATACATTTATAATCTTTCTCCCTCTGACTTTAATATCACTAACAGCTTTAACTAATATGACACTGTGACGATTTCATTAAATAAAAAAGAAAAAAAAAATTGTGTTAGTTAATTAAGTTGATAATGTATAGGTTGATAAATTTTAAGTGTTTAATAAAATCTCACATTTTATTCTAAAGCTTATTACTATCATTAAATAATAATAATATTTAAATAAAAAGTCTAATAATATATTAAAAGGAATACGATTGTACAGAAAGGGTAAAGCTTGTTAATTAATCCTGCATAAACAGGCGCTAACCAGAATCAACTTGTTTTCCGACCCCTTAACTAACTAAAAATAATTGTAAATTGATTATTATTTAAATAATTAAACTAGATCACTATAACGTACTTTGAGAGCAATTGTAACTAAGAATCTCTCTACTTAATTATTTAATCTAATTGTAGTCCTTTAAATAAAAAAGAAACTTGGAACTACTTTTATGTTGAATTGAACTCTCGCGAGATTACTACTCTCACCCCTAACTATTTTCGCCCACTTGGAATGCAGCGGTCAACCAGTAAGCTGTGTACTGCCGATATGTGCAACGTTAAAAATAGTTTATTACAAAATGTAATTAATCCGTCAGTTAAGACACAGAGGCATTCTTTATACTATTAAACAATGTGTTGCGTTAATGTAGTTGAACTGCGACTCATATAAATATGGTGTAAACGAGTGAGAATGAATAACTAAAATTTAGCGCCGGTGACATCTCTTCAAAATTCTTAAAATATAAAACTTATGTAATTAAAACTGTGGTAATACCATGAAGTGAAGTGCTACAATCAAACAATCATGTGAAGTGGATACAGGTGAATGAAACTTTGTGTTAATCATTCAGATCAACGAGCTATTACTAACCATTAGCCAAGAGCAGAGAACCAGGAGCCACCATGATCTAAAAGACTTCAGGACTACACCATTCCAGGATACGAAGATAATGAGAGATACCTGACCTACTTCAAACATGCTGCAACCGAGGACCTACGACTGGAATAACGCAGAGCTGGAGGACATCCAAAAAGGTGACACGGAGGCAAGCCTTCCGTGATTATGAAATACTAAATATTATATTCAACAAAAGACAATTAATTTAACCACGTTAAGACATTTTAAGTACTGACAGTAATTGTATACTTATAACTTGTATACTTATTCCTAGTAAAAGAGTTATAGCTCTAAACTGTAAAGCCTTATTGTTTAAAAGATTAATAAAGACCATTCTTCAAATGGCAAAATTTTAAAACTTTATATGGCGAGGTAACCATTCTTAACGTATTAGAGTAAATCCCGGATCCGGGGACTTAATTAAATTTGATGTACATCTTATTTTGAGGGGCCTTGTAAAAGAATAAAATATAATCATCATGTAAACTGTAAGCTATTGAAGCATATGTGTCGAGAATTTTAAGTAGAGCAAATAATACAATATGTAATAAAGAGATGTCATCAGGAGTACCGACTATACTGAGTGCATAAATCAACAGTTTCCCCTTCCCAGAATCCTTTTATATTTATTGTGTGTTGTTCTGATTAATTTTCAGCTCGTCACAAATAAGGCAGCCTGAATAATTGGCAGAACCAATTATTGCGGGTTCCCTAAGTTATAACACAAGAGAAGATGTTATAAATTGCGCAACTCTGCTATTTTGCTATTTTCTGCTATTGTGCTCTTGTTTAATAATGAATTGTGTACAGAGTGTCACATATAAATTGCGCCACTCTGCTAATTTGTTTAAATTTTGCAACTCCTTGTAAAAAAAAAATTTTTGTGACTTGTGTTATTTAAGAAGTAATTGTGTCCCGATAAACCTACACACACAAGCTGTTGATTTATTCACTCATGTACTTTAAAATGTGTCTAAAATCTTAAATAAAATTAAACGATAATAGTTATTATAATAGTATAATAAATAAGTAATTTAATTATTATTTAGATATAGGAATGAACATAATGTTAACTAAAGACGCCCCAAGAATACGATATAACAGCAGGTACGTGCTTGTCAAAAAGTTCATTCATCAACATGTCGGTTTGTAAACAATATCAGACCAGTTGAATTCTTGTCCGCGCCTGCGTGTGTAAACTGTCATAGTGAACCTCCCCCATAGTTGAGTTAAACACCAACGACACCCTCTTTGTTAGTTCTATTGTTATAAGAAGCGTGTCTCTTCCTGTGTGTAGTAGCCGAAGATTCCCCCTTTTGCCGTACGCATATTTAACCCTGTGTGAGATTTCTCTCTCTCTACCAATGTAAAATGACAAAGGTTGTCATCTCATTTTAATTGTTCATTTAAAAAAAAAAAAAAAAGGTGTAAGAATACGATTTATTTATATTTTTATTTTTGTGTAAAAAAGATATAGCGTTGTATAGTATTAAATGCAAATAGTAGAATAATTAGTTATAGCCACTCACTTTACGAAAATGGCTGAATTTAATCCTGATCTATTATTAAAAGATGAGCTATGCTACGAAGCACTTTTACGAGGTCTAAAACACGTGAATGTAACCGTGTCTGAATTACGAAAATCATTACGCCAAACCGGATCAGAGATAACCTCGCAGTTAGATAGATTGCGTGAACTCGATTATGACGGCGAACGAGAAACCTGTTATGCGAAATATAGGGAACTGATGGTATTATCTCAGAACCTTAAGGACAAAAAATCACCTACGGAACTTTTGCGCGTTACGCAACGTATAGAACATTTAACCCGCCGGTTGAATAATTTATTAAGCTGGCCCGACATCACCGTAATCCCCGCCGATGTGCAGAAATTTGCGGAAGAGGCATTAAGCCAATTACCCATAATTATCAACGACTTACGACGAAAGTCAGATTCATCGAGAATGGAGGAAATTGAGCACTACTTACAAAAATTATATATCTCCCCTGTTCAATCCCCTACTTTAGAACACCCTCCCACCACCTCGAACCCCGAATCACCCACCGTATCTAAGATACAACAGAGTCATGAACAATTACCTAGTAGAGAATTAAATACCCTAACTATGTTAGAACCCCCACCGCCTAAAGTTCAGCGTACTCGCACTAGTCAATATGTGATTACAAATCCTAATGCAACCACTAATCCTTCGAAAGAAATACCAAACGTAAATTTTAATGTTGACCTCTACGGAAAGATTTCCCACCCAGTAGAGAAAATAATTAATGAAATTCCTTACACCGATGGGTTAAGTATCACGATACTGTTGACTTTTATCAGATACCTACTGCAAATAAAAGATCTACAACAATTGAACGATTGGCAAATACTGCAAGTAATCCTACCCAAATGTAAACCACCATTACGAGATCATGTACTAGAATCATTAAACTCCGCTCTTCCAGTAGAAGAACTTCATACGAATATAATCAAATATTTTATCCCCACTGGAGTTTATGAGGAGATCAAAAGAAATACTGTACTTCGAGTACAAGGAGCTCATGAAAGACTGGCCCACTATATCGCAGACATAAGAGAATCTTCACGTCTACTACAAGTCGACTGGACTGAAAAACAATTGGTCGATACTATCCTAGTAGGCTTATCTCCGGATGAACGCTCCCGTTTATCACTAATAAGTAGACCCCTTACTTTCGCTGACCTTGAACAATGTAGTATTCACTCTTCCAATGTGTGGTACGCAGATCAGCACAGACATGCACTGGTATCCACTACACCACATAGAAAAGAAATGCAAGCCTTAGTCTCAGATGCAAGAAGCCTACGAGAAAGAAGACCATTTCAAAGATCAACCCATGTTCATGGCCATGGTAAGTCCAAGGAGCCTCAACCACGACAGGAAACCAGTGAAACCCCACGTAAGGAATATGTATGCTATAACTGCGGAAAACCTGGACACCTCAGTAGAAACTGTAAACGGAAACAGTACAATCGGAAAACTCATTATCCAAAAAACATGTAAGGCAGGGAGATCCGAAACCCTGTGTCTTCCGCAGCATCGTGAAAACAGGTAAACCCCTGAGAGACAATAAAATAAAACAAATTAATAATAATAGAAAAGAAAATTAGACCCCTATGTAAAAAAATTTATTGATAAATGTAACGCTATTAATAAATGTGATTTCAGTGAGTGTCAATTATCGTATATACAAGTTGACCTTGGTGTTACATCCACCCTCGGATTAATTGATTCCGGATCAACGCAAAGTTTAATTAGTCAAGAGCTAGCCAATAAATTACTTAAACATAATTTAGTTAAACGCAGTCAATCAGTAAATATTAAATGCGCTACAGCTAACAAACAAAACTTAATGATAAAACTTATCATCACGTTTAAGGTAAAAATTAAAAATCTAACGTGGTATTTTCCAATGTTAGTATGCGACGAATTAGGACCCGAGTTAATATTGGGAGCTGATTTTATCAGTAAAACAGGAATAATTCTAGATATTCACGATAAGAAATTTTACTTTGGATTCGATCGTTCACGGAAATATAACTTGGATGATAATTCAAATAACAGAGAAAGTACTAGCACTACTTCTTCACATCTAAAGCATCACGAATGTGAATTAGGTCATCTGGAAAGTAAAGATAGACGGAACATACAGACTTTAATAAAACAATTCTCCAATGTCCTCACCCCAAAGTTAGGACTGACGGACCTGATAGAGTACAAAATAAATTTGAGCGACAATAAAGTAATACGTTTGGCCCCATACAAGTTATCACCTCCAAAAATGGAAGTAATGAGGAACCAAATTAATAAACTGTTAGAACAAGGAGTCATCGAACCCTCTACGTCATCTTATTCATCTCCCGCGTTTTTAGTACCCAAAAGTAACGACAAACATAGATTAGTTGTAGACTATAGACAACTAAATAAACGGATAGAATTTGAATCCATACCACTTCCCGACATCCACAGTGCTTTTCATTATTTTACGAAAGCAAAAATTTTTACCATTATGGATTTAAATCAGGCATTTCATCAGATACCCCTTTCGGAAGAATCAAAGCGTCTAACCGCATTTGCCGTCCCTTTCAACCTGTACCAATTTACAAGGGTACCCTTTGGTATATCCCAAGGTAGTTCTGTGTGTAGCAGATTATTAGAAAAATTATTTCATGACATAAAGTTTAAATATGTGTACCACTACCTAGATGACATTGTTATTTACAGCGAGTCAATTGAGCAACATCTTGAACATCTACGTGAAGTACTATCCCGATTGGAGAAAGCTGGATTAACCGTAAACCCCAGTAAGGTAAATTTTGCTGTGACTCAATTCTCATTTTTAGGTCACATCGTAAAAGCCAACGGAAAGGTAAGCATAGACCCAGAGCGAACCCGTGCTATCAGAGAATTTTTACCACCGCGGGATGCGAAAGGAATAGCCCGATTTTTAGGAATGATAAATTATTTCCACAAGTATATCCCACATCTAGCCGAAATTGCAGCACCGCTAAATACTTTAAGAAAGAAGGGAGTTAAATTTGAGTGGAATGAGCAACACCAAACCGCATTCGAGAAATTAAAAGAAAGCATCATATCACCCCCCGTACTACAATTAGCCGATTTTACAAAACCATTTGTAGTGCAGACAGACAGTTCTAGTGTCGCCCTAGGTGCAGTAATATATCAGGAAGTAGATAACTCAAGGTTACCTATTAGTTACGCTTCACGCACCCTGACTGACCTAGAAAAGAAATACTCCGCATACGAATTAGAATGTTTAGCTATCGTTTTCGCTTTTGAGAAGTTCAAACCTTTTTTATAACATAAAGAGTTTTTGTTAGAAACAGATAATCAAGCATTATCTTGGCTACTAAACCACCCAAAACAGTTAGGTCGTATCGGAAGATGGGTATTAAGATTAAATTGTTTTAAATTCAAAGTACAACATATTAGAGGCACCCAAAACGTAGTTGCCGATACCCTGTCACGTATGTTCCAGCCGAGTAGTAATACCTACGAAAACAAGAGTAGAGAAACGCCAATTATTAATACTTTAATTACCGAATTTCCTCTTGCATTTATGGAGTTAGCCCATTATCAACAACAAGACCCACGTTTGAGTCCAATTATTGAACAACTTGAAAAAGGAAACAAGTCAGAAAAATACCTATTAAGTAAGAGAGTATTATGTTGGAGAATAGCGAACGGAAAATATTTGCAAATAATCGCCCCTGATATTATTAAACCTATGCTGATGGAATATTATCACTCTTCCACCATTGGAGCACATATGGGAATAAATAAAACCATACATCGAATTCGAAAAGAATATCACTGGGAAAATATGAACAGTGAGATCGCTAACTTTGTAAAGAAATGTAAGTTGTGTGCACTCAGCAAACCAGCGAGAAACAGCCAAATAAGTCAATTAATCTCAGAGATTCCTGCTACCCCATTCTCCAAAATTTATTTAGACTTTTCAGGACCCTACCCGCGTTCTAAATCAGGAAATACAATGTTACTAATTTGCGTAGATTCTTTTAGTAAATTCGTCTGGATGTACCCCATGCGGCGAGCTTTAGCTACGACAACAGTAAGCATTTTACAGCATAGATTATTTAAAGAATTCGGTATTCCTGTCCATCTAGTGTCGGATAACGGACCACAGTTTAATTCCAAGGAATTCAGGAACATGTGTTTCAAACTAGGTATAGACCACATTACCACTACAGAGTATCGTCCGCAAGGTAATATAGCTGAGAGGTATTTGCGAAACCTAAAATCTGCTTTAATAGCCTACCATGCTAACGATCATACTTCTTGGGACCAGAACCTATCCTGGATACAATTCGCCTTTAATTCAGCATATCATGAAGGACATAAGTCTACCCCATTCGAATTATTGTTCAAGTATAAACCAAACCACCCATTATCCACTAAGTGGAAAATACATGAATTGTTACCCCTTGAAATTAGGGATAAAAATATTAGGAAAATATGGAATGAAGCGCGCGCTAATTTACGAACAAACTTAGCGAAATCAAGAAAATATCACGAGCGAAAAAATAATAATAATGAAGTAAAGTACCAAATCGGTGACTTAGTTATGTATAAAACGCACCCAACGAGTAGTGCAATCGATAAGACAACTTCCAAGCTATCATACAGATGGTGCGGTCCTTATCAAATTCACAAATACTTAACTCCAGTAACTGTAGCCCTGTACGAACCCTCTACTCAAAAATATGTACGAAGGACACATATTTCGCAGATAAAATGTTATCACAAAGAAGAAAATGGTAGAGTGCAAGTTAAATAAATGTATTAGATGTAGGTACTCAAATGCAAAGAGGACTTGAGTAACATTTGGCTACCTTATCGTATAAATAGGTACGAGGCCTGATCAACCTTGAATCCTATTCATCGAAAGTAGAGCAAAGTAAGAAGTCAGCTGACATCCAATATAAAAAAAAAGGGTAATTAAAGAGTAAATTCTATAACTAGAATAACTCACAGCTAAAGAAAAATCCGGTAGTAGTCATAAGTAGTAGAGTTAAGAAAAATTTAGAATGTTTAAAAGACTTTTATAGTGTGTGAAATTTATGTAGTAGTAGAATTAGTCTGTAAATTATGAAATATGTATAGATAGTAAGAATCAGCAAGTCAAGAATGACTTATGCTGCTCGTAATTACATACAAAGAAAAACGGGTGAGAGAAATTTCACACGGTACTCCCCAAGCATACTCCCGGAACATTGCTAACCAACTTGTCAGGAGTCTGTGTTTCTTAAGAGGCGGAGTATGTGACGATTTCATTAAATAAAAAAGAAAAAAAAAATTGTGTTAGTTAATTAAGTTGATAATGTATAGGTTGATAAATTTTAAGTGTTTAATAAGATCTCACATTTTATTCTAAAGCTTATTACTATCATTAAATAATAATAATATTTAAATAAAAAGTCTAATAATATATTAAAAGGAATACGATTGTACAGAAAGGGTAAAGCTTGTTAATTAATCCTGCATAAACAGGCGCTAACCAGAATCAACTTGTTTTCCGACCCCTTAACTAACTAAAAATAATTGTAAGTTGATTATTATTTAAATAATTAAACTAGATCACTATAACGTACTTTGAGAGCAATTGTAACTAAGAATCTCTCTACTTAATTATTTAATCTAATTGTAGTCCTTTAAATAAAAAAGAAACTTGGAACTACTTTTATGTTGAATTGAACTCTCGCGAGATTACTACTCTCACCCCTAACTATTTTCGCCCACTTGGAATGCAGCGGTCAACCAGTAAGCTGTGTACTGCCGATATGTGCAACGTTAAAAATAGTTTATTACAAAATGTAATTAATCCGTCAGTTAAGACACAGAGGCATTCTTTATACTATTAAACAATGTGTTGCGTTAATGTAGTTGAACTGCGACTCATATAAATATGGTGTAAACGAGTGAGAATGAATAACTAAAATTTAGCGCCGGTGACATCTCTTCAAAATTCTTAAAATATAAAACTTATGTAATTAAAACTGTGGTAATACCATGAAGTGAAGTGCTACAATCAAACAATCATGTGAAGTGGATACAGGTGAATGAAACTTTGTGTTAATCATTCAGATCAACGAGCTATTACTAACCATTAGCCAAGAGCAGAGAACCAGGAGCCACCATGATCTAAAAGACTTCAGGACTACACCATTCCAGGATACGAAGATAATGAGAGATACCTGACCTACTTCAAACATGCTGCAACCGAGGACCTACGACTGGAATAACGCAGAGCTGGAGGACATCCAAAAAGGTGACACGGAGGCAAGCCTTCCGTGATTATGAAATACTAAATATTATATTCAACAAAAGACAATTAATTTAACCACGTTAAGACATTTTAAGTACTGATAGTAATTGTATACTTATAACTTGTATACTTATTCCTAGTAAAAGAGTTATAGCTCTAAACTGTAAAGCCTTATTGTTTAAAAGATTAATAAAGACCATTCTTCAAATGGCAAAATTTTAAAACTTTATATGGCGAGGTAACCATTCTTAACGTATTAGAGTAAATCCCGGATCCGGGGACTTAATTAAATTTGATGTACATCTTATTTTGAGGGGCCTTGTAAAAGAATAAAATATAATCATCATGTAAACTGTAAGCTATTGAAGCATATGTGTCGAGAATTTTAAGTAGAGCAAATAATACAATATGTAATAAAGAGATGTCATCAGGAGTACCGACTACACTGAGTGCATAAATCAACAGTTTCCCCTTCCCAGAATCCTTTTATATTTATTGTGTGTTGTTCTGATTAATTTTCAGCTCGTCACAAATAAGGCACCCTGAATAATTGGCAGAACCAATTATTGCGGGTTCCCTAAGTTATAACACAAGAGAAGATGTTATAACACCCCTCTCTATCAAAACATCTATCAAACATTTCTAAACCCAGCTTACTACTCAACTCAATTCGCATCACTCTACTCTTATAAAAAAAAAATACTCTCTAACCCTTTGTACTCAGGATGTGTGTTCCCCCCAAAAAGCTCATTCCCTTATGTTGGTTCCTGGACTTCATTCCTAGGCAACCCTTTCCGGCGCTAAACGGTCCCTTCCCGTCCCAAGACCTTTCGTTGCGGACTCCTTATCACAACAACCCCCTTCTTACAAAATTCCCATCAACTCTAATTACTCTCCCAATACAATACTTCAACTACAACAAAATATATCCACTTATTTATTACATCAATATATCCCTCAATACTCTACATATTTTCCCCATAGCTACTGTGTCACTATCAATACTTCTCAAATTCTACATTACATTAATTCACAACAATATTATTCTCTCTATTACCACTTTAAACTCAACTTGGACTGATCTACTTGTCCTAACAAAATATTAATCACCCAAAATCTACCTTTTACAAATCATTTAAAATTCTTAACTATATCAAATTACTTCCAACATTTAAATCAAAATCTTTTAACACATTAAAATCATTATATTCAAACATTAGTTACCTTGGAAATTTACAAACAATTTATACGTGACATTCTACAGCGGATCAGCTGATTTTCTTAGCAAGGTGAATGACCTTTGTTCAAAAATGCTGCACAAAATTATATAACAAAAAATACACAACACATATTTATAATTCTTACATTCTAACACAACAAGATTAATGACCCATTGAAACATGATAACCAAAACATAATAAACATCTATTGTATACATTTTCTCAAATCACACAATTATTTAATTACTCCAAGAGCGATTTGCCATTACTAAGTTACAAAATTTTAATTCGTTGCTCCCCTGAGCAACCACCTTGCCACACACACTATTGCTTTTTTATGGTGGACTGTTGCGCCCATGTGCTTCCACAAGGACGGCATAGGTGGAGGAATTTATCATCTCCGTGTCCTTGCTTCAGCGTTACATTGGAAATTATTTGGATATCATCATATCCATGTTACAAATTTATACGCCCTTAAAACGGATCTACCACCTGGCTTTGCCGTTCCTACTCGAACAGAGTGGCAGCCACTGTTCCATAGTTCCCGGAATTTCCCCTAATTTCACCCCCCATCAATTTCAAATATAAACCAATTTCAAGCCAGCTATGGTCAAGGTTCTTAATTTATGGCCATAGCTGACCGCTAGCCAAAACCACGATTAGTGCTGGTAAGGCAGTAATCGCCCGAAAAGTCGGGGAAATCAACTCTACTTTCAGGCATGTTATCTTCATCATTATTATACATGGCACGGCAATCTATCAGGATACAATATAAAATTGTATAAAAGGGTGTGCCGTGTATTTTACACCATTTTGGCCTCCGATGGAGGTAACACTCTCTGTTACCCCCAACACTTGTCGCTACCTACAGTGGCACATGCCACCACTGTACCAGCCACTTAATAACTAAACTAAATCTTCCACATAACATCACTTCATTATTGCTCACTCACTACAATTATATTCCTCAAAATTTCCAAATTTATTATTAACATTTATTTTACATCACCTTTCAGTTATTATTACTTTTTAATTATAGTTTCTATTTAGTACAATTATCTCAAATTATTTTCATTATTGAGTTAAACTCTTTTCATTTGAGTTAAACACCTGTAAACATTTTGTTCTATCTGACTTGTATTATAAAATTTACACTTACAGTACATTGCTCATACACTGTCCTAAATACACAAATAAAAACACCAAACACCCTGTACCTTCTGAAACATTTTAACAACAATGTTATTTCATACTCAACAATTTAACATTTATTATTTATTAATTATTGTCAAATTCAAATCTCATAAAATAATTTAAATTCATTATCAAAATTCAATTATACAACATTTAAATCAATCAAAAATATTTAAACATCTCAAATTATTTTAATTAAATCAATCATTGAAAACACAACATTTTTAATTACTCTCACCAATTACAATAATTACAATTCATTTGTTATCCTCTTCAAAATTATTTTTGTTATTTATTTAGACTGCAAAATATTAATATTATTATTATCACAACAATTTCCACTACATACACACATTGTTTACCTAACATTTTACAATACACACAATTAATTTCACTAAACATTTATTTACACTTCTTAGTCATTAATTGTTCAATTTTATCACACTTCATTGTCAAAAATCAGCAAGTCAGAACCATAAATCAAAATATTTAAAATGTCCATTTATCAAGTTTATGTTCAGCCTCCATCATCGAAAATTAGTCTGGGTTTCACATAACATTTTTCAATTTTATTTACACACATCATATGGCTATCCTGTGTGTAATAACCATAAAATTTTAGTTTATTCATTTTACCACAATAATCATATATAGGGTTACTTCCCATTATAATTATTTTATCATAAACCAAGTCAACGCTATTTATTTCTGCCCAGTCTCCATCAGTAGTTACATTCAATATAAGGTCAGTTATTTTCTCATCATAAGGTAAATTATTATTATTTAAACAGGTATCATCAAAATAATTCTCACTCTCTACTTTAACAGGTAAGTATTTCATATCATTTATCTTTATCACTTCTAACATCTCTTTCAACTCATTATAATTCCTCTTCAACTTATATAATTCTATCTATCTATCAATACACAATTCTCTATTTAACTCTCTCTTATCATAACACCATCTCACACTTTCGATACCATCCCACACAGAGGGTACTAACTCATAAAAACTTGGGGAACAACTTAAAGACCTCATGTCTTCTAATAACAAGGGACTCTTCTCCTTCAACAACAACATTTGTGAACATCTTGGTTCATCATAAATATGGGGAAAATTTACCCTCTGCCCTATATACTCATCTAATCTCTCTTGCCACTCTTTCTCTAATTCGTCAACACTACTTACTACTCCATTACAACCTATTATTCTCTCTCTCTCACTCACTATCTCACTATCTATTTTCAACGTATCACTCTCTGATACCACCCTTTCAATTACATTACCATTTTCAATATTATTTTTATCATTTGTTACCTTATTTGTTAATACCAAATTTTTATACATCTCATTATACTTTTCACTTGTTTTACTCTTATCTGTATTTATCACATCCACTCCCATTCTCTCAATATTCTGGTCTAATTTATTTAAGTTATTTTTAAATATTTCATGAGTACTTTCTACATGCTTTTTGGTCTCATTGATAAGGTTTTTTAACTCACTGAAATTGGTTTCGCACTTTATTTTTTGTTCGTGTATTTCGCTTTTCAACTCATCAAGTTTATTATCATTGCTATCAAATCGTTTACTGATAAGGTTAAATAGGTCATTCATTGACATCTCTTTTTCTTTTACATTTGTTACTTCGAGAGTCGGTTTTGCTCCCGTCTCACTATTTATATTTTCATTTGGTTTCTTATTTTTACTATCTACCTTCGGGGTTAATTGTATTCCCGAATCATTTGTGATGTTTATTTCATCTGTAATATTTATATTCCTATCTTTATTGTCTTGACCTACATTCGGAGTTGAATGTATTTCAAGGCTATTCATAACAGCTGATTCATTAAATTCAGCCATTTCACTTACCGTACTTTCATTATTCTCTGACATTTTTGAATTGTAAATTTATCACATTTATTTTACTATACTGTATTTTAACACTTCTTATTTTACATACCTTAGGTATTCATTAGGTCTTAGTTACATATAACCTAATTTTTCGTATTTTTTACGTATTCTTAACTCAACCCCAAATCACGCTTGCATCTGTTGTAGGTGTGGAATTTTAATACAATTCAATCAATAAAATTCGTCCCTTTCGTGGCGCCATTTGTTACGTTTAATTAAATACAAATACAAATAAATTATCTTTCTTCCACCTACCTTATATTTTGCCCTCTCATCCCAGAATCCGTCACACGAACGTCGAGATGCAAGAGTGGTTTAAAGGTTATGTGAATAACTTACGCAACTCGCCTTTTGTAAAGAGAAACAAATTAAATTTTATTTTTTTATTTAAATTTTTTCAATATCAAATTATTCTTTATTCATTTCTGTATCTTTAAAAAACAATCTAGTACTTCTAGCCAAACTTTAAATTGAATACAACTTTCTTGAAATAATTGAAACATTATCTGGTACCACTAAACTTACTTAAAACATCTTACCTTATTATAAACAGCCCAGCCTGCTCGCACTCACATTCACACCATAACAAAACAAAAACCCCCTTCTATTTATTTAGAAACATTGGTTGTATACATTGTGCAATACCCTTGCCGCAACGAGGGTATCTCCGAAGTCGTAGCTGTTCAATTACGAATTTAGTTGTGGGTCCGAAATAGTTTATGACTTCATCTTCTCTACCGAATACTACAATCACCTTCACATTTTTTATAACGGAAACGCACTTTTACTTAATATTCACCATTTTTTAATGAGCCCCGTGGGGCGATTACCCGGCCAGGTAAGCGTCTGTGAGAGAACTGGGCAGAGCCTTCACCAAAACCCTTCCACTTTCAATTCTTCGACAAGGCGGAAAAGCAATGCCTTGTGTACCAAAGTCATTGTTACTGTTCAGCCAACACATGTGATTTTCGTGTGTTGGACGTCGACGATATTTGTGTCCAGAGGTTTACGTCACAAATGTGGGCAGGACTTGATCTCGT
Source organism: Magicicada septendecula (assembly GCA_034769895.1). Classification (NCBI taxonomy): domain Eukaryota; kingdom Metazoa; phylum Arthropoda; class Insecta; order Hemiptera; family Cicadidae; genus Magicicada; species Magicicada septendecula. Next base: position 265,462,008 of record CM068372.1, read on the forward strand.
TTCCATCATGTTGAGACCACGTGCTGGACAAAATTCATCTCCAAGCCATGTTGTTTTACTAACTTGGCGTCGTATGCGCACCTGCTGGATTTAGCGCGCTTGTGTGCTGGTGTCCCACAGCCGCAAAGTTCCAAGAATCGTATCACCGTCAACAACACGACATTCCATTACATTGGCATCACCTCACAAGTCCTTTGTTCTAACTACGCTTCATTTGAACTCATGGCTGTCCACACAGATGAAACCGAATTTAATTTTATTTTAATAAAATAAAACCCAAATTTAATGAAATAAAAAGCCCCCCTTTTTTCCCGTTACAGGTTCAGCAGCCACCTGGTGGCAGAACATTAAAAGATTATGCGTCAGTTGGGTTGATTTTCAGAAAGAATTAATATTGAGATTTGATTCTGATGCAGTTCAAGTGGAAATTCACAAAAACTGAATTGAACAGCAGAGAAGGAGATGATAGCAGTGGTATGGGTTGTTGGAAAATTTCAGGGCTACCTGGAAGGTAGGAAATTCCAACTATATACTGTCAACTCATCTTTTCAGTGGCTTCATAGTCTGTCTGGTACAAAATAAATATTGAAGCACTGAACCTTGCTGTTGGCAGACTTCGATGTTGATGTATGTCATGTCCCTGGGACAAGCAATCAAGGAGTAGATAGAGGAAATCAAGACACCCTGTGGGAAAACCTGAACCAGAAAAAACAGAACCAGGGGTGAACCTAGGATTTCATTACGGGAGGGGGGGATTTTTCCAACCACATACCATTTTCTTAGAGTATTGTTTTTTCTCATATTATAATGAAATTTGTACCAACAAGTTAAAATTAATGGGCAAATGATAGCTGTAATTCACTAATGTCATTAAAAACATACATTATATAGGCTTCCACTTTGTCTTAGAAGCCTAATAATACCTTTCTGTGGAATACACATACTTTAAAGAGAACGTTAAAATTAAGAAAATGAGGTTTACCATGTCCAAGAACACGAAAAACTTTAAATGAACATGTGTTTAATTTTACAATTTTTGTTTCTTAGAGCTAGGTATTATAACAAACCAGGTCGCATTATGAAAAATAATGTTCAAAATTAAAATTCATTCATATTATGTGCTTTGTGATTAAAGTTATCAACATGTAAAAATAAGTTAAAATATATATAAACATGTCCTTATTTATTATCAGTTAGAAATATAAAAATTTTTAGAAAGTTATTCCTGACAACATTTTTTACAGGACAAATTCAAGTCTTCGTGACTTGTTTTGTGTTAATTTGTTGAGTACTTCTTCTAAGTCAACTAAAATGTCTCTATGAAATGACAGCAAAGCCAAACCATTCAGATGATCTTGACCTGTTGCACTTCTTGTAAAACAGTTTACTCTTCTAAGGATAGAAAAGATTCGCTCACATGCTGTGTAGATACTGGAATAGTGGCAACAATTTTTTAAAATCTATGAACAGAAGGGAAAATACTTTTTTCACATTCATTTAGGCAGGTGGTAAAGTACTTCAGTTTTGTAGTATCACATTCCAACCATTTCCTGTTCCACATAACTATCTTTGATTCAAAAGTCTCACTAGAGAATGCCACATCTTCAGGCCAAAACTCTGATAAAGTAGATATAATTTCCTTCACATCTTGATCACTGATGGAGCAACAGTGGTGAGGAAGAAGATACTGAAGAGATTCTAGCAGTATTCTGTGTTTAAGAAAGCGCTCATCAAGTTGTTGCAGGAAGTAGTCCAGAAATGGGTTGTATATGCCAAGATTATAGTAAGCTTCTGTGCCATAATTGTCTCTTTTTGTTTGCTTTGAAGCTCTCCTAGGAATCTCAATGCTCACTTCAACGGAACTGCAAACATTCATCACATCCATAAAAATAAGGTGAATTTTGATTCACAATTATTCCTCATATCCTGAATTTCTTTCCTCAGGTTGCATGTTGTAGGAAATAAACAAGGTCAATTGTCTCTGCCTGCAGAGAAGTCAAAAGGTGGTGTGACATAATAAAGATTTTACTTAAAGTGGTCATGGCTGTCACAAAACTGCACTTCTCAATTACTGATAATAGAGCATATCCTTTGCTCGATGACTCAGGATATGAATTATTATCCTCTTGAATTTCCATCAGAGCCATACAGATAACATCTAACATGTTCTTAAACAGTATAATTGCATCTAAGTGCTCAACCCACCTAGTTTCACAATATTTAAGTAATCTTGTTCGTTTTGAAGAATGAGTTGAACTGTTTTCTTGAACAATACATTTAAACACAGAGGACTGCTTGGGAGAAACTCTGAAAAATGTTATTATCTCTTTCATGTTCCCAAACAATTTTTGATGACTGGTACATTGCAAGAGTGGCAGAGGGCCAAATGAAGTGAATGGCTAGCGCAGTGTACATATACAGCTTGTGGGAACTTTTCACAGATTATTGCAGCACAACCTTGAAATGGGTCACTCATTGAGGCTGTGCCATCATATCCTTGTCCTCATATAACCCCTAGCTCCTATAAACTATCCAAAACAGTATTAGCTAGGGCTTTTCCTTTTAAGTCACACACAGGCACAAACTTTAAGAAGTCTTCACGGAGTGTTAATTTACCATTTTTATCTTTTGTAGTATATCTTATGCTCATAGAAAACTGTTTAGATCCAGAGATATCAGAGATTTCGTCAGCTAATATGCTACAACATTCAGCTTTATTTACTTTATTATAGACAATAGAGCATTCATTCACATATTTTAATACCTCTTTACATGATTCCAAAGATGTTTAAATTAAAAAGATATTAAATTTTATTTGTGACTATCGGAGCTAAAAATAAAAAACAATCTCTATGTAGTAGCAGTTGATGGGGCAGAAGTAATTCAGTTACAGGATTTGTTACTTTACTTGAGCCACTGCTGCTGAATCTGTTCTATTAAATTGCTATGTTCGAGAAAACTTTTCATTAAAGGATGACACAGTTGGTGGACAAAAAATTATCCGTATGTATTATAGGTTCATCCTATATTTATATCAAGCCTTCCTATCTACTGTATTAGATATCAAGCTACAGATTATTAATATTATTATATATATAAACTTTCACAATATGAACTTACTTTCTTTACACTTTCCCAAACGTTTTGAGGTGATGTTCCTCGAAATATATGATATATAACTCTCTCTCTTCCCCCTCCCTCTCTCTGTGGAGGGGGGTTGAATATATGAGTGATAGTTTAATCTTGTTTTCAACTAATTCCAGTTACATTGCAATCTGATAGGTTAGAGTCTGTACTTAAAATGGACAAATTTTTGGTTGTGACCAAAATACCAGGTAAAGTTGCAAGTAAACAGCCATTCCATTCTCCTCAGCCTACACATAGATATTGTTACATTATTACATTACATTTAATGCAAACAGTCTTCTTTACAATTGAATTAAAGGTACACAATTTAACTATAACGTTAGATGAGACTGACGAATACAAAAACAATACCAATACATCTATTACAATATAGAATACTACAAGGTAACTATAAGATACTACAGATTTAAAGGTAAGAAAAAGGGATAAACGTTACAATATATATTATTGCCTGTCTTCTTTATTTACAGTGTGGAACAGTAGATCCTGTTACAGTATACTGGATTTAGTACTGGGTTGAGGCACAGATACTTCCTAAATAATACATCTACTCTACATGAGTGCTGTGGTTGGTTAGGTAATGATAGTACATTGTTGTGTGTAATGATAGTACATTAGGTTTGATGTTTCTTTACAAACCAAATTGACTCTGTAGTGCTCAATTCTACGTCTTTTGACCTCACTGTAACTGTTTATTCTCCGTTTCTTCCAGCAATTGTTCATGTAACCTGTCTTGTATGTTACTGTACTAATTTTTAAAATAAACACTTATGTATCTTGTAGCATAAGCTATTAACCGTAGCGCATACTCCTTCTTTATCTAAAAAGTGGTAGATATTGTTAAGCCCCTTACCTTTTACTTTGATGTCATTAAGGAAATGGAAGTATGGTGATGTCAAAAAAAATCGTGTTCGAGATTTTTGCAGATTCTGATTGTACTACCCTCAAAACATGAAAAGTCATTTTTCGAAAAGTGTGTGTGTAGATTTTTGTTCTATGGCAAGCGATAACAGCCACAAATTCAAACAGAATCGAATACTTGGATTTCGTTGTCCATGACGTGTCCATTAATTAACTAAATATAATTATTACACTACGACTCGGAACACAATAGTAGTGTAATAATTATATTTAGAATCAAATAATTTTTTACATACAGCCCTGATTTGTATAGTACTCAAGACTATTGGTTTTGGTGAAGATCGGTTAACGGAAAGGGGTAGTTTACCTGCAACGTTTTAACAAGGGTACTTTCTGTGGCAAACGATAAGAGCCGCAAATTCAAACTTATTCAAGCCTTAACCGGTTTTCTCCTTTAAAAGGCTTTTTCAGAGGCTGCCGCTGGTAGCGCTGTCCGTCTTGTTGTGGGTGACGGAATCGAATTTCGAAAGGTCGATGCTTGTGTGTGGGGTGAGATATGTTCGAATAATGCGTGCGATTTGAATTGTGTCTGTTCGTTTAGGATGTCGTTTTTATTTGTTTTTGTGTGTTTGTATATTTCCAATTGTTCTAGAGTGTCTAGTTTTCGGCCTTTTGTGTGTACGTGTAGAATGTTCATGTTATTGTCGATGTTTTTATATGTGTGGTTTGCTTCAATGAGGTGGTTTGCAAAGGTGGATTCTGTAGTGGAGTGGAGTGCCTTTGTGTGTTCAATGTATCTCTGTTTGAAGCTACGTCTTGTCTGGCCTATGTAGAATTTATTGCAATTTGAGCAATTTAGCTTGTAAACACCGGGTAGATCGAATTTGTTTTGTGCTTTGTGTGTGTGTTTTGATAGTGTGTGTTCCGTTTTGTTAGTAGTTTTGTAAGCGATTCTGTATCCTGATTTTTTGAATTTGTGGGCTATTTTTTAAGTTTGTTTGTTGATGTATGTTAGTGTTATGAATTTGTTGTTTTCTGTCTTTGTCTGTAGTTTGTTTTGTGTAGGAGTTTACTGACTATTATTCTGTCATATCCGTTAGATTCTGCTAGATATTTTATCGTGTTTAGTTTGTCTTTGTAGTCTTTTTCATCTAAGGAGAAGGGGTAGTTTACCTGCAACGTTTTGTTTTAACAAGAGTAAAGTACTTCATTTTTATAAATAAAGTATCCTGCAAAGGTTATGATAATCCACTGTAGAAAGGTAGATGAAATATCTATAAATGAAAAGGGGTAGGGGAGGGGATAATTTTCTAAAAATGAAAATGATAGGTGAAGGGGAGGGGATAATTTTTTATATGTGTACTACGTTATTAGCAACATTGAAGTAGTTTGTTGATAAAATTCCTTCCCAGGCTATTTGGCCGTGGTCCAATGTTTTCTGCAAAACCAGACGTTTCGGAAGTGCCATCGACTGCCATCATCAGTGAAAATCGAGTGCGCTAACATGAGGTGGTATATGTTAGTGATCACAATTCTGTGGTTGAGGCTGAAGATAGAAATATTTCATTTCTAAAATGATTTCAAATATAAATCTTAAAACATGGTAGTCATGTATGGTTCTCCATACCGATATTTTAATTATTTGCATCAAATAGTATTATTGTTTAATAAATGTTCTATCCAGATCAAATTATGTGTATACAGTTCTGGAAAAATTAGACAGGCATAATATTTTGTTTGTTTATTGTAAACTGTATTATGTTTGGAAGTATCCCAAAGTAAATTTAACATTAGTCATGTCAATCAATGAGGCCAGTCCAGTTTTTTAAGGCCAGGAGAATCCTTGAAATGGTTGGAGCATCACTAGGGGATCTAATCATCAAACTTCAGTTTCTGTGAAAAACTGGCAGATTTGAGTAGTCACTTGATAAAGGATGGTGTTGTGAAAGCAACAATTCTTTCAGAATTTTTTATAACCCTGTCAGTCTGCAAATAATATACTGTATTACAGTATACAAATGTAGTGTAATATCTTGGCATAATACTATATGATAAATTTGGATAAAAGTCTCATTGCCAATAGACAGGATAGCTGGTGTGATCAGACATAACAAATTTGTATTAGTTTTTTGAGAATTTATTCCTATCAAACTGGAGTAAACATATTTTCAAACCTTTATGGACGTGTGTCATGGAATTTACAGATTGCACCAAAAGAAACAGTTAAACTATATCTTTTCAATTAAACAAAAATTGGTCTTGTAATATGATTCGGTAATACAGCAGGAACTAATCAGTTAATTGCTATTACAAAATGCCTTATTCCTTTTCCATGATGATCAGATTTTGCTATACGCCTGCATAAATATAAATTATTAAAATGCTTAACTACCAACACAAAGTTGAACACATGATGAAAAGTTCATCATGTCACATATTCTAGTAACAAGGTAAGTTTTTGGAATACTGTTTTAGCTGAATTTACACACTAGGAGGTCACTCAGCGTTTAGTTTGTGTGTGTAACTCTGGTTAATCAAAGAGAATTATTTGTGTAAATTCAAATTTAGTAATACAAATCTACTACTGTAAATGCCTGGAATGCTATGCATTAAAGAATTTTAATTAACTTTATATGGGGAAAACGGTTTACATACATTATTTCTGAAAATAATAATCCTGAAATGTAATCAATACTTATATCAAGTTAAGTGCAATAATTAAATATATTCTTCAACTTGCACGTTAAATAGATCCCTTCTCCTTCACTTACCAGTCACATAAGGGCAGCTCTAAACCATGAACTGTCCCAGTAGTGAATGCTACAATGAGATCTTTAGAGTCTGTATCACTTTCTTTTGAACTTCTAAATACAGGATTTCTTGGAACTGTGTAGAGTGGGATCAGAGGAGTAACTTTTGGAGGGGGGTTATCAGGGGATCAATTCCCCTCCAGAACTATTCGAAATTTCAGCAGAATTCCATAATTTCCTAAGTAGACCCATTTCTAAGCCAGTTTTGTTTGTACAAGTAATACTTATAAATAATATAGAAATAAAAGTAATTACAATATTGTAATGTTATGTTTTCCCCTTACATAAAATAGGCCCCAACTTAAACCATTTCATGACCATGATACATGAAGAACAAAATACTAAGTCATTAACTAGAATTGTATACTATAAATATTGTCTGAGATAATAAAAAGAGATAAGAATAATGGGGTAATGAAACTGATAAGAACATTATCAATAAGAAGATTTTACTCAAGTAAACTGCATTAAAAATTGTTAAAAAAGATAAAACCTATACTCCATACTGCAGTAATAAACTGGATACTGAATAAAGAAAATTATTAATTCAATAATTAGTTTGCCTTTACTAGTACCTGTTCATTAGACAATAAATAATAACTATAATTTCCATTAATTTTGTTAATGTTCTTTGCCATTCATTATTTAGTTATTTTTTTACTGTCAGGAAAAGTTCTGAAGTAATTTCTGTATGTGTTATTTTTGGTCTCTCTCTCCCCCTCTCATTGTTATTTATTGAAAAACCATAAAAAACTGACACTCCTCTGTATGTGTCCACATTGCATACAATTAAAAAAATTAAAAAAATACCTGAAACATACTTGTGATCTTGCAAAAGAGGATCAGTCCTCTGTGTGTTTTAATGATAATTAGTTAATCAATGAACATGTCATGGACAACAAAATGCAAAAATTTACAAATGAATAATGAAAACACAAAGATTAAAAACTAATAAGAAATCATTATAGAAATAAAGAAACAAATTAGTAAGATTTATTAATGAATCAAAGGAATTCAGAAATTCAACTGATAATCACACATTAGTACAAAGTGTTACTAATTTCACAATTCCATAAAATTTGTAATTATTGGATAGTGAACATTGGATTTCAATATAGTAAGCGAACACATATTAATTTTAAGCACGTTTTACAAATAGTGAATGGAAAAGAAAATAAATACACGATTTCAACTTTCTTAAACTGAAAACTAGAAATTATTTTGAGTTAGTGTGAAGTGTTGTGTTACTGTACGACAGAGCAGTGCTGTTAGTGTACTAATTAAGATGCATTAAATGTATAAATAAAGCTAATGAGTTATTCTTAGATGACATCATTAATCTTATTGGTAATGGTGTAAAAGCCTTCCCACAGCGGTTGCAGTTTTGGGCTGATTTCTTTCTTCCTTATCATGTTATAGAACTAAGCCTGGCAGCAGGTGTGAGCCCTGAAGAAATTGCAACCAGTCTTCATCTTTGTATCTGCCAAAATAAAGTTGTTCTGAGCCAGGTCATGTAAATTCAGGTTAGGCCAAGTTGCTCATTAGACTTTGTTTAAATTTTAAAGATATAAAGTGTTGATAAAGATTTTAGGACCGTACATTAAAAACATTGTTTGCACATATGAGTAGGAAGCAGATGTATTAATATAATATGTTACCCATCAAGATACAGGAACAATTATGTATATTTAATTAAGTAGTTAGTGGACTTAAAACCTGCAGTAGAAACTCCAGTTTTTATAAAAAAAATAGGGAGAGAATTGAAGATTTGATGTTTGTAAATGTTATATATATTTTCTTCACATGTAACTAATGGCTGGTTATTTGTAATCACGTTTTCTCATAATGTATGTTGTTAATGACCTTTTTTTAAGGGTATGAAAAAAAACAACAGATATTGGTATTTGAAAAAAGGTGAATTTTATTGGTACATACTAAAGTATAGAATCAAATTTGATTCTATTCATTAACAAAGGTCCGTACTGTAATAATTTTGTGTGTAATATACAAGCATTCTTTAATATGTTTACGAGATTCTCCCAATTTTATTTGCATTAATTCAGACCGTAGTAACATTAAATTCCACTGTAACCCATTATTAATACTTAATCATTTGCATGTTAACAGAAACTGCACATTGCTTTTTATTGCATTATGTTGAAAAAAGGATTTTAATGTACTTGTTTGGTTATACATTAGATTGTACTAGGTTCTAAATTGGAAGTACATTTTAATTCCGGTACATTGAATAAATACAGCCTTTAATGTTATATACAGCCTTTGAATGTACATTAACTAAGGAAATGTCTGTTAAGTTTAATTAATTTTAAAAATCTAAAAGGTTAAGTTAAATAATTAAACGTAGCCACAACCTCCCAAAATCGTCTCTGTACCGTAATTATGTGCGATAAATGTAAACTAATTTCTGTACTTCCAATAAATACACCCTTTTAATGTACACGAACAAAGTAAATTTTATTTAAGTTACATTGTCGTACATAACCTCCATAAGCTGGCATTAGTTACTTGTGAAGAAAACTGTTGGTGTACACATCGGACACCGAAATATAGTACACGCGCGGCGACGGAAGTTTCATTTTGCCGCTGACTATTCTCCAAGACCCATCGGATCTTATATTGTCAAAATATTTTGTATTTATTTTTCAATGTTTATATTTATATACTTTGAACTAATCTATAACCTATGGAGTTTGTGAATTCGGATATAGCTTACGATGGTACGGCAAAGTTAAACTTCCACCTACTCGTTTGTACATACTTTCCGTGTCCACATTTCTACTGGATCAGTATTTATTGGAAGTACAGAAATTAGTTTCCATTTATCGCACATAATTACGGTTCATAGACGATTTTTGGAGGTTGTGTCTACGTTTAACAATGTAACTTAACCTTTTAAATTTTTAAAATTAATTAGATTTAACAAAAATTTCCTTAGTTAGTGTACATTCAAAGGCTGTATTTATTGTATGGATAAAAGGCTATATATAACATTAAGGGTTGTATTTATTCGAAGTATCGGAATTCAAACCTAGTTCCAATTTATAACGTATAACCACTAGGTTATACAATCAAACGTATAACCAAACAAGTACATTAAAATCCTTTTTCAACATAATGCAATAAAAAGCAGTGTGCATTTTCTGTTAACACGCAAATGATTAAGTATAAATAATGGGTTACAGTGGAATTTAATGTTACTACGGTCTGAATTAATGCAAATAAAATTTGAGAATCTCGCAAACATATTAAAGAATGATTGTATATTACACACAAAATTATTACAGTACGGACCTTTGTTAATGAATAGAAACAAATAGGACTCTATACTTTAGTATGTACCAATAAAATTCACCTTTTTTCAAGTACAGTATCTATTGTTTTTTCATACTCTTAAAAAAAAAGGCCATTAACAACATTTTAGTTACTTGTGAAGAAAACAGATATAACATTTCCAAACAAGAAATCTTCAATTATCTTCCTATTTGTTTTATAAAAACTGGAGTTTCTACTGTAGGTTTTAAGTCCACTAACTACTTAATTAAATATACATAATTGTTCCTGTATCTTGTTGGGTAACATATATTAATACATCTGCTTCCTACTCATATGTGCAAACAATGTTTCTAATGTATGGTCCTAAAATCTTTATCAATACTTTATATCTTTAAAATTTAGACAAAGTCTAATGAGCAATTTGGCCTTACCTGAATTTACATGATCTGGCTCAGAACAACTTTATTTTGGCAAATACAAAGATGAAGACTGGTTGCAATTTCTTCAGGGCTCACACCTGCTGCCAGGCTTAGTTCTATAACATGATAAGGAAGAAAGAAATCAGCCCGAACCTGCAGCCACTGTGGGAAGGTTTCTACACCATTACCAAAAAGATTAATGATATCATCTAAGAATAACTCATTAGGCTATTTAGCTTTATTTACACATTTAATGCATCTTAATTAGTACACTAACAGCACTGCTCTGTCTTACAGTAATACAACACCTTACACTAACTCAAAAGAATTTCTTGTTTTCAGTTTAAGAATGTTGAAATTGTGTATTTCTTTTCTTTTCCATTCACTTTTTGTGAAACCTGCTTTACATTAATATGTGTATGCTTACTATATTGAAATCCAATGTTCACTATCCAATAATTACAAATTTTGTGGAATTGTGAAATTAGTAACACTATGCACTAATGTGTGATTATCAATCTGTATTATCAGTTGAATTTCTGAATTCCTTTGATTCATTAATAAATTTTACTAATTTGTTTCTTTATGTCTATTGAATGATTTCTTATTAGTTTTTACTCTTTGTGTTTTCATTATTCATTTGTAAATTCTTGGATTTTGTTGTCCATGACATGTCCATTACTAATTATCATTAAAACACACACACGCACAATTCCTTTTTTCTTTATTAAATTTGAATTCTGTATTAGAACAAATGTTTTCAGAGTTTATATATTTTATACAGACACAAGTTTTTTTTAAATTTTAAGCAATATGGACACTACAAAGGAGTGTCAGTATATATATATATATATATATATATATATATATATATATTATAACGATTCATATTAGCGTCCTATCTGAGCATTATATGAAAGTGTTAGACTGTACGAGTATAGCGCCGTAAGCAAGAGAGAGAGCGTATAATCACAGCCATCTCACTCTAACCTCGTCACAGCGACGTCAGCTACTGGTATGAACATGAAACTTTACTCAATTCAAATTATCAGTTCAACCTCCAATAACTTGAAAACTAATAAATATACGGCAATTCTGAAAACAGCATTGTGTTCAGCAAGCAAAGCTTTATAAGTAGCCGCAATCTCAGTTAATATAATTAACAAATGAAGAAGTTATACGGAAGATGAACGCCAAAAGGAATAACAAGAGAATTATGCTATGTAGGAATTAGGTGTTTTCACACACACACAGATAAAGACCTAAGCAACAATATTCTGTGGTCAGATCTTTGAAAACACATTTGCAAATACCTGTAATCAATCAATTTGCAAACACAGGAAGTACGATTTTGACTAGAAATTCTCTGCCGTTTCAAACCTGTCAAGGGGTGTTTGCTCTACCTGTTGGAGATTGTCGAGACTGGAAAAACGTATGATTTATTTGAACAACCAATCAGAATCCCGTATTTAAAACAGACGCCAACTCAAACCGAGGGGTAGCGTTACTCTTCGTTCGAATTCTCAATGCGCTAGTCATGTATAAATTACGTGCAGAAATTTTCAATCACACAAAGTTGTATTTAAGTACAAAATTCGAGAAGTAGTCCGCAGCAGAGGAACTAGTACCGTTCAACAACACTCGCTGTGTAAAAACAACACGTTAATTAATTAAATTATTAAATAATTAATTTATAATCAGCCGTGAAGTGACCTGAGCAACAGAGATCTACAGCATCTGTAATTGCCAGAGCATCTTTCTACCGGATTGATCAACATCATTTCTTCTGTGCTAAACCATCAAAAGGAGGACCTCTACGGATTCCTATCTTCGGTCGACGCATCAAACAGTAAGAAATAGATTCATTGATCAATGAAATAAGTACTAAACAAATAATAAAAAGCAATAAACAATTTTTAAAAGACACTAAGAAATTCACACTTTGTATTTAATGTGTAATATTAGTCATAACATAGTATAGGAGTGTAGAATGGAAAGTGAGGTGTAGTATTGGACGTGCAAATTATTGCAGACCTGTTCTTTAGCACTGGTTTGGGAGATATCCATCTCTTAATTAAACCAGATAAGAGCTATAGGTCGTTTAAACGTCTTAATCTTTACTTTTCACACACACTCGTTAATTATAAGAGTTAGGGTAGCAATAAGTCCTACAATTAACATTTTCAAGAAGTTTAAAAATAATTAAAACGTTAATTAAACATACTCAAGTAAATTTTAAAGTGTTATTTGTAACGATTCCCCTTGAATCCACAATCACTGAACGAATCCTAAGAATTTGCGTCTCTATGCTCTGAGCTAAGCTGGAACCGTGTTATAAGTATCTGGGATTTGTTCTGGCGCCCAGGTAAAGTAATCTCACGGGTAAGTAACGTTTTATCTATCATTCAAAATATTAGATAAGAGTGTTAGATAAAAAGTAGCGTTGTATGAATTTGGCGCGGCCAACTAAGGGGCCCGATTAAACTCCCAAATTTATATATAGAAGTAAGTTATATATAAATTTGTCGCTGCAGCTAACAGGCTCAATTAAATCACCAAATTTAGCACAAAAGAAAGTTATATAATTTGGCATTGCTTTTACCCAAGTGATTAGTTAAATTGTAATATTAATTAATTAGAAACGAAGTGGAATTCAAGGTTACAAATAACTGTTAAATAATTGTTAAATTAATTTGTTAAAAATAAAAAATAAAAATCATAAATCATCAGCAGTAGATATGGCAGCAATTGAGCAAATGTTTAAGCAATTGACCACTAAAATGGATGAAACAAATAGTAAAATTGATAGTACAAAGGGTCAATTGTCTAGTGAAATAAAAGATACTAATAATAAAATCGAAAAAATAGAAAGTAAAATTGAAAATACAAATATTAAAATTGATGAAAATAATAAAAGTTTAGAAGGAAGTAATCAAAAATTAATAAATGATGTTAATAATAAAATTGAGCAAACTAATAAATATTTGTCTAGCGAAATGAAACAAATAAATGAAAATTTATCGAGCCAAATAGAACAAAGTACTAAAGAAGCTACATTTAAAATAGATGAAGAAATATCTAATTTAGCTAGTAAATTAGATAGTACTAATAATAAAATAGATGAGAGTAATAGTAGGTTTGATAAACATACTGAAGACGTTAAAACTACATTAGAGGAATTTAGAAAACAAGTAAACACTAATTTTCGCCGTCAAGACGAAAAACTAAATAAATTCAGAAACGAATTTTATGAAAGGTTAGAACAAAAAGTAACCCTCATTAACCAACAATTCAGCGAAGTAACAGCTGAATTAAAAACACAATCACTTCTAAATAAAGAAGAAATCCAGAATACTAGGGAAGAGTGTACCCAACTGGGTGAGAATATTAAAGAAGTTAAGAAACAGGTAGAGAGTAAGGCTAACAGTGACGAAGTACATCAAAAGGTGGAACAGCAGTTAAAGGTAATGCGAGAAGATCTGACTAAGGCAATGAAGTCACAGCAAACCAAAGTCGTGAGGTGTGGCGGCTATAAGGAAGAACCGGAAAACCTTGTATTTTCAGGAAACCCACATGAGAATCCTGTGGAATTTCTAAAGCTGTTTGAGGCTTATGTAGCTCGTGTAAACCCACTGATGGACGACGAGGACAAGAAGGACATGTTAGGCCGATTTCTCAAGAATTGGGCAGGTACGTGGTGGAAAGTCATCTCGGACAGAGTCCAAACCTACTCAGGCTTCAGAGAAAAATTCCTGGCTCTGTACTGGAACATTCAGATACAAAGAAGGGTACGCGATCATCTGGAATTTGGTAATTATCACCCGTCAATGAATCTGAAAAGCACAAACTATGTGCTAAATGTAATGGCACAAGTCAAGCATATAACACCACCAATAGAAGAGAGAGACCTAGTGTATAAGCTAGCGCGTCATTTCTCAGAACGCACTAGAGTAGCAACCACTACAAGAGGAGTGGATACCCTAGAAAAGTTCATAATGGTAGTGGATGAGTGTCAAGATCTAGAGCGAGACCTGCAGCGAGTAAATAATCAGCTGAGTACCTACTCTAGAGGCGATCATCAGGAACCAACTTTCTACACAACAAAAAGAAGAGACAATGAGCGTCCAAAAGAAAAAAGGTTTACCCCATATCCGGGTAACAAACCACAAAATCGGCCGGAATTGGAAGAGAAGGGTAGAAGTAGGAGTGTAGAAACCCGACCAAATAAAGGGTATAAAGTATGTAAAACAACCATAACATCTACCGAGTCGCAACCGTCTACCAGTAAAATGAATACGGGAAACGGGAAGCCACTGCAGGTAGAAAAGAAACAAAACTAAACCTACCATTACCTGCAGTGAAACCACCAAAGAAAACAGGTAAGCAGAAAGTAACAAATAATATAAAATAGGTGAGCGATAGAGAGTTCTTGTTAAAAGAGGAGCAAGAAGTGGGTAGAAACCATTATCCTGAATGTCCGGAAATAATTTGTAAAATCAGTAATCTACTAGTAAGAGTGCTTATAGACACTGGCAGTGAAGTAACCTGTGTCAGCTCAAAGTTTGTAGATAATTGTCAGTTGCAAAATTGTCCCAGACTACCCGTAAAACATTGTAATGTACAGGGAGCCACTGGAGCCAAAATGCAAAAGATAACTGAACAAATTTATTTACCTGTCGATTTAAATGGTAACCAAACCCAAATTGTAGCTCTAATAGTCCCGAAACTCATTCATGATTGTATTATTGGGGTAGATACGTTACTTGAATGGAAGGCAGAAATAAATTTTAAAAGAAATACCATTACGATGGAAATTAATACTAATAAAATTAATGTAAGTATTAAAAAATATAAGCATTGGAAGTCGGTAAGTGTAATAAAGAACTGCAAGCAGCTAAAGTCATTTCTAGATTTAGCTAATTACTATCAGAAGTTTACAAGTAAATACGTGGAAAGTACTGTTCCATTGTTGAAGTTGTTAAACAAAGGGATTAAATGGAAGTGGACAAAGGACCACGATGAAGCGCTGCAACAAGTGAAAAGTCTTTTTATAAATACTGTTGTATTAAATCATCCAAGGATAGGAGAAAGATTTTACTTGCAAACAGACGCCAGCAATATTGCTATTGGAGCACACTTGTATCAGATTGATGAGAAGGGCCAAAAAGCGGTATTAGGATTTGTAAGTCGCACACTTAAAGGGGCAGAATTAACCTATTTTACGACAGAAAAAGAGCTATTAGCGTTAGTGCATAGCCTGTCAAAGTTTAGAAGTTATATTCTGGGTGCTAAACTTACTATAATCACCGACAATAAGGCGTTAGTATTTTGATTAAAGTGTAAATTGCTAGGTGCTCGTCTGACTCGTTGGATCTTGGCTATACAAGAGTATCAATTTGAAATACAGTATTGTAAAGCGAAAGACAACTTGGTAGCAGATGTACTCAGTAGAAATCCACCATCAGAAAACAACATGGAAACAGATAACATTAAATGTAGTAGCAATGATATTGGTATTTACGCAGTAAAGCATATAACAAAACCTGAAGTAGTTAGACGACTTAAAGAAATAGGTAATCATCAACAACAAGACCCTAGGATTAGTGTAGCTTGGAGGAGTGCAGTTACCAACTCCAAACCAGAATTTTCTACATATTATAACATCACCAAATTCAGATAAATTTTGATAACAATAAGTGTGTATAAAAAATGCTAAATGATATGATGTTTGAATAAATAAATTATGTGGAGAGTAAAAAATAAATAAAAGGTAATTAACATGCAAGGAGAAGGAGTAATAAACCGAAAGTGGTTAATAAAGAAACTAAAATAATAGACTGACAGACAAACGACATTGACCCAACCCCAGAGATTGGCCAGTTAAGAAACCAAAATAAAGAAAACAAGACGAATGAAGGAGAAGAAGAATGAAAACCAAGAGAGAACCAACCCACGAGGAAGAAAACAAAATGAAACGCGTCAAGAAAACTAGACAAGAAAAAAATATAGAAGGGAGAAGTAATGTAACCCAAAATAATAAAGAAAATAAAATCGGTTAAGAACCAAAACTATTAATGAATGTTAGTATTGATAAAATGACAATTATAAAAAGTCAGTAATATGAAACAATGTATAAAAGTACACTAACCAAAGAGTTAGGGATGTATGTAATTTATTGACAAAGAAAGACACGATATTAATAATTTTATATACATAGTGTGTAGAGAAAGAGAATAAAATGATGAGAAATAAATGGAAGTTGAACTAGTGAAAGTGGTTTATCCTAGAGTGATATAATACAAAAGAAACACTAAGTAAATTATAATGAACACTAAATAATTTAAGAAAGTGCAAGTGAAAAATAAATACAAATATTGTCTATCATAAAAATAGTAAGAGGAGAGTAGGCTAAGATAAAGACTTAGTAAAATAACCTATGTTTAAGTTTTAAGAGTGAACAATAACATTTAACAAAGTTACAATGAATAGTATTTAGGATAGAAAATTGATTCAGTAAATAATGAACACTAAGTAGTGATATTCACTGTGATGACTAGGAAATAGTATTGTTATAACTTAAAAAGGTATTGTAAAAGTTTAAAGGTGTGATTCATAAGGAAGAGTAATAAGATGGTGTTAACATGGAAGGGAGAGCAAAAAGCATTAGAAAATAAGTCTGTATTAACATTAAGTAAATACCCATGTTATAAGGGGAATTTGATGAAAAAAGTTCAATGGAGGTGAGATTGTTTAGCACCAGAACAACAAATAAGAAATAATGAATTGCAGAAACTATTGTTTATGAATTGGATATGGCTGTAAGAGTCATACAGACCATAGACCTAAATGTTATATGTTATATTGGAAATGGATAGCAAATAATTAGCAAGTAATATTGAATAACACAGTTGTTACTAACCAAGATCACAAAAAGACTAAATTCATACACATCCAGAGACATTAAACCTAATTATAAATGCAAAATAACAATTTAGGACTAAATGAAATATATTGTGTATGAAGCCATAAAAATCCAGTAATGGCTACTTAAAGGTGAAACAGGCCTAACGGTCAAACATAAGCAATTACTGATTGTATAAAAATCACCATGTAATGGACAAATCCAAGGTGACTGATTCATCAAGTATGAATGGTAGTTATTATTAAAAACCAAATATTAAATTAAGGAATTATATAAACAGAGAAATATAATTAGTAAGTAGGAAATTAATTGTAAACTTAGAAAACTTGATAAAACCCAATATTGTGGGGTACCAAAATAATCTTTGTGAGAAAATATAAATGACAGTGCAAATAGATAATAACTAAGAAGGAAGATAAGAGGAGGAAGGAAGTCCGAAGATATGGGAAGATTTGAAAGGAATTCAAAAATTTATAACAATGTATTCATGTTCACCTCGCCCAATGAAATTAATGATGTAACCATGGAAACGACCGTTTAACGAGGTAATTACCGTTGAATACAATTACTTGGAAAGTGACGCTATCGCAAGCCAGATGCGAAATTTCTGTACGACACATTTTCATATTTAAAACCTCTTAAAAGTAAAACAAAGTATAGAAATCGATCGTAAAGAAGTCTGATGGATACGGAATACCATTACCAGAGGGAGAAGTTGTTTAATTGAAGACGAAATATCTAAATAAGCCCAAACAACTTTGAAAAAGATGCCGAAACTTGAATAAAGAACAAATGAATTATATTGATGCCACAATCCTTCCTTCTCGACATCCAGAGTAATACCGTACTACAACGCTGTTAAGTATCAGTTAAATTATTTCAACTTCCAAAAAATAAACGCACTTTGAATATTTCTCAATATATGTTGAATACCACTGAATCAGTTTTATTCTCTTGCAAGGATTGAATCGTAATATTAAATCACTGAAAATTTGTTAACTATAGAACTAACCTCATATTTATGTACGTCTTTTAAACCTCTTGTATGACACTCAAACAAAACAATTACCACTACACATTATCCTACTTAAGGAAAAAACATTGTAAGGTTGTGTATTTTTAATATTGTAACTGCATCTGAACCTTTTAACGTGATCCAAAAAGCCCACAAACATCGACCGAAATATTTGTTGATTGGCATATTAAAACGCCATACTATGTTTATTTGTTTTCAAAAGTCGATTGTTTAACCCTGTAAGAGTCTTATAAAGAATTATCCGGTGCAGAATTGTATATGAAAAATTAATTACAACTTGTGTCTATAAAATATTAACTTCAAAATAATAATAAATCCATACTGTGTGTGTTAAATCGTGTTTTATTTTCATTAGCAAAGTGTATGTGTAAATTATCATGTATAACGAATGTTTCTGATGCGACGTCTAGTGCACAAGTAGCGAATACTATAACTGCTAACTCGATTAACAAAAAAAAATTGAGAAAAGGCGGAACGGATTGAATTCGTCGCCTCGTTCAAATAGAACATTGATAAGCAAACAATTTTAATTGTTTTATATAAACAATTTGGCGCCACCCGGAGATTATCCACTACGTTTGACCCTCAGCTCGGGAACCACGATACCTGGTCCCCCAGGACGTTCGCTGCGGGCCCAAACATCGTGAATTACATCGCCGTGCGAGGACGCAGTGGTAAGAAACACAGACACATTTTTACACTCAGACACACTGTTATATTTTACAGAGGTATATGAAAGAAAGAAAAGATGACGCACGAGAGATAAAGGTTATAATATGGAGGTAAGCTATATAAGCTATGTTCCCATAGGAGGAAATATAGACAACATAATGACCCATAAAGAAATAATAGTTTGAGCCAATAAGGTATGTAAATCAAACATGGTCAAATAAAATAAATTTTAGAATTGTTTTGAATCAAAGTCAATAATAATAAAAAGAAAAATATTATTTAAATAAATGTTAGTATTGTTGTTTAAATAACTGACGTTAATTGAGCCAACATGGTGAGTAAAACATTAATGGTCATATAAATTTCCAATATGTGTATACTATGTTAGGTTAAGTAACAAATTGTAATCTTTAGTTATAAGGTAGATGTAAAGAAAATTGTATTAGTGCAAGTTTTGTGCGGGAAAAACCAAAAGTGCGAAAGATTATGTGCAAATTTTTAATTAGGGTAAAATGATACATTAAGGAAAAAAATTAATGATTTCTTAAAATAATCAATTTTTTTATACCGAGTGGGGGTATATATAACGATTCATATTAGCGTCCTATCTGAGCGTTATATGAAAGTGTTAGACTGTATGAGTATAGCGCCGTAAGCAAGAGAGAGAGAGAGCGTATAATCACAGCCATCTCACTCTAACCTCGTCACAGCGATGTCAGCTACTGGTACGAACATGAAACTTTACTCAATTCAAATTATCAGTTCAACCTGCAATAACTTGAAAACTAATAAATATACGGCAATTCTGAAAGCAGCATTGTGTTCAGCAAGCAAAGCTTTATAAGTAGCCGCAATCTCAGTTAATATAATTAACAATTGAAGAAGTTATACGGAAGACGAACGCCAAAAGGAATAACAAGAGAATTATGCTACGTAGGAATTAGGTGTTTTCACACACACACAGATAAAGACCTAAGCAACAATATTCTGTGGTCAGATCTTTGAAAACACATTTGCAAATACCTGTAATTAATCAATTTGCAAACACAGGAAGTACGATTTTGACTAGAAATTCTCTGCCGTTTCAAACCTGTCAAGGGGTGTTTGCTTGACCTGTTGGAGATTGTCGAGACTGGAAAAACGTATGATTTATTTGAACAACCAATCAGAATCCCGTATTTAAAACAGATGCCAACTCAAACCGAGGGGTAGCGTTACTCTTCGTTCGAATCTTCAATGCGCTAGTCGTGTATAAATTACATGCAGAAATTTTCAATCACGCAAAGTTGTATTTAAGTACGAAATTCGAGAAGTAGTCCGCAGTAGAGGAACTAGTACCGTTCAACAACACTCGCTGTGTAAAAACAACACGTTAATTAATTAAATTATTAAATAATTAATTTATAATCAGCCGTGAAGTGACCTGAGCAACAGAGATCTACAGCATCTGTAATTGCCAGAGCATCTTTCTACCGGATTGATCAACATCATTTCTTCTGTGCTAAACCATCAAAAGGAGGACCTCTACAGATTCCTATCTTCAGTCGACGCATCAAACAGTAAGAAATAGATTCATTGATCAATGAGATAAGTACTAAACAAATAATAAAAAGCAATAAACAATTTTTAAAAGACACTAAGAAATTCACACTTTGTATTTAATGTGTAATATTAGTCATAACATAGTATAGGAGTGTAGAATGGAAAGTGAGGTGTAGTATTGGACGTGCAAATTATTGCAGACCTGTTCTTTAGCACTGGTTTGGGAGATATCCATCTCTTAATTAAACCAGATAAGAGCTATAGGTCGTTTGAACGTCTTAATCTTTACTTTTCACACACACTTGTTAATTATAAGAGTTAGG
This sequence comes from Magicicada septendecula, assembly GCA_034769895.1. NCBI lineage: Eukaryota > Metazoa > Arthropoda > Insecta > Hemiptera > Cicadidae > Magicicada > Magicicada septendecula. Next base: position 265,483,034 of record CM068372.1, read on the forward strand.
GTTGCAATAAGTCCTAAAATTAACATTTTCAAGAAGTTTAAAAATAATTAAAACATTAATTAAACATACTCAAGTAAATTTTAAAGTGTTATTTGTAACGATTCCCCTTGAATCCACAATCACTGAACGAATCCTGAGAATTTGCGTCTCTATGCTCTGAGCTAAGCTGGAACCGTGTTATAAGTATCTGGGATTTGTTCTGGCGCCCAGGTAAAGTAATCTTACGGGTAAGTAACGTTTTATCTATCATTCAAAATATTAAATAAGAGTGTTAGATGAAAAGTAGCGTTGTAATATATAAATAAAAATTAGAGGAGGGAGAGGGAGAGAGAGACCAAAAATGGTGCGTACAGAAACTTCATCAGAACTTTTCCTGATAGTAAAAAAATAAATAAATAATGAATGGCAAAGAACATTAACAAAATTAATGGAAATTATAGTTATAATTTCTTGTCTAATGAATAGGTACTAGTAATTGCTTCATATACTTCAAATCATAAATTATAAACCTATTAAAAACATATTTGGTATACTCAGCTTGAAACAAACATTCAGATAAAAAAAATGGTTTAAATTTTGCCATGCTGCATTATTAGTACTGTTGAAACAGCAGTTTGATTATAATTGTTTTTAGAACAGACTTCTGAAATAATGTGTGCAAAAGGATTAAAGCATACCTCCTTACAGTGTGCCTTAATAAGTTGTTGATTATCATAACTGATACATTGTCATCCCATTATCATAATTATGACAGTTCTCAGAGCTTCAGTAATAGTCATCTTTGCTGTTAACATGGACACATCTTGCAAATGTTCATTTCTTACAAGTTCTTCTCTTTACAGGACTAATAGTTTTGTAAAAAACTCAATTGTTTGTTATTACATTTTCAATTGTTACCCTTAACATTTCGACCTCTTCATAAAATAACTGTTGAGAAACTGAGAGCTCTTTGTTAAAAAGACTTTTCATTAGTAAAGTTACTAATAAGTAGGCATTCATTTGTACTCATAATATGAGGTTAAGAATTAAGAAAAGGTGAAACCAACTCGTTACACTGAAACATCTAGGTATAGCCTACTACTACTGATTGAAAAAGACAAGATAACTCATGGTGAACGTTTTCTTCAAATATTTTAACACCATGGATTCTGCGTTTATCCACAGTTACATTGCCCTTTTTTACATTTTATCAACTTGTGTTCCCAGAGACACAGTATTCTGAATTGTTCTTAAAATTTCCATTTAGGATGAGACCCATCTATAGTTATCTGTAGAACTTTATTAAGATGCAGATTTATTCATAGTAGAGTTATCTTCGAATCCTTTAAAAAACCTTAAAGATTACTTTAGAATAGGAAGTCAAAGAAACAGAGAATTCAAGTAGCAAGTTTCCACTACTTTGTAAAACATATCCTAGAAACAAACTGTGACATCCAGTAACTGTTGCTGAGAAACCTTACTAAGGGGCTTATAACAAAAAAAAAAAAAATTACAAGCTTGCTCTTTTGAACATCTGATGAAAAGATTTTGTAAAGTGTACCTAACCTAAAAATGTACAATGCTCGACTTGTCTTTGTATTCCATACTTCTAGCAGTTTTACATGATATATTGCTAACACGAATAAGAAAAGTTTAAATCTGCTGAAGGTCTAAACGAGTGATAGTTATTTGCAGACTGACAGGGCCATAAAATAATTCTGAAAGAATTGTTGCTTTTTTTTACAACACCATCCTTTATCAAGTGACTACTCAAATCTGCCAGTTTTTCACAGCAAACTGAAGTTTGATGATTTGATCCATCATGACCTAGTGATGGTCCAAACATTTCAAGGATTCTCCTAGCCTTAAAAAACTGGACTGGCGTCATTGAGTGACTAATGTTAAATTTACTTTGGGATACTTCCAAACATAATACAGTTTACAATAAACAAACAAAACTTTATGGCTGTCTAATTTTTCCAGAACTTGTGACGATTTAAAGGCAATTTAAATAGCACAAATAAATTTTTTGTTCTTATAACAAGTGAGAGTATAATCCACCCTCCCTCTGTACCTAGATACCTGTATCAACTTGTAAAAAGGCTAGTACGAACATGCAAAGTACACTGTTATTAAGCGAAAACTAATAATCACTCTATTTAAATAAAAGACGTAATAATAATAAATGAAATACCTAACTCCTAACTAAGAAAAGGTAGTATAATTTATAGTAGTTAATTAATGGACAATTAATAATAATAAAAGTACGAACTACTTTTCTCTCGGCATGTAAACTGCGCCCGGTTCCCTACTCTCTGCCGCTAAACTAACCCCAGTCAACCGAGAATCTCTGACATGTAAGCAGCTTGAAAATGTGTCATGAAATTAAACTTACGTTTATGTTGCTAAAACGATGTAACAAGAAAGTTAGCGTTTCTTATTTACATAATCCACACGTAGCTAAAACGAAATGAAACTTACAACTAGTAATGTAGTTCAGATGTTGAGAAAATATTATTAATAAAAAAAAACTTAGCCGACATCTCTTTATGAAAAGTAAGTGGTAAGATAAGAAAAGTTTAAATCTGCTGAAGGTCTAAACGAGTCATAGTTATTTGCAGACTGACAGGGCCATAAAATAATTCTGAAAGAATTGTTGCTTTTTTTTACAACACCATCCTTTATCAAGTGACAACTTAAATCTGCCAGTTTTTCACAGCAAACTGAAGTTTGATGATTTGGTCCATCATGACCTAGTGATGGTCCAAACATTTCAAGGATTCTCCTAGCCTTAAAAAACTGGACTGGTGTCATTGAGTGACATGACTAATGTTAAATTTACTTTGGGATACTTCCAAACATAATACAGTTTACAATAAACAAACAAAACTTATGCCTGTCTAATTTTTCCAGAACGCCATACACATAATTTGATCTGGATAGAACATTTATTAAACAATAATACTATTTGATGCAGATAATTAAAATATCAGTATGGAGAACCATACATGACTTCCATGTTTTAAGATTTATATATAAATTAATCATTTTAGAAATGAAATATTTCTATAGAAACTACTTCTATCTTCAGCCTCAACCACAGAATTGTGGTCACTAGCATATACCACCTCACGTTAGCGCACTCGATTTTCACCTGGTTTTGCAGAAAACATTGGACCACGGCCATACAGCCCATGAAGGAAATTTATCAACCTGCTTCTTTGTTGGCGATAAAGTAGAACACATAAAAAATTATCCCCTCCCCTTCACCTATCATTTTCATTTATAGAAAATTATCCCCTCCCCCTTCAACTTCCCCTACCCCTTTTCATTTATAGATATTTCATCTACCTTTCTACAGTGGTATAATTATGACTTCTTTTCAGGATACTTTATTTATCAAAATTAAGTACTTTATTCTTGTTACAACATAAAACGTTGCAGGTAAACTACCCCTTCTCCTTAACCAATCTTCACCGAAATCAACAGACCTCGAGTCCTCTACAATATGCAAAAAATTATTTGAATTTGCGGCAGTTATCGTTTGCCATAGACAAAATTCTACACATAGACATCTTTCATCCACCAAATACCCACTGTTGTGGTAACACCCGGCCAACATTATTTTTTCTCTTGGCACACACACTCTCGTCAATTTCAACTGTTAAATTAGGTCCTCCAATTTTCTGTGGGTTGCTCATGATGTCTAAGGCACAGATATATCTTAAGTAAGCCGTCCACTCCGTGTGTGTGTGTTGGCGCCGATTTCCAGTTGATTTTTACTGTTTTTCACACTACTACGTCCTTCACACCAGCAATAAATAAACAAAATTATTTTTCTCAGCGGTAATTTGGACCCCTCTAAAAATGTGCCCTGGTGAAGTACCTTATACTCACGGCAAGTTTTTTTATTGCAACACCATCAAGGTCGCTGTCCCATTTTCAATACCATATCAAGTCCATTAATGCAACGACAAGGATTATGAAGTAATCCTTTTTCTTGAAGAAAAGAAACTGCACCATCCTCTTCTGTACCAATAACACTCAACCATCATAGCTAATCATTATGAATAATTAATGTAAAACTTGCAGCAAGAACACTGATTAAAAATGTAACAAAACTTAACAAGTCTGTAACACAACCAAACCACAACACAAATGTATATGTATGAGTATGTATATTGGATAATATAATCAGTGGCGGCGATAAGGCCCCCGCAGACCCCGCGGCGTGGGGGGGGCCCGACCCTCATGGGGGGCCCCAGTTGGCCCAGTCATGGGACATAACTTGTAACATGAAAAATAAGCGTAAACGAGTTGTAAAACACTTCTTTGTTGAATTATCAGTTGACCATAGAATTGACGACCCAGTGAAATCATTTGAAGTAAAAGTTTTCAATGCAACACTAGATATTGTAATAGCTCAGCTATAAATGAGATTCGAAGGATTGGGTTTGAATTGATGATAGGTTTTCATTCCTGACGCCTCAGAATTTAGTAAACTTCTCACAAGAGACAATAGTGGAGAAAAGTAAGTCTCTGGTAAATGTGTATCCTGGTGACCTTTCCACATCACTGCCTGACCAAGTAATATCCTTCAAAGCTCTGATGGCCAAAGAAATTGTACACAAGAAAAGAATTCGAGAAATGATGAATTTACTGGTTGAAGAAAACAGCTGCCTTATCAGTTGTCTCCCAGACTTAACTACAGCTTTGCAGCTTTAATTAACCATACCTGTCACAACAGCTACAGCGGAAAGAAGCTTTTCAAAACTTAAATTAATTAAGTCATACTTAAGAAGTACCATGGCCCAAACTCGGTTGAGCGACTTGACACTGTTAAGCATTGAGAATGAAGAGACACAGAAAACTAATATCAACGAAGTGGTTGAAAAGTTCTTAACTATTAAAAAAAGAAGACTAGGCTTAGGAAAACAGTGAACTTTGGTTGATCCTCATCTGTAAATATTGTACATTACTTGAGTTCGAGTGTTATTGAATTGGATTAGACTTAAGGAGAACTTGTATAGAGTATATTCAAGAATTTTACAAAATCAGTTACAAACTAATTTAAATGTTTGAAAAAAGCTAGAATGTTACTTTGATATTCGTTTTTAAATAATAAATTTTTAACACTCTGTGTGTGGTACTGTTTCATAGTCTGAATTTAGATCTTTGACGTAAAAATAAATCTTTTTATTTTGTTTTTTTTATAGTTTGTATAGAACTTTGTCTATTTAGCAACAATGAATTTTAAGAGTTTGTACACGTGTAAAACGTCCTTTGCAAATTGCAAACGCTTTGTGATAGACGAGAAAGTATTCACAAAACATTGTTGTGAAACACACGTAAATAGAAACTCATTTGAGTGTTTCCCCTATTACGTATACAAAATTTAACCATTTTTATAGGGCCCCCTAATTAGTTTCGCGGGGGGCCCCCGTTTCGTTAGCGCCGCCACTGAATATAATAATATGTATTAGCAAATTCATAAGTGTGTTTTATTTTGGTTTCCACTGTACTATGTGACGATCGGTGAGACCGTCATAACAATTTAACGAAACATCCCAATTAATTAAATATTATACTTTGAGGATTATAATTTTATATATACACTAATGTAAAATATAAAACATTATTGTTATCTGATTTCAAGCCTGCAGAAGTCAATCCAAATAAATGATGTCTGAATGTATGTACACACATAAAAGGCCAAATACAAGTGTTCTGTCTTGTCTGCTGTCATAGAAAATATATTCTGTATTTCTTTACGGTTGCAACTTCATTCATGTGAGTAAAAATTAATTTATATAAATTTCAAATCATCACCTGGAATCTACACTGTTGACTGTAAACAAATACAGTACAATAAATTCCTTTTGTGATCACTTTGGGCCAATATGAATTTAATAGCACTAGCCGAATAATAACAATAACTGATAACAAGATTATGCAAGATTTGCCATTACTTTCCCATACCTGTGATTACAGGCATATTGATATACCTGTTACTATGTGTACAGGTATTACTATATATATTGTATGTTAAAACTGTGAGGTGTATTTTATAATCTGAAACATTTTATACCAAATGATATAATCACAAAAGATAATTTAAACACAAAATTACAACAAACACACAAAAAGTATCTATAGAAATTAAAAAATAAACAAAATTATATAAATCACAACTTATTCAATAAATGATTAAATATGTACCATAATTTATTAGATACTGCAATTATTTTTTATAGAAACAAACATTCACCAGTAGCTACAAAACCAATTTTCCCTGCAAGATCCTGACCTTTTCGATACATTGTTGGATTGTTAATGCTAGCATTTTTTAATTCTTTTCCCTAAATATTGTGAAACCTAATTTTAAAGCGATACTACCTGAGATGCCTTTCCATTGTGTTTCCTTTTGCTCCAAAAAAAAATATTTTGTTGTGGTGTTGATAATGTCTTTATTCTTTAAAATTTTATGTGAGGGAGATTGCAATATTTTTAACTGAACTGTAGCATTTCATTGTCTCAATTTTTGTCATTTTTTGTGCTACTGTAAAGTGTTAACTTTTTATTTACACTTAAGTCATGCCGTTTGTATTTTACATTTTTACACTTTCTGTCAAGCTACTGTAAAGCTACAGTAAAATATAAAATTTAATTTAAAAAAAAATGATCAAACCAAGCACTTGTCTGTAATGAACAGAACACTGTGTAATAACTGAAATATATGAGAGTTTTATTTAAGGTTATTGCTGGCTCTCACATCCTAACTTCCAGTATTTGCGTATCATCCGTCAGAACAGTGAATAACTCAACAGGATACTAAGTCATTCTTACTACTGTTCAGGTGCATTTAGCATGTACACCAGAGGCAGATTTATGCATAGGCAAAGTAGGCAGGCTGCAAATTTTGTAAAAGTCGTTATGTTGTTTTTATACCTAAGAGATGTTTCAAATGCCGCTCCATTTCGTCTCAATATGATAAGAAGCTTTTAAAAATATATATTGTTTAGTAACTAGGCTTATTACATAAAGAGAATAGTTCATCATTTACTTCTGATCTGTATATGAAGTAGGCCCTACATCGTTTTTTCACAATTACATTTTGATACATTATATATGTGATACTTCCATTATATTAATTATTTAACTATTAATTTGTTTACATTCAAATTTCAAACATCTTTATCGACTCTGTAATTTGACATGAGTGAATGTCAATAGATACCACTAGCTGCTAACAGACAGACTATGAGCATAGCATAATTTCATACCCAACTCTAGTGCCAATTGAGCTTCGGCCTGGCGAGGAGGGAAATAAGAGGTCTACTCATAGTACATGTCCGTTAAACACTTGTTGTATTTTACATAAATCGTTAAATATATATTCATCAAATAAATTAATAGGCAAAAAGTGATAACTGAAAGGATGATTATGTCAAAAGGTAATGTATTTTCATTTATTATGTTAGGGTAACATTAGTGGAATGATAATATTCTACCACTACTGTATTGCAGTATACAAATGTAGTGATATATCTTGGCACAATACTATGTAATAAATTTGGATAAAAGGCTCATTTCAAATAGAAAGGATAGCTGGTGTGATCAGACATAACAAATTTGTATTAGTTTTTTGAGAATTTATTCCTATCAAACTGCAATATGCATATTTTCAAACCTTTATGGATGTGTGTCATGTAATTTACAGATTGCACCAAAAGAAACAATAAAAATGTATCTTTCAATTAAACAAAAATAGGTCTTATAATATGAGTCGGTAATACAGCAGGAACTAATAAGTTAATTGCTATTACAAAATTATTCCTTATTCCTTTTTCATGGTGATCAGATTTTGCTATACGCCTGCATAAACAAAATATATTAAAATGCTTAACTCTCAACACAAAGTATTTAAACTATTTAACATGAAAAGTTCATCATGTCACATATTCTAGTAACAAGGCAAGTTTTTGGAATTGTGTTTTAGCTGAATTTATACACTAGGAGGACACTCAACATTTAGTTTGTGTGTGTAACTCTGGTTAATCAAAGAGAATTATTTGTGTAAATTCAAATTTAGTAATACAAATATGCTACCATAAAAGCCTGGAATAGTATGCATTAAAGAATTTTAACTAACTTCATATGGGGAAAACTGGTTTACATACATTATTTCTGAAAATAATAATCCTGAAATGTAATCAGTACTTATATCAAGTTAAGTGCAATAATTAAATAGATTCTTCAACTTGGACGTTGCAAACTTCAGGTGCTAAGCTTTCACTTTATTTTTAATTTAACATCAATTTATTATATATATATATATATATATATATATAAACTTTCACTGTGAACACTTACTTTTTGTTTTTTTCCCAAACGCTTCAACATGGTGTTCGTCTTCTTCAGTGGGATTTGAATACTGAATGTCTGTACAAAGTAACGGTTATGGGTTGTAGGTGTGTGTGGTGGGGGTTGCTGGTGGGAGGGAATTGGCGCTGGGATTCGAAGTGTGTGTTTGAATCAATGTATCAAAAAGTATGTGTGATCTATAATGTAATTGTTCATTTAATATGTTGTTTGGTTGTAGTGCATGATATCTGTATATTTCGAATTGTTCTGCTGTGTTTAGTTTTCTACTTTTAGGTAAGTAGTGTAGTATTTCCATGTTGTGCTCTATGTTTGTGTAACTGTGGTTTTCATTTTGTAAATGTGTGGCAAATGTGGAATGTATGTATTAGTGGTGAGGGCTTTTAAATGTTCTGAATATCTAGAGGAAAAAGATCTTCCTGTCTGGCCGATGTAGAACTGGTGACAATCACTGCAGTTTAATTTATAAACCCCTGGTTTGCTGTATGTGTCTGTGTCTTTGTTAGTATTATTTATGTTTCCTGATGGTGTTGTTAGTTCTGTAGGCTACTTTATAATTGTGTTTCCTAAATGTGTTAGCAATTTTGTGTGTGTTGGAATTGTAGTATGTAAGTGTGATGTATTTACTGGGTTGTGTGCTGTTGGTTTTATGTGTTTTACTTTTTGTGTTTAGGATGCGTTTGTGTAGTTTGTTTATTAAATCGGGATTGTATCCATTTTTGACTGCTATGTATTTGATTGTGTTTAATTCTTCTTGGTAGTCATGTGTGTTTAGGGGTATTGAAGTGAGCCTATGGAGCATGTAGTTGAAAGCTGCATGTTTGTGTTGAGTTGGGTGGTTGGATGAGTTATGTATGACCATGTCTGATGTGGTGGGTTTTCTGTATATTTTGTAAATATCACTATAATATTGACGACTCGGAACACTAAGTTTTTTATAAGTAAAAACGTAAAGTTTTACCTTACAGCCTAAACCGGCTTTCACCTAATAGGTGAAGCCTTCTATAGGTGAAAGCCGGTTTAGGCTGTAAGGTAAAACTTTACGTTTTTACTTATAAAAAACTTAGTGTTCCGAGTCGTCAATATTATAGTGATATTTAGTTAAGTAACGGACACGTCATGGACAACGAAATCCAAGTATATTTTGTATGTGTGTGTGTTGTTTGTTTTGGTAATTGTAAGGTCCAGGAAGTTTATGCTATTGTTTTGTTCTAATTCAAGTGTGAATTTTAATTTTGGTGTATAGTGTTAATGTATTTGTGGAAATTTTCAATTTGTATTTTGTTGCCGTTGTATAGGAGTAAAATGTCATCAACATATCTGTGCCAATATATTATTTTGTTGGTGTATTTGTTATTGTTCAACATGTGTCCTTGTTCTATGGTATGTACGAATATTTCGGCTAGTATACCTGATATAGGGGAGCCCATGGGTAGTCCATCTGTTTGTGTGTAAACCATGTTATTGTGTGAGAAATAATTTTGTTCAGTGATAATTTTAGTGAGATGGATGATCTCTTTTATGTGTGTTTCAGGTGTGTTATTTATTTTTAGTAATTGTTCTAATGTAGTTATAGTTTCTTTTATGGGTACATTGGTGTATAGGTTTGTTATGTCAAATGAAGCTAGTGTTGAATTGTGTGGAATGTGGACATGTTGAGTTTTATTCACCAGATCTAAATTATTTTTGATGGTGGTGTTGTTTGTTAAATTTATGTTATTTCTGATTAATTTATCTAAGTGTCTAGCTATTTTGTGTGCAGGTGCTTGTGTGTTGTTTATAAGTGGCCTGATGGGGATATTAGTTTTGTGTAATTTTGGTAGTGCATTCAGTGTAGGGGGGTTTGGTTTAATTGGTTTTAGATATTTGATGTTGTCAGGTGAGATTATGTGTTTTGTGTTATTTATGATTTTATTTATTTGTTAGTGATATTTTGGGGGTGGGGTCTTTATTTAATTTGGTTATGTTGTTTTCAGTAAAAAATGTTTCAATTTTGTTATTTAAATCCTGTTTTTCTATTATGACGTTTATGTTACCTTTATCTGCTTTGAGTATGGTTAGGTTGTGTTCTTGTAATTTACGTTTTATATTTTTTTTGTTTGGATTTCGTTGTTATGGTGTTTTTGTTCGTATTGTTGTGTGTATTGTAATTTGCGTTTTATATCATGACGTATAGTGTCATGGTCTTTGTTATGCATATGTTGTATGGCCATTTCAGCATCTATGACTAAATATCAGCATCAATATCACAAACAAATAAATAAAATCATAAATAACACAAAACACATAATCTCACCTGACAACATCAAATATCTAAAACCAATTAAACCATTGGTCGGGAAGATCTTTTTCCTCTAGATATTCAGAACATTTAAAAGCCCTTACCACTAACTACAACAATTCCACATTTGCCACATATTTACAAAATGAAAACCACAGTTACACAAACATAGAGCACAACATGGAAATACTACACTACTTACCTAAAAGTAGAAAACTAAACACAGCAGAACAATTCAAAATATACAGATATCATGCACTACAACCAAACAACATATTAAATGAACAATTACATTATAGATCACACATACTTTTCGATACATTGATTCAAACACACACTTCGAATCCCAGCGCCAATTCCCTCCCACCAGCAACCCCCACCACACACACCTACAACCCATAACCGTTACTTTGTACAGACATTCAGTATTCAAATCCCACTGAAGAAGACGAACACCACGTTGAAACGTTTGGGAAAAAACCAAAAAGTAAGTGTTCACAATGAAAGTTTATATATATATATATATATATATATATATATATAATATTAAAAAAGTGAATGAAGAGGATGTACCAACAAGATAATTACATCAATTTATGCTCGGCAACATTAAAAAGAACATGTTACGGCCTCTGAGAAAGTACACAGTGAGTGGAAGCTGGCTTAAATGAAGGTAACACTTTTATCTAATAATTAGTGTCCCATGTTAGAAAACAAGTGCAATACATATTATAAAAAGAAGGCTATTGTTTTTACTTCCATGTTCCATAAGGAAATGGATGGAAAAAAAATCGCGTTCGAGATAAGGGCTGATTCTGATTGTACTACCCTCAAAACATGAAGAAAAGTCATTTTTTGAAAGATGTCTGTGTGTAGAATTTTGTCTATGGCAAACGATAACTGCCGCAAATTCAAATAATTTTTTGCATATTGTAGAGGACTCAAGATCTGTTGATTTTGGTGAAGATCGGTTAAGGAGAAGGGGTAGTTTACCTGCAACATTTTATGTTTTAACAAGAGTAAAGTACTTAATTTTGATAAATAAAGTACCCTGAAAAGAAGGTCATAATTATACCTCTGTAGAAAGGTAGATGAAATATCTATAAATGAAAAGGGGTAGGGGGAAGTTGAAGGGGGAGGGGATTATTTTCTGTAAGTGAAAATGATAGGTGAAGGGGAGGGGATAATTTTTTATATATGTACTACGTTATCGGCAACAAAGAAGTAGTTGATAAAATTCCTTCACAGGCTGTTTGGCCATGGTCCAATGTTTTCTGCAAAACCAGACATTTCGGAAGTGCCATTGACTACCATCATCAGTGATAATCGAGTGCGCTAACGTGAGGTGGTATATGTTGGTGACCACAATTCTGTGCTTGAGGCTGAAGATAGAAGTAGTTTCTGTGGAAATATTTCATTTCTAAAATGATTTTAAATATTGTAACGAAGAACTGGGTACTTCCTTTATTCTTAAAGCCCCGCATTGGGTTCGTCAATATGTAACGAAGCAACGAGGTCGTCCACCTGTTAAAATGTATCACACTTGTTTATTTTGTGTATTAGTGTGAACGTAGTGTGTTTGCCTCACACCGGTCGTTACATAAATCGACGTCACTACTGGAGTCCGTAGCGTTGTCAATATTACCAGTACAACCTACCTGTTAATTCATAGGGGTTGCGAATCCCGGGTGGCGCCAAATTGTTTCTATTAAAACAATTAAAATAGTTAAATTCTAAAATGATACGTGTGATTAGCATGGACAGCTGGATCGTTCGAATGGTTCCCGCCGCTATATAAGTTGCCGTTTCGTCCACTCGTGATGAGCGCTAGTTGGCTGTTGAATAAAACTTACTAACACACATATACTCTACAAAATCCTATGAAATAACAAGATAGTAATACTCGGTACTGTGATTTTAATACAAATTTGGTCATCAATAAATATGACAAATGAATTATAAATAATTTGATAACAGATTGCTCCGGCTTATAGCATGAAACACCAAAATATCTCAGAGTTGGCAAAATTGATTTTAAAACACTTTCGTTTGCCGATATGGTGTCAGTTGCATACAATAAATTACTATGTTTAAAATCTGGAGTTCTTTGGATCATGAAATAAGACATAAACGTTGGTTACATTAAAAAAGTACACTACCATACCTTATACGTACTTGGAAATTATAATGTGTTTTTACAAATTGTTCGGTAGTGTCGTATTTCTGTTACAAAAATTGTGCTCTCAATCAAGGTTATATTTTGATTTATAAAATGTTTTTTAGTAAGTAAATTATGCATTAACACCTTTGAAAGAAAATAATACTTGTTCAATAGTGAGTAACTTTATCATTTGGAAAATAATTTAAGTAATTTGGATTTTTGGGATTAAGGAATTTATTCGATACTTATCAGTTCATATAACCCTTAAATTTTTAGTGACCGTCAATCAGTGAATGTTTTAGTGGATAGTTAGTGAGGATCGGTCAATAATACAACTTTTAGTAATTTTGCGTCGACGTTTCGACAATATTTATTGTCATCTTCAGGACCTGTGTATGAAATACAGTAGAAATATCAAACATAACGAAACAATTAAATATTTGGGTGAACGTGTTGGTGATGTGAGTGTGTGCGTGTGTATGTATGTATCATTTTTTATGTGAAGACTTATGATAGTTTGTTTACATCTTCAAATTATCTTTAAGAAAGCGAGCAAATTATAGTATGAGAGAACTTAATTTATACAGTATTACAATTTAAATTACTAAATATAATGTTATTTTAATTAATTAAACAAACAGTAACCAACAATTGGATATTAGATTGGTACAAAAATTGTTTATACCTACAACAGTCAACATATAGCAAAGTAATATATTACCTATAACTAAAACAGATTAGGGGATGTTCACTACGTAATTATTAAAAGTTATTTTTACCATGTTTCACTCCCTACTGGTGTTAGCAAACAATCATAATTTAGAAATATACAATTTACACAATATTGTAAAACATTACGACTTAAATCAGATAGTTGACAAAGGTTACACACAAAAGTTTCTGGTAAATTTTACTAACAGGTAAACTTGGATAATACGGTAATTGTAATCATATTGTAAAATATAGTCAAGAGTACTATAGAATAATGTAATTTATGTATGTGTCCACAATCACCCTTCTCTTTCACCCATGCTCCCCCCGCCAGTCCACCCAGCCTCTCACTCTAACCTGAAATCGATCTATCACTCACTATCACCCCACTCTCTCTCTCTCTCTCTCTCTCTCTCTCTCTCTCTCTCTCTCTCTCTCTCTCTCTCTCTCACTGTCTCCCTTCTTCTCTCTCTCACTCTTCCACCTTTCGCTCTCACACTCTCTCTCTCTCCCTCTCATTATCTCTCTCTCTCTCTCTCTCTCTCTCTCTCTCTCTCTCTCTCTCTCTCTCTCTCTCTCTCTCTCTCCTCTCCCCCTCTATTTGTCTTTGTCCACGATTGGCACTCTAAAACACTCACCATTTTTATTACACTATCATCCTCATGTAAATAGAGAATTATACACACGATAACAGAAATGATTTACCAACTTGTATTAAAGGGTTACAGACTTTAAAACACAACATTATAGATAACAGATCTATTATATGAAAAAGGTTATTACTTAATATTTACATTTTTGGTCAATGTTATTTACCTGGAACTTGGTTGGTCTATACAGAGTACCATAGTCAATGTAGTTCAAATATATGTCGGTCATAATCTCTCTCACATGATCCCTCAATCTCTCTCTCTCTCACTCTATTCTAAACAGATATATACCACAAATCTAACACGTAGACGTGTACATACACACACGCTAGAATTACATACGCACACACACAGACACACACAACAAAACAACCTCACAAGTCAACTACACATTCAAGAATCCATACATAAATATAACACTATTTTATTGACTTATTTTTATCATCTAAGTGTAAATTATGCACAACGGAGATGCCCACTGTACTGAGTTTAAAACTGATCGACTATGTGTCTATAAGAAATGTTATATGTTTCTTAGCTAATACTAATAATATGATCTTTGAGACACTTACAATTGTTGCTGACGCCAAACACACAACTGTAAATTTTCCCTGACCAACACCTTATTATAAAGCAGAACAGACGACCCTTGTACATTTGTAGGAAATTAAGTAACATGTGTTCGGAAGACAGTTGAGAAAGATTTGCACTAGGGGGGAGTGTGACACTAATTAATATCCAACGACAAGCTGGCCACTAATGACCAACACATCCTGTAGGGAGACTACTGAATATTTCTTCAAATTCATGTTTTGATGGTGTGTATAAGTTGAGCATAACTGGACGAGAGGTTTTGAGTATCGGTGCGAAAATTAATGGAGTGAGGGTCACTTTTAATTTGAATCATTTCCAGTACGCACCTTTTGAAATAATTATTTTCGTAATATTTAATTTGGGTGTTGTTAAAGTCAAATTCATGACCAGTGTTTAAATGGTGAGATACTAAAGCGTTGGGGTTATCATTATGGGTTTTTTTATGGCAATCATACCTATGTTGATAAATTCTCTTATGTAAATATTGGGACGTAATACCAGTGTATGTGGCTGGACAGTCATTGCATTGGATAGTGTATACGACATTAGATCGTTTATCTTTGGATGTCGGGTCTTTGAGGCTTGAGAAGAGAGATCGAACAGTGTGTTGGTTTTTGAATGCTAAAGTTTTTTGAATTTTTGATAGGCATTTTTTAAGTTTTTCAGAAAGCCCTTTAACATAAGTTGTAGAAAAGTATGAGCCAGCGTTGGGCTCAGGTGTATTAGATTGGGCAGATGTAAGATTGGGGCTCAGCTGATTTGCGCGATGTTTATGAATTACCTGTTTGATTATGTGGTCTGGGTAACCATTGTTTTTGAAAATCTTAAATACTAATTCCGTGTTTTTTTTATGAAATGACTGATCACTTAGACCGGTGGCTCTCTTATATACCGAGTGGATTAAGTTAGTTTTTAGATGTATGGGATGGTTGGAATTAAAATGCAGATATCTACCGGAGTTGGTGGGTTTTATGAACCAATCAGTGACTATAGTACCATCTGTCTGTCTAATAACCTTGGTATCAAGAAATGAAATGGAACTATTCTGTTCGTGCTCTATTGTGAACTGTATTCGTTCAAAGCCCATTAGTTTGGAATTGAACAGAGATAAGATTGTGTCGTGTTGGTCATATGGAATACATGTTATAATATCGTCCACGTATTTATATAGGAAGGGGAGTTTAAATGGTAGCGTAGGGATAACTATGTCAAGAAACTGGTTCATGGTAATGTCAGCTAAGATGGGCCCGAGACTGCTACCCATAGCAGTGCCATATGTTTGTTTAAAAAATTGTCCCTGAAATGTGAAATAACCATTATTGCAACAATGCGACAGAAGTTTAAGGAAACTATTCTTATCTAATGTTGTATGTGTGGAGATGCAGTTCCAATTTTTGTTTAAAATGTTGATCACTGTTTGGATATTTACATTAGTGAATAAGGAGGAAACGTCTAGTGAAATAAAAACATGATTGGGAGGGATTGTGTGTTTCTTTATAGTTTCAACAAAGGTAAAGCTATCACTAATTGTATATATTGTAAATTGTATATTTCTAAATTATGATTGTTTGCTAACACCAGTAGGGAGTGAAACATGGTAAAAATAACTTTTAATAATTACCGTAGTGAACATCCCCTAATCTGTTTTAGTTATAGGTAATATATTACTTTGCTATATGTTGACTGTGTAGGTATAAACAATTTTTGTACCAATCTAATATCCAATTGTTGGTTACTGTTTGTTTAATTAATTAAAATAACATCATATTTAGTAATTTAAATTGTAATACTGTATAAATTAAGTTCTCTCATACTATAATTTGCTCGCTTTCTTAAAGATAATTTGAAGATGTAAACAAACTATCATAAGTCTTCACATAAAAAATGATACATACATACACACGCACACACTCACATCACCAACACGTTCACCCAAATATTTAATTGTTTCGTTATGTTTGATATTTCTACTGTATTTCATACACAGGTCCTGAAGATGACAATAAATATTGTCGAAACGTCGACGCAAAATTACTAAAAGTTGTATTATTGACCGATCCTCACTAACTATCCACTAAAACATTCACTGATTGACGGTCACTAAAAATTTAAGGATTTAATTAAGAACTGAGGTTATCAACAACAAACATGGGATTCTACAGAGAAATATCGGACACATACGGACAACCAGCTTGCCGACTCCTAAAATTATGGGCCAGTGATAACAGGAAACTCGCTTCTCTCATTAACCAACGTATTTTTCTGCTGAAGTGTCGACAGTTCAAAGTATTCCCTGCGCATATAGAAGCAATGTTCAACTTTAAACGTCGCACCATGGAACAACAAATGTACAATAGTGTTGTGAACAGTGCAAATAGATTTAAAAGAGACTATCTTAATAGTGAAATTAAAAATTCCATAAAAAATCTTAATTACACAAAAAATAGGATACATCAAACCAAACTCAATAGTTATCAACACTTACCAGCTTCCATAATAAACGAATTTTCAAATAAACAAAACAGTGCATTTCAACACATGGTAGAAAAAATTCGAAACAAGCAAATCGCGAAACTAAACCGGATAAAACAACATAAGGACAACCTTCCAAAATTCAATCCGGACTGGCTGATAAATCTCACTGACATCGACATTCCTCTCGATATAAAAACATTACTTTCCCTAGGACCAAAATTTGCCTTCCCGGATAATGATAATCGCATCCCCACCGAGAAAATTATCACCGAAGTAGAACACGTTCTTCACAACCTACCTGAAGATAAAAATCCAGAAATTGTCAGGAGTGAATGTATTAATATTATCACTAATCACATTAACAAAAATAAAACAAATAAAAATAAAAAACACCAAAACAACCAGCTGGCTACTGTTTGTAAAGCCACCAAACACTTCTTATCAGACAATAAAGACATTTTAGTACTGCAAGCAGATAAATCTAACAAGACAGTTATCATGTATAAAACTGAGTATTTCAATAGAATGTATTCATTAGTAGGTGATTGTGAAACATATGTTAAGCTTAATAGGGACCCCACTACTTCTTTAAACAACTCAACTGTGACAATACTCAAAGAGGCTTTCAAAAACGGACAAATTGACAACAATACCTATAAACGCTTAGTTCCCCATGCCCCAACTCCACCTAAAATTTACGGCTTAGTAAAAACTCATAAACCTGACAACCCTCTTAGACCTATTATCTCATTTATAAACTCCCCTACATATGAAACATCAAAATGGCTAGCAAATATTCTAAAAAATCGTCTTCTGAAAAGTACAACATTAGTGATAGCTTTACCTTTGTTGAAACTATAAAGAAACACACAATCCCTCCCAATCATGTTTTAATTTCACTAGACGTTTCCTCCTTATTCACTAATGTAAATATCCAAACAGTGATCAACATTTTAAACAAAAATTGGAACTGCATCTCCACACATACAACATTAGATAAGAATAGTTTCCTTAAACTTCTGTCGCATTGTTGCAATAATGGTTATTTCACATTTCAGGGACAATTTTTTAAACAAACATATGGCACTGCTATGGGTAGCAGTCTCGGGCCCATCTTAGCTGACATTACCATGAACCAGTTTCTTGACATAGTTATCCCTACGCTACCATTTAAACTCCCCTTCCTATATAAATACGTGGACGATATTATAACATGTATTCCATATGACCAACACGACACAATCTTATCTCTGTTCAATTCCAAACTAATGGGCTTTGAACGAATACAGTTCACAATAGAGCACGAACAGAATAGTTCCATTTCATTTCTTGATACCAAGGTTATTAGACAGACAGATGGTACTATAGTCACTGATTGGTTCATAAAACCCACCAACTCCGGTAGATATCTGCATTTTAATTCCAACCATCCCATACATCTAAAAACTAACTTAATCCACTCGGTATATAAGAGAGCCACCGGTCTAAGTGATCAGTCATTTCATAAAAAAAACACGGAATTAGTATTTAAGATTTTCAAAAACAATGGTTACCCAGACCACATAATCAAACAGGTAATTCATAAACATCGCGCAAATCAGCTGAGCCCCAATCTTACATCTGCCCAATCTAATACACCTGAGCCCAACGCTGGCTCATACTTTTCTACAACTTATGTTAAAGGGCTTTCTGAAAAACTTAAAAAATGCCTATCAAAAATTCAAAAAACTTTAGCATTCAAAAACCAACACACTGTTCGATCTCTCTTCTCAAGCCTCAAAGACCCGACATCCAAAGATAAACGATCTAATGTCGTATACACTATCCAATGCAATGACTGTCCAGCCACATACACTGGTATTACGTCCCAATATTTACATAAGAGAATTTATCAACATAGGTATGATTGCCATAAAAAAACCCATAATGATAACCCCAACGCTTTAGTATCTCACCATTTAAACACTGGTCATGAATTTGACTTTAACAACACCCAAATTAAATATTACGAAAATAATTATTTCAAAAGGTGCGTACTGGAAATGATTCAAATTAAAAGTGACCTTCACTCCATTAATTTTCGCACCGATACTCAAAACCTCTCGTCCAGTTATGCTCAACTTATACACACCGTCAAAACATGAATTTGAAGAAATATTCAGTAGTCTCCCTACAGGATGTGTTGGTCATTAGTGGCCAGCTTGTCGTTGGATATTAATTAGTGTCACACTCCCCCCTAGTGCAAATCTTTCTCAACTGTCTTCCGAACACATGTTACTTAATTTCCTACAAATGTACAAGGGTCGTCTGTTCTGCTTTATAATAAGGTGTTGGTCAGGGAAAATTTACAGTTGTGTGTTTGGCGTCAGCAACAATTGTAAGTGTCTCAAAGATCATATTATTAGTATTAGCTAAGAAACATATAACATTTCTTATAGACACATAGTCGATCAGTTTTAAACTCAGTACAGTGGGCATCTCCGTTGTGCATAATTTACACTTAGATGATAAAGATAAGTCAATAAAATAGTGTTATATTTATGTATGGATTCTTGAATGTGTAGTTGACTTGTGAGGTTGTTTTGTTGTGTGTGTCTGTGTGTGTGCGTATGTAATTCTAGCGTGTGTGTGTATGTACACGTCTACGTGTTAGATTTGTGGTATATATCTGTTTAGAATAGAGAGAGAGAGAGAGAGAGAGAGAGAGAGAGAGAGATTGAGGGATCATGTGAGAGAGATTATGACCGACATATATTTGAACTACATTGACTATGGTACTCTGTATAGACCAACCAAGTTCCAGGTAAATAACATTGACCAAAAATGTAAATATTAAGTAATAACCTTTTTCATATAATAGATCTGTTATCTATAATGTTGTGTTTTAAAGTCTGTAACCCTTTAATACAAGTTGGTAAATCATTTCTGTTATCGTGTGTATAATTCTCTATTTACATGAGGATGATAGTGTAATAAAAATGGTGAGTGTTTTAGAGTGCCAATCGTGGACAAAGACAAATAGAGGGGGAGAGGAGAGAGAGAGAGAGAGAGAGAGAGATAATGAGAGGGAGAGAGAGAGAGTGTGAGAGCGAAGGGTGGAAGAGTGAGAGAGAGAAGAAGGGAGACAGTGAGAGAGAGAGAGAGAGAGAGAGAGAGAGAGAGAGTGGGGTGATAGTGAGTGATAGATCGATTTCAGGTTAGAGTGAGAGGCTGGGTGGACTGGCGGGGGGAGCATGGGTGAAAGAGAAGGGTGATTGTGGACACATACATAAATTACATTATTCTATAGTACTCTTGACTATATTTTACAATATGATTACAATTACCGTATTATCCAAGTTTACCTGTTAGTAAAATTTACCAGAAACTTTTGTGTGTAACCTTTGTCAACTATCTGATTTAAGTCGTAATGTTTTACAATATTGTGTAAATTGTATATTTCTAAATTATGATTGTTTGCTAACACCAGTAGGGAGTGAAACATGGTAAAAATAACTTTTAATAATTACGTAGTGAACATCCCCTAATCTGTTTTAGTTATAGGTAATATATTACTTTGCTATATGTTGACTGTTGTAGGTATAAACAATTTTTGTACCAATCTAATATCCAATTGTTGGTTACTGTTTGTTTAATTAATTAAAATAACATTATATTTAGTAATTTAAATTGTAATACTGTATAAATTAAGTTCTCTCATACTATAATTTGCTCGCTTTCTTAAAGATAATTTGAAGATGTAAACAAACTATCATAAGTCTTCACATAAAAAATGATACATACATACACACGCACACACTCACATCACCAACACGTTCACCCAAATATTTAATTGTTTCGTTATGTTTGATATTTCTACTGTATTTCATACACAGGTCCTGAAGATGACAATAAATATTGTCGAAACGTCGACGCAAAATTACTAAAAGTTGTATTATTGACCGATCCTCACTAACTATCCACTAAAACATTCACTGATTGACGGTCACTAAAAATTTAAGGATTTAATTAAGAACTGAGGTTATCAACAACAAACATGGGATTCTACAGAGAAATATCGGACACATACGGACAACCAGCTTGCCGACTCCTAAAATTATGGGCCAGTGATAACAGGAAACTCGCTTCTCTCATTAACCAAAGTATTTTTCTGCTGAAGTGTCGACAGTTCAAAGTATTCCCTGCGCATATAGAAGCAATGTTCAACTTTAAACGTCGCACCATGGAACAACAAATGTACAATAGTGTTGTGAACAGTGCAAATAGATTTAAAAGAGACTATCTTAATAGTGAAATTAAAAATTCCATAAAAAATCTTAATTACACAAAAAATAGGATACATCAAACCAAACTCAATAGTTATCAACACTTACCAGCTTCCATAATAAACGAATTTTCAAATAAACAAAACAGTGCGTTTCAACACATGGTAGAAAAAATTCGAAACAAGCAAATCGCGAAACTAAACCGGATAAAACAACATAAGGACAACCTTCCAAAATTCAATCCGGACTGGCTGATAAATCTCACTGACATCGACATTCCTCTCGATATAAAAACATTACTTTCCCTAGGACCAAAATTTGCCTTCCCGGATAATGATAATCGCATCCCCACCGAGAAAATTATCACCGAAGTAGAACACGTTCTTCACAACCTACCTGAAGATAAAAATCCAGAAATTGTCAGGAGTGAATGTATTAATATTATCACTAATCACATTAACAAAAATAAAACAAATAAAAATAAAAAACACCAAAACAACCAGCTGGCTACTGTTTGTAAAGCCACCAAACACTTCTTATCAGACAATAAAGACATTTTAGTACTGCAAGCAGATAAATCTAACAAGACAGTTATCATGTATAAAACTGAGTATTTCAATAGAATGTATTCATTAGTAGGTGATTGTGAAACATATGTTAAGCTTAATAGGGACCCCACTACTTCTTTAAACAACTCAACTGTGACAATACTCAAAGAGGCTTTCAAAAACGGACAAATTGACAACAATACCTATAAACGCTTAGTTCCCCATGCCCCAACTCCACCTAAAATTTACGGCTTAGTAAAAACTCATAAACCTGACAACCCTCTTAGACCTATTATCTCATTTATAAACTCCCCTACATATGAAACATCAAAATGGCTAGCAAATATTCTAAAAAATGCGTCTTCTGAAAAGTACAACATTAGTGATAGCTTTACCTTTGTTGAAACTATAAAGAAACACACAATCCCTCCCAATCATGTTTTAATTTCACTAGACGTTTCCTCCTTATTCACTAATGTAAATATCCAAACAGTGATCAACATTTTAAACAAAAATTGGAACTGCATCTCCACACATACAACATTAGATAAGAATAGTTTCCTTAAACTTCTGTCGCATTGTTGCAATAATGGTTATTTCACATTTCAGGGACAATTTTTTAAACAAACATATGGCACTGCTATGGGTAGCAGTCTCGGGCCCATCTTAGCTGACATTACCATGAACCAGTTTCTTGACATAGTTATCCCTACGCTACCATTTAAACTCCCCTTCCTATATAAATACGTGGACGATATTATAACATGTATTCCATATGACCAACACGACACAATCTTATCTCTGTTCAATTCCAAACTAATGGGCTTTGAACGAATACAGTTCACAATAGAGCACGAACAGAATAGTTCCATTTCATTTCTTGATACCAAGGTTATTAGACAGACAGATGGTACTATAGTCACTGATTGGTTCATAAAACCCACCAACTCCGGTAGATATCTGCATTTTAATTCCAACCATCCCATACATCTAAAAACTAACTTAATCCACTCGGTATATAAGAGAGCCACCGGTCTAAGTGATCAGTCATTTCATAAAAAAAACACGGAATTAGTATTTAAGATTTTCAAAAACAATGGTTACCCAGACCACATAATCAAACAGGTAATTCATAAACATCGCGCAAATCAGCTGAGCCCCAATCTTACATCTGCCCAATCTAATACACCTGAGCCCAACGCTGGCTCATACTTTTCTACAACTTATGTTAAAGGGCTTTCTGAAAAACTTAAAAAATGCCTATCAAAAATTCAAAAAACTTTAGCATTCAAAAACCAACACACTGTTCGATCTCTCTTCTCAAGCCTCAAAGACCCGACATCCAAAGATAAACGATCTAATGTCGTATACACTATCCAATGCAATGACTGTCCAGCCACATACACTGGTATTACGTCCCAATACTTACATAAGAGAATTTATCAACATAGGTATGATTGCCATAAAAAAACCCATAATGATAACCCCAACGCTTTAGTATCTCACCATTTAAACACTGGTCATGAATTTGACTTTAACAACACCCAAATTAAATATTACGAAAATAATTATTTCAAAAGGTGCGTACTGGAAATGATTCAAATTAAAAGTGACCCTCACTCCATTAATTTTCGCACCGATACTCAAAACCTCTCGTCCAGTTATGCTCAACTTATACACACCGTCAAAACATGAATTTGAAGAAATATTCAGTAGTCTCCCTACAGGATGTGTTGGTCATTAGTGGCCAGCTTGTCGTTGGATATTAATTAGTGTCACACTCCCCCCTAATGCAAATCTTTCTCAACTGTCTTCCGAACACATGTTACTTAATTTCCTACAAATGTACAAGGGTCGTCTGTTCTGCTTTATAATAAGGTGTTGGTCAGGGAAAATTTACAGTTGTGTGTTTGGCGTCAGCAACAATTGTAAGTGTCTCAAAGATCATATTATTAGTATTAGCTAAGAAACATATAACATTTCTTATAGACACATAGTCGATCAGTTTTAAACTCAGTACAGTGGGCATCTCCGTTGTGCATAATTTACACTTAGATGATAAAAATAAGTCAATAAAATAGTGTTATATTTATGTATGGATTCTTGAATGTGTAGTTGACTTGTGAGGTTGTTTTGTTGTGTGTGTCTGTGTGTGTGCGTATGTAATTCTAGCGTGTGTGTATGTACACGTCTACGTGTTAGATTTGTGGTATATATCTGTTTAGAATAGAGTGAGAGAGAGAGAGAGAGATTGAGGGATCATGTGAGAGAGATTATGACCGACATATATTTGAACTACATTGACTATGGTACTCTGTATAGACCAACCAAGTTCCAGGTAAATAACATTGACCAAAAATGTAAATATTAAGTAATAACCTTTTTCATATAATAGATCTGTTATCTATAATGTTGTGTTTTAAAGTCTGTAACCCTTTAATACAAGTTGGTAAATCATTTCTGTTATCGTGTGTATAATTCTCTATTTACATGAGGATGATAGTGTAATAAAAATGGTGAGTGTTTTAGAGTGCCAATCGTGGACAAAGACAAATAGAGGGGGAGAGGAGAGAGAGAGAGAGAGAGAGAGAGAGAGAGAGAGAGAGAGAGAGAGATAATGAGAGGGAGAGAGAGAGAGTGTGAGAGCGAAGGGTGGAAGAGTGAGAGAGAGAAGAAGGGAGACAGTGAGAGAGAGAGAGAGAGAGAGAGAGAGAGAGAGAGAGAGAGAGAGAGAGAGAGTGGGGTGATAGTGAGTGATAGATCGATTTCAGGTTAGAGTGAGAGGCTGGGTGGACTGGCGGGGGGAGCATGGGTGAAAGAGAAGGGTGATTGTGGACACATACATAAATTACATTATTCTATAGTACTCTTGACTATATTTTACAATATGATTACAATTACCGTATTATCCAAGTTTACCTGTTAGTAAAATTTACCAGAAACTTTTGTGTGTAACCTTTGTCAACTATCTGATTTAAGTCGTAATGTTTTACAATATTGTGTAAATTGTATATTTCTAAATTATGATTGTTTGCTAACACCAGTAGGGAGTGAAACATGGTAAAAATAACTTTTAATAATTACGTAGTGAACATCCCCTAATCTGTTTTAGTTATAGGTAATATATTACTTTGCTATATGTTGACTGTTGTAGGTATAAACAATTTTTGTACCAATCTAATATCCAATTGTTGGTTACTGTTTGTTTAATTAATTAAAATAACATTATATTTAGTAATTTAAATTGTAATACTGTATAAATTAAGTTCTCTCATACTATAATTTGCTCGCTTTCTTAAAGATAATTTGAAGATGTAAACAAACTATCATAAGTCTTCACATAAAAAATGATACATACATACACACGCACACACTCACATCACCAACACGTTCACCCAAATATTTAATTGTTTCGTTATGTTTGATATTTCTACTGTATTTCATACACAGGTCCTGAAGATGACAATAAATATTGTCGAAACGTCGACGCAAAATTACTAAAAGTTGTATTATTGACCGATCCTCACTAACTATCCACTAAAAAGTTCATATAACGTTGAAGTGTAGTCATCGGGTTAGTGAATATTCTTCAATTTTGGGCTGGTTTTAAACTTCGAACATCTTTTTCAATCTGGTCTAGGGTTTTTTTCTAATTAATTTATTTAATTTGGTTCCTGGACATCGTTAATTCTTGTCAGGTCAACATCTATTCGTCTTTGGTCATCTTGGTTCACTTTCAAAACTTCTTGTAACTGTTTAAATTAAAATTTCAATTATTCCAATTTTGCACGCCGCTTACCCACGCGTCGTTTTTTCGAGTCTCTATTATTTAACGGAAAATAAGCCCTCAACGGCTCGTTGTCATAGTAACCGCAATCCTTTGATTGGTTAATTACTCTTTCCGAGACATTGTTAAGATATCTGAATTTTTATTCAAATTTATTAAGTATTTTCCTAATGGTTTTATTCCTTTATAGTTCCTTTGGGGTAATAAATGATATCACTATTAACTTTCTTTCCTTTCAAAGTTTACAATGATACCTCATAAGGTCATATTCTGTTGTACATTAACTTTAGTCCAAATATTTGACATTTGATAAATTACATATCTTTCTTAAATTAAACTATTACAATAACATTTTTGTTTTAAAATGATTGACATATAATTACTGGCCATTTACTGGTCTTAGATTAGTAAGATTTCTTGCAAAATAGATACAATTTACTTTTGAGTGTCTCTGACAGTTAGATGTTTTCATAGCCAAGATTGGCCATGATTGTTTTTTGGTGTATTTCTTTTAAATTACATTTTGAATTCAGCCTGATGGGCTTCACTTAGTTATCATATTTGTTTGTGTTTTAACTATTATTCCACATACATTTTCATTACACATCCTTTAAAATATAATAATTAGGTTTATGGACTGTAGGTTCCCTTCAGCCATATTCCCTTTTTAACATTGAACCAAACTGTTCTTTATAAGTTACTAGTTATTATTAATTCTAATATTGATTCCTTTCTTTTGTTACAATCTAGAGTGATAAACATTGTCACTTCTCGTAAAATTATGAAAGTTAATTCCCCTTTCAACATGGGGTGTTTTATTCTTTGTAGTCTTAATTTTAACAACAAAACTTTATTTCTATTCTACTATACCATGTTAACACAAATTACTTTTGTCTGGGCTTTCTCCCTGAATAACATTACATGCTTCTTTTATTTTTATTTGGAATGCTATTTCTAATTATTTCTAGTTATATTAATGTGTACAATGTCACTCCAATCATTGATTGTTCATCAATTTTTATAAAGTGTTTTCTTATCTATCATTATATTTTTAATGCTTAACATTCACTTTCACTATTTTTTAGGGTACTTACACTTCACTAAGGCACTTCACTTTGGTTCACTGTTTGTATTGAGTGTTATTTAATGGGTAATCCCTATACTTTCTCCTATCATTTCTCACTATTTCTTTCTAGCATAATATTTATTATTACTAATATGAGGTTAGTTGTTTTTTGTTAAATCTAACCTTTCTGACTGTGTTAGTGTACTTTTTCTACATTACTTTACTTTACAATCGTATTGCCTTTAAAATGGGTACATAGGTTAATTCAGTTATAACAATAATATTTGTTTCATCAATAAATAATTATTTGAGGTTTATTGACCGTATTCTATCCTTGAGTATACTATTTTTCTCCTTTATATGTGTGTTAGTTTCCCCTTGGGTTTAACCTGTCTCCTCTTCATTCTTCCTCTTCTTCATCTTGGTTCGGTTCTCCTCTTCTCTTCTGGTTTAAAATTCTGTTTAATTGTAGGGACCTGTTCTCTTCCTCTGATTCTTCTCTTGTTAGTTCATAATTGTTTGGTCTATCACATTTTTTCTTGAGTATGTCACGTGGTTCCCTTCTTTATGTTTATGTTGTTGGCTCAATCACTTGGGTTGGGTAATATCGTCGTACGTCATGTCATAATATTAATATTTTATACATTTTTTAAACATTTTATTTTATATGAAGTATTTTTATATTAAGAATTATCTTTTTTATCACTGGTACGGGATTTGGCTTAATTGTATCGTAACATAATGCCTCTCCTCTAAAATTGATCATTTTAATAAAACACTAGCATAGTTTTTTATGAAATTATCAGTTATAGATAACCTTTTTCCTTTTCCTTCTTGTTTCTCCATTCTTCATTTCTCTTCTTACTTAATTCATTCCATTTTATTTGGATCTGTTTTTATTTATTTCCATTGGTGCATTTTCCCTCATACACAATTTTTTCCCTAACTTATATATAGTAGCTGGTTTCTCCCATTACTACTCATTTTTCTGAGACCAGAGGCACATCATCTCTGCTCAGTTTATTTGGATTGCTGGACTTTTCAACAGTCAATCTTAAATACCTTCTTTGTCAACTTGTGACTTAATAATAATAATAATACAATAATAATATACTTTGGGATTGTCCACCTTGTGGTTTGTTTTTTAGATCACTTTGTCATTACTACTCATTCTTCCTTCCGCTATACCTTAACTATACACTATCATCTACTTATACACTTGGTTGTTTTTATATTTATTCATATGTTAATTTCATCATATCTCACTTTTCATTATTTTGTTTTCAATGCTCGTTGTGATCATTTTAATTGTCTTAGACATTTTTTTTTTCTTAGGCATTTAGCAGGATTCTGCTTTAGCCATATCTGTATATTTGTTTTATATACAATTTCTCTCTCTCCTTGTACCAGTTAAAATTTATTTTTATTTTTTTCTTAGAATATTTCTAATTCAGTATACTTTCAAGTATTTATCTCAGTAATTTGAGCTTGATTTTATTTTTTGGCTTATTTTATTCTGTATTCAACATCATTTTTGATAATTCTTTGGTAAGTTAATTGTCTTACCTTAAAGGAATGTTTGTAGCGTATTCCTTTTTAGTTATTTTTTGGTTTAATTATAATTGTTAGTTTGTGATTCTTACATTTGTATTACATAGGAATGTGTGTAACTTATTCCTTATTATCTCACTTTTTACTTCATACTTCATATATCAATCTTTTATTAGACTGTAAATTAATTTAAATTGAAAGGAATTTGCGTAACTGTTTCCTTTGTTTGTTACTTTATTATTCATTTATATTAATTCTTTTTATTATTCTGCATATATCATCTAAATAAGGTAGTAAGCTGCTCTTACAATCTTTTTTGGAATTTTGAAATGTGTTTCATTTCACAATGGTTTTATTCTTCTTCGTAAAACTTTTTTATCGAAGTTTGGTTATAAACTCCCTTTATTTTTCTTGTATTGATATTACTTATCTGGTAAGTATTATTACCATTATCTTTTGTGATGATATACGGACTATTATGATATACATAATTGTTTATTCATATTGCTTTATACCTTCCTTGTTATTTATATTTTTGTAAGTTGACTTGTCCTTTTCTTTCCTTTATTATTTCCTTCTCTTGTTCGACACTTCGTTATTCTGCACCTCTTCTCCTTCAAGTGTTTGATTCACTACATTTATTCTGGATAATATTATTAAATTTATTTATCAATTATGGTTTATTTTTTTCTCATTTAATTCGTCTTAGTCGTTTCTTGTACCCTCTTCTTTAGGTGATTGTCTAGTAGCTTTTTTTAATTTTAATATCTCCTTCTATTCCATTGGGTTGCTTGGTCAGTAATTCGAAGATCCGTCCCTTTTCTTGGTGTGTGGTATCTTCACTTAGTTTACCCATGGTCCATCAGTTCCTCTGCCCTTATGGTTCGGATAACTCTGGCGTGTAGAACTGTTTTCTTACTGGTGAAATAGGTCTTCTCCGTCTTGTATCACAATTCCTCTAATACCATGTGTTCCGTAGTATTTATTTCTACCTCCATCATTTGATTAGTTTGTCGATTAATCAGAGAAGTTATTTGTGCCTCTCTCATTAATATTATTTTTGCTTTTTTATTTGGCATTTCCATTTCTGGTGTGCTCCAGTATTTTATTGACCTTCTTGATTTGTTATACTCTGTTTTGTTGTCAGTCATTTCTATTTCTGGCATCTTCCGTCTAAGTATAGATTTGCTGAAATTTTCATACACTGGTTGGCTGTGAATTCCTTTTGTAATTTCCCTCAGAGTCCTCCTACAATCTTTGTACTTTATTAATTTGCTTTGGTAGGTAATGGGCAAATTAAATACATCGATGAGTCCGTTCTTCATCATCTCCACTTCTTCTCGTGTTTTGATTAGTTTCCTTTTATATACCTTTCTCATTTCCTCTGTTTTCTTAATCTTCTTAATGATTCGATCCTTCTTCATACGACTGTTTACATTTATTTGTAGTTCTTGGTGCCTCTCCTCCAGTTCCTTGACCATCTCCTCCTGTGTTATTTTCTGATTCCCTGGTTCCATGTTCTCATTCAACGTTTCTTTGATACTTTCAGAAGTGCTGTCTAGTGTTTCATTCAATTGTTTGAAATCACTAACTACTGTTTCTTGAAGTTGATTTACTGGGTAACTTGTTTCTTCCCATCTCTTATTCATCCCTGTTTTTGTCCGTTTGTCTTCTTCACAAAACTCTACAAACATGAATCTCAATTCTTCTCTGTTCTTCTCACTTTCTTCCTCGATTTTCCGTTGGAGAATATCATGATTATTTTCCATCTTTCTATTTACTATTTCCAGATCCTTCCTGATCTGTTTCTTCAGCTCCTCGCTCTTCTTTTCCAATGCCTCCTGACTTCCCTGTATCATCTCCATTTGCTTCTTCAATTCTTCACTGTTTTGGTCCAGTTTTTTATTCATTCCTAGTTGTAATAATTCCAATTTTTTGTTCAATTCTTCCTTGTCTGACTCCAATTTTTTATTCAAATCTTCCTTGTCTTCCTTTCTTCCCTCTTGCAGTGATTCTAATCTGTTCATTTGTTCCATCATCATTCTCATCAAACTATCTAATTTCGTTTCTTCTGTTGGTTTGACTGGTTGTTTGTTTATCATTATTTCTGCTTCTATTTCTGGTTCAGGTGGGTTGGGATTTTCCAGTTGGTCCTCCTGTGGATGTTCTTCCGATAGTTCTCCAGTCGTTTCCTCAACTTCTACTTCCTCCATTTCTTCTTGGTTTCCTTCTTGGTTTAATGCTTCCTTCCCTTTGCGCCTCGTAACCATACCGTGTCTATTCATGACCGCCGCTAGTTATCCTTTCTAGCCTCACGTTGCTGGTCGCCAATATGTAACGAATTAAACGAGGTCGTCCACCTGTTAAAATGTATCACACTTGTTTGTTTTGTGTATTAGTGTGAACGTAGTGTGTTTCCCTCACACCGGTCGTTACATAAATCGACGTCACTACTGGAGTCCGTAGCGCTGTCAATATTACCAGTACAACCTACCTGTTAATTCATAGGGGTTGCGAATCCCGGGTGGCGCCAAATTGTTTCTATTAAAACAATTAAAATAGTTAAATTCTAAAATGATACGTGTGATTAGCATGGACAGCTGGATCGTTCGAATGGTTCCTGCCGCTATATAAGTTGCCGTTTTGTCCACTCGTGATGAGCGCTAGTTGGCTGTTGAATAAAACTTGCTAACACACATATACTCTACAAAATACTATGAAATAACAAGATAGTAATACTCGGTACTGTGATTTTAATACAAATTTGGTCATCAATAAATATGACAAATGAATTATAACAGATTGCTCCGGCTTATAGCATGAAACACCAAAATATCTCAGAGTTGGCAAAATTGATTTTAAAACACTTTCGTTTGCCGATATGGCGTCAGTTGCATACAATAAATTACTATGTTTAAAATCTGGAGTTCTTTGGATCATGAAATAAGACATAAACGTTGGTTACATTAAAAAAGTACACTACCATACCTTATACGTACTTGGAAATTATAATGTGTTTTTACAAATTGTTCGGTAGTGTCGTATTTCTGTTACAAAAATTGTGCTCTCAATCAAGGTTATATTTTGATTAATAAAATGTTTTTTAGTAAGTAAATTATGCATTAACACCTTTGAAAGAAAATAATACTTGTTCAATAGTGAGAAATTTTATCATTTGGAAAATAATTTAAGTAATTTGGATTTTTGGATTAAGGAATTTATTCGATACTCATCAGTTCATATAACGTTGGAGTATAGTCATCGGGTTAGTGGATATTCTTCAATTTTGGGCTGGTTTTAAACTTCGAACATCTTTTTCAATCTGGTCTTGGGTTTTTTTCTAATTAATTTATTTAATTTGGTTCCTGGACATCGTTAATTCTTGTCAGGTCAACATCTATTCGTCTTTGGTCATCTTGGTTCACTTTCGAAACTTCTTGTAACTGTTTAAATTAAAATTTCAATTATTCCAATTTTGTGTGCCGCTTACCCACGCGTCGTTTTTTCGAGTCTCTATTATTTAACGGAAAATAAGCCCTCAACGGCTCGTTGTCATAGTAACCGCAATCCTTTGATTGGTTAATTACTCTTTCCGAGACATTGTTAAGATATTTGAATTTTTATTCAAATTTATTAAGTATTTTCCTAATGGTTTTATTCCTTTATAGTTCCTTTGGGGTAATAAATGATATCACTATTATCTTTCTTTCCTTTCAAAGTTTACAATGATACCTCATAAGGTCATATTCTGTTGTACATTAACTTTAGTCCAAATATTTGACATTTGATAAATTACATATCTTTCTTAAATTAAACTATTACAATAACATTTTTGTTTTAAAATGATTGACATATAATTACTGGCCATTTACTGGTCTTAGATTAGTAAGATTTCTTGCGAAATAGAAACAATTTACTTTTGAGTGTCTCTGACAGTTAGATGTTTTCATAGCCAAGATTGGCCATGATTGTTTTTTGGTGTATTTCTTTTAAATTACATTTTGAATTCAGCCTGATGGGCTTCACTTAGTTATCATATTTGTTTGTGTTTTAACTATTATTCCACATACATTTTCATTACACATCCTTTAAAATATAATATTAGGTTTATGGACTGTAGGTTCCCTTCAGCCATATTCCCTTTTTAACATTGAACTAAACTGTTCTTTATAAGTTACTAGTTATTATTAGTTCTAATATTGATTCCTTTCTTTTGTTACAATCTAGAGTGATAAACATTGTCACTTCTCGTAAAATTATGAAAGTTAATTCCCCTTTCAACATGGGGTGTTTTATTCTTTGTAGTCTTAATTTTAACAACAAAACTTTATTTCTATTCTACTATACCATGTTAACACAAATTACTTTTGTCTGGGCTTTCTCCCTGAATAACATTACATGCTTCTTTTATTTTTATTTGGAATGCTATTTCTAATTATTTCTAGTTATATTAATGTGTACAATGTCACTCCAATCATTGGTTGTTCATCAATTTTTATAAAGTGTTTTCTTATCTATCATTATATTTTTAATGCTTAACATTCACTTTCACTATTTTTTAGGGTACTTACACTTCACTAAGGCACTTCACTTTGGTTCACTGTTTGTATTGAGTGTTATTTAATGGGTAATCCCTATACTTTCTCCTATCATTTCTCACTATTTCTTTCTAGCATAATATTTATTATTACTAATATGAGGTTAGTTGTTTTTTGTTAAATCTAACCTTTCTGACTGTGTTAGTGTACTTTTTCAACATTACTTTACTTTACAATCGTATTGTCTTTAAAATGGGTACATAGGTTAATTCAGTTATAACAATAATATTTGTTTCATCAATAAATAATTATTTGAGGTTTATTGACCGTATTCTATCCTTGAGTATACTATTTTTCTCCTTTATATGTGTGTTAGTTTCCCCTTGGGTTTAACCTGTCTCCTCTTCATTCTTCCTCTTCTTCATCTTCAATAGTCTTCTTCTTGGTTCGTTCTCCTCTTCTCTTCTGGTTTAAAATTCTGTTTAATTGTAGGGATCTGTTCTCTTCCTCTGATTCTTCTCTTGTTAGTTCATAATTGTTTGGTCTATCACATTTTTTCTTGAGTATGTCACGTGGTTCCTTCTTTATGTTTATGTTGTTGGCTCAATCACTTGGGTTGGGTAATATCGTCGTACGTCATGTCATAATATTAATATTTTATACATTTTTTAAACATTTTATTTTATATGAAGTATTTTTATATTAAGAATTATCTTTTTTATCACTGGTACGGGATTTGGCTTAATTGTATCGTAACATAATGCCTCTCCTCTAAAATTGATCATTTTAATAAAACACTAGCATAGTTTTTTATGAAATTATCAGTTATAGATAACCTTTTTCCTTTTCCTTCTTGTTTCTCCATTCTTCATTTCTCTTCTTACTTAATTCATTCCATTTTATTTGGATCTGTTTTTATTTATTTCCATTGGTGCATTTTCCCTCATACACAATTTTTTCCCTAACTTATATATAGTAGCTGGTTTCTCCCATTACTACTCATTTTTCTGAGACCAGAGGCACATCATCTCTGCTCAGTTTATTTGGATTGCTGGACTTTTCAACAGTCAATCTTAAATACCTTCTTTGTCAACTTGTGACTTAATAATAATAATAATACAATAATAATATACTTTGGGATTGTCCACCTTGTGGTTTGTTTTTTAGATCACTTTGTCATTACTACTCATTCTTCCTTCCGCTATACCTTAACTATACACTATCATCTACTTATACACTTGGTTGTTTTTATATTTATTCATATGTTAATTTCATCATATCTCACTTTTCATTATTTTGTTTTCAATGCTCGTTGTGATCATTTTAATTGTCTTAGACATTTTTTTTTTTCTTAGGCATTTAGCAGGATTCTGCTTTAGCCATATCTGTATATTTGTTTTATATACAATTTCTCTCTCTCCTTGTACCAGTTAAAATTTATTTTTATTTTTTTCTTAGAATATTTCTAATTCAGTATACTTTCAAGTATTTATCTCAGTAATTTGAGCTTGATTTTATTTTTTGGCTTATTTTATTCTGTATTCAACATCATTTTTGATAATTCTTTGGTAAGTTAATTGTCTTACCTTAAAGGAATGTTTGTAGCGTATTCCTTTTTAGTTATTTTTTGGTTTAATTATAATTGTTAGTTTGTGATTCTTACATTTGTATTACATAGGAATGTGTGTAACTTATTCCTTATTATCTCACTTTTTACTTCATACTTCATATATCAATCTTTTATTAGACTGTAAATTAATTTAAATTGAAAGGAATTTGCGTAACTGTTTCCTTTGTTTGTTACTTTATTATTCATTTATATTAATTCTTTTTATTATTCTGCATATATCATCTAAATAAGGTAGTAAGCTGCTCTTACAATCTTTTTTGGAATTTTGAAATGTGTTTCATTTCACAATGGTTTTATTCTTCTTCGTAAAACTTTTTTATCGAAGTTTGGTTATAAACTCCCTTTATTTTTCTTGTATTGATATTACTTATCTGGTAAGTATTATTACCATTATCTTTTGTGATGATATACGGACTATTATGATATACATAATTGTTTATTCATATTGCTTTATACCTTCCTTGTTATTTATATTTTTGTAAGTTGACTTGTCCTTTTCTTTCCTTTATTATTTCCTTCTCTTGTTCGACACTTCGTTATTCTGCACCTCTTCTCCTTCAAGTGTTTGATTCACTACATTTATTCTGGATAATATTATTAAATTTATTTATCAATTATGGTTTATTTTTTTCTCATTTAATTCGTCTTAGTCGTTTCTTGTACCCTCTTCTTTAGGTGATTGTCTAGTAGCTTTTTTTAATTTTAATATCTCCTTCTATTCCATTGGGTTGCTTGGTCAGTAATTCGAAGATCCATTCCCTTTTCTTGGTGTGTGGTATCTTCACTTAGTTTACCCATGGTCCATCAGTTCCTCTGCCCTTATGGTTCGGATAACTCTGGCGTGTAGAACTGTTTTCTTACTGGTGAAATAGGTCTTCTCCGTCTTGTATCACAATTCCTCTAATACCATGTGTTCCGTAGTATTTATTTCTACCTCCATCATTTGATTAGTTTGTCGATTAATCAGAGAAGTTATTTGTGCCTCTCTCATTAATATTATTTTTGCTTTTTTATTTGGCATTTCCATTTCTGGTGTGCTCCAGTATTTTATTGACCTTCTTGATTTGTTATACTCTGTTTTGTTGTCAGTCATTTCTATTTCTGGCATCTTCCGTCTAAGTATAGATTTGCTGAAATTTTCATACACTGGTTGGCTGTGAATTCCTTTTGTAATTTCCCTCAGAGTCCTCCTACAATCTTTGTACTTTATTAATTTGCTTTGGTAGGTAATGGGCAAATTAAATACATCGATGAGTCCGTTCTTCATCATCTCCACTTCTTCTCGTGTTTTGATTAGTTTCCTTTTATATACCTTTCTCATTTCCTCTGTTTTCTTAATCTTCTTAATGATTCGATCCTTCTTCATACGACTGTTTACATTTATTTGTAGTTCTTGGTGCCTCTCCTCCAGTTCCTTGACCATCTCCTCCTGTGTTATTTTCTGATTCCCTGGTTCCATGTTCTCATTCAACGTTTCTTTGATACTTTCAGAAGTGCTGTCTAGTGTTTCATTCAATTGTTTGAAATCACTAACTACTGTTTCTTGAAGTTGATTTACTGGGTAACTTGTTTCTTCCCATCTCTTATTCATCCCTGTTTTTGTCCGTTTGTCTTCTTCACAAAACTCTACAAACATGAATCTCAATTCTTCTCTGTTCTTCTCACTTTCTTCCTCGATTTTCCGTTGGAGAATATCATGATTATTTTCCATCTTTCTATTTACTATTTCCAGATCCTTCCTGATCTGTTTCTTCAGCTCCTCGCTCTTCTTTCCCAATGCCTCCTGACTTCCCTGTATCATCTCCATTTGCTTCTTCAATTCTTCACTGTTTTGGTCCAGTTTTTTATTCATTCCTAGTTGTAATAATTCCA
This sequence comes from Magicicada septendecula, assembly GCA_034769895.1. Classification (NCBI taxonomy): domain Eukaryota; kingdom Metazoa; phylum Arthropoda; class Insecta; order Hemiptera; family Cicadidae; genus Magicicada; species Magicicada septendecula. The sequence goes on from CM068372.1 coordinate 265,519,524, forward strand.
ATTTTTTGTTCAATTCTTCCTTGTCTGACTCCAATTTTTTATTCAAATCTTCCTTGTCTTCCTTTCTTCCCTCTTGCAGTGATTCTAATCTGTTCATTTGTTCCATCATCATTCTCATCAAACTATCTAATTTCGTTTCTTCTGTTGGTTTGACTGGTTGTTTGTTTATCATTATTTCTGCTTCTATTTCTGGTTCAGGTGGGTTGGGATTTTCCAGTTGGTCCTCCTGTGGATGTTCTTCCGATAGTTCTCCAGTCGTTTCCTCAACTTCTACTTCCTCCATTTCTTCTTGGTTTCCTTCTTGGTTTAATGCTTCCTTCCCTTTGCGCCTCGTAACCATACCGTGTCTATTCATGACCGCCGCTAGTTATCCTTTCTAGCCTCACGTTGCTGGTCGCCAATATGTAACGAATTAAACGAGGTCGTCCACCTGTTAAAATGTATCACACTTGTTTGTTTTGTGTATTAGTGTGAACGTAGTGTGTTTCCCTCACACCGGTCGTTACATAAATCGACGTCACTACTGGAGTCCGTAGCGCTGTCAATATTACCAGTACAACCTACCTGTTAATTCATAGGGGTTGCGAATCCCGGGTGGCGCCAAATTGTTTCTATTAAAACAATTAAAATAGTTAAATTCTAAAATGATACGTGTGATTAGCATGGACAGCTGGATCGTTCGAATGGTTCCTGCCGCTATATAAGTTGCCGTTTTGTCCACTCGTGATGAGCGCTAGTTGGCTGTTGAATAAAACTTGCTAACACACATATACTCTACAAAATACTATGAAATAACAAGATAGTAATACTCGGTACTGTGATTTTAATACAAATTTGGTCATCAATAAATATGACAAATGAATTATAAATAATTTGATAACAGATTGCTCCGGCTTATAGCATGAAACACCAAAATATCTCAGAGTTGGCAAAATTGATTTTAAAACACTTTCGTTTGCCGATATGGCGTCAGTTGCATACAATAAATTACTATGTTTAAAATCTGGAGTTCTTTGGATCATGAAATAAGACATAAACGTTGGTTACATTAAAAAAGTACACTACCATACCTTATACGTACTTGGAAATTATAATGTGTTTTTACAAATTGTTCGGTAGTGTCGTATTTCTGTTACAAAAATTGTGCTCTCAATCAAGGTTATATTTTGATTAATAAAATGTTTTTTAGTAAGTAAATTATGCATTAACACCTTTGAAAGAAAATAATACTTGTTCAATAGTGAGAAATTTTATCATTTGGAAAATAATTTAAGTAATTTGGATTTTTGGGATTAAGGAATTTATTCGATACTCATCAGTTCATATAACGTTGGAGTATAGTCATCGGGTTAGTGGATATTCTTCAATTTTGGGCTGGTTTTAAACTTCGAACATCTTTTTCAATCTGGTCTTGGGTTTTTTTCTAATTAATTTATTTAATTTGGTTCCTGGACATCGTTAATTCTTGTCAGGTCAACATCTATTCGTCTTTGGTCATCTTGGTTCACTTTCGAAACTTCTTGTAACTGTTTAAATTAAAATTTCAATTATTCCAATTTTGTGTGCCGCTTACCCACGCGTCGTTTTTTCGAGTCTCTATTATTTAACGGAAAATAAGCCCTCAACGGCTCGTTGTCATAGTAACCGCAATCCTTTGATTGGTTAATTACTCTTTCCGAGACATTGTTAAGATATTTGAATTTTTATTCAAATTTATTAAGTATTTTCCTAATGGTTTTATTCCTTTATAGTTCCTTTGGGGTAATAAATGATATCACTATTATCTTTCTTTCCTTTCAAAGTTTACAATGATACCTCATAAGGTCATATTCTGTTGTACATTAACTTTAGTCCAAATATTTGACATTTGATAAATTACATATCTTTCTTAAATTAAACTATTACAATAACATTTTTGTTTTAAAATGATTGACATATAATTACTGGCCATTTACTGGTCTTAGATTAGTAAGATTTCTTGCGAAATAGAAACAATTTACTTTTGAGTGTCTCTGACAGTTAGATGTTTTCATAGCCAAGATTGGCCATGATTGTTTTTTGGTGTATTTCTTTTAAATTACATTTTGAATTCAGCCTGATGGGCTTCACTTAGTTATCATATTTGTTTGTGTTTTAACTATTATTCCACATACATTTTCATTACACATCCTTTAAAATATAATAATTAGGTTTATGGACTGTAGGTTCCCTTCAGCCATATTCCCTTTTTAACATTGAACTAAACTGTTCTTTATAAGTTACTAGTTATTATTAGTTCTAATATTGATTCCTTTCTTTTGTTACAATCTAGAGTGATAAACATTGTCACTTCTCGTAAAATTATGAAAGTTAATTCCCCTTTCAACATGGGGTGTTTTATTCTTTGTAGTCTTAATTTTAACAACAAAACTTTATTTCTATTCTACTATACCATGTTAACACAAATTACTTTTGTCTGGGCTTTCTCCCTGAATAACATTACATGCTTCTTTTATTTTTATTTGGAATGCTATTTCTAATTATTTCTAGTTATATTAATGTGTACAATGTCACTCCAATCATTGGTTGTTCATCAATTTTTATAAAGTGTTTTCTTATCTATCATTATATTTTTAATGCTTAACATTCACTTTCACTATTTTTTAGGGTACTTACACTTCACTAAGGCACTTCACTTTGGTTCACTGTTTGTATTGAGTGTTATTTAATGGGTAATCCCTATACTTTCTCCTATCATTTCTCACTATTTCTTTCTAGCATAATATTTATTATTACTAATATGAGGTTAGTTGTTTTTTGTTAAATCTAACCTTTCTGACTGTGTTAGTGTACTTTTTCAACATTACTTTACTTTACAATCGTATTGTCTTTAAAATGGGTACATAGGTTAATTCAGTTATAACAATAATATTTGTTTCATCAATAAATAATTATTTGAGGTTTATTGACCGTATTCTATCCTTGAGTATACTATTTTTCTCCTTTATATGTGTGTTAGTTTCCCCTTGGGTTTAACCTGTCTCCTCTTCATTCTTCCTCTTCTTCATCTTCAATAGTCTTCTTCTTGGTTCGGTTCTCCTCTTCTCTTCTGGTTTAAAATTCTGTTTAATTGTAGGGATCTGTTCTCTTCCTCTGATTCTTCTCTTGTTAGTTCATAATTGTTTGGTCTATCACATTTTTTCTTGAGTATGTCACGTGGTTCCCTTCTTTATGTTTATGTTGTTGGCTCAATCACTTGGGTTGGGTAATATCGTCGTACGTCATGTCATAATATTAATATTTTATACATTTTTTAAACATTTTATTTTATATGAAGTATTTTTATATTAAGAATTATCTTTTTTATCACTGGTACGGGATTTGGCTTAATTGTATCGTAACATAATGCCTCTCCTCTAAAATTGATCATTTTAATAAAACACTAGCATAGTTTTTTATGAAATTATCAGTTATAGATATCCTTTTTCCTTTTCCTTCTTGTTTCTCCATTCTTCATTTCTCTTCTTACTTAATTCATTCCATTTTATTTGGATCTGTTTTTATTTATTTCCATTGGTGCATTTTCCCTCATACACAATTTTTTCCCTAACTTATATATAGTAGCTGGTTTCTCCCATTACTACTCATTTTTCTGAGACCAGAGGCACATCATCTCTGCTCAGTTTATTTGGATTGCTGGACTTTTCAACAGTCAATCTTAAATACCTTCTTTGTCAACTTGTGACTTAATAATAATAATACAATAATAATATACTTTGGGATTGTCCACCTTGTGGTTTGTTTTTTAGATCACTTTGTCATTACTACTCATTCTTCCTTCCGCTATACCTTAACTATACACTATCATCTACTTATACACTTGGTTGTTTTTATATTTATTCATATGTTAATTTCATCATATCTCACTTTTCATTATTTTGTTTTCAATGCTCGTTGTGATCATTTTAATTGTCTTAGACATTTTTTTTTTTCTTAGGCATTTAGCAGGATTCTGCTTTAGCCATATCTGTATATTTGTTTTATATACAATTTCTCTCTCTCCTTGTACCAGTTAAAATTTATTTTTATTTTTTTCTTAGAATATTTCTAATTCAGTATACTTTCAAGTATTTATCTCAGTAATTTGAGCTTGATTTTATTTTTTGGCTTATTTTATTCTGTATTCAACATCATTTTTGATAATTCTTTGGTAAGTTAATTGTCTTACCTTAAAGGAATGTTTGTAGCGTATTCCTTTTTAGTTATTTTTTGGTTTAATTATAATTGTTAGTTTGTGATTCTTACATTTGTATTACATAGGAATGTGTGTAACTTATTCCTTATTATCTCACTTTTTACTTCATACTTCATATATCAATCTTTTATTAGACTGTAAATTAATTTAAATTGAAAGGAATTTGCGTAACTGTTTCCTTTGTTTGTTACTTTATTATTCATTTATATTAATTCTTTTTATTATTCTGCATATATCATCTAAATAAGGTAGTAAGCTGCTCTTACAATCTTTTTTGGAATTTTGAAATGTGTTTCATTTCACAATGGTTTTATTCTTCTTCGTAAAACTTTTTTATCGAAGTTTGGTTATAAACTCCCTTTATTTTTCTTGTATTGATATTACTTATCTGGTAAGTATTATTACCATTATCTTTTGTGATGATATACGGACTATTATGATATACATAATTGTTTATTCATATTGCTTTATACCTTCCTTGTTATTTATATTTTTGTAAGTTGACTTGTCCTTTTCTTTCCTTTATTATTTCCTTCTCTTGTTCGACACTTCGTTATTCTGCACCTCTTCTCCTTCAAGTGTTTGATTCACTACATTTATTCTGGATAATATTATTAAATTTATTTATCAATTATGGTTTATTTTTTTCTCATTTAATTCGTCTTAGTCGTTTCTTGTACCCTCTTCTTTAGGTGATTGTCTAGTAGCTTTTTTACTTCCATATTCCTTAAGGAATGGAAGTATGGTGATGGCAAAAAAAATCGTGTTCGAGATTATTGCAGATTCTGATTGTACTACAATCAAAACATGAAAAAAAGTCGTTTTCCGAAAAGTGTCTGTGTGTCTATGTGTCTGTCTGTCTGTGTGTCTGTCTGTAGATTTTTTTTCTATGGCAAACGATAACTGCCGCAAATTCAAACAGAATCAAATAATTTTTTGCATGCAGCCCTGATTTGCAGAGTACTCGCGACCTATTGTTTTTGGTGAAGATCGGTTGAGGGAAAGGGGTAGTTTACCTGCAACGGTTTTTTTTTAGCAAGGGTAATTTTGTTTGTTTGGCAAACGATAACAGCCGCAAATTCATACAGAATGAAATAATGTTTCGCATACAGCCCTGAATTGTAGAGTTCTCAAGGTCTTTTGATTTTGGTGAAGATCGGTTAAGGGAAAGGGGTAGTTTACCTGTAACGTTTTATGTTTTAACAAGGGTATTTCCTATGGCAAACGATAACAGCCGCAAATTCAAACAGAATCAAAAGATTATTTGCATACAGCCCTAAATTGTAGAGTTCTCAAGACCTATTGTTTCTGGTGAAGATCGGTTAAGGGAAAGGGGTAGTTTACCTGTAACGTTTTATGTTTTAACAAGGGTATTTCCTATGGCAAACGATAACAGCCGCAAATTCAAACAGAATCAAAAGATTATTTGCATACAGCCCTAAATTGTAGAGTTCTCAAGACCTATTGTTTTTGGTGAAGATCGGTTGAGGTAAAGGGGTAGTTTACCTGCAACGTTATTTTAACAAGGGTATTTTCTATGGCAAACGATAACAGCCGCAAATTCAAACAGAATCAAATAATGTTTTGCATACAGCCCTGATTTGTAGAGTACTCAAGACCTATTGTTTTTGGTGAAGATCGGTTAAGGGGAAGGGGTAGTTTACCTGCAACGTTTTTTTATCAAGCGTATTTTCTATGGCAAACGATAGCAGCCGCAAATTCAAACAGAATCAAATAATTTTTAGCATACGTCCCTGAATTGTAGAGGTCTCAATGACTTTCGATTTTGGTGAAGATCGGTTAAGGGGAAGGGGTAGTTTACCAGCAACCTTTTACGTTTTAACAAGAGTAAAGTACTTGAAAATTTATTTAAACTTTTTGAAACAATGGTAATTGTTAAAAATAAAATAATTTTGATGCCAGGCAATAAAATTATAATTTTTTCATTTTAATGTAATATAATATTTTTCATTTAATACAGCAATAAAAAGGCAGGTAAGACACAGCCTGGCTGTTTGGGTGAAAATGATTTTAAATATAAATCTTAGAATATGGAAGTCATGTATGGTTCTCCATACCGATATTTAATTTTAATATCTCCTTCTATTCCATTGGGTTGCTTGGTCAGTAATTCGAAGATCCGTCCCTTTTCTTGGTGTGTGGTATCTTCACTTAGTTTACCCATGGTCCATCAGTTCCTCTGCCCTTATGGTTCGGATAACTCTGGCGTGTAGAACTGTTTTCTTACTGGTGAAATAGGTCTTCTCCGTCTTGTATCACAATTCCTCTAATACCATGTGTTCCGTAGTATTTATTTCTACCTCCATCATTTGATTAGTTTGTCGATTAATCAGAGAAGTTATTTGTGCCTCTCTCATTAATATTATTTTTGCTTTTTTATTTGGCATTTCCATTTCTGGTGTGCTCCAGTATTTTATTGACCTTCTTGATTTGTTATACTCTGTTTTGTTGTCAGTCATTTCTATTTCTGGCATCTTCCGTCTAAGTATAGATTTGCTGAAATTTTCATACACTGGTTGGCTGTGAATTCCTTTTGTAATTTCCCTCAGAGTCCTCCTACAATCTTTGTACTTTATTAATTTGCTTTGGTAGGTAATGGGCAAATTAAATACATCGATGAGTCCGTTCTTCATCATCTCCACTTCTTCTCGTGTTTTGATTAGTTTCCTTTTATATACCTTTCTCATTTCCTCTGTTTTCTTAATCTTCTTAATGATTCGATCCTTCTTCATACGACTGTTTACATTTATTTGTAGTTCTTGGTGCCTCTCCTCCAGTTCCTTGACCATCTCCTCCTGTGTTATTTTCTGATTCCCTGGTTCCATGTTCTCATTCAACGTTTCTTTGATACTTTCAGAAGTGCTGTCTAGTGTTTCATTCAATTGTTTGAAATCACTAACTACTGTTTCTTGAAGTTGATTTACTGGGTAACTTGTTTCTTCCCATCTCTTATTCATCCCTGTTTTTGTCCGTTTGTCTTCTTCACAAAACTCTACAAACATGAATCTCAATTCTTCTCTGTTCTTCTCACTTTCTTCCTCGATTTTCCGTTGGAGAATATCATGATTATTTTCCATCTTTCTATTTACTATTTCCAGATCCTTCCTGATCTGTTTCTTCAGCTCCTCGCTCTTCTTTTCCAATGCCTCCTGACTTCCCTGTATCATCTCCATTTGCTTCTTCAATTCTTCACTGTTTTGGTCCAGTTTTTTATTCATTCCTAGTTGTAATAATTCCAATTTTTTGTTCAATTCTTCCTTGTCTGACTCCAATTTTTTATTCAAATCTTCCTTGTCTTCCTTTCTTCCCTCTTGCAGTGATTCTAATCTGTTCATTTGTTCCATCATCATTCTCATCAAACTATCTAATTTCGTTTCTTCTGTTGGTTTGACTGGTTGTTTGTTTATCATTATTTCTGCTTCTATTTCTGGTTCAGGTGGGTTGGGATTTTCCAGTTGGTCCTCCTGTGGATGTTCTTCCGATAGTTCTCCAGTCGTTTCCTCAACTTCTACTTCCTCCATTTCTTCTTGGTTTCCTTCTTGGTTTAATGCTTCCTTCCCTTTGCGCCTTGTAACCATACCGTGTCTATTCATGACCGCCGCTAGTTATCCTTTCTAGCCTCACGTTGCTGGTCGCCAATATGTAACGAATTAAACGAGGTCGTCCACCTGTTAAAATGTATCACACTTGTTTGTTTTGTGTATTAGTGTGAACGTAGTGTGTTTCCCTCACACCGGTCGTTACATAAATCGACGTCACTACTGGAGTCCGTAGCGCTGTCAATATTACCAGTACAACCTACCTGTTAATTCATAGGGGTTGCGAATCCCGGGTGGCGCCAAATTGTTTCTATTAAAACAATTAAAATAGTTAAATTCTAAAATGATACGTGTGATTAGCATGGACAGCTGGATCGTTCGAATGGTTCCTGCCGCTATATAAGTTGCCGTTTTGTCCACTCGTGATGAGCGCTAGTTGGCTGTTGAATAAAACTTGCTAACACACATATACTCTACAAAATACTATGAAATAACAAGATAGTAATACTCGGTACTGTGATTTTAATACAAATTTGGTCATCAATAAATATGACAAATGAATTATAAATAATTTGATAACAGATTGCTCCGGCTTATAGCATGAAACACCAAAATATCTCAGAGTTGGCAAAATTGATTTTAAAACACTTTCGTTTGCCGATATGGCGTCAGTTGCATACAATAAATTACTATGTTTAAAATCTGGAGTTCTTTGGATCATGAAATAAGACATAAACGTTGGTTACATTAAAAAAGTACACTACCATACCTTATACGTACTTGGAAATTATAATGTGTTTTTACAAATTGTTCGGTAGTGTCGTATTTCTGTTACAAAAATTGTGCTCTCAAACAAGGTTATATTTTGATTAATAAAATGTTTTTTAGTAAGTAAATTATGCATTAACACCTTTGAAAGAAAATAATACTTGTTCAATAGTGAGAAATTTTATCATTTGGAAAATAATTTATGTAATTTGGATTTTTGGGATTAAGGAATTTATTCGATACTCATCAGTTCATATAACGTTGGAGTATAGTCATCGGGTTAGTGGATATTCTTCAATTTTGGGCTGGTTTTAAACTTCGAACATCTTTTTCAATCTGGTCTTGGGTTTTTTCTAATTAATTTATTTAATTTGGTTCCTGGACATCGTTAATTCTTGTCAGGTCAACATCTATTCGCCTTTGGTCATCTTGGTTCACTTTCGAAGCTTCTTGTAACTGTTTAAATTAAAATTTCAATTATTCCAATTTTGTGTGCCGCTTACCCACGCGTCGTTTTTTCGAGTCTCTATTATTTAACGGAAAATAAGCCCTCAACGGCTCGTTGTCATAGTAACCGCAATCCTTTGATTGGTTAATTACTCTTTCCGAGACATTGTTAAGATATTTGAATTTTTATTCAAATTTATTAAGTATTTTCCTAATGGTTTTATTCCTTTATAGTTCCTTTGGGGTAATAAATGATATCACTATTATCTTTCTTTCCTTTCAAAGTTTACAATGATACCTCATAAGGTCATATTCTGTTGTACATTAACTTTAGTCCAAATATTTGACATTTGATAAATTACATATCTTTCTTAAATTAAACTATTACAATAACATTTTTGTTTTAAAATGATTGACATATAATTACTGGCCATTTACTGGTCTTAGATTAGTAAGATTTCTTGCGAAATAGAAACAATTTACTTTTGAGTGTCTCTGACAGTTAGATGTTTTCATAGCCAAGATTGGCCATGATTGTTTTTTGGTGTATTTCTTTTAAATTACATTTTGAATTCAGCCTGATGGGCTTCACTTAGTTATCATATTTGTTTGTGTTTTAACTATTATTCCACATACATTTTCATTACACATCCTTTAAAATATAATAATTAGGTTTATGGACTGTAGGTTCCCTTCAGCCATATTCCCTTTTTAACATTGAACCAAACTGTTCTTTATAAGTTACTAGTTATTATTAGTTCTAATATTGATTCCTTTCTTTTGTTACAATCTAGAGTGATAAACATTGTCACTTCTCGTAAAATTATGAAAGTTAATTCCCCTTTCAACATGGGGTGTTTTATTCTTTGTAGTCTTAATTTTAACAACAAAACTTTATTTCTATTCAACTTTATTTCTATTCTACTATACCATGTTAACACAAATTACTTTTGTCTGGGCTTTCTCCCTGAATAACATTACATGCTTCTTTTATTTTTATTTGGAATGCTATTTCTAATTATTTCTAGTTATTTTAATGTGTACAATGTCACTCCAATCATTGATTGTTCATCAATTTTTATAAAGTGTTTTCTTATCTATCATTATATTTTTAATGCTTAACATTCACTTTCACTATTTTTTAGGGTACTTACACTTCACTAAGGCACTTCACTTTGGTTCACTGTTTGTATTGAGTGTTATTTAATGGGTAATCCCTATACTTTCTCCTATCATTTCTCACTATTTCTTTCTAGCATAATATTTATTATTACTAATATGAGGTTAGTTGTTTTTTGTTAAATCTAACCTTTCTGACTGTGTTAGTGTACTTTTTCTACATTACTTTACTTTACAATCGTATTGCCTTTAAAATGGGTACATAGGTTAATTCAGTTATAACAATAATATTTGTTTCATCAATAAATAATTATTTGAGGTTTATTGACCGTATTCTATCCTTGAGTATACTATTTTTCTCCTTTATATGTGTGTTAGTTTCCCCTTGGGTTTAACCTGTCTCCTCTTCATTCTTCCTCTTCTTCATCTTGGTTCGGTTCTCCTCTTCTCTTCTGGTTTAAAATTCTGTTTAATTGTAGGGATCTGTTCTCTTCCTCTGATTCTTCTCTTGTTAGTTCATAATTGTTTGGTCTATCACATTTTTTCTTGAGTATGTCACGTGGTTCCCTTCTTTATGTTTATGTTGTTGGCTCAATCACTTGGGTTGGGTAATATCGTCGTACGTCATGTCATAATATTAATATTTTATACATTTTTTAAACATTTTATTTTATATGAAGTATTTTTATATTAAGAATTATCTTTTTTATCACTGGTACGGGATTTGGCTTAATTGTATCGTAACATAATGCCTCTCCTCTAAAATTGATCATTTTAATAAAACACTAGCATAGTTTTTTATGAAATTATCAGTTATAGATATCCTTTTTCCTTTTCCTTCTTGTTTCTCCATTCTTCATTTCTCTTCTTACTTAATTCATTCCATTTTATTTGGATCTGTTTTTATTTATTTCCATTGGTGCATTTTCCCTCATACACAATTTTTTCCCTAACTTATATATAGTAGCTGGTTTCTCCCATTACTACTCATTTTTCTGAGACCAGAGGCACATCATCTCTGCTCAGTTTATTTGGATTGCTGGACTTTTCAACAGTCAATCTTAAATACCTTCTTTGTCAACTTGTGACTTAATAATAATAATACAATAATAATATACTTTGGGATTGTCCACCTTGTGGTTTGTTTTTTAGATCACTTTGTCATTACTACTCATTCTTCCTTCCGCTATACCTTAACTATACACTATCATCTACTTATACACTTGGTTGTTTTTATATTTATTCATATGTTAATTTCATCATATCTCACTTTTCATTATTTTGTTTTCAATGCTCGTTGTGATCATTTTAATTGTCTTAGACATTTTTTTTTTTCTTAGGCATTTAGCAGGATTCTGCTTTAGCCATATCTGTATATTTGTTTTATATACAATTTCTCTCTCTCCTTGTACCAGTTAAAATTTATTTTTATTTTTTTCTTAGAATATTTCTAATTCAGTATACTTTCAAGTATTTATCTCAGTAATTTGAGCTTGATTTTATTTTTTGGCTTATTTTATTCTGTATTCAACATCATTTTTGATAATTCTTTGGTAAGTTAATTGTCTTACCTTAAAGGAATGTTTGTAGCGTATTCCTTTTTAGTTACTTTTTGGTTTAATTATAATTGTTAGTTTGTGATTCTTACATTTGTATTACATAGGAATGTGTGTAACTTATTCCTTATTATCTCACTTTTTACTTCATACTTCATATATCAATCTTTTATTAGACTGTAAATTAATTTAAATTGAAAGGAATTTGCGTAACTGTTTCCTTTGTTTGTTACTTTATTATTCATTTATATTAATTCTTTTTATTATTCTGCATATATCATCTAAATAAGGTAGTAAGCTGCTCTTACAATCTTTTTTGGAATTTTGAAATGTGTTTCATTTCACAATGGTTTTATTCTTCTTCGTAAAACTTTTTTATCGAAGTTTGGTTATAAACTCCCTTTATTTTTCTTGTATTGATATTACTTATCTGGTAAGTATTATTACCATTATCTTTTGTGATGATATACGGACTATTATGATATACATAATTGTTTATTCATATTGCTTTATACCTTCCTTGTTATTTATATTTTTGTAAGTTGACTTGTCCTTTTCTTTCCTTTATTATTTCCTTCTCTTGTTCGACACTTCGTTATTCTGCACCTCTTCTCCTTCAAGTGTTTGATTCACTACATTTATTCTGGATAATATTATTAAATTTATTTATCAATTATGGTTTATTTTTTTCTCATTTAATTCGTCTTAGTCGTTTCTTGTACCCTCTTCTTTAGGTGATTGTCTAGTAGCTTTTTTTAATTTTAATATCTCCTTCTATTCCATTGGGTTGCTTGGTCAGTAATTCGAAGATCCGTCCCTTTTCTTGGTGTGTGGTATCTTCACTTAGTTTACCCATGGTCCATCAGTTCCTCTGCCCTTATGGTTCGGATAACTCTGGCGTGTAGAACTGTTTTCTTACTGGTGAAATAGGTCTTCTCCGTCTTGTATCACAATTCCTCTAATACCATGTGTTCCGTAGTATTTATTTCTACCTCCATCATTTGATTAGTTTGTCGATTAATCAGAGAAGTTATTTGTGCCTCTCTCATTAATATTATTTTTGCTTTTTTATTTGGCATTTCCATTTCTGGTGTGCTCCAGTATTTTATTGACCTTCTTGATTTGTTATACTCTGTTTTGTTGTCAGTCATTTCTATTTCTGGCATCTTCCGTCTAAGTATAGATTTGCTGAAATTTTCATACACTGGTTGGCTGTGAATTCCTTTTGTAATTTCCCTCAGAGTCCTCCTACAATCTTTGTACTTTATTAATTTGCTTTGGTAGGTAATGGGCAAATTAAATACATCGATGAGTCCGTTCTTCATCATCTCCACTTCTTCTCGTGTTTTGATTAGTTTCCTTTTATATACCTTTCTCATTTCCTCTGTTTTCTTAATCTTCTTAATGATTCGATCCTTCTTCATACGACTGTTTACATTTATTTGTAGTTCTTGGTGCCTCTCCTCCAGTTCCTTGACCATCTCCTCCTGTGTTATTTTCTGATTCCCTGGTTCCATGTTCTCATTCAACGTTTCTTTGATACTTTCAGAAGTGCTGTCTAGTGTTTCATTCAATTGTTTGAAATCACTAACTACTGTTTCTTGAAGTTGATTTACTGGGTAACTTGTTTCTTCCCATCTCTTATTCATCCCTGTTTTTGTCCGTTTGTCTTCTTCACAAAACTCTACAAACATGAATCTCAATTCTTCTCTGTTCTTCTCACTTTCTTCCTCGATTTTCCGTTGGAGAATATCATGATTATTTTCCATCTTTCTATTTACTATTTCCAGATCCTTCCTGATCTGTTTCTTCAGCTCCTCGCTCTTCTTTTCCAATGCCTCCTGACTTCCCTGTATCATCTCCATTTGCTTCTTCAATTCTTCACTGTTTTGGTCCAGTTTTTTATTCATTCCTAGTTGTAATAATTCCAATTTTTTGTTCAATTCTTCCTTGTCTGACTCCAATTTTTTATTCAAATCTTCCTTGTCTTCCTTTCTTCCCTCTTGCAGTGATTCTAATCTGTTCATTTGTTCCATCATCATTCTCATCAAACTATCTAATTTCGTTTCTTCTGTTGGTTTGACTGGTTGTTTGTTTATCATTATTTCTGCTTCTATTTCTGGTTCAGGTGGGTTGGGATTTTCCAGTTGGTCCTCCTGTGGATGTTCTTCCGATAGTTCTCCAGTCGTTTCCTCAACTTCTACTTCCTCCATTTCTTCTTGGTTTCCTTCTTGGTTTAATGCTTCCTTCCCTTTGCGCCTCGTAACAATACCGTGTCTATTCATGACCACCGCTAGTTATCCTTTCTAGCCTCACGTTGCTGGTCGCCAATATGTAACGAATTAAACGAGGTCGTCCACCTGTTAAAATGTATCACACTTGTTTGTTTTGTGTATTAGTGTGAACGTAGTGTGTTTCCCTCACACCGGTCGTTACATAAATCGACGTCACTACTGGAGTCCGTAGCGCTGTCAATATTACCAGTACAACCTACCTGTTAATTCATAGGGGTTGCGAATCCCGGGTGGCGCCAAATTGTTTCTATTAAAACAATTAAAATAGTTAAATTCTAAAATGATACGTGTGATTAGCATGGACAGCTGGATCGTTCGAATGGTTCCTGCCGCTATATAAGTTGCCGTTTTGTCCACTCGTGATGAGCGCTAGTTGGCTGTTGAATAAAACTTGCTAACACACATATACTCTACAAAATACTATGAAATAACAAGATAGTAATACTCGGTACTGTGATTTTAATACAAATTTGGTCATCAATAAATATGACAAATGAATTATAAATAATTTGATAACAGATTGCTCCGGCTTATAGCATGAAACACCAAAATATCTCAGAGTTGGCAAAATTGATTTTAAAACACTTTCGTTTGCCGATATGGCGTCAGTTGCATACAATAAATTACTATGTTTAAAATCTGGAGTTCTTTGGATCATGAAATAAGACATAAACGTTGGTTACATTAAAAAAGTACACTACCATACCTTATACGTACTTGGAAATTATAATGTGTTTTTACAAATTGTTCGGTAGTGTCGTATTTCTGTTACAAAAATTGTGCTCTCAATCAAGGTTATATTTTGATTAATAAAATGTTTTTTAGTAAGTAAATTATGCATTAACACCTTTGAAAGAAAATAATACTTGTTCAATAGTGAGAAATTTTATCATTTGGAAAATAATTTAAGTAATTTGGATTTTTGGGATTAAGGAATTTATTCGATACTCATCAGTTCATATAACGTTGGAGTATAGTCATCGGGTTAGTGGATATTCTTCAATTTTGGGCTGGTTTTAAACTTCGAACATCTTTTTCAATCTGGTCTTGGGTTTTTTTCTAATTAATTTATTTAATTTGGTTCCTGGACATCGTTAATTCTTGTCAGGTCAACATCTATTCGTCTTTGGTCATCTTGGTTCACTTTCGAAACTTCTTGTAACTGTTTAAATTAAAATTTCAATTATTCCAATTTTGCGTGCCGCTTACCCACGCGTCGTTTTTTCGAGTCTCTATTATTTAACGGAAAATAAGCCCTCAACGGCTCGTTGTCATAGTAACCGCAATCCTTTGATTGGTTAATTACTCTTTCCGAGACATTGTTAAGATATTTGAATTTTTATTCAAATTTATTAAGTATTTTCCTAATGGTTTTATTCCTTTATAGTTCCTTTGGGGTAATAAATGATATCACTATTATCTTTCTTTCCTTTCAAAGTTTACAATGATACCTCATAAGGTCATATTCTGTTGTACATTAACTTTAGTCCAAATATTTGACATTTGATAAATTACATATCTTTCTTAAATTAAACTATTACAATAACATTTTTGTTTTAAAATAATTGACATATAATTACTGGCCATTTACTGGTCTTAGATTAGTAAGATTTCTTGCGAAATAGAAACAATTTACTTTTGAGTGTCTCTGACAGTTAGATGTTTTCATAGCCAAGATTGGCCATGATTGTTTTTTGGTGTATTTCTTTTAAATTACATTTTGAATTCAGCCTGATGGGCTTCACTTAGTTATCATATTTGTTTGTGTTTTAACTATTATTCCACATACATTTTCATTACACATCCTTTAAAATATAATAATTAGGTTTATGGACTGTAGGTTCCCTTCAGCCATATTCCCTTTTTAACATTGAACCAAACTGTTCTTTATAAGTTACTAGTTATTATTAGTTCTAATATTGATTCCTTTCTTTTGTTACAATCTAGAGTGATAAACATTGTCACTTCTCGTAAAATTATGAAAGTTAATTCCCCTTTCAACATGGGGTGTTTTATTCTTTGTAGTCTTAATTTTAACAACAAAACTTTATTTCTATTCTACTATACCATGTTAACACAAATTACTTTTGTCTGGGCTTTCTCCCTGAATAACATTACATGCTTCTTTTATTTTTATTTGGAATGCTATTTCTAATTATTTCTAGTTATTTTAATGTGTACAATGTCACTCCAATCATTGATTGTTCATCAATTTTTATAAAGTGTTTTCTTATCTATCATTATATTTTTAATGCTTAACATTCACTTTCACTATTTTTTAGGGTACTTACACTTCACTAAGGCACTTCACTTTGGTTCACTGTTTGTATTGAGTGTTATTTAATGGGTAATCCCTATACTTTCTCCTATCATTTCTCACTATTTCTTTCTAGCATAATATTTATTATTACTAATATGAGGTTAGTTGTTTTTTGTTAAATCTAACCTTTCTGACTGTGTTAGTGTA
Organism: Magicicada septendecula; assembly: GCA_034769895.1. Lineage (NCBI taxonomy): Eukaryota > Metazoa > Arthropoda > Insecta > Hemiptera > Cicadidae > Magicicada > Magicicada septendecula. Next base: position 265,535,969 of record CM068372.1, read on the forward strand.
CTTTTTCTACATTACTTTACTTTACAATCGTATTGCCTTTAAAATGGGTACATAGGTTAATTCAGTTATAACAATAATATTTGTTTCATCAATAAATAATTATTTGAGGTTTATTGACCGTATTCTATCCTTGAGTATACTATTTTTCTCCTTTATATGTGTGTTAGTTTCCCCTTGGGTTTAACCTGTCTCCTCTTCATTCTTCCTCTTCTTCATCTTGGTTCGGTTCTCCTCTTCTCTTCTGGTTTAAAATTCTGTTTAATTGTAGGGATCTGTTCTCTTCCTCTGATTCTTCTCTTGTTAGTTCATAATTGTTTGGTCTATCACATTTTTTCTTGAGTATGTCACGTGGTTCCCTTCTTTATGTTTATGTTGTTGGCTCAATCACTTGGGTTGGGTAATATCGTCGTACGTCATGTCATAATATTAATATTTTATACATTTTTTAAACATTTTATTTTATATGAAGTATTTTTATATTAAGAATTATCTTTTTTATCACTGGTACGGGATTTGGCTTAATTGTATCGTAACATAATGCCTCTCCTCTAAAATTGATCATTTTAATAAAACACTAGCATAGTTTTTTATGAAATTATCAGTTATAGATATCCTTTTTCCTTTTCCTTCTTGTTTCTCCATTCTTCATTTCTCTTCTTACTTAATTCATTCCATTTTATTTGGATCTGTTTTTATTTATTTCCATTGGTGCATTTTCCCTCATACACAATTTTTTCCCTAACTTATATATAGTAGCTGGTTTCTCCCATTACTACTCATTTTTCTGAGACCAGAGGCACATCATCTCTGCTCAGTTTATTTGGATTGCTGGACTTTTCAACAGTCAATCTTAAATACCTTCTTTGTCAACTTGTGACTTAATAATAATAATACAATAATAATATACTTTGGGATTGTCCACCTTGTGGTTTGTTTTTTAGATCACTTTGTCATTACTACTCATTCTTCCTTCCGCTATACCTTAACTATACACTATCATCTACTTATACACTTGGTTGTTTTTATATTTATTCATATGTTAATTTCATCATATCTCACTTTTCATTATTTTGTTTTCAATGCTCGTTGTGATCATTTTAATTGTCTTAGACATTTTTTTTTTTCTTAGGCATTTAGCAGGATTCTGCTTTAGCCATATCTGTATATTTGTTTTATATACAATTTCTCTCTCTCCTTGTACCAGTTAAAATTTATTTTTATTTTTTTCTTAGAATATTTCTAATTCAGTATACTTTCAAGTATTTATCTCAGTAATTTGAGCTTGATTTTATTTTTTGGCTTATTTTATTCTGTATTCAACATCATTTTTGATAATTCTTTGGTAAGTTAATTGTCTTACCTTAAAGGAATGTTTGTAGCGTATTCCTTTTTAGTTACTTTTTGGTTTAATTATAATTGTTAGTTTGTGATTCTTACATTTGTATTACATAGGAATGTGTGTAACTTATTCCTTATTATCTCACTTTTTACTTCATACTTCATATATCAATCTTTTATTAGACTGTAAATTAATTTAAATTGAAAGGAATTTGCGTAACTGTTTCCTTTGTTTGTTACTTTATTATTCATTTATATTAATTCTTTTTATTATTCTGCATATATCATCTAAATAAGGTAGTAAGCTGCTCTTACAATCTTTTTTGGAATTTTGAAATGTGTTTCATTTCACAATGGTTTTATTCTTCTTCGTAAAACTTTTTTATCGAAGTTTGGTTATAAACTCCCTTTATTTTTCTTGTATTGATATTACTTATCTGGTAAGTATTATTACCATTATCTTTTGTGATGATATACGGACTATTATGATATACATAATTGTTTATTCATATTGCTTTATACCTTCCTTGTTATTTATATTTTTGTAAGTTGACTTGTCCTTTTCTTTCCTTTATTATTTCCTTCTCTTGTTCGACACTTCGTTATTCTGCACCTCTTCTCCTTCAAGTGTTTGATTCACTACATTTATTCTGGATAATATTATTAAATTTATTTATCAATTATGGTTTATTTTTTTCTCATTTAATTCGTCTTAGTCGTTTCTTGTACCCTCTTCTTTAGGTGATTGTCTAGTAGCTTTTTTTAATTTTAATATCTCCTTCTATTCCATTGGGTTGCTTGGTCAGTAATTCGAAGATCCGTCCCTTTTCTTGGTGTGTGGTATCTTCACTTAGTTTACCCATGGTCCATCAGTTCCTCTGCCCTTATGGTTCAGATAACTCTGGCGTGTAGAACTGTTTTCTTACTGGTGAAATAGGTCTTCTCCGTCTTGTATCACAATTCCTCTAATACCATGTGTTCCGTAGTATTTATTTCTACCTCCATCATTTGATTAGTTTGTCGATTAATCAGAGAAGTTATTTGTGCCTCTCTCATTAATATTATTTTTGCTTTTTTATTTGGCATTTCCATTTCTGGTGTGCTCCAGTATTTTATTGACCTTCTTGATTTGTTATACTCTGTTTTGTTGTCAGTCATTTCTATTTCTGGCATCTTCCGTCTAAGTATAGATTTGCTGAAATTTTCATACACTGGTTGGCTGTGAATTCCTTTTGTAATTTCCCTCAGAGTCCTCCTACAATCTTTGTACTTTATTAATTTGCTTTGGTAGGTAATGGGCAAATTAAATACATCGATGAGTCCGTTCTTCATCATCTCCACTTCTTCTCGTGTTTTGATTAGTTTCCTTTTATATACCTTTCTCATTTCCTCTGTTTTCTTAATCTTCTTAATGATTCGATCCTTCTTCATACGACTGTTTACATTTATTTGTAGTTCTTGGTGCCTCTCCTCCAGTTCCTTGACCATCTCCTCCTGTGTTATTTTCTGATTCCCTGGTTCCATGTTCTCATTCAACGTTTCTTTGATACTTTCAGAAGTGCTGTCTAGTGTTTCATTCAATTGTTTGAAATCACTAACTACTGTTTCTTGAAGTTGATTTACTGGGTAACTTGTTTCTTCCCATCTCTTATTCATCCCTGTTTTTGTCCGTTTGTCTTCTTCACAAAACTCTACAAACATGAATCTCAATTCTTCTCTGTTCTTCTCACTTTCTTCCTCGATTTTCCGTTGGAGAATATCATGATTATTTTCCATCTTTCTATTTACTATTTCCAGATCCTTCCTGATCTGTTTCTTCAGCTCCTCGCTCTTCTTTTCCAATGCCTCCTGACTTCCCTGTATCATCTCCATTTGCTTCTTCAATTCTTCACTGTTTTGGTCCAGTTTTTTATTCATTCCTAGTTGTAATAATTCCAATTTTTTGTTCAATTCTTCCTTGTCTGACTCCAATTTTTTATTCAAATCTTCCTTGTCTTCCTTTCTTCCCTCTTGCAGTGATTCTAATCTGTTCATTTGTTCCATCATCATTCTCATCAAACTATCTAATTTCGTTTCTTCTGTTGGTTTGACTGGTTGTTTGTTTATCATTATTTCTGCTTCTATTTCTGGTTCAGGTGGGTTGGGATTTTCCAGTTGGTCCTCCTGTGGATGTTCTTCCGATAGTTCTCCAGTCGTTTCCTCAACTTCTACTTCCTCCATTTCTTCTTGGTTTCCTTCTTGGTTTAATGCTTCCTTCCCTTTGCGCCTCGTAACAATACCGTGTCTATTCATGACCACCGCTAGTTATCCTTTCTAGCCTCACGTTGCTGGTCGCCAATATGTAACGAATTAAACGAGGTCGTCCACCTGTTAAAATGTATCACACTTGTTTGTTTTGTGTATTAGTGTGAACGTAGTGTGTTTCCCTCACACCGGTCGTTACATAAATCGACGTCACTACTGGAGTCCGTAGCGCTGTCAATATTACCAGTACAACCTACCTGTTAATTCATAGGGGTTGCGAATCCCGGGTGGCGCCAAATTGTTTCTATTAAAACAATTAAAATAGTTAAATTCTAAAATGATACGTGTGATTAGCATGGACAGCTGGATCGTTCGAATGGTTCCTGCCGCTATATAAGTTGCCGTTTTGTCCACTCGTGATGAGCGCTAGTTGGCTGTTGAATAAAACTTGCTAACACACATATACTCTACAAAATACTATGAAATAACAAGATAGTAATACTCGGTACTGTGATTTTAATACAAATTTGGTCATCAATAAATATGACAAATGAATTATAAATAATTTGATAACAGATTGCTCCGGCTTATAGCATGAAACACCAAAATATCTCAGAGTTGGCAAAATTGATTTTAAAACACTTTCGTTTGCCGATATGGCGTCAGTTGCATACAATAAATTACTATGTTTAAAATCTGGAGTTCTTTGGATCATGAAATAAGACATAAACGTTGGTTACATTAAAAAAGTACACTACCATACCTTATACGTACTTGGAAATTATAATGTGTTTTTACAAATTGTTCGGTAGTGTCGTATTTCTGTTACAAAAATTGTGCTCTCAATCAAGGTTATATTTTGATTAATAAAATGTTTTTTAGTAAGTAAATTATGCATTAACACCTTTGAAAGAAAATAATACTTGTTCAATAGTGAGAAATTTTATCATTTGGAAAATAATTTAAGTAATTTGGATTTTTGGGATTAAGGAATTTATTCGATACTCATCAGTTCATATAACGTTGGAGTATAGTCATCGGGTTAGTGGATATTCTTCAATTTTGGGCTGGTTTTAAACTTCGAACATCTTTTTCAATCTGGTCTTGGGTTTTTTTCTAATTAATTTATTTAATTTGGTTCCTGGACATCGTTAATTCTTGTCAGGTCAACATCTATTCGTCTTTGGTCATCTTGGTTCACTTTCGAAACTTCTTGTAACTGTTTAAATTAAAATTTCAATTATTCCAATTTTGCGTGCCGCTTACCCACGCGCCGTTTTTTCGAGTCTCTATTATTTAACGGAAAATAAGCCCTCAACGGCTCGTTGTCATAGTAACCGCAATCCTTTGATTGGTTAATTACTCTTTCCGAGACATTGTTAAGATATTTGAATTTTTATTCAAATTTATTAAGTATTTTCCTAATGGTTTTATTCCTTTATAGTTCCTTTGGGGTAATAAATGATATCACTATTATCTTTCTTTCCTTTCAAAGTTTACAATGATACCTCATAAGGTCATATTCTGTTGTACATTAACTTTAGTCCAAATATTTGACATTTGATAAATTACATATCTTTCTTAAATTAAACTATTACAATAACATTTTTGTTTTAAAATAATTGACATATAATTACTGGCCATTTACTGGTCTTAGATTAGTAAGATTTCTTGCGAAATAGAAACAATTTACTTTTGAGTGTCTCTGACAGTTAGATGTTTTCATAGCCAAGATTGGCCATGATTGTTTTTTGGTGTATTTCTTTTAAATTACATTTTGAATTCAGCCTGATGGGCTTCACTTAGTTATCATATTTGTTTGTGTTTTAACTATTATTCCACATACATTTTCATTACACATCCTTTAAAATATAATAATTAGGTTTATGGACTGTAGGTTCCCTTCAGCCATATTCCCTTTTTAACATTGAACCAAACTGTTCTTTATAAGTTACTAGTTATTATTAGTTCTAATATTGATTCCTTTCTTTTGTTACAATCTAGAGTGATAAACATTGTCACTTCTCGTAAAATTATGAAAGTTAATTCCCCTTTCAACATGGGGTGTTTTATTCTTTGTAGTCTTAATTTTAACAACAAAACTTTATTTCTATTCTACTATACCATGTTAACACAAATTACTTTTGTCTGGGCTTTCTCCCTGAATAACATTACATGCTTCTTTTATTTTTATTTGGAATGCTATTTCTAATTATTTCTAGTTATTTTAATGTGTACAATGTCACTCCAATCATTGATTGTTCATCAATTTTTATAAAGTGTTTTCTTATCTATCATTATATTTTTAATGCTTAACATTCACTTTCACTATTTTTTAGGGTACTTACACTTCACTAAGGCACTTCACTTTGGTTCACTGTTTGTATTGAGTGTTATTTAATGGGTAATCCCTATACTTTCTCCTATCATTTCTCACTATTTCTTTCTAGCATAATATTTATTATTACTAATATGAGGTTAGTTGTTTTTTGTTAAATCTAACCTTTCTGACTGTGTTAGTGTACTTTTTCTACATTACTTTACTTTACAATCGTATTGCCTTTAAAATGGGTACATAGGTTAATTCAGTTATAACAATAATATTTGTTTCATCAATAAATAATTATTTGAGGTTTATTGACCGTATTCTATCCTTGAGTATACTATTTTTCTCCTTTATATGTGTGTTAGTTTCCCCTTGGGTTTAACCTGTCTCCTCTTCATTCTTCCTCTTCTTCATCTTGGTTCGGTTCTCCTCTTCTCTTCTGGTTTAAAATTCTGTTTAATTGTAGGGATCTGTTCTCTTCCTCTGATTCTTCTCTTGTTAGTTCATAATTGTTTGGTCTATCACATTTTTTCTTGAGTATGTCACGTGGTTCCCTTCTTTATGTTTATGTTGTTGGCTCAATCACTTGGGTTGGGTAATATCGTCGTACGTCATGTCATAATATTAATATTTTATACATTTTTTAAACATTTTATTTTATATGAAGTATTTTTATATTAAGAATTATCTTTTTTATCACTGGTACGGGATTTGGCTTAATTGTATCGTAACATAATGTCTCTCCTCTAAAATTGATCATTTTAATAAAACACTAGCATAGTTTTTTATGAAATTATCAGTTATAGATATCCTTTTTCCTTTTCCTTCTTGTTTCTCCATTCTTCATTTCTCTTCTTACTTAATTCATTCCATTTTATTTGGATCTGTTTTTATTTATTTCCATTGGTGCATTTTCCCTCATACACAATTTTTTCCCTAACTTATATATAGTAGCTGGTTTCTCCCATTACTACTCATTTTTCTGAGACCAGAGGCACATCATCTCTGCTCAGTTTATTTGGATTGCTGGACTTTTCAACAGTCAATCTTAAATACCTTCTTTGTCAACTTGTGACTTAATAATAATAATACAATAATAATATACTTTGGGATTGTCCACCTTGTGGTTTGTTTTTTAGATCACTTTGTCATTACTACTCATTCTTCCTTCCGCTATACCTTAACTATACACTATCATCTACTTATACACTTGGTTGTTTTTATATTTATTCATATGTTAATTTCATCATATCTCACTTTTCATTATTTTGTTTTCAATGCTCGTTGTGATCATTTTAATTGTCTTAGACATTTTTTTTTTTCTTAGGCATTTAGCAGGATTCTGCTTTAGCCATATCTGTATATTTGTTTTATATACAATTTCTCTCTCTCCTTGTACCAGTTAAAATTTATTTTTATTTTTTTCTTAGAATATTTCTAATTCAGTATACTTTCAAGTATTTATCTCAGTAATTTGAGCTTGATTTTATTTTTTGGCTTATTTTATTCTGTATTCAACATCATTTTTGATAATTCTTTGGTAAGTTAATTGTCTTACCTTAAAGGAATGTTTGTAGCGTATTCCTTTTTAGTTACTTTTTGGTTTAATTATAATTGTTAGTTTGTGATTCTTACATTTGTATTACATAGGAATGTGTGTAACTTATTCCTTATTATCTCACTTTTTACTTCATACTTCATATATCAATCTTTTATTAGACTGTAAATTAATTTAAATTGAAAGGAATTTGCGTAACTGTTTCCTTTGTTTGTTACTTTATTATTCATTTATATTAATTCTTTTTATTATTCTGCATATATCATCTAAATAAGGTAGTAAGCTGCTCTTACAATCTTTTTTGGAATTTTGAAATGTGTTTCATTTCACAATGGTTTTATTCTTCTTCGTAAAACTTTTTTATCGAAGTTTGGTTATAAACTCCCTTTATTTTTCTTGTATTGATATTACTTATCTGGTAAGTATTATTACCATTATCTTTTGTGATGATATACGGACTATTATGATATACATAATTGTTTATTCATATTGCTTTATACCTTCCTTGTTATTTATATTTTTGTAAGTTGACTTGTCCTTTTCTTTCCTTTATTATTTCCTTCTCTTGTTCGACACTTCGTTATTCTGCACCTCTTCTCCTTCAAGTGTTTGATTCACTACATTTATTCTGGATAATATTATTAAATTTATTTATCAATTATGGTTTATTTTTTTCTCATTTAATTCGTCTTAGTCGTTTCTTGTACCCTCTTCTTTAGGTGATTGTCTAGTAGCTTTTTTTAATTTTAATATCTCCTTCTATTCCATTGGGTTGCTTGGTCAGTAATTCGAAGATCCGTCCCTTTTCTTGGTGTGTGGTATCTTCACTTAGTTTACCCATGGTCCATCAGTTCCTCTGCCCTTATGGTTCGGATAACTCTGGCGTGTAGAACTGTTTTCTTACTGGTGAAATAGGTCTTCTCCGTCTTGTATCACAATTCCTCTAATACCATGTGTTCCGTAGTATTTATTTCTACCTCCATCATTTGATTAGTTTGTCGATTAATCAGAGAAGTTATTTGTGCCTCTCTCATTAATATTATTTTTGCTTTTTTATTTGGCATTTCCATTTCTGGTGTGCTCCAGTATTTTATTGACCTTCTTGATTTGTTATACTCTGTTTTGTTGTCAGTCATTTCTATTTCTGGCATCTTCCGTCTAAGTATAGATTTGCTGAAATTTTCATACACTGGTTGGCTGTGAATTCCTTTTGTAATTTCCCTCAGAGTCCTCCTACAATCTTTGTACTTTATTAATTTGCTTTGGTAGGTAATGGGCAAATTAAATACATCGATGAGTCCGTTCTTCATCATCTCCACTTCTTCTCGTGTTTTGATTAGTTTCCTTTTATATACCTTTCTCATTTCCTCTGTTTTCTTAATCTTCTTAATGATTCGATCCTTCTTCATACGACTGTTTACATTTATTTGTAGTTCTTGGTGCCTCTCCTCCAGTTCCTTGACCATCTCCTCCTGTGTTATTTTCTGATTCCCTGGTTCCATGTTCTCATTCAACGTTTCTTTGATACTTTCAGAAGTGCTGTCTAGTGTTTCATTCAATTGTTTGAAATCACTAACTACTGTTTCTTGAAGTTGATTTACTGGGTAACTTGTTTCTTCCCATCTCTTATTCATCCCTGTTTTTGTCCGATTGTCTTCTTCACAAAACTCTACAAACATGAATCTCAATTCTTCTCTGTTCTTCTCACTTTCTTCCTCGATTTTCCGTTGGAGAATATCATGATTATTTTCCATCTTTCTATTTACTATTTCCAGATCCTTCCTGATCTGTTTCTTCAGCTCCTCGCTCTTCTTTTCCAATGCCTCCTGACTTCCCTGTATCATCTCCATTTGCTTCTTCAATTCTTCACTGTTTTGGTCCAGTTTTTTATTCATTCCTAGTTGTAATAATTCCAATTTTTTGTTCAATTCTTCCTTGTCTGACTCCAATTTTTTATTCAAATCTTCCTTGTCTTCCTTTCTTCCCTCTTGCAGTGATTCTAATCTGTTCATTTGTTCCATCATCATTCTCATCAAACTATCTAATTTCGTTTCTTCTGTTGGTTTGACTGGTTGTTTGTTTATCATTATTTCTGCTTCTATTTCTGGTTCAGGTGGGTTGGGATTTTCCAGTTGGTCCTCCTGTGGATGTTCTTCCGATAGTTCTCCAGTCGTTTCCTCAACTTCTACTTCCTCCATTTCTTCTTGGTTTCCTTCTTGGTTTAATGCTTCCTTCCCTTTGCGCCTCGTAACAATACCGTGTCTATTCATGACCACCGCTAGTTATCCTTTCTAGCCTCACGTTGCTGGTCGCCAATATGTAACGAATTAAACGAGGTCGTCCACCTGTTAAAATGTATCACACTTGTTTGTTTTGTGTATTAGTGTGAACGTAGTGTGTTTCCCTCACACCGGTCGTTACATAAATCGACGTCACTACTGGAGTCCGTAGCGCTGTCAATATTACCAGTACAACCTACCTGTTAATTCATAGGGGTTGCGAATCCCGGGTGGCGCCAAATTGTTTCTATTAAAACAATTAAAATAGTTAAATTCTAAAATGATATGTGTGATTAGCATGGACAGCTGGATCGTTCGAATGGTTCCTGCCGCTATATAAGTTGCCGTTTTGTCCACTCGTGATGAGCGCTAGTTGGCTGTTGAATAAAACTTGCTAACACACATATACTCTACAAAATACTATGAAATAACAAGATAGTAATACTCGGTACTGTGATTTTAATACAAATTTGGTCATCAATAAATATGACAAATGAATTATAAATAATTTGATAACAGATTGCTCCGGCTTATAGCATGAAACACCAAAATATCTCAGAGTTGGCAAAATTGATTTTAAAACACTTTCGTTTGCCGATATGGCGTCAGTTGCATACAATAAATTACTATGTTTAAAATCTGGAGTTCTTTGGATCATGAAATAAGACATAAACGTTGGTTACATTAAAAAAGTACACTACCATACCTTATACGTACTTGGAAATTATAATGTGTTTTTACAAATTGTTCGGTAGTGTCGTATTTCTGTTACAAAAATTGTGCTCTCAATCAAGGTTATATTTTGATTAATAAAATGTTTTTTAGTAAGTAAATTATGCATTAACACCTTTGAAAGAAAATAATACTTGTTCAATAGTGAGAAATTTTATCATTTGGAAAATAATTTAAGTAATTTGGATTTTTGGGATTAAGGAATTTATTCGATACTCATCAGTTCATATAACGTTGGAGTATAGTCATCGGGTTAGTGGATATTCTTCAATTTTGGGCTGGTTTTAAACTTCGAACATCTTTTTCAATCTGGTCTTGGGTTTTTTTCTAATTAATTTATTTAATTTGGTTCCTGGACATCGTTAATTCTTGTCAGGTCAACATCTATTCGTCTTTGGTCATCTTGGTTCACTTTCGAAACTTCTTGTAACTGTTTAAATTAAAATTTCAATTATTCCAATTTTGCGTGCCGCTTACCCACGCGTCGTTTTTTCGAGTCTCTATTATTTAACGGAAAATAAGCCCTCAACGGCTCGTTGTCATAGTAACCGCAATCCTTTGATTGGTTAATTACTCTTTCCGAGACATTGTTAAGATATTTGAATTTTTATTCAAATTTATTAAGTATTTTCCTAATGGTTTTATTCCTTTATAGTTCCTTTGGGGTAATAAATGATATCACTATTATCTTTCTTTCCTTTCAAAGTTTACAATGATACCTCATAAGGTCATATTCTGTTGTACATTAACTTTAGTCCAAATATTTGACATTTGATAAATTACATATCTTTCTTAAATTAAATTATTACAATAACATTTTTGTTTTAAAATGATTGACATATAATTACTGGCCATTTACTGGTCTTAGATTAGTAAGATTTCTTGCGAAATAGAAACAATTTACTTTTGAGTGTCTCTGACAGTTAGATGTTTTCATAGCCAAGATTGGCCATGATTGTTTTTTGGTGTATTTCTTTTAAATTACATTTTGAATTCAGCCTGATGGGCTTCACTTAGTTATCATATTTGTTTGTGTTTTAACTATTATTCCACATACATTTTCATTACACATCCTTTAAAATATAATAATTAGGTTTATGGACTGTAGGTTCCCTTCAGCCATATTCCCTTTTTAACATTGAACCAAACTGTTCTTTATAAGTTACTAGTTATTATTAGTTCTAATATTGATTCCTTTCTTTTGTTACAATCTAGAGTGATAAACATTGTCACTTCTCGTAAAATTATGAAAGTTAATTCCCCTTTCAACATGGGGTGTTTTATTCTTTGTAGTCTTAATTTTAACAACAAAACTTTATTTCTATTCTACTATACCATGTTAACACAAATTACTTTTGTCTGGGCTTTCTCCCTGAATAACATTACATGCTTCTTTTATTTTTATTTGGAATGCTATTTCTAATTATTTCTAGTTATTTTAATGTGTACAATGTCACTCCAATCATTGATTGTTCATCAATTTTTATAAAGTGTTTTCTTATCTATCATTATATTTTTAATGCTTAACATTCACTTTCACTATTTTTTAGGGTACTTACACTTCACTAAGGCACTTCACTTTGGTTCACTGTTTGTATTGAGTGTTATTTAATGGGTAATCCCTATACTTTCTCCTATCATTTCTCACTATTTCTTTCTAGCATAATATTTATTATTACTAATATGAGGTTAGTTGTTTTTTGTTAAATCTAACCTTTCTGACTGTGTTAGTGTACTTTTTCTACATTACTTTACTTTACAATCGTATTGCCTTTAAAATGGGTACATAGGTTAATTCAGTTATAACAATAATATTTGTTTCATCAATAAATAATTATTTGAGGTTTATTGACCGTATTCTATCCTTGAGTATACTATTTTTCTCCTTTATATGTGTGTTAGTTTCCCCTTGGGTTTAACCTGTCTCCTCTTCATTCTTCCTCTTCTTCATCTTGGTTCGGTTCTCCTCTTCTCTTCTGGTTTAAAATTCTGTTTAATTGTAGGGATCTGTTCTCTTCCTCTGATTCTTCTCTTGTTAGTTCATAATTGTTTGGTCTATCACATTTTTTCTTGAGTATGTCACGTGGTTCCCTTCTTTATGTTTATGTTGTTGGCTCAATCACTTGGGTTGGGTAATATCGTCGTACGTCATGTCATAATATTAATATTTTATACATTTTTTAAACATTTTATTTTATATGAAGTATTTTTATATTAAGAATTATCTTTTTTATCACTGGTACGGGATTTGGCTTAATTGTATCGTAACATAATGCCTCTCCTCTAAAATTGATCATTTTAATAAAACACTAGCATAGTTTTTTATGAAATTATCAGTTATAGATATCCTTTTTCCTTTTCCTTCTTGTTTCTCCATTCTTCATTTCTCTTCTTACTTAATTCATTCCATTTTATTTGGATCTGTTTTTATTTATTTCCATTGGTGCATTTTCCCTCATACACAATTTTTTCCCTAACTTATATATAGTAGCTGGTTTCTCCCATTACTACTCATTTTTCTGAGACCAGAGGCACATCATCTCTGCTCAGTTTATTTGGATTGCTGGACTTTTCAACAGTCAATCTTAAATACCTTCTTTGTCAACTTGTGACTTAATAATAATAATACAATAATAATATACTTTGGGATTGTCCACCTTGTGGTTTGTTTTTTAGATCACTTTGTCATTACTACTCATTCTTCCTTCCGCTATACCTTAACTATACACTATCATCTACTTATACACTTGGTTGTTTTTATATTTATTCATATGTTAATTTCATCATATCTCACTTTTCATTATTTTGTTTTCAATGCTCGTTGTGATCATTTTAATTGTCTTAGACATTTTTTTTTTTCTTAGGCATTTAGCAGGATTCTGCTTTAGCCATATCTGTATATTTGTTTTATATACAATTTCTCTCTCTCCTTGTACCAGTTAAAATTTATTTTTATTTTTTTCTTAGAATATTTCTAATTCAGTATATTTTCAAGTATTTATCTCAGTAATTTGAGCTTGATTTTATTTTTTGGCTTATTTTATTCTGTATTCAACATCATTTTTGATAATTCTTTGGTAAGTTAATTGTCTTACCTTAAAGGAATGTTTGTAGCGTATTCCTTTTTAGTTATTTTTTGGTTTAATTATAATTGTTAGTTTGTGATTCTTACATTTGTATTACATAGGAATGTGTGTAACTTATTCCTTATTATCTCACTTTTTACTTCATACTTCATATATCAATCTTTTATTAGACTGTAAATTAATTTAAATTGAAAGGAATTTGCGTAACTGTTTCCTTTGTTTGTTACTTTATTATTCATTTATATTAATTCTTTTTATTATTCTGCATATATCATCTAAATAAGGTAGTAAGCTGCTCTTACAATCTTTTTTGGAATTTTGAAATGTGTTTCATTTCACAATGGTTTTATTCTTCTTCGTAAAACTTTTTTATCGAAGTTTGGTTATAAACTCCCTTTATTTTTCTTGTATTGATATTACTTATCTGGTAAGTATTATTACCATTATCTTTTGTGATGATATACGGACTATTATGATATACATAATTGTTTATTCATATTGCTTTATACCTTCCTTGTTATTTATATTTTTGTAAGTTGACTTGTCCTTTTCTTTCCTTTATTATTTCCTTCTCTTGTTCGACACTTCGTTATTCTGCACCTCTTCTCCTTCAAGTGTTTGATTCACTACATTTATTCTGGATAATATTATTAAATTTATTTATCAATTATGGTTTATTTTTTTCTCATTTAATTCGTCTTAGTCGTTTCTTGTACCCTCTTCTTTAGGTGATTGTCTAGTAGCTTTTTTTAATTTTAATATCTCCTTCTATTCCATTGGGTTGCTTGGTCAGTAATTCGAAGATCCGTCCCTTTTCTTGGTGTGTGGTATCTTCACTTAGTTTACCCATGGTCCATCAGTTCCTCTGCCCTTATGGTTCGGATAACTCTGGCGTGTAGAACTGTTTTCTTACTGGTGAAATAGGTCTTCTCCGTCTTGTATCACAATTCCTCTAATACCATGTGTTCCGTAGTATTTATTTCTACCTCCATCATTTGATTAGTTTGTCGATTAATCAGAGAAGTTATTTGTGCCTCTCTCATTAATATTATTTTTGCTTTTTTATTTGGCATTTCCATTTCTGGTGTGCTCCAGTATTTTATTGACCTTCTTGATTTGTTATACTCTGTTTTGTTGTCAGTCATTTCTATTTCTGGCATCTTCCGTCTAAGTATAGATTTGCTGAAATTTTCATACACTGGTTGGCTGTGAATTCCTTTTGTAATTTCCCTCAGAGTCCTCCTACAATCTTTGTACTTTATTAATTTGCTTTGGTAGGTAATGGGCAAATTAAATACATCGATGAGTCCGTTCTTCATCATCTCCACTTCTTCTCGTGTTTTGATTAGTTTCCTTTTATATACCTTTCTCATTTCCTCTGTTTTCTTAATCTTCTTAATGATTCGATCCTTCTTCATACGACTGTTTACATTTATTTGTAGTTCTTGGTGCCTCTCCTCCAGTTCCTTGACCATCTCCTCCTGTGTTATTTTCTGATTCCCTGGTTCCATGTTCTCATTCAACGTTTCTTTGATACTTTCAGAAGTGCTGTCTAGTGTTTCATTCAATTGTTTGAAATCACTAACTACTGTTTCTTGAAGTTGATTTACTGGGTAACTTGTTTCTTCCCATCTCTTATTCATCCCTGTTTTTGTCCGTTTGTCTTCTTCACAAAACTCTACAAACATGAATCTCAATTCTTCTCTGTTCTTCTCACTTTCTTCCTCGATTTTCCGTTGGAGAATATCATGATTATTTTCCATCTTTCTATTTACTATTTCCAGATCCTTCCTGATCTGTTTCTTCAGCTCCTCGCTCTTCTTTTCCAATGCCTCCTGACTTCCCTGTATCATCTCCATTTGCTTCTTCAATTCTTCACTGTTTTGGTCCAGTTTTTTATTCATTCCTAGTTGTAATAATTCCAATTTTTTGTTCAATTCTTCCTTGTCTGACTCCAATTTTTTATTCAAATCTTCCTTGTCTTCCTTTCTTCCCTCTTGCAGTGATTCTAATCTGTTCATTTGTTCCATCATCATTCTCATCAAACTATCTAATTTCGTTTCTTCTGTTGGTTTGACTGGTTGTTTGTTTATCATTATTTCTGCTTCTATTTCTGGTTCAGGTGGGTTGGGATTTTCCAGTTGGTCCTCCTGTGGATGTTCTTCCGATAGTTCTCCAGTCGTTTCCTCAACTTCTACTTCCTCCATTTCTTCTTGGTTTCCTTCTTGGTTTAATGCTTCCTTCCCTTTGCGCCTCGTAACCATACCGTGTCTATTCATGACCGCCGCTAGTTATCCTTTCTAGCCTCACGTTGCTGGTCGCCAATATGTAACGAAGTAAACGAGGTCGTCCACCTGTTAAAATGTATCACACTTGTTTGTTTTGTGTATTAGTGTGAACGTGGTGTGTTTCCCTCACACCGGCCGTTACATAAATCGACGTCACTACTGGAGTCCGTAGCGCTGTCAATATTACCAGTACAACCTACCTGTTAATTCATAGGGGTTGCGAATCCCGGGTGGCGCCAAATTGTTTCTATTAAAACAATTAAAATAGTTAAATTCTAAAATGATATGTGTGATTAGCATGGACAGCTGGATCGTTCGAATGGTTCCTGCCGCTATATAAGTTGCCGTTTCGTCCACTCGTGATGAGCGCTAGTTGGCTGTTGAATAAAACTTGCTAACACACATATACTCTACAAAATACTATGAAATAACAAGATAGTAATACTCGGTACTGTGATTTTAATACAAATTTGGTCATCAATAAATATGACAAATGAATTATAAATAATTTGATAACAGATTGCTCCGGCTTATAGCATGAAACACCAAAATATCTCAGAGTTGGCAAAATTGATTTTAAAACACTTTCGTTTGCCGATATGGCGTCAGTTGCATACAATAAATTACTATGTTTAAAATCTGGAGTTCTTTGGATCATGAAATAAGACATAAACGTTGGTTACATTAAAAAAGTACACTACCATACCTTATACGTACTTGGAAATTATAATGTGTTTTTACAAATTGTTCGGTAGTGTCGTATTTCTGTTACAAAAATTGTGCTCTCAATCAAGGTTATATTTTGATTAATAAAATGTTTTTTAGTAAGTAAATTATGCATTAACACCTTTGAAAGAAAATAATACTTGTTCAATAGTGAGAAATTTTATCATTTGGAAAATAATTTAAGTAATTTGGGTTTTTGGGATTAAGGAATTTATTCGATACTCATCAGTTCATATAACGTTGGAGTATAGTCATCGGGTTAGTGGATATTCTTCAATTTTGGGCTGGTTTTAAACTTCGAACATCTTTTTCAATCTGGTCTTGGGTTTTTTCTAACTAATTTATTTAATTTGGTTCCTGGACATCGTTAATTCTTGTCAGGTCAACATCTATTCGTCTTTGGTCATCTTGGTTCACTTTCGAAACTTCTTGTAACTGTTTAAATTAAAATTTCAATTATTCCAATTTTGCGTGCCGCTTACCCACGCGTCGTTTTTTCGAGTCTCTATTATTTAACAGAAAATAAGCCCTCAACGGCTCGTTGTCATAGTAATCGCAATCCTTGGATTGGTTAATTACTCTTTCCGAGACATTGTTAAGATATCTGAATTTTTATTCAAATTTATTAAGTATTTTCCTAATGGTTTTATTCCTTTATAGTTCCTTTGGGGTAATAAATGATATCACTATTATCTTTCTTTCCTTTCAAAGTTTACAATGATACCTCATAAGGTCATATTCTGTTGTACATTAACTTTAGTCCAAATATTTGACATTTGATAAATTACATATCTTTCTTAAATTAAATTATTACAATAACATTTTTGTTTTAAAATGATTGACATATAATTACTGGCCATTTACTGGTCTTAGATTAGTAAGATTTCTTGCGAAATAGAAACAATTTACTTTTGAGTGTCTCTGACAGTTAGATGTTTTCATAGCCAAGATTGGCCATGATTGTTTTTTGGTGTATTTCTTTTAAATTACATTTTGAATTCAGCCTGATGGGCTTCACTTAGTTATCATATTTGTTTGTGTTTTAACTATTATTCCACATACATTTTCATTACACATCCTTTAAAATATAATAATTAGGTTTATGGACTGTAGGTTCCCTTCAGCCATATTCCCTTTTTAACATTGAACCAAACTGTTCTTTATAAGTTACTAGTTATTATTAGTTCTAATATTGATTCCTTTCTTTTGTTACAATCTAGAGTGATAAACATTGTCACTTCTCGTAAAATTATGAAAGTTAATTCCCCTTTCAACATGGGGTGTTTTATTCTTTGTAGTCTTAATTTTAACAACAAAACTTTATTTCTATTCTACTATACCATGTTAACACAAATTACTTTTGTCTGGGCTTTCTCCCTGAATAACATTACATGCTTCTTTTATTTTTATTTGGAATGCTATTTCTAATTATTTCTAGTTATTTTAATGTGTACAATGTCACTCCAATCATTGATTGTTCATCAATTTTTATAAAGTGTTTTCTTATCTATCATTATATTTTTAATGCTTAACATTCACTTTCACTATTTTTTAGGGTACTTACACTTCACTAAGGCACTTCACTTTGGTTCACTGTTTGTATTGAGTGTTATTTAATGGGTAATCCCTATACTTTCTCCTATCATTTCTCACTATTTCTTTCTAGCATAATATTTATTATTACTAATATGAGGTTAGTTGTTTTTTGTTAAATCTAACCTTTCTGACTGTGTTAGTGTACTTTTTCTACATTACTTTACTTTACAATCGTATTGCCTTTAAAATGGGTACATAGGTTAATTCAGTTATAACAATAATATTTGTTTCATCAATAAATAATTATTTGAGGTTTATTGACCGTATTCTATCCTTGAGTATACTATTTTTCTCCTTTATATGTGTGTTAGTTTCCCCTTGGGTTTAACCTGTCTCCTCTTCATTCTTCCTCTTCTTCATCTTGGTTCGGTTCTCCTCTTCTCTTCTGGTTTAAAATTCTGTTTAATTGTAGGGATCTGTTCTCTTCCTCTGATTCTTCTCTTGTTAGTTCATAATTGTTTGGTCTATCACATTTTTTCTTGAGTATGTCATGTGGTTCCCTTCTTTATGTTTATGTTGTTGGCTCAATCACTTGGGTTGGGTAATATCGTCGTACGTCATGTCATAATATTAATATTTTATACATTTTTTAAACATTTTATTTTATATGAAGTATTTTTATATTAAGAATTATCTTTTTTATCACTGGTACAGGATTTGGCTTAATTGTATCGTAACATAATGCCTCTCCTCTAAAATTGATCATTTTAATAAAACACTAGCATAGTTTTTTATGAAATTATCAGTTATAGATAACCTTTTTCCTTTTCCTTCTTGTTTGTTTCTCCATCCTTCATTTCTCTTCTTACTTAATTCATTCCATTTTATTTGGATCTGTTTTTATTTATTTCCATTGGTGCATTTTCCCTCATACACAATTTTTTCCCTAACTTATATATAGTAGCTGGTTTCTCCCATTACTACTCATTTTTCTGAGACCAGAGGCACATCATCTCTGCTCAGTTTATTTGGATTGCTGGACTTTTCAACAGTCAATCTTAAATACCTTCTTTGTCAACTTGTGACTTAATAATAATAATAATACAATAATAATATACTTTGGGATTGTCCACCTTGTGGTTTGTTTTT
The DNA here is from genome assembly GCA_034769895.1 of Magicicada septendecula. Taxonomy (NCBI): domain Eukaryota; kingdom Metazoa; phylum Arthropoda; class Insecta; order Hemiptera; family Cicadidae; genus Magicicada; species Magicicada septendecula. The sequence continues at coordinate 265,555,231 of CM068372.1, forward strand.
TAGATCACTTTGTCATTACTACTCATTCTTCCTTCCGCTATACCTTAACTATACACTATCATCTACTTATACACTTGGTTGTTTTTATATTTATTCATATGTTAATTTCATCATATCTCACTTTTCATTATTTTGTTTTCAATGCTCGTTGTGATCATTTTAATTGTCTTAGACATTTTTTTTTTTCTTAGGCATTTAGCAGGATTCTGCTTTAGCCATATCTGTATATTTGTTTTATATACAATTTCTCTCTCTCCTTGTACCAGTTAAAATTTATTTTTATTTTTTTCTTAGAATATTTCTAATTCAGTATACTTTCAAGTATTTATCTCAGTAATTTGAGCTTGATTTTATTTTTTGGCTTATTTTATTCTGTATTCAACATCATTTTTGATAATTCTTTGGTAAGTTAATTGTCTTACCTTAAAGGAATGTTTGTAGCGTATTCCTTTTTAGTTATTTTTTGGTTTAATTATAATTGTTAGTTTGTGATTCTTACATTTGTATTACATAGGAATGTGTGTAACTTATTCCTTATTATCTCACTTTTTACTTCATACTTCATATATCAATCTTTTATTAGACTGTAAATTAATTTAAATTGAAAGGAATTTGCGTAACTGTTTCCTTTGTTTGTTACTTTATTATTCATTTATATTAATTCTTTTTATTATTCTGCATATATCATCTAAATAAGGTAGTAAGCTGCTCTTACAATCTTTTTTGGAATTTTGAAATGTGTTTCATTTCACAATGGTTTTATTCTTCTTCGTAAAACTTTTTTATCGAAGTTTGGTTATAAACTCCCTTTATTTTTCTTGTATTGATATTACTTATCTGGTAAGTATTATTACCATTATCTTTTGTGATGATATACGGACTATTATGATATACATAATTGTTTATTCATATTGCTTTATACCTTCCTTGTTATTTATATTTTTGTAAGTTGACTTGTCCTTTTCTTTCCTTTATTATTTCCTTCTCTTGTTCGACACTTCGTTATTCTGCACCTCTTCTCCTTCAAGTGTTTGATTCACTACATTTATTCTGGATAATATTATTAAATTTATTTATCAATTATGGTTTATTTTTTTCTCATTTAATTCGTCTTAGTTGTTTCTTGTACCCTCTTCTTTAGGTGATTGTCTAGTAGCTTTTTTTAATTTTAATATCTCCTTCTATTCCATTGGGTTGCTTGGTCAGTAATTCGAAGATCCGTCCCTTTTCTTGGTGTGTGGTATCTTCACTTAGTTTACCCATGGTCCATCAGTTCCTCTGCCCTTATGGTTCGGATAACTCTGGCGTGTAGAACTGTTTTCTTACTGGTGAAATAGGTCTTCTCCGTCTTGTATCACAATTCCTCTAATACCATGTGTTCCGTAGTATTTATTTCTACCTCCATCATTTGATTAGTTTGTCGATTAATCAGAGAAGTTATTTGTGCCTCTCTCATTAATATTATTTTTGCTTTTTTATTTGGCATTTCCATTTCTGGTGTGCTCCAGTATTTTATTGACCTTCTTGATTTGTTATACTCTGTTTTGTTGTCAGTCATTTCTATTTCTGGCATCTTCCGTCTAAGTATAGATTTGCTGAAATTTTCATACACTGGTTGGCTGTGAATTCCTTTTGTAATTTCCCTCAGAGTCCTCCTACAATCTTTGTACTTTATTAATTTGCTTTGGTAGGTAATGGGCAAATTAAATACATCGATGAGTCCGTTCTTCATCATCTCCACTTCTTCTCGTGTTTTGATTAGTTTCCTTTTATATACCTTTCTCATTTCCTCTGTTTTCTTAATCTTCTTAATGATTCGATCCTTCTTCATACGACTGTTTACATTTATTTGTAGTTCTTGGTGCCTCTCCTCCAGTTCCTTGACCATCTCCTCCTGTGTTATTTTCTGATTCCCTGGTTCCATGTTCTCATTCAACGTTTCTTTGATACTTTCAGAAGTGCTGTCTAGTGTTTCATTCAATTGTTTGAAATCACTAACTACTGTTTCTTGAAGTTGATTTACTGGGTAACTTGTTTCTTCCCATCTCTTATTCATCCCTGTTTTTGTCCGATTGTCTTCTTCACAAAACTCTACAAACATGAATCTCAATTCTTCTCTGTTCTTCTCACTTTCTTCCTCGATTTTCCGTTGGAGAATATCATGATTATTTTCCATCTTTCTATTTACTATTTCCAGATCCTTCCTGATCTGTTTCTTCAGCTCCTCGCTCTTCTTTTCCAATGCCTCCTGACTTCCCTGTATCATCTCCATTTGCTTCTTCAATTCTTCACTGTTTTGGTCCAGTTTTTTATTCATTCCTAGTTGTAATAATTCCAATTTTTTGTTCAATTCTTCCTTGTCTGACTCCAATTTTTTATTCAAATCTTCCTTGTCTTCCTTTCTTCCCTCTTGCAGTGATTCTAATCTGTTCATTTGTTCCATCATCATTCTCATCAAACTATCTAATTTCGTTTCTTCTGTTGGTTTGACTGGTTGTTTGTTTATCATTATTTCTGCTTCTATTTCTGGTTCAGGTGGGTTGGGATTTTCCAGTTGGTCCTCCTGTGGATGTTCTTCCGATAGTTCTCCAGTCGTTTCCTCAACTTCTACTTCCTCCATTTCTTCTTGGTTTCCTTCTTGGTTTAATGCTTCCTTCCCTTTGCGCCTCGTAACAATACCGTGTCTATTCATGACCACCGCTAGTTATCCTTTCTAGCCTCACGTTGCTGGTCGCCAATATGTAACGAATTAAACGAGGTCGTCCACCTGTTAAAATGTATCACACTTGTTTGTTTTGTGTATTAGTGTGAACGTAGTGTGTTTCCCTCACACCGGTCGTTACATAAATCGACGTCACTACTGGAGTCCGTAGCGCTGTCAATATTACCAGTACAACCTACCTGTTAATTCATAGGGGTTGCGAATCCCGGGTGGCGCCAAATTGTTTCTATTAAAACAATTAAAATAGTTAAATTCTAAAATGATATGTGTGATTAGCATGGACAGCTGGATCGTTCGAATGGTTCCTGCCGCTATATAAGTTGCCGTTTTGTCCACTCGTGATGAGCGCTAGTTGGCTGTTGAATAAAACTTGCTAACACACATATACTCTACAAAATACTATGAAATAACAAGATAGTAATACTCGGTACTGTGATTTTAATACAAATTTGGTCATCAATAAATATGACAAATGAATTATAAATAATTTGATAACAGATTGCTCCGGCTTATAGCATGAAACACCAAAATATCTCAGAGTTGGCAAAATTGATTTTAAAACACTTTCGTTTGCCGATATGGCGTCAGTTGCATACAATAAATTACTATGTTTAAAATCTGGAGTTCTTTGGATCATGAAATAAGACATAAACGTTGGTTACATTAAAAAAGTACACTACCATACCTTATACGTACTTGGAAATTATAATGTGTTTTTACAAATTGTTCGGTAGTGTCGTATTTCTGTTACAAAAATTGTGCTCTCAATCAAGGTTATATTTTGATTAATAAAATGTTTTTTAGTAAGTAAATTATGCATTAACACCTTTGAAAGAAAATAATACTTGTTCAATAGTGAGAAATTTTATCATTTGGAAAATAATTTAAGTAATTTGGATTTTTGGGATTAAGGAATTTATTCGATACTCATCAGTTCATATAACGTTGGAGTATAGTCATCGGGTTAGTGGATATTCTTCAATTTTGGGCTGGTTTTAAACTTCGAACATCTTTTTCAATCTGGTCTTGGGTTTTTTTCTAATTAATTTATTTAATTTGGTTCCTGGACATCGTTAATTCTTGTCAGGTCAACATCTATTCGTCTTTGGTCATCTTGGTTCACTTTCGAAACTTCTTGTAACTGTTTAAATTAAAATTTCAATTATTCCAATTTTGCGTGCCGCTTACCCACGCGTCGTTTTTTCGAGTCTCTATTATTTAACGGAAAATAAGCCCTCAACGGCTCGTTGTCATAGTAACCGCAATCCTTTGATTGGTTAATTACTCTTTCCGAGACATTGTTAAGATATTTGAATTTTTATTCAAATTTATTAAGTATTTTCCTAATGGTTTTATTCCTTTATAGTTCCTTTGGGGTAATAAATGATATCACTATTATCTTTCTTTCCTTTCAAAGTTTACAATGATACCTCATAAGGTCATATTCTGTTGTACATTAACTTTAGTCCAAATATTTGACATTTGATAAATTACATATCTTTCTTAAATTAAATTATTACAATAACATTTTTGTTTTAAAATGATTGACATATAATTACTGGCCATTTACTGGTCTTAGATTAGTAAGATTTCTTGCGAAATAGAAACAATTTACTTTTGAGTGTCTCTGACAGTTAGATGTTTTCATAGCCAAGATTGGCCATGATTGTTTTTTGGTGTATTTCTTTTAAATTACATTTTGAATTCAGCCTGATGGGCTTCACTTAGTTATCATATTTGTTTGTGTTTTAACTATTATTCCACATACATTTTCATTACACATCCTTTAAAATATAATAATTAGGTTTATGGACTGTAGGTTCCCTTCAGCCATATTCCCTTTTTAACATTGAACCAAACTGTTCTTTATAAGTTACTAGTTATTATTAGTTCTAATATTGATTCCTTTCTTTTGTTACAATCTAGAGTGATAAACATTGTCACTTCTCGTAAAATTATGAAAGTTAATTCCCCTTTCAACATGGGGTGTTTTATTCTTTGTAGTCTTAATTTTAACAACAAAACTTTATTTCTATTCTACTATACCATGTTAACACAAATTACTTTTGTCTGGGCTTTCTCCCTGAATAACATTACATGCTTCTTTTATTTTTATTTGGAATGCTATTTCTAATTATTTCTAGTTATTTTAATGTGTACAATGTCACTCCAATCATTGATTGTTCATCAATTTTTATAAAGTGTTTTCTTATCTATCATTATATTTTTAATGCTTAACATTCACTTTCACTATTTTTTAGGGTACTTACACTTCACTAAGGCACTTCACTTTGGTTCACTGTTTGTATTGAGTGTTATTTAATGGGTAATCCCTATACTTTCTCCTATCATTTCTCACTATTTCTTTCTAGCATAATATTTATTATTACTAATATGAGGTTAGTTGTTTTTTGTTACATCTAACCTTTCTGACTGTGTTAGTGTACTTTTTCTACATTACTTTACTTTACAATCGTATTGCCTTTAAAATGGGTACATAGGTTAATTCAGTTATAACAATAATATTTGTTTCATCAATAAATAATTATTTGAGGTTTTTGACCGTATTCTATCCTTGAGTATACTATTTTTCTCCTTTATATGTGTGTTAGTTTCCCCTTGGGTTTAACCTGTCTCCTCTTCATTCTTCCTCTTCTTCATCTTGGTTCGGTTCTCCTCTTCTCTTCTGGTTTAAAATTCTGTTTAATTGTAGGGATCTGTTCTCTTCCTCTGATTCTTCTCTTGTTAGTTCATAATTGTTTGGTCTATCACATTTTTTCTTGAGTATGTCATGTGGTTCCCTTCTTTATGTTTATGTTGTTGGCTCAATCACTTGGGTTGGGTAATATCGTCGTACGTCATGTCATAATATTAATATTTTATACATTTTTTAAACATTTTATTTTATATGAAGTATTTTTATATTAAGAATTATCTTTTTTATCACTGGTACAGGATTTGGCTTAATTGTATCGTAAGATAATGCCTCTCCTCTAAAATTGATCATTTTAATAAAACACTAGCATAGTTTTTTATGAAATTATCAGTTATAGATAACCTTTTTCCTTTTCCTTCTTGTTTGTTTCTCCATCCTTCATTTCTCTTCTTACTTAATTCATTCCATTTTATTTGGATCTGTTTTTATTTATTTCCATTGGTGCATTTTCCCTCATACACAATTTTTTCCCTAACTTATATATAGTAGCTGGTTTCTCCCATTACTACTCATTTTTCTGAGACCAGAGGCACATCATCTCTGCTCAGTATATTTGGATTGCTGGACTTTTCAACAGTCAATCTTAAATACCTTCTTTGTCAACTTGTGACTTAATAATAATAATACAATAATAATATACTTTGGGATTGTCCACCTTGTGGTTTGTTTTTTAGATCACTTTGTCATTACTACTCATTCTTCCTTCCGCTATACCTTAACTATACACTATCATCTACTTATACACTTGGTTGTTTTTATATTTATTCATATGTTAATTTCATCATATCTCACTTTTCATTATTTTGTTTTCAATGCTCGTTGTGATCATTTTAATTGTCTTAGACATTTTTTTTTTTCTTAGGCATTTAGCAGGATTCTGCTTTAGCCATATCTGTATATTTGTTTTATATACAATTTCTCTCTCTCCTTGTACCAGTTAAAATTTATTTTTATTTTTTTCTTAGAATATTTCTAATTCAGTATATTTTCAAGTATTTATCTCAGTAATTTGAGCTTGATTTTATTTTTTGGCTTATTTTATTCTGTATTCAACATCATTTTTGATAATTCTTTGGTAAGTTAATTGTCTTACCTTAAAGGAATGTTTGTAGCGTATTCCTTTTTAGTTATTTTTTGGTTTAATTATAATTGTTAGTTTGTGATTCTTACATTTGTATTACATAGGAATGTGTGTAACTTATTCCTTATTATCTCACTTTTTACTTCATACTTCATATATCAATCTTTTATTAGACTGTAAATTAATTTAAATTGAAAGGAATTTGCGTAACTGTTTCCTTTGTTTGTTACTTTATTATTCATTTATATTAATTCTTTTTATTATTCTGCATATATCATCTAAATAAGGTAGTAAGCTGCTCTTACAATCTTTTTTGGAATTTTGAAATGTGTTTCATTTCACAATGGTTTTATTCTTCTTCGTAAAACTTTTTTATCGAAGTTTGGTTATAAACTCCCTTTATTTTTCTTGTATTGATATTACTTATCTGGTAAGTATTATTACCATTATCTTTTGTGATGATATACGGACTATTATGATATACATAATTGTTTATTCATATTGCTTTATACCTTCCTTGTTATTTATATTTTTGTAAGTTGACTTGTCCTTTTCTTTCCTTTATTATTTCCTTCTCTTGTTCGACACTTCGTTATTCTGCACCTCTTCTCCTTCAAGTGTTTGATTCACTACATTTATTCTGGATAATATTATTAAATTTATTTATCAATTATGGTTTATTTTTTTCTCATTTAATTCGTCTTAGTCGTTTCTTGTACCCTCTTCTTTAGGTGATTGTCTAGTAGCTTTTTTTAATTTTAATATCTCCTTCTATTCCATTGGGTTGCTTGGTCAGTAATTCGAAGATCCGTCCCTTTTCTTGGTGTGTGGTATCTTCACTTAGTTTACCCATGGTCCATCAGTTCCTCTGCCCTTATGGTTCGGATAACTCTGGCGTGTAGAACTGTTTTCTTACTGGTGAAATAGGTCTTCTCCGTCTTGTATCACAATTCCTCTAATACCATGTGTTCCGTAGTATTTATTTCTACCTCCATCATTTGATTAGTTTGTCGATTAATCAGAGAAGTTATTTGTGCCTCTCTCATTAATATTATTTTTGCTTTTTTATTTGGCATTTCCATTTCTGGTGTGCTCCAGTATTTTATTGACCTTCTTGATTTGTTATACTCTGTTTTGTTGTCAGTCATTTCTATTTCTGGCATCTTCCGTCTAAGTATAGATTTGCTGAAATTTTCATACACTGGTTGGCTGTGAATTCCTTTTGTAATTTCCCTCAGAGTCCTCCTACAATCTTTGTACTTTATTAATTTGCTTTGGTAGGTAATGGGCAAATTAAATACATCGATGAGTCCGTTCTTCATCATCTCCACTTCTTCTCGTGTTTTGATTAGTTTCCTTTTATATACCTTTCTCATTTCCTCTGTTTTCTTAATCTTCTTAATGATTCGATCCTTCTTCATACGACTGTTTACATTTATTTGTAGTTCTTGGTGCCTCTCCTCCAGTTCCTTGACCATCTCCTCCTGTGTTATTTTCTGATTCCCTGGTTCCATGTTCTCATTCAACGTTTCTTTGATACTTTCAGAAGTGCTGTCTAGTGTTTCATTCAATTGTTTGAAATCACTAACTACTGTTTCTTGAAGTTGATTTACTGGGTAACTTGTTTCTTCCCATCTCTTATTCATCCCTGTTTTTGTCCGTTTGTCTTCTTCACAAAACTCTACAAACATGAATCTCAATTCTTCTCTGTTCTTCTCACTTTCTTCCTCGATTTTCCGTTGGAGAATATCATGATTATTTTCCATCTTTCTATTTACTATTTCCAGATCCTTCCTGATCTGTTTCTTCAGCTCCTCGCTCTTCTTTTCCAATGCCTCCTGACTTCCCTGTATCATCTCCATTTGCTTCTTCAATTCTTCACTGTTTTGGTCCAGTTTTTTATTCATTCCTAGTTGTAATAATTCCAATTTTTTGTTCAATTCTTCCTTGTCTGACTCCAATTTTTTATTCAAATCTTCCTTGTCTTCCTTTCTTCCCTCTTGCAGTGATTCTAATCTGTTCATTTGTTCCATCATCATTCTCATCAAACTATCTAATTTCGTTTCTTCTGTTGGTTTGACTGGTTGTTTGTTTATCATTATTTCTGCTTCTATTTCTGGTTCAGGTGGGTTGGGATTTTCCAGTTGGTCCTCCTGTGGATGTTCTTCCGATAGTTCTCCAGTCGTTTCCTCAACTTCTACTTCCTCCATTTCTTCTTGGTTTCCTTCTTGGTTTAATGCTTCCTTCCCTTTGCGCCTCGTAACCATACCGTGTCTATTCATGACCGCCGCTAGTTATCCTTTCTAGCCTCACGTTGCTGGTCGCCAATATGTAACGAAGTAAACGAGGTCGTCCACCTGTTAAAATGTATCACACTTGTTTGTTTTGTGTATTAGTGTGAACGTGGTGTGTTTCCCTCACACCGGCCGTTACATAAATCGACGTCACTACTGGAGTCCGTAGCGCTGTCAATATTACCAGTACAACCTACCTGTTAATTCATAGGGGTTGCGAATCCCGGGTGGCGCCAAATTGTTTCTATTAAAACAATTAAAATAGTTAAATTCTAAAATGATATGTGTGATTAGCATGGACAGCTGGATCGTTCGAATGGTTCCTGCCGCTATATAAGTTGCCGTTTCGTCCACTCGTGATGAGCGCTAGTTGGCTGTTGAATAAAACTTGCTAACACACATATACTCTACAAAATACTATGAAATAACAAGATAGTAATACTCGGTACTGTGATTTTAATACAAATTTGGTCATCAATAAATATGACAAATGAATTATAAATAATTTGATAACAGATTGCTCCGGCTTATAGCATGAAACACCAAAATATCTCAGAGTTGGCAAAATTGATTTTAAAACACTTTCGTTTGCCGATATGGCGTCAGTTGCATACAATAAATTACTATGTTTAAAATCTGGAGTTCTTTGGATCATGAAATAAGACATAAACGTTGGTTACATTAAAAAAGTACACTACCATACCTTATACGTACTTGGAAATTATAATGTGTTTTTACAAATTGTTCGGTAGTGTCGTATTTCTGTTACAAAAATTGTGCTCTCAATCAAGGTTATATTTTGATTAATAAAATGTTTTTTAGTAAGTAAATTATGCATTAACACCTTTGAAAGAAAATAATACTTGTTCAATAGTGAGAAATTTTATCATTTGGAAAATAATTTAAGTAATTTGGGTTTTTGGGATTAAGGAATTTATTCGATACTCATCAGTTCATATAACGTTGGAGTATAGTCATCGGGTTAGTGGATATTCTTCAATTTTGGGCTGGTTTTAAACTTCGAACATCTTTTTCAATCTGGTCTTGGGTTTTTTCTAACTAATTTATTTAATTTGGTTCCTGGACATCGTTAATTCTTGTCAGGTCAACATCTATTCGTCTTTGGTCATCTTGGTTCACTTTCGAAACTTCTTGTAACTGTTTAAATTAAAATTTCAATTATTCCAATTTTGCGTGCCGCTTACCCACGCGTCGTTTTTTCGAGTCTCTATTATTTAACAGAAAATAAGCCCTCAACGGCTCGTTGTCATAGTAATCGCAATCCTTGGATTGGTTAATTACTCTTTCCGAGACATTGTTAAGATATCTGAATTTTTATTCAAATTTATTAAGTATTTTCCTAATGGTTTTATTCCTTTATAGTTCCTTTGGGGTAATAAATGATATCACTATTATCTTTCTTTCCTTTCAAAGTTTACAATGATACCTCATAAGGTCATATTCTGTTGTACATTAACTTTAGTCCAAATATTTGACATTTGATAAATTACATATCTTTCTTAAATTAAATTATTACAATAACATTTTTGTTTTAAAATGATTGACATATAATTACTGGCCATTTACTGGTCTTAGATTAGTAAGATTTCTTGCGAAATAGAAACAATTTACTTTTGAGTGTCTCTGACAGTTAGATGTTTTCATAGCCAAGATTGGCCATGATTGTTTTTTGGTGTATTTCTTTTAAATTACATTTTGAATTCAGCCTGATGGGCTTCACTTAGTTATCATATTTGTTTGTGTTTTAACTATTATTCCACATACATTTTCATTACACATCCTTTAAAATATAATAATTAGGTTTATGGACTGTAGGTTCCCTTCAGCCATATTCCCTTTTTAACATTGAACCAAACTGTTCTTTATAAGTTACTAGTTATTATTAGTTCTAATATTGATTCCTTTCTTTTGTTACAATCTAGAGTGATAAACATTGTCACTTCTCGTAAAATTATGAAAGTTAATTCCCCTTTCAACATGGGGTGTTTTATTCTTTGTAGTCTTAATTTTAACAACAAAACTTTATTTCTATTCTACTATACCATGTTAACACAAATTACTTTTGTCTGGGCTTTCTCCCTGAATAACATTACATGCTTCTTTTATTTTTATTTGGAATGCTATTTCTAATTATTTCTAGTTATATTAATGTGTACAATGTCACTCCAATCATTGATTGTTCATCAATTTTTATAAAGTGTTTTCTTATCTATCATTATATTTTTAATGCTTAACATTCACTTTCACTATTTTTTAGGGTACTTACACTTCACTAAGGCACTTCACTTTGGTTCACTGTTTGTATTGAGTGTTATTTAATGGGTAATCCCTATACTTTCTCCTATCATTTCTCACTATTTCTTTCTAGCATAATATTTATTATTACTAATATGAGGTTAGTTGTTTTTTGTTAAATCTAACCTTTCTGACTGTGTTAGTGTACTTTTTCTACATTACTTTACTTTACAATCGTATTGCCTTTAAAATGGGTACATAGGTTAATTCAGTTATAACAATAATATTTGTTTCATCAATAAATAATTATTTGAGGTTTATTGACCGTATTCTATCCTTGAGTATACTATTTTTCTCCTTTATATGTGTGTTAGTTTCCCCTTGGGTTTAACCTGTCTCCTCTTCATTCTTCCTCTTCTTCATCTTGGTTCGGTTCTCCTCTTCTCTTCTGGTTTAAAATTCTGTTTAATTGTAGGGATCTGTTCTCTTCCTCTGATTCTTCTCTTGTTAGTTCATAATTGTTTGGTCTATCACATTTTTTCTTGAGTATGTCACGTGGTTCCCTTCTTTATGTTTATGTTGTTGGCTCAATCACTTGGGTTGGGTAATATCGTCGTACGTCATGTCATAATATTAATATTTTATACATTTTTTAAACATTTTATTTTATATGAAGTATTTTTATATTAAGAATTATCTTTTTTATCACTGGTACAGGATTTGGCTTAATTGTATCGTAAGATAATGCCTCTCCTCTAAAATTGATCATTTTAATAAAACACTAGCATAGTTTTTTATGAAATTATCAGTTATAGATAACCTTTTTCCTTTTCCTTCTTGTTTGTTTCTCCATCCTTCATTTCTCTTCTTACTTAATTCATTCCATTTTATTTGGATCTGTTTTTATTTATTTCCATTGGTGCATTTTCCCTCATACACAATTTTTTCCCTAACTTATATATAGTAGCTGGTTTCTCCCATTACTACTCATTTTTCTGAGACCAGAGGCACATCATCTCTGCTCAGTATATTTGGATTGCTGGACTTTTCAACAGTCAATCTTAAATACCTTCTTTGTCAACTTGTGACTTAATAATAATAATACAATAATAATATACTTTGGGATTGTCCACCTTGTGGTTTGTTTTTTAGATCACTTTGTCATTACTACTCATTCTTCCTTCCGCTATACCTTAACTATACACTATCATCTACTTATACACTTGGTTGTTTTTATATTTATTCATATGTTAATTTCATCATATCTCACTTTTCATTATTTTGTTTTCAATGCTCGTTGTGATCATTTTAATTGTCTTAGACATTTTTTTTTTTCTTAGGCATTTAGCAGGATTCTGCTTTAGCCATATCTGTATATTTGTTTTATATACAATTTCTCTCTCTCCTTGTACCAGTTAAAATTTATTTTTATTTTTTTCTTAGAATATTTCTAATTCAGTATACTTTCAAGTATTTATCTCAGTAATTTGAGCTTGATTTTATTTTTTGGCTTATTTTATTCTGTATTCAACATCATTTTTGATAATTCTTTGGTAAGTTAATTGTCTTACCTTAAAGGAATGTTTGTAGCGTATTCCTTTTTAGTTATTTTTTGGTTTAATTATAATTGTTAGTTTGTGATTCTTACATTTGTATTACATAGGAATGTGTGTAACTTATTCCTTATTATCTCACTTTTTACTTCATACTTCATATATCAATCTTTTATTAGACTGTAAATTAATTTAAATTGAAAGGAATTTGCGTAACTGTTTCCTTTGTTTGTTACTTTATTATTCATTTATATTAATTCTTTTTATTATTCTGCATATATCATCTAAATAAGGTAGTAAGCTGCTCTTACAATCTTTTTTGGAATTTTGAAATGTGTTTCATTTCACAATGGTTTTATTCTTCTTCGTAAAACTTTTTTATCGAAGTTTGGTTATAAACTCCCTTTATTTTTCTTGTATTGATATTACTTATCTGGTAAGTATTATTACCATTATCTTTTGTGATGATATACGGACTATTATGATATACATAATTGTTTATTCATATTGCTTTATACCTTCCTTGTTATTTATATTTTTGTAAGTTGACTTGTCCTTTTCTTTCCTTTATTATTTCCTTCTCTTGTTCGACACTTCGTTATTCTGCACCTCTTCTCCTTCAAGTGTTTGATTCACTACATTTATTCTGGATAATATTATTAAATTTATTTATCAATTATGGTTTATTTTTTTCTCATTTAATTCGTCTTAGTCGTTTCTTGTACCCTCTTCTTTAGGTGATTGTCTAGTAGCTTTTTTTAATTTTAATATCTCCTTCTATTCCATTGGGTTGCTTGGTCAGTAATTCGAAGATCCGTCCCTTTTCTTGGTGTGTGGTATCTTCACTTAGTTTACCCATGGTCCATCAGTTCCTCTGCCCTTATGGTTCGGATAACTCTGGCGTGTAGAACTGTTTTCTTACTGGTGAAATAGGTCTTCTCCGTCTTGTATCACAATTCCTCTAATACCATGTGTTCCGTAGTATTTATTTCTACCTCCATCATTTGATTAGTTTGTCGATTAATCAGAGAAGTTATTTGTGCCTCTCTCATTAATATTATTTTTGCTTTTTTATTTGGCATTTCCATTTCTGGTGTGCTCCAGTATTTTATTGACCTTCTTGATTTGTTATACTCTGTTTTGTTGTCAGTCATTTCTATTTCTGGCATCTTCCGTCTAAGTATAGATTTGCTGAAATTTTCATACACTGGTTGGCTGTGAATTCCTTTTGTAATTTCCCTCAGAGTCCTCCTACAATCTTTGTACTTTATTAATTTGCTTTGGTAGGTAATGGGCAAATTAAATACATCGATGAGTCCGTTCTTCATCATCTCCACTTCTTCTCGTGTTTTGATTAGTTTCCTTTTATATACCTTTCTCATTTCCTCTGTTTTCTTAATCTTCTTAATGATTCGATCCTTCTTCATACGACTGTTTACATTTATTTGTAGTTCTTGGTGCCTCTCCTCCAGTTCCTTGACCATCTCCTCCTGTGTTATTTTCTGATTCCCTGGTTCCATGTTCTCATTCAACGTTTCTTTGATACTTTCAGAAGTGCTGTCTAGTGTTTCATTCAATTGTTTGAAATCACTAACTACTGTTTCTTGAAGTTGATTTACTGGGTAACTTGTTTCTTCCCATCTCTTATTCATCCCTGTTTTTGTCCGTTTGTCTTCTTCACAAAACTCTACAAACATGAATCTCAATTCTTCTCTGTTCTTCTCACTTTCTTCCTCGATTTTCCGTTGGAGAATATCATGATTATTTTCCATCTTTCTATTTACTATTTCCAGATCCTTCCTGATCTGTTTCTTCAGCTCGTCGCTCTTCTTTTCCAATGCCTCCTGACTTCCCTGTATCATCTCCATTTGCTTCTTCAATTCTTCACTGTTTTGGTCCAGTTTTTTATTCATTCCTAGTTGTAATAATTCCAATTTTTTGTTCAATTCTTCCTTGTCTGACTCCAATTTTTTATTCAAATCTTCCTTGTCTTCCTTTCTTCCCTCTTGCAGTGATTCTAATCTGTTCATTTGTTCCATCATCATTCTCATCAAACTATCTAATTTCGTTTCTTCTGTTGGTTTGACTGGTTGTTTGTTTATCATTATTTCTGCTTCTATTTCTGGTTCAGGTGGGTTGGGATTTTCCAGTTGGTCCTCCTGTGGATGTTCTTCCGATAGTTCTCCAGTCGTTTCCTCAACTTCTACTTCCTCCATTTCTTCTTGGTTTCCTTCTTGGTTTAATGCTTCCTTCCCTTTGCGCCTCGTAACCATACCGTGTCTATTCATGACCGCCGCTAGTTATCCTTTCTAGCCTCACGTTGCTGGTCGCCAATATGTAACGAAGTAAACGAGGTCGTCCACCTGTTAAAATGTATCACACTTGTTTGTTTTGTGTATTAGTGTGAACGTGGTGTGTTTCCCTCACACCGGCCGTTACATAAATCGACGTCACTACTGGAGTCCGTAGCGCTGTCAATATTACCAGTACAACCTACCTGTTAATTCATAGGGGTTGCGAATCCCGGGTGGCGCCAAATTGTTTCTATTAAAACAATTAAAATAGTTAAATTCTAAAATGATATGTGTGATTAGCATGGACAGCTGGATCGTTCGAATGGTTCCTGCCGCTATATAAGTTGCCGTTTCGTCCACTCGTGATGAGCGCTAGTTGGCTGTTGAATAAAACTTGCTAACACACATATACTCTACAAAATACTATGAAATAACAAGATAGTAATACTCGGTACTGTGATTTTAATACAAATTTGGTCATCAATAAATATGACAAATGAATTATAAATAATTTGATAACAGATTGCTCCGGCTTATAGCATGAAACACCAAAATATCTCAGAGTTGGCAAAATTGATTTTAAAACACTTTCGTTTGCCGATATGGCGTCAGTTGCATACAATAAATTACTATGTTTAAAATCTGGAGTTCTTTGGATCATGAAATAAGACATAAACGTTGGTTACATTAAAAAAGTACACTACCATACCTTATACGTACTTGGAAATTATAATGTGTTTTTACAAATTGTTCGGTAGTGTCGTATTTCTGTTACAAAAATTGTGCTCTCAATCAAGGTTATATTTTGATTAATAAAATGTTTTTTAGTAAGTAAATTATGCATTAACACCTTTGAAAGAAAATAATACTTGTTCAATAGTGAGAAATTTTATCATTTGGAAAATAATTTAAGTAATTTGGGTTTTTGGGATTAAGGAATTTATTCGATACTCATCAGTTCATATAACGTTGGAGTATAGTCATCGGGTTAGTGGATATTCTTCAATTTTGGGCTGGTTTTAAACTTCGAACATCTTTTTCAATCTGGTCTTGGGTTTTTTCTAACTAATTTATTTAATTTGGTTCCTGGACATCGTTAATTCTTGTCAGGTCAACATCTATTCGTCTTTGGTCATCTTGGTTCACTTTCGAAACTTCTTGTAACTGTTTAAATTAAAATTTCAATTATTCCAATTTTGCGTGCCGCTTACCCACGCGTCGTTTTTTCGAGTCTCTATTATTTAACAGAAAATAAGCCCTCAACGGCTCGTTGTCATAGTAATCGCAATCCTTGGATTGGTTAATTACTCTTTCCGAGACATTGTTAAGATATCTGAATTTTTATTCAAATTTATTAAGTATTTTCCTAATGGTTTTATTCCTTTATAGTTCCTTTGGGGTAATAAATGATATCACTATTATCTTTCTTTCCTTTCAAAGTTTACAATGATACCTCATAAGGTCATATTCTGTTGTACATTAACTTTAGTCCAAATATTTGACATTTGATAAATTACATATCTTTCTTAAATTAAATTATTACAATAACATTTTTGTTTTAAAATGATTGACATATAATTACTGGCCATTTACTGGTCTTAGATTAGTAAGATTTCTTGCGAAATAGAAACAATTTACTTTTGAGTGTCTCTGACAGTTAGATGTTTTCATAGCCAAGATTGGCCATGATTGTTTTTTGGTGTATTTCTTTTAAATTACATTTTGAATTCAGCCTGATGGGCTTCACTTAGTTATCATATTTGTTTGTGTTTTAACTATTATTCCACATACATTTTCATTACACATCCTTTAAAATATAATAATTAGGTTTATGGACTGTAGGTTCCCTTCAGCCATATTCCCTTTTTAACATTGAACCAAACTGTTCTTTATAAGTTACTAGTTATTATTAGTTCTAATATTGATTCCTTTCTTTTGTTACAATCTAGAGTGATAAACATTGTCACTTCTCGTAAAATTATGAAAGTTAATTCCCCTTTCAACATGGGGTGTTTTATTCTTTGTAGTCTTAATTTTAACAACAAAACTTTATTTCTATTCTACTATACCATGTTAACACAAATTACTTTTGTCTGGGCTTTCTCCCTGAATAACATTACATGCTTCTTTTATTTTTATTTGGAATGCTATTTCTAATTATTTCTAGTTATATTAATGTGTACAATGTCACTCCAATAATTGATTGTTCATCAATTTTTATAAAGTGTTTTCTTATCTATCATTATATTTTTAATGCTTAACATTCACTTTCACTATTTTTTAGGGTACTTACACTTCACTAAGGCACTTCACTTTGGTTCACTGTTTGTATTGAGTGTTATTTAATGGGTAATCCCTATACTTTCTCCTATCATTTCTCACTATTTCTTTCTAGCATAATATTTATTATTACTAATATGAGGTTAGTTGTTTTTTGTTAAATCTAACCTTTCTGACTGTGTTAGTGTACTTTTTCTACATTACTTTACTTTACAATCGTATTGCCTTTAAAATGGGTACATAGGTTAATTCAGTTATAACAATAATATTTGTTTCATCAATAAATAATTATTTGAGGTTTATTGACCGTATTCTATCCTTGAGTATACTATTTTTCTCCTTTATATGTGTGTTAGTTTCCCCTTGGGTTTAACCTGTCTCCTCTTCATTCTTCCTCTTCTTCATCTTGGTTCGGTTCTCCTCTTCTCTTCTGGTTTAAAATTCTGTTTAATTGTAGGGATCTGTTCTCTTCCTCTGATTCTTCTCTTGTTAGTTCATAATTGTTTGGTCTATCACATTTTTTCTTGAGTATGTCACGTGGTTCCCTTCTTTATGTTTATGTTGTTGGCTCAATCACTTGGGTTGGGTAATATCGTCGTACGTCATGTCATAATATTAATATTTTATACATTTTTTAAACATTTTATTTTATATGAAGTATTTTTATATTAAGAATTATCTTTTTTATCACTGGTACAGGATTTGGCTTAATTGTATCGTAAGATAATGCCTCTCCTCTAAAATTGATCATTTTAATAAAACACTAGCATAGTTTTTTATGAAATTATCAGTTATAGATAACCTTTTTCCTTTTCCTTCTTGTTTGTTTCTCCATCCTTCATTTCTCTTCTTACTTAATTCATTCCATTTTATTTGGATCTGTTTTTATTTATTTCCATTGGTGCATTTTCCCTCATACACAATTTTTTCCCTAACTTATATATAGTAGCTGGTTTCTCCCATTACTACTCATTTTTCTGAGACCAGAGGCACATCATCTCTGCTCAGTATATTTGGATTGCTGGACTTTTCAACAGTCAATCTTAAATACCTTCTTTGTCAACTTGTGACTTAATAATAATAATACAATAATAATATACTTTGGGATTGTCCACCTTGTGGTTTGTTTTTTAGATCACTTTGTCATTACTACTCATTCTTCCTTCCGCTATACCTTAACTATACACTATCATCTACTTATACACTTGGTTGTTTTTATATTTATTCATATGTTAATTTCATCATATCTCACTTTTCATTATTTTGTTTTCAATGCTCGTTGTGATCATTTTAATTGTCTTAGACATTTTTTTTTTTCTTAGGCATTTAGCAGGATTCTGCTTTAGCCATATCTGTATATTTGTTTTATATACAATTTCTCTCTCTCCTTGTACCAGTTAAAATTTATTTTTATTTTTTTCTTAGAATATTTCTAATTCAGTATACTTTCAAGTATTTATCTCAGTAATTTGAGCTTGATTTTATTTTTTGGCTTATTTTATTCTGTATTCAACATCATTTTTGATAATTCTTTGGTAAGTTAATTGTCTTACCTTAAAGGAATGTTTGTAGCGTATTCCTTTTTAGTTATTTTTTGGTTTAATTATAATTGTTAGTTTGTGATTCTTACATTTGTATTACATAGGAATGTGTGTAACTTATTCCTTATTATCTCACTTTTTACTTCATACTTCATATATCAATCTTTTATTAGACTGTAAATTAATTTAAATTGAAAGGAATTTGCGTAACTGTTTCCTTTGTTTGTTACTTTATTATTCATTTATATTAATTCTTTTTATTATTCTGCATATATCATCTAAATAAGGTAGTAAGCTGCTCTTACAATCTTTTTTGGAATTTTGAAATGTGTTTCATTTCACAATGGTTTTATTCTTCTTCGTAAAACTTTTTTATCGAAGTTTGGTTATAAACTCCCTTTATTTTTCTTGTATTGATATTACTTATCTGGTAAGTATTATTACCATTATCTTTTGTGATGATATACGGACTATTATGATATACATAATTGTTTATTCATATTGCTTTATACCTTCCTTGTTATTTATATTTTTGTAAGTTGACTTGTCCTTTTCTTTCCTTTATTATTTCCTTCTCTTGTTCGACACTTCGTTATTCTGCACCTCTTCTCCTTCAAGTGTTTGATTCACTACATTTATTCTGGATAATATTATTAAATTTATTTATCAATTATGGTTTATTTTTTTCTCATTTAATTCGTCTTAGTCGTTTCTTGTACCCTCTTCTTTAGGTGATTGTCTAGTAGCTTTTTTTAATTTTAATATCTCCTTCTATTCCATTGGGTTGCTTGGTCAGTAATTCGAAGATCCGTCCCTTTTCTTGGTGTGTGGTATCTTCACTTAGTTTACCCATGGTCCATCAGTTCCTCTGCCCTTATGGTTCGGATAACTCTGGCGTGTAGAACTGTTTTCTTACTGGTGAAATAGGTCTTCTCCGTCTTGTATCACAATTCCTCTAATACCATGTGTTCCGTAGTATTTATTTCTACCTCCATCATTTGATTAGTTTGTCGATTAATCAGAGAAGTTATTTGTGCCTCTCTCATTAATATTATTTTTGCTTTTTTATTTGGCATTTCCATTTCTGGTGTGCTCCAGTATTTTATTGACCTTCTTGATTTGTTATACTCTGTTTTGTTGTCAGTCATTTCTATTTCTGGCATCTTCCGTCTAAGTATAGATTTGCTGAAATTTTCATACACTGGTTGGCTGTGAATTCCTTTTGTAATTTCCCTCAGAGTCCTCCTACAATCTTTGTACTTTATTAATTTGCTTTGGTAGGTAATGGGCAAATTAAATACATCGATGAGTCCGTTCTTCATCATCTCCACTTCTTCTCGTGTTTTGATTAGTTTCCTTTTATATACCTTTCTCATTTCCTCTGTTTTCTTAATCTTCTTAATGATTCGATCCTTCTTCATACGACTGTTTACATTTATTTGTAGTTCTTGGTGCCTCTCCTCCAGTTCCTTGACCATCTCCTCCTGTGTTATTTTCTGATTCCCTGGTTCCATGTTCTCATTCAACGTTTCTTTGATACTTTCAGAAGTGCTGTCTAGTGTTTCATTCAATTGTTTGAAATCACTAACTACTGTTTCTTGAAGTTGATTTACTGGGTAACTTGTTTCTTCCCATCTCTTATTCATCCCTGTTTTTGTCCGTTTGTCTTCTTCACAAAACTCTACAAACATGAATCTCAATTCTTCTCTGTTCTTCTCACTTTCTTCCTCGATTTTCCGTTGGAGAATATCATGATTATTTTCCATCTTTCTATTTACTATTTCCAGATCCTTCCTGATCTGTTTCTTCAGCTCCTCGCTCTTCTTTTCCAATGCCTCCTGACTTCCCTGTATCATCTCCATTTGCTTCTTCAATTCTTCACTGTTTTGGTCCAGTTTTTTATTCATTCCTAGTTGTAATAATTCCAATTTTTTGTTCAATTCTTCCTTGTCTGACTCCAATTTTTTATTCAAATCTTCCTTGTCTTCCTTTCTTCCCTCTTGCAGTGATTCTAATCTGTTCATTTGTTCCATCATCATTCTCATCAAACTATCTAATTTCGTTTCTTCTGTTGGTTTGACTGGTTGTTTGTTTATCATTATTTCTGCTTCTATTTCTGGTTCAGGTGGGTTGGGATTTTCCAGTTGGTCCTCCTGTGGATGTTCTTCCGATAGTTCTCCAGTCGTTTCCTCAACTTCTACTTCCTCCATTTCTTCTTGGTTTCCTTCTTGGTTTAATGCTTCCTTCCCTTTGCGCCTCGTAACCATACCGTGTCTATTCATGACCGCCGCTAGTTATCCTTTCTAGCCTCACGTTGCTGGTCGCCAATATGTAACGAAGTAAACGAGGTCGTCCACCTGTTAAAATGTATCACACTTGTTTGTTTTGTGTATTAGTGTGAACGTGGTGTGTTTCCCTCACACCGGCCGTTACATAAATCGACGTCACTACTGGAGTCCGTAGCGCTGTCAATATTACCAGTACAACCTACCTGTTAATTCATAGGGGTTGCGAATCCCGGGTGGCGCCAAATTGTTTCTATTAAAACAATTAAAATAGTTAAATTCTAAAATGATATGTGTGATTAGCATGGACAGCTGGATCGTTCGAATGGTTCCTGCCGCTATATAAGTTGCCGTTTCGTCCACTCGTGATGAGCGCTAGTTGGCTGTTGAATAAAACTTGCTAACACACATATACTCTACAAAATACTATGAAATAACAAGATAGTAATACTCGGTACTGTGATTTTAATACAAATTTGGTCATCAATAAATATGACAAATGAATTATAAATAATTTGATAACAGATTGCTCCGGCTTATAGCATGAAACACCAAAATATCTCAGAGTTGGCAAAATTGATTTTAAAACACTTTCGTTTGCCGATATGGCGTCAGTTGCATACAATAAATTACTATGTTTAAAATCTGGAGTTCTTTGGATCATGAAATAAGACATAAACGTTGGTTACATTAAAAAAGTACACTACCATACCTTATACGTACTTGGAAATTATAATGTGTTTTTACAAATTGTTCGGTAGTGTCGTATTTCTGTTACAAAAATTGTGCTCTCAATCAAGGTTATATTTTGATTAATAAAATGTTTTTTAGTAAGTAAATTATGCATTAACACCTTTGAAAGAAAATAATACTTGTTCAATAGTGAGAAATTTTATCATTTGGAAAATAATTTAAGTAATTTGGGTTTTTGGGATTAAGGAATTTATTCGATACTCATCAGTTCATATAACGTTGGAGTATAGTCATCGGGTTAGTGGATATTCTTCAATTTTGGGCTGGTTTTAAACTTCGAACATCTTTTTCAATCTGGTCTTGGGTTTTTTCTAACTAATTTATTTAATTTGGTTCCTGGACATCGTTAATTCTTGTCAGGTCAACATCTATTCGTCTTTGGTCATCTTGGTTCACTTTCGAAACTTCTTGTAACTGTTTAAATTAAAATTTCAATTATTCCAATTTTGCGTGCCGCTTACCCACGCGTCGTTTTTTCGAGTCTCTATTATTTAACAGAAAATAAGCCCTCAACGGCTCGTTGTCATAGTAATCGCAATCCTTGGATTGGTTAATTACTCTTTCCGAGACATTGTTAAGATATCTGAATTTTTATTCAAATTTATTAAGTATTTTCCTAATGGTTTTATTCCTTTATAGTTCCTTTGGGGTAATAAATGATATCACTATTATCTTTCTTTCCTTTCAAAGTTTACAATGATACCTCATAAGGTCATATTCTGTTGTACATTAACTTTAGTCCAAATATTTGACATTTGATAAATTACATATCTTTCTTAAATTAAATTATTACAATAACATTTTTGTTTTAAAATGATTGACATATAATTACTGGCCATTTACTGGTCTTAGATTAGTAAGATTTCTTGCGAAATAGAAACAATTTACTTTTGAGTGTCTCTGACAGTTAGATGTTTTCATAGCCAAGATTGGCCAT
Source organism: Magicicada septendecula (assembly GCA_034769895.1). Classification (NCBI taxonomy): domain Eukaryota; kingdom Metazoa; phylum Arthropoda; class Insecta; order Hemiptera; family Cicadidae; genus Magicicada; species Magicicada septendecula. The sequence goes on from CM068372.1 coordinate 265,577,943, forward strand.
GATTGTTTTTTGGTGTATTTCTTTTAAATTACATTTTGAATTCAGCCTGATGGGCTTCACTTAGTTATCATATTTGTTTGTGTTTTAACTATTATTCCACATACATTTTCATTACACATCCTTTAAAATATAATAATTAGGTTTATGGACTGTAGGTTCCCTTCAGCCATATTCCCTTTTTAACATTGAACCAAACTGTTCTTTATAAGTTACTAGTTATTATTAGTTCTAATATTGATTCCTTTCTTTTGTTACAATCTAGAGTGATAAACATTGTCACTTCTCGTAAAATTATGAAAGTTAATTCCCCTTTCAACATGGGGTGTTTTATTCTTTGTAGTCTTAATTTTAACAACAAAACTTTATTTCTATTCTACTATACCATGTTAACACAAATTACTTTTGTCTGGGCTTTCTCCCTGAATAACATTACATGCTTCTTTTATTTTTATTTGGAATGCTATTTCTAATTATTTCTAGTTATATTAATGTGTACAATGTCACTCCAATCATTGATTGTTCATCAATTTTTATAAAGTGTTTTCTTATCTATCATTATATTTTTAATGCTTAACATTCACTTTCACTATTTTTTAGGGTACTTACACTTCACTAAGGCACTTCACTTTGGTTCACTGTTTGTATTGAGTGTTATTTAATGGGTAATCCCTATACTTTCTCCTATCATTTCTCACTATTTCTTTCTAGCATAATATTTATTATTACTAATATGAGGTTAGTTGTTTTTTGTTAAATCTAACCTTTCTGACTGTGTTAGTGTACTTTTTCTACATTACTTTACTTTACAATCGTATTGCCTTTAAAATGGGTACATAGGTTAATTCAGTTATAACAATAATATTTGTTTCATCAATAAATAATTATTTGAGGTTTATTGACCGTATTCTATCCTTGAGTATACTATTTTTCTCCTTTATATGTGTGTTAGTTTCCCCTTGGGTTTAACCTGTCTCCTCTTCATTCTTCCTCTTCTTCATCTTGGTTCGGTTCTCCTCTTCTCTTCTGGTTTAAAATTCTGTTTAATTGTAGGGATCTGTTCTCTTCCTCTGATTCTTCTCTTGTTAGTTCATAATTGTTTGGTCTATCACATTTTTTCTTGAGTATGTCACGTGGTTCCCTTCTTTATGTTTATGTTGTTGGCTCAATCACTTGGGTTGGGTAATATCGTCGTACGTCATGTCATAATATTAATATTTTATACATTTTTTAAACATTTTATTTTATATGAAGTATTTTTATATTAAGAATTATCTTTTTTATCACTGGTACAGGATTTGGCTTAATTGTATCGTAAGATAATGCCTCTCCTCTAAAATTGATCATTTTAATAAAACACTAGCATAGTTTTTTATGAAATTATCAGTTATAGATAACCTTTTTCCTTTTCCTTCTTGTTTGTTTCTCCATCCTTCATTTCTCTTCTTACTTAATTCATTCCATTTTATTTGGATCTGTTTTTATTTATTTCCATTGGTGCATTTTCCCTCATACACAATTTTTTCCCTAACTTATATATAGTAGCTGGTTTCTCCCATTACTACTCATTTTTCTGAGACCAGAGGCACATCATCTCTGCTCAGTATATTTGGATTGCTGGACTTTTCAACAGTCAATCTTAAATACCTTCTTTGTCAACTTGTGACTTAATAATAATAATACAATAATAATATACTTTGGGATTGTCCACCTTGTGGTTTGTTTTTTAGATCACTTTGTCATTACTACTCATTCTTCCTTCCGCTATACCTTAACTATACACTATCATCTACTTATACACTTGGTTGTTTTTATATTTATTCATATGTTAATTTCATCATATCTCACTTTTCATTATTTTGTTTTCAATGCTCGTTGTGATCATTTTAATTGTCTTAGACATTTTTTTTTTTCTTAGGCATTTAGCAGGATTCTGCTTTAGCCATATCTGTATATTTGTTTTATATACAATTTCTCTCTCTCCTTGTACCAGTTAAAATTTATTTTTATTTTTTTCTTAGAATATTTCTAATTCAGTATACTTTCAAGTATTTATCTCAGTAATTTGAGCTTGATTTTATTTTTTGGCTTATTTTATTCTGTATTCAACATCATTTTTGATAATTCTTTGGTAAGTTAATTGTCTTACCTTAAAGGAATGTTTGTAGCGTATTCCTTTTTAGTTATTTTTTGGTTTAATTATAATTGTTAGTTTGTGATTCTTACATTTGTATTACATAGGAATGTGTGTAACTTATTCCTTATTATCTCACTTTTTACTTCATACTTCATATATCAATCTTTTATTAGACTGTAAATTAATTTAAATTGAAAGGAATTTGCGTAACTGTTTCCTTTGTTTGTTACTTTATTATTCATTTATATTAATTCTTTTTATTATTCTGCATATATCATCTAAATAAGGTAGTAAGCTGCTCTTACAATCTTTTTTGGAATTTTGAAATGTGTTTCATTTCACAATGGTTTTATTCTTCTTCGTAAAACTTTTTTATCGAAGTTTGGTTATAAACTCCCTTTATTTTTCTTGTATTGATATTACTTATCTGGTAAGTATTATTACCATTATCTTTTGTGATGATATACGGACTATTATGATATACATAATTGTTTATTCATATTGCTTTATACCTTCCTTGTTATTTATATTTTTGTAAGTTGACTTGTCCTTTTCTTTCCTTTATTATTTCCTTCTCTTGTTCGACACTTCGTTATTCTGCACCTCTTCTCCTTCAAGTGTTTGATTCACTACATTTATTCTGGATAATATTATTAAATTTATTTATCAATTATGGTTTATTTTTTTCTCATTTAATTCGTCTTAGTCGTTTCTTGTACCCTCTTCTTTAGGTGATTGTCTAGTAGCTTTTTTTAATTTTAATATCTCCTTCTATTCCATTGGGTTGCTTGGTCAGTAATTCGAAGATCCGTCCCTTTTCTTGGTGTGTGGTATCTTCACTTAGTTTACCCATGGTCCATCAGTTCCTCTGCCCTTATGGTTCGGATAACTCTGGCGTGTAGAACTGTTTTCTTACTGGTGAAATAGGTCTTCTCCGTCTTGTATCACAATTCCTCTAATACCATGTGTTCCGTAGTATTTATTTCTACCTCCATCATTTGATTAGTTTGTCGATTAATCAGAGAAGTTATTTGTGCCTCTCTCATTAATATTATTTTTGCTTTTTTATTTGGCATTTCCATTTCTGGTGTGCTCCAGTATTTTATTGACCTTCTTGATTTGTTATACTCTGTTTTGTTGTCAGTCATTTCTATTTCTGGCATCTTCCGTCTAAGTATAGATTTGCTGAAATTTTCATACACTGGTTGGCTGTGAATTCCTTTTGTAATTTCCCTCAGAGTCCTCCTACAATCTTTGTACTTTATTAATTTGCTTTGGTAGGTAATGGGCAAATTAAATACATCGATGAGTCCGTTCTTCATCATCTCCACTTCTTCTCGTGTTTTGATTAGTTTCCTTTTATATACCTTTCTCATTTCCTCTGTTTTCTTAATCTTCTTAATGATTCGATCCTTCTTCATACGACTGTTTACATTTATTTGTAGTTCTTGGTGCCTCTCCTCCAGTTCCTTGACCATCTCCTCCTGTGTTATTTTCTGATTCCCTGGTTCCATGTTCTCATTCAACGTTTCTTTGATACTTTCAGAAGTGCTGTCTAGTGTTTCATTCAATTGTTTGAAATCACTAACTACTGTTTCTTGAAGTTGATTTACTGGGTAACTTGTTTCTTCCCATCTCTTATTCATCCCTGTTTTTGTCCGTTTGTCTTCTTCACAAAACTCTACAAACATGAATCTCAATTCTTCTCTGTTCTTCTCACTTTCTTCCTCGATTTTCCGTTGGAGAATATCATGATTATTTTCCATCTTTCTATTTACTATTTCCAGATCCTTCCTGATCTGTTTCTTCAGCTCCTCGCTCTTCTTTTCCAATGCCTCCTGACTTCCCTGTATCATCTCCATTTGCTTCTTCAATTCTTCACTGTTTTGGTCCAGTTTTTTATTCATTCCTAGTTGTAATAATTCCAATTTTTTGTTCAATTCTTCCTTGTCTGACTCCAATTTTTTATTCAAATCTTCCTTGTCTTCCTTTCTTCCCTCTTGCAGTGATTCTAATCTGTTCATTTGTTCCATCATCATTCTCATCAAACTATCTAATTTCGTTTCTTCTGTTGGTTTGACTGGTTGTTTGTTTATCATTATTTCTGCTTCTATTTCTGGTTCAGGTGGGTTGGGATTTTCCAGTTGGTCCTCCTGTGGATGTTCTTCCGATAGTTCTCCAGTCGTTTCCTCAACTTCTACTTCCTCCATTTCTTCTTGGTTTCCTTCTTGGTTTAATGCTTCCTTCCCTTTGCGCCTCGTAACCATACCGTGTCTATTCATGACCGCCGCTAGTTATCCTTTCTAGCCTCACGTTGCTGGTCGCCAATATGTAACGAAGTAAACGAGGTCGTCCACCTGTTAAAATGTATCACACTTGTTTGTTTTGTGTATTAGTGTGAACGTGGTGTGTTTCCCTCACACCGGCCGTTACATAAATCGACGTCACTACTGGAGTCCGTAGCGCTGTCAATATTACCAGTACAACCTACCTGTTAATTCATAGGGGTTGCGAATCCCGGGTGGCGCCAAATTGTTTCTATTAAAACAATTAAAATAGTTAAATTCTAAAATGATATGTGTGATTAGCATGGACAGCTGGATCGTTCGAATGGTTCCTGCCGCTATATAAGTTGCCGTTTCGTCCACTCGTGATGAGCGCTAGTTGGCTGTTGAATAAAACTTGCTAACACACATATACTCTACAAAATACTATGAAATAACAAGATAGTAATACTCGGTACTGTGATTTTAATACAAATTTGGTCATCAATAAATATGACAAATGAATTATAAATAATTTGATAACAGATTGCTCCGGCTTATAGCATGAAACACCAAAATATCTCAGAGTTGGCAAAATTGATTTTAAAACACTTTCGTTTGCCGATATGGCGTCAGTTGCATACAATAAATTACTATGTTTAAAATCTGGAGTTCTTTGGATCATGAAATAAGACATAAACGTTGGTTACATTAAAAAAGTACACTACCATACCTTATACGTACTTGGAAATTATAATGTGTTTTTACAAATTGTTCGGTAGTGTCGTATTTCTGTTACAAAAATTGTGCTCTCAATCAAGGTTATATTTTGATTAATAAAATGTTTTTTAGTAAGTAAATTATGCATTAACACCTTTGAAAGAAAATAATACTTGTTCAATAGTGAGAAATTTTATCATTTGGAAAATAATTTAAGTAATTTGGGTTTTTGGGATTAAGGAATTTATTCGATACTCATCAGTTCATATAACGTTGGAGTATAGTCATCGGGTTAGTGGATATTCTTCAATTTTGGGCTGGTTTTAAACTTCGAACATCTTTTTCAATCTGGTCTTGGGTTTTTTCTAACTAATTTATTTAATTTGGTTCCTGGACATCGTTAATTCTTGTCAGGTCAACATCTATTCGTCTTTGGTCATCTTGGTTCACTTTCGAAACTTCTTGTAACTGTTTAAATTAAAATTTCAATTATTCCAATTTTGCGTGCCGCTTACCCACGCGTCGTTTTTTCGAGTCTCTATTATTTAACAGAAAATAAGCCCTCAACGGCTCGTTGTCATAGTAATCGCAATCCTTGGATTGGTTAATTACTCTTTCCGAGACATTGTTAAGATATCTGAATTTTTATTCAAATTTATTAAGTATTTTCCTAATGGTTTTATTCCTTTATAGTTCCTTTGGGGTAATAAATGATATCACTATTATCTTTCTTTCCTTTCAAAGTTTACAATGATACCTCATAAGGTCATATTCTGTTGTACATTAACTTTAGTCCAAATATTTGACATTTGATAAATTACATATCTTTCTTAAATTAAATTATTACAATAACATTTTTGTTTTAAAATGATTGACATATAATTACTGGCCATTTACTGGTCTTAGATTAGTAAGATTTCTTGCGAAATAGAAACAATTTACTTTTGAGTGTCTCTGACAGTTAGATGTTTTCATAGCCAAGATTGGCCATGATTGTTTTTTGGTGTATTTCTTTTAAATTACATTTTGAATTCAGCCTGATGGGCTTCACTTAGTTATCATATTTGTTTGTGTTTTAACTATTATTCCACATACATTTTCATTACACATCCTTTAAAATATAATAATTAGGTTTATGGACTGTAGGTTCCCTTCAGCCATATTCCCTTTTTAACATTGAACCAAACTGTTCTTTATAAGTTACTAGTTATTATTAGTTCTAATATTGATTCCTTTCTTTTGTTACAATCTAGAGTGATAAACATTGTCACTTCTCGTAAAATTATGAAAGTTAATTCCCCTTTCAACATGGGGTGTTTTATTCTTTGTAGTCTTAATTTTAACAACAAAACTTTATTTCTATTCTACTATACCATGTTAACACAAATTACTTTTGTCTGGGCTTTCTCCCTGAATAACATTACATGCTTCTTTTATTTTTATTTGGAATGCTATTTCTAATTATTTCTAGTTATATTAATGTGTACAATGTCACTCCAATAATTGATTGTTCATCAATTTTTATAAAGTGTTTTCTTATCTATCATTATATTTTTAATGCTTAACATTCACTTTCACTATTTTTTAGGGTACTTACACTTCACTAAGGCACTTCACTTTGGTTCACTGTTTGTATTGAGTGTTATTTAATGGGTAATCCCTATACTTTCTCCTATCATTTCTCACTATTTCTTTCTAGCATAATATTTATTATTACTAATATGAGGTTAGTTGTTTTTTGTTAAATCTAACCTTTCTGACTGTGTTAGTGTACTTTTTCTACATTACTTTACTTTACAATCGTATTGCCTTTAAAATGGGTACATAGGTTAATTCAGTTATAACAATAATATTTGTTTCATCAATAAATAATTATTTGAGGTTTATTGACCGTATTCTATCCTTGAGTATACTATTTTTCTCCTTTATATGTGTGTTAGTTTCCCCTTGGGTTTAACCTGTCTCCTCTTCATTCTTCCTCTTCTTCATCTTGGTTCGGTTCTCCTCTTCTCTTCTGGTTTAAAATTCTGTTTAATTGTAGGGATCTGTTCTCTTCCTCTGATTCTTCTCTTGTTAGTTCATAATTGTTTGGTCTATCACATTTTTTCTTGAGTATGTCACGTGGTTCCCTTCTTTATGTTTATGTTGTTGGCTCAATCACTTGGGTTGGGTAATATCGTCGTACGTCATGTCATAATATTAATATTTTATACATTTTTTAAACATTTTATTTTATATGAAGTATTTTTATATTAAGAATTATCTTTTTTATCACTGGTACAGGATTTGGCTTAATTGTATCGTAAGATAATGCCTCTCCTCTAAAATTGATCATTTTAATAAAACACTAGCATAGTTTTTTATGAAATTATCAGTTATAGATAACCTTTTTCCTTTTCCTTCTTGTTTGTTTCTCCATCCTTCATTTCTCTTCTTACTTAATTCATTCCATTTTATTTGGATCTGTTTTTATTTATTTCCATTGGTGCATTTTCCCTCATACACAATTTTTTCCCTAACTTATATATAGTAGCTGGTTTCTCCCATTACTACTCATTTTTCTGAGACCAGAGGCACATCATCTCTGCTCAGTATATTTGGATTGCTGGACTTTTCAACAGTCAATCTTAAATACCTTCTTTGTCAACTTGTGACTTAATAATAATAATACAATAATAATATACTTTGGGATTGTCCACCTTGTGGTTTGTTTTTTAGATCACTTTGTCATTACTACTCATTCTTCCTTCCGCTATACCTTAACTATACACTATCATCTACTTATACACTTGGTTGTTTTTATATTTATTCATATGTTAATTTCATCATATCTCACTTTTCATTATTTTGTTTTCAATGCTCGTTGTGATCATTTTAATTGTCTTAGACATTTTTTTTTTTCTTAGGCATTTAGCAGGATTCTGCTTTAGCCATATCTGTATATTTGTTTTATATACAATTTCTCTCTCTCCTTGTACCAGTTAAAATTTATTTTTATTTTTTTCTTAGAATATTTCTAATTCAGTATACTTTCAAGTATTTATCTCAGTAATTTGAGCTTGATTTTATTTTTTGGCTTATTTTATTCTGTATTCAACATCATTTTTGATAATTCTTTGGTAAGTTAATTGTCTTACCTTAAAGGAATGTTTGTAGCGTATTCCTTTTTAGTTATTTTTTGGTTTAATTATAATTGTTAGTTTGTGATTCTTACATTTGTATTACATAGGAATGTGTGTAACTTATTCCTTATTATCTCACTTTTTACTTCATACTTCATATATCAATCTTTTATTAGACTGTAAATTAATTTAAATTGAAAGGAATTTGCGTAACTGTTTCCTTTGTTTGTTACTTTATTATTCATTTATATTAATTCTTTTTATTATTCTGCATATATCATCTAAATAAGGTAGTAAGCTGCTCTTACAATCTTTTTTGGAATTTTGAAATGTGTTTCATTTCACAATGGTTTTATTCTTCTTCGTAAAACTTTTTTATCGAAGTTTGGTTATAAACTCCCTTTATTTTTCTTGTATTGATATTACTTATCTGGTAAGTATTATTACCATTATCTTTTGTGATGATATACGGACTATTATGATATACATAATTGTTTATTCATATTGCTTTATACCTTCCTTGTTATTTATATTTTTGTAAGTTGACTTGTCCTTTTCTTTCCTTTATTATTTCCTTCTCTTGTTCGACACTTCGTTATTCTGCACCTCTTCTCCTTCAAGTGTTTGATTCACTACATTTATTCTGGATAATATTATTAAATTTATTTATCAATTATGGTTTATTTTTTTCTCATTTAATTCGTCTTAGTCGTTTCTTGTACCCTCTTCTTTAGGTGATTGTCTAGTAGCTTTTTTTAATTTTAATATCTCCTTCTATTCCATTTGAAGGTCAGTATCTATTTCCATTTCCACTTGGTCAGTAATTCGAAGATCCGTCCCTTTTCTTGGTGTGTGGTATCTTCACTTAGTTTACCCATGGTCCATCAGTTCCTCTGCCCTTATGGTTCGGATAACTCTGGCGTGTAGAACTGTTTTCTTACTGGTGAAATAGGTCTTCTCCGTCTTGTATCACAATTCCTCTAATACCATGTGTTCCGTAGTATTTATTTCTACCTCCATCATTTGATTAGTTTGTCGATTAATCAGAGAAGTTATTTGTGCCTCTCTCATTAATATTATTTTTGCTTTTTTATTTGGCATTTCCATTTCTGGTGTGCTCCAGTATTTTATTGACCTTCTTGATTTGTTATACTCTGTTTTGTTGTCAGTCATTTCTATTTCTGGCATCTTCCGTCTAAGTATAGATTTGCTGAAATTTTCATACACTGGTTGGCTGTGAATTCCTTTTGTAATTTCCCTCAGAGTCCTCCTACAATCTTTGTACTTTATTAATTTGCTTTGGTAGGTAATGGGCAAATTAAATACATCGATGAGTCCGTTCTTCATCATCTCCACTTCTTCTCGTGTTTTGATTAGTTTCCTTTTATATACCTTTCTCATTTCCTCTGTTTTCTTAATCTTCTTAATGATTCGATCCTTCTTCATACGACTGTTTACATTTATTTGTAGTTCTTGGTGCCTCTCCTCCAGTTCCTTGACCATCTCCTCCTGTGTTATTTTCTGATTCCCTGGTTCCATGTTCTCATTCAACGTTTCTTTGATACTTTCAGAAGTGCTGTCTAGTGTTTCATTCAATTGTTTGAAATCACTAACTACTGTTTCTTGAAGTTGATTTACTGGGTAACTTGTTTCTTCCCATCTCTTATTCATCCCTGTTTTTGTCCGTTTGTCTTCTTCACAAAACTCTACAAACATGAATCTCAATTCTTCTCTGTTCTTCTCACTTTCTTCCTCGATTTTCCGTTGGAGAATATCATGATTATTTTCCATCTTTCTATTTACTATTTCCAGATCCTTCCTGATCTGTTTCTTCAGCTCCTCGCTCTTCTTTTCCAATGCCTCCTGACTTCCCTGTATCATCTCCATTTGCTTCTTCAATTCTTCACTGTTTTGGTCCAGTTTTTTATTCATTCCTAGTTGTAATAATTCCAATTTTTTGTTCAATTCTTCCTTGTCTGACTCCAATTTTTTATTCAAATCTTCCTTGTCTTCCTTTCTTCCCTCTTGCAGTGATTCTAATCTGTTCATTTGTTCCATCATCATTCTCATCAAACTATCTAATTTCGTTTCTTCTGTTGGTTTGACTGGTTGTTTGTTTATCATTATTTCTGCTTCTATTTCTGGTTCAGGTGGGTTGGGATTTTCCAGTTGGTCCTCCTGTGGATGTTCTTCCGATAGTTCTCCAGTCGTTTCCTCAACTTCTACTTCCTCCATTTCTTCTTGGTTTCCTTCTTGGTTTAATGCTTCCTTCCCTTTGCGCCTCGTAACCATACCGTGTCTATTCATGACCGCCGCTAGTTATCCTTTCTAGCCTCACGTTGCTGGTCGCCAATATGTAACGAAGTAAACGAGGTCGTCCACCTGTTAAAATGTATCACACTTGTTTGTTTTGTGTATTAGTGTGAACGTGGTGTGTTTCCCTCACACCGGCCGTTACATAAATCGACGTCACTACTGGAGTCCGTAGCGCTGTCAATATTACCAGTACAACCTACCTGTTAATTCATAGGGGTTGCGAATCCCGGGTGGCGCCAAATTGTTTCTATTAAAACAATTAAAATAGTTAAATTCTAAAATGATATGTGTGATTAGCATGGACAGCTGGATCGTTCGAATGGTTCCTGCCGCTATATAAGTTGCCGTTTCGTCCACTCGTGATGAGCGCTAGTTGGCTGTTGAATAAAACTTGCTAACACACATATACTCTACAAAATACTATGAAATAACAAGATAGTAATACTCGGTACTGTGATTTTAATACAAATTTGGTCATCAATAAATATGACAAATGAATTATAAATAATTTGATAACAGATTGCTCCGGCTTATAGCATGAAACACCAAAATATCTCAGAGTTGGCAAAATTGATTTTAAAACACTTTCGTTTGCCGATATGGCGTCAGTTGCATACAATAAATTACTATGTTTAAAATCTGGAGTTCTTTGGATCATGAAATAAGACATAAACGTTGGTTACATTAAAAAAGTACACTACCATACCTTATACGTACTTGGAAATTATAATGTGTTTTTACAAATTGTTCGGTAGTGTCGTATTTCTGTTACAAAAATTGTGCTCTCAATCAAGGTTATATTTTGATTAATAAAATGTTTTTTAGTAAGTAAATTATGCATTAACACCTTTGAAAGAAAATAATACTTGTTCAATAGTGAGAAATTTTATCATTTGGAAAATAATTTAAGTAATTTGGGTTTTTGGGATTAAGGAATTTATTCGATACTCATCAGTTCATATAACGTTGGAGTATAGTCATCGGGTTAGTGGATATTCTTCAATTTTGGGCTGGTTTTAAACTTCGAACATCTTTTTCAATCTGGTCTTGGGTTTTTTCTAACTAATTTATTTAATTTGGTTCCTGGACATCGTTAATTCTTGTCAGGTCAACATCTATTCGTCTTTGGTCATCTTGGTTCACTTTCGAAACTTCTTGTAACTGTTTAAATTAAAATTTCAATTATTCCAATTTTGCGTGCCGCTTACCCATGCGTCGTTTTTTCGAGTCTCTATTATTTAACAGAAAATAAGCCCTCAACGGCTCGTTGTCATAGTAATCGCAATCCTTTGATTGGTTAATTACTCTTTCCGAGACATTGTTAAGATATCTGAATTTTTATTCAAATTTATTAAGTATTTTCCTAATGGTTTTATTCCTTTATAGTTCCTTTGGGGTAATAAATGATATCACTATTATCTTTCTTTCCTTTCAAAGTTTACAATGATACCTCATAAGGTCATATTCTGTTGTACATTAACTTTAGTCCAAATATTTGACATTTGATAAATTACATATCTTTCTTAAATTAAACTATTACAATAACATTTTTGTTTTAAAATGATTGACATATAATTACTGGCCATTTACTGGTCTTAGATTAGTAAGATTTCTTGCGAAATAGATACAATTTACTTTTGAGTGTCTGTGACAGTTAGATGTTTTCATAGCCAAGATTGGCCATGATTGATTGTTGGTGTATTTCTTTTAAATTACATTTTGAATTCAGCCTGATGGGCTTCACTTAGTTATCATATTTGTTTGTGTTTTAACTATTATTCCACATACATTTTCATTACACATCCTTTAAAATATAATAATTAGGTTTATGGACTGTAGGTTCCCTTCAGCCATATTCCCTTTTTAACATTGAACCAAACTGTTCTTTATAAGTTACTAGTTATTATTAGTTCTAATATTGATTCCTTTCTTTTGTTACAATCTAGAGTGATAAACATTGTCACTTCTCGTAAAATTATGAAAGTTAATTCCCCTTTCAACATGGGGTGTTTTATTCTTTGTAGTCTTAATTTTAACAACAAAACTTTATTTCTATTCTACTATACCATGTTAACACAAATTACTTTTGTCTGGGCTTTCTCCCTGAATAACATTACATGCTTCTTTTATTTTTATTTGGAATGCTATTTCTAATTATTTCTAGTTATATTAATGTGTACAATGTCACTCCAATCATTGATTGTTCATCAATTTTTATAAAGTGTTTTCTTATCTATCATTATATTTTTAATGCTTAACATTCACTTTCACTATTTTTTAGGGTACTTACACTTCACTAAGGCACTTCACTTTGGTTCACTGTTTGTATTGAGTGTTATTTAATGGGTAATCCCTATACTTTCTCCTATCATTTCTCACTATTTCTTTCTAGCATAATATTTATTATTACTAATATGAGGTTAGTTGTTTTTTGTTAAATCTAACCTTTCTGACTGTGTTAGTGTACTTTTTCTACATTACTTTACTTTACAATCGTATTGCCTTTAAAATGGGTACATAGGTTAATTCAGTTATAACAATAATATTTGTTTCATCAATAAATAATTATTTGAGGTTTATTGACCGTATTCTATCCTTGAGTATACTATTTTTCTCCTTTATATGTGTGTTAGTTTCCCCTTGGGTTTAACCTGTCTCCTCTTCATTCTTCCTCTTCTTCATCTTGGTTCGGTTCTCCTCTTCTCTTCTGGTTTAAAATTCTGTTTAATTGTAGGGATCTGTTCTCTTCCTCTGATTCTTCTCTTGTTAGTTCATAATTGTTTGGTCTATCACATTTTTTCTTGAGTATGTCACGTGGTTCCCTTCTTTATGTTTATGTTGTTGGCTCAATCACTTGGGTTGGGTAATATCGTCGTACGTCATGTCATAATATTAATATTTTATACATTTTTTAAACATTTTATTTTATATGAAGTATTTTTATATTAAGAATTATCTTTTTTATCACTGGTACAGGATTTGGCTTAATTGTATCGTAAGAATATTAATCTTAAAACATGGAAGTCATGTATGGTTCTCCATACCGATATTTTATTTATTTGCATCGAATAGTATTATTGTGTAATAAATGTTCTATCCAGATCAAATTATGTGTATGGAGTTTATAACGTCTTACCTGTTAAGACATTATAACATAGGGAACCAGTTTAATTGGTTGCTGTTAATTAAACTAGCTGCCGTATTCAGTAAAATTTACTTACCAACAAATTTTGACAATGTATATTATAACATCGCCAAATTCAGATCAATTTTGATAACAATAAGTATGTATAAAAAATGCTAAATAATACTATATTTGAATAAATAAATAATGTGGAGAGTAGAATATATATAAAAGGTAATTAACATGGAAGGAGAAGGAGTGATAAACCAAAAGTGATTAATAAAGAAACTCAAATAATAGACTGACAGACTAACGACATTGACCCAACCCCAGAGATTGGCCAGTTAAGAAACCTAAATAAAGGAAACAAGACGAATGAAGGAGAAGAAGAATGAAAACCTAAAGAGAACAAACCCACGAGGAAGAAAACAAAATGAAACACGTCAAGAAAACCAAACAAGGAATAAAAAATAGAGAAGGGAGAAGTAATGTAATCCAAAATAATAAAGAAAATGAAATCGGTTAAGAACCAAAACTATTAATGAATGTTAGTATTGATTGAATGACAATTATAAATAGTCAGTAATAGAAAACAATAGATAAAAGTACACTAACCAAAGAGTTAGGGACATAGGTAATTTGTTAACAAAGAAAGACATAATATTAATAATTTTATATAGATAGTGTGTAGAGAAAGAGAATAAAATGATGAGAAATAAATGGAAGTTGAACTAGTGAAAGTGATTTATCCTAGAGTGATATAATACTAAAGAAACACTAAGTAAATTATAATGAACACTGAATAATTTAAGAAAGTGCAAGTGAGAAATAAATACAAATATTGTCTATCATAAAAATAGTAAGAGGAGAGTAGGCTAAGATAAAGACTTAGTAAAATAACCTATGTTTAAGTTTTAAGAGTGAAAAATAACATTTAACAAAGTTACAATGAATAATATTTAGAATAGAACATTCATTCAGTAAATAATGAACACTAAGTAGTGATATTCACTGTGATGACTAGGAAATAATATTGTAATAACTTAAGAATGTATTGTAAAAATTTAAAGGTGTGTTTCACAAGGAAAAGTAATAAGATGGTGTTAACATGGAAGGGAGAGCAAAAAGCATTAGAAAATAAGTCTGTATTAACATTAAGTAAATACCCATGTTATAAGGGGAATTTGATGAAAAAAGTTCAATGGAGGTGAGATTGTTTAGCACCAGAACAACAAATAAGAAATAATGACTTGCAGAAACTATTGTTTATGAATTGGATATGGCTGTAAGAGTCATACAGACCATAGACCTAGATGTTATATGTTATATTGGAAATGAATAGCAAATAATTAGCAAGTAATATTGAATAACACAGTTGTTACAAACAAAGATCACAAAAAAAAAACTAAATTAAAACACATCCAGAGATATTAAACATAATTATAAATGCAAAATAACAATTTAGGACTAAATGAAATATATTGTGTATGAAGCCATAAAAATCCAGTAATGGCTACTTAAATGTGAAACAGGCCTAACGGTCAAACATAAACAATTACTGATTGTATAACAATCACCATGTAATGGATAAATCCAAGGTTCCTAATTCACCAAGGACGAATGGTAGTTATTATTAAAAACCAAATATTAAATTAAGGAATTATATAAACAGAGAAATGTAATTAGTAAGTAGGAAATTAATTGTAAACTCTTAGAAACCTTGAAAAAACCCAATATTGTGGGTACCAAAATAATCTTTGTGAGAAAATATAAATGACAGTGCAAATAGATAATAACTAAGAAGGAAGATAAGAGGAGGAAGGAAGTCAGAAGATATGGGAAGATTTGAAAGGAATTCAAATATTGATAACAATGTATTCATATCGAGCTCGCCCAATGAAATTAATGATGTAACCATGGAAACGGCAGTTTGACGAGGTAATTACCGTTGAATACAATTACTTGAAAAGTGACGCTCACCAAAACCAGAAGCGAAAATTCTGTACAACGCATTTTCATATTTAAAACATCTTAAAAGTAAAATAATGCACAGAAATTGATCGTAAAGAAGTCTGATGAATACCGAACACCTTTACCAGATGGAGAAGACGTTTAATTGAAGATGAAATATCTAAATAAATCCAAACAACTTTGAAAAAGATGCCGAAGCTTGAATAAAGAACAAATGAATTATATTGATGCCACAAACATTCCTTCCCGACCTACAGAGTAATTCCGTACTACAACGCTGTTAAGTATCAGTTAAATTATTTACACTTCCAAAAATAAACGCACTTTGAATATTTTTTCAATATATGTTGAATACCACTGAATCACTTTTATTCTCTTGCAAGGAGTAAATCGTAATATTAAGACACTGAAAATTTTTGTTAAACTATAGAACTAACCTAATATTTATGTACGACTTTTAAACCACTTGTACGACACTGAAACAAAACAATTACCATTACACATTACCATACTTAAGAAAAAACATTGTAAGGTTGTGTATTTTTAATATTGTAATTGCATCTGAACCTTTTAATGTGACCAAAAGATCTCACAACCATCGATCGAAATATTTGTTGATTGGCGTCAGAGGAAGCGATGCTGTTTATATGTATTCAAAATCGATTGGTTAACCCTTGAGTAGAGTCTTATAAAGAATTATCCGGTGCAGAATTGTATATAAAAAATTAATTACAACTTGTGTCTATAAAATATTAACTTCAAATTAATAATAAAGCCATACTGTGTGTGTTAAATTGTGTTTTATTTTCATTAGAAAAGTGTATGTTTAAATTATCATGTATAGCAAATGTTTCTGATGCGACGCCTAGCGCGCAACTAGCGAATACCGTAACTGCTAACTCGATTAACAAAAATTGAGAAAAGGCGGGACGGATTGAATTCGTCGCCTCGTTCGAATAGAACATTGGTAAGGAGACAATTTTAATTGTTTTATACAAACAATTTGGCGCCACCCGGGGATTATCCACTACGTTTAACCCTCAGATCGGGAACCACGATACCTGGTCACCAGTACGTTCGCTACGGACCCAAACATCGTGAGTTACATCGCCGAGCGAGGACGAAGTGGTAAGAAACACAGACACAATTTACATTCAGACACACTGTTATATTTTACAGAGGTATATTTGAACGACGAAAACACGAGGTAGGTTATAAATTGGCGACCAACCGGTGGAGCTTGAAAAAAGGAAGATACGAAGTTCTAGCGGCAGTCACGAAAGGAGATCAAGATGCATACCAGAGGATTGTCGAAAAAATTGGCGAAGGAAAAGGAAATGGAAGAAAATAGAGGGGAAGAAGAGGAAGGAGCACCGATTGAAGAGGTGGAGACAATAATAACCACAACAGAACCAACCCAAGACGAAGAAATGGAACCACAGGCTGGAGATAGGGAGGACGCCAGAGGAGGAATGGATTTACAAAAATTATGGGAATTGATTAACGAAAATTTTAAGAAACAGGAGGAGAAATTCGACAGCATGAAAGAAGAAACGAACGACAATTTTTGGAAGCAGAAGGAAGAACTGAGACAAACCATTAACAGAAATAACAAAACACTCCAACAACAGCCGAAAGAAATCAATGAAATAACCAAGGAAGAAATGAAGCAGCAAATAAGACTAATTTTCAAAAGATGTCGTGAAGAAAGCGACCAGACAAAAACGGAGATGAATAAGAAGTGGGAAGAAACAAGATACCCAGCAGATCAACTTAATGAAACAGTAGATAGTGGTTTCACACAATTGAATGAAACACTAGACAACACTTCTGACGGTATCAATGAAGAAATAAAGAATAAAGAAGATAAAGGTGTATTGTTTTCTGGGAATAAAGATAACAAAAACAATGAGAAAATTAAGCACATAAAAACCAACCGGAGAAGAGTAAAGAAGAATCGAATAATTAAGAAGATTAAGAAAACAAAGGAAATAGGAAAAATATATAAAAAGAAACTACTAAAAACAAGAGAAGATGTGGAGATGATGAAGAACGGACTAATTGATGTGTTCAATTTACCCCTTACCGACCAAAGCAAATTAATGAGATATAAAGATTGTAGGAGGACCTTGAAAGAAATTATAGAGGGAATTCACAACCACCCAGCAGAGGAAAACTTCAGCAAATCAATAAGAAAATGGAAATTACACAAAATTGACAGGACTCACAACAAGATTGGGTGTCACAAATTAAGAAGGTATCTAACACACTTGAGTATACCAGAAATAGAAATGCTGAATAAAGAACCACATGATAAAATGATGGAAGCAGTCATGGATACCAATGAACATATGATATTAGAAGAATCATGGTACAAAACAGAAGAAACCTATATCACAAGGAAGAAAATAATTCTATACACCAAGGTTATCCGAACCACAAATGCAGAGGAAATGATGGACCATGGGTAAACAAAGTGAAGATAAACGCCGAGACAAAGGGACTGACTTACAAATTACCAACCATGCAACCCAATGGAGAAGAAAGGAGAATACAATTTCAAAATTCAAAAAAGTTATGTAAGGACAGCTTACACAGATATTTCGAGAATATTTTAGACCAATCATAAAATGGAGAAATAAAATTACCAAGAATCCACATAAAGTAAGAAACACTAACTTACTATAATCTTTGAATAAAAATTAATAATAAGGGAGTGAAGTTACGAAACATTCCTAACAAAATAAGATTAAGTTACAATAAGCTTTAGCTAAAATATGAGGCACAAAAAAGCAAAACATACTATAAAGGAATAAGCTACAAAAATTCCTAACTAGTAAGAAACACTAACTTACTATGATATTTAAAAAGTTATGAAAAAAAAAGTATCAATCAAAATGATCAACTTCTACTACTATTTAGAAAGAAATGGGAAGTAAGAGTAAACGAACCAGTGATCAAAAGATGAAATAAATAAAATAAACATTCTAAGAGTTGTAATAAGAATTGAGATGAAACAAAAAGTAATTAAAAATAAATGAAAATGTGAATTGTATCAATAAAAAGTAATGCTTCAAGTATTATCAAGTAGTATCTATAAAGAAAGATGAAAAAATATATGACTCGAACTGAGCAATAATGAAATACAAAGGTAAAAGATTCCCAACAAATGTTATGATTATTATTATTATGTTGAGTCACGAGATGACTGTATTTAAGATTCATTAATTGAGATTGACTGTTGAATAAGTCTAGCAATCATTTTACTGAGCAGGGATGATGTTCCCCTGATCTCAAAATAAGAGTAGTTTTGAACGACGGAGTTAGGTAAGCCAATAGAGCCTATCCGAATTGATTGCAACTACCAAGTAAGGATAGTTAGGGAAAATAAGATTTATAGGGAATAATTTATAATAAAAAATCAATAAGCCAGTTCGTAATAAGAAAAAATGAAGAAGAAAAGAATCAGAAGAAAGGAAATAAAAGATACAGAATTAAGTATAAAAAATCGAGTGAGAACCAGGAGAGTTTAAGAAGAAAATGATACAATACGGTTGATAATTTCATCAAACTTAGAATCACGTTTTATAAAATGATCAATTTTGGTGGAAGGGCACCAAAATATGTGCCCTTCCACCAAAATATGTGTTATATAACATCGCCAAATTCAGATCAATTTTGATAACAATAAGTATGTATAAAAAATGCTAAATAATACTATATTTGAATAAATAAATAATGTGGAGAGTAAAATATATATAAAAGGTAATTAATATGGAAGGAGAAGGAGTGATAAACCAAAAGTGATTAATAAAGAAACTCAAATAATAGACTGACAGACAAACAACATTGACCCAACCCCAGAGATTGGCCAGTTAAGAAACCTAAATAAAGGAAACAAGACGAATGAAGGAGAAGAAGAATGAAAACCTAGAGAGAACAAACCCACGAGGAAGAAAACAAAATGAAACACGTCAAGAAAACCAAACAAGGAATAAAAAATAGAGAAGGGAGAAGTAATGTAATCCAAAATAATAAAGAAAATGAAATCGGTTAAGAACCAAAACTATTAATGAATGTTAGTATTGATTGAATGACAATTATAAATAGTCAGTAATAGAAAACAATAGATAAAAGTACACTAACCAAAGAGTTAGGGACATAGGTAATTTGTTAACAAAGAAAGACATAATATTAATAATTTTATATAGATAGTGTGTAGAGAAAGAGAATAAAATGATGAGAAATAAATGGAAGTTGAACTAGTGAAAGTGATTTATCCTAGAGTGATATAATACTAAAGAAACACTAAGTAAATTATAATGAACACTGAATAATTTAAGAAAGTGCAAGTGAGAAATAAATACAAATATTGTCTATCATAAAAATAGTAAGAGGAGAGTAGGCTAAGATAAAGACTTAGTAAAATAATCTATGTTTAAGTTTTAAGAGTGAACAATGACATTTAACAAAGTTACAATGAATAATATTTAGAATAGAACATTGATTCAGTAAATAATGAACACTAAGTAGTGATATTCACTGTGATGACTAGGAAATAATATTGTAATAACTTAAGAATGTATTGTAAAAGTTTAAAGGTGTGTTTCACAAGGAAAAGTAATAAGATGGTGTTAACATGGAAGGGAGAGCAAAAAGCATTAGAAAAGTAAGTCTGTATTAACATTAAGTAAATACCCATGTTATAAGGGGAGTATAATGAAAAAAGTTCAATAGAGGTGAGTTTGTTTAGCACCAGAACAACAAATAAGAAATAATGAATTGTATAAACTATTGTTTATGAATTGGATATGGCTGTAAGAGTCATACAGACCATAGACCTAGATGTTATATGTTATATTGGAAATGAATAGCAAATAATTAGCAAGTAATATTGAATAACACAGTTGTTACAAACAAAGATCACAAAAAAAAAAACTAAATTAAAACACATCCAGAGATATTAAACATAATTATAAATGCAAAATAACAATTTAGGACTAAATGAAATATATTGTGTATGAAGCCATAAAAATCCAGTAATGGCTACTTAAATGTGAAACAGGCCTAACGGTCAAACATAAACAATTACTGATTGTATAACAATCACCATGTAATGGATAAATCCAAGGTGACTAATTCACCAAGGATGAATGGTAGTTATTATTAAAAACCAAATATTAAATTAAGGAATTATATAAACAGAGAAATGTAATTAGTAAGTAGGAAATTAATTGTAAACTTAGAAACCTTGAAAAAAAACCCAATATTGTGGGGTACCAAAATAATCTTTGTGATAAAATATAAATGACAGTGCAAATAGATAATAACTAAGAAGGAAGATAAGAGGAGGAAGGAAGTCAGAAGATATGGGAAGATTTGAAAGGAATTCAAATATTGATAACAATGTATTCATATCGAGCTCGCCCAATGAAATTAATGATGTAACCATGGAAACGGCAGTTTGACGAGGTAATTACCGTTGAATACAATTACTTGAAAAGTGACGCTCACCAAAACCAGAAGCGAAAATTCTGTACAACGCATTTTCATATTTAAAACATCTTAAAAGTAAAATAATGCACAGAAATTGATCGTAAAGAAGTCTGATGAATACCGAACACCTTTACCAGATGGAGAAGACGTTTAATTGAAGATGAAATATCTAAATAAATCCAAACAACTTTGAAAAAGATGCCGAAGCTTGAATAAAGAACAAATGAATTATATTGATGCCACAAACATTCCTTCCCGACCTACAGAGTAATTCCGTACTACAACGCTGTTAAGTATCAGTTAAATTATTTACACTTCCAAAAATAAACGCACTTTGAATATTTTTTCAATATATGTTGAATACCACTGAATCACTTTTATTCTCTTGCAAGGAGTAAATCGTAATATTAAGACACTGAAAATTTTTGTTAAACTATAGAACTAACCTAATATTTATGTACGACTTTTAAACCACTTGTACGACACTGAAACAAAACAATTACCATTACACATTACCATACTTAAGAAAAAACATTGTAAGGTTGTGTATTTTTAATATTGTAATTGCATCTGAACCTTTTAATGTGACCAAAAGATCTCACAACCATCGATCGAAATATTTGTTGATTGGCGTCAGAGAAAGCCATGCTGTTTATATGTATTCAAAATCGATTGGTTAACCCTTGAGTAGAGTCTTATAAAGAATTATCCGGTGCAGAATTGTATATAAAAAATTAATTACAACTTGTGTCTATAAAATATTAACTTCAAATTAATAATAAAGCCATACTGTGTGTGTTAAATTGTGTTTTATTTTCATTAGAAAAGTGTATGTTTAAATTATCATGTATAGCAAATGTTTCTGATGCGACGACTAGCGCGCAAGTAGCGAATACCGTAACTGCTAACTCGATTAACAAAAATTGAGAAAAGGCGGGACGGATTGAATTCGTCACCTCGTTCGAATAGAACATTGGTAAGGAGACAATTTTAATTATTTTATACAAACAATTTGGCGCCACCCGGGGATTAGCCACTACGTTTGAACCTCAGATCGGGAACCACGATACCTGGTCACCAGTACGTTCGCTACGGACCCAAACATCGTGAGTTACATCGCCGAGCGAGGACGAAGTGGTAAGAAACACAGACACAATTTACACTCAGACACACTGTTATATTTTACAGAGGTATATTTGAACGACAAAAACACGAGGTAGGTTATAATATATCAGGAATTTGTGCAAGGTTACATAAATTTATTCACTCTCTGGATATTAGCGAAAACATCTCTTTATTATTGTATCTTAACTACGGATTTAAACATAATACCTTTAATGGTCATTTTTTTGTTTTTACTTTACTTTAAAAGAAAATTCTTATAGATTCTGC
Source organism: Magicicada septendecula (assembly GCA_034769895.1). Taxonomy (NCBI): domain Eukaryota; kingdom Metazoa; phylum Arthropoda; class Insecta; order Hemiptera; family Cicadidae; genus Magicicada; species Magicicada septendecula. The sequence goes on from CM068372.1 coordinate 265,600,482, forward strand.
ATCAAATACTCTTTAAATTGTTACTCTTAGTATCTCAAAATCATACAGCTGTGTATTACTTTGATTACCACGGATCCGGGTTCTAACTTTGTAATATTCTAACATACTGCAACATCATCCAAACTATTTGAAGAATAGTCCGATGTAATTTCATATTAACTTTACCTTTAACCATCATCAGATTACTACTATCTCATTACAGAAACTACAAACATTAATATGCTAATATTTATACGATTTAAATAAGTCTTTACAAGAAACTTTACTGTTCCTTTTTGTTGAGGTTGTTAAAAAAAACAATATATGCAAAGAAGTTATGGTTTAGTGTCACCTGAGTATAACGTGAATCTGCGGCTGGTCGTCTTGATGATCCTCTTCAGTAGGTTTTCCTGGATGTAGTTTGTTGTCCTTCTGGTTCCTCCATTTAGTTTGTTGTTTCAGAATTGTGATCTAGGTCATGACGCTGGGATTCTGCTACTTGGAGCTCGTACAGTTGTTGTCGTAACTTCACTCCTGACGTTGGTGTTCACTTTTCACATTTAATTTTTTAACAGCACTAATGTTACCTTTTACATGGTATGGAACATATCTTACCACTTACTTTTCATAAAGAGATGTGTCGGCTAAGTTTTTTTTTATTAATAATATTTTCTCAACATCTGAACTACATTACTACTTGTAAGTTTCATTTCGTTTTAGCTACGTGTGGATTATGTAAATAAGAAACACTAACTTTCTTGTTACATCGTTTTAGCAACATAAACGTACGACAAATTTTCAAGCTGCTTACATGTCAGAGATTCTCGGTCGAATGGGATTAGTTTAGCGGCAGAGAGTAGGGAAGCCGGCGCAGTTTACACGCCGAGAGAAAAGTAGTTCGTACTTTTATTATTATTAATTGTCCATTAATTAACTACTATAAATTATCCTACCTTTTCTTAGTTAGGAGTTAGGTATTTCATTTACTATTATTACGTCTTTTATTTAAATAGAATGATTATTAGTTTTTGCTTAATAACAGTGTACTTTGCATGTTCGTACTAGCCTTTTTACAAGTTGATACAGGTATCTAGGTACAGAGGGAGGGTGGATTATACTCTCACTTGTTATAAGAACAAAAAATTTATTTGTGCTATTTAAATTGCCTTTAAATCGTCACATCCTCCTCCACTTAAAGATGACGACGGGACGACATTAGTGAATACTACAGTGATATCTTTTTCTTTCGTGAAGCTCCCTTTCTCTCGTTTCTTAACTGCTAACTTAATATTATTTATATATAAATAAATATTATGGGTCATTCCATATCAAATCAACCAATGAAGAATTTAATTTGAAACTTCATGTCTCAGATATTGGTAATTTTTTGTATATTTGTTGTACTTATAAAGTACTTCAAAAATACAAAGTTTCAAATTTTTTTGTTGGGTAGTTTTTTTAAAGATTTTTTAAAAACTGCACAAAACGCCATTTTTCACATTGTTTTGAAACAGAAAACTGTGTATAATTAAGGAACCGTTAGACCTAGAAAGCTCATTTATAGCTCATTTTAAAGGTCTTTGTAAGGGCTTTAATTTGATATGTAACACAACCTACTTTGAACAAAAACCTTTTTTTGGTATGTTTTCAAAAAACGTTTTTTTGAAAATTTCAAAAACACCATCATCGAATTTTTTCAAAAAAATATATGTTATTTGTAAAGACATGACTAGAAATATGCAAAGTTTGAAAGTGGAGAAATGATGGTTTTTTTTTAACAAAAATTTAAAGGCATCAGTGTGGAGGTCGTATTCACGTAAATTTGCATTACCAATACCAACAGTTACATTTTATGTCATTTTTAGTTTGACTTAGTACCATAATGATAAATTACAAACAATTACTAAGACTTGCCTACAAATTTGATGAAATTAATCACAGTTTTAAAAGTTTATGACACCAATTGATTTATTTTTCTATGCCACGCACGCTAGAACGCCATGTTCTCGAGCGCGCCGAGTGGCCAGTAGATCAACCAAAAAGTACCGGTGTCTGAGAAAATCTCGAAAAAGTACCGGTGTTGAAAAAATCTCGAAAACGTACCAGCAAAGAATCTATAGTAATAGAGTTAAATGTATACAACAACAAAGTTGTGTAAGCGATCGTAATGCGCACATATCGATAACGACGCAAATTCTCTCACTCAGATCAGTTGTGTTTCATTCTCTGCCCAAGTTAGTTGTGAGTTGTGGTACAATATAGGTATAATATATAGTGTTAAATTGTACTGTTTTTTTTTTTTTAAGAAATGTACTCTTAATTTTCATTATAGCTGTTGGTGTAGTACGTGTTTATTCCGAGTGAATGTGACCTAGTAAAAATTTTTTGGAAAACAGTTCTATTTTGAAAATATTTACATTTTGGTTCATTTTATATTTGTGCTCATTTATTTACAATGGCTGACAATGATAAACTAAAAAAATTAGCCAACTGGGCTGTGTTTTCAGTGGCCGGTGAATAATCCTTTGAAGGAGACACACCATTTTAAGTCCCGCAACCTGCGGAATGTAACTAACTGGATGTGTACTTTAGGCCTCGAAGGTGTTGAGGAAGGAATGAAGGTTTGTGATGGTTGCAGGCTTAAAATTTGCAAACGGTACAAAAATAATTTAAATTCAAATGATGATGATAAATTGACAGGGGATAATAGTCAGGAAGATTGTAGCTATACAGATCCCACCTCATCATTAGACTATTTGAATAAATCACTGGAATTGGTAGGCGAGTCCCCAATAAAGAAAAAAAAACTGAAAACAGACTCATGCTAGACAAAAATTTGATAAAGTTAAACTATCTCTTGAAAAGAATTTTGTCAGTACTAAAATTGCCAAGCCTGAAACTAAAGAAATTCAGGCTGAAAAAGATGAATCGGAAATAATAACACAGTTGAAAAAAAAGTTCTTGACTACAACAAAGGGAAGTGAAAAAATGATGATACTTTCGGTTTTGCCACAAAGCTGGAGCCGAAGTAGAATTACAAATGAATTTGGTGTCAGTGATTATATGGCAAGAGCAGTGAAAAAATTAGTTAAAGAAAAAGGTGTCCTTTCAACTCCTAATCCCAAACCAGGTAAAACCCTAGACACAACAACAGTAGAGATAGTTATTGATTTTTACAATTGTGATGACATAAGTAGAGTGATGCCTGGTAAGAAAGATGTTGTCACAGTGCATAGAGGCAAAGAGGACAAACTTCATCTTCAAAAAAGATTAATTTTACTCAATCTGAATGAAGCATATACAATTTTTAAGGAAGAAAACCCAGGCCACCAAATAGGTTTTTCAAAATTTTGTGATTTGCGTCCAAAAAATTGCATTTTGGCCGGAAAGAGTGGCACCCATACAGTATGTGTCTGTCTAATTCATCAGAATATAAAATTGATGATGAATGGATCAAAAATGCACAGCTTTGTACTGGATGGAGATGAAGTGGCATTAAAAAACTACCAAACCTGCCTGTACAAAATTATGTGCAACCCGGCATCTCCTATCTGTTATCTGAACACATGCAAAGAGTGTCCCGGGATAGAACCTTTGAAAGCTTTACTGCGCCAGAAGTTTGAAGATGAGATGATAGATAGTGTAACAATTAAAAAGTGGATGTCTGTAGATAGATGTACATTAGAGACTGTTGTAAAAGAAAAGGATGAATTCATAGAAGATTTCAGTGAAGCTATTTTAAAGTTAAAGACACACTCTTTTTTAGCAAACATGCAAAAAGAGTTTTACCGTGAAACAAAAACTAACTTAGAGGAAGGTGAAGTGGTTGTAACCTGTGATTTTTCAGAAAATTATTCATTTGTCCTCCAAGATGAGGTTCAATCTTACCATTGGACCAATAGCCAGGCAACACTCCATCCCTTTGTTGTCTACTATAGAGGAGAAGACAGTAAAATACAGCACTTAAATTACGTTTTTATATCAGAGTGCCTTACCCACAACACTGTTGCATTCAATCTCTTTCAGATGCACCTGATTAATGCCCTAAAAGAAGACATCCCAGGGATTAAAATAATTTATTACTTCTCAGATGGTTGTGCAGGACAATATAAAAACCGTAAGAATTTCCAGAACATTTGTTTGCACAAAAAAGACTTTGGCATTGATGCTGAGTGGCATTTCTTTGCCACATCACACGGTAAAAGTGCCTGTGATGGTCTAGGGGGGACTGTTAAAAGATTAGCTATGAAAGCAAGTTTACAGCGACCGTATGACCAGCAAATAATGACACCGCATCAATTATATGAATTTGCAGCAACCAACATACCAGGCATCAAGTTTAAATACTGTACAATAGAAGAACACAATGAAAATGAAGAAAGGTTAGCAACACGTTTTGATAAAACAAAAACTATAAAAGGGACCCATAATTTACATGCAGTTATCCCTATTTCTGACACACAAATGGCAACAAAATTGTTTTCTTCAAGTACTGAAAGAAAGCTACAAGCACCAGTTATAACAGATAGTGTAACAGCTGAATTAGAAGAAATTGAATCAGGTTTTGTAACTGTCATGTATGATAACTTCTGGTGGCTTGCATGCATCCTAGGGAAAAACAACGAGACAAATGAAGTTAAAGTGAGCTTTTTACATCCCCGAGGACCTGCAGCATCATTTTTCTATTCTCAACCAAGGTTGGATATTTTGGATGTGTCAACAGACACCCTTCTGAAAAAGGTTGAACCTAGAACCGCTACAGGAAGAACGTATACTTTGACCACAGAAGAAATGGCAGACTCATCTCACTTACTTGAACAACAGTTGAAGAAAATGTGAACAACTTATTATTAACTTATGTGTGAACTCTAAATGATTAATATTCAAAAGCACTATTTTAATTTACAAACATGATTTGTTCTTATAAGACTGCACTGTGTAGTGTATATATAGACTAGAATCTTCTACAGATATGTTTTAATTCGTAAAATATACAACTAATAAATGAGTTTTGTTGCTTAAAATCATTTCACTGCAAGATCAATATGGGACACTTTATTCAAGAGAATCTGTTGGTGAGTCTTAGTAATTGTTTGTAATTTATCATTATGGTACTAAGGCAAACTAAAAATGACATAAAATGTAACTGTTGGTATTGTAATGCAAATTTACGTGAATACGACCTCCACACTGATGCCTTTAAATTTTTGTTAAAAAAACCCATCATTTCTCCACTTTCAAACTTTGCATATTTCTAGTCATGTCTTTACAAATAACATATATTTTTTTGAAAAAATTCGATGGTGTTTTTGAAATTTTCAAAAAAACGTTTTTTGAAAACATGCCAAAAAAAGGTTTTTGTTCAAAGTAGGTTGTGTTACATATCAAATTAAAGCCCTTACAAAGACCTTTAAAATGAGCTATAAATGAGCTTTCTAGGTCTAACGGTTCCTTAATTATACACAGTTTTCTGTTTCAAAACAATGTGAAAAATGGCGTTTTTGTGCAGTTTTTAAAAAATCTTTAAAAAAAACTACCCAACAAAAAAATTTGAAACTTTGTATTTTTGAAGTACTTTATAAGTACAACAAATATACAAAAAATTACCAATATTTGAGACACTGAGGTTCAGACCCCTGGTTGATTTGATATGGAATGACCCTTATTTATTTATTTATTTATTACTCTTAGTTTTCGTAATTTCACAATATATTGGCCCGACTGATTTTGCTAGTGTACTCTAACTCAAGTAGTTAGTTTTCTGCTTTATCATTAACCCTTTCCAGTGCGGCGCCATTGTGACTGTGTTAATATTTATCCCTATATCTCTTAATTATACTACAGTAATCTAAAGTTGATCCCATACTCAACCTTAGATTATTTCTAATTCTAATATCTTATACTACTGAGACAAGCGGAATTTCATGAAAGTATCATTTATTTTAATTTAACACTCTTATGAAATTTGAATTCATTTAAACACACACATATATAGATAATAAGAATCTTATACTAATTAATCAAATTTAAATTATCTCAAATCAATTCAACTTTATGTACTTCTAGCAATTATCAGTCGAGACAAAGTGATAATATCTTTTTATAGTGGAAAGAAATTTCACACGGAGAGTTCATTGTGTTTACACTAGCACAATAGATCAGCTGTTGGGGAGTCTTATTGAATGCGTTAGGGTGTCTTATTGTTTACCCTGGCAATGTGTTGTTAACAAAAGGAGGGTGAATTCGGGCAATCTGGAACACGAATATTTCCTGTTCAGGTCTGTCGTATGTTGTCCACTTGGGAATGCCATTCAAACAACTTATTTTGTTTACGGGGCAGAGCGTACATTCCTTGACACGGATCTAACATGAAATAGCCTGTAAATACCGACAGGTTTAAAATGGAATATTTTTACAAGCAGGGACTCGCTAATTACGGCAATTTCCTAATACTAATATTATTATTTTATAATTAAAACTCTATTTATTTGTTCACAAATTCAGAATGAATAAATTTATGCATTTTAGCAAGTTAAAAGCAATTAGCAATAACAGCAGAGTGGCACATTTTATAACGTCTCTCCTGTTAAGACATTTTAACATAGGGAACCAGTTTAATTGGTTGCTGTTAATTAAACTAGCTGCCGTAGGTAGTAAAATTTACTTACCAAGAAATTATGACTATGTATATATCAGGAATTTGTGCAAGGTTACATAAATTTATTCACTCTCTGGATATTAGCGAAAACATCTCTTTATTATTGTATCTTAACTACGGATTTAAACATAATACCTTTAATGGTCATCTTTTTGTTTTTACTTTACTTTAAAAGAAAATTCTTATAGATTCTGCATCAAATACTCTTTAAATTGTTACTCTTAGTATCTCAAAATCATACAGCTGTGTATTACTTTGATTACCACGGATCCGGGTTCTAACTTTGTAATATTCTAACATTCTGCAACATCATCCAAACTATTTGAAGAATAGTCCGAAGTAATTTCATATTAACGTTACCTTTAACCATCATCAGATTACTAGTATCTCATTACAGAAACTACAAACATTAATATGCTAATATTTATGTGATTTAAATAAGTCTTTACAAGAAACTTTACTGTTCCTTTTTGTTGAGGTTGTTAAAAAAAAACAATATATGCAAAGAAGTTACGGTTTAGTGTCACCTGAGTATAACGTGAATCTGCGGCTGGTCGTCTTGATGATCCTCTTCAGTAGGTTTTCCTGGATGTAGTTCGTGGTCCTTCTGGTTCCTCCATTTAGTTTGTTGTTTCAGAATTGTGATCTAGGTCATGACGCTGGGATTCTGCTACTTGGAGCTCGTACAGTTGTTGTCGTAACTTCACTCCTGACGTTGGTGTTCACTTTTCACATTTAATTTTTTAACAGCACTAATGTTAAAATATGTTATGGTATATATGTTAACTTTTACATGGTATGGAACATATCTTACCACTTACTTTTCATAAAGAGATGTGTCGGCTAAGTTTTTTTTTATTAATAATATTTTCTCAACATCTGAACTACATTACTAGTTGTAAGTTTCATTTCGTTTTAGCTACGTGTGGATTATGTAAATAAGAAACACTAACTTTCTTGTTACATTGTTTTAGCAACATAAACGTAAGTTTAATTTCACGACACATTTTCAAGCTGCTTACATGTCAGAGATTCTCGGTCGACTGGGGTTAGTTTAGCGGCAGAGAATAGGGAAGCGGGCGCAGTTTACACGCCGAGAGAAAAGTAGTTCGTACTTTTATTATTATTAATTGTCCATTAATTAACTACTATAAATTATCCTACCTTTTCTTAGTTAGGAGTTAGGTATTTCATTTATTATTATTACGTCTTTTATTTAAATAGAATGATTATTAGTTTTCGCTTAATAACAGTGTACTTTGCATGTTCGTACTAGCCTTTTTACAAGTTGATACAGGTATCAAGGTACAGAGGGAGGGTGGATTATACTCTCACTTGTTATAAGAACAAAAAATTTATTTGTGCTATTTAAATTGCCTTTAAATCATCACAAGTTCTGGAAAAATTAGACAGCCATAAGTTTTGTTTGTTTATTGTAAACTGTATTATGTTTGGAAGTATCCCAAAGTAAATTTAACATTAGTCACTCAATGACGCCAGTCCAGTTTTTTAAGGCTAGGAGAATCCTTGAAATGTTTGGACCATCACTAGGTCATGATGGATCAAATCATCAAACTTCAGTTTGCTGTGAAAAGCTGGCAGATTTGTGTAGTCACTTGATAAAGGATGGTGTTGTAAAAACAACAATTCTTTCAGAATTATTTTATGGCCCTGTCAGTCTGCAAATAACTATCACTCGTTTAGACCTTCAGCAGATTTAAACTTTTTTATTCGTGTTAGCAATATATCATGTAAAACTGCTAGAAGTATGGAATACAAAGACAAGTCGAGCATTGTACATTTTTAGGTTAGGTACACTTTACAAAACCTTTTCATCAGATGTTCAAAAGAGCAAGCGTGTAATTGTTGTTTTTCTTTTTTTTATAAGTCCCTTAGTAAGGTTTCTCAGCAACAGCTACTGGTTGTCAAAGTTTGCTTCTAGGATATGTTTTATAAAGTAGTGGAAACTTGCTACTTGAACACACTACACTTGCACACAACATTCCAGAAGTCTGTTCTAAAAACAATTATAATCAACCTGCTATTTCAACAGTACCTACTAATAATGCAGCATGGCAACATTTAAACCATTTTTGTTGGTCTGAACGTTTGTTTCAAGCTGAGTATACCAAATATGTTTGTAATAGGTTTATAATTTAAAATGTGAAGTATATGAAGCCATTACTAGTACCTGCTCATTAGACAAGAAATTATAACTATAATTTCCATTAATTTTGTTAATGTTCTTGGGCATTCATTATTTAGTTATTTTTTTAATATCAGGAAAAGTTCTGATGAAATTTCTGTACGTGTCATTTTTGGTCTCTCTCTCCCCCCCCTCATTTTTATTTATTGAAAAACCATAAAAACTGACACTCCTCTGTATGTGTCCACATTGCATAAAATTAAAAAAAATTAATCCAAGAAATTAAAAAAAAAACTTGTAAACTCTGAAAATATTTGTTCTAATACAGAATTCAAATTAAATAAAGAAAAAAAGGAATTGTGTGTGTGCTAGTGTGTGTGTGTTTTAATGGAGACATCTTCCTCAACCCTTTCAGAAAGTGAACAGACAGAACAATACCTGACCTGCAAATGGTCTTGAAACATACTTGTGATCTTGCAAAAGAGGATCAATCCTCTGTGTGTTTTAATGATAATTAGTTAACCAATGGACATGTCATGGACAACAAAATCCAAGAATTTACAAATGAATAATGAAAACGCAAAGATTAAAAACTAATAAGAAATCATTCAATAGACATAAAGAAACAAATTAGTAAAATTTATTAATGAATCAAAGGAATTCAGAAATTCAACTGATAATCACACACTAGTGATAATCACACAAAATTTTAACTATTGGATAGTGAACACTGGATTTCAATATAGTAAGCGTACACATATTAATGTAGGTTGTTTCACAAAAAGTGAATGGAAAAGAAAAGAATACACAATTTCAACTTTTTTAAACTGAAAACAAGAAATTCTTTACAGTTAGTGTAACGTATTGTGTTACTGTAAGACACAGCAGTTCTGTCAGTGTGCTAATTTAGGATGCATTAAATGTATAAATAAAGCTAAATGACCGAATAAGATATTCTTAGATGTAGTAATACAGGTTACGTCAAATTGCTCATTAGACTTTGTCTAAATTTTAAAGATATTTAGGACCGACCATTAAAAACATTGTTTGTACATATGAGATATGAGTAGGGAGTAGATGTATTAATATAATGTTACCCAACAAGATCAGGAACAATTATGTATATTAAATTAAGTAGTTAGTGGACTTAAAAACCTGCAGTAGAAACTCCAGTTTTTATAAAACAAATAGGGAGCGAACTGAAGATTTCTTGTTTGGAAATGTTATATCTGTTTTCTTCACAAGTAACTAAAATGTTGTTAATGGCCTTTTTTTAAGAGTATGAAAATACAATGGATACTGTACTTGAAAAAAAGTGAATTTTATTGGTACATACTAAAGTATAGAGTCATATTTGTTTCTATTCATTAACAATGGTCCGTACTGTAATAATTTTGTGTGTAATATACAAGCATTCTTTAATATGTTTAGGAGATTCTCCAATTTTATTTGCATTAATTCAGACTGCAGTAACATTAAATTCCACTGTAACCCATTATTAATACTTAATCATTTATGTGTTGTCAGAAACTGCACACTGCTTTTTATTGCATTATGTTGAAAAAAGGATTTGAATGTACTTGTTTGGTTATACGTTAGATTGTACTTGGCTGTAGGTTCTAAATTGGAAGTAGGTTTTAATTCCGGTCCTCGAATAAATACAGCCTTTTATCCATACAATAACTACAGCCTTTGAATGTACACTAACTAAGGAAAATGTTTTTAAGGCTAATTAATTTTAAAAATCTAAAAGGTTAAGTTAGATTGTTAAACGTAGACACAACCTCCAAAAATCGTCTCTGTAAATGGAAACTAATTTCTGTACGGTAATTCCAGTAAATACAGCCTTTTAATAAAATATGTATCAATAAACCCCAATAAAATATGTACCAATAACGTCTAGGTTAAACGTTCTAAATTGGAAATAGGTTTTAATTCCGGTCCTTCGAATAAATACAGCCTTTTAATGTACACTAACTAAGGAAATGTTTGTTGTCTAATTAATTTTAAAAATCTAAAAGGTTGTTACATTGTTAAACGTAGACACAAACTCCAAAAATCGTCTCCAAAAATCGTTTAAGTTACATTGTCGTACATAACCTCCATAATCTGCCATTAGTTACTTGTGAATAACACACATCCAGTAAAAATCTGGACATGGAAATAAGTACAAACGAGGAGACGAAAGTTTGACTTTGCTGTACCATCGTAAGCTAGATCCGTGAATTCTTTCATACGGTAGTAATATTTAGGAAGCGCTGATCATATGATCTCACTTTACCAATCAGAGAAAGAGTACAATACGTTATTCAGAAAGTAGCAGAAGTGAATTTTAAGCAGCTGTAGTTACTTGTTTGTTAATATTGTAAATGTAAATTAGTGCGTCATTATTTAAGGGAAGTCAGTTTTAAATGCTCAGTGAAGTGGTGTAAATAACCAGTTATGTCAACGTCAATACCAGTCCCTCAAGCGAAATATGAATTACTTTCAAGCAATCCAAAGTAAGTTTATAAATAATGCATTTAATTAATTGTTTTTTATTTTGGTGATGTGTTAAAGAGGAAAATTATGTTCTGTGAAAACGAATGGTATAAAATTAGGTTTGGAAAATTATTTGGTGTACTGAAAAATTATTGACAACAGATCATAATGTTATAACTGAGCGTTGATATGTCAAAATATAATTAAATCATGTTGTGTGTGTCAAATCTGTTATGTTTAATATTGAAAGAGATATTTTAAGGGGTAAACCACAGTTCATTTTGTCTTTTTATTTTTGCTGTAACTCACACCAAAATATGTTTAAATCATGAAGTAGTTGAGAGAATTTACATGTCGAGTAATGGTGTGATAACACTAATTGAAATCAGTCATCACAATTGAATAGAAAATACCTTTTGAAATTTTTTATGACTTCATGGTCATAGAAAATTGAATAAAAAATTTATCAGTAAAGAAATTACGGTACCGAAATTACATTACTAGTGAAAACTCATGTAAATTAGAATCAAATTATGTTTTTGGTGTGGAGTAAATTTGTCAAGTCTCAATTTTTAAGTGTTAGATAGAGAATTAACTGAAATTAGGAGGAAGTTTAAAGAAACGTTTGGAGCTACAAAAAGAGTTTCTTTCTACTTTTCATATTTAAAAATTTAAAGATCAAGGAGAGGTTGTCTTGTATTTTAAAATTCTAGAGGTCTCAGGATTAATGTTTGTTTCTTGTCTGTGGTTTGTATGTTGTAAAAAAAAACTACCGGTACTTTCAGAGCGTGTGCTGGTAATAAATTTCTTTATGGATTAACAAAAACTATTCATTAATTCAGGGAATGATATAGGCCTAGATTCAGTTTTAACTAGAAATTAGAAAATTAAAAATTAGGAATTTGTGTTAATCATAAACAACTTATAATATGTGCATTGTGCATAGCAGTATTTTTCAATGGCAGTATATCTATGCAGGATGTTATTTATGTGATAATTGGCGTATGAAACAATGAGACAAGTGATTTATCCTCTCTCCCACAATTAATAGCCAATGTGTAAAAATTATTATACTGATAGTTCCCATGGATTATTACCATCATTTGTAATTATTACCATTATTAATAGTGTGTGGCCACCTTCAGATTTACCATGGACTTAATCCAATAATTTAAAACTAACTACCTGATATAATTTGTGACAAGTACAAATCATCAACAAAAATAATTGTAAAAAGGAAAACTAAGCTATAAAGTAAAAGTCAAAGAAAACCATAGAAAAAGAAAACCTACTTAAGTCTACCCTCAAAGTCTGCTGCTGAGTATAACTGGGGAAGCACAACACCCAAAAAAGTTCATATTATGAACACTATGAAAATAGTGGGAAGAATACACAAGGTCCTTTGGAAAGATAATTGTGTGGAGTGTGTTGGAGCCAGTGCTCCAGTTTACCAGGCTGCGGTAGTGGTAGAGTTGGCCTCCATTTTAATGTGCCTGCTGAAGTGCTTGAGTTGGCCACCTGTGACAAGTACACTAGGACTATTCCAAGACACCTGCAGCTTGCCATATTCAATGGTAAGGAGTTGAACAAGTTACTGTCAGGTGTAACAATAGCCCAGGGAGGTGTACTCCTGAATATCCAGGCTGTTTTGCTGCCAAAAGAGACTGAGAAAAAGGTGCAAGTTCCTTTTTTTGGCATAAGGTGATCCTTTTTTTGGCATAAGGTGAAAGTCAGTGTTTCTGTTTATTTTTGACAATTTGTGCTTGTTCCAAATTGTATCATGTACTTAGTTTTAAATTATTAGATTTAGTTCATTGTAACCTTGTAACGGGACAAACCGGGTGGTTTATTTTAATTCCATAATAATTGTAACCATCTACAGTAACCCACGCTGAGCAACATTTTGATTACGAAAGCTTGACTTTTTTGAACACACAGTAGTCAGCCTCGTACCAAGCAGAGTAAGGTACGACACAGCACAGGAATGTTTATTGTCGGTAGGGTGCGTACGAGCGCACGTGTGTGCCGCCTTTTGCGACGTAGAACTTACCTCGTGGCTACAATTTGGACGGCTTTCCGGTCTGAGCGAAATGTTCTAGAAGGTTTTCAGCCAATCAGAGTTTGATTTTGTGGCAACGTGGCCAACTATACGTGGCAGAGCGTACCCACGCTTCGCTTGACGCCAGCCAGTCGACGAAAAACTACAGAACCGCGCGGGTCAGTAAAAGAGTGCGCGGTTCCCTATATCAGTGCTCGAGCAAAATTTTAAAGTCGGCCGACAAATAAAAAGTGAATTAATGTAAGACAGTGAATAAAATGTAAACAAAAGTAATATACATCAGTGTTAAACAGTTGAACCAAGATTTCGGACTTTAAGCGAAACAAAGAGTGAATAGACGGTAGTGATGCAACCACGTGCAGATAACGACAAACAAGGATGAGTACCTAATTTAATTTGTATTTGGCCAATACAAAGATTAATCCCACTTCAAATTTGTATAGAATTATCAATTATAATCAGGGGGAGAGATTAATTAAGGGGTGATAAAGAGAGAGTGTGTGTGCGTGACAAGCAAGTCCTGGAATGCCTTATATATTGTAGCGTGACAGATATAAGCATAATATTGAATGGCAATTGATCATTAGAATAATGAAGTTATAATGTTTAAATTTGGAAGAAAGCATTAAGTTTAATATAAATTAATTAATTCATAGCAACTGTGGAAAGAAATCATTATTATAAAGAAAATACAAGTTAAAATAAAAGGAGTTACTAGTGATGAGTCATCCAAGACCAGTATCATGACCAAAGGTTTTCAAGGTATAACCCAGGAAGGTAAAAAAGTAAATAACAAAGCAGTACTGAATATGACCAAACCCACAACGAGGAAGAATAAATAGAATAGAAACCCTAAAATAAGCCAAGATCAACCAATACAGGTTGTGTATTTCTGTAATAAAGAAGAAGATGGAGAAGACCCCAAGAAACCTGATGGCAACAAGAAGAAGATGGAGAAGATACCAGTCCCAGAAGGCAGGAGAAAAGAAGGCTGAAGAAAGAAGAAGAGGGCAGCATCCTGAAGAAGATGTCATGCTCTTATAAAAGAAACCCAAATCCCTATATCCCCAAAATAAATATCTAAAAATAAAAGTATAACGAAATAAAAACCACATGTATATAAATTTAAGAGAGAGGAGTGTATAAAGTAAAAGTTTCCTGTGAACTAAGATGAAACAATAATATAGTACCCATGGAACAAATCTCCATTGAAAAAACGCTAACCAATTTATTATGTTAATAAGACTATACGACCATTTAGCATTAACATAATATATAAGTGAAAGTGAACCAGTGATAGTTTTGGGTATTATAAAAAATGAACCTTGTGTTTCATTCTTGGCAATCACAAACATTGGATGCAATGAAATATGCATTTTTCAATGACTTAAAATGTGTTCGGTGACAATATGTTGTTCATAAGACATGAATCTGTTTAAAATAACATTTTTGTTTTACATGAAAAAAGAAAAACAGATTTCATAGTGCTTTTTGAACGGTTCATACTATTTATTTGTTAATGACAGGGTACAATTCCCCAAAGACAAGGTATAAAAGACTGTATAAAAACTGTAGAATCCTACTTATAATAATAGTTAGAAATAAGAATATAGATATAAGGTTTTAATGTATATAGTACAAGAATGTTTAAAAATGTTTTAGATATAAGGCCATTTGTTTGGGTCTGAAACAACTAACATCAGAACTATAAAAATAGTTACCACTTGTAAATAGTAGAGAGTAATTAAGATGTTAGTTAGTACAAAACCTTTGTTGTAAACCATATTTACATGTTGGAAATGGGAATTTTGTTGCAAAATGTCTGATTTGAAGACAACCATTTATTTAAAAAAAATGTTCTTTATTCTGTTTAACTATTATTTGTATTGTAACCAATACTAATTGTTTTTGTGTAATTTGAAAACATGTTTAATTTATAATACTATTTGTAAAAAGTCAGAGAGGGTATCACACATCATATATTGTTTATAAATTATTTTGTAAGAAAAATTGTTAAAAAAAAATCATAGGCCAAAAGAATGGAAACCAAACTTCATCAAAACAGAGAAATTACTCATTTAAAAGCAAATAAAAAAAAAAAGGGGTTTAGACAAAATAAACTTGAGATCATGCCATATAATTGCACATACCATTTAGAGAGATTTTAATAAATTATATTCAGAATTATGAATAAATGTGAAAATGACTAAACTCAGAAATTTAGACATGGGAGTCATATATTTCAGAATAATGTTTCAGAATACAACTAATTCAATTAATTACCAGAAAATAAGGGAATAGGAACCTTTTAATACAATATAGGATTATTAATATTAAATATAACTGATAAAATGGCTGAATTTATATAATGACAGGAAGTAAATTTTGATGTTTTGACTCTTCACAGTATACCAAACTGAAAGTGAAATTACTATTTTTTTGGACAGAAAACACTATAAAATGGCATTATTTAATCTGAAAATAACCAGAATGAACTGAAAGATTAATTTAAATCAAATCTAGTGAATAAAATTGACAAATAACCAAAGTATAGGCATTCATATAGTGAAAATGTAAAAGTGCATACAGGATGTGAAAAATATTTGAACAATGTTAAGGATAATATTATATGGGCTAAGAGTTTAATTGAAACTGGAGGAAACAGTTAGTTAATTATTGGTAGTTGAACGGTTAACATGACATACGTTTAATAACGTGGATAACCTAACCTATAATCGTCATACAAAGCGAGTGTATAGTGAGTTATTGTGAAATCGCGAGTGACTTGTAAAATACTTCTGAAACTATCATATTATAACAGAAACGATCAAGTAACACTCCATAACACAGAACAATATAAATCTACTCCGAAAAACACCATAAAACACTAGAAAACTGTATAATACATTAAACCAAATTAGTGACGGAATCGGAGAAAGTGTTTGACTTATAATTACACAGACATACTAAATACAACCCAGAATCACTACACCAGTCACTACACAACATATAACAAGAGATTTGCGGACACGAGAACAGAAATATTGCGTCAAAATACATTATTTGGAACGCAGCAGGGACGAGTCACATTTTGATCAACTTGACGGCGGCCATTTGCTTTGACAATCCCAGTGCCTCTTCTTGGTTCAGCACAGCTGTTTGGTGAAAACAATTATTATATTTACAATTTATTATTCAATGTCTGTGTTTATTAATAACTATTAATTTGATTGTAACGTTATACTTTTTAAATATTAGCCCGATTTCTCTGACTTTGGTAATAACTGGCTGTTTAAAGAACCCTATATAATTTTTATAACATATACTTGTAACTTTTTTCGATATCCTGAGAATCGATACTAATCGATAAAGAGTCAATATTGCTGTTACTTAATAAAACATTAATACTTTTTAATACTTAATAGTTCTTTATTTCTTCAATAATACTAATTACCAATAATATAATTCTAATTGATAATCTACAAGGACTTTACCACCCGTAAGTGAAGATAACCTAAAAAATAGAAAGGTAAACAAATATCGATTGGTTTACAGACAGTCTTATGAGTGGTGATAGATTATTTAAATTATACTAAAACTTTAATAAAAATTTTCAGAAGAGCATTACACTGTTTAAAACTTCACAGCCCTATATTAATTAATTGATCCTAATTAATTAATTAATAAAATTAAAATTTTTTTTTATTATTTTTTTTTATAAACATAATTTTTTTTTTAATTTTCTTCAAAACAATAATTTTTGTTTTGAAACTTTCGGTGAAGCTGAGCATATATATTTCTTCATCAACTTTACGCTACTCGACCGGTCTTGCTACCATTGGGACTCGACCAGCTGGGAAACTTAAGGAAGTGTTTCAGGCCAGTAAGACGTCGAGAGCCACACCAATTAAACATATTACATTGGACTTGATTACATCGGAGTCACATACTCCACAATAGCTTTATTATCATCAACACACACATCAATCAAATTTTATTAATTATTACAAATTGGCGCACAACTTTAGGGGCTTTAATTAGCGATTGGAAGGCCAATAAATTCTGCCCAATCACTAGTTGGAGCTAGGCAACAGCTACAAAGCCAGAGAATTTCGAGGGAAAATGCAACGACGTGCAACATCTAAGAAACGGGCGGCGGAGGCCGAGAAAGAAATAGAAGCTGATATGGACAACAAAGAGGCAACGCCAGTAGAGTTGGAAGAGGTATTACAATCGGTGTTGTCCAAACAAACAGAGCAACCAGAGGAACAACCGGAGATGCCTACTCAGACAGGGGAAGTCAATGTCCGGAAGGAACAATTAGAAAAACCATCACAAGTAGATGATCGGACAGTACAAGAAATGTTCAGAGCGTTAATGCGAGACAACCAGTCCTTGAAAGAAGATTTAGGAAATAAAATCGAAACAACAAACAAGAAGATGGAAGAAAACAGCAAGAAGATGGAAGAAAACAGCAAGAAGATGGAAGAGAAGATGGAAGAAAACAGCAAGAAGATGGAAGAGAAGATGGAAGAAAACAGCAAGAAGATGGAAGGAAAGTTAGAAGAATTGAAGAAGGATAATCAATCCACAAAAGAAGAGTTGACTGGGATGAACAAGAACATAGAAAATTTGAAGGAAGATAACAAGAAGATGGAAGAAGAGATGGGGAAGAAGTTAGAAGAATTGAAGGAAGACAACCAATCGTTCAAGGAAGAATTCAAGTCAACTAAAGAAGAATTGATTAATAAAATTGAGAACACCAATCAGAAAATCGATGAAACCAGGAAGAAGATAGAGAAGAACAACCGACAGTTGAAGGAAGAATTGAAGGAAGACAACAGGAAGTTGGAAGAGAAGATGGGGGAGAAATTGGAAGAATTGAGAGAGGACAATCAAATTCTAAGAGAAGAGTTAAGGGAGGTAAATCAGGAGAATTTGGACAAACTGGACGAAAGGATGGAATTGTTGCGAGAAGAACTGAATAAAGAAATCACTGTTAACAAAAAAGCGATGAATAAGAAGATGGAAGAAGAAAATATAATGGTCAATCGACAGATTCGGGAGATTGATGGAAAGTGCAACCAGACCGAAAAGGAGGTGAATGAGTTTAAAGAAGTGGTGAACATCAAGTTCACAAATATCGAAGAACATAGTCGTAGGAAGGTAGAAGAACAGAGAAAGGAAAATCAAGAAGAATTCGGAAAAGTACGAAACCAGGTCACAGAACGATGTAATGATATACAAGAGACCGTGGCCAATATCACCGGTCAGGTGCGACAAAGCCGAGAGGAGATGGAAGCGATTAGAAACAGACCGACTCATTTCACCGGATTGCCCGTCAACGAAAGCCGAGAGTGGCTCAACTTCCGGCAGTACAAACGCAAGCCGATGGAGTTCCTGGCAAGGGTAGAAGAATATTTGACCAAGCATAAAATTACCCAATGGAGCCATAGCAGGGAGATATTCGACGAGTCCTTCCGAGACATTACAGATAATTGGTGGATGGCCAACCGGAGTGAAATTTCCGACTACCAACAGTTCCGGAAAATGTTTAAGACAAAATACTGGTCTGAGACCACCCAGAACTTGATCCGTGACAATATTTGTAATGGAAGATACAGGTCACAGTTAGGTAGCAGTATGACGGCATATTTCTTGGGGAAGGTGTGTATGGCAAAGCACCTTGAGCCAGCAATCCCAGAAGAATGTTTAGTGAATAAGATATCTTATCACTATGATGAGGACATTATCAGGGCCCGGAGAGGTAGTCAGATCAAGACGATCCAGGGAATGACCGAGTTATTGGAGGGATACGAGAATGAAGAGTATTATCGGCAGAGCAGGAAGAGAAATGAGAGACCAGAAGCAAGGCCGACTACTTACCCCAATAACGGCAATAACTATACAAATAACCAGAACCAGCCCAGTAATTACGACGGCCCTAACAACCAGCCGCGTAATAACCAGTTTAACGGAAATTTTAACGGCGTTAGGAATAACAACCCCTACCCAAACAATAGAAACAATTTTTACCAACATAATAATGTCCCATACAGTCAGAGAAATCCATATCCCAACAATAATGGTAACAGGCCTTACCCACCTAACCGAAATTACTATAATGATAATATTAATAATAATAATAATAGCAATAGTAATAACCGAGTGTCGCGCCCTAGGGTAAATTTTATAAGAGCAGAAGATCGCGGACCCAGGAGATATTATCAACCGAGGAGGAGCAGCTTCCACGGCGCTGACCGAAGATGGCGGAGTGCGGAACGAGACGGCCCAAGATACGAACAGGAAAGACGAAGTACCAGCCTGGAAGATCTTGGCAGACAACCGAACAGGGCGTTAAACGTCAACCAGGGTACAGAACGTCAGGAAACAAACCAGAGTTTCCCGAACGATGCCTCGGTCAACAGTAACTTAAACAATGACCAAAATGCTTTAAACGAGAGGAGGCAGTAATCAACAACGATGACCCGTTACTGCTTATACTTCCTGGGTTAGAAAAGGATGATTTGCAACAAGCAAACAATGATAAAAACATCACTATTATCAGTAACCATTATTTGAAAGACATACGAACTGAACTTTTGGAAGAGAACGAGAAGAGTCTCAGCAACAGTAATAATGAGATAATTTATATAACAGCGGAGGTGGAAGGAGTTCCCGCTAAAATAATGATAGACACAGGAGCTAATATTTCAATAATAAACTCCAATGAGTTGGAGAGAATACAATGTACATGTGGAAAAAACTTTGCCAATGTTACCAGTCAACAACATTGTGTTGGTAGGTGCAACTGGCCGCCAGAACAAAACCATTAGGAAGCAAGTTTCCTTAAGTGTCGTTAGCCGTGATATAGCTTTAGACATGGAATTTTTAATCGCCACCGGATTACCATTTGACATCTTAGTCGGTTGCGATATTCTTCGTAGATATTCGGCGGTAATCGATCTCAATTTAAATAAAGTATCACTTTTCCCAGACGGAGTAACATGGACCGCAGATCTGGTAGGAAGCACAACTATACTTCCCAGCCCTATACATCAACAACTTCGTAAAATAAATGTTATTAGAAACAGCCCTCTTTCTAAACCCATAATATACAGTCATGGTGGAGAGGATTTATGGTCAGTTAAGATCCAAGAAATACGGAATTTCCAGTGCGGAAGCGATAACAAGAAAATACCAACACATCTGGCTGATCGTCTAATTACAATATATGAGAAATACAAGGCGGTGTTTTCTGATGAACCAGGGAAGGTAAAAAACTACCAGTGCCAACTTCGTTTTAAAGAGAACGTAGAGTTTAACAGGAGGTCATATCCAATAGCGCAGTCGCTCAAAGAAGCCGTGAGAACAGAGATAAACAAGATGTTAGATAATGACATAATTGAGATTAGTCAATCACCTTACACTAGTCCAATTATTGCTGTTCCGAAGAAAGACGGACAAGTCCGGCTCTGTTTAGATGCACGTGAGTTGAATAAGACAATTGTGAATGACAGAACTTCTCCCGGTGAAATAGAAGAAATCTTAAAGCGTTTTCATGGTACTAGATTTATTAGCACCTGGGATACGGTCTGTGGGTATTGGCAGGTAGAGCTGCATCCACAAAGCCGCCAATACGTAGCGTTCATTTTCGAAGGGCGCAATTACCAGTTCAAGAGACTGCCCTTCGGACTTGTTAATTCTGTCGCCATATTTGTGGCATGCATGGACCAGATTTTGGGACCAGAAGCGCTCCAATTTACCACCGTCTATGTTGACGATTTACTAATTACATCCGGAACCTGGGAGGAGCACTGTTACAGAGTGGAGTTTGTACTAAACAAACTAGCGCAGAACAACATAACATTGAAGTTGGAGAAATCCAAGTTCATAGCGCGCGAGGTACAATTCTTAGGCTTCAACCTAGACGACCGAGGTATTACCCCATCAGCAGAAAAAGTGGAGGCAATTCAGAGGTTCCCGCAACCAAGAAACAGGAAACAACTGCAATCTTTCCTCGGACTCTGTAACTATTACAGGAAGTTTCAGAGCCGATATTCCGAGTTGACAGCCAAGTTTCAACCACAGTTATCTGCCAAAAACAAATGGACTTGGGGTGAAGATCAAGATATTACATTCCGCTTGATAAAAGAGAAGTTTCTGGAGAGTGTCATACTTCGTCACCCAGATTTTAAGAAACCGTTCTTTCTAAACTGTGACGCTAGCGATCTAAGCTTAGGAACGACATTATACCAGGAAGATGAGGAGGGACAACATCTGGTAATAAGCTTCGCTAGTCGCACACTGAACCAGTGCGAAAAGAACTACAGTGTGACAGAAAAGGAATTGTTGAGCGTGGTGTTCGCATGCAGCAAGTTCCGAACGTACATTCTCGGATATCAAGTCACGGTACGAACTGATCATAAATCCATCTCGTTCCTTCGTAGGTCCAAATTGAGTCACGGCCGATTGGCGAGGTGGGTACTCGCCCTACAAGAATATGACCTGAAATGGGAATACATTCCAGGAAAGAAGAACGTGGTAGCAGATGTGTTGTCACGTATAAATCTAGAAGATCAGACTTTCGAGGGAGAGAAGGAGAGCTTAGTAAAAATTTATAACATATTCACGACCAGAGCCGATTTACAAGCTTTATTAATAAATATCCGAATCCATCAGCAGTCTGATCCTAAGCTGAAAAACATTGTGAGTCGTTTGGAAGCCAATGATGAAACCATTTCTAAATATTACCACCTCAACAAGGGAATTTTATTCATAAAAACCGCATTGGACGATGAGACATGGAAGGTGATAATCCCACACCAAATCGAAAAGGAGGTCATCATCGATTACCATGTCAGGTATGGTCATATGGGAGCGTTAAAAGTGATACAAGCTCTAGAGGAAAATTGTAAGATCAAGAATATCAACCGCAAGGTGAGAACATACATCAAGTCCTGTAAGATCTGCCAATGTGCAAAAGTAAACAATGAAAAGACAGAGGGTATCATGATACCGATAACTTCCAACGCAAAACTGGAAAAAGTGTTTTTGGATATATGCGGGCCATTTCCCCGTAGCGGTGGTCGACACAGATATAAATACTTGGTAATCATAATGGATCACTACACCAAGTATATAAAGCTATATCCGGTTAATCGGGCAACGACAGCAAAGGTTTTGGCGGTGATTATTGATTTGTATATCCCAGAGATCGGTAGACCATTTTCTATTATTACCGACCATGGTACACAGTTTAAGGGGAGGAGATGGCGAGACACTTTATTAGCACTTGGGGTCAAAACATATAAGACATCAGTCTACCACCCAAGTAGCAATCCGGCTGAGAGAGTACTAAGAGAAGTGGGTAGGATATTGCGCACGTACTGTCACAACCAACAGAAAAAGTGGCAAGAGTACCTAGCAGCGACAGAAACATTCCTAAATTACGCCCACCATCCAGCTATAGGAATTCCACCGTACTCAGCCATGTATGAGAAGCCGACTCCCCGAGACATTGAACAAATCATTGAATTTCCAACGAACAACAATAGGAAATTCAACCAGTTGAAGTTTTACAATAAGGTAGCAGAAGATCAGGAAAAACGGCAAGCCAAATACCAGAAGGCAATAGGGCGAATTGTAACATATAAAGAGGGTGAAAAAGTCCTCCTAAAAAATAGAGAGCTGCCTAGCACCTTAGAAGGCATAACCAAAAAACTACTATTACTATATACTGGCCCATATGTTGTGGTAAATGATAAGCATAACAATACATATGAGTTGAGGGAAATCGTTTCAGGAAAAATCAAAGGAGTGTACAATCAAGCTTCTATGAAGAAATATTATGAAGAATGAGTTGTGAGTTTTAGAATTTTTTAATTTAATAATTTTTAAAAAATTCAAAAATAATGTAAGTACATCTTATAACCTAATATTTTGAGAAGAACATTTTGGAGAATTATAAGAAGAAGGAATTTAGAATTTAATTTGAAAAAATCCTAAAATAATGTAAGTACATCTTACAACCTAATATTTTGAAAAGAACATTTTGGAGAATTAAAAGAAGAAGAATTTTTAATTTATTTTAGAAATTCAAAAATAATGTAAGTACATCTTACAACCTAATATTTTGAGAAGAACATTTTGGAGAATTATAAGAAGAAGGAATTTAGAATTTATATTTTGAAAAAATTCTAAAATATGTAAGTACATCTTACTAAAACCTAATAATTTTGGAACAAACTTTATGAAAGAAAAAGAAAGACTTTTGAATTGAAATATAATTATAAAAATTTAAAATTGAGTAAGTACATCTTACTACAACCTGATAATTTAGAACAAAACTTTATGGAAGAAAGAGAAAGAGAGAGAATTTTGAACTTAATTTTACAAAATATTTTAAAAATGAAGTAA
This sequence comes from Magicicada septendecula, assembly GCA_034769895.1. Taxonomy (NCBI): domain Eukaryota; kingdom Metazoa; phylum Arthropoda; class Insecta; order Hemiptera; family Cicadidae; genus Magicicada; species Magicicada septendecula. The sequence goes on from CM068372.1 coordinate 265,624,224, forward strand.
GACCAACTTACTATAACTAAGTTTGTGAGAAAACTTTATGGTAAATAATTAAGAAGAATTTGAATTTGGAGAAATACCAAAACATTCAGAAATAATAGTAAGATAACAGTACTATAAACAATTCTGAATGAAACAATTCTGGGAATAAATGAATTAAACAGAATTTGAATGTTGATAGAACGTCAGAACTTTGAGACAAGATAAGATCAACATATTACAAGGATTTATGAGAAATATTTTTCTTTTAAATAAAAAGAATAGTTTGAATTTTATATTAAAACTAACCAAGTTCCAAAAAATAATTATGGGTCAATTATAATTGAATTGAGAAGAAAATAAAGTGATTAATTCAGAAAAAAGAATTAATTTTAATCCAGAATAAATGCTAGACATTCACAATAGCATTTGAAGGAGTAGAGAAGAATAACAAGAAAGAGTGTAATATGCCAGAGAAGGAAAAAATTTGGAAGCAAAGAGACTAATTACCTATGAAACGATAATGAAAACAGTTAATTAAGAGCAAAGAAGAACAACTCATACCAAACAGATGGAGAAGATGATTTTGAACCAATGATAATAATAAGACCTATATGAAATGCGAAGAGAATAAATACCACATGAAATATAATATAAATGAATTAATGTTAATGAATGCGAAGGCAGATTAATAACTTTCTAAGAGAAAGGAAAGAACCAAAATGTTTAAATAAAATGATCAATATAACAACCTGAATATTTAATGTAAAGATACAATGTCAAAAAATTAAATATAATATATTAAGACCATTCAAATAATGAATACGAAAGACTATTTATAAAGACCATGCTAATACTATGAATAACCAGAAGAAAGTATAAAGAGAATTCAGATGGAGAAGAAAGAGAGTTACATTGTAAACAGTAACCAGAATTATTAAAAGAAAGGTTTTCAACCATAATTAAAATAAATATATCAGACAAGTTAAGAGTTTTGAAAAAATATATATGTAATGAGTATAATAATGATTATGAAGATTTATTAAGATAGAAAATGTGAGATAATCTGAGAGACTACGAAGTGGAGAATCCAAAGATATTTTTATTAGTCGAAAATGAGACTACTTTTTATTTATTTATTCGATGACTGACTGAAGATAATTCCAGCAGCATTATGTTTTTTGAGCAGGGATGGATATGCCCCTGTACTCAATTTATAGAAGTGGTGTATGGCCAGCAGAGAAGTAGCGTACAGTGCCCCTCTGATCTGCCCCAGCCCACGTGATAGGGAATGGTAGGGAATTAATATCCCAAGGATACAACACGAAGTTGATATAGGAAGAAAATGTATTACAATTATAATATATCTCAGAAGACACTAACTATCCGAAAAGGATCAGTAGTAAGACAAGTAACCATATATATAAAATTAATAAAACTCTAATATAAAAAAGTCGATATAAAAATGGAGAAGAAAATGAATTATAAGAAATGATGAAATTATCATAAGAAATTATTTCATCCATAAACATGTCTGAAATAATTACTTCTGGAGGAGAGCAATCTGTAGCGTGACAGATATAAGCATAATATTGAATGGCAATTGATCATTAGAATAATGAAGTTATAATGTTTAAATTTGGAAGAAAGCATTAAGTTTAATATAAATTAATTAATTCATAGCAACTGTAGAAAGAAATCATTATTATAAAGAAAATACAAGTTAAAATAAAAGGAGTTACTAGTGATGAGTCATCCAAGACCAGTATCATGACCAAAGGTTTTCAAGGTATAACCCAGGAAGGTAAAAAAGTAAATAACAAAGCAGTACTGAATATGACCAAACCCACAACGAGGAAGAATAAATAGAATAGAAACCCTAAAATAAGCCAAGATCAACCAATACAGGTTGTGTATTTCTGTAATAAAGAAGAAGATGGAGAAGACCCCAAGAAACCTGATGGCAACAAGAAGAAGATGGAGAAGATACCAGTCCCAGAAGGCAGGAGAAAAGAAGGCTGAAGAAAGAAGAAGAGGGCAGCATCCTGAAGAAGATGTCATGCTCTTATAAAAGAAACCCAAATCCCTATATCCCCAAAATAAATATCTAAAAATAAAAGTATAACGAAATAAAAACCACATGTATATAAATTTAAGAGAGAGGAGTGTATAAAGTAAAAGTTTCCTGTGAACTAAGATGAAACAATAATATAGTACCCATGGAACAAATCTCCATTGAAAAAACGCTAACCAATTTATTATGTTAATAAGACTATACGACCATTTAGCATTAACATAATATATAAGTGAAAGTGAACCAGTGATAGTTTTGGGTATTATAAAAAATGAACCTTGTGTTTCATTCTTGGCAATCACAAACATTGGATGCAATGAAATATGCATTTTTCAATGACTTAAAATGTGTTCGGTGACAATATGTTGTTCATAAGACATGAATCTGTTTAAAATAACATTTTTGTTTTACATGAAAAAAGAAAAACAGATTTCATAGTGCTTTTTGAACGGTTCATACTATTTATTTGTTAATGACAGGGTACAATTCCCCAAAGACAAGGTATAAAAGACTGTATAAAAACTGTAGAATCCTACTTATAATAATAGTTAGAAATAAGAATATAGATATAAGGTTTTAATGTATATAGTACAAGAATGTTTAAAAATGTTTTAGATATAAGGCCATTTGTTTGGGTCTGAAACAACTAACATCAGAACTATAAAAATAGTTACCACTTGTAAATAGTAGAGAGTAATTAAGATGTTAGTTAGTACAAAACCTTTGTTGTAAACCATATTTACATGTTGGAAATGGGAATTTTGTTGCAAAATGTCTGATTTGAAGACAACCATTTATTTAAAAAAAATGTTCTTTATTCTGTTTAACTATTATTTGTATTGTAACCAATACTAATTGTTTTTGTGTAATTTGAAAACATGTTTAATTTATAATACTATTTGTAAAAAGTCAGAGAGGGTATCACACATCATATATTGTTTATAAATTATTTTGTAAGAAAAATTGTTAAAAAAAAAATCATAGGCCAAAAGAATGGAAACCAAACTTCATCAAAACAGAGAAATTACTCATTTAAAAGCAAATAAAAAAAAAAGGGGTTTAGACAAAATAAACTTGAGATCATGCCATATAATTGCACATACCATTTAGAGAGATTTTAATAAATTATATTCAGAATTATGAATAAATGTGAAAATGACTAAACTCAGAAATTTAGACATGGGAGTCATATATTTCAGAATAATGTTTCAGAATACAACTAATTCAATTAATTACCAGAAAATAAGGGAATAGGAACCTTTTAATACAATATAGGATTATTAATATTAAATATAACTGATAAAATGGCTGAATTTATATAATGACAGGAAGTAAATTTTGATGTTTTGACTCTTCACAGTATACCAAACTGAAAGTGAAATTACTATTTTTTTGGACAGAAAACACTATAAAATGGCATTATTTAATCTGAAAATAACCAGAATGAACTGAAAGATTAATTTAAATCAAATCTAGTGAATAAAATTGACAAATAACCAAAGTATAGGCATTCATATAGTGAAAATGTAAAAGTGCATACAGGATGTGAAAAATATTTGAACAATGTTAAGGATAATATTATATGGGCTAAGAGTTTAATTGAAACTGGAGGAAACAGTTAGTTAATTATTGGTAGTTGAACGGTTAACATGACATACGTTTAATAACGTGGATAACCTAACCTATAATCGTCATACAAAGCGAGTGTATAGTGAGTTATTGTGAAATCGCGAGTGACTTGTAAAATACTTCTGAAACTATCATATTATAACAGAAACGATCAAGTAACACTCCATAACACAGAACAATATAAATCTACTCCGAAAAACACCATAAAACACTAGAAAACTGTATAATACATTAAACCAAATTAGTGACGGAATCGGAGAAAGTGTTTGACTTATAATTACACAGACATACTAAATACAACCCAGAATCACTACACCAGTCACTACACAACATATAACAAGAGATTTGCGGACACGAGAACAGAAATATTGCGTCAAAATACATTATTTGGAACGCAGCAGGGACGAGTCACATTTTGATCAACTTGACGGCGGCCATTTGCTTTGACAATCCCAGTGCCTCTTCTTGGTTCAGCACAGCTGTTTGGTGAAAACAATTATTATATTTACAATTTATTATTCAATGTCTGTGTTTATTAATAACTATTAATTTGATTGTAACGTTATACTTTTTAAATATTAGCCCGATTTCTCTGACTTTGGTAATAACTGGCTGTTTAAAGAACCCTATATAATTTTTATAACATATACTTGTAACTTTTTTCGATATCCTGAGAATCGATACTAATCGATAAGAGTCAATATTGCTGTTACTTAATAAAACATTAATACTTTTTAATACTTAATAGTTCTTTATTTCTTCAATAATACTAATTACCAATAATATAATTCTAATTGATAATCTACAAGGACTTTACCACCCGTAAGTGAAGATAACCTAAAAAATAGAAAGGTAAACAAATATCGATTGGTTTACAGACAGTCTTATGAGTGGTGATAGATTATTTAAATTATACTAAAACTTTAATAAAAATTTTCAGAAGAGCATTACACTGTTTAAAACTTCACAGCCCTATATTAATTAATTGATCCTAATTAATTAATTAATAAAATTAAAATTTTTTTTATTATTTTTTTTTATAAACATAATTTTTTTTTAAATTTTGTTCAAAACAATAATTTTTGTTTTGAAACTTTTGGTGAAGCTGAGCATATATATTTCTTCATCAACTTTACGCTACTCGACCGGTCTTGCTACCATTGGGACTCGACCAGCTGGGAAACTTAAGGAAGTGTTTCAGGCCAGTAAGACGTCGAGAGCCACACCAATTAAACATATTACATTGGACTTGATTACATCGGAGTCACATACTCCACAATAGCTTTATTATCATCAACACACACATCAATCAAATTTTATTAATTATTACAAATTGGCGCACAACTTTAGGGGCTTTAATTAGCGATTGGAAGGCCAATAAATTCTGCCCAATCACTAGTTGGAGCTAGGCAACAGCTACAAAGCCAGAGAATTTCGAGGGAAAATGCAACGACGTGCAACATCTAAGAAACGGGCGGCGGAGGCCGAGAAAGAAATAGAAGCTGATATGGACAACAAAGAGGCAACGCCAGTAGAGTTGGAAGAGGTATTACAATCGGTGTTGTCCAAACAAACAGAGCAACCAGAGGAACAACCGGAGATGCCTACTCAGACAGGGGAAGTCAATGTCCGGAAGGAACAATTAGAAAAACCATCACAAGTAGATGATCGGACAGTACAAGAAATGTTCAGAGCGTTAATGCGAGACAACCAGTCCTTGAAAGAAGATTTAGGAAATAAAATCGAAACAACAAACAAGAAGATGGAAGAAAACAGCAAGAAGATGGAAGAAAACAGCAAGAAGATGGAAGAGAAGATGGAAGAAAACAGCAAGAAGATGGAAGAGAAGATGGAAGAAAACAGCAAGAAGATGGAAGGAAAGTTAGAAGAATTGAAGAAGGATAATCAATCCACAAAAGAAGAGTTGACTGGGATGAACAAGAACATAGAAAATTTGAAGGAAGATAACAAGAAGATGGAAGAAGAGATGGGGAAGAAGTTAGAAGAATTGAAGGAAGACAACCAATCGTTCAAGGAAGAATTCAAGTCAACTAAAGAAGAATTGATTAATAAAATTGAGAACACCAATCAGAAAATCGATGAAACCAGGAAGAAGATAGAGAAGAACAACCGACAGTTGAAGGAAGAATTGAAGGAAGACAACAGGAAGTTGGAAGAGAAGATGGGGGAGAAATTGGAAGAATTGAGAGAGGACAATCAAATTCTAAGAGAAGAGTTAAGGGAGGTAAATCAGGAGAATTTGGACAAACTGGACGAAAGGATGGAATTGTTGCGAGAAGAACTGAATAAAGAAATCACTGTTAACAAAAAAGCGATGAATAAGAAGATGGAAGAAGAAAATATAATGGTCAATCGACAGATTCGGGAGATTGATGGAAAGTGCAACCAGACCGAAAAGGAGGTGAATGAGTTTAAAGAAGTGGTGAACATCAAGTTCACAAATATCGAAGAACATAGTCGTAGGAAGGTAGAAGAACAGAGAAAGGAAAATCAAGAAGAATTCGGAAAAGTACGAAACCAGGTCACAGAACGATGTAATGATATACAAGAGACCGTGGCCAATATCACCGGTCAGGTGCGACAAAGCCGAGAGGAGATGGAAGCGATTAGAAACAGACCGACTCATTTCACCGGATTGCCCGTCAACGAAAGCCGAGAGTGGCTCAACTTCCGGCAGTACAAACGCAAGCCGATGGAGTTCCTGGCAAGGGTAGAAGAATATTTGACCAAGCATAAAATTACCCAATGGAGCCATAGCAGGGAGATATTCGACGAGTCCTTCCGAGACATTACAGATAATTGGTGGATGGCCAACCGGAGTGAAATTTCCGACTACCAACAGTTCCGGAAAATGTTTAAGACAAAATACTGGTCTGAGACCACCCAGAACTTGATCCGTGACAATATTTGTAATGGAAGATACAGGTCACAGTTAGGTAGCAGTATGACGGCATATTTCTTGGGGAAGGTGTGTATGGCAAAGCACCTTGAGCCAGCAATCCCAGAAGAATGTTTAGTGAATAAGATATCTTATCACTATGATGAGGACATTATCAGGGCCCGGAGAGGTAGTCAGATCAAGACGATCCAGGGAATGACCGAGTTATTGGAGGGATACGAGAATGAAGAGTATTATCGGCAGAGCAGGAAGAGAAATGAGAGACCAGAAGCAAGGCCGACTACTTACCCCAATAACGGCAATAACTATACAAATAACCAGAACCAGCCCAGTAATTACGACGGCCCTAACAACCAGCCGCGTAATAACCAGTTTAACGGAAATTTTAACGGCGTTAGGAATAACAACCCCTACCCAAACAATAGAAACAATTTTTACCAACATAATAATGTCCCATACAGTCAGAGAAATCCATATCCCAACAATAATGGTAACAGGCCTTACCCACCTAACCGAAATTACTATAATGATAATATTAATAATAATAATAATAATAGCAATAGTAATAACCGAGTGTCGCGCCCTAGGGTAAATTTTATAAGAGCAGAAGATCGCGGACCCAGGAGATATTATCAACCGAGGAGGAGCAGCTTCCACGGCGCTGACCGAAGATGGCGGAGTGCGGAACGAGACGGCCCAAGATACGAACAGGAAAGACGAAGTACCAGCCTGGAAGATCTTGGCAGACAACCGAACAGGGCGTTAAACGTCAACCAGGGTACAGAACGTCAGGAAACAAACCAGAGTTTCCCGAACGATGCCTCGGTCAACAGTAACTTAAACAATGACCAAAATGCTTTAAACAAGAGGAGGCAGTAATCAACAACGATGACCCGTTACTGCTTATACTTCCTGGGTTAGAAAAGGATGATTTGCAACAAGCAAACAATGATAAAAACATCACTATTATCAGTAACCATTATTTGAAAGACATACGAACTGAACTTTTGGAAGAGAACGAGAAGAGTCTCAGCAACAGTAATAATGAGATAATTTATATAACAGCGGAGGTGGAAGGAGTTCCCGCTAAAATAATGATAGACACAGGAGCTAATATTTCAATAATAAACTCCAATGAGTTGGAGAGAATACAATGTACATGTGGAAAAAACTTTGCCAATGTTACCAGTCAACAACATTGTGTTGGTAGGTGCAACTGGCCGCCAGAACAAAACCATTAGGAAGCAAGTTTCCTTAAGTGTCGTTAGCCGTGATATAGCTTTAGACATGGAATTTTTAATCGCCACCGGATTACCGTTTGACATCTTAGTCGGTTGCGATATTCTTCGTAGATATTCGGCGGTAATCGATCTCAATTTAAATAAAGTATCACTTTTCCCAGACGGAGTAACATGGACCGCAGATCTGGTAGGAAGCACAACTATACTTCCCAGCCCTATACATCAACAACTTCGTAAAATAAATGTTATTAGAAACAGCCCTCTTTCTAAACCCATAATATACAGTCATGGTGGAGAGGATTTATGGTCAGTTAAGATCCAAGAAATACGGAATTTCCAGTGCGGAAGCGATAACAAGAAAATACCAACACATCTGGCTGATCGTCTAATTACAATATATGAGAAATACAAGGCGGTGTTTTCTGATGAACCAGGGAAGGTAAAAAACTACCAGTGCCAACTTCGTTTTAAAGAGAACGTAGAGTTTAACAGGAGGTCATATCCAATAGCGCAGTCGCTCAAAGAAGCCGTGAGAACAGAGATAAACAAGATGTTAGATAATGACATAATTGAGATTAGTCAATCACCTTACACTAGTCCAATTATTGCTGTTCCGAAGAAAGACGGACAAGTCCGGCTCTGTTTAGATGCACGTGAGTTGAATAAGACAATTGTGAATGACAGAACTTCTCCCGGTGAAATAGAAGAAATCTTAAAGCGTTTTCATGGTACTAGATTTATTAGCACCTGGGATACGGTCTGTGGGTATTGGCAGGTAGAGCTGCATCCACAAAGCCGCCAATACGTAGCGTTCATTTTCGAAGGGCGCAATTACCAGTTCAAGAGACTGCCCTTCGGACTTGTTAATTCTGTCGCCATATTTGTGGCATGCATGGACCAGATTTTGGGACCAGAAGCGCTCCAATTTACCACCGTCTATGTTGACGATTTACTAATTACATCCGGAACCTGGGAGGAGCACTGTTACAGAGTGGAGTTTGTACTAAACAAACTAGCGCAGAACAACATAACATTGAAGTTGGAGAAATCCAAGTTCATAGCGCGCGAGGTACAATTCTTAGGCTTCAACCTAGACGACCGAGGTATTACCCCATCAGCAGAAAAAGTGGAGGCAATTCAGAGGTTCCCGCAACCAAGAAACAGGAAACAACTGCAATCTTTCCTCGGACTCTGTAACTATTACAGGAAGTTTCAGAGCCGATATTCCGAGTTGACAGCCAAGTTTCAACCACAGTTATCTGCCAAAAACAAATGGACTTGGGGTGAAGATCAAGATATTACATTCCGCTTGATAAAAGAGAAGTTTCTGGAGAGTGTCATACTTCGTCACCCAGATTTTAAGAAACCGTTCTTTCTAAACTGTGACGCTAGCGATCTAAGCTTAGGAACGACATTATACCAGGAAGATGAGGAGGGACAACATCTGGTAATAAGCTTCGCTAGTCGCACACTGAACCAGTGCGAAAAGAACTACAGTGTGACAGAAAAGGAATTGTTGAGCGTGGTGTTCGCATGCAGCAAGTTCCGAACGTACATTCTCGGATATCAAGTCACGGTACGAACTGATCATAAATCCATCTCGTTCCTTCGTAGGTGCAAATTGAGTCACGGCCGATTGGCGAGGTGGGTACTCGCCCTACAAGAATATGACCTGAAATGGGAATACATTCCAGGAAAGAAGAACGTGGTAGCAGATGTGTTGTCACGTATAAATCTAGAAGATCAGACTTTCGAGGGAGAGAAGGAGAGCTTAGTAAAAATTTATAACATATTCACGACCAGAGCCGATTTACAAGCTTTATTAATAAATATCTGAATCCATCAGCAGTCTGATCCTAAGCTGAAAAACATTGTGAGTCGTTTGGAAGCCAATGATGAAACCATTTCTAAATATTACCACCTCAACAAGGGAATTTTATTCATAAAAACCGCATTGGACGATGAGACATGGAAGGTGATAATCCCACACCAAATCGAAAAGGAGGTCATCATCGATTACCATGTCAGGTATGGTCATATGGGAGCGTTAAAAGTGATACAAGCTCTAGAGGAAAATTGTAAGATCAAGAATATCAACCGCAAGGTGAGAACATACATCAAGTCCTGTAAGATCTGCCAATGTGCAAAAGTAAACAATGAAAAGACAGAGGGTATCATGATACCGATAACTTCCAACGCAAAACTGGAAAAAGTGTTTTTGGATATATGCGGGCCATTTCCCCGTAGCGGTGGTCGACACAGATATAAATACTTGGTAATCATAATGGATCACTACACCAAGTATATAAAGCTATATCCGGTTAATCGGGCAACGACAGCAAAGGTTTTGGCGGTGATTATTGATTTGTATATCCCAGAGATCGGTAGACCATTTTCTATTATTACCGACCATGGTACACAGTTTAAGGGGAGGAGATGGCGAGACACTTTATTAGCACTTGGGGTCAAAACATATAAGACATCAGTCTACCACCCAAGTAGCAATCCGGCTGAGAGAGTACTAAGAGAAGTGGGTAGGATATTGCGCACGTACTGTCACAACCAACAGAAAAAGTGGCAAGAGTACCTAGCAGCGACAGAAACATTCCTAAATTACGCCCACCATCCAGCTATAGGAATTCCACCGTACTCAGCCATGTATGAGAAGCCGACTCCCCGAGACATTGAACAAATCATTGAATTTCCAACGAACAACAATAGGAAATTCAACCAGTTGAAGTTTTACAATAAGGTAGCAGAAGATCAGGAAAAACGGCAAGCCAAATACCAGAAGGCAATAGGGCGAATTGTAACATATAAAGAGGGTGAAAAAGTCCTCCTAAAAAATAGAGAGCTGCCTAGCACCTTAGAAGGCATAACCAAAAAACTACTATTACTATATACTGGCCCATATGTTGTGGTAAATGATAAGCATAACAATACATATGAGTTGAGGGAAATCGTTTCAGGAAAAATCAAAGGAGTGTACAATCAAGCTTCTATGAAGAAATATTATGAAGAATGAGTTGTGAGTTTTAGAATTTTTTAATTTAATAATTTTTAAAAAATTCAAAAATAATGTAAGTACATCTTACAACCTAATATTTTGAGAAGAACATTTTGGAGAATTATAAGAAGAAGGAATTTAGAATTTAATTTGAAAAAATCCTAAAATAATGTAAGTACATCTTACAACCTAATATTTTGAAAAGAACATTTTGGAGAATTAAAAGAAGAAGAATTTTTAATTTATTTTAGAAATTCAAAAATAATGTAAGTACATCTTACAACCTAATATTTTGAGAAGAACATTTTGGAGAATTATAAGAAGAAGGAATTTAGAATTTATATTTTGAAAAAATTCTAAAATATGTAAGTACATCTTACTAAAACCTAATAATTTTGGAACAAACTTTATGAAAGAAAAAGAAAGACTTTTGAATTGAAATATAATTATAAAAATTTAAAATTGAGTAAGTACATCTTACTACAACCTGATAATTTAGAACAAAACTTTATGGAAGAAAGAGAAAGAGAGAGAATTTTGAACTTAATTTTACAAAATATTTTAAAAATGAAGTAAGACCAACTTACTATAACTAAGTTTGTGAGAAAACTTTATGGTAAATAATTAAGAAGAATTTGAATTTGGAGAAATACCAAAACATTCAGAAATAATAGTAAGATAACAGTACTATAAACAATTCTGAATGAAACAATTCTGGGAATAAATGAATTAAACAGAATTTGAATGTTGATAGAACGTCAGAACTTTGAGACAAGATAAGATCAACATATTACAAGGATTTATGAGAAATATTTTTCTTTTAAATAAAAAGAATAGTTTGAATTTTATATTAAAACTAACCAAGTTCCAAAAAATAATTATGGGTCAATTATAATTGAATTGAGAAGAAAATAAAGTGATTAATTCAGAAAAAAGAATTAATTTTAATCCAGAATAAATGCTAGACATTCACAATAGCATTTGAAGGAGTAGAGAAGAATAACAAGAAAGAGTGTAATATGCCAGAGAAGGAAAAAATTTGGAAGCAAAGAGACTAATTACCTATGAAACGATAATGAAAACAGTTAATTAAGAGCAAAGAAGAACAACTCATACCAAACAGATGGAGAAGATGATTTTGAACCAATGATAATAATAAGACCTATATGAAATGCGAAGAGAATAAATACCACATGAAATATAATATAAATGAATTAATGTTAATGAATGCGAAGGCAGATTAATAACTTTCTAAGAGAAAGGAAAGAACCAAAATGTTTAAATAAAATGATCAATATAACAACCTGAATATTTAATGTAAAGATACAATGTCAAAAAATTAAATATAATATATTAAGACCATTCAAATAATGAATACGAAAGACTATTTATAAAGACCATGCTAATACTATGAATAACCAGAAGAAAGTATAAAGAGAATTCAGATGGAGAAGAAAGAGAGTTACATTGTAAACAGTAACCAGAATTATTAAAAGAAAGGTTTTCAACCATAATTAAAATAAATATATCAGACAAGTTAAGAGTTTTGAAAAAATATATATGTAATGAGTATAATAATGATTATGAAGATTTATTAAGATAGAAAATGTGAGATAATCTGAGAGACTACGAAGTGGAGAATCCAAAGATATTTTTATTAGTCGAAAATGAGACTACTTTTTATTTATTTATTCGATGACTGACTGAAGATAATTCCAGCAGCATTATGTTTTTTGAGCAGGGATGGATATGCCCCTGTACTCAATTTATAGAAGTGGTGTATGGCCAGCAGAGAAGTAGCGTACAGTGCCCCTCTGATCTGCCCCAGCCCACGTGATAGGGAATGGTAGGGAATTAATATCCCAAGGATACAACACGAAGTTGATATAGGAAGAAAATGTATTACAATTATAATATATCTCAGAAGACACTAACTATCCGAAAAGGATCAGTAGTAAGACAAGTAACCATATATATAAAATTAATAGAACTCTAATATAAAAAAGTCGATATAAAAATGGAGAAGAAAATGAATTATAAGAAATGATGAAATTATCATAAGAAATTATTTCATCCATAAACATGTCTGAAATAATTACTTCTGGAGGAGAGCAATCTGTAGCGTGACAGATATAAGCATAATATTGAATGGCAATTGATCATTAGAATAATGAAGTTATAATGTTTAAATTTGGAAGAAAGCATTAAGTTTAATATAAATTAATTAATTCATAGCAACTGTGGAAAGAAATCATTATTATAAAGAAAATACAAGTTAAAATAAAAGGAGTTACTAGTGATGAGTCATCCAAGACCAGTATCATGACCAAAGGTTTTCAAGGTATAACCCAGGAAGGTAAAAAAGTAAATAACAAAGCAGTACTGAATATGACCAAACCCACAACGAGGAAGAATAAATAGAATAGAAACCCTAAAATAAGCCAAGATCAACCAATACAGGTTGTGTATTTCTGTAATAAAGAAGAAGATGGAGAAGATCCCAAGAAACCTGATGGCAACAAGAAGAAGATGGAGAAGATACCAGTCCCAGAAGGCAGGAGAAAAGAAGGCTGAAGAAAGAAGAAGAGGGCAGCATCCTGAAGAAGATGTCATGCTCTTATAAAAGAAACCCAAATCCCTATATCCCCAAAATAAATATCTAAAAATAAAAGTATAACGAAATAAAAACCACATGTATATAAATTTAAGAGAGAGGAGTGTATAAAGTAAAAGTTTCCTGTGAACTAAGATGAAACAATAATATAGTACCCATGGAACAAATCTCCATTGAAAAAACGCTAACCAATTTATTATGTTAATAAGACTATACGACCATTTAGCATTAACATAATATATAAGTGAAAGTGAACCAGTGATAGTTTTGGGTATTATAAAAAATGAACCTTGTGTTTCATTCTTGGCAATCACAAACATTGGATGCAATGAAATATGCATTTTTCAATGACTTAAAATGTGTACGGTGACAATATGTTGTTCATAAGACATGAATCTGTTTAAAATAACATTTTTGTTTTACATGAAAAAAGAAAAACAGATTTCATAGTGCTTTTTGAACGGTTCATACTATTTATTTGTTAATGACAGGGTACAATTCCCCAAAGACAAGGTATAAAAGACTGTATAAAAACTGTAGAATCCTACTTATAATAATAGTTAGAAATAAGAATATAGATATAAGGTTTTAATGTATATAGTACAAGAATGTTTAAAAATGTTTTAGATATAAGGCCATTTGTTTGGGTCTGAAACAACTAACATCAGAACTATAAAAATAGTTACCACTTGTAAATAGTAGAGAGTAATTAAGATGTTAGTTAGTACAAAACCTTTGTTGTAAACCATATTTACATGTTGGAAATGGGAATTTTGTTGCAAAATGTCTGATTTGAAGACAACCATTTATTTAAAAAAAATGTTCTTTATTCTGTTTAACTATTATTTGTATTGTAACCAATACTAATTGTTTTTGTGTAATTTGAAAACATGTTTAATTTATAATACTATTTGTAAAAAGTCAGAGAGGGTATCACACATCATATATTGTTTATAAATTATTTTGTAAGAAAAATTGTTAAAAAAAAAATCATAGGCCAAAAGAATGGAAACCAAACTTCATCAAAACAGAGAAATTACTCATTTAAAAGCAAATAAAAAAAAAAGGGGTTTAGACAAAATAAACTTGAGATCATGCCATATAATTGCACATACCATTTAGAGAGATTTTAATAAATTATATTCAGAATTATGAATAAATGTGAAAATGACTAAACTCAGAAATTTAGACATGGGAGTCATATATTTCAGAATAATGTTTCAGAATACAACTAATTCAATTAATTACCAGAAAATAAGGGAATAGGAACCTTTTAATACAATATAGGATTATTAATATTAAATATAACTGATAAAATGGCTGAATTTATATAATGACAGGAAGTAAATTTTGATGTTTTGACTCTTCACAGTATACCAAACTGAAAGTGAAATTACTATTTTTTTGGACAGAAAACACTATAAAATGGCATTATTTAATCTGAAAATAACCAGAATGAACTGAAAGATTAATTTAAATCAAATCTAGTGAATAAAATTGACAAATAACCAAAGTATAGGCATTCATATAGTGAAAATGTAAAAGTGCATACAGGATGTGAAAAATATTTGAACAATGTTAAGGATAATATTATATGGGCTAAGAGTTTAATTGAAACTGGAGGAAACAGTTAGTTAATTATTGGTAGTTGAACGGTTAACATGACATACGTTTAATAACGTGGATAACCTAACCTATAATCGTCATACAAAGCGAGTGTATAGTGAGTTATTGTGAAATCGCGAGTGACTTGTAAAATACTTCTGAAACTATCATATTATAACAGAAACGATCAAGTAACACTCCATAACACAGAACAATATAAATCTACTCCGAAAAACACCATAAAACACTAGAAAACTGTATAATACATTAAACCAAATTAGTGACGGAATCGGAGAAAGTGTTTGACTTATAATTACACAGACATACTAAATACAACCCAGAATCACTACACCAGTCACTACACAACATATAACAAGAGATTTGCGGACACGAGAACAGAAATATTGCGTCAAAATACATTATTTGGAACGCAGCAGGGACGAGTCACATTTTGATCAACTTGACGGCGGCCATTTGCTTTGACAATCCCAGTGCCTCTTCTTGGTTCAGCACAGCTGTTTGGTGAAAACAATTATTATATTTACAATTTATTATTCAATGTCTGTGTTTATTAATAACTATTAATTTGATTGTAACGTTATACTTTTTAAATATTAGCCCGATTTCTCTGACTTTGGTAATAACTGGCTGTTTAAAGAACCCTATATAATTTTTATAACATATACTTGTAACTTTTTTCGATATCCTGAGAATCGATACTAATCGATAAGAGTCAATATTGCTGTTACTTAATAAAACATTAATACTTTTTAATACTTAATAGTTCTTTATTTCTTCAATAATACTAATTACCAATAATATAATTCTAATTGATAATCTACAAGGACTTTACCACCCGTAAGTGAAGATAACCTAAAAACTAGAAAGGTAAACAAATATCGATTGGTTTACAGACAGTCTTATGAGTGGTGATAGATTATTTAAATTATACTAAAACTTTAATAAAAATTTTCAGAAGAGCATTACACTGTTTAAAACTTCACAGCCCTATATTAATTAATTGATCCTAATTAATTAATTAATAAAATTAAAATTTTTTTTTATTATTTTTTTTTATAAACATAATTTTTTGTTTAATTTTGTTCAAAACAATAATTTTTGTTTTGAAACTTTCGGTGAAGCTGAGCATATATATTTATTCATCAACTTTATGCTACTCGACCGGTCTTGCTACCATTGGGACTCGACCAGCTGGGAAACTTAAGGAAGTGTTTCAGGCCAGTAAGACGTCGAGAGCCACACCAATTAAACATATTACATTGGACTTGATTACATCGGAGTCACATACTCCACAATAGCTTTATTATCATCAACACACACATCAATCAAATTTTATTAATTATTACAATATATATATATATATATATATATATATATATATATATATATTGTAACAATAAGGTTCTTATGGTCTCTTAAAAAGTGTATGTTTTTGTGTGTTCGCCTCACACGTATGGTCGTTACTTTATGTTGCGCTGACGATGTCCGTAGCGATCCTTCGAATTACCAGTACACACGAGTGGAAACCTTACCTGTTCTTCAGTATGTGTTCATAAATCCCGGGTGGCGCCAAATTGTTTAACTAAAAACAATTAAATAAAAAAATAGGACGATTGAGCGTTCTTAGCTAGGACGGTATGTTGAATTCAAATTTACCCCCGCCACCTGTGCGAATTTCTTAATCTAGCTGTTAGTTCGCCGAGTTTCCGACGTGAGCGCTTACCATCACCTTTGCTGTTCGCTAAAATACACAAATAATATAATGTACTTTCCTATGGAATAAAGAACAGTGGTTACAACTCTGTACTAGTTTATTAAATTGCGATTAGTATTTATTGAGTATTATACAAAATTATATTTTGTTATTCAACATATTTGTACCGGCAATTATTATAAGACAAAAATCTCAACGTTCGGCGAAGTGACTCTGAACGAATTATTCAGTCAGACATGGCGACTGCAACAGTTTGTTTACTATTAATTTCGTTCAGATTCTGGATTCTTGTGATTATGAAAAAAATATCAATTTGATTACAATAAAGTACACTACCTTACATTAATTGTATTTATATTATATAATGTGTAATTATAATTTGTTCCTGAAGTGTTATAAAGTGTGTTTCCAAAGTTCGTAATTTTTATACAGGTTATTTTTCTTAATTAACGTAAGTTTAGTGTTTTATTTTTTATTAATCTTTGAAAGAAATAATATCATCCGTTTATAGTGAGAGTTCAAAGCGTTATGAGAAAAAATTAATGAGAATTTATTTCATAAATTCGGGTAACTCAGCAATACTTATCAAATCAGTCGACTTGAGGTGTAATGTCATTCAGTTGAACTGGGTTGTTGTCTTCGCTAGTCATCAATCTTCAATCATCTTGGGATTTAAGTACGCCTGGCTTCTTTTTCGTATTAGTTGGTTTAAATTTATTAATTTGGAAATTATTAATCAGGTATTAGGCGTCAGTTGAATGTCCTTATCTTCTTACTTCTTCATTTTTTTCAAATTTGGATTACTTTTAAACACTTCATATTAAAATTTTGGTCATTCACGGCTTGGCGTCTATTCCTGTTGAGCGTCAATAATGGAATAATAGTTTCTAACGGAAAATTCATAAATAACGTTCAGTTGTCATGGTAACTGATTGACTCTGATTGGCTGAACTTGACTTAAGCCCATTGTTATCATATTTGAATTTTTATTCAAACTGACTGTATATCTTCTGATTGCTATTATTCTTCTGTCTTCTTATTTATGTATGAGATATTATCACAGCTGTTCGTATTTTCTTTCAAAGATCATTTTGACATCCCACAAAGCTGGGTTTGCTTATGTATTATTGTTTGAACAATTATGTTGATATTATCTAATTACATTTCTTTCTAATTTTATGTCCTTAATTTAACATTTTATCTTTTAATATGATTCATTAATTATCCTTGACTAGTTACTTGCCTTGGATTTGCTAATATTCTTGTTAATTTTTTACAATTTGTAGTTATTGGTTTTATACAGTTAGGCATTTCATAAGCCTAGTTAGTAATTGGCTATCTTTTCTTAATTTATACAAATTACATATTAATTTACCCTTATACATGTTTTGTTTTGGTATTACAAATGATTTGTTTACTTGTTGAATTATTTGGGTTTGTTTTATAATAATTGAATGTTTTTATTAGTTTCCACATTATGGTTTGTCTATTATCTTCTAACTGCCCTTCCAGTACCATTAGATTTATATTAATTTATCTTTTTTCTTATTTATGTTGCCATTGTTTATTATTTGTCTATTATTTATTATTCTCTATCAAATATAACGTAACATTTAGGCTTATGGACTGTATAACTCCTTCAGCCATATTCCTATTCATAGATGTAATCAAACCATTCTTTAACATTCATTATGCTACTCTTGTTTACAATTTGTTTTATTCTTACTTATTTTTTGGTGATAAACATCATCACACCCTCTAACTTTACTTAACTTTTCATGTTAAGTCCTTAAGAACATAGGATGTTTATTGATTTTGGCTTTCCTATTCTTTACTATATTTTTTCTTATATAAACTTTACTCTCTATCCATGGTAACACTAATTTTTTGACTTTCCATGGGATTCCTTCCCTGAATACTATTGTATCCCTCATCGACAATTAATCTTAATACTATCAATAACAAAATTCTTATTTAATAATACTGTTCACCAATAAACCTTTAGCGTTCATCACTGATTATTAGGTGTTTATACCTATTAATAGGGTTTCTATTTATTTTGGGGTTTTACCCTGTCACTTTGCACTTCTTATATTTTATTTAAGTGTTATTAGTGGGTATTCCCTAACATTACATTCTCTTTGTCACTTACTTATGTTCATTATCTTTCTATCTCTCTATCTCTCACTTTACAAAGGTTAGTTATACTGTTAACAAGTTCATGTCATTATAGAGTCCTTTATTACATTTAAACTCTATTTCTTTGGTTAGTGTACTTTGTTTGTCTTTACTTTATTGGATTTTAATCAATTATCATTTACAATTATCATTTACATTGATTATTTAGTCGATTACTAATAACTATCTTTTACATTTGTTATTTATTGGTTTCTTTTTCATTATTATATTTGAGTGTAACATTTCTCCTTTTTCTGTTATATATATTTGTTTGTGTCTTTTCATTTCTTCTCCTTTTATTTCATTTATACTTGGTTTGTTTCATTTTCATTTACCTTCTTCGATTTCATTTTATTTCATTTTATTTTGTTTTCCCCTTCTAATTTGGTTTTATTTTATTTGGTCAATCTCATTTGGTTTCATTTTATTTGGTCAATCACTTTCTCGTTTGGTTTCATTTTATTTGGTCAATCACTTGGGTCGGGTCATGTAGTCGTTTGTCGCGTCATCGTCATTTTATTTTCTTTAGTTTAAACTTTTTATATAGTTGATTCATCGTTTTTTCCCTGGTATTGGGGTGGCTTATTTGTGTTGTAACAATATATATATTCTATAAATAAGTTAACTAATGTTTGTGGGAAATGTATAAGAGATGAGAATAATTAACCTTTTGTAAAGAACACAAAGAGAAAGAAAGTACGTTAGAGTTAATTGGAATAAAAAAGTTTGTTTAAATTTGATAAATGAGAGTTAAGAATTATTATGCAATAAAACCCAGTAACCACTCTTACAGGTCATGAGTTTGTATATAGGATCCTGGATCCACGTGAAGGTAAGAACGAAATATTGGAAGTTGAGTTTTTGGGTGGTTTTATGGTTCAAAAATTTATTAATAAATAAAACGTTACTACCTGATGATGCTTACAGACTATTAGTGGTCAAACCATTGAGTAGTTATTGATTTAACAATGGCAGTAGTCCACAGGAATCATCCAGATAATAATCACATACCATTAAATGTTAGGCTTAAAGATCATGTAAAAATTAGCCTAGTTTATTCTTTTATTGTTACAGTAATCCCTTAACATTCGCGGATTTAACATTTGCAAAACTTAACTATTCGCGAACCTATTAATGAGAAACAAATTTAACATTCGCGTATACGCAACTTGGTTATTCGCAGATTAAAAAAAATATTGTATTAAATTGATTTTTTTTTTCATTAGAATATTATAATACTGTACTAATCAAGCTTACAAAAAACATTAAGACCACCTGCAAAATACGTAAATAAAATTGTTTAAGGGGTATGAGTAGACTTTCTTTGTGTAGCCGATTCCGAGAATTCCGGCTGACTCCGTGCCGCACACGTTGTGTAAACAATTCTGAGAAAATAGACTAGGCTACGGTTTATGTACCCCTCTGTTTACATTTCTCTCAGTTGTTAGTAAGCGTGAGTGACAAAAGGTTCGTGATGCCGCCTCCAGTGAAAAGAGTGAAAAAGGTTTTGCACCTTTCCGAAAAAATTAAAATATTAGATAGGCTACGAGCAGGAGAAAGTGCATCTGCTGTAGGTCGCTTTTTTGATATTAACGAGTTACTGTTAGATCTATTAAAAAAATGAAAAGGCTATAAGAGACAGTGTTGCAGCAGGTGCTCCAATCAGTGCAAAAACCGTATCTCAAGTGCGGAACAAGTGTTTGGAAGAAACTGAAAAAGCGTTAAGTGTGTGGATAGAAGATATGAACCAGAAGAAACTTCCGCTAAGTTCAGCTTTGATACGGGCCAAAACTAAAAAAATATATGACCTTATCAACCTGGATCCTTCTAAATCATCATTTAACTTCCAGGCGAGTAAAGGTTGGTTTGACAATTTCAAACATAGGCATAGTTTGCACAACATTAAGTTAGTTGGCGAATCGGCTTCCGCAGATCATGTAAGTGCTAAAAAAATTCTGGAAGAACTTGCTAAAATTATTGAAACTGGAGGATATCGTCCAGAACAAGTGTTCAACGCTGACGAGACAGGGTTGTCCTGGAAGAAAATGCCGAGTAGAACTTTTCTGTCCAAAACAGAACGTTCAGCTCCAGGTTTGAAGGCCGCAAAAGACCGAGTTTCTCTTCTGTTATGTGCCAACGCATCAGGCGATTTTAAAGTAAAGCCGATGCTGATTTATAGATCGCAAAATCCTCGTCCTCTCAAAGACAAAAATAAAAATGAGTTGCCTGTTTTCTGGAAATCAAATAAGAAAGCATGGGTAACTAGTGCATTGTTTCTGGAATGGTTTAATGACTGCTTCATTCATGAGGTGGAAAAATACCTCTCATATAAAAACCTTGGTTTCAAAGTTCTCCTCATAGCTGATAATGCATCTTGTCATCCATCTAGTTTAAAAGAGGCCCATCCCAATGTTGAAGTGGTTTTTCTACCCCCGAATACGACGTCGCTAATCCAACTGCTAGATCAAGGAATCATAGCTACGTTCAAAGCCTACTACACAAGAAGATGTTTAAAACGAATTTTGAACTCCATCGAAGAAAATTCAGAAGCTACAGTAACATATAGTTGGAAAACATTCAACATAGCAAATTGTATTGCCGAAATAGATGCATCATTGATGGAATTGAAAGAAAGTTCAATTAATGCTTGTTGGCGAAATCTTTGGCCTCAAGTGGTACAAAAGCAAAACCAGATGCCTTTAATTTCCAAACAAGTTGAAGAGATTGTGGAACTGGCTCATCAGGTCGGAGGTGATGGTTTCGACGATATGACGCGAGATGATGTTGAAGAATTAATAAATGGTCTTACTGAAGAAGACAATAGAGACTACTAATCTGGTCTTACTAATAGAGATCATTGAAGAAAATGTCTTAGAGACCGACAATGACACTGAAGACAAGACCGAGAATCCGGAAACTGAAGTTAAAAGTTTTTCTAATTGTTTTAAGTTTTCTACAACTTAACATTTTTTATTGCAGGTAAAATATTTTCTTCAAAAGTTATTGGAGAAATTTTAAAGCTCCAACAACAGCTTGTTGAGAAAGCCATAGAAAACAACCCTTCACTGGTGAAAAGCCTTAAATTTAAAAGAGAAATCGAGGCAGCGACCCTTCCTTACACTGAAATGTATAATTGTTCTGCCAAACAATCACAGATCACAAAATATTTTTAACCATCAACTAGCAAATAAACTTTAACTTTCAATATGTATAAAGTACAGTATAATCAATATCTATGTATGTTAATATTACTGCTTAATAAACATAGTACTTACATATTTTTTTCGTTTCAATTAAAATTTTACAGAACCTAACCCTCTTTTATACACGGGAAGATAGTCTCAACATTCGCGATTTTGACATTCGCGGAGGTTTCCGAGAACGTAACCCTCGCGAATGTTAAGGGATTACTATATTGTATGAGTTTGGTGCTCAGGAACTACAGTTGATGCAGGCACAGAAGATTTGTTGTTATCTCTTTACCACAATGAACCCTGTAACGTTTAGTGAATCAATTTTTTTATAGCACCTTATAATCTTTTAAAACCAATTTGTCATTTTGAATGACCAATTCAGATGAGCAAAATATGTGTTTGTAGTGGAACTGAAAAGAATTGGAATTTAAATCAGTTGGTTTTGTGTTAATAAAAGATAAATCTAATGAAATCTTTAGATCTGTAAGAAAGTTTTTCATAACTGGCAAAATAATATTTTTAATAAAATATGATATTTTATTTGATGTCAAGTTGTGAATGATGATATGTATGGTCAAATAGTAGCATATATCATTAGACGTAGAAGTTTGTGAGAAGTTGCAAAACATTTAAATGATAAGTTTTTAATGTATCCATTTTTATCTTGTTTTATCTTTTATTACAAGTCGTATATTGTGAGAAGTAGTATATGTCATTTTACAATAAGATAAGAATGTCGTTATCTTCATAACATAACTGTGCCATGCACTGCGTAATCAAGGCCACAGTAATAGTTGATATTGTCCATGTAAATATGCATGTAAATATTGTCCATTATAACATTCCTTATTCACAGTAATAATAAGTTAGTAAGGAATGTGACATGTTTTCACAGTGATTATGTGTGACAATGAGATTCCCAATTCAGTTCATGTCATTAGTAACAAGTAGCCGTTAAAACTATAAAACTTGCTTCATATAAACATATCCGTTGTTTATGTGGTTAGATTGGTTCATAATTTGTTGTTATTATATTATCCACATAATGGTATGCTTTTATTTCAAAGTCATGATAGTACTTTTATTTTAATAAACATATGTCATGTTAGCTGTTAGAAAACAAACTGCTTGTAGTTGAATTAGAAATTTAACATGACATAAAAGCTTTGGTACACATACTATCACAGCATACATATAGGCCTATTACTTTTTTGTTTATGATTAATCTTGTGTAAATGTATGTTCCACCACACACAGATTTAGAGCATGGTGAAACTTATATTTTTTGTACATCACAGTTGTCTGTGTAATACTGGATATGAAATATAAATGTATTTTTTATTATTTACGGAAAAAGTCTGTAAGGGAAAGAGTTAACACAAAATAAGGTGGCAACAAGACGTGGCGCCAATGGCTCGCTAGTCCCCAGAAGCATCCGTTATAAACATTATAAATAATGATACCTTAAGTAGAATATTAGGATTTGCATTAAAAATAACTTAAGACTGTTTACTACAACTTTTATCACTTACACTGGATGTCTATCTCAAGAAATAAAAGCTTCCTCACAGACAAACATTTTAATACACACACTGATGGCTTTAATTAATTACAGAGATAAAAAAATCAATAGGCTAAACATTTTATTTATTGCGCTTTGGCTATTGAAATGTGTTCATATTAAAGGAAATTTGTTATAAATAAAGCATGGTAAAAATTAACTCTATAAGTCTTATATTAGGGCAGCAGTCACTGGTTGACTGAGAACCAACCAAGTCTACACTGTTTGATTGTGCTCTGACTGGTACAAGTGAACAAAAATGTATACAAATTTTTTATGAAGAAGGTAATTGTGTTAGACATATAATTTATATAGAAATGTGCAGCGTAGCATGTAGAATATTAATAAAACTTTAAAATTTGTACTTAACATTTAGTGCAAATGGAAACATTGAAAAAACATAAAAGGAAAGAAATATAGAGGAAACACTTGGATAAGAGAGAGCACAACAGCTCCCATAAGAAAATTAAACCACAGTAGCTTCCAATACTGAAAATTAAACCTGGGACGGCTTATATGCAATTTACCTAGAGATAGAGACAGTTTTCACTACTCTACCCCCTCCCACTTTACAACAACTTTTTACAGTAAGTTGTTGATGCAACAAAGTTTAGGCCGGGCGGCCACCAGAAGCGGAGCGGAGCGGAGTTGAGCGGAGTGGACTGAGCTTGTAAAATCAAAACAATGTTGTTCAATGAAAGGGTGGCCACCGAAAGCGGAGCTGAGTGGAGTGGAGTGAAGCGATGTTGCTCGAGTCAACTCCACTCAGCTTTGCCTTGGCCGAGGTCCGTTTGGAAGCTGACTCCACTCCCCCACCACACCACCTTCCCACTGACAACCATAGGAGAATGTGATTCTTTTTCTACAATTTTTGTAACTTGATAATTGATTTCTGTAAATTTCAATTGTAATTAATATATAAATAAAAATTACCTTAAACAAATTGCTAACTTCTCTTTTGGTCCTATCGCCTTCCAATAATTAGTATCACGTGCTGTTATGTTATTATGAGTAATATCGAGAAGTTTGTTAAACTGGTTGCGTGACATTCTGAAATAATTTTTAAATTGATCAGTGGTCAAATCATCAAAAAGAGTGTGAAATTCACCGCAGTTTGAAATTTAGCACGTCTGATATCGCCGAGGTTATAAACGCAACTCAACTACACTCCGCTTTCTATTGCTGCCCCCTAAGTGACTCAGCTCAACTCCACTGCGCTCAATTACGCTCCGCTCCGCTTCACTCCGCATCTGGTGGCCACCTAGCTTTGTAGTATACTTTATGATGCTTTATTGTTTGTACTATATTATTTTGAACAATTTTATTATACCAATGCCTCGTGCTTATGTAAGTGGAAATATCAAACAAGCCAGTTTACTCACCACATTACGAGAAACTGTTTTTAATTGTTTAAAATTAACATCATGTGTAAAATTAAGAGTATGCCAGTGTCTTCAAGTTTATATGCTATATTTCCCCTCTTCAGAGTGAATGTTAACTTAGCAAGATTATACATGGATATATATTTTCACCTGATGGACGGTAGCGCGATGATTTTATTTTTCTAGGTTGGCTAATCTGATTTATATATCGCATCAACGTTCGCGTGATTGTACCTTGCCCAGTGCACATTCAGCTTTCTCGGCGTTCGGTTCGCCGAATTTTGTCTGTCAAGTTAGTGTCGACATTAAATGTAGGCTTTAGGCCTTATTACTTTCTATTATGGCCGACTAGGCCCTCTTCATGAGTAACTAAATTTATATTAATTCAATATGCAGCATTAGCCAGCCTACTTCAATTTTTACAGCTGTAATGTAATCAGTCAATATTAAAACTATTCGTATACAGTCCACTTCCTTTTATTTCTTAATGTAATTTTTAATTCATTCTACACATCATCTTCAATCACCATGGAAGACCAGCTAACAGAATATAATTCAAGAAACATAATTTTCGCCCACTTGGGCCCAACTAATTAATTCTTCCTGTCCACACTTGTGGAACATTACTTTTGTTCATCAGTTTCGGTCCACTCGGACCGGGACCATCCACCTGATAAAATGAATTCAATGAATGTGTATTCTCCTTTATGATGGATATTGAAGATTTTTATTTTGTATTTTTTGGCCTACGAACGGTGTCTAGTGTCCATTTTTGTTGTTTCTATTAAACCGACATAGCTTAAAACACGTGTGTTAATGAGAAGAGTTGATTGACTCATGTATTGTCAAAATTGGTACAGTAATTTTACGCAAACATACAAACACATTTCCCTGGCTGCTCTGTATGTTAGCATCACACTTGCGTCATATGTTAAGTCAGGTTAGGCATTTAATGTATCAAGGAAACTCCTTTAAAAACGTATTTAATTTGCATCACAGTCAAAAGTGGGAGGGGGTTGCAATTTTGTATTTTGTGTGAACTGTACCATTATTTATATAATCAGAATTTTAGGATTTCATTGAGTGATTTGTAAACTGTTTCAGAAGCAGTGCAAAATTAAACAACACATGGCTCTTGTTTGGCTTCATAATATTAATAATGTGTACATCCACGATTGCAGTATACCTTATGTGGCAGAAAACACTGCCACACACAGATGATGAAATGGACTTTATGAGATTTGGATCTTTGACAAAAGATCAAAGTAAGTTATTCTGTTTGCTATTATTAATAACATTACTTTGTATTTGCATGAATTATACAAACACATTTTTAATAATATAACAAACAATATAATTTGAATGTATTTTAAATTTGAATTTTATTTAAGATTACTATAGGGATACAACAGATTACTGGGAAAAAACAGTTGAAATATTTCCCAGTCACAAACAACTTAATCAGTATTGGGCAACTACATAAAATATACAAAAAATAAAAGAGACAATGCAGTTTCCTTTTTTTGTTTATGACAGTCTCCATGTGTATGACAGGGAAATCTTTCACACTAGAGTTGTTTTCCCTTATGCATGTATGTATTTTGAAAACATTGAATCTGCTAAGTTTACCGGTTTTTTTCTATAGTAGCTGTTTAATATGATGAGGCCCACTACTCTTTAATCTTTCTCTATAATCTTAATCGACAAATTTGAAAAATTAGCATGTGCAAGATATAATATGCTTATATACATTTGATATAAATACGTGTAAACAATAAACAGTAAACAATGTGTTTCTCAAGTAGTTGTTAACCTTGGTGTACCACCACCTGTGTTCCTTATTTGTCTATTGTTTGTTGTTGTGTATCAGCATATCTTCTTTCAGTGTATGCATGTATTTTATAAATACACAGTTCTTATATTTTTCTGTTTTATAGCCATTATTCCTTTTGAGCACATTATGTATACACAGTTGTCAATATAAATGTGTAACTTTTTGTAAAAAAAAAACTAAGTTGATACATTGGTTATCCCCTTTCAATTGCTAGCATATAAAACACTTATCGCAGTAGGCACATTTTTGATAATGATTTCTTTGTGTATAATTAATGAAATTGCAAAACATCATCATAAAATAGTGTCCTTTTTCATCTCCCATTTCTTTGTTATCCATTACCCACCTGAGAATATTTTAAATGTTTTGTTTGTTATCTTTTCTTTTGAGCCTTGCATGCACCAAGATGATTTATTCTTTTATTTTGTTTAAATTTTGGTACTATACAAAATATATTAACATAAGTACGTATACAGTCATACTACGTATATAGAACATATAAATTTTTTATCCCAGTATATGTCTGTGCGTTTTATTTGTGATTGTGTAAAAGATATAATCTCATAGGTTAAACAAAAAAGGAAGAGTAATTGTGCTAGTTTTGTTACTTAGGATTAGTAATAATTGATTTAGGTTGCAAAAGTTTGAAATCTGAGTTTAGTCATTCACCAAAAGTTAATAGATAGATCAGTTGTGTTGTAAGTTACACAAAATTTTGCTGCTTCCTTTGTGTTTAAGAGTTTCATTTTATAGATTTCTTTAATATAATTTTTTTCGTCACTTTACTGTGGCTAGAACGAAGTAGTGCTCGTTTTATAACTTGGAGCAACCTGTACTTAAACAGTCTGTTATTTTTGTAATTTGTAGTGTGTAAGTTAATCAAGGGTTGTACACATTTTTTGATCTTTATTTGCGGAAATGCAGTAAGAGATAGGATTGTGTTTATAAGTCTGGCTGTGAATACCGCAACTAGTGGCTGGCGACGGATTGTACTAGCTATGCATCCGTCCCACTAAACACAAAAGCCGTGTGGTATGCCTTGGTCCTTTACGGACTGTTGAGCACAAGTTTATTTATTTATTTTTTTATGGCGTTTATAAGTAGCTAGACTGGGTATTTGGCCACACTTACGTGATGCTATAGGATGTAGGATGATGGAGATTATTAGTGTAGTATTGTAATGGCACTTATTTTAGTAAAAATAAATATTTAAAATCAAGATAGCATTGTTATTATTAACAAATATAAAACATTGAGTTACATAATATTTTAAAATAAAATTAATGCTCAAAATATACATAAATAATTTTATAGTCATGAATAAGTAATAATTAATTCTCTGATTGATACAACTTAAAATGATTCTTGTCAGGTACAGTAAATACGCATGATGCAGATACAATCAAGTCTGCATATTGACTGAAGATATTTTGTTAAAACAATTGCTTGTGAGAATGCTCCAGAAAGCAGCTTTCATTTATAAAGCAAATAAATAATGAGGAGAGATCATCAGTGGAAGAAGACAAACTTAACTAACTGTCCATTATTATGAAATAGTGTAACTGTTAAAATAATTGTAAAAATAAAAAGAAGAGAAACCTACACCCCGCTTATAACTCTTTTAAGACTTACCACTTACCTTTAAACAGAAGATTCCCAAAGTCCCCGGGCCGACACCACATTTTAAGGAGTAAATGTAGAAACTATTTCACTCTCTCCATAACAGTAATTTAGTAAATAACACCAAATTCCCTTATAGAAAAACTCCAGGGCCGTATAGGCGAACTTATCGATACAGAGATTGGGTTATGGGTATTGTCACGTAATAATTAATTAACTTCCGTTTTTACTGCGCCTTTGAAACTGGTTCCAGGCGGATTTCCACTTACGCCCCTTCATAGTCTGTAAATTGCATTTTACTTTTTCTCCCCACTTCGCTGGTAGACTGACTGTGTTGGAAACACATGCCGTTTGTATGATTCACAGGTTAACAACAGAATCACTTGCTACCTTATTTGGGCATCGCCTGCCCCCACCTCTACAATCCGATTTATTATAATAAAACATTAACTTGTTACATAATTTTGTCCCGTTACAAGACCCCCCCCCAATGAGAGGTTTTATGTCAAAAAACATAAAAACTCTGCCTAAACCTAGGAGGACCAGCGAGGATATGGCACCACGACCGCCCTTACTTCCTGATTAAAATTTGGGTACTTACCCCCTTTAATCCAGTGGCTGTGGCCGCACCTGCATGACTTTACTGGACTTCCTTCATCAGGATCCCAACACCATAAAGCCAAACAGGCACTTGGCGACCCTGCCCTGATGCTCTGCCCAGCACAGGTTCGCCGCCGCAGTTCCACACAGATTCTGCAACAACAAAAGCAAAACATTAGCAAATGGTCTTTCGTAAATCCATATCCTTACACTGATTTGGGTTCCTCCTAGAAGTACTGATTTGCATTGACCAAAGTACTGATTTGATATACTACAATCCAAGGTTCTATACAATAAAGATATTTCATCCCCTACTAAAAATCTTTACAACATAATTTCTTATAACAAATTAATATACGAATTACTTACAATCATGTGTGCGTACCAGCACATCAAAATATAAAACATGGTTATGATAATTCCGTATTTAAGCTTACATGACTGTGTTCAATCTAGAATATTCAGTCCAAATCACCAACATTGTAACATTCAAAAGGTAGTTGACCACAAATATTCAGTAATACCAATCCAGATTACCACTGTTACCTTTACACGATACAAAATATGATTATACAAAAATACATAGACAACAAAAGTATGTACTCAAATACTCCATTACAAACCATATAACACCTGTTTTATAACTACTCACAAATACATCATATTAAAATAACCATTACAAATTTGAATTTCACATTATAACTTCAGCTCTGATTTTCTATTTATCATTTTAATTATCAAATTCTGATCATTTATAATTCATTATCAAACTGAAATCTAAAAAAAAAATTTTGGAATTTATTACCAAAATTCACATTTTAAATCATCTCAAATCAATTTGATTGCATAATAAAAATTTAGTAATGTCAATTATCATTAACAATCAATCATCATTATTATAATAAACTCAATTAAAATTATAAACATTACTACACAACATACAATATACACACAACACAATGTATCCTCAGATACCCTACCATAACAACATAACCTAATACATAATACGTGTAACCCCAGTACAAATTTATATACAATATACTTCACATAAAATGTCATTTTTCTCCAAACTCATTACATTATCAAGCCAAGTAATAAAACCATGAACTCAAATAATTAAATGTCCATCAACAGAATATGTTTAACCCCCATCACCATAGATTAACCTAATATTACCCATGCACATTTCTTTTTCATTTAAATTCATTATATTATCTCTATCAATATAATCGTCATTTAAATGATTTTTATCCACTATACCATAATAACCAACAGAATTACTCCATAGTATTATATCATATACCTTGTCAACATCGTGTACAGTCAAGTCGCCCTTGGGGTTATTTGTCACAACCAGGTAAGTTGTAATATCATCTGCACCAGTTTCATTATAAGGTAAGTCCTCAATATCATCATCATCATCATCATCTACTGTACCAGTTACCCCAGTCTCATTACTAGGTAAGTTAATTTTCCCCTCTCTCAATATCTAAAATCTCCACCAACTCTTTATAATCTCTATTAACATTAAAAATCTCTATTTCTCTCTTTCTCCATCTCTCATCATAATATCTATCACAACCCTCCTGAACTACCTCACTCCATGCAGAGGGCACCACAAAATCACTAAAATAACTCCTGGCTCTACCAGGTATACCATAAAAAATTAGGGGACCACTTTGAGACACCATGTCTCCCACATAACCTCTGGAGGAACCTTTGTCCTCATAAACCACATGTGGAGTCCTTACTCCACTTAAACCACGGGGAAATTTGCCCTCTGCCCCTCATGCTCGCCTAACCTCACTTCACACGCTCTCAAACTCATCAACAACTATTACTTCACCACTAACTTCTACTCCCATTAAAATTTCATCATCACTACTATTATTCAATATACAGCTCTCTGATACCACATTTTCAATTATATTACCATTATTATTTGTCATATTATTATCATTATTACTTTCACTACCAGCATCACTTACCTTATCATCTGTTACCTGGTTATTTTTATTCTCATTACATTTACCTGTATCTCGTTTCCACGTCTCGGTTCGTTTTTTCATTTTTCGAATAATATCATCACAATGCTCTTTTATTTCACTCACTAAACTAGGATTTTGTTCTTTCATTTCCCACATTAAACTAGCATTTTGTTCTCTCATTTCTTGTATTTCATCTCTTAGATTAACATTTTGTTGTTTCATTTCATTAATATCACCCCTTAGTTCATTAAAATGTTTTTGTGAATCGCACATTTTTTCATTAATATTATTTTTGAACTGAACATTTTGTTCTTTTATTTCATTAAATTTTACATTTTGTTGTTCTTTCATTTCACTGAATTTAGTATCAAAACGCTTATCAATATTATTATTAATATCATCAGACATTGTTCTAAAAAAATTCATTATATCAGCCATTGACCCCTCCCTTTCTTTTGTTTACACTGGAGTCGAATGTACCCCAGAGTCACTCATTATGGCAGAGTCAGTTAGACTAACTTCGTTTTCATTATCTTCCATCTTGGAATTATATAATTTACATAAATTGTATAATTAAATATAAAAAAATTTAGAATTTAACACAATGTTTTACATTACCAATCATTAGAAATGACATAACCTCTTATAACCTCTACGATAACAACCAACGCCATATACCCAAACCTATCTCTGTATCTTACGTAGGCCTAACCTATATAAAAAAAATTTATACAAGCATCCTGGCAGGGTCGCCAATTGTAACTGTTAAAATAATTGTAAAAATAAAAAGAAGAGAAACTTACACCCCGCTTATAACTCTTTAAGACTTACCACTTACCTTTAAACAGAAGATTCCCAAAGCCACCACATTTTAAGGAGTAAATGTAGAAACCATTTCACTCTCCCCACAGAAATAATTTAGTAAATAACACCAAATTCCCTTATAGAAAAACTCCAGGGCCTTATAGGCGAACTTATTGATACAGAGATTAGGTTATGGGTATTGTGGCATAATAATTAATTAACGCATCATTATAGCACAAAAATCTTATTTAATTTTATTAATACACCTTGTTTGTTATTAGTTAGACCAACGAATATAATTTACAACAAATTAAATTAAAAGAAAACCATCAATAACAAATCAGTACTTTCCTCTTTTTCTCTTTCTCTCACCCCCCTTTTCTCTCACCCCCCTTTTCTCTCACATGCTCTCTCTCTTTTTCTCTATTTACCCCCCTTTTTAAGATCTCATTTTTTGTTTAATACCTTGTGTATAAAAAATAAAAAAATTTTACATCGAATTTTTATTAATTTTGGCCAATTATTTTGTTACTTATCTGCCACGTGCTCTTCCAGTTGTTGCACCACCTGTTGCACGACACTTTTTTGATAAAACAGTTAAATGTGGGTCCCGATACTTTTCTGTTATGTTCACTTGTTCTGATTTGCTATTTTTTAAAAACTCGTCACTGTTCTCTCACATTTTAAACCACTATTTTCAGTAGGCCTACTGTAATTGCCTGCATAGGCCTACCTTCACTATTAGTATGTGTATGCAGTTCTGATGCCGTCTCGAGACTGGGGCGAGCGTAGCCAGTGTGGTTACGCTAATTCCGTTTTTACTGCATCTTTGAAACTGGTTCCAGGCGGATTTCCACTTACGTCCCTTCATAGTCTGTAAATTGCATTCTACTTTTTCTCCCCACTTCGCTGGTAGACTGACTGTGTTATTGGAAACACGTGCTGTTTGTATGATTCACAGGTTAACAACAGAATCACTTGTTACCTTATTAGGGCATCGCCTGCCCCCACCTCTACAATCCGCTTTATTACAATAAAACATTAACTTGTTACATAATTTTGTTACCCAAATTTTGTTCCGTTACAATAGACATTAAAATGAAAATTAAATGAAGGATTTGGTAGACAAGATTGCTCAAAGTTAAGAAAGTAGTAACTGCTTTAAAGCTCTGTTTCTCAAACTTTCCCTCTGGTGGACCATCAAAAAAGTTGTCAATAGTTGCAGACCTACAAAAATCTCAGATCCAAAGTAAGGAGAAAATATTATTTCATGCTTATTAGTAAGTTGTTCTATATAGCAGATACACTGCTTATTAGTTTATCAATAATAAATAACTAATAATGTATACTAATTGTAAACATGTACATAATTTATTATTTTTATTCATTATTGTCTGACATAACTCTTTATAGAAAAAAACAGGATTAATAAATAAATAGGAAATTTAATTAACAGTTTTATAATAATTTACAGGATATATAACGTCATCTAATTTACTTACTTAAGTTATTTGTACATGTTCATTGTTTTGAAATGCATATATATTACCAAAATAAAAGTCTTGAAAAATTATTCATAATTCATAAAAAGTTTTAAATCTGTTCATTTATCTTCTCTATGATAAAAATTACTCCATTTAATAAAACGTATACCTGTGCAAGTGGTGTTGAATCAGACAAGTTGTAAGCATACCAATTAAACAAGTTCTGATACAGTATTTTGAATAGCAATCTTGTTTGTACTGAGAAGGTGCTAATTTTTGATTTCTCACAAGGTGATCAGCATCAGGTTGTATGATGGAGGGCTTTAGTCGTAGATCGTACTGTGATTTCACTTGTATCGTACTGTTTTTGTATCTACAAAAGAAGTAAATCCAACTTCACACTTGTATGTAGTAGGTTGTACTAGTATATAGGCCATAAGTATTTGAGAGATTTCTGCGAAGTTTCAGAATAGTGGAATGTCATGGAATTATACAAAATTATTGTGCATAATACAGCTGATCTGTCTGTTGTTTTTGATAGCACAAACGGGAATGAGTGTGAAAATATAAAAGTATTCATTTTCTGTGGCCAAATCAGGGGCACTCGGTACAACCCTGCAGACCATAGGTGCTCCACAGATTACAGTTTGAGAAATATTGCTTTAAAGGGAGGAGAGGCATATTTTAATAAAGTGTATCAGTTTTATTGAACACAAATATGATGGTACATAAAATAATTAGTGATCCTTAAAATTTGAAGTTTTTAGAAAGTAGTCTGTGATAAGTTTGTGATTCTACAAAAGAACACTGTTAAATAATTGTCTTATTAACTTGAAACATGATATTACAATTATGGTTTTAGCAACTGCCAGTTAGCGATCACGGATACATACTGATCAGTTCCATAGGTGATGGATACTGAAATACTAACTCCTGACCAGTACTGCAACATTTGTTATTTGAGAAAGGGGGATAGGGCTTTCACTTTGTACTTTATCCAAGAATCTTTATAATTTATACTGCAGACATCAGATGCCTACTGAGGTACTTAATTTCTGTGATACAGCTACAGTTAATGGCAAAATGTGTTTTAAATTTGAGCACCAATTAAAAATCAATTGTACAAAAGGCAAAATTGTTATATTCTAATTGGATACGTGAAGCGAGCTCTCAGTTTTTATTCAGCCGTTTGCATATGTCAGTGTGTCTGTTTGTGGTATGTCTAACATATTTTTGAACAAATCAACAAAGATTCATAAAACTTGGCATGCGTGTCTATACTTTTACCCTACAGAACCCCATTGTTTTTGAGATCGTTTTCCCCTCCCCCTCCCCCCCAAAAAAATAGATGGCAGGAGGCAAAACGTGAGGTGCCAAAATTTTGAAAAAAAAAATAGCTGAAGTCCATGTAGGGTATCAAATTAAAGGGAACATGAATTAGTTTCATTTTTAAAAATGTCATAATTTTGGGATGCCAGGGGTCAGAAAGTGGGCGAAAATTTGTTAAAATTGCAAACCTTCATATGGCATACTAAATTAACTGGAATTTTAAGTAGATTCTAATTGTAATGATAAGTTTTGTAATTTCAAAATTTTTGGATGCCAGGACCCAAAAAGCAGTTCAAAAGTTTGATAAAATTGCAAATTTCATTTGGGATATCAAACAAAAGAGAATTTAACCACGGTATCAAAACACAGTGTACTGTTTTGGAAATTTCAAAAGTTTCTGACCACTAGGCCCAAACATGGGAACAAAAATGTGAAAAATTGTAAATATGCAGCTAGGTTTCAGACTAAAATAATTTTAACACAAATCTGATTGTTTAGAATTTTTAGCGTTTATTGTATGATTACTGTACAATTGTTACTTTACTAAACTAAAATAGTAGAGTAATTGGAATTTTCATAGTTTTTCCTATAATTGAAAAATTATTATCAAAAGTTATCGAATAATAAATGTACATCATTCAAAATAATGAGCACGTTCTGCAGCTCAGGGAGCATACTAGTTTATAATGTGTTTATGTGCGTGGAACAGTAATAAATTTGTCATTTTGGTGTATGAAGGTCAGTATGCTGGATTTTGATCAAGTGTCAAGGAATCAAATGAATTGTTTTGTTTTTGTATCAGAGGCATCGGAGTCTATTAACTGCAATAACAGATTGACAGAGGTTGTTGCACTACAACATATCACTCAATAACTTATCTAAAATATAAATAATTGTCTCTGGAAAAACAGGTAGAATGGGAGACAAAAGAGGCAGTAGCCCTAGGCAGCAGAGTTGGAGGGGAGGGAGGGTGCTGAAGTCTGAGACCAAATATGTATATGATTTTATTGAAAAAGCCATTCTGAATATTTAGTAAAAAAGCTTGATGATCTAGTTACATTCAGTCTATTAATTTGAAGTGCTTGAGATCAGTTTTTGTGTATTTTCAATTTTAACATGCTGTAACAGGGGTCATTAAATTTATAAAAGATTATGTCCCTGTAAAATTTGCCTGCCTATAAAAGTAAGAAAGGTTACATTCAAATTATTGTACATTTGAATTTTGGTATAAACAGCCTGCAAATGTATACAAGTTTCCAGTTTTTTACTTCCATGTTCCTTAAGGAAATGGAAGTATGGTGATGGCAAAAAAAATCGTGTTCGAGATTATTGCAGATTCTGATTGTACTACACTCAAAACATGAAAAAAAGTCGTTTTTCGAAAAGTGTCTGTGTGTGTGTCTGTCTGTGTGTTTGTCTGTGTGTCTGTAGATTTTTTTCTATGGCAAACGATAACAGCCGCAAATTCAAACAGAATCAAATAATTTTTTGCATACAGCCCTGATTTGTAGAGTACTCGCGACCTATTGTTTTTGGTGAAGATCGGTTAAGGGAAAGGGGTAGTTTACCTGCAACGGTTTTTTTTTATCAAGGGTAACTTTGTTTGTTTGGCAAACGATAACAGCCGCAAATTCAAACAGAATCAAATAATGTTTCGCATACAGCCCTAAATTGTAGAGTTCTCAAGATCTGTTGATTTTGGTACAGATCGGTTCAGGGAAAGGGGTAGTTTACCTGCAACGTTTTATGTTTTAACAAGGGTATTTCCTATGGCAAACGATAACAGCCGCAAATTCAAACATAATCAAATAATGTTTTGCATACTGCCCTGAATTGTAGAGTTCTCAAGACCTTTTGGTTTTGGTGAAGATCGGTTAAGGAAAAGGGGTAGTTTACCTGCAACGTTTTATGTTTTAAAAGGGTATTTTCTATGGCAAACGATAACAGCCGCAAATTCAAACAGAATCAAAAGATTATTTGCATACAGCCCTAAATTGTAGAGTTCTCAAGACCTATTGTTTTTGATGAAGATCGGTTGAGGGAAAGGGGTAGTTTACCTGCAACGTTTTTTTAACAAGGGTATTTTCTATGGCAAACGATAAGAGCCGCAAATTCAAACAGAATCAAATAAGTTTTTGCATACAGCCCTGATTTCTTGAGTACTAAAGACCTATTGTTTTTGGTGAAGATCGTTTGAGGGAAAGGGGTAGTTTACCTGCCACGTTTTTGTTTTATCAAGGGTATTTTGTATGGCAAACGATAACAGCCGCAAATTCAAACAAAATCATATAATATTTTACATACAACCCTGAATTGTAGAGTTCTCAAGACCTGTCGTTTTTGGTGAAGATCGGTTAAGGGAAAGGGGTAGTTTACCTGCAACGGTTTTTTATCAAGGGTAATTTTACTTCCATATTCCTTATGGAATGGAAGTATGGTGATGGCAAAAAAAATCGTGTTCGAGATTATTGCAGATTCTGATTCTACAACACTCAAAACATGAAAAAAGTCGTTTTCCGAAAAATGTCTGTGTGTGTGTCTGTCTGTGTGTGTGTGTGTCGGTGTGTCTGTCTGTGTGTGTGTCTGTAGATTTTTTTCTATGGCAAACGATAACTGCCGCAAATTCAAACAGAATCAAATAATTTTTTGCATGCAGCCCTGATTTGCAGAGTACTCGCGACCTATTGTTTTTGGTGAAGATCGGTTGAGGGAAAGGGGTAGTTTACCTGCAACGGTTTTTTTTTTAGCAAGGGTAATTTTGTTTGTTTGGCAAACGATAACAGCCGCAAATTCAAACAGAATCAAATAATGTTTCGCATACAGCCCTAAATTGTAGAGTTCTCAAGATCTGTTGATTTTGGTACAGATCGGTTCAGGGAAAGGGGTAGTTTACCTGCAACGTTTTATGTTTTAACAAGGGTATTTCCTATGGCAAACGATAACAGCCGCAAATTCAAACATAATCAAATAATGTTTTGCATACTGCCCTGAATTGTAGAGTTCTCAAGACCTTTTGGTTTTGGTGAAGATCGGTTAAGGAAAAGGGGTAGTTTACCTGCAACGTTTTATGTTTTAAAAGGGTATTTTCTATGGCAAACGATAACAGCCGCAAATTCAAACAGAATCAAAAGATTATTTGCATACAGCCCTAAATTGTAGAGTTCTCAAGACCTATTGTTTTTGATGAAGATCGGTTGAGGGAAAGGGGTAGTTTACCTGCAACGTTTTTTTAACAAGGGTATTTTCTATGGCAAACGATAAGAGCCGCAAATTCAAACAGAATCAAATAAGTTTTTGCATACAGCCCTGATTTCTTGAGTACTAAAGACCTATTGTTTTTGGTGAAGATCGTTTGAGGGAAAGGGGTAGTTTACCTGCCACGTTTTTGTTTTATCAAGGGTATTTTGTATGGCAAACGATAACAGCCGCAAATTCAAACAAAATCATATAATATTTTACATACAACCCTGAATTGTAGAGTTCTCAAGACCTGTCGTTTTTGGTGAAGATCGGTTAAGGGAAAGGGGTAGTTTACCTGCAACGGTTTTTTATCAAGGGTAATTTTACTTCCATATTCCTTATGGAATGGAAGTATGGTGATGGCAAAAAAAATCGTGTTCGAGATTATTGCAGATTCTGATTCTACAACACTCAAAACATGAAAAAAGTCGTTTTCCGAAAAATGTCTGTGTGTGTGTCTGTCTGTGTGTGTGTGTGTCGGTGTGTCTGTCTGTGTGTGTGTCTGTAGATTTTTTTCTATGGCAAACGATAACTGCCGCAAATTCAAACAGAATCAAATAATTTTTTGCATGCAGCCCTGATTTGCAGAGTACTCGCGACCTATTGTTTTTGGTGAAGATCGGTTGAGGGAAAGGGGTAGTTTACCTGCAACGGTTTTTTTTTTAGCAAGGGTAATTTTGTTTGTTTGGCAAACGATAACAGCCGCAAATTCAAACAGAATCAAATAATGTTTCGCATACAGCCCTGAATTGTAGAGTTCTCAAGATCTGTTGATTTTGGTGAAGATCGGTTAAGGGAAAGGGGTAGTTTACCTGTAACGTTTTATGTTTTAACAAGGGTATTTCCTATGGCAAACGATAACAGCTGCAAATTCAAACAGAATCAAATAATGTTTTGCATACAGCCCTGATTTGTAGAGTACTCAAGACCATTGTTTTAGGTGAAGATCGGTTAAGGGAAAGGGGTAGTTTACCTGTAACGTTTTATGTTTTAACAAGGGTATTTCCTATGGCAAACGATAACAGCCGCAAATTCAAACAGAATCAAAAGATTATTTGCATACAGCCCTAAATTGTAGAGTTCTCAAGACCTATTGTTTTTGATGAAGATCGGTTGAGGGAAAGGGGTAGTTTACCTGCAACGTTTTTTTAACAAGGGTATTTTCTATGGCAAACGATAACAGCCGAAAATTCAAACAGAATCAAATAATGTTTTGCATACAGCCCTGATTTGTAGAGTACTCAAGACCTATTGTTTTTGGTGAAGATCGGTTAAGGGAAAGGGGTAGTTTACCTGTAACGTTTTATGTTTTAACAAGGGTATTTCCTATGGCAAACGATAACAGCCGCAAATTCAAACAGAATCAAAAGATTATTTGCATACAGCCCTAAATTGTAGAGTTCTCAAGACCTATTGTTTTTGGTGAAGATCGGTTGAGGGAAAGGGGTAGTTTACCTGCAACGTTTTTTTAACAAGGGTATTTTCTATGGCAAACGATAACAGC
Source organism: Magicicada septendecula (assembly GCA_034769895.1). Classification (NCBI taxonomy): domain Eukaryota; kingdom Metazoa; phylum Arthropoda; class Insecta; order Hemiptera; family Cicadidae; genus Magicicada; species Magicicada septendecula. The sequence continues at coordinate 265,663,743 of CM068372.1, forward strand.
CGCAAATTCAAACAGAATCAAATAATGTTTTGCATACAGCCCTGATTTGTAGAGTACTCAAGACCTATTGTTTTTGGTGAAGATCGGTTAAGGGGAAGGGGTAGTTTACCTGCAACGTTTTTTTATCAAGCGTATTTTCTATGGCAAACGATAACAGCCGCAAATTCAAACAGAATCAAATAATTTTTTGCATACGTCCCTGAATTGTAGAGGTCTCAATGACTTTCGATTTTTTGGTGAAGATCGGTTAAGGGGAAGGGGTAGTTTACCTGCAACCTTTTACGTTTTAACAAGAGTAAAGTACTTGAAAATTTATTTAAACGTTTTGAAACAATGGTAATTGTTAAAAATAAAATAATTTTGTTGCCAGGCAATAAAATTATAATTTTTTCATTTTAATGTAATATAATATTTTTCATTTAATACAGCAATAAAAAGGCAGGTAAGACACAGCCTGGCTGTTTGGGTGAAAATGATTTTAAATATAAATCTTAGAATATGGAAGTCATGTATGGTTCTCCATACCGATATTTACTTCCATATTCCTTAAGGAATGGAAGTATGGTGATGGCAAAAAAAATCGTGTTCGAGATTATTGCAGATTCTGATTCTACTACACTCAAAACATGAAAAAAAGTCGTTTACCGAAAAGTGTGTGTGTGTGTGTGTGTGTGTGTGTGTGTGTGTGTGTGTGTCTGTCTGTCTGTCTGTCTGTCTGTGTGTCTGTAGATTTTTTTCTATGGCAAACGATAACAGCCGCAAATTCAAACAGAATCAAATAATTTTTAGCATACAGCCCTGATTTGTAGAGTACTCGCGACCTATTGTTCTTGGTGAAGATCGGTTGAGGGAAAGGGGTAGTTTACCTGCAACGGTTTTTTTTTATCAAGGGCAATTTTGTTTGTTTGGCAAACGATAACAGCCGCAAATTCAAACAGAATCAAATAATGTTTTGCATACTGCCCTAAATTGTAGAGTTCTCAAGACCTTTTGTTTTTGGTGAAGATCGGTTAAGGGAAAGGGGTAGTTTACCTACAACGTTTTTTTAACAAGGGTATTTTCTATGGCAAACGATAACAGCCGCAAATTCAAACAGAATCAAATAATTTTCTGCATACAGCCCTGATTTGTAGAGTACTCAAGACCAGGGCCGTAACAAGGCACTCCTGCGCCCTTGGCAATTTTGACAAAGCTGCGCCCCCAACAGTGGTGCCGATCCCCCCCAAGCCCTATGTCGCTTCCCCTCCAACTCCAGGCTCGACCCCCTTAAGCAAGCTTTGACGCAAATTGCGACCAGGAAATACGTTCTCACATTGTATTCGGTATTTTTGTAATAGTAAATTTCATACAACAGTAAAAAAAATTCATAACTTTAGTCGGTGCTTTAGTTCTATAATTTATCTCGATTTTTTTTACACAGGACTTCAGGACTTGCACTTACAACATTCTGTTGTTGTAACTGCAGGTACCATTTTTTTGGCTCTGGGGGCTGGTAAATAACAAATTGAAACTCTTCAGTAAACAAATATATTGCTTTTACAAATTGTTACATACAGTATACAGCAGAAAAGCCATGGAACTAAAAGTTTACCTTTCTTGCTTTCAGTAAGGCAAACTCACTAATTATTTCACTAAAATCAAGTTTTGAAGCTATCTCATATTCTATGGACAGGATAGCTAAGTTTGTCAATCTGTTTTCACACATACTTGACCGTAAGTAGTTTTTGATTATCTTCAGCTTGCTGAAAGTACGCTCGCAAGACGCCACACTGACGGGCATTGTCAAAAATATCCTCAATGCTATTTCGATGTTTGGATAAGCATCTCTTAATCCATAGTTTGAAATAACTTTCAGAATATCCAAATGGGAAGCCTTGTAAATGTTCTTCACCAGCTCTTTTGCATGAAACTTGAAAGCAGCTACTTCGTTAACTAGCTCAACTCTATCAATGTCTCTGCTATATATCGCACCAAGATCAGCTGCACACTTTTCAAGAAAAGAAACAGAGCATTCACTTAAGGACTTTCCTGACAAAAAACTGAAGTCTGATGAAACTGTGTGGTAAATGTGTGCCCTTTTTTCCATTTCACTTACAATTCTATCAAATACAGTGTAACATTCTATCTCAAATGATTTATCAGAACTCAACAAGTGTGCTTCATCTTCAGCCGTCTCCCCAGCCATCCTCTTGACTTTCCTTAGCCTCTTAACAGCAAAACTGCTTTGGATGGCCATGGAATCACAAATAGCTTTGGCTTTTTCTGTGTATTTTTTAATTCCTTCTTTACGTAGGTCTTCAACTTTTTTTGCCAAACCTGAGAGCAAACTTGATGCTACGTCAAGAGTTGTGCCCTTTCCTTGCAGTGACTTGTTGGTGCAGTCCAAACTTATCAAAACATCAGACCACATCTCTAAAAGGCACACAAATTCGTAATCAATTTGTCTAAGAAGTTTCATAGCACCAGACAGTGTGTCAGTGTTCCAGTCGTTGTCTTTATCAGCCATGTTTTGTAAAACTTTGTGTACAGATGATAAGTTCTTCTTAAGAGCTGTCACAGCTTGACGCCTGGAAGACCATCTTGTATCACGATGTCTCTTAAGGGTAGTTTTGAGACAACCAATCAAAGCCTCCCACCTTAAGGTAGAGCTACTAAAGAAGTTGAAAAACTCCAACACATTTCCAAAAAAACTTGTCATCATAATTGACACTTCCGCGGCGTGCACGCCAACGAGGTTAAGACTGTGTGCTGCACAAGGCACAAATTTAGCAAGGTCGTTTAGTTGGGATATGTGCGCTTGAACGCCTTCATATTTTCCTGCCATGTTTGAGCCGTTGTCAAAGCCTTGACTACGACAGTTCTGAATATCCAAGCCGTCATTGTTTAGCTTTTGCAATATTTCTTGTGAAAACCCTCTTCCTTTTTTCTGGTGACTTATGATGAAGTCCACAAAACTTTCTTCAACTGAGCATTTCCCATCCTTAATGTTAACATACCTTATTATTTCACTCATTTGTTCTAAATGTGCTGTGTCCGGGGTGCATTCAAACATAATAGAGAAATACTTTTTACATTCTTCAGTATTTCAGATCGAACCTTATTTCCCAAAATGTCTATGACCTCATTTTGAATTAGAGGTGAAAAATAGCTTGTGACATGTTTTCCACTTTTAACATTTTCTATGTGCTTAGATAGTTGAGGATTGTAGGGACTAATAAGTTCTAATGTACTCAGAAATACACCACAGTTGCTGTCACTGATCGAATCGGAACCTCCTCTTAAAGGTAAGTTATTTCTTGCACAATGGAGAATTACATCCACAATACATTTGAGAACATTGCACCACTTTTCTGCTTCAGCTTGTATCAATGTTTGATGTTCTGCATCAACAAGATCTACTAGTTTTCAGTCCAATTTCTAATTCTTTCCAATCGACATAAGAATGTCGGTGAGGTATCGACCTTTCGTGATTGACAATAAATGGGTTCAAGTGTCTCCAATCATTGAATCCCTCATCAATATTAGAGAAAGCAGATTTGTCCTTTTTGTCATCTTTTGAAAAGAGAAGGCAAGGGAAACAAAACAGTGCGTCCTTAGACTGGCTGTACAACAACCATTGCCTTTTTACTTTTTCCCCGTTTGGTAGAATTTTATAAACCCATTTCTGAGAAAAGTGTCTTCCATCATCTGCACAGGGGAATTTGTAGCTATCTAAGTCAATTGTTTGTGGGCCTCGTTCAACAAGTTTACAACGAACTGTGTCTGATCGAAAATTTGCTGGCCATTTTTTGGGATCCTCGTAGATAATTTCTATTCCCACATCAGTAGTATTTAATGCATCATTTTCATTATAATTAGATGTGCAAGATGTGCTGGGTTTTTCAAGATCAGTAGATTGCCTGCCCATTGTGGAATGACTTAGCTCAGGATCACTTCCTTCTTCAAAATCAATGACGTTTGTGACGAACTCCATTGGAGTGATCTGGCTGTGGTTGTCTTCTGAAACAGTCTCAGTCTTGCTATCTTCTTTTTCATTTTCTCCTTCCTTTTCTTCTTGATCGTCTTCTTTTTCTTCTTCTTCTTCTTCTTCTTCTTCTTCTTCTTCTTCTTCTTCTTCTTCTTCTTCTTCTTCTTCTTCTTCTTCTTCTTCTTGAAGTGCATTACTATTACTGGCACTATCACTTTCACCTACTTCTTTCTCTTCATTTCGCAGCCAATTTCCAAGCGCCGATGCTAATTTTTCGTCGTCGTCTTCTTTTCGTTTTTTGATTTTTTTAAATTCACTTCCAGAAGGTTTTTTTGGTCCCATTTCTGAAACAAACCATTCCCATTTAATTTACATTGTATTACAGTTGTAAATGGCTGCCATTTAAAAACTACATGACCGATCTCAAACATTAACGAACTCCGCCTAGATATTGTGCCCACTGCCCAAGGACATGTGTGCCAAGTTTGGTCATAATCGGTAAATTTGTTTGGGCGCTGCCGCTGTCATTGTCATTGTTACAGACACACAGACGGCCAAAAAGTTTTTTTGAATCCTGAGTAATAGGATTACACGGAAAACGCGAAGCACTGTAAATACAAGTGAGCCTCTCGCGGTAAGAAAAAAGAAACGATGTCTGCGACGTTTTAACGCTATCACCGAATTTTTCGGTGAACGCAACTGTCGGCACTGAACATAAACAGGAAATATTACGAAATTCGTGTTTATGTTCAGTGCCGACAGTTGCGTTCACCGAAAAATTCGGCGATAGCGTTAAAACGTAGCAGACATCGTTTCTTTTTTCTTACCGCGAGAGGCTCACTTGTATTTACCGTGCTCCGGGTTTTCCGTGTACGCGATCGCTCATCCAATTATAAAAATAAAATTGATACCATATTCATGAAACTTGTGATTGAAATATTTACGTAAACTAATTTTGAAATCGGGACTATTTTAGTCAGCAGACTTGCGCAACAAAATCAGCTGACACTTGCTGAAAATTGGACATTTACAACCACGACCATTTCCGCTAAAAATGAACCAATAGGAATATAAGTTATACCAATGGAACGGGCCCGTTCTTCTTCTTTCTTCCGGTATTTTTTTTATTTTCTGTAGGTCTAGAAAATTAAACGGCGAACACAGTGATATTAGTTAGGCCTATTTGGCTTTGTCAGTCTGGCAGTAAAGACAGAACGAATGTTGGGAAATTATTTCTGACAGCTGGAGTCAAGTTTCGCACGGTAACCTCCATTGATTGTTTGATTCACTGACGTTTTCGTGATGTTGAAGAGTAAATAGTATAATTAATGTATTGTTTTGCAATAATACCGTGTTATAATAATAATAATAATAATAATAATAATAATATGTAGTGTTTTCAAAAACTGTACAAAAAGGGAAAAAATAGGCCACCACGGGGAATAACATGCGCCAATTCTAGGGTTAATGTAGACTAAGCTATGGTACATTTTATTGAAATCATTCTTACCCGTACAACAGAAGCAACGCCAACATCAACAAGTAACAACACAAACACTATAAGTGTCGTCTAATCGCTGAGTGTGAAAATCACTTAGTTCACAAATTACAACAGAAAATAATACCAGCGGCTGTAATTACACTGAGTCTCAACAAAACCAACAGAACAAACTAGAATAGAGCAATAGATTGACGTGGCCGTGGCAGGCGTGGGGGCAGGGGTATGAGTATGAGTAATATTCAAGTTATGACAAGCTTGCTAAAACCAACGAATATAGACGTTACTAGAAGCACACTTCTGGGTTATTAAAAGCGTAGTTGAAACAATGCTACTACTTTTTGTATAAAAGAGTGGTAGATGAAAAACATGTTTGTAATAGGCCTAATAAGACGCATGTTCTTGTATATTTTAAAATTCTTTTGCGCACTGCATAATAAATGAATGCATCAAAAGTGCATTTTTTGAGTAGGCTGCATTCATTTGATTCATTCCTTCGTACCCAGTGTGTCAAACAATTGTGAACAAATTTTGGAGGTTGTGTCTAGTCTAACCCCTACAAACATTTTTTCATCTACCACTTTTTATCTGATAAGTTGTAGCTTTTTCCAATTATATATTAACGAAAATGTTTGAAATTTACTAAATTTCGCGGTATAATACAAAAAATTACTTGGAAACGCCAGCGCCATCTAGTTGCCGGGGTGTTGAACTACGGTTTATCACCCCAGAAAGCTGACCCCACTCGCTCCATAAGAAGTGTTCTTCTAGTTACGTCTATATTCGTTGCTAAAACCAAGAAGGCCCAGGTGCAGTGCAGTGACCCAGTGACTGACACATCAAGGGATGGGCGGAGGGGAAGGGATTTTCGCTTTGCGCCTGGCCCGACTCCGCGCCCATCAGTAGGGCAAGGTCCAGTGCAGTTACTAAATTTACGTAGCTGCTTTTTGTTTATTGTATAATAGACACAAATATAGACAGTTCACGTACAGTAACTTTTAACAATCTGAAACTGAAAGATTTTTTCCAATAACGCGGAGTTTTTATTTGCTTGACAAATTGTACCAATCTAACTCTAAAAAAAGATATTTTTCATGGTCAATTTTGCGCCCTCTTTGTACCTGCGCCCTTGGCGGGGGCACATCTCGCCAACGCCTAGTTACGGCCCTGCTCAAGACCTATTGTTTTTGGTGAAGATCGGTTGAGGGGAAGGGGTAGTTTACCTGCAACGGTTTTTTTTATCAAGGGAAATTTTTTTTTTTGGCAAACGATAACAGCCGCAAATTCAAACAGAATCAAATAATGTTTCGCATACAGCTCTGAGTTGTAGAGTTCTCAAGACCTATTGTTTTTGGTGAAGATCGGTTAAAGGAAAGGGGTAGTTTACCTACAACGTTTTTTTAACAAGGGTATTTTCTATGGCAAACGATAACAGCCGCAAATTCAAACAGATTCAATAATTTCTGCATACAGCCCTGATTTGTAGAGTACTCAAGACCTATTGTTTTTGGTGAAGATCGGTTGAGGGCAAGGGGTAGTTTACCTGCAACATTTTTTATCAAGCGTATTTTTTTCTATGGCAAACGATAACTGCCGCAAATTCAAACAGAATCAAATAATTTTTTGCATGCAGCCCTGATTTGCAGAGTACTCGCGACCTATTGTTTTTGGTGAAGATCGGTTGAGGGCAAGGGGTAGTTTACCTGCAACGGTTTTTTTTTATCAAGGGAATTTTTTCTTTTTTTGGCAAACGATAACAGCCGCAAATTCAAACAGAATCAAAAGATTATTTGCATACAGCCCTAAATTGTAGAGTTCTCAAGACTTATTGTTTTTGGTGAAGATCGGTTGAGGGAAAGGGGTAGTTTACCTGCAACGTTTTATTAACAAGGGTATTTTCTATGGCAAACGATAACAGCCGCAAATTCAAACAGAATCAAATAATGTTTTGCATACAGCCCTGATTTGTAGAGTACTCAAGACCTTTTGTTTTTGGTGAAGATCGGTTAAGAGGAAAGGGTAGTTTACCTGCAACGTTTTTTTATCAAGCGTATTTTCTATGGCAAACGATAACTGCCGCAAATTCAAACAGAATCAAATAATTTTTTGCATGCAGCCCTGATTTGCAGAGTACTCGCGACCTATTGTTTTTGGTGAAGATCGGTTGAGGGAAAGGGGTAGTTTACCTGCAACGGTTTTTTTTAGCAAGGGTAATTTTGTTTGTTTGGCAAACGATAACAGCCGCAAATTCAAACAGAATCAAATAATGTTTGAATACAGCCCTGAATTGTAGAGTTCTCAAGATCTGTTGATTTTGGTGAAGATCGGTTAAGGGAAAGGGGTAGTTTACCTGTAACGTTTTATGTTTTAACAAGGGTATTTCCTATGGCAAACGATAACAGCCGCAAATTCAAACAGAATCAAAAGATTATTTGCATACAGCCCTAAATTGTAGAGTTCTCAAGACCTATTGTTTTTGGTGAAGTTCGGTTGAGGGAAAGGGGTAGTTTACCTGCAACGTTTTTTTAACAAGGGTATTTTCTATGGCAAACGATAACAGCCGCAAAGTCAAACAGAATCAAATAATGTTTTGCATACAGCCCTGATTTGTAGAGTACTCAAGACCTATTGTTTTTGGTGAAGATCGGTTAAGGGAAAGGGGTAGTTTACCTGTAACGTTTTATGTTTTAACAAGGGTATTTCCTATGGCAAACGATAACAGCCGCAAATTCAAACAGAATCAAAAGATTATTTGCATACAGCCCTAAATTGTAGAGTTCTCAAGACCTATTGTTTTTGGTGAAGATCGGTTGAGGGGAAGGGGTAGTTTACCTGCAACGGTTTTTTTTATCAAGGGAAATTTTTTTTTTTGGCAAACGATAACAGCCGCAAATTCAAACAGAATCAAATAATGTTTCGCATACAGCTCTGAGTTGTAGAGTTCTCAAGACCTATTGTTTTTGGTGAAGATCGGTTAAAGGAAAGGGGTAGTTTACCTACAACGTTTTTTTAACAAGGGTATTTTCTATGGCAAACGATAACAGCCGCAAATTCAAACAGATTCAATAATTTCTGCATACAGCCCTGATTTGTAGAGTACTCAAGACCTATTGTTTTTGGTGAAGATCGGTTGAGGGCAAGGGGTAGTTTACCTGCAACATTTTTTATCAAGCGTATTTTTTTCTATGGCAAACGATAACTGCCGCAAATTCAAACAGAATCAAATAATTTTTTGCATGCAGCCCTGATTTGCAGAGTACTCGCGACCTATTGTTTTTGGTGAAGATCGGTTGAGGGCAAGGGGTAGTTTACCTGCAACGGTTTTTTTTTATCAAGGGAATTTTTTCTTTTTTTGGCAAACGATAACAGCCGCAAATTCAAACAGAATCAAAAGATTATTTGCATACAGCCCTAAATTGTAGAGTTCTCAAGACTTATTGTTTTTGGTGAAGATCGGTTGAGGGAAAGGGGTAGTTTACCTGCAACGTTTTATTAACAAGGGTATTTTCTATGGCAAACGATAACAGCCGCAAATTCAAACAGAATCAAATAATGTTTTGCATACAGCCCTGATTTGTAGAGTACTCAAGACCTTTTGTTTTTGGTGAAGATCGGTTAAGAGGAAAGGGTAGTTTACCTGCAACGTTTTTTTATCAAGCGTATTTTCTATGGCAAACGATAACTGCCGCAAATTCAAACAGAATCAAATAATTTTTTGCATGCAGCCCTGATTTGCAGAGTACTCGCGACCTATTGTTTTTGGTGAAGATCGGTTGAGGGAAAGGGGTAGTTTACCTGCAACGGTTTTTTTTAGCAAGGGTAATTTTGTTTGTTTGGCAAACGATAACAGCCGCAAATTCAAACAGAATCAAATAATGTTTGAATACAGCCCTGAATTGTAGAGTTCTCAAGATCTGTTGATTTTGGTGAAGATCGGTTAAGGGAAAGGGGTAGTTTACCTGTAACGTTTTATGTTTTAACAAGGGTATTTCCTATGGCAAACGATAACAGCCGCAAATTCAAACAGAATCAAAAGATTATTTGCATACAGCCCTAAATTGTAGAGTTCTCAAGACCTATTGTTTTTGGTGAAGTTCGGTTGAGGGAAAGGGGTAGTTTACCTGCAACGTTTTTTTAACAAGGGTATTTTCTATGGCAAACGATAACAGCCGCAAAGTCAAACAGAATCAAATAATGTTTTGCATACAGCCCTGATTTGTAGAGTACTCAAGACCTATTGTTTTTGGTGAAGATCGGTTAAGGGAAAGGGGTAGTTTACCTGTAACGTTTTATGTTTTAACAAGGGTATTTCCTATGGAAAACGATAACAGCCGCAAATTCAAACAGAATCAAAAGATTATTTGCATACAGCCCTAAATTGCAGAGTTCTCAAGACCTATTGTTTTTGGTGAAGATCGGTTGAGGGAAAGGGGTAGTTTACCTGCAACGTTTTTTTAACAAGGGTATTTTCTATGGCAAACGATAACAGCCGCAAATTCAAACAGAATCAAATAATGTTTTGCATACAGCCCTGATTTGTAGAGTACTCAAGACCTATTGTTTTTGGTGAAGATCGGTTAAGGGGAAGGGGTAGTTTACCTGCAACGTTTTTTTATCAAGCGTATTTTCTATAGCAAACCATAACAGCCGCAAATTGAAACAGAATCAAATAATTTTTTGCATACGTCCCTGAATTGTAGAGGTCTCAATGACTTTCGATTTTGGTGAAGATCGGTTAAGGGGAAGGGGTAGTTTACCTGCAACCTATTACGTTTTAACAAGAGTAAAGTACTTGAAAATTTATTTAAACTTTTTGAAACAATGGTAATTGTTAAAAAGAAAATAATTTTATTGCCTGGCAATAAAATTATAATTTTTTCATTTTAATGTAATATAATATTTTTCATTTAATACAGCAATAAAAAGGCAGGTAAGACACAGCCTGGCTGTTTGGCTGAAAATGATTTTAAATATAAATCTTAGAATATGGAAGTCATGTATGGTTCTCCATACCGATATTTTACTTCCATATTCCTTGAGGAATGGAAGTATGGTGATGGCAAAAAAAATCGTGTTCGAGATTATTGCAGATTCTGATTCTACTACACTCAAAACATGAAAAAAAGTCGTTTTCCGGAAAGTGTCTGTCTGTGTGTTTGTCTGTCTGTAGATTTTTTTTTATGGCAAATGATAACAGCCGCAAATTCAAACAGAATCAAATAATTTTTTGCATACAGCCCTGATTTGTAGAGTACTCGCGACCTATTGTTTTTGGTGAAGATCGGTTAAGGGAAAGGGGTAGTTTACCTGCAACGGTTTTTTTTTTATCAAGGGTAACTTTGTTTGTTTGGCAAACGATAACAGCCGCAAATTCAAACAGAATCAAATAATGTTTTGCATACTGCCCTGAATTGTAGAGTTCTCAAGACCTTTTGGTTTTGGTGAAGATCGGTTAAGGAAAAGGGGTAGTTTACCTGCAACGTTTTATGTTTTAAAAGGGTATTTTCTATGGCAAACGATAAGAGCCGCAAATTCAAACAGAATCAAATAAGTTTTTGCATACAGCCCTGATTTCTTGAGTACTAAAGACCTTTTGTTTTTGGTGAAGATCGTTTGAGGGAAAGGGGTAGTTTACCTGCCACGTTTTTGTTTTATCAAGGGTATTTTGTATGGCAAACGATAACAGCCGCAAATTCAAACAAAATCATATAATATTTTACATACAACCCTGAATTGTAGAGTTCTCAAGACCTGTCGTCTTTGGTGAAGATCGGTTAAGGGAAAGGGGTAGTTTACCTGCAACGGTTTTTTATCAAGGGTAATTTTTACTTCCATATTCCTTAAGGAATGGAAGTATGGTGATGGCAAAAAAAATCGTGTTCGAGATTATTGCAGATTCTGATTCTACTACACTCAAAACATGAAAAAAAGTCGTTTTCCGAAAAGTGTCTGTGTGTCTGTCTGTCTGTCTGTCTGTCTGTCTGTCTGTCTGTCTGTCTGTCTGTAGATTTTTTTCTATGGCAAACGATAACTGCCGCAAATTCAAACAGAATCAAATAATTTTTTGCATGCTGCCCTGATTTGCAGAGTACTCGCGACCTATTGTTTTTGGTGAAGATCGGTTGAGGGAAAGGGGTAGTTTACCTGCAACGGTTTTTTTTTAGCAAGGGTAATTTTGTTTGTTTGGCAAACGATAACAGCCGCAAATTCAAACAGAATCAAATAATGTTTCGCATACAGCCCTGAATTGTAGAGTTCTCAAGATCTGTTGATTTTGGTGAAGATCGGTTAAGGGAAAGGGGTAGTTTACCTGTACCATTTTATGTTTTAACAAGGGTATTTCCTATGGCAAACGATAACAGACGCAAATTCAAACAGAATCAAAAGATTATTTGCATACACCCCAAAATTGTAGAGTTCTCAAGACCTATTGTTTTTGGTGAAGTTCGGTTGAGGGAAAGGGGTAGTTTACCAGCAACGTTTTTTTAACAAGGGTATTTTCTATGGCAAACGATAACAGCCGCAAATTCAAACAGAATCAAATAATGTTTTGCATACAGCCCTGAATTGTAGAGTTCTCAAGATCTGTTGATCTTGGTGAAGATCGGTTAAGGGAAAGGGGTAGTTTACCTGTAACGTTTTATGTTTTAACAAGGGCATTTCCTATGGCAAACGATAACAGCCGTAAATTCAAACAGAATCAAAAGATTATTTGCATACAGCCCTAAATTGTAGAGTTCTCAAGACATATTGTTTTTGGTGAAGATCGGTTAAGGGAAAGGGGTAGTTTACATACAACGTTTTTTTAACAAGGTTAAAAAACTTTTACTGCCGCAAATTCAAACAGAATCAAATAACTTTTTGCAAGCCCTGATTTGCAGAGTACTCACGACCTATTGTTTTTGGTGAAGATCGGTTGAGGGAAAGGGGTAGTTTACCTGCAACGGTTTTTTTTTATCAAGGGAAATTTTTTTTTTTGCCAAACGAGAACAGCCGCAAATTCAAACAGAATCAAATAATGTTTCGCATACAGCCCTGAATTGTAGAGTTCTCAAGACCTATTGTTTCTGGTGTAGATCGGTTAAGGGAAAGAGGTAGTTTACCTTCAAGGTTTTTTTAACAAGGGTATTTTCTATGGTAAACGATAACAGCCGCAAATTCAAACAGAATCAAATAATTTTCTGCATACTGCCCTGATTTTTAGAGTACTCAAGACCTATTGTTTTTGGTGAAGATCGGTTGAGGGGAAGGGGTAGTTTACCTGCAACGTTTTTTATCAAGCGTATTTTCTATGGCAAACGATAACTGCCGCAAATTCAAACAGAATCAAATAATTTTTTGCATACGTAAGTGAATTGTAGAGGACTCAAGGCCATTAGATTTTGGTGAAGATCGGTTAAGGGGAAGGGGTAGTTTACCTGCAACCTTTTACGTTTTAACAAGAGTAAAGTACTTGAAAATTCATTTAAACTTTTTCAAACAATGGTAATTGTTAAAAATAAAATAATTTTGTTGCCAGGCAATAAAATTATAATTTTTTCATTTTAATGTAAATTATGTATATATTAGAAAATATATCGTGCTTGTTTACTTCCATATTCCTTAAGGAATGGAAGTATGGTGATGGCAAAAAAAATCGTGTTCGAGATTATTGCAGATTCTGATTCTACTACACTCAAAACATGAAAAAAAGTCGTTTTCCGAAAAGTGTCTGTGTGTGTGTCTGTGTGTCTGTCTGTGTGTGTGTCTGTAGATTTTTTTCTATGGCAAACGATAACTGCCGCAAATTCAAACAGAATCAAATAATTTTTTGCATACAGCCCTGATTTTTAGAGTACTCGCGACCTATTGTTTTTGGTGATGATCGGTTGAGGGAAAGGGGTAGTTTACCTGCAACGGTTTTTTTTTATCAAGGGAAATTTTTTTTTTGACAAACGATAACAGCCGCAAATTCAAACAGAATCGAATAATGTTTCGCATACAGCCCTGAATTGTAGAGTTCTCAAGACCTATTGTTTCTGGTGAAGATCGGTTAAGGGAAAGGGGTAGTTTACCTGTAACGTTTTATGTTTTAACAAGGGTATTTCCTATGGCAAACGATAACAGCCGCAAATTCAAACAGAATCAAAAGATTATTTGCATACAGCCCTAAATTGTAGAGTTCTCAAGACCTATTGTTTTTGGTGAAGATCGGTTAAGGGAAAGGGGTAGTTTACCTACTACGTTTTTTTAACAAGGGTATTTTCTATGGCAAACGATAACAGCCGCAAATTCAAACAGAATCAAATAATTTTCTGCATACAGCCCTGATTTGTAGAGTACTTAAGACCTGTTGTTTTTGGTAAAGATCGGTTGAGAGGAAGGGGTAGTTTACCTGCAACATTTTTTATCAAGCGTATTTTCTATGGCAAACGATAACTGCCGCAAATTCAAACAGAATCAAATAATTTTTTGCACACGTCAGTGAATTGTAGAGGACTCAAGGCCTTTAGATTTTGGTGAAGATCAGTTAAGGGGAAGGGGTAGTTTACCTGCAACCTTTTACGTTTTAACAAGAGTAAAGTACTTGAAAATTCATTTAAACTTTTTCAAACAATGGTAATTGTTGAAAATAAAATAATTTTGTTGCCAGGCAATCTGAAAATTTCAGATTTTGTACCACAAAATCTGAAAAGATTATGCGATAGTTTATGAAATGGTTAATAATACGTCAGTGGAAGGTGTAATGAGAAATTAGCAGAAATGGAAACCTGGGGAATGTTAACTGTTCTGTAGATACAAGTTTGTCAGAATGTTTGGAAATGATCATCAACATTGAAGAAAAAGTAAGCATATTAAGAAACATATGTAAGTACTTATTATAAAAAAATAATGTTTGTTTTTTGATAAAGTCATTTTGATTATAAAATATAAATATTTACAACAAGAAAAGAATTTTCAGTTTTCAAAATTTAAATATATTTTTATAAAACAATGGGTTCTTCATTGAGGTGGGGACCATGTCACTCACTCCATCTCAAGCCTCCTCTCCCATTTTGCAGAAAAAGGGGACCCTGTCAAGGCTGATACTTTGACGACAGTGACAGGGCTTTCCAGCAAATTCAGCAGAGTGACAGGTAGGCCCAACTCTGATTGGCTCCTCAGATTTCTCCAGCGTCAGATTTCTATGAAAATATTTTATTTCAAAAATGATTTTAAATATAAATCTTAGATATGTTTTATAAATCTCATGTTTTATGTTTTAACATGGGTAATTTTTTATATGACGAACCATAACTGCCGTAAATTCAAACAGAATCAAATAATTTTTACTTCCATATTCCTTAAGGAATGGAAGTATGGTGATGGCAAAAAAAATCGTGTTCGAGATTATTGCAGATTCTGATTCTACTACACTCAAAACATGAAAAAAAGTCGTTTTCCGAAAAGTGTCTGTGTGTCTGTCTGTCTGTCTGTCTGTGTGTCTGTCTGTCTGTAGATTTTTTTTCTATGGCAAACGATAACTGCCGCAAATTCAAACAGAATCAAATAATTTTTTGCATACAGCCCGGTTTTGCAGAGTTCTCGCGACCTATTGTTTTTGGTGAAGATCGGTTGAGGGAAAGGGGTAGTTTACCTGCAACGGTTTTTTTTTAGCAAGGGAAATTTTGTTTGTTTGGCAAACGATAACAGCCGCAAATTCAAACAGAATCAAATAATGTTTCGCATACAGCCCTGAATTGTAGAGTTCTCAAGACCTATTGTTTTTGGTGAAGATCGGTTAAGGGAAAGGGGTAGTTTACCTGTAACGTTTTATGTTTTAACAAGGGTATTTCCTATGGCAAACGATAACAGCCGCAAATTCAAACAGAATCAAAAGATTATTTGCATACAGCCCTAAATTGTAGAGTTCTCAAGTCCTATTGTTTTTGGTGAAGATCGGTTGAGGGGAAGGGGTAGTTTACCTGCAACGGTTTTTTTTATCAAGGGAAATTTTTTTTTTTGGCAAACGATAACAGCCGCAAATTCAAACAGAATCAAATAATGTTTCGCATACAGCTCTGAGTTGTAGAGTTCTCAAGACCTATTGTTTTTGGTGAAGATCGGTTAAAGGAAAGGGGTAGTTTACCTACAACGTTTTTTTAACAAGGGTATTTTCTATGGCAAACGATAACAGCCGCAAATTCAAACAGATTCAATAATTTCTGCATACAGCCCTGATTTGTAGAGTACTCAAGACCTATTGTTTTTGGTGAAGATCGGTTGAGGGCAAGGGGTAGTTTACCTGCAACATTTTTTATCAAGCGTATTTTTTTCTATGGCAAACGATAACTGCCGCAAATTCAAACAGAATCAAATAATTTTTTGCATGCAGCCCTGATTTGCAGAGTACTCGCGACCTATTGTTTTTGGTGAAGATCGGTTGAGGGCAAGGGGTAGTTTACCTGCAACGGTTTTTTTTTATCAAGGGAATTTTTTCTTTTTTTGGCAAACGATAACAGCCGCAAATTCAAACAGAATCAAAAGATTATTTGCATACAGCCCTAAATTGTAGAGTTCTCAAGACTTATTGTTTTTGGTGAAGATCGGTTGAGGGAAAGGGGTAGTTTACCTGCAACGTTTTATTAACAAGGGTATTTTCTATGGCAAACGATAACAGCCGCAAATTCAAACAGAATCAAATAATGTTTTGCATACAGCCCTGATTTGTAGAGTACTCAAGACCTTTTGTTTTTGGTGAAGATCGGTTAAGAGGAAAGGGTAGTTTACCTGCAACGTTTTTTTATCAAGCGTATTTTCTATGGCAAACGATAACTGCCGCAAATTCAAACAGAATCAAATAATTTTTTGCATGCAGCCCTGATTTGCAGAGTACTCGCGACCTATTGTTTTTGGTGAAGATCGGTTGAGGGAAAGGGGTAGTTTACCTGCAACGGTTTTTTTTAGCAAGGGTAATTTTGTTTGTTTGGCAAACGATAACAGCCGCAAATTCAAACAGAATCAAATAATGTTTGAATACAGCCCTGAATTGTAGAGTTCTCAAGATCTGTTGATTTTGGTGAAGATCGGTTAAGGGAAAGGGGTAGTTTACCTGTAACGTTTTATGTTTTAACAAGGGTATTTCCTATGGCAAACGATAACAGCCGCAAATTCAAACAGAATCAAAAGATTATTTGCATACAGCCCTAAATTGTAGAGTTCTCAAGACCTATTGTTTTTGGTGAAGTTCGGTTGAGGGAAAGGGGTAGTTTACCTGCAACGTTTTTTTAACAAGGGTATTTTCTATGGCAAACGATAACAGCCGCAAAGTCAAACAGAATCAAATAATGTTTTGCATACAGCCCTGATTTGTAGAGTACTCAAGACCTATTGTTTTTGGTGAAGATCGGTTAAGGGAAAGGGGTAGTTTACCTGTAACGTTTTATGTTTTAACAAGGGTATTTCCTATGGAAAACGATAACAGCCGCAAATTCAAACAGAATCAAAAGATTATTTGCATACAGCCCTAAATTGCAGAGTTCTCAAGACCTATTGTTTTTGGTGAAGATCGGTTGAGGGAAAGGGGTAGTTTACCTGCAACGTTTTTTTAACAAGGGTATTTTCTATGGCAAACGATAACAGCCGCAAATTCAAACAGAATCAAATAATGTTTTGCATACAGCCCTGATTTGTAGAGTACTCAAGACCTATTGTTTTTGGTGAAGATCGGTTAAGGGGAAGGGGTAGTTTACCTGCAACGTTTTTTTATCAAGCGTATTTTCTATAGCAAACCATAACAGCCGCAAATTGAAACAGAATCAAATAATTTTTTGCATACGTCCCTGAATTGTAGAGGTCTCAATGACTTTCGATTTTGGTGAAGATCGGTTAAGGGGAAGGGGTAGTTTACCTGCAACCTATTACGTTTTAACAAGAGTAAAGTACTTGAAAATTTATTTAAACTTTTTGAAACAATGGTAATTGTTAAAAAGAAAATAATTTTATTGCCTGGCAATAAAATTATAATTTTTTCATTTTAATGTAATATAATATTTTTCATTTAATACAGCAATAAAAAGGCAGGTAAGACACAGCCTGGCTGTTTGGCTGAAAATGATTTTAAATATAAATCTTAGAATATGGAAGTCATGTATGGTTCTCCATACCGATATTTTACTTCCATATTCCTTGAGGAATGGAAGTATGGTGATGGCAAAAAAAATCGTGTTCGAGATTATTGCAGATTCTGATTCTACTACACTCAAAACATGAAAAAAAGTCGTTTTCCGGAAAGTGTCTGTCTGTGTGTTTGTCTGTCTGTAGATTTTTTTTTATGGCAAATGATAACAGCCGCAAATTCAAACAGAATCAAATAATTTTTTGCATACAGCCCTGATTTGTAGAGTACTCGCGACCTATTGTTTTTGGTGAAGATCGGTTAAGGGAAAGGGGTAGTTTACCTGCAACGGTTTTTTTTTTATCAAGGGTAACTTTGTTTGTTTGGCAAACGATAACAGCCGCAAATTCAAACAGAATCAAATAATGTTTTGCATACTGCCCTGAATTGTAGAGTTCTCAAGACCTTTTGGTTTTGGTGAAGATCGGTTAAGGAAAAGGGGTAGTTTACCTGCAACGTTTTATGTTTTAAAAGGGTATTTTCTATGGCAAACGATAAGAGCCGCAAATTCAAACAGAATCAAATAAGTTTTTGCATACAGCCCTGATTTCTTGAGTACTAAAGACCTTTTGTTTTTGGTGAAGATCGTTTGAGGGAAAGGGGTAGTTTACCTGCCACGTTTTTGTTTTATCGAGGGTATTTTGTATGGCAAACGATAACAGCCGCAAATTCAAACAAAATCATATAATATTTTACATACAACCCTGAATTGTAGAGTTCTCAAGACCTGTCGTCTTTGGTGAAGATCGGTTAAGGGAAAGGGGTAGTTTACCTGCAACGGTTTTTTATCAAGGGTAATTTTTACTTCCATATTCCTTAAGGAATGGAAGTATGGTGATGGCAAAAAAAATCGTGTTCGAGATTATTGCAGATTCTGATTCTACTACACTCAAAACATGAAAAAAAGTCGTTTTCCGAAAAGTGTCTGTGTGTCTGTCTGTCTGTCTGTCTGTCTGTCTGTCTGTCTGTCTGTCTGTCTGTCTGTCTGTAGATTTTTTTCTATGGCAAACGATAACTGCCGCAAATTCAAACAGAATCAAATAATTTTTTGCATGCTGCCCTGATTTGCAGAGTACTCGCGACCTATTGTTTTTGGTGAAGATCGGTTGAGGGAAAGGGGTAGTTTACCTGCAACGGTTTTTTTTTAGCAAGGGTAATTTTGTTTGTTTGGCAAACGATAACAGCCGCAAATTCAAACAGAATCAAATAATGTTTCGCATACAGCCCTGAATTGTAGAGTTCTCAAGATCTGTTGATTTTGGTGAAGATCGGTTAAGGGAAAGGGGTAGTTTACCTGTACCATTTTATGTTTTAACAAGGGTATTTCCTATGGCAAACGATAACAGACGCAAATTCAAACAGAATCAAAAGATTATTTGCATACACCCCAAAATTGTAGAGTTCTCAAGACCTATTGTTTTTGGTGAAGTTCGGTTGAGGGAAAGGGGTAGTTTACCAGCAACGTTTTTTTAACAAGGGTATTTTCTATGGCAAACGATAACAGCCGCAAATTCAAACAGAATCAAATAATGTTTTGCATACAGCCCTGAATTGTAGAGTTCTCAAGATCTGTTGATCTTGGTGAAGATCGGTTAAGGGAAAGGGGTAGTTTACCTGTAACGTTTTATGTTTTAACAAGGGCATTTCCTATGGCAAACGATAACAGCCGTAAATTCAAACAGAATCAAAAGATTATTTGCATACAGCCCTAAATTGTAGAGTTCTCAAGACATATTGTTTTTGGTGAAGATCGGTTAAGGGAAAGGGGTAGTTTACATACAACGTTTTTTTAACAAGGTTAAAAAACTTTTACTGCCGCAAATTCAAACAGAATCAAATAACTTTTTGCAAGCCCTGATTTGCAGAGTACTCACGACCTATTGTTTTTGGTGAAGATCGGTTGAGGGAAAGGGGTAGTTTACCTGCAACGGTTTTTTTTTATCAAGGGAAATTTTTTTTTTTGCCAAACGAGAACAGCCGCAAATTCAAACAGAATCAAATAATGTTTCGCATACAGCCCTGAATTGTAGAGTTCTCAAGACCTATTGTTTCTGGTGTAGATCGGTTAAGGGAAAGAGGTAGTTTACCTTCAAGGTTTTTTTAACAAGGGTATTTTCTATGGTAAACGATAACAGCCGCAAATTCAAACAGAATCAAATAATTTTCTGCATACTGCCCTGATTTTTAGAGTACTCAAGACCTATTGTTTTTGGTGAAGATCGGTTGAGGGGAAGGGGTAGTTTACCTGCAACGTTTTTTATCAAGCGTATTTTCTATGGCAAACGATAACTGCCGCAAATTCAAACAGAATCAAATAATTTTTTGCATACGTAAGTGAATTGTAGAGGACTCAAGGCCATTAGATTTTGGTGAAGATCGGTTAAGGGGAAGGGGTAGTTTACCTGCAACCTTTTACGTTTTAACAAGAGTAAAGTACTTGAAAATTCATTTAAACTTTTTCAAACAATGGTAATTGTTAAAAATAAAATAATTTTGTTGCCAGGCAATAAAATTATAATTTTTTCATTTTAATGTAAATTATGTATATATTAGAAAATATATCGTGCTTGTTTACTTCCATATTCCTTAAGGAATGGAAGTATGGTGATGGCAAAAAAAATCGTGTTCGAGATTATTGCAGATTCTGATTCTACTACACTCAAAACATGAAAAAAAGTCGTTTTCCGAAAAGTGTCTGTGTGTGTGTCTGTGTGTCTGTCTGTGTGTGTGTCTGTAGATTTTTTTCTATGGCAAACGATAACTGCCGCAAATTCAAACAGAATCAAATAATTTTTTGCATACAGCCCTGATTTTTAGAGTACTCGCGACCTATTGTTTTTGGTGATGATCGGTTGAGGGAAAGGGGTAGTTTACCTGCAACGGTTTTTTTTTATCAAGGGAAATTTTTTTTTTGACAAACGATAACAGCCGCAAATTCAAACAGAATCGAATAATGTTTCGCATACAGCCCTGAATTGTAGAGTTCTCAAGACCTATTGTTTCTGGTGAAGATCGGTTAAGGGAAAGGGGTAGTTTACCTGTAACGTTTTATGTTTTAACAAGGGTATTTCCTATGGCAAACGATAACAGCCGCAAATTCAAACAGAATCAAAAGATTATTTGCATACAGCCCTAAATTGTAGAGTTCTCAAGACCTATTGTTTTTGGTGAAGATCGGTTAAGGGAAAGGGGTAGTTTACCTACTACGTTTTTTTAACAAGGGTATTTTCTATGGCAAACGATAACAGCCGCAAATTCAAACAGAATCAAATAATTTTCTGCATACAGCCCTGATTTGTAGAGTACTTAAGACCTGTTGTTTTTGGTAAAGATCGGTTGAGAGGAAGGGGTAGTTTACCTGCAACATTTTTTATCAAGCGTATTTTCTATGGCAAACGATAACTGCCGCAAATTCAAACAGAATCAAATAATTTTTTGCACACGTCAGTGAATTGTAGAGGACTCAAGGCCTTTAGATTTTGGTGAAGATCAGTTAAGGGGAAGGGGTAGTTTACCTGCAACCTTTTACGTTTTAACAAGAGTAAAGTACTTGAAAATTCATTTAAACTTTTTCAAACAATGGTAATTGTTGAAAATAAAATAATTTTGTTGCCAGGCAATCTGAAAATTTCAGATTTTG
Source organism: Magicicada septendecula (assembly GCA_034769895.1). Lineage (NCBI taxonomy): Eukaryota > Metazoa > Arthropoda > Insecta > Hemiptera > Cicadidae > Magicicada > Magicicada septendecula. Next base: position 265,684,984 of record CM068372.1, read on the forward strand.
TACCACAAAATCTGAAAAGATTATGCGATAGTTTATGAAATGGTTAATAATACGTCAGTGGAAGGTGTAATGAGAAATTAGCAGAAATGGAAACCTGGGGAATGTTAACTGTTCTGTAGATACAAGTTTGTCAGAATGTTTGGAAATGATCATCAACATTGAAGAAAAAGTAAGCATATTAAGAAACATATGTAAGTACTTATTATAAAAAAATAATGTTTGTTTTTTGATAAAGTCATTTTGATTATAAAATATAAATATTTACAACAAGAAAAGAATTTTCAGTTTTCAAAATTTAAATATATTTTTATAAAACAATGGGTTCTTCATTGAGGTGGGGACCATGTCACTCACTCCATCTCAAGCCTCCTCTCCCATTTTGCAGAAAAAGGGGACCCTGTCAAGGCTGATACTTTGACGACAGTGACAGGGCTTTCCAGCAAATTCAGCAGAGTGACAGGTAGGCCCAACTCTGATTGGCTCCTCAGATTTCTCCAGCGTCAGATTTCTATGAAAATATTTTATTTCAAAAATGATTTTAAATATAAATCTTAGATATGTTTTATAAATCTCATGTTTTATGTTTTAACATGGGTAATTTTTTATATGACGAACCATAACTGCCGTAAATTCAAACAGAATCAAATAATTTTTACTTCCATATTCCTTAAGGAATGGAAGTATGGTGATGGCAAAAAAAATCGTGTTCGAGATTATTGCAGATTCTGATTCTACTACACTCAAAACATGAAAAAAAGTCGTTTTCCGAAAAGTGTCTGTGTGTCTGTCTGTCTGTCTGTCTGTGTGTCTGTCTGTCTGTAGATTTTTTTTCTATGGCAAACGATAACTGCCGCAAATTCAAACAGAATCAAATAATTTTTTGCATACAGCCCGGTTTTGCAGAGTTCTCGCGACCTATTGTTTTTGGTGAAGATCGGTTGAGGGAAAGGGGTAGTTTACCTGCAACGGTTTTTTTTTAGCAAGGGAAATTTTGTTTGTTTGGCAAACGATAACAGCCGCAAATTCAAACAGAATCAAATAATGTTTCGCATACAGCCCTGAATTGTAGAGTTCTCAAGACCTATTGTTTTTGGTGAAGATCGGTTAAGGGAAAGGGGTAGTTTACCTGTAACGTTTTATGTTTTAACAAGGGTATTTCCTATGGCAAACGATAACAGCCGCCAATTCAAACAGAATGAAAAGATTATTTGCATACAGCCCTAAATTGTAGAGTTCTCAATACCTTTTGTTTTTGGTGAAGATCGGTTAAGGGAAAGGGGTAGTTTACCTACAACGTTTTTCTAACAAGGGTATTTTCTATGGCAAACGATAACAGCCGCAAATTCAAACAGAATCAAATAATTTTTTGCATACAGCCCTGATTTGTAGAGTACTCGCGACCTATTGTTTTTGGTGAAGATCGGTTGAGGGGAAGGGGTAGTTTACCTGCAACGGTTTTTTTTATCAAGGGAAATTTTTTTTTTTTTTGGCAAACGATAACAGCCGCAAATTCAAACAGAATCAAATAATGATTCGCATACAGCCCTGAATTGTAGATTTCTCAAGACCTATTGTTTTTGGTGAAGATCGGTTGAGGGAAAGGGGTAGTTTACCTGCAACGTTTTTTTAACAAGGGTATTTTATATGGCAAACGATAACAGCCGCAAATTCAAACAGAATCAAATAATGTTTTGCATACAGTCCTGATTTGTAGAGTACTCAAGACCTATTGTTTTAGGTGAAGATCGGTTAAGGGGAAGGGGTAGTTTACCTGCAACCTTTTACGTTTTATTTTCTATGGCAAACGATAACAGCCGCAAATTCAAACAGAATCAAATAATGTTTTGCATACAGCCCTGATTTGTAGAGTACTCAAGACCTATTGTTTTTGGTGAAGATCGGTTAAGGGGAAGGGGTAGTTTACCTGCAACGTTTTTTTATCAAGCGTATTTTCTATGGCAAACGATAACAGCCGCAAATTCAAACAGAATCAAATAATTTTTTGCATACGTCCCTGAATTGTAGAGGTCTCAATGACTTTCGATTTTGGTGAAGATCGGTTAAGGTGAAGGGGTAGTTTACCTGCAACCTTTTACGTTTTAACAAGAGTAAAGTACTTGAAAATTTATTTAAACTTTTTGAAACAATGGTAATTGTTAAAAATAAAATAATTTTGTTGCCAGGCAATAAAATTATAATTTTTTCATTTTAATGTAATATAATATTTTTCATTTAATACAGCAATAAAAAGGCAGGTAAGACACAGCCTGGCTGTTTGGCTGAAAATGATTTTAAATATAAATCTTAGAATATGGAAGTCATGTATGGTTCTCCATACCGATATTTACTTCCATATTCCTTAAGGAATGGAAGTATGGTGATGGCAAAAAAAATCGTGTTCGAGATTATTGCAGATTCTGATTCTACTACACTCAAAACATGAAAAAAAGTCGTTTTCCGAAAAGTGTCTGTCTGTCTGTCTGTCTGTGTGTGTGTCTGTCTGTCTGTCTGTCTGTCTGTAGATTTTTTTTCTATGGCAAACGGTAACTGCCGCAAATTCAAACAGAATCAAATAATTTTTTGCATGCAGCCCGGATTTGCAGAGTACTCGCGACCTATTGTTTTTGGTGAAGATCGGTTGAGGGAAAGGGGTAGTTTACCTGCAACGGTTTTTTTTTAGCAAGGGTAATTTTGTTTGTTTGGCAAACGATAACAGCCGCAAATTCAAACAGAATCAAATAATGTTTCGCATACAGCCCTGAATTGTAGAGTTCTCAAGATCTGTTGATTTTGGTGAAGATCGGTTAAGGGAAAGGGGTAGTTTACCTGTAACGTTTTATGTTTTAACAAGGGTATTTCCTATGGCAAACGATAACAGCCGCAAATTCAAACAGAATCAAAAGATTATTTGCATACAGCCCTAAATTGTAGAGTTCTCAAGACCTATTGTTTTTGGTGAAGTTCGGTTGAGGGAAAGGGGTAGTTTACCTGCAACGTTTTTTTAACAAGGGTATTTTCTATGGCAAACGATAACAGCCGCAAATTCAAACAGAATCAAATAATGTTTTGCATACAGCCCTGATTTGTAGAGTACTCAAGACCTATTGTTTTTGGTGAAGATCGGTTAAGGGAAAGGGGTAGTTTACCTGTAACGTTTTATGTTTTAACAAGGGTATTTCCTATGGCAAACGATAACAGCCGCAAATTCAAACAGAATCAAAAGATTATTTGCATACAGCCCTAAATTGTAGAGTTCTAAAGACCTATTGTTTTTGGTGAAGATCGGTTGAGGGAAAGGGGTAGTTTACCTGCAACGTTTTTTTAACAAGGGTATTTTCTATGGCAAACGATAACAGCCGCAAATTCAAACAGAATCAAATAAAGTTTTGCATACAGTCCTGATTTGTAGAGTACTCAAGACCTATTGTTTTTGGTGAAGATCGGTTAAGGGGAAGGGGTAGTTTACCTGCAACGTTTTTTTATCAAGCGTATTTTCTATGGCAAACGATAACAGCCGCAAATTCAAACAGAATCAAATAATTTTTTGCATACGCCCCTCAATTGTAGAGGTCTCAAGGACTTTCGATTTTGGTGAAGATCGGTTAAGGGGAAGGGGTAGTTTACCTGCAACCTTTTACGTTTTAACAAGAGTAAAGTACTTGAAAATTTATTTAAACTTTTTCAAACAATGGTTGGTTTATTGCCAAACAATAAAATTAAAATTTTTTCATTTTAATGTAAATCATGTATAAGAGAAAATATATCGCGCTTGGCAGGCGATATTAAGATTTAAATATAAATCTTAGAATATGGAAGTCATGTATGGTTCTCCATACCGATATTACTTCCATATTCCTTAAGGAATGGAAGTATGGTGATGGCAAAAAAAATCGTGTTCGAGATTATTGCAGATTCTGATTCTACTACACTCAAAACATGAAAAAAAGTCGTTTTCCGAAAAGTGTCTGTGTGTGTGTGTGTGTCTGTCTGTCTGTCTGTCTTCTGTAGATTTTTTTTCTATGGCAAACGATAACTGCCGCAAATTCAAACAGAATCAAATAATGTTTCGCATACAGCCCTGAATTGTAGAGTTCTCAAGATCTGTTGATTTTGGTGAAGATCGGTTAAGGGAAAGGGGTAGTTTACCTGTAACGTTTTATGTTTTAACAAGGGTATTTCCTATGGCAAACGATAACAGCCGCAAATTCAAACAGAATCAAAAGATTATTTGCATACAGCCCTAAATTGTAGAGTTCTCAAGACCTATTGTTTTTGGTGAAGATCGGTTGAGGGAAAGGGGTAGTTTACCTGCAACGTTTTTTTAACAAGGGTATTTTCTATGGCAAACGATAACAGCCGCAAATTCAAACAGAATCAAATAATGTTTTGCATACAGCCCTGATTTGCAGAGTACTCGAGACCTATTGTTTTTGGTGAAGATCGGTTAAGGGAAAGGGGTAGTTTACCTGTAACGTTTTATGTTTTAACAAGGGTATTTCCTATGGCAAACGATAACAGCCGCAAATTCAAACAGAATCAAAAGATTATTTGCATACAGCCCTAAATTGTAGAGTTCTCAAGACCTATTGTTTTTGGTGAAGATCGGTTGAGGGAAAGGGGTAGTTTACCTGCAACGTTTTTTTAACAAGGGTATTTTCTATGGCAAACGATAACAGCCGCAAATTCAAACAGAATCAAATAATGTTTTGCATACAGCCCTGATTTGTAGAGTACTCAAGACCTATTGTTTTTGGTGAAGATCGGTTAAGGGGAAGGGGTAGTTTACCTGCAACGTTTTTTTATCAAGCGTATTTTTTATGGCAAACGATAACAGCCACAAATTCAAACAGAATCAAATAATTTTTTGCATACGTCCCTGAATTGTGGAGGTCTCATGACTTTCGATTTTGGTGAAGATCGGTTAAGGGGAAGGGCTAGTTTACCTGCAACCTTTTACGTTTTAACAAGAGTAAAGTACTTGAAAATTTATTTATTTTCTATGGCAAACGATAACTGCCGCAAATTCAAACAGAATCAAATAATTTTTTGCATACATCCCTGAATTGTAGAGGTCTCAAGGACTTTCGATTTTGGTGACGATCGGTTAAGGGGAAGGGGTAGTTTACCTGCAACCTTTTACGTTTTAACAAGAGTAAAGTACTTGAAAATTTATTTAAACTTTTTGAAACAATGGTAATTGTTGAAAATAAAATAATTTTGTTGCCAGGTAACAAAAATAAAGTCATTTTGATTATAAAATATAAATACTTACAAGAAAAGAATTTTCAGTTTTCAAAATTTAAATATATTTTTATAAAACAATGGGTTCTTCATTGAGGTGGGGACTTGACGACAGTGACAGGGCTTTCCACCAAATTCAGCAGAGTGACAGGTAGGCCCAACTCTGATTGGCTCCTCAGATTTCCCCAGCGTTAGTAGGTTCTATGAAAATATTTTATTTCAAAAATGATTTTAAATATAAATCTTAGATATGTTTTATAAATCTCATGTTTTATGTTTTAACATGGGTAATTTTACTTCTTTTATATGACGAACCATAACTGCCGTAAATTCAAACAGAATCAAATAATTTTTTACATATGTGCCTGAGCTATAGAGAACTCAATGTCTGTTGATTTTGGTGAAGATCGGTTACGGGAAAAGGGCAGTTTACCTGAAACATTTTTTGTTGTAACATGAGTAAAGTACTTAATTTTGATAAAGTATCCTGATAAGATCTTAATAATCCACTGTAGAAACGTAGATGAAATATCTATAAATGAAGAGGCTAGTTGAACTGGCTGGGGGTAATTTTCTATAAATCAAAATTATAGTTGAAGGGGGAGGGGATAATTTTTTTTTATATGTGTACTACGTTATTGGCAACAAAGAAGTATTTTTTTGTTAAAATTCCTTCCCTGGCTGTTTGGCTGAAAATGATTTTAAATATAAATCTTAGAATATGGAAGTCATGTATGGTTCTCCATACCGATATTTACTTCCATATTCCTTAAGGAATGGAAGTATGGTGATGGCAAAACAAATCGTGTTCGAGATTATTGCAGATTCTGATTCTACTACACTCAAAACATGAAAAAAAGTCGTTTTCCGAAAAGTGTGTGTGTGTGTGTGTGTGTGTGTGTGTGTCTGTCTGTCTGTCTGTCTGTCTGTGTGTCTGTAGATTTTTTTTCTATGGCAAACGATAACAGCCGCAAATTCAAACAGAATCAAATAATTTTTAGCATACAGCCCTGATTTGTAGAGTACTCGCGACCTATTGTTTTTGGTGAAGATCGGTTGAGGGAAAGGGGTAGTTTACCTGCAACGGTTTTTTTTTATCAAGGGTAATTTTGTTTGCTTGGCAAACGATAACAGCCGCAAATTCAAACAGAATCAAATAATGTTTCGCATACAGCCCTGAATTGTAGAGTTCTCACGATCTGTTGATTTTGGTAAAGATTGGTTAAGGGAAAGGGGTAGTTTACCTGTACCGTTTTATGTTTTAACAATGGTATTTACTATGGCAAACGATAACAGCCGCAAATTCAAACATAATCAAATAATGTTTTGCATACTGCCCTAAATTGTAGAGTTCTCTAGACCTTTTGTTTTTGGTGAAGATCGGTTAAGGGAAAGGGGTAGTTTACCTACAACGTTTTTTTAACAAGGGTATTTTCTATGGCAAACGATAACAGCCGCAAATTAAAACAGAATCAAATAATTTTCTGCATACAGCCCTGATTTGTGGAGTACTCAAGACCTATTGTTTTTGGTGAAGATCGGTTGAGGGGAAGGGGTAGTTTACCTGCAACGGTTTTTTTTATCAAGGGAAATTTTTTTTTTTTGGCAAACGATAACAGCCGCAAATTCAAACAGAATCAAAAGATTATTTGCATACAGCTCTGAGTTGTAGAGTTCTCAAGACCTATTGTTTTTGGTGATGATCGGTTGAGGGAAAGGGGTAGTTTACCTGCAACGTTTTTTTAACGAGGGTATTTTCTATGGCAAACGATAACAGCCGCAAATTCAAACAGAATCAAATGATGTGTTGCATACAGCCCTGATTTGTAGAGTACTCAAGACCTATTGTTTTTGGTGAAGATCGGTTAAGGGGAAGGGGTAGTTTACCTGCAACGTTTTTTTATCAAGCGTATTTTCTATGGCAAACGATAACAGCCGCAAATTCAAACACAATCAAATAATTTTTTGCATACGTCCCTGAATTGTAGAGGTCTCAATGACTTTCGATTTTGGTGAAGATCGGTTAAGGGGAAGGGGTAGTTTACCTGCAACCTTTTACGTTTTAACAAGAGTAAAGTACTTGAAAATTTATTTAAACTTTTTGAAACAATGGTAATTGTTAAAAATAAATAATATTGCCAGGCAATAAAATTATAATTTTTTCATTTTAATGTAATATAATATTTTTCATTTAATACAGCAATAAAGAGGCAGGTAAGACACAGCCTGGCTGTTTGGCTGAAAATGATTTTCAATATAAATCTTAGAATATGGAAGTCATGTATGGTTCTCCATACCGATATTTTTCTATGGTAGACGGGTAAACGATAACAGCCGCAAATTCAAACAGAATCAAATGATGTTTTGCATACAGCCCTGTATTGTAGAGTTCTCAATACCTATTGGTGTTGGTGAAGATCGGTTAAGGGAAAGGGGTAGTTTACCTGCAACATTTTATGTTTTAAAAGGGTATTTTCTATGGCAAACGATAAGAGCCGCAAATTCAAACAGAATCAAATACGTTTTTGCATACAGCCCTGTTTTGTTGAGTACTAAAGACCTATTGTTTTTGGTGAAGATCGGTTAAGGGAAAGGGGTAGTTTACCAGACACGTTTTTTGTTTTATCAAGGGTATTTTATATGGCAAACGATAACAGCCGCAAATTCAAACAGAATCATATAATATTTTGCATACAGCCCTGAAATGTAGAGTTCTCAAGACCTGTTGGTTTTGGTGAAGATCGGTTAAGGGAATAGGGTTGTTTACCAGCAACATTTTATGTTTTATCAAGGGTAATTTTTTTTTTGACGAACGATAACTGCCGTACATTAAAACAGAATCAACTACTCTTCTGCATACCTTTTTGAATTATACAGAACTCAAGGTCTGTTGATTTTGTTGAAGATCGGTTAAGGGAATAGGGTAGTTTACCTGCAACATTTTATGTTTTATCAAGGGTAATTTTTTTTATGACGAATGATAACTGCTGTACATTAAAACAGAATCAACTACTCTTCTGCATACCTTTTTGAATTATACAGAACTCAAGGTCTGTTGATTTTGTTGAAGATCAGTTAAGGGAAAGGGGTAGTTTACCTGCAACGGTTTTTTATCAAGGGTAATTTTTTTTCTATAGTAAACGATAACAGCCGCAAATTCAAACAGAATCAAATGATGTTTTGCATACAGCCCTGTATTGTAGAGTTCTCAATACGTATTGGTGTTGGTGAAGATCGGTTAAGGGAAAGGGGTAGTTTACCAGCAACATTTTATGTTTTAACAAGGGTAATTTTTTATATGACGAACGGTAACTGCCGTAAATTCAAACAGAATCAACTAGGTTTTTGCATACCTTTTTGAACTAAAGAGAACTCAAAGTCTGTTGATTTTGTTGAAGATTGGTTAAGGGAAGGGGTAGTTTATCAGCAACGTTTTATGTTTTAAAAAGGGTAATTTTTTATGATGAACGATAACTGCCGAAAATTCAATGAGAATCAAATAATTTTTGCACGCCCTGAGTTGCAGAGAGCTCAAGGTCTATTGATTTTGGTGAAGATCGGTTAAGGGAAAGGGGTAGTTTACCTGCAACATTTTACGTTGTAACAAGAGAAATATTTCAATGACGAACGATAACTGCCGCACATTCGAACAGAATCAAATATTTTTGTGCATGCTTCGCTGAATTGTAGAGGACGGAAGGTCTGTTGATTTTGGAGAAGATCGGTTAAGAGAAAGGGGTAGTTTACCTGAAACATTTTATGATTTAACAAGAGTAAAGTACTTAATTTTTATAAATAAAGTATCCTGGTAAGAAGCTCATAGTAATCCACTGTAGAAACGTAGATGAAATATCTATAAATGAAGAAGTTAGGTGAACGGGGTGGGGGTAATTTTCTATTATTAAAAATTATAGTTGAAGGTGGAGGGGAGAATTTTTTATATGTGTACTTCGTTATCGGCAACAAAGAAGTAGTTTTTTGTTAAAATTGCTTCCCGGGCTCTTTAGCCGTAGTCCAATGTTTTCTGCAAAACCAGACTTTTCGGCAGTGCCATCGACTGCCATCATCGGTGAAAATCGAGTGCGAAAACGTGAGGTGGTATACGTTAGTGACCACAGTACTGTGGTTATTGCTGAAGCAATAAGTAGAAAGACGTAGTTTCTATGGAAATATTTCATTTCGAATATGATTTTAAATATAAATCTTAGAACATGGAAGTCATGTATGGTTCTCCATACCGATATTCTTATATTCTAGTTCAACTGATGTAATCAAAAACTGTATTTTAATTTTTCTGTTGTAATTTTTGTGTTGTTTAAAAGTTCTGCATTTGATATGTTTAATTGGATACTACTTTCAATAAAATTATTTACTGTTTTTTTTTCAGTATATCTTCTTTTCACTGAAAATTCATTATTGTAGTATCTTCTAATTTACTAAATATACAAAAACAGCTTATTTCAGTTTTATGAAGATGGTGCCAGATTTGTTTTTTGCCTTGGTACATAGTTTCTTTGAATGGCCCTGTTTTTAACAATGTACTGTTTACATTAGTTTAGTAATTATAAAAATATTTGTTTTTATAGTGACACTTTAGTGAAATTAGTAAAAAATGGAATATGATTAGTTTATCTATAGAACATTAATATTGTTTTGGAAATTATTTGTTATAAAAAGTGAAAGTATTTATTGACCAAATAATTTATTTTAGGTCATGTTGGAATGTCTCTTAACCGTGCTGAAATGTATGCTCTGGCCACATTCAAAGTAATGAATAGCTCTGATTGGTTAGATCCAATAAACAACTCCTCTTTGTCTTCATTTCATCGCGTTAAAGACACGGATGATTACAAAATGGTGTGTTATTATACATTGTACTCAGAATCTCCTGTCCAGTTGAAGCCTTCATCAATTGATCCTTTCCTATGCACTCACATTATAATTGCATTTGCATCAGTTGTTGATGGTATAGTGCAGCCATCTTCTCAATCAGATTTACAGGTAAGTTGGACATTATATGATTCTGAATAAAATATATGTATAAAATCTTATAGTGGTACAAGATTTTACTGTTATATGGATGCTGTTATGTGTAATTGTAAAAAAATGGATATTTTGTGTGAATCCCAACATATGAGTTTATAAAATTCTTTTTTTTTACATTTTTAATACAAGATTTTCCCCTGATATTATTATTATTATTATATGAAATGTCCTTATTTACAAATACGTCTCATTATTTTATCCGATAAGCGAGTTTGAAAGTTGTTACGGGCTTAAATTGTTTTTCATAGAGTTAATTTACTGAGACTGTTATTCACCCTGTTTATTACTTGTTTTGTGCACAACGGTGCGTGCGAGCACACACACACACACACACACACACACACACACACACACACACACACACACACACACACACACACACACACACACACACACACACACACACACACACACGCACACACACACTAGTGAGCGAGCTCCCTGAGTTGTAGAAGTCTCGCTATTTTGAACAAAATATCGACTCATATTTATACAAATATAAATAGGCCTATATATATATATATATATATTTTGTAACAACACAAATTCAATTCAATGTACTTTAATTGGGTAGCCCCACGCTTTTGGAGTGCCAAATTATGTAACAACACAAATTGAATGTATGGTTGTAATCGTAATAAGAAGATGATGCGTTGTACAGGGTGCGGCAGAAAAACCTCCCACATTTCGCCGAGTCATTGCACCGGAACTGGTGGAGTGGGGGGTTCGTGGTGTTGGTTTCCGGTAGCGTGTGCCTTGCCGTTTCAGTTGCCATCATGGCGTGGACTGGTATACATCGTGCGTTTGTTGTTGAGTCATTTATCCGAAATAACGAATCTGTGATTGCCATGCAGAGAGCTTTTTGAATACATTTTGAGCTTAATCGCGACGATGCTGTTCCGGACAGAAAAACCATACTGTTATGAGTTGAAAATTTTCGGTCTACAGGGTCAGCATTAAAACGGAAACCATCTGGAAGACCATGTTTATAAACCATAAACCGTGTTTATGGTCCATACTTTTTCGAGGAAGAAGGCCAAACGGTTACAGTGAAATCCGCTCAGTATGTGCAAATGTTACAACACTTTTTGCAACCAAAACTCGCCGCACTTGGAAATCGGAATGTGTGGTTTCAACAGGATGGGGCCACTGCCCACACAGCCAGAAACTCGATGGCTGTTTTGAGAGAACTGTTTCCCGGGCGCTTGGTCTCATTACATGGTGACATTCGGTGGCCCGCACGATCACCCGATCTCACCCCTTGCGATTTTTTTCTTTGGGGCCATCTGAAGGCTAATGTTTACCGACATCAACCACAAACCATTGATAAACTGAAGGCTGCTATACGCCAAGAAATTGCAGCGATAACACCGCAACTCACCCAGCGAGTGATGCAAAACTTCAGAAATCGATTAGAAACGTGTATCGGGGAAGAAGGCCATCATTTAGGCGATATCATTTTCAAAACCAAGTGAAAGAAACTGAATTCTGTATCCTTTCATATTAGTAATAAAATTTAGAATAGCATCACTCATGTTTTTTTTGTTAGCCTTTTAAATGTGGGAGGGTTTTCTGCCGCACCCTGTATAAGTTTTAAAATTGTTCCATTATTTATTTTTTATTAAACAAAAATTCTTTCATTTAGCATATTGAAATAATACTCATTATTAAATCATTTGTACGAATCTTTCACACACGACTTATAGCTAGCAAATTATATACAACAGGTTATATATAAATCTTATTATCTACTCTTAACTAATTTATTTATTTTTTGCTCTCGGCTTACTCATTGTGTGTTCATCTTTTGCAATTGCTGATTAATTTACTTCAATAATGAATTTACTTTTATTCCAATTTCTTTAATATTAATTGGCTTTAAAATTTTCTACTGCACATGCATTCTCCTTTATCAACAAAGACTTTATTAATTACGTTAACTTAAAAATCAAATATTTCTCTTTATCATTTACATTACTCTCAATTTTATACAAGACATATTACTCTAAATTACACTCTGCTTTTACATTTATGTACAATTTAGTTATTTTAATCTTTCATTCTAACTTTAATTAGTGTCTTTCAAATATCTGTAATTACTATGGTTTTTCATTACCTCGTTTGACGTGGTTAATCATCCATATGTCCTCCTTTGGTCCTCAGTCCGTGTCCTCCATGTCCTCCGTCCTCGGGTCCTCTTCCAGGATTCCACTGCATGTGCTGTTTAATAGTGGTCTCGCCTCACATCATATGCTGCACGTGTATCATAGACCTCCTCGTATGTGCTCTGCTGCTCTGGTTGACTTCCAGTTCGTCCTGTGACTCTCAATGTAGATTTAAAATAGCGTCTCTGACTGACATAGCCTCCTTTGGCAACGGTTGAATAGAGAAGAAGAAGCTTTATTAGCGTGACCTGGTATTTATAGCCAGGTCATGCAAAAGCTCAGGTCTGAACAATTTTCATCTTGTCAGAGTTTGTCGAAGTGTCTTTACCCCCACTCTGGTTCAATTCACAAAATTCGCCTAACTTCACGAATTATGAAGTCTGTTTCACACTACTCTGCTCAATCGATAGCTAATTTTTTATGTTTCCTATACATAAATTACACTTCGTTATTGTAATTACAGAAAGAGCTATTCACTTTTTACTTATAGGTATTGCACTTTGTCACTTTGTCACTGTCTTTTAAACTTTATTTTCTACACCCTCTGGTGTCTTTTGTTTTACCATTTCGTACATATTTTTCTTATAATTAAAATAAAACATAAAATCTATCACTACTTGAAAAGGGTTGGTTATAGTTCAGGAACGGACAGGCTTCACACACACAAACAAAATACACGTGTACACAGCACTAGGGACAGGTGGGCCAGATATGCATGTCCATGCAGGAATTCTGCATTCCCTTTTTAACTACGATCCAGCTTGCAATCTGAATCATGTTTATTAATCCATATTTATTTATTTTTATTATTTATTTAAATTATTTTGGCAATGCACAGTACCGTAAATGTTTGTACTGTTGCAATATATTGTAACGTTACAAAACGTCACAGTACCACAAAAACCCAAATTGAACACTCCAAAACATTCAGATACCACTAGAAACAACCAAGTATAACCTTCGAAAGAGGAAAGAGATTAAATACTAAATTAATTGAAAAGAATAAAGAATAACTCCTTAGTAAATGAACTTGAATGCTAAAGTAATGAAGACAAACCGACGTATAGACTAGACCAAAAGTGACTAATAAAATACCCAATATATTAGGACAGTGAGTAGACTAATTATGAAACTAAGCATAGAACAGAATCATGACAACCCAAAAATAACTGGTAAAGGAGATATGACAATTAAAAATAAAGAGATCAAATTAATCATAAAAGACAATTAAGTTTATAAAGTAAAGGAGAAATAACATAACTCAACCACTATAAATAAAGAAGAGAGTAGAAAATAGAACTCCAAATTGAAGGAAAAATAATTATTAAAGTAACAGACAAAACATACTAAATGACATGACAATAACAAAAACTGAGACTTAAATTGAAAGGATACCCAACAAGATTAGGAGAGTGAAGTAATAACCAGAGGATTACGAAATGTATGATAATGTATAATATAAAATAATAAGATTGTATCTTATCTTCAAAAAATATAATTAATGTAACCAAATGAATATCAGAAAGAACTGATTAATAATTAAAAATGTACTTAGAGTATAAGACAAACTGGACAATGGCGATCAGAGTGATAAATAATAGATAGTACTATTAATAAATAATAATAAGTGAGTAATATAACTACTAAAAACAAAAACATGTGAACTAATTTTAGTCAGTGAAAGTAAAAGGAGTCAACATAACCTAACCAGCTGTGAAATTACAGTGGTAAATACAAAAATATGTATTAAAAATGATATAAAACTATTATATATTATACTTAGATGAAACTAGATGACAAAGACAATTCTCAGAGAGAGATTAGATCCCTAAGAGGTTGTAATTGTTGTAATTAATGTAAATTAACATGATGAATATGACAGAGTATAAAGGACTCATATTGTACAGTAAAAAACCACTGATATACCAATAATAAATGTATGTAAATAGTATTCACATAACATGAGATGAGAGAACTAACTATGGGTCAAGAAACCAAACAGTAATTAGCAATAATAATGAACTAATAATAATATATCTAATGAACATGGCCTGAGGCAATAAGATGCAAGGTTCATTCGTTATAATAACCAGGAATTATGAATGTCAGCCAGAGACAAGATATTGTAAAACTTACTAGGAATTAAGATGTTCAGTTAGGAATAAGATATTAACATAATAACCGATGTATTATATAGAAATAAGGATAACTAACCAGATGCCTAGTTGTACAAGAACTCGTGTGATTTTAATGATAATATACAAGCAAAAAGGCATCTCTTGAACAAAGTCAAATTAACCAAAAGTTGATAAGGTTCTTTAGAATTAAGTATGAGATGTTATAAACTATTAAGATTCACTCATGATATTATAAGATGTAAAACTAACACATAGTAGGCCTCATGAAGCTGAGAAATAGATTTTGTGTTTTATCCACAATTAAATGTTTTTAACGTTAAATAATTCCAGCAAAGGACTTGGAATCCATTGCATTCAATGTATATATGTCATATCAAAATATCAATTAAATAACTATAGGACATATTTTAATAAAAATATTGTATTAGAATATTAGTCAAAAATATTATCTTTGTTAATCATGAACAGAATTATGCCTTGTGAGATGTCTAAATGCTTAGCAGGACAGATGCCAGATGATGGTAAAGCTAGATTGGGGCTCACAAGTAGCATAAAGAATTGTTATCCATTGTAAAGTATTTTAATAGTTTTAGATAAAAAGTTTGGCGTCAGTTTTGTACTCTCGTACCCAAAAACCCACGCTTTGAACAGTTTTAAATTATTTTGACAACGCGGGGGTGATGAGTTGATAATGGAATGCTCAACATTCCAACCAATCAAAACGCTTGTCTTGAGAATTCCTCCGGTAGCACAAACAGGAACAGTGAGAGAGACGCACAAATTTTGAACAGTTCTTCACCAGTTTTAAAACAGTACGGATGACAGCCTCTGCGCTAAAGTAATTCGTGATTAACCCATAATGCAGTGCGGTACTGAATGTAAACATGGACAACCTAACCTTCAAGACGTAAAGTGAATCGACATCGAGTACAAGTGTAGTGAAGTGGTGTATTAATACAGCCATGAATGCTAATTAAAGTATTAGTAGTGAATATAAAAAATATAAAAGGGAATTAAGGAAAGTATAGTGACATTTATAAAAAAAAAAATACTTAATGAATTAAAAATATTATTGATAATGCCATTCGAACTTATTGAACACTTGTAACTAATTATTAACACTACACTACCAACGAAACATTATTATTCTAGCACTTTCAACTTATTAAATGTAATTTAATTGTAAATTGAAGTTAACGTGGTTAACTTTCTAGGCTCATGATAACCTCCAATTGTGACATCCATGTACAGTCGTACTTTATTATAGTGAAGGAAAAGAAGGCTGAAAAGGAATTCGGTCGGAAGAAGGAGATGATTACGATGGAAGTTAAAAAGGAAATGATCGAAAAGCACGAACGAGGTATGCGAGTCGCTGATATCGCGAGATTTTATAACAAGTCTACGTCAACGATTTGCACAATATTAAAGAAGAAAGAAGATATAAAAGGGCTAGATGCAGCAAAAGGAGTCACAAGAGTATCAAAGCAACTGCCACGTGTTCTGGAAGATGTAGAAAAGTTGCTTCTCGTTTGGATAAATGATAAGCAACTAGCAGGTGATACTGTGACTGAGAATTTAATCTGCGAGAAGGCAAAGACGTTGTACGCCAACCTCGTAAGTAAACTGCCATGTAGTACACGTACGTCAACAGAAATCGAAGAAAGCTTCAAGGCCAGCAGGGGATGGTTTGATAACTTTAAGAGGAGAAGTGGCATCCATAGTGTTGCGAGGCACGGGGAGGCTGCAAGTTCGGATGCTAAGGCAGCTGAGGCATTCACTGCCGAGTTCCAGAAGCTCATTGTTACCGAGTGTTACCTGCCGCAGCAAGTTTTTAACTGCGATGAAACAGGACTTTTTTGGAAAAAGATGCCGAAGAGGACCTACATTACAGCAGAAGAGAATGCAATGCCCGGTCACAAGCCCATGAAAGACTGTTTAACCCTGTTATTGTGTGCTAATGCCAGCGGGGATTTAAAAGTAAACCCCCTGCTTGTGTATCATTCCGAGAATCCACGAGCCTTCAAGAAATGCAAGGTGCAGAAGAGCCAGTTAAATGTTATGTGGAGGTTCAACACTAAGGCTTGGGTCACTCGTATGTTCTTTGTTGAATGGATGAATGAGGTCTTTGGTCCTGTAGTGAAGAAATACGTTTTAGATAATAATCTGCCGCTCAAAGTCTTGCTGGTTATGGACAATGCTCCTGCTCATCCTCCAGGCCTTGAGGACGACTTACTGGAGGAATTCAAGTTCATTAAGGTTAAGTTCCTTCCTCCCAACACTACTCCACTACTCCAGCCTATGGATCAGCAAGTCATTTCGAACTTCAAGAAGCTATACACCAAAGCACTATTTCAGCGATGCTTCGAAGTGACCGAAGGAACAGACCTTACCCTCCGAGAGTTTTGGAGAAATCATTTCCACATCGTGAACTGCCTGAAGATCATCGATAAAGCATGGGATGGGGTCACCAAGAGAACTCTCACTTCTGCTTGGGGAAAACTGTGGCCTGACTGCGTTCTTGGATGTGACTTTGAGGGGATTGCTGGTGAAAATGAGCCGCCGATTGTCGATGAAATTGTGTCCTTAGGGAAGACCATGGGGCTGGAGGTGAATGACGCCGACATTCAAGAGCTGGTGGAAGAACATAGCCAGGAACTGACCATCAACGAACTGATGGACCTGCATCGCAAACAACAAGAGGAGGTTATGGAGGAGATCTCGTCCGGTGAAGAGGAGGAGGAAAAGTCAGAGGAATCGCTCACTTCAAATGAGATTCGGGAGAAGTGCAGAATGTGGGAAACGGTGCAAAATTTTATAGAAAAACACCACCCGAATAAGGCTGTAGCAATGCGAGCTATGAATCTGTTCAATGACAATGCAATGTCACATTTTCGTGAAATCCTCAAAAAGAGGCAAAAGCAACAGTCATTGGACAGGTTCCTTGTTAAAGTTGCACGAAAAGAAAACAATTCTAGTGAGCCAACAGATAGCAGTGATTCCGTTAGTGAAATTCGTGCTACACAATAACCCTTCTCATGTCATCTCTCTCGTCTCCCTCACACCAACAATGACTCTATTGTAAGGTAAAGTGCAGTTTAATTTGTTTTACGTTATACTGTATTTTGTATTAGAAGTGTTTGCGAATAAATATTTTTGTGTTGTGGAACGAATCATCCGCGTTTCAATTGTTTCTTATGGGAAAATTTGCTTTGATATACGAGCGCTTTGGATTACAAGCATGTTCCCGGAACGAATTATGCTCGCAATCCAAGGTTCCACTGTACTTCGTTATCCTCCTTATTGTAGATTTCCTCACATTCTTCTGTAACATAACGACTTAATATATCTGCAACGCTATTATCTTTTCCTTAGCGAATGAGTACTCTCCAATGGCTAAAATCCATCTCAGTAAACAAGAATTCGTTACTTTACATTTCAGTAGAAATGACAATGCTTGATGGTCAGTATGTATTTCAAAATGAGTACCATAAATGTAATATCAAAATTGTTTAAGTGCGTAGACAATTGCAAGTATCTCCTTCTCTGATGTTGAGTAGTGCCGCTCTGCTCCTTTGAAAACTCTGCTCGCTTAGGCGATGACCCTTAGTTTTCCTTCAGAATCCTTCTGGTATAGTACACTTACCACGGCGTAATCACTACCATCAGAATAAATTACAAATTTTCCTTCCCGTTGATGATGTAGCATGATGTTTTCTATGAATAACGTCTTCACTTGGTCGAAGGCTTCTTGATGCTTCTTCTCCCATTTCCATTTTCTTCCTTTCTTTGTCAGTTCTAATAAAGGTTGAGTCCTCTCAGCATATAATGGCGTAAATCTCCTGTAATATCCAGTTAAACCTAAAAATGCACGTAAACCTTTAAGATTCCTGGGTAAAGGAAAGTTGGTTATACTGGTTATCTTGGTAGGATCTGGTTGTATACCTGAGGATGAGATGATGTGTCCTAGGAATTGGATGGAAGTTTTTATGAATTCACATTTGTTTAGGTTTAGGGGCATGTTTGCTTGTCTAAACTTATGGAATATTGTTCGTAGATTTTGGATATGTTAATTGAATGTCGTAGATATCACTAGAATATCATCTACGAAGATCATCGTATAAGGTTCCATCTCTGGGCCGAATGTTCTTTCCAAACATTTTACAATTGCCGCCAAACTCGTACTTAATCCAAATGGTACTACTTTATGTTGGTAACACTTGTTCTTATACAGGAATGCAGTAAATTTTCTATCCTCTTCTCGGATTGGAATTTGCCAAAAACTTGAACGTAGATCTAGCTTAGTCAAGTAGCATGCTCCTTCACACTTTGTAAACAGCTCGTCCGCATTAGGCGCACAGTCATATTCTTTCATTATAATACTGTTCAGCTACTGCATGTCCAGGCATAGACGAATATCCCCACTTTTCTTCTTTACTACTACAAGAGGATTTAAAAAGTTGCTGTTGGACCGTTTTATCACGTTATTATCCAGCATGCGACATATTTCCGTTTCTACTTCTTCCTTGTAGCGCAATGGAATAGGGTATGTCCTCCTGATGAAATTTGTTGGGTCTATCACAGTTATGGTATGTTTGTAGACTGTCGTCTGTGTTGGTGTTTCATTGAAAATATCTTCATATTAATTTATTAATTCTTGAAGCTGCTATTCTTCCTGTTTAGAAATCTTGTCGGTAGTTTGACTTGTACATTGAGTTGGTACATATTGAGCTTTGGGTTTAGCTAAGACAATAGGTATCTCACTTACCTTATACTGTTTTTCTTCTTTATTCATACTTATGCTATGTTGAACACCCTTATAATTACATGTTATCTTATTATTAATGATATCAATCTTAGCATCTAGCACATTCAATAAATCAGTTCCTATAATGCCATCATATATTAGCTTATTCATAATAATCATTGGACATTCGATTTTTTTAAATTTTCATGTGTAATTGTTACGTATGCTTGTTTTTTAACTTTTTCTCGCTTATTAGTAGCGGTTGTAATGTTCATATTATTAACAGGTAATATCAGTGTATTTTTAAAATAATTTTTATTTTGTTGCATCCAGGCAGTGTTTAAAACTGACAGTTGACTACCTGTGTCCACCAACATTTTAATTTTACAGTTGTTTATCGCACATTCACAGTAGGGCATTGTGTGTGGAGTTCCGCTTGATTTACACCCTCGTCTGTGCTAAGTAATTCTTCTCGTACGTCGACAGGATATATATTGTTTATTGTGTACTGCTTTGAATGCGTATTCAGTCATTATTGTTGTTTAGACGTCGATGGCTCACTTGCCGCTTCCGCTTCGCACCCTCTCTTAATGTTTCCAGTGTTTGCTTTTACCGCGTTGACTGAATGATCATACGGCTTAGGGAATCTCTTTTTAGAAGTCGGTCAGACATAGCCCACCTTCTCACCTCTACCTTCTCTTAACGAATGCCTTCTACACTCTGAGTCGTTGGTTTGTGCACTATGTTAACAGGTGCTTTATTTTGCGTGTGTTGCGTTTGCTGTTTATAATTATTACTGCTGTGATTATAGTTACTGTTGTGATTACTGTGCGGTTGATAATTGTGTTGTGTATTCTCACCGCGAGTGATATTTTCAGATTGTGTTAGAAGTATTAAAAATTCTTCAATTGTTTTAATAACTTTTGTGTAAACAGTGAGTTGGATATTTTTCTGAAAATGGTAAGACAGTTTGGATATTATTTCATATTCTGAAAATTTAGGTTTAAGATTTTACTCTTTCAATTTGTGCTATCGTGTATTGTTCAATACTCTGACGACAATGAATATTAAATTTACCATATTCTAGCTGATCACGTACCTGACGTTGCGTATGGATATTCCAATACCTATTTTCAAATGAATCATGGAATTGTTGATAAGTTGACATTATCACGCATGATAGTATACCACTGTCCTGCTGAATCTTTGAAATGGCGAGTAACAAAATTTATTTTCTCATTATCAAAATATTACTACCAATTTGTTCCGTTTTGTTAAGTTACGAATAAAGTCCCTGTTCTGGGCATAATCTGTTAAGTTACGCCTTTTGTTAATATGTAACAAATGTATATGTCTGATAATTATGTATGTTTTTATTGTATTTGCATAATCTAAACCACACCCTTGGTGGAAACATGTGCTCGGTTCATTTACGTACATTAGGCTTTTCGGGTCCAGAGTTGGGTTAAGCAGAAAGAGGCTGAGGTTGTTGGGTATAGAAATAACATAATACACCACATGAGGCTAACTAATTTGATTTTATTTTTGCTAAATAGGTTGTAAATTGATACATGAATAACCAATAATACTTGTTAAAAAATTCAAAATGGCGGCGATGTCATTCCGCACTTGACCTCTGTTCATGGTTACGTACATATACTTTCTGATTTTATGGAAACTACTTCTTTTAGCCTTGTTACTACAATCATTAAAAATTCTAATTCTCTTTATATTAATAATAATAATTATTAACCATACTTCACAAACCAACGCCTCAGGTTATATTAAGTTGATCAACATAGACATACACTCTCACTTTCTCTCTCTCTCACTTACTTTGACTTTACACATGTTTGTGAAAATTTGAGCTCATTTAGTAAATTTTGAATTTAGACAATAATTAATAAAGGGCTTTCCTGAAAAATGATGTGGCGCAGACTCCTCCTTTGTTGTCCATGGCGGTTGGCAGGTGTTCAGCCGGTTTTCGTGTTATGTTTCCCACTGACTCTAATTAAAATTCATTTCTGTTTATTCACTGCTTCTACTTAGTTACTGTTAACTTTTTATGATGATTATTTCATTTTGTGAAGTAAATATTACATTTTTGGCATGAAACTGCCCACTGTAAATGGCGAGCGTATGTGCTCGCTGACTGCTTTTGATGAACTGGGCGGAGGCAGACACAATTATTATACAAATTGGTGGGGTCTGACGTCATGGTGTATTGTTCTTTTAGCCAACGCCCGGTATAACACGTAATTGTTTTATGTCGTCATTGTTTGTTTGTGACGATCTGTTTCAGTGGGCCAATGAAAAGTTCGTATTGTCAATTTGTTGCGCCTAAAC
Organism: Magicicada septendecula; assembly: GCA_034769895.1. Classification (NCBI taxonomy): domain Eukaryota; kingdom Metazoa; phylum Arthropoda; class Insecta; order Hemiptera; family Cicadidae; genus Magicicada; species Magicicada septendecula. Next base: position 265,706,664 of record CM068372.1, read on the forward strand.
CGCCATTACATGTGGTTACTTTCACTCGTACTCCGATGACCTTGGCTTGTCTCTCCTCTGGTGAATTTGCGTATCTACTGGGACTTGTGCAAACTAACTTTGCCCTTGTTAATATGTATGATCAAAATAAAATTTACAATGAAAATATGCCCTAATACCATTGTTCTGGTACCTGTGAATTGGTACTGTTACAAAACCCCCTCAATGAAAGGTTTTGTATCGAGACACAAAAACTTTCATTGACTCATTCATACATTTCTAAAAGGATCAGTTCAGATATGTTGCCACAACCCCCTGTAGTGTTAATATAAAAAACAATCTCAATCACTTACCCTTGGTCCTATAGTGTCGATCGTACCTGTCTGACCTTACTGGACTTCTCCTGAGAGATCCCTACACCATAAGGCCATGAGGCACTGCACGCTCCTGTTCTGACACTCAAGCCAGCGCAGGACCGCAGTCACAACACCATAAGACTCTGAAACATTCAATACAAAATTTTAAAATAGTGGCCTTATTCATCTACATATCCGCAACTGATATGTCTCCCCTTAGATGCATTGGTTTGTGATTTGAGGCGTTGGTTTCTTTACTAATAAAATTTCAAATAACACCATAAAATATAACAAGATTTAAAATAGACAATCCTTCTACTTTTCAACACTCCTATATATTTATACCAATTTCTCTGACTCCAGTCAATATCAATTTACTTCTCTCATCATAAGAAATTATACTCTTATACTAAACACAAAACAAATTTAACTCTCAAACAACAACTACTATTTTTATTCCTTTACTTCAAATAACATCAGTGTATTTAATTATCATGGCAGCACTTCAAAACTATCTAAACTTCTTTACTCATTTTCTTTACGGTAATTTTCCCTTTTTATAACAGAATCATTTCCAGAGATTTGTTACCCTAACATAAAATTTAATCTTGTTAACGTCACTATCCTTGTAGTAACCTTCTGACCTATTGTATCATCAACATAATCAAAACATAATAAAACATTGTACATTAAACACTAAACACTAACATTGAACAATTCACATTAAACAATTTACATTTACATAACTTGTAACAAAACTTTATAACATTTTTTATTATCAACTTTCGATTAACTTTTAGTCATTTAACATTCATTTAGATTCTATACAAAAATTTCAAATTTATCATTTACCTTCTGTTACATTACCTTCCTATTATGAATTTTCTTTTCTAATCCTTCTATCCTTACTAGTTTGGGTGACTCTCTATTATTCATTATTCTCTCTATATCTTATTTTGGCATTGTCAATCTAACCTTACTACCCCTCTTTTTCTTACTAACAACCGCTTCTAACCATTAACATAATATGACACCATATCTCTATAATAACCCCCTTCACAAATCCCATTTAAATCCTCTGGCACCGCTCATTTTGTTTTTTATAAGGATGTATGTTACCTACCTATGCTCATTCCCTTATGTTGGTTCCTGGATTCTACCTAAGGCAACCCTTTCCGGCACACAACGGTCCCTTCCTGTCCCAACACCTTTCGTTGCGGACTCCCTACACCGGATCCTGACTACAAAATATCATCATCAACAACTATATATAATTACCATTCACATTACTCACCTCTACATATAATCACTAACCACTGTGTCCCTAAAATATCTAACACCTCTTTATATATCATCTGTATCTCAACACTTTATTTTCACTAACTCCCATGCCCTTATTTATCACTGTTCCCAAACTCTTTTACAACATTTCACCTTAATATACCACTAGAAAATCGTCACTTATCTACTAACAACAATACCTCTCAATATCCAAATATATCACCTGCTTAATCATTTACTAACCATTAGACTCTGACTTCCATTATATCATTTCAAAATCATTATTAACTTAATTATTCTTCAATATTTAAAATTCTACAATGCATGGTTTACAAAAAAAAATACATAAAATACACAACTACAAAATACACAAATACACTGACATTAATATACACAAAAATATACAATCCACATAATCATTATATCATTTACCATAAATCAGTTTATAGGCAGTCCATCCTGAAAAACACTGGTGACATAATTAAATGTTCATAAACACAATAAGAACAACTAACCTCCATCGTCAAATAACAATCGAACCTTAAAACTATATACATGGTTTAATATTAGATATTTCATCTTATTATTATACATAAAATATATACCATTCGAATTTTTATCATTATTCTCAAACTCATTTAACATGTCATGATTGATCATTGTCCTGTCACCTCCTGTATAATAAGTCATAATTAGGTAATAATAAGTGATTACCTGTATGCGGTCCGCCGTGTGACTTCTCAAACTTATTACGTTACGCGTTTCAAGGCGTATGCCTCATCATCAGACGTTAAAAACCAAAAAACACATATATCACACAAAACTGCGTTTGTCAAAAAATAAAATTACAGAAGCAAGCATATTATGTGCACGTGATGTAGGGTGCGCACCCGTTCAAGAGTAGCAGACAACACTTGAACGGGTGCGCACCCTACATCACGTGCACATAATATGCTTGCTTCTGTAATTTTATTTTTTGACAAACGCAGTTTTGTGTGATATATGTGTTTTTTGGTTTTTAACGTCTGATGATGAGGCATACGCCTTGAAACGCGTAACGTAATAAGTTTGAGAAGTCACACGGCGGACCGCATACAGGTAATCACTTATTATTACATAATAGTGACTTGGATACCATACGAAACATGCATAATTAGGTATTTTATCAAGTCATTATTGTTATCAACGTCATCTCCTACTGCTGCTATATCAGCTTCAATCCAAGGTAAGTACTTACTATTATTTTCACTTCTCTCTCCACCTAACCTTGCTATAAACTCTTCATAATTTCTACATATCTTAAAAATTTCTACTTCTCTGTTTCTCTCAATATATCTCTCACTATCATACCATCTCTCTCTTTCCACATTTGCATCGGGCACTACTACTCCATAAAAACACCTCCTGGCCTCACCAGGTACACTAACACAAAAACTAAGGGATCATTTGGAGACCACACATCTCCCACATAAACTCTAGAGGAACCTTCCTCCTCAAATAACAATTTCGGAGTCTTTACTCCAAATATATCACTGGGAAAATTTGCCCTCTGCTTACTATACTCACTTAAACTCTCCTTACCCCCACTTTCACTCTCATCTACAACTGTCACCTCACCATTAACCTCTATTCTCATTAAAATCTCACTATTACTACCAACATCCACACTATTATCTCCTATTACCATATTTTTATTTATTTTATCATCATTTCCACTACTACTTACCTTGTCATTTTTGTTCAATTCAAATTTGTCTGTTACTTTTTTATTTTCTAATTCTATTTTGTCTAACTGTGTACCTATTTCACTTAATCTTTTGTCCAACTTGCAACCTTGTTTCTTAAATTCTTTTTTGATGTCGCTAAACTGTTCATCAAATTGGTTTAATTTACTATTCAATTGACCATTCTGTATTTTCATTAACTGAAAGAGATCTTCCAGTGAAACTTTATTCATAATAGGCGTTGAGTTCAACACCAATGATTCTGTATTTGTATTATCTACATTAATGCTTTCGTTATTATCTGCCATTTTGTCGTACTGATGGTACTAAATTTTGTCTTAGTTGCTATGCACGTCTCTTTATACTATACGTAACTTCCATAGATAACCTCTCTTGTTATGCTTATTTCTTTACCCTTCTACCTCCGCTTTTCTGCTTATTTATATAATTTCGATTTTATATAAAGTCACCGTTCGGGCAGCCATCTGTTAAGTTTCGAATAAAGTCCCTGTTCTGGGCGCAATCTGTTAAGTTACGCCTTTTGTTAATATGTAACAAATGTATATGTCTGATAATTATGTATGTTTTTATTGTATTTGCATAATCTAAACCACACCCTTGGTGGAAACATGTGCTCGGTTCATTTACGTACATTAGGCTTTTCGGGTCCAGAGTTGCGTTAAGCAGAAAGAGGCTGAGGTTGTTGGGTATAGAAATAACATGTGACAGTACAAAAGGTATGATATAAAAAATATGGTATGCAAGGTAGTAAACTATGGTATTTCAATGTTTTAAAAATCATTTATATGTGTGATACAATTTCCCTTGGGTTTCGCATACGACGACGCAGATCAGAGACAACAAAACAATTTCAAGGACAGCAGAATACGTGCCGATAAACAGACTTGTAATGGTTACTGTAACCAATACCGGCTCTACTTACTTCTATCTCATTGGCCAACAACGCCCAACGTTATTAAAACCACAATGACGCTATAAAAATACGTAATCAACAAGACTATTATGTAACGAAGAAACAAAGAACGATGACGTTTACACACACACACGTACGTAGAATTTGCGTAGTGTTGAGTCCCAGTCTATACAATACAGCAGCAGTAGTAACACCTGTCTCACAGGCAACCGGCATTTTACACCGGTTTAGTGTTTGAAATAACTCAAAATGTGAAATGTAACCACCTCAGTAAACTTTAGACAGTGTGCAGTGATTGCTTTTCAAAATTAGAAGTAGAGTCAGTGAATTTGATATGATGTAACAACGCCAGTGGAGGGAACAACATGTGATGCACGTCTAGAACTTCCAGTCGACCAAATCAGGGAAGTGAAAACCCAAATTTATATTTAAAGAGCTCTTTAATCAATCATAGAGATGTGTACACAAAAAATAATTTTGAAATTATAAGTATGAATGTGCGAGAGAAAGTAGGGTGTGCCCGATAATGTCGACATCCCATCGGGGTGTTGGTTTGCGTTTTCTTTTAAAGAATTATCATTAAAGTAATTAAATATGAAGCAGCTGCATAATCAATATAAAGATTCTGGTAAATTAATGTTTGATAAAATATAACTGATTTTAGTATGAAAGCGAGCCAATATATTTAATGGCCGCCATATTGGAATATTGTCCGGTGTACACAACTAAAATGCAGAAATAAATTACGACTGATGTTCATGGTGTCAAAGAAACGTATTCTCATTTCAATTCCTCCTTGTGTCAGCATTCACGCTGAGTCGAATCCTGGACCGTTAGGTAGTAATAATAAGTATAATAACAAAACTGAAGCAAACGAATTCACAAATTATGGTGGATACCATAATTATGGTATGTGTGACAAACGTGTCTGATCGAAATAAAGTAAACAAAACAAAATATAGGTTACTGGTTGTTTCCACATACATATACAGATGTATTTTATTAAGAGTATAAAAACGAGTAAAGTAACAAATGCCGCCCAGAACTAGGGACAAAATGATTTAGTAAAGTAACAAATGGGCCCGAACTGGTGACTATATGAAATATATAAATACATTTTATATAATAAGCCTGAATTGTGGCAGAGGGGGGACATTGAAAATGAGAATGCGGTTGTAAAGTAGATGATAACGATAAGATAAAGCGACAAGCCATTAACAAATTTCATAATGGCAGAGAATAAAGAAAATAATTCTTTATTAAACATAATTGATAGTACAAACAACAGCCAAATAAGCATGACGGAATCAGTAGTTATGAGTGAAGGAATAGTGCACTCAACACCAGTTTCAAATAACAGGGTTGAGAATAATGAGATCATGAAGATGATGCAAATGCTGTTTAGTGAACAAAAAAGCGAAATTAGAGGAATTCAGAATAATTTTAATATAAAATGTGACGAAATAAAAAACGAAATCGAAAAACAAAATTTTAATTTTGATAAACGAGTTGATGAAATGCACGCACGTTTCGATAAAACGGAAGAGAAAATAGTTGCATTAGTTAATGAGAAGTTTGATAGACAAAAGAATAAAGTAGATGAAAATTACGAGAGTAAAATGGGGGTAGAGAATAGTAGAGAATCAGATAAATTGAATGAAAATAAAGACAAGGTAAGTAGTGGTGAGAATTATGATAATAGAATTAAGAATATGGTGTTAGAAAATAATTGTGTGAGTATTGAGAGTGTAGCTTGGTGTGATAAAGAGAGATATATTGAGAGAGAGAAGTGTTATTGGGAGAGTTATTATGAGAGATATTTTAAAAGAGAGAGATGTTTTGAAAGTGAGAGATATTGTGAGAGAAAGAGGGAGATAGAGATTTTTAAGATGAGTAGAACTTATGAAGAATTTATGGAAAAGTTAGGAATAGAGATGAGATATAATAAAAATAAGAACTTACTTTGTAATGAAGCTGATATAGCAGTAGGAGAGGATGATAATGAAAATAATGACTTTATAACGTACCTAGTGGTGACTGATTATACTGGAGGTGACAGGACAATAACCAATCGTGACAAGTTGTATGTTGAATTGATAGGAAATAACCCTATTAATTATGATGGTTTTATAAAATATAAGAATTTAAAGGTGTATTATATTAATGATGTTAATATAATGTATTTAAGAAAAAATAAATTGTACAGACCGAAGATAAGACTATTGTTTAACGATGGAGGGTAGACCTTCTATTGTGTTATGAACATTTAATTGTGTGGACAGTGTTTTTAAAAATGGACTGATTAGGACTGATTATGGTGAAAGATTTCATGATTATGTGAATTGTATATTTTGTGTATTGATGTCTATGTATTTGTGTATTTTTACTGTTGTGTATTTTATGTATTTTTTTATGTAAGCATGTATTGTACGATTTTAAATAACTGAAGAAAGCTAAATGATATTATGGAATTTAGATTTTAAAGGGTTAGTAAATGATTAAGCAGGTAATGTATTTGGATATGAAAGGTGTTGTTAGTTAGTAAGTGATGAATTTTGTAATGGTGTATTAAGTTGAAATGTAAAGAGTTTGGGTAATAGTGATAAATAAGGGCATGGGAGTTAGTTAAATAGAGTTATTGGGAGTTAGGAAAAATAAAGTGTTGAGATGCTGATAATATATAAAGAGGTGTTAGATATTTTAGGGACACAGTGGTTAGCGATTATAAGTAGAGGTGAGTGATGTGAGTGGTAATTATATTTGTTGTTGGTGGTGATATTTTGTAATAAGGGTATTGGTGTAGGAGTCCAACGAGAGATGTTGAGACAGGAAGGGACCGTTTAGCGCCGGAAAGGGTTATCTGAAAGGGTCAGGAACCGATAAGGGAATGAGTTGGTTAGAGGGAATACACACATACTAGTACAAAAATGAGCGGTGCCAGAGGTTTTAAATGGGATTTGTGAAGGGGGTTATTATTGAGATATTGGTGTCATATTATATATAAATGGTTAGAAGCGGTTGTTAGTGGAAAAAAGAGGTGAGTAAGGTTAGGTTGACAAATACCAAAATAAGATAGAGAAAAATGAATAATAGAGAGTCACCCAAACTAGTAAGAATATAAAGGGTTAGAAAGGGAAAATTCATGGTAGGAAGGTGAGGTAACGGAAAGGTAATGATAAATGTGAAATTTTGTATAGAATCTAAATGAATGTTAAATATTAAAAGTTGAATAGAGAATTGTTGATAGGAAAAATGTTGTAAAATTTTGCTAAAAGTTATGTAAATTGTTTATTTGTGAATTGTTCAATGTTAGTGTTGAATGCTTATGATGTACAATGTTATTGTGTTTTCTTATGTTGATAGTACAATAGAGTGTGTGGATAGGAGGTTACTACCAAGAGAGTAACGATTATAATATCAAAGTGTTGTAAAGTTTGTCCATTCCTTAGAAACGATGCTGTTATAGAGAAGGTTAAACATAAGAAAAGATCGTAAAGAAAGTATAAAGTTTTAAAGTTGTTTGCCATAATATAGATATTGTAAGATGATATGAAGTAAAATATTAGGGTTAATGGTTGTTGCTAAAGCAGTAAGATACAGTTTATTTAGGTTAAAAGTAATTGTTTTCATATGGTAAAGGGAGTGAAGATAGTTGATAGAAGTCAAAAGTGTGTACTAGGTACCGGATTGGTAAAAAGGAGAAGTAATTTCTATCCTAATTCTTGTCATACTTTGTGTGAAATTTTTAGAATTAAGCAAACCAATGCCCCGCAACGCAAACCAACGTACTAAGAGGAAACATATCGGTTATGGATATGGATATAGAGAAGGCCATTATTTAAAATTTTGTATCGAATGTTTCAGAGTTTTATGGTGTGGTGACCGCGGTCCTGAGCTGGCTGGTGCGTCAGAACAGGAGCGTAAAGTGCCTCATGGCCTTATGGTGTAGGGATCTCTCTGGAGAAGTCCAGTAAGGTCAGAAGGTGCGAACCTCATCATTGGACCAAGGGTAAGTGATTGAATTTTTTTTTTATATATAGTAACATTACAGGGGGTTGTGGCTCCATATCTGAGCTGATCCTTTTAGAGAAGTGTGAATGAGTCAATGAAAGTTTTTGTGTCTCGACACAAAACCTTTCATTGAGGGGGTTTTGTGACAGTACAAAAGGTATGATATAAAAAATATGGTATGCAAGGTAGTAAACTATGGTATTTCAATGTTTTAAAAATCATTTATATGTGTGATACAATTTCCCTTGGGTTTCGCATACGACGACGCAGATCAGAGACAACAAAACAATTTCAAGGACAGCAGAATACGTGCCGATAAACAGACTTGTAATGGTTACTGTAACCAATACCGGCTCTACTTACTTCTATCTCATTGGCCAACAACGCCCAACGTCATTAAAACCACAATGACGCTATAAAAATACATAATCAACAAGACTATTATGTAACGAAGAAACAAAGAACGATGACGTTTACACACACACACGTACGTAGAATTTGCGTAGTGTTGAGTCCCAGTCTATACAATACAGCAGCAGTAGTAACACCTGTCTCACAGGCAACCGGCATTTTACACCGGTTTAGTGTTTGAAATAACTCAAAATGTAATCAGAATGTGAAATGTAACCACCTCAGTAAACTTTAGGCAGTGTGCAGTGATTGCTTTTCAAAATTAGAAGTAGAGTCAGTGAATTTGATATGATGTAACAACGCCAGCGGAGGGAACAACATGTGATGCACGTCTAGAACTTCCAGTCGACCAAATCAGGGAAGTGAAAACCCAAATTTATATTTAAAGAGCTCTTTAATCAATCATAGAGATGTGTACACAAAAAATAATTTTGAAATTATAAGTATGAATGCGCGAGAGAAAGTAGGGTGTGCCCGATAATGTCGACATCCCATCGGGGTGTTGGTTTGCGTTTTCTTTTAAAGAATTATCATTAAAGTAATTAAATATGAAGCAGCTGCATAATCAATATAAAGATTCTGGTAAATTAATGTTTGATAAAATATAACTGGTTTTAGTATGAAAGCGAGCCAATATATTTAATGGCCGCCATATTGGAATATTGTCCGGTGTACACAACTAAAATGCAGAAATAAATTACGACTGATGTTCATGGTGTCAAAGAAACGTATTCTCATTTCAATTCCTCCTTGTGTCAGCATTCACGCTGAGTCGAATCCTGGACCGTTAGGTAGTAATAATAAGTATAATAACAAAACTGAAGCAAACGAATTCACAAATTATGGTGGATACCATAATTATGGTATGTGTGACAAACGTGTCTGATCGAAATAAAGTAAACAAAACAAAATATAGGTTACTGGTTGTTTCCACATACATATACAGATGTATTTTATTAAGAGTATAAAAACGAGTAAAGTAACAAATGCCGCCCAGAACTAGGGACATAATTAGTAAAGTAACAAACATAATACACCACATGAGGCTAACGAATTTGATTTTATTTTTGCTAAATAGTATGTAAATTGATACATGAATAACCAATAATACTTGTTAAAAAATTCAAAATGGCGGCGATGTCATTCCCACTTGACCTCTGTTCAAGGTTACGTACATATACTTTCTGATTTTATGGAAACTACTTCTTTTAGCCTTGTTACTACAATCATTAAAAATTCTAATTCTCTTTATATTAATAATAATAATTATTAACCATACTTCACAAACCAACGCCTCAGGTTATATTAAGTTGATCAACATAGACATACACTCTCACTTTCTCTCTCTCTCTCACTTACTTTGACTTTACACATGTTTGTGAAAATTTGAGCTCATTTAGTAAATTTTGAATTTAGACAATAATTAATAAAGGGCTTTCCTGAAAAATGATGTGGCGTAGACTCCTCCTTTGTTGTCCATGGCGGTTGGCAGGTGTTCAGCCGGTTTTCGTGTTATGTTTCCCACTGACTCTAATTAAAATTCATTTCTGTTTATTCCCTGCTTCTACTTAGTTACTGTTAACTTTTTATGATGATTATTTCATTTTGTGAAGTAAATATTACATTTTTGGCATGAAACTGCCCACTGTAAATGGCGAGCGTATGTGCTCGCTGACTGCTTTTGATGAACTGGGCGGAGGCAGACACAATTATTATACAAATTGGTGGGGTCTGACGTCATGGTGTATTGTTCTTTTAGCCAACGCCCGGTATAACACGTAATTGTTTTATGTCGTCATTGTTTGTTTGTGACGATCTGTTTCAGTGGGCCAATGAAAAGTTCGTATTGTCAATTTGTTGCGCCTAAACCGCCATTACATGTGGTTACTTTCACTCGTACTCCGATGACCTTGGCTTGTCTCTCCTCTGGTGAATTTGCGTATCTACTGGGACTTGTGCAAACTAACTTTGCCCTTGTTAATATGTATGATCATAATAAAATTTACAATGAAAATATGCCCTAATACCATTATTCTGGTACCTGTGAATTGGTACGGTTACAGTTTCTTTTTTGCAATTGACCAAAAATTCCATGCTATTCTCCCATTTATTTCCTGCAAATGTTAGTTTAACCCTGTCTTCTAATGGTGTCGGATAAGCCATCATCTGCGCTGGACATCTACGTAGCTCAGCTCGAAGTTGATCCATTTCAGACTTCGCCTCTTCTTTCATATTTGACATCTCTCCAGAACAATCTTTAGCAGTCTTGGATCTTTCTTCTAGCTTATTCTCTATTACAGTAGTCCGTGTCTCTATTTCTCACGTTTTACTTGTGGCCGCTTTAAGCTGATCATGGACATCCTGTATTTTACTGTCCTGTTCATGCATTGCTATATTTAGTTTCACATTTACATTTTCAGTTTTGTTTATGAATGTCCTTTAAATCTTTCTTCCATTCCACCCGTAATTCTTTATGCTTGTTTTCTATCCTAACAGCTTGTTCATGAAGGGCTTGTTTAACTTTATTTTCAAGTGCATCTATGCACGTATTAGTGTCTATAATTTTATCCGCTAACTCTGTAGTACTATCTATTATATCTTGTTTTAATTCTTTTACTACACCTAGCTTATCATTTAAATCTTCTCTTAGTTTTAAATTATCTTGTTTTAATTCACTTAGTTTATCATTTAAATTTTCAGTTTGTTTTAAATTAGCTTGTTTTAATTCTTTTAAATTTTCTGTTAGTTTTACATTATCCTGTTTTAATTCATCCACCATGGCTTGCATCATATTTCAAAGTGCCTCCATACTGAAGTTACCTGGTTCTGCCATATCGAATTATTTTTTTTTATATTATGTTTTTAAAAATAACTATTTTTGGTGATCCCGGTTATACTACTCTTTATTTATTATGTTTTTATTATTAATGTTACTATTACGATTACACCTTTTCATTTACAATATAATTACCTGTTGAGCGCCAGTTGTGCTATTATAATAAACAACAATTGAAATAACATACAAATAATATTTAATATAAATAACACTAATCAACACATGTTTTGTCCCAGACAAAATTTTATGTGATTCTTATGTATTTTCATACGAGGAATCCAGTTTTGCTATCAAAGTTTTTCTATCATGTATAGTTTTATAGATATAAGAATAACGTTTTTTTTTTAAATTTTCTATGTTGGAGAGAGAGCCAAAAGATAATTCATCCGACTGTTATTTTTGTTTAACAAATACAACGGGAATAACAAGTAAGTCGAAACACACTTTGAAATGTCCCAATATACCTTCAGCGATTCGACCTGTTCTCCACAGTGATGATCTCCCAATACCAAATCACCCGGTATCAATCGATATAAATGAAAATCCAAGCTCTGAAGAGGATCAGAATGAAGATCACTCTGATCGACATGATCCAAGTTTTGAAGTTTCTAACGAGCCCCATTTATTGACACAAGGAGACGTAAATGATTTAGTGTGTGATTTACATTTATCCAAAAATCAGGCAGAACTTTTGGGATCACGACTAAAAGGGTGGAACCTTCTTGATCGCGGAACTAAGGTATGCTACTTTCGAAATCGTCAAGAGGATTTCAAGAACTTTATTCTCAAGAAGGGGATTTTGTGTACTGTAATGATATTTTATCAGTGCTGGATACTCCAGGACATTCTCATAACCTAGAGGAATGGTGTTTGTTTATTGATTCGTCTAAAGCTAGCTGTAACGGGACGAACTGAAGGGGGTTTTTAATTTCAGTAAATTCATTTTAACCATTTGTAGATGACTTTTGAATTAACTCTGTTATTTGCCCAGAGTGTACTTTTGGTCACTGACTGTAGCTCCATGGAAGGCACAGCACAGCACCGGAATGTTTATTGTCAGTAGGGTGCGTATTCATGCGTACGAGCGCACGTGTGTGCCGCCTTTTCACAATGTGAAAGTCACGTTCAAGAATTCCTTATCGCCATATACGAGATGACGGGAACGCCGCGAGATGCTACCCGCCAATCACGAACCAAGTTGCCGGGCGCAGAGGGACGCTTAGCCATTTTGGAAACGGCAGTCGACCAAATATTAAATACAAATCACACACAATATTCAAACATTTACTAATTAAAAATTTCAAACATATGCGAGTTAAAAACTTCATTAGTATTTGCATGTGTGTATTTGTAGTACACATACTTATTAATAAAATACAAGTAAATCTCATATTAAGCATAGAAACAAAAAATACAAACTTATAACTATAAATAACATTGATTATGTTATAATATTGCTCTCGACTTGCTCAATTTCTTTAATTCTGATTAAATTCTCTAATTTTTCTTTTTAAATTATTATTGTTGCATACGCATCTCTTATTATGACATATTAATTACTTTAAAAAAAATTACTATTTACTTTCAAAATTAATTTAATTATCTTTGTTAAATTATAATTTCAAAAATATACTTTCATAAATTCAATTATTACTATACAATAAACAGTTACATTAAAAATTATTAATTTCACTTTTTGAAATTATATTGTCTTTCTTTTCAATTGTTTTATTGTCTTTAATTGAGTCTTTTGTTTTTGATGAGTACATGGATGTATTTCACCTTAATCATGGTGGTAATTTCTCAGCGTATCCTCTTTTGGTTATGAGTCCTTGTTCCTGGTTGATCCTCCGTAGTCGGTATCCTGGAGTCTGCTCCCCATCCTCTTGGAGTCCGGAGGTGTAGTCCGCTCCCCATTGGTGTAGTCCTGGAGTCCGGATCCTCTTGGTAGTCCGATGACTCGTACCGTACGGCTGGAATTTATACCATGTAGTTGGATGCTCCCTCGTCTCCAGTAATAGCCTCTGGCTGCAGCGGTGATCTCACGAAACAAGTGATGAAGTTGTTGGGCATAGTGTCCGGCTGCCGCTGTGGTTGAACGAGAAAGAGAAAAAGGCTGGTGTGTCTCGCGTTTTTATACTCTTGGGTGCAAAACTCATGTCTTGACAATTCTCTGCATGAATCTGTCTGTCATAGCGTCCCTTTGTAAACACGATTATTTACACACTTATTTCACTGGTCTTCGCAACATGCGAAGTCTTTTCCAAATTACCCGAGATTCATCTGGTTGGTAATTTTTATATGTACAACTGTGTGTTAACCGCTTTTCTCTGTCTTAATTATTATAGGTTTTATTTACATTTATTTGCACTGTATTTGCCTTTTTGTTTTCGTACAATGCTTTGTGTAGGCGTGTGTCTATATTATTCACACTGGCGTATTTTGTTTTGTGATATTTTACACACACTTATCACAATTTAAATAATTTATTTATTGATTAAATGTTTATTTAGGGGTGACACTTTGCAGGAATTAACAGGCCACCCTCACACACGTAAGATACATGTGTACACAGACACAGCAGTGTGTGGCGGGACTTTCCTGTTCAAGCAGGCAAATTCGTTGTTCCCCTTTACAGCTTTCTATCTGTATTATTATACTACTGACAACATTGATTATTTATTTAAATTTACATCAATTATCTTGACTAATTGTGCAATGCACAGTACCATACACATATGTACTGTTGCAATAAATAAATATATATATATAAAGTAATTTTAAAATTTATGTTTATATTACCTCAAGATGTTATATTTTTCCTATTCGGAACATGTTTCGAGAGCTCCCGTGCTCTCATCTTCAGCCTTCACGATCTTGCGTCTGGTGAAGTATTTGTGTGTTGGCTGGATGCTGTTGAGGTTTCTTGTTGGTTTTTGGTATTTTAAAGTTGTATTATTGTGTGTGATTGTGGTTATATATTTGTATTTTGTGTATTTTCGATATTAAGTGCTTTGAATATTGTGTCATGTTTTGTATTGATTTGTATTTGTTCAGGTATTAGTTTGTTTTGTGTTTTATGTTTGTATATTTGTAAATTTTCCCATATGTTCATTATGGTGCCTTTGTGTGGTATATGTTTTATTAGTGTCACATTGGTTATGTCTGGGAATTCATGTCCTGTGTTTATTGCATGTGTGGCTAAATTGGATTTGTATATTTCTGGTTTTTTGTATGTGTTTAGGTGTTCAAAATAACATTTTTTCAGCTGTTTTTTTGTTTGTCCTATGTAACATTTATTGCAATCTTGGCATTCAATTTTGTATATACCGTTAGTTGTTGTATTATCTTTGTTGTGTGGGCTATTTAGTTTTTGTAAATTATTTTTATTCGTTTTGTATGCTATTTTTATATCTGTGTTTTTAAATAGTTGTGTTAGCTTTGTCATTTTATTATTTATGTATGTGAATGTAGCCCATTTTTTGTTGTTGTTATTATTTATGTGTTGTTCATTTTTATTAATTCTTTATTGTTCAGTTTTTATTTTACATTTGATTTTATTTTCTATTTTGTTTACAGTATTTTTATTGCATCCATTTTCATAACCAATTCGGTATATTATATTTCTTTCTTTGTAAGTTTCTTGTTTGTTTAGGGGAATTTTGTACATTCTGTTAAATAACGAATAGAATCCTGCCATTTTATGTTGTGGCGGGTGGTCAGAATGGTTAGGTATAATGATATCGGTAGAAGTTGGTTTTCTGTATTGCATATTGTATGTGGTTGTTGTTTCTTGTGATGGTTATGTCTAAATAGTTGATTTTGTTATGTTTTTCTTTTTCTTCTGTGAATTGTATTTTTGGATGTATGTTATTGATTTGTTTTAATATGTTATCTGCATTTGTATTTTTGTTACTTGATACGTATAGCCCATCATCTACATATCTTATTCAAATGCCATTTGGGTCAAAGGATTTTATAATGTTTTGTATTTTGGTGTCTATGTGTTGTAGGAATATTTCTGCTATTATGCTTGATAATGGTGATCCCATTGCTAAACTTTCTAGCTGTTGATAAATTTTGTTATTAAATTCAAAGTAATTTTGTTTTAGTATTAGTTGGAGGCTATTTTTTACTTATATATTGTTTGTCTTCATTTTGTTCTTTAAGTGTGTTTATTATTATGTCTATTGTTTCTTCTACTGGGATGTTGGTGTACATGTTTGTGATATCATATGATGTGAAAAATGTATTTTCATGTATATTTATTATTTTTAGTTTGTCTGTTAATTCGTATGTATTTTTTGTTATGATGGTTATTTGTTAGATGGTTACTTTTTAGTTTTTATGCTATTATTTTTGCTATTTTGTATGTAGGAGCTTTTTTGAAGTTGATTAATGTACGCATTGGATTGTTTAATTTGTGTATTTTTATTAGGCTATTCATTTTAGGTGGTTCTGGATTATTATTTACATACATGTCTGTGTTTCTATTGTTGAAAATGTTTTTAGTTGTTTTTATTAGTTTTATTGTTTGTTTAAGATATTTTTCTGTTGGGTCTTTATTTAGTTGTATGCATTTATTATTGTTGATGAAGTCTTCGGTTTTTTTGATGTAGTCTGCTTTTTCAATGATTACTGTTGCTTTAGTTAATATTAAATTATTGTTGTTTACTTTATTTTTAATTTCTTTTATTGTTTTATTGTCTTTCTTTTGATTATATTTGTTTTTCATATCACTAGTGATATTTTTTTAATTATATATATATATATATATATATATATATACGAGGTGCTATCGGAAAGTTCCCGGACTGTACTTGGCACGGCTGTTGGACGTGACTGTATAACCTGGCGTCCCAGTGTCCGATTCCGTAATACGTAATGAGTCAGTCGGCCGAGTTTCGTTGCATTGTGAGGTTGTGTTCGGTCTACACGTTGTGTTTTCCAATCGTGTGTTAACGTTCATTTGCGGCGAATTTTATGATGGCTGATAAATTCGAGCAACGCACGTGCATTAAGTTTTGTTTTAAACTTAGTAAATCGCCTACTGAAACTTTTGCAATGCTTTGAGAAGCTTTTGAAGAACATTCCCTACACAGAACACAGGTTTTTGAGTGGTACGCTCGTTTCAAGGCCGGCAGAATGTCACTTGAAGATGATCACCGTTCAGGACGACCTTCCACGAGCAAAACGGATGAAAATGTTGAAAAAATTCGTCAGCTCTTTCACGAGACCATCGTCAAACAATCCATGAGTTGTGTACAAGTGCCGGAATAAGCTATGGAAGCTGTCAAGAAATTCTAACTGAAAATTTAGGCATGCGTCGTGTTGCTGCGAAATTCGTCCCTCAGCTTTTGTCTGTGGATCAGAAACAGCGCCGTGTTGATGTGTGCAGTGAACTCAGAGAAACGTCTGAAAATGACCCTACCTTCATCTCCAGGGTCATAACCGGTGATGAAAGCTGGTTTTATGGTTATGATCCAGAAACAAAACAGCAGTCGTCACAGTGGAAAAGTCCACAATCACCGAGACCAAAAAAAGCACGGCAGGTGAGAAGTGCAACAAAAACCATGCTCATTGTGTTTTTCGACATCAAAGGCATTGTCCATCGCGAGTTCATGCCAGCTGGTGTTACAGTGAACTCAGATTTTTATTGTGACGTTTTGAGGCGGCTGAGACAAAATGTGCGACGAAAAAGGCCCAAATTGTGGGAAGACCAAAACTGGCTGTTGCATCACGACAATGCACCTGCTCACGCTTCACTGAAAACAACAGAGTTTTTGACCAAAAACAATATGGCCACCGTCCCACACCCTCCATATTCACCAGATTTAGCCCCCGTGATTTTTCACTGTTCCCGAAAATAAAAATTCACATGAAAGGTCACGGTTTTGACACTGTAGAAGACATTAAGAAAAAAACGCAGGAGGTGCTTGACAGCCTTCAGCAAAAGACTTTTTTTGATACTTTCCAGGCATGGAAACAACGCTGGATTCATTGTATCAATTCGCAGGGAGACTACTTTGAAGGAGATGGGAGCCATTAATGGCCTAGGTAAACAAAAAGGATTTATTAGACTTAGTCCGGGAACTTTCTGATAGCACCTCGTATATATATATTCAAACACTTTTTGCTACAGTCCATTTCTTGATGTATACAGTGGAACTTGGTTATTACGGCCTCGGCTGTTACGTCAACTCGGGTGTAGCGTTATTTTGTCATAAGTCCGGTCAAACTGATATCTTTAACATTATAAAAATTCCTGGTTTTAACGTCACTAAATATTGTACTACTCTGTTATAGCGTCAAAAATTTCTCAGATATTTTACTCTAAATTTCATATAAACGTATATATGTGCGCGCGATCTACGCCCATGGCTACAGACATACATTGTATGCAAGCGATAAGCACTGTAACAGGACTGTCGGCACCAGCCGGTGTCTGGCGACTGACATGTCTCCCCACCACTCTCACCGGGTCAGTAGCACTGTGCGTCTCGAGGCTATTGTTCACGCCACGCTGTTACAGTATTTACTGTACAGTATTGTTTACACTTAGTCTCATCTCTGTTTTTGGTTGTTATTGTTTCTGTATCTGCTCGTACTGTGACAGTTTGTTTTGTGTGTTTTATAACTTAAGTTTCGGTAGCCACTGTTTATAGAATTTTATACGTAGGTCTACATTTTTATACAGTAATCATGGCAATTTCTAGTACAAAAAGAAAGGTTCTGTCTATTCAAGAGAAAGTACGTGTAATTAGATCATATGAAAGCGGACGTAAAATAGCTGATGTATGCCGTGAGTTTGGTTTAGTGAATTCTACTGTAGGTTCAGTTTTAAAAAACAAGGACAAAATTTTAAAAAAATTTGAGGAAGATGGAGAAAAAATTAAAAAAATTAGGAAATGCGAACATGGTGATGTGGATTGAAATGGTTCAAACAGTGTCGATGTTCAGATATTCCTGTGAGTGGACCAATTCTGAAAGAGAAAGCTACAGAATTCGGAAAATTGTTTGGTATTGATTTTACATGCTCCAACGGATGGCTAGATCGATTTAAGGCCCGACACTCGATTTCCTTTGCAAAAATTTGTGGTGAGGCAAAATGCGTAGATCTGAACGTTACAGGCGATTGGGTGCGTAACACTTGGCCAGAAATTAGACGATCATATAAAGATGAAGACATCTTTAATGGAGATGAAGCCGGAATTTTTTATAAATTAACTCCAGATAAGACTTTCAAATTTAAAAATGAAAAGTGCGTTGGTGGGAAGCTCTCTAAACAAAGAGTTACTGTTTTTGTTTGTGCGAACATTTCGGGAACCGAAAAAGGAAACTTTTAGTTATCGGGAAAAGTTTGCATCCTAGATGTTTTAAAAACATCAAAAAACTTCCTGTAAGTTACACTGCCAACAAAAAAGCGTGGATGACTTCTAGTATTTTTGAAGATGAACTAAAAAAGTGGGATAAAGAACTGTCATCGAAAAACAGAAAAATTCTACTTCTAGTTGACAACTGTGCAGCCCATCCAAAGTTAAATTTGACAAACATTAATCTGGTCTTCTTACCGGCCAACTGTACGAGTGTCCTGCAACCTATGGACCAAGGCGTCATTAGAAGCCTAAAGTGTCACTACCGCAAGCAACTTAAAAAAAAAAATTATTTTCTGTGTGGACACGGCGCAACCTGCCACAATTTCACTCTTAGATGCAATACAATTCCTAGACGACTCTTGGAAGAGTGTAACACAGAAGATGATAGCAAAATGCTTTAGTAAAGCACAACTCGTACATGAAAATTTACCCGATGATGACGAAGACGACGACTTGCCGCTCTCAGAGTGGATTAAGAAATTCGACGTAAATGAATTTGGAAATGAACTTGAGTCCTATGCATCAGTGGATGACCAAGTAGAAACATTCCAAGTGTTGAGTGACGCAGAAATTATCGCGGAAGTAAAAAACATAGAAGCAGAAGATAGTGTTGAAGAAGATGCTAAGCAAGAGGAGGATGCCGACATCGTTTGTCCGACAGTACAGGAAGCAATGAGAGCCGCCGAAACTCTTTCACGATTTTACTGCCTTAGAGAGACGTCTGATGCAGCGCAGCATCTCCACAGCACAACAGAAAGAATTTATTTTTCAGAAAGGAGCGTTCAAAAGAAAATTACGGATTACTTTCGACAGTAAGCCTAAATGTCAGTTACATGTACTTTCTTTTTGATCTTTTAAAATATTCTTCATGCTGTTTGTATAAATGAAATGCAGTTTGTAAACTTTAGAATAAATATCACGAATAATGTTAATAATGCAAAGATCTTTTTTTTATTTCTCCTTCCTTACTAGTGATTAAAAAGGGTCTTTTATAACGACTTTTTTATAACGTCACTCGGTCATAACATCATTATTTTTTTGGTCCCTTCAATTACGTTATAACCGAGTTCCACTGTATAATACATTTAATATTTATAATGAATTTACCTCAAGATATTTTTTTCCTTATTAGGAACATGTTTCGGGAACCATTGTGTTCCCATCCTCAGCCTTCGTGATTTTGAGTCTGGTGAAGTACTTGTGTGTTGGCTGGTTGTTATCGTGGTGTCATGTTGGCCTCTGGTACTTTAAATTGGTATTATTGTGTGTGATTGTGGTGTATGTATTAGTATTTTGTGTATTTTCGATGTTGAGTGCTTTGAAAATTGTGTCATGTTTTGTATTGATTTGTATTTGTTCAGGTATTAGTTTGTTTTGTGTTTTATGTTTGTATATTTGTAAATTTTCCCAAATGTTCATTATGGTGCCTTTGTGTGGTATGTGTTTTATTAGTGTCATGTTGGTTATGTCTGGGAATTCATGTCCAGTGTTTATTGCATGTGTGGCCAAATTAGATTTGTATATTTCTGGTTTTTTGTATGCGTTTATGTGTTCAAAATAATGTTGTTCACAAATTTTATAACTGCTATTGCCCTGAATTTTGTGTTTCTTGTTAATTTACTTACTGTTATTCTGTCTCTGATGTGTGATATTTTATTTTTATTGTTGTTTTATTTCTTTTAGAAAGCTGTAATTTATCTTAATGTAACAGCTGTAGTTAATCTTTTAATTGTAGCGCAAACAGTCACTTATAAAATGTACAGAATTGTGCACTTGTATAGCACACAGTGACAGTTTCTACAAGTTACTATTTTACTTCCATATTCCTTAAGGAAATGGAAGTATGGTGATGGCAAAAAAAATCGTGTTCGAGATTATTGCAGATTCTGATTGTACTACACTCAAAACATGAAAAAAAGTCGTTTTCCGAAAAGTGTCTCTGTGGGTGTCTGTCTGTGTGTAGATTTTTTTTCTATGGCAAACGATAACTGCCGCAAATTCAAACAGAATCAAATAATTTTTTGCATACAGCCCTGATTTGTAGAGTACTCACGACCTGTTGTTTTTGGTGAAGATCGGTTGAGGGAAAGGGGTAGTTTACCTGCAACGGTTTTTTTTTTATCAAGGGAAATTTTTTTTTTTGGCAAACGATAACATCCGCAAATTCAAACAGAATCAAATAATGTTTCGCATACAGCCCTGAATTGTAGAGTTCTCAAGACCTATTGTTTTTGGTGAAGATCGGTTGAGGGGAAGGGGTAGTTTACCTGCAGCGTTTTTTATCAAGCGTATTTTCTATGGCAAACGATAACTGCCGCAAATTCAAACAGAATCAAATAATTTTTCGCATACATCACTGAATTGTAGAGGACTCAAGGCCTTTTGATTTTGGTGAAGATCGGTTAAGGGGAAGGGGTAGTTTACCTGCAACCTTTTACGTTTTAATAACAGTAAAGTACTTGAAAATTCATTTAAACTTTTTCAAACAATGGTAATTGTTAAAAATAAAATAATTTTGTTGCCAGGCAATAAAATTATAATTTTTTCATTTTAATGTAAATCTGTACATAGTATAAAGTAAAGTCGGTCCGTTTTCTCTCTGTGTTTGAAATCGCTAATCTCAGGAAGTACTGAACGGATTTTATTCAAGTTTTCGCCAATAGATAGAGTGTCGATCGAGGAACATTTATGTGTACAATTAATACATATATGTTGTACATTAGCTTAGCTATCACAGTTTATGTCAAGTAAGTGGTATAGTTTACATCTTATATATAAAAATGAATGTTTCTTTGTTTGTCCCGTATGCGTTCCTATACCATTCATCTGATTGCGATGAAACTTCGGTGAGTTGTTGTGCGCACGTCCGCGAAGGTTTCTTCCACATCTCCTCCTAAACCACTGTACCGATTTCAACCAAACTTGGCACAAATATTTTACGCAACGGGAGAACCAACATAGGATAGGTGTTTTTTCGATGGGGTCCTTTTGGGGGTTCTTTGGGATCTTCCACATCGCCTCCTAAACCACTGGACCGATTTCAACCAAACTTGGCACAAATATTTTATGCAAAGGGAGAACCAACATAGGACAAGTGTTTTTTCGATACGATCCTTTGGGGGGTCCTTTGGGGTCTTCCACGTCTCCACCTAAACCATTGGACCGATTTCAACCAAACTTGGCACAAATATTTTACGCAACGGGAGAACCAACATAGGACAGGTGTTTTTTTCGATATGATCCTCTGGGGGGTCCTTTGCGGTCTTAAAAAACTATTAGATCTGGTTACTATGGCAACCCAATAGAATAGATTCTGTTCTAAATATATTATCGCATTAAATTGAAGACCACGCGAATGAAGTTGTGGGGAACAGCTATTTATTTTTAAGAAGCCTACTTTAATTAAACTTTATTAATTAAACTAACATTTTCATTACGTACAACGTGAAACTCCGTAGCGAAGCACGGGTATTCTGCTAGTCATGTATAAGAGAAAATATATCGTGCGTGGCAGGCAAGCATATTTCAGTTATGTACTGTTTACATTTCCATTTTATTATTATCACTACCGCAATAAAAAGGCAGGGAAGACACACACACACACACACACACACAATTCGCGTTATTTCTGGCCTCATTCATGTTTATTTTCTTACATTTGCATGGTTTTTAAATGGAAAGTGCCGAACCCATACCAACATAACGCATGCAAGCCGAAAAAGTGTCCAGCGTGGATAGCGATTTGCTTCCTGTGGATCGCTGGGCAGTGTAACTACACGTGTTTACAGAGGAACGATTCATAGACAGACTTTTCGTCTTTAGGGAATGAACCCTCTGCAAGATGCTGAGGGTCCATGAGTGACTTCGGAGTGCTCCTTCTTTTCCGCGTGTTTGTTCTGTGAAACGTACACTGTAGATTCGCAGATTTATTCTAAGCCACGCTCAATAGGAAATGTTGAAAATTTTTGTCCACGGTGAACCCTCATACACACTAAACCTGCTCTGATGTTTTAATTACGGACATCATAATATTAAAACTTTGGAAACTTGAGCACTACTTAATGGAGATCAATCATTAACTTATACAAGCCATTAATTTTATGCATATTTTTTATATATATGTGTACAACGTTATCGGCAACAAAGAAGTAGTTTTTGTTAAAATTCCTTCCCGGGATATTTGGCCGTAGTCCAATGTTTTCTACAAAACCAGACGTTTCGGCAATGCTATTGACTTCCATCATCAGTGAAAATCGAGTGCGATAACGTGAGGTGGTATATGTTAGTGACCACAGTACTGTGGTTAAGGCTGAAGCAGTAAGTAGAAAGAAGTAGTTTCTATGGTAATATTTCATTTCGAAAATGATTTTAAAAATAAATCTTAGAATATGGAAGTCATGTATGGTTCTCCATACCGATATTTGCATTGGTGTTGTGTTGCTTTAAGATTTTAGATACGATAGACCATAACATTGCAACAGAATGATGCCATAACTAAACTAAAAGTAATTGCTTTGTTTAACACAGTGTAAACAAAATGTGCTGTGTCCATGCTTTGTACACAGACTAATCAGTTTTGTAATTGGAACATGCACATGTTTCCTTCAGAGTTTTTGTAATTGATCTTCATAATAAAATTTAAGCTTTATATAAAGTACAAAGGTCATATTAGTTAGATGGCAAAGGTCATACCATACAGAAACTGACATAAATTGAAACAGAAAATAATTTTCTTGATGAATGTTTTTTTGTCATTATCATTTCAGTTGTGTTTGAGCAGATTGTTCTGAAGCAAATATAGTATGTATGTAGTGTCCATCAGTTATGTGTACTGAAGTTACACATTTACAACCAGATTAATTTTTTATATTTAAATACTCTCCTTCTGTGTCTGTCTGTCACCCCCTCCCTCTCTCCCCTTCCCATCTTTATTCTACTCCATCCGTTTTTCCCTTCTGTCAGTCTTTACTTATGGTGTGTGTGTGTTTGTCTACTATTTTGTTGTGTAATGGTATATTGATTTTGTGGGCTAGCAGAACACAATTGAATATAAAATTATCATTTCTGAGTGTAGGTACTTAAAATGACTAATGAATATAAAAAATAGTGATTGCTAAATGAAAATTGTAGTTTCTGTAAAAATATTAAAAATAATTTGTGTTCAACATGAGATTCATTGAATGGATCTAACATCTTTTATTTTCAAGTAGACACATCTATTGGTGTGATTTTGAGTACTGCAGTTTGTGGATAATGTGTGTAAGCATTGCCTTATAACAGACCTTACAAAAGTAGTGGACTTATTTTTGATATGTGTAGGTCTATAAACAGTTTTAGCCTGAATAAGTACAAATGTTTTAAATGTTACTTGCTTCAGTTATTTTGTGAAATTTGGTATTAGACCTACACAGTCATTTAAAATAGCTTGGGATTCTTATGTTTGAACATTTGCTGACTATAGATTTGCTTATGTCATCAACATAAGTCTTATATGGTATTTGGTAAAATATTCTGTGATTAAAAGTAAGCTTACAAGCACTAACACGTCTGTCCTTAAATGGTCGTGGTCAATATATTTTTCCTTTAAATGGTGTTTCATTATTTTCAAGAGTTACATGCATAAACTGAAAGTGTTTTGAATGGCCAGTAAACAAAAGTAACAGTGACTGTGTATAACAATATATACAAGTAAAAGGATATAAATGAAGTATAAAAAATTATAGTAAAACGTTTTTGTTTAAAGACCTGCTGAATTGATTAGGCTTAGGCCTAGTATACAGTAAACCATGACCATAACTATAAAACAAACTTTGTTGCTTGAGCACAAAAAAGTGTTCTGTAAATCAGGATATTCAGGTTTACATTCCTTAGACAATATCACTACATATTGATAAACCTTGGCAGGCTGTTAGGCCATGGTCATGTTGTATATAATTAATGGCAGACATTTCAACATTTATGGCTATCCTTAGTGACTCAGGAACAGAGATCTCAGTCGGCCATCTAGGACTAATAGCAATGATAGCGCTATCTGTAGAAGCACTTCTGTGTAAAAACTACATTCACTGCTGGTTGATCAGTATTTTGACCATTTGCATCACTCTCCTTTCTAGTAGATCCATCTATCTTAGCATGTCTCAACACTGATAACCAGTATTTATTCAGGATTCCTCCCATTTAGTCATGCTGCGGTCGTCATGCTTGTGGATCTTGATAGCCTCCCTGTGAAACTATTTGAAGTACTGCTGAATCGAGGACAGGACCCTTGGAGGCTAGCAATTTTGTTTGAGAGACCCAGGTCCTTTACTAGGTGCAGAGGGAGGCTGTTGAGATCTACAAACACAGAGACCACGCCATGAATGAGCAAAAGGAACCTCAACCCTAAATAAATACTGGTTATTGGTGTTGAGACATGCTAAGATAGCCAGGCTTATCAGAAATGAGAGCAATGTGATTGGTCAGAATATTGACCAACCTGCATAGTTTATATCTGAGAAAAGTTTATCTGTCTTATCAAGGTAGGACTGTCTTGACGCAATCCTGTGTGGGCAATTAAAATGTCTGTTACTACACTACTGATGATGGTTGTCATGTTGGAATCTTTAGCACTAATTATAGACAACTTGGACCACGGCTTTAACAGCCAGAGAAGTTTTGGCAATAATTGACACTGTCCGTGAGAGTTTACATTCTTTCAGCATCAATGTGTTCCAGTTTTCATACATATTCCTAAGTCACTTTCCTTTAACAAAAATTGTCACTGTATGATTTCAATAGTTTGTAATTGCTTACTACGTTAGTTTGTTAATTCCTACCATTTTTCTTTAATTACGGCTAATTTCTGCTGCATGCTAATTTGGGCTGAATCCATGTTGAGGCCCACTTGAAACACACCTGGAACTCAAAAAATTTATAACAGTTAATTGCTTAACAGATATTAGATATTCAGATCATTTCAAATATCTTCATTGCAGCACTTTCAAATTTGGCATGAAGACTTAATTAGTCTTCATGCCAAGACAGCATATTATCTGTCGACTCAAATTGCAGCTCCTTAGTAAAATTGCAAATGTACCTGATATCACAAGAACGTATGTAAAAATGGTCATCATCATCATCATCATCATATGCAAGGATTAAACCAGGGATGGTTTGTTCCAGTCTCGAACAGTCAAAGAGTCTGGAGCTGGTTATTCCAACGCTTCTTCGGACGTCCCACACCTCTCTGTCCCTTCGGCTTATAGTTGCATAGTTGTTTGGGGATGCAGCAGTCATCTGTTCAGCAAAGATGTTCCCACCAATTCAACCGATACTGGGGAATCCTGTCGAGTATACTGCATATTCAGTTTCTGCTGTATATCTGTGTTTGTGGAGAGTACAGCCTGCCACGTGCTTCAGAAATCTCATTTCAGCTGCTTGGATATGACTGGCCTGGCCTTTTGTTAAAGTCCAATTCTCAGACCCATAAAGTGCGGGAAGGGCCATCACCTTGTAGAATTTTAGGAAGGTTCATTACTTAAGAACTGACTTGAGAGTTCCCCTGATGGTCCTGCATATAAGGTTGAATTTATGCAACTTATTCACAATGTCATTGCTTGTGTTATAAGACACACTGTAGCACAGGTATTCAGTCAAAATTGCTGACTTTTCCCAGCGCAGTACCATAACAGTGTTTGCCTTTACAGGATCAGTTCCACAGAAAGCTATTTTCTTGGTCTTAACCGTGGATATTTGTATCCAGAATATTTGCAGATTCAATTAAAAAATATATACCCATCTGCAACCTGTTTTCTGAGTTCAACAGAGTAGCCTAATCATCCACAAACAACAAAGTGTCAGTTGCAATGTGTCATTGACCAATCATAAAATTCTCCGGAAGACACATCTGCCAGTTTTGTATGACATCGTCAATATATAAATTAAAAAGAGGAGGTGATAATGCACACCCTTCTCATACTCCAAAATTGATGAGGCCAACTCTAGGAGCTGTCCTCGGTTTCCTTGCTTCAATTAAGATTTTATTCTTCACATAAAGACTTTGTATAGCTCTAATTAGTTGTTGTAGGATCCCTTTCCTTGCCATTATTGCCCATAGTGTAACTTTCGTTTCTTCAGTAAATTATTTATTCAAATTAAATTAAAACTTCCACTTACCTTACGACTTTGATCTGGCCGGATCGCGTAGTGTAGGCAAACCCATTTCGTTCGACGAACTCTGACGATACATATAACGAAATAAGGCATTGAAAGAATTTAACTCTCAATTGTATGGAAGAGAAATTAGATTTTTTTATTACTCAGAAATGTTGAAATGTTAAACCTTCGTGTTACATGTTGTGCAACTCTTGCACCTTACTAACTATGGCTTACCTTATCATTGACAATTATACAACTTCATTCACACACAAACACAGAACAGCCCAGCATTGCACACTCAACACTCACATTCCGTTCTAAAACCCCAATTACCCGATTGAATACATGATTTTAGATCACTACCGGCAACGCGTTCTTCTGTGACCTCGTGGCCAGCCCGCGGTAGATCGAAAATGTATCGGAAAAGGACGGAACTGAATCCCGAATTTAAATGTTAGTGTTCTACAACTCTCCTCCCATCCTGTCACTGTTTTTTGAAAATAACTACTTCACTTTCATTATTGAATACTGATGAAATTATATGAGCGTATTTAGCTCGCGTGTCGGCGCCGACACAGTCAGAGACGAACTGGGTGTGCTTTTTCTGAGAGGGCGGAACAGCGTATTCACGGCCACCTGCTTTGCTTCGTCGTTCATGCTCAGTTGTTGAGGCATATTCCGTTTATACATGGAATATGGGAGTTATATTCAGGATGCCAGAGCACGATATTGGCTTCTGCTCTGCTGATGTCATTAACAGTAGGCGGGGCTTTAGCAGTATTTCCGGAAGGTCTTGGAGAAGACGATGAATATTCTTGCGCTTTGGCCATCTTGAGTTTTTTTACCAGCGCGTGGGTCGGCGCCCATGCTTGGTGAAACGCATAGGTGCGCACTGCCACACTCTCGCCTAGTTCTCAGAAAACGAGGGTGGTACATTCTTCGCTTGCCGCGTTACACAATAACAACTGCGTATTACTGCTTTGTTTCAAACTGTTCTACTGGCCATGAGTTCTGGAGTAATGGACATAACGTTGCACAATAATAAAATTTCACCATATTTTCCTACAACTCCCGCACAAAAACGAAATAAATAAAATATAAATGCCCCATATGGTAAAAATAAAATACCCCAAAATTTGACCCGCTACAATAGTTTGCTCCAATTCACCCTGTCAGACACCTTGAAATGAAAAAATGGTCCTAGTGTAAATGGTAGCATTTGGCATAATGAGTCATGCATTTTCCTGCTTGCCACTGTTCCACATGGGGCTGTGATGTGCTATATTATACAGCACTAATCGTGTAACTTTTTTTTCATGTCTCAGTTAATTATAATTTGGTGATATGTCTGTTTCAGATTTACAAAGAAGTAACTGACTTGAAGAAAGCAAATTCTGAACTGAAAGTAATGCTCTCTGTGGTATGCTTTAGTAGTAACGGAGAATTTGCTGCAGTTGTATCAACACCTAAGAATAGGACCCGGTATGTGTAAAATTCATGTTCTTATTTTTGTATATAAGATTTTGAAGTAACAATTTGTATGCCTGGGTATTTGGTGCATGATTATGCCACTATTCTTGTCTAGATAACCAGCACCATCTGTAACAATAAATGGCATTTTAATACAAATTTTAAATATATATTAATAAATATGGTTTTATTTATATTTGTGATGATATAATAGAGACAAAATAGTGATTTAAAATTGAAAACTATCAATTTCATAATATATGTAATAGCATAGGCATGTGTATTTAAGATAACAGTCACCATGTGTATGTTTTTGTTTTGGGTATGTATTTTGATTTGATTGTTGGTTATGATTAGTGTTTATGATTTATGATTTGTTTATTTAACACATGTAATTATATGGTTATGTTTCCTTTGTTTAATTGTATTTTCCATTATGAATATTTAGGATCTTTCTACTGAATTGAATGCTTGTGCAAAACCATAGAATTCTGCCTGCTGGATGAAAATGGCAGGCACACACCAAGGTTGTATGTCAAATTGATGTAGCATGGCAATGAAATTAAAATTTAACAGACTGGTTGAAACCTAGCGAGGTCAAAAATGAACATTCCAAACTGTAATTCCAATAATTTACTTTTGGAAATGTGATTTAACATTGGTGTGAAAAAGAGCTATGATGCTGTTCAAAAATCGTCGACATGGCATGATATATTGCACTGCTCTTTTTAGGTTTGGGTGGGCTCCTTATTATTTGAATTTATCTATTTTAAAGCAAGGTTTCTCACATACATTCAAGATGGCTGACAATATTATTGTACATATTACAATTTTTACATTTTTACTATGATTTTTACCTCAGTATGTACTGGTGCATTTTACAGCAGTACAATATATGACTACCTTTAAATGAGTACTGTGCTTTGAAGTGTATCCAAGTTTGGTTGGGTTAGGTTAGATTGCAGTTGTATTTAATGTTGAAATTATTTTAAAATGCAAACTCTTATAAATCCTGATTTAGAAATGTAGCCAGGCAATTTATAGGTGGTGTTGGTTATCTAGACAAGTCCCCGTTTACCTAATAATAGCATGTTGATATCAGCTTTACAATATTAATCTTAATTGATATACATTTCTTTTTTAATGTTATTAAATATTTTAAAAACTAATCTAGTTGTGTATAACAGCATTTTTTTATTTAACTTGTGGCAGATGTTTTAGTACAATGTGCAAAAACAGGAAAATGTAGTTGATTCTGTACAGGAGACCTTCAGCTAGCAACAATAATGATACGGCATGATGTTTTGATTATTAAGATAGTTAATGTTTTGTTCCTATAGATTTATGTGAAAATTTTAAATGTATTTATAGTTTGGTACTTTTGTTTAAATACTCATAAGTTATATTCTGTGTCCACAAAAGTACATTTTCACTTTTTTTAATGCTTTAAAACAATATAGAGTTTATATTGTATGTATGTCCTTAACATAATGCAGGATTTTCAAAACAGATGAAACAGTGAATCACATTTTAAATTAAGTAAAATAATTTATTACCATTCATATAATTTTTTAACAGTCTAGTTCATCTAGTTGGGTATTTCTTAAGTCTTCTAATATCAAAAGTATTTAAAACTTTTTATGTGTTGGAAATAATAAGTTATAATTATTTAATATTTACAAGTCACTCAATTATTACATGTCAGGTGACAAGTCAGGTCAGGCATTTATCAGGTCAGTTGGTTGGCCTTTTAGAATATAAAATGTGGTCAATAATAAGGTTTTTAAGTTAAAAAATTGATACATATGTACAGTACACTGTGAGTTTTGAGACAATTGAGTGTATTTATCACAAATGTTTTTGCCCACATCATGCTTATGTCAGCAAAGAACAGAGATTGTACATGTTTATGCATTCCACGATCAATGTTTTTGCCCACATCATGCTTATATCAACAATGAACAGCGATTGTACATAGTTATGCATTTCACTGTGATTGTGGAATAGACACTGGTAAAGATATGCATGCTATTTAACAGAGCAATATTGGCCAAAGAGCTAATTATGTGGGTCTCATGGCGATGAGTGAAATAAAATGTATTAATAAATTAATAATAAACAGTTATTGCAGTGCCAAAAATTTCTGAATAAGAAGAGGGTGGGATCTTAAGATCAGATTTTAAAAGATGAAAAATATTACGAAGCATAACAAAGTGCCCTTAATATGAAATCAGCACTTGCTTTATTCAGTGAACTTATGTATCAGAAACATCAGCAGTGATTACAAAATACAAAGGGTATCCTGGGTTAAGAGGGACCAAATGCCCTTAATCATGGATTCCGAAATAAACTATATAATACAGTTTCTTGAGCCTAAAAAAAAGAACCCATAGTCCATACCTCGGATTCAACCTCCTCCAACCCTCAGGGGATGAAAAACCCGTCATATATTATGTTTTCCTCCCGTTCTAGTAGATGAAAGATTAAAAAAAAAATCAGGTATATATTTAATTAGAAGAGCTTGTATGCGAATTATTTTAAAGGTCCGTGGCCATTATTTAGGCCCTTAAAAAAATTCGAGAATCTTTAAAATAAAAAAATCTCTGAAAATAGCCTTTGTAACCAAAGTTTTCTTTTTGTGATTTTGTGAAACTTTTAGTAATTCAACTCCATGAATTTTTTTCCGTTTTTTTGGAATGGTGGTTCCTGGTCAAAAACACGTTTTTTGACATTTTTAGCAAACATTTTACGATTACCTTAACACAAACTTTTTTTTATTGAGTATGAGTTAAAAGTTACTTAACAGTGTCATAAAACGTCAATATTTTAGTTAAAAAACAACATAAGTTAAGAAAAAAAAACTTACATAAATGATCATAATTTTCACAGTCATATTAGACTCACTCTTTTAGCCCAGTCATATTAGATTATGAGCTCATATTAAATTGAAGAAGGAAGCGACCTTTTTGAATAAAAATATTTACATATAAAACATTATTTTATGAAACTGCACGCTTCAGCACAGTATTAAACCACCCCAAAACAACCCATACATTTCGGAACATTGGGGATTTAATTAGAACTTTTAAACAATTCGTGTAATGCAAAAGTAAACATTGTGAGTGTAAAGTAGAGACAATTTCAGATAAAAGTGTCCTTGTAGTTTTTTTACTAAATTGAAAAATTTTCTCACAAAATTATTGAAGCGTAAGTAAATTTTTTCACTGGGAGAGTAAGGGCGAAGCTTGAATGCACAAACAACAACCTCAACAGCAATATAGATATAAAGAAAACATTTCAAAATATAGTCGTCATAAGGTCGCGCCAGTTATGGAAAATAAACCAGCTTTGGAACAGCAAAAGAACGTATGTCTGTGCACAGAAAAACATAACACTAAAAGTTAGTATCTATACTGACTAAACGCTAAACACCTAAAAGTCTAGTGTTGACAGTAGTAGTGATAAGCAAATATTTTGTGTGTCAGGCATATACCCAAATGATATACGAGATGATCTAGTTATAATAATAATAGGTGTATGGAGAATGACAGTAGTGTTAAGATAGTTAATAAGAGTACAATATTTAGACCCAAAACTAATAATTGTATAGGAAATGTTCTATTAGACAGTGGGGCTCAGGTATCTTTAATAAGCGAAAAAATTATAAATAAACATAAGACTCAGTTTAAGAAGGTACCAATATTACCTGTAAACAACACAATTGTTAAAACAGCTACTAATGATAATCAAATTATTAACCGACAAGCATTGGTTTCTATCACAACACAGGGTGTCGAGATTGACATGCCAGTATATAGGCTACCTTTTAAGTTTTTACAAAGACAATGAAAGATAAAACATTTTTTGATACAGATCGTTTTATTGTTTCTCAAAATATTCGCCTTTGAGATTTACACACTTTTCCATGCGTTCGAACCAAGTCTCGAAACATTTTTTCCACTCTGATGTTGGTACCTCAGAAATATGGTTTTGGAAGGATTCAACAGCTTCTTGAGGTGATGAAAATCGCTGTCCACGCATTTTTTGTTTGACATTCGGGAACGAAAAGAAGTCGTTTGGCGATAAATCAGGTGAATACGGGCAATGAGACATTAATTCGATGTTTTCCTCCTTCAGATAATAAATTGTTCGACGTGCTGTGTGAGAGCTGGCATTGTTGTGATGAAGAATGATGCGACGTTTTCGGTTGTGTTTCCTGATTTCATCGATTACTTGTGGCAAACAAATTGTTGTATACCATTCAGCATTAACTGTTCTTCGATCCTCTAAAGCAATGGTCGCGACGTGTCCAGTGTAAGCAAAGAAACAAGCGATCATTTTCTTGGAAGTGCTTCGTGAACGAACCACTTTTGTTGGCTTCGGTTCATCTTGGAACACCCAAACAGTTGATTGTTGCTTAGTTTCCGGCTCATACGAATATATCCAAGTTTCGTCTCCTGTTACGATGTTGTATACTGATTTTGCATTTCCTCGGTCGAATTTTTGGATCATTTCCTTACACCAATTGACACGAGCCTGTTTTTGAGTTTCGGTCAAATTATGCGGAATCCATCGGGAACAGATCTTTTTAACAGCTGAATGTTCATGTAAAATCGAATGTACTGCAGTCTTCGATATGCCTAATGATGCCTCTATCTCACGGTAAGTCACATGCCGATCTTCTTTAATCATGTTGTGCACAGCATCGATGTTTTTGGGAACAACATCCGATTTAGGTCGACCTTCACGAAATTCATCGCTGACTGAAGCATGACCACGGCGGAATTCCGCAAACCAATTGTAAACAGTCTTTCTGATGGTGATTGATTACCAAAAGTTGTACGAAGCGATTCGAGGCATTGTTGTTGAGTTAGGCCTTTATTAAAATCGTAAAAAATCATCCAACGAAAACCTTCACATGAAATTTCCATTTTTTTCACAAACACTTTTGTTTTAAACGCTCACTGTAAACAAACTACTCGGCCAATATCTGAGCTGCAATTGTTTTACAAATAAAATATGACAAATTTTTCAACAATGATAATGTCACATCTCACTAGCGCCATCTAGTGGTCGTTTGTAAAGACTTAAAAGGCAGCCCTCGTACTGTTAATTAAAGACCATGTATATGATGTTATACTGGGTACTGACACATTAAGTAAAATAAATGCAGTAATTGATTTTAATAATAATACATTGATGTGCAAAAATAAATAATAAACATTATAATGTAAAGTTAGGACATATGGACATCAAAAATGAATCTGTTGCGAATTACTTAAAAATAACCAAACTGCATACAAACATAATTTCAAACGTAAACAATAACAAAAATAACAGTGATAAGTTGAGTGCAATACAACAAAGAAGATTAGATGCGTTATTAAATAAACACAGACTGGTGTTTGAAAATTCTCATACTACTACAGATGTTGTCTTGATTGTTCATCATCTTTTTTCACAGCACTACACTTTATATAATAATGAAACTTTCACTTGTGAACTTACTTGTCTTTTCTCGTCGAACGCGTTTCGGCATAGTGTTCGCATTCGTCAGCTTAGAGACAGACTGCCAGACTTTGTAACGGTTATTGCTTGGAAGGTATAGTGGGGGTGGTGTGTGGAGGAAGGGGATTGGCGCGGGGATCTAAATTATTGTTTGTTTTTTTGTATAATTGTGTCGAAAAGTGTATGTGATTTATATTGTAATTGGTCGTTAAGTATGTTGTTTGGTTGTGTTGTGTGGTGTTTGTATATTTCATATTGTTCTGCTGTGTTGAATTTTCGGCCTTTGGGTAAGTAGTGTAATATTTCAAGATTAGTATCTATGTTGGTGTAGCTGTGGTTTTGTGTGTGCATGTGTGTGGCAAACGCGGAATCTATATTGTTGTTGGATAAAGCTTTTAAGTGTTCAGAGTAACGGGATGAAAAAGATATTCCCGTCTGGCCTATGTAGAAACTATTGCAGTTATTACAATTTAATTTGTAAACACCTGTTTTGTTGTATTTGTCTATGTCCGTGTTTGTATCATTGATGTGTTTTTTGATGGTATTGTTAGTTCTGTATGCTATTTTGTACTTGTGTTTTCTGAATGTGCTGGCGAGTTTGTCTGTGGTGGAGTTATGGTATGTGAGTGTGATGTATTTATTGTGTTTTGTTGTTTTTGTTTTTGATGTGTTTGTGTAGTTTGTTTATTAAATTAGGGTTGTATCCATTTTTCATTGCTATGTATTTGATTGTGTTGAGTTCGTCAGTATAATCTTGTTTACTTAAGGGTATTTTACAACACAACCAAACAACATACTTAACGACCAGTTACAATATAAATCACATACACTTTTCAACACAATTATACAAAAAAAACAAACAATAATTTAGATCCCCGCGCCAATCCCCTTCCTCCACACACCACCCCCACTATACCTTCCAAGCAATAACCGTTACAAAGTCTGGCAGTCTGTCTCTAAGCTGACGAAGGCGAACACTATGCCGAAACGCGTTCGACGAGAAAAGACAAGTAATTTCACAAGTGAAAGTTTCATTATTATATAAAGTACTACAGATGTATATGTCCATCAAATTCGGGTCATGGATGAAAGTACATTTCTGAGGAAGACTTACCCAATCCACTTACATTATCAAAAGCAAGTATATGAGGAGATTTCGAAGATGCTAGAAAATAATATTATAAAAAGATTGGATAGCAATTTCCTCAAACCGATGGTAGTAGTAAAAAAGAAAAACAACAATATTCGTATATGTTTAGACATGAGGAATTTAAACAGTATCACCCAAAAGTGTTATGACTGCACCGAATGCAGAGAATTTATTTATTGTCATTTATTTATATATGACATGCCTTGATTTAAAAAGCGGCTTTGGAAAATTCCTTTAGCTGAGGATAGTAGAAAGTTTACTGCATTCCTTTAAAAAAATAAGTGTTATCAATTTAAAGTGGTTTCTTTTGGACTAGTGACCAGTCTTGCTGCCACGGTAAGATGTTTAGAGTTGGCGCTGGGACCTGAAGCTTAGCGTATTTGTCGACGATATACTTGTCATATCAAAACCATTTGAAGAACACCTTAAACATCTAGATATTGTGTTTAGCAAACAGCGGAATGCTAATATGGTACTGAATTATGACAAGTGCGAATTTTGGAAATCACAAATAAAATTCTTGGGACACATCATTTCAGCTGATGGTGTGAGTACTGATCCTGAGCTATTACGGGATTTATGACACCTAAGAAAGCCAAGGACATCAGGGTATTCTTGGGATTAACAGGGTATTACCGTTGTTTTACGCCAGATTACTCCAAGACCATAGAACCACTATTAGAAGTTCTGAGGAAAAACACTAAATGGCGCTGGGAAGAGAGACATTGTTAACTTTCAGAATAATTAATACAAATAATAAGTTGTGGATCACATATTACTAGGTTTTTCGTGAATCGTAACATATACACAAAGTGTTACAAATTCCAAAATATACAACAATTGTTGATGTCTAGGCTTGATTTTGGAGAAACACTGCAACAGATGCAACATACCAAGTCACTGTTTACAAAATAAACAGCGTGTTGGGAGGGCTGTAAAATTTAATTTGGTAAAGTATTTAATAATATAGTTAAAATGTGGCTAATAAAATGTAAAAAACAATAAATACATAAAAAAATTAAAAAATAAAACAATTAAAGACATTAAAAGAATGCATAGACAATAAAAAATTAAGTAAGTAAAGTTATAAAAATAAAACGAAAATAATTGTGAATCGACAAGGATAAGTATAACTGCTTTATTTCAGCTGTCATTATTATTTTCTTTCATTTTTAATTAAAGAAGCGTAACTTCGGCACATTAGGTATAAAAAGTTAATCCATCTCAAAATATATTACTAATCTGCCTAAAAGCCTTACTCATCGTCTCATAAAAATATTACTTACATGTACCGGTACGGTCTGACACACACTCACACACTCTCATTTCGCCAATAGCGATTTTCTCATACATTTGAATTTTGGGGTTTTTGAGCTCAATTTAGATAAGAAAGACTGGAATATATATTTTAACTTTCCTGGATATGCGTTGTAGAGTTTAAGCTGTCCTCAGATGTCGATCATGGTCAGGCAGGTGTTCGGCCGAACGTCCCATGTGTCTTCTTGGTTACACTGACTTTAGCTTACATTTTGAATAGTTATGTAATTATTTCTGTCTAATGGTTACTATTTCATGTTAACACATTGATAATTTGACAAAGAAAACACTTTCGCTGGCAAATAGCTGCCAGCGATTTTCACAGCGTGTTGACGCCTTGATGGTCTGATGCTGACTGGGCGGATGCAAAGCACATTTTTTGCGTATGTGTTAGCGGATCCACGTCATTGTCTTTTGTTTCAATTGGGCTCACGCCCTGTTGTCATGTCATTGTTGTTATGTCATCTTTTTATTTTTAATGACGTCCCACCTTATGGACCAATGAAAATGAATATTGAGAGTCTGTCTTCACTTATACCGCCATTGTATATGTTCGGCTTCACACGTCTGCTCCTGACCTTGGAATCGTTTCGCTCTGCTGAAATCTGCGTCGTTGTCTTTTTACAAAGGGAAATCGTCCTACCCATGTATGTGTGTATAAAACAATAAAATACAATAATTTGCTACCACTCATACCATAAATCCGACATCAGGATTTTAGTACTGTCACAACATGAAGCAACATTGAACGCAACGAAGGATTTGTTTACGAAAAATCTCCATGTATTCCATCCAGAGAAGGAAGGGACGTACGTACTAAATTGTGACGCTTCAGACTACGCTATAGGTGGAATATTGTACCAGCGGAATGTCAAAGGCGAACATAAATTCATCGCGCACGTCAACAGATTTTTGAAAGGTGCCGAAATGAACTATTTCACGTCAGAAAAGGAAAGTTTAGCTATAGTTTATATTATAAGTAAATTTAGGTACTATCTAGTAGGGCAACATTTTGAGATTTTGTCAGATAATCAAGTGCTGTCATTTCTTCTAAAGTGTAAACTATCAAATGCACGTATGTCAAGTTGGATTATGGCAATACTGGAGTACGATTTTAGTATAAAATACTGTAAGGGAAGTGAAAATAAAATGACCGACACTGTAACTCGGTATATTCCAGTCGAGCAAGAAAACTACTCTGCAGTTGAAAATGAAATCCAAATTTTAGCAATTAAGTATGTTTTACCCGATAATTTGTAATCCCAACTTAAAAACATGAGTATTGTTACAACACAAACAAGCCACCCCAGTACCAGGGATAAAAAAGATGATAATAAATATAAATATACTTCATATAAAATAAAGATTAAATATAAATAAAATATAAAGACGGTGACTCGACAAACGACGACATAACCTAACCCAAGTGATTGACCAAACGAACAGAAAAATGACAAAGAAGGGAAAAAACCGAAACCAAAGAAGAATAAAGACAATTGAAGGAAGGGAACGAATTCCTACAACCAAATAAAATAAAACCAAACGAGAAGTGGAGAACCGAATTAAAATGAAGCCAATTGAAAATGAAGGAGAAGAAGAAGAAAAATGAAGAGGAAACGAAGTGAAACCAAGGGATAAGAAACACCACAAATATAAAAGGGA
The DNA here is from genome assembly GCA_034769895.1 of Magicicada septendecula. Lineage (NCBI taxonomy): Eukaryota > Metazoa > Arthropoda > Insecta > Hemiptera > Cicadidae > Magicicada > Magicicada septendecula. Next base: position 265,744,815 of record CM068372.1, read on the forward strand.
GAAATGGTACACTCAAGTATAATATTGGGATCAAAACCAATAATTATCCAATACCAGAAATAAATATTATTCTCAATGAAATAATTCATATAACTGTTTTAACCAAAACAGTAAAGTAATACTATAAAAAGAAAAAGTACACTAACCCAAAAAATTAGAGTTAGATATAGTAAAAATATATAGAAAAATAACATTAATAATACTGTGTATAATTTGTAATGAAAGAAATAGTGAGAGAGTGAGGAAGTGACAAAGAGAAATAATTATAGGGATAACCCACTAAGAAACACTTAATATAAACAGTTCAAAAAGTGCAATAGTGAAAGTGTGAAACCCCAAAATGGTTAGAAACCATAATAATGATAATAAAACGCTCAATAATCAATAAGAAACAATAATTGATTAATAGTGAATCCAATAATAAGTAAGAGTAAGGTTTTTAGGATAACATTAGATGTAAGCATTTCATAATGTGAAATAAACACTGAAGAGTGATAAGAAAACACTGTGTGAGTAAAAGTGATAGAAATTAGTAATTAGAAATATAAAGTTTTATATTAAATGGAAACAATTAGTGAAATGAAACGAACACTGGAAAGTGAGAATAACATTGTTAATTAAGAGATTTAAGATTAGTTGTAAACGATTGTATTTAAAAGGGGAGTATCCCATGTAAAGATAAACAGCTAGTATTAACATGGATTGAGAGTAGAGTTTAATTAGGAAATAAGCAAGTAATAATAAATAAATAAACACCCCAGATTGTAAAGGAAAACCAATTGTTCAAAAAGTGATGTTAGTTAACACCCAAAAAATAGTAATTAATGATTGAGTTGTAAACAAACTTTACTAAATAATGGTAAAATAATTGTATAGTTATATTTATGAATAGGGTATGACTGAAGAATTTGTACAGAGCATACACCTAGATGTTATATTTTTAATTGAGGAAGAATAGGGAGTGGTAGCCATATTATTAACAAAGGCAAAATAGATGATTAAGAAGTTAAGACAAGACAAATCCAATTATAATAGAAAATCAATAAATGTAGAAAATAACAGAACCATTAATAGAACAAAACACTTTATAATAAAATGAAATATAATTAGAATATGATAAGTAAAAATAATCAATGGATACTTAGGCCTAGGAAATGCCTAACTGTCAAAACCAGTAATCACAAATTGTATAAAATCCACAAGGAAATTAACAAATCTAAGGCAAGTAACTAGCCAAAAATAATGTATAAATCATTTTAAAAGAAAAATGTTACTATAAGAGCTTAAATTAAAAGAAATATGTAATTATCAAATGTTAACATATTTAGACAAAAGTTAATATTATAATATACCTACGTGGCTTCGTCGTTAATATAACTCTGTAAAATATAAACAATGTGTCTGAGTGTATTTGTGTCTGTGTTTCTTACCACTTCGTCCTCGCACGGCGATGTAACTCACGATGTTTGGGTCCGTAGCGAACGTACTGGTGACCAGGTATCGTGGTTCCCGATCTGAGGTTCAAACATGGTGGATAATCCCCGGGTGGCGCCAAATTGTTTGTATAAAACAATTAAAATTGTCTCCTTATCAATGTTTTATTCAAACGATGCGACGAATTCAATCCGTCCCGCCTTTTCTCAATGTTTGTTAATCGAGTTAGCAGTTACAGTATTCGCTACTTGCGCGCTAGGCGTCGCATCAGAAACATTCGCTATACATGATAATTTAAACATACACTTTTCTAATGAAAATAAAACACAATTTATCACACACAGTATAAATTTATTATTAATTTGAAGTTAATATTTTATAGACACAAGTTGTAATTAGTTTTTTATATACATTTCTGCACCGGATAATTCTTTATAAGACTCTACTCAAGGGTTAACCAATCGATTTTGAATACAGATAAACACAGCATGGCGTGTTATGATGCCAATCAACAAATATTTTGTTCGATGGTTGTGAGGTCTTTGGATCACGTTAAAAGGTTCAGATGCAATTACAATATTAAAAATACACAACCTTACAATGTTTTTTCTTAAGTATGGTAATGTGTAATGGTAATTGGTTTGTTTGAGTGTTGTACAAGTGGTTTAAAAGTCGTACATAAATATGCGGTTAGTTCTATAGTTTAACAAATTTTCAGTTTCTTAATATTACGATTTAATCCTTGCAAGAGAATAAAAGTGATTCAGTGGTATTCAACATATATTGAGAAATATTCAAAGTGCGTTTATTTTTGGAAGTTGAAATAATTTAATTGATACTTAACAGCGTTGTAGTACGGAATCACTCTGTAGGTCGGGAAGGAAGGATTGTGGCATCAATATAATTCATTTGTTCTTTATTCAAGCTTCGGCATCTTTCTCAAAGTTGTTTGGATTTATTTAGATATTTCGTCTTCAATTAAACGTCTTTTCCATCTGGTAATGGTGTTCAGTATTCATCAGACTTCTTTACGATCAATTTCTATACATTATTTTACTTTTAAGATGTTTTAAATATGAAAATGTGTTGTACAGAATTTTCGCTTCTCGTTTGCGTGAGCGTCACTTTTTAAGTAATTGTATTCAACGGTAATTACCTCGTTAAACCGTCGTTTCCATGGTTACATCATTATTCTCATTGGGCGAGCTCGACATGAATACATTGTTAACAATATTTGAATTCCTTTCAAATCTTCCCATATCTTCCGACTCCCTTCCTCCTCTTATCTTCCTTCTTAGTTATTATCTATTTGCACTGTCATTTATATTTTCTCACAAAGATTATTTTGGTATCCCACAATATTGGGTTTTTTCAAGTTTTTTAAGTTTACAATTAATTTCGTACTGATTAATTACATTTCTCTGTTTATATAATTCCTTAATTTAATATTTGGTTTTTAATAACTACCATTCATCCTTGGTGAATTAGTCACCTTGGATTTGTCCATTACATGGTGATTTTTATACAATCAGTAATTGTTTATGTTTGACCGTTAGGCCTGTTTCACATTTAAGTAGCCATTACTGGATTTTTCTGGCTTCATACACAATATATTTCATTTAGTCCTAAATCGTTATTTTGCTTTTATAATTAGGTTTAATGTCTCTGGAGATGTTTTACTTTAGTCTTTTTGTGATCTTTGTATGTAACAATTGTGTTATTCAATATTACTTACTAATTATTTACTATTCATTTCCAATATAACATATAACATCTAGGTCTACGGTCTGTATGATTCTTACAGCCATATCCAATTCATAAACAATAATTTATACAATTCATTATTTCTTATTTGTTGTTCTGGTGCTAAACAATCTCACCTCTATTGAACTTTTTTCATTAAACTTCCCTTATAACATGGGTATTTACTTAATGTTAATACAGACTTATTTTCTAATGCTCTTTGCTCTACCTTCCATGTGAACATCATCTTATTACCTTTCCTTGTGAATCACACCTTTAAACCTTTACAATACATTCTTAAGTTATAACAATACTATTTCCTAGTCATCACAGTGAATATCACTACTTAGTGTTTATTATTTACTGAATCAATGTTCTATTCTAAATATTATTCATTGTAACTTTGTTAAATGTTATTGTTCACTCTTAAAACTTAAATATAGGTTATTTTACTAAGTCTTTATCTTAGCCTACTCTCCTCTTACTATTTTTATGATAGACAATATTTGTATTTATTTCTCACTTGCACTTTCTTAAATTATTTAGTGTTCATTATAATTTACTTAGTGTTTCTTTAGTATTATATCACTCTAGGATAAATCACTTTCACTAGTTCAACTTCCATTTATTTCTCATCATTTTATTCTCTTTCTCTACACACTATCTATATAAAATTATTAATATTATGTCTTTCTTGGTTAACAAATTACATATGTCCCTAACTCTTTGGTTAGTGTACTTTTATCTATTGTTTCATATTACTGACTATTTATAATTGTCATTCAATCAATATTAACATTCATTAATAGTTTTGGTTCTTGACCGGTTTCATTTTCTTTATTATTTTGGATTACATTATTTCTCCCTTCTCTATTTTTTCTTGTCTAGTTTTCTTGATGTGTTTCATTTTGTTTTCTTCCTCGTGGGTTTGTTCTCTCTTGGTTTTCATTCTTCTTCTCCTTCGTTCGTCTGGTTTCTTAACTGGCCAATCTGTGGGGTTGAGTCAATGTCGTTTGTCTGTCAGTCAATTATTTGGGTTTCTTTATTAATCACTTTTGGTTTATTACTCCTTCTCCTTCCATGTTAATTACCTTTTATTTATATTTTTTACTCTCCACATTATTTATTTATTCAAATATAGTATTATTTAGCATTTTTTATACATACTTATTGTTATCAAAATTGACCTGAATTTGGCGATGTTATAATATCTAATAGAACATGACCTTATGAGGTATTATTTTAATCTTTGAAAGGAAATAAATACAATAGTGATAATATCTAATACTCAGGAAGGAAGACAGAAGAATGAAATCAATCAGAAAATATATAGTAAATTTGAATAAAAATTTCAAATATTATAACAATGCTTATAATCTAGGCCTTAACCAATCAAAGGGTTTTCGTTACCATAGAAACGGGCCGTTGGTTACTAATTTTCCGTTAATTTTGATTACTCGTAAAATGACGCTTGGGTAGTAGGGACGCAAGATTTTGTATGACCGAAATTTTACTTCAAAAAGTTTAAAAAATATTCAAAAGTCAAAAACAAGTACCAGTGAGAAAGAGATGAAGAGGATTAACATTTAACCGATGTCCAGGAACTAAATAAATGAAAATTACAAGCAGAAATTCCCAAGACTAGTTAGAAAAGGACGCTAGCAGCCTAAATCACTCCAAGTTTGATGAATTTTCCATTACCAAAGAACAACGAACTTTCACAAACCTTCTGAACTGATAAGTATCATTTAAATACCCTAATCCCAGGAATAAAAGCACTTAAAATATTTCTCATATCTATACAAACTCTCACTATGAATTAAAAATAATTTTCTTTCAAGGATTAAATAACACAAACTTACGTAGCAAACTTGTTAACTAAAAAATAACCTTGTATTAAATTGCGAACTTTTGCAACACCTATTACTACACTGCCGAACAATTTGTAACCACACTTTATATTATTTAAGTACAGATAAGGTACGGTAGTGTACTTTTTTATTGTAACCATATTTTATGTTTTCTTTATAATCTCAAGAACTCCAGATTTTGGACGAGTTGATATATAGTGTACAAACAGTAGCCATGTTGGCATCAGAATAACTCGCTTCAAAACCAATTTCGTCAGCTTGAGATATTGTGTTTCATGTTTTGTGCCGGAGCAATTTTTATTGAATACTATATTATAATATTATTGTCACAGTAATTAAATACCAAACTATCATTAAAGAAACAGTACAGAGTGTAACCATTGTTTTATTTCATAGGAAATTGTATAATATATGTGTTTGTTAGCGAAATCACCGAGCAGACACTTAGCGCTTTCGCTATCTGTGTAATACAGTAAGCTGTACAGAGGCGGGAACCGATTCGAACGCTCCAGCCGTCACCGCTGAAAACACCAAACCAACATATTAATTCATTAATTTAATTGTTTTTAACAAACAATTTGGCGCCACCCGGGATCCACAAACCCCTATGAAATTACAGGTAAGGTTTCCACTAGGTTGTACTGATAATTGTGACAACGCTACGGACTTTGTTAGCAACAACCATTAACGTAACGATAGGTGTGGGACGAACACACCACACTAATACCTAAAAAACAATATACACGTCTTTACAGAGACGACTCCAACTAATCGTTACAGATTGGCGACCAACGTAGTGAGGCTAGAAAAGGACGACTAGCGGCGATTATGAAAAGACATCATATGGTTACAAGATTCGACATTAAGAAAGGAACCAGCCAGGAAGAAATGAAAGAAATTGAAGAAATGATTGGAGGATTGTTCGAAGAGGATCCCCAACAGGACCAACCAGAAAATCCAAACCAACCAGAACCGGAAATAGAAGTAGTAGTTGACGTCCAACCAGTCAAACCAACCCAATTAATGGACACCAATTTCAAAGAAATGATGAGGATCATGGTGGAACAATTAAACAGAAACCAGGAGAAAACCGATAAAAATTTTAATGACAAAATAGACCGAATGAAGGAAGAGATCAGAGAACAAAGAAAGGAAGACAGGGAATTTTTGAAGGAGAACATAGAGCTCCTGAATAATAAATTGGAAAGCAACCACGAGGCCTTGAAGAGAAGCCAGGAGACGTTAGAAAAGAAGAGTGAAGAGCTGAAGAAACAGATCAAGAAAAATCTGGAGATAGTGAATAAGAATTCTGAAAATAGTAATGAAACGCTCCAACGAAAATTGAAGGAAGACAGCGAAAAAACCAAGGAGGAACTGAAACAACAACGGGTAGAATGTCGGGAGGAGATCAGACAAACGGTAACCGAAACAAATGAAACTGATACAAGTCCGGGAAGAGCTAAACAATAAAATCAGCAATGTCGAGGAAGAAGGTAGAATGAGAGTGACAGAACTTTATCAAGTACCACCGAAGAATGCCAGAGAAATAAACAAGAGGTGCTTAAGAAGCTGGAGGAGAGGCATCAGGAAATACAAATAGATGTCAATGATCGTGTAGAAAGGGTATACACCGCCATCAACAAAGTAGACGGACAGACCCAAGAGAACAAGGAGAAGATCCAGGGAATCAGCCAGAGGGAGAGGCAAATGCAGGAAGAGCTGGACGCATTGAGGGAGAAACCCTGTCACAATACCCACATTATAACCAGCGAGAACAGAGATGTAATCAACTTTCGCAGTTACCGGCGGAATCCAATGGAATTCCTCAAAAGAGTAGAGGAATTAATAGAAAAAACAGGGAACCAGGTGGACAGTCGTAAGAAGCCTCATTGTTGAAATGTTCAGAGACACCCACGACAACTGGTGGACGGCAACTCGACCAGAGATAAATTGTACACAGGAATTTAAAACACAATTCCGAGAAAAATACTGGTCTGAGTCCACCCAAAACGTAGTCAGGAATGACATAAGCAATGGGAGGTATGAACCGCAAGCAGGGACACACCCTAACATCTTACTTTTTAGGGAAGGTATTAGCTTGGATAGTGATACAGCTTGGATACCATTACGAGGAAGCAGTACAAAAAGCCAGGAGACAAGGGCAGATTAAGACAATCCAGGGAATGGCAAGCTTGTTGAAGGATCACGAGAAAGATGGGCAATATAAGAAGAATCGACTAGTGAACCAACGGTATAATAGGTGGAACGATAATAATAATGCACCCAATTACAACCTGCCCTACAATAACACACAAAACGGCAACCGGAACAATGGGAACCGGAGTAATAACAACTACCAAAGTGGTCAGCCATACAACAGGAATCAACCGAACCACCCTCAAAATAACCAGCCATTTAACAGAGGCCCAACAAACAATAATCCGGGAAACCAGTCAAATAACAGGAACATCCCAAACAATAATCCACCAAACAATAGCTACAGGGGAGCAGAACTGGACCAACGCCCAAATGGTCACCCCAACAATAATAACTATTATGGCAACCGGTACAACCCTAATTATCAGTACAACAGGGGAACCGGGGGAAACCAAAATAGAAGCGACGGCAGACGCCAAATAAATTTCATTCATGGACGAAGACAACATAACCACAGGAGGTATTGTCCGAACTGGCAGACAAACCCATGGTACCACGAATCCAATACAAACAACAATCAGTTCTCAGAGAGTAGAACCACAGAACCACCAAGGAATGAAGTTAACAATCAACAAGGACCGAGCAACGAGACGAATGACCAGTCGAATAGTCTGGCCACAAATCAACAACAACCTTTAAACTAAAGAGGTCAGTGGAAAAACATAAATACCCTTCACATGACCAATCACTTGGGTTAATACGTCGTATTACGTCACAAGATAAACACAAAGTCATTACAGTAATATCTAACAACTATCTCAAGAATATCCGAGAAGAACTTCTCGAAGAAGAGGCTAACCAGTTACAACAAACTAACAGTGAAATTGTACATATAAAGGCTACCATAAACGGGACTATAGAAATAATCATGATTGACACGGGATCTAATATCTCTCTAATAAACCAGCCAGAGTTGGAGCGAATTCAAGCCAACTCCCACACACCAATCCCCACACTACCAATAAACAATATTATAATCATTGGTGCCACGGGCAAGCAGAACAAGACAATAAGAAAGCAAGTGTCCTTAGAATTAGACAACCAAAACACAACCATCCCTATTGTATTTCTTGTAGCCAATGGACTGCCATTATTTAGCATGCTCATAGGATGTGACGTGTTGAGACGATATTCGGCAGTTATCAACCTGCAAGAAGGAGTCATATTGCTAACTTCTGAACAGGGAATATGGTCTGCAAATATCATAAACTGTAACCCTACTCCAACAGCTCTGAACCAAGACCCAGGATTGAAAAGTTACTACTGTCAAGCAAATGAACCGTCCATCATTATGGCCGATGAAGAGGAAAGTAGAGGATTGTGGGAACAGAAAATAGAAGAAATAAGAACTTTCCAAAGAGAACGACCCCAACAAGAAATCAGTAAACAACAGTCTGAAAACCTCATAGCCATTTATAACAAATACCAGCATGTTTTCTCGAATACTCTGGGAAAAGTTAAGGGGTACCAGTGTAAAATTAACTTCCGGGAACCTGTAGACTTCCACAGGAAATCATATCCCATAGCGTACTCCCTGAAAAATGAAGTCAGGACAGAGATTAACAGAATGATTGCGGAGGACATTATTGAGTATAGCCAATCTCAATACACAAGCCCAATAGTAGCTATACCCAAAAAGAATGGCAAAGTATGGATTTGCTTGGACGCCCGAGAAATCAATAAAATGATTGTCAATGACCGGACCTCACCGGGAGAAATTGAGGAAATTTTAAAAAGATTTCATGGTATAAAATACATGAGTACCTGGGATACTGTATGTGGGTACTGGCAGGTGGAGCTGCACCCACACAGCAGGCAATACTGTACTGGTACACATTTCTTAATCTTCATATAAATGTATTTAGAAGAAGAAATAACAAGCAACATATATTTGGCTTTGTTTACATTACTTATTTCAGACACGTATGTCCCACACACCATAATTATGGTACTTACCATACTTTGAAAAGCCTGTTGTTTCAATCTTATTATTATTATTATCTAGGGTCCAGGGTTTCGACTCACCGTGATTGCTGACAGAGATAGGCATTGAAAATAAAATACGTTCATTTGAAAACATTAAACATCAATATTGGTTTATTCTCTTTCATGTGTACACCGGACTGTTTCTTTACTGACAATGGCCAATTGTCCCAAACAAGAATTCAAAATGGCGGCCTTTACTTACATTAACTCTCTTTTATTACAAAATTCTTTTATAGTTTCTTAAACATCATGTTACCAAAATTTATATATATATTGACTATGCAGCTGCTTCATTATCAAATGATTTTAATTATATTTTCTTAAAACAAACGCAAACCAACACCCCGTTTGGATGTCGACATTTACCATACACTCCCCACTTCCTCACTCTCTATCATACTTACAATACCAATTTACTTTTTTGGGTACACATATATCTGTTATTTGGGAAAGAGCTCTTTAAATTAAATTTTGGTTTTGCACTTTCCTGTTTTTGTAGACTGGAAGTTCTGGAAGCGGATTCACATGTTGCTTTCTCCAAAGTGGCGTGGCTACATTTTTTACTATATTCACTGACTCTAATGTATAATTTTGAAAACAATTACTGCACACTGTCTTAGTTTCTCTTCTAGCTAGTATATAATTACATATTGATTACATTTTTGAACTGTTTAAAACAACTAGGCCAGTATAAATTGCCGGCTGCCTTTAGCAAGGTGTTACCGCTGCTGCGGAGTTGTGTAGACTGGGCCGAACACTATGCAATTTTTACGTATGTATGTGTGTGCATACGTCATTGTTCTTTGTCTTTCGTTACATAAACGCCCTGCTTGTTACGTATTTTATGCATGTCATTCTTTTGTTAATGACGTTTGGCGTTGTCGGCCAATGAAACAGACGTATGTAGAGCCGGTATTTGTTGGTGTAACCATTTTAAGTGTTCTTATTCGCACGTACACTGCTGGCCTTGAAATTATTTCGTTGTCTCGAAACTGCGTCGTTGCAGGCAAAACCAGAGAAATTGTATTACCCATTAAAATGAATGTAAAAAACATCGAAATACAATAATTTGCTACCTTGTATACCATAAATTTTGTATCAGGTTTTTCGTACTGTCACAAAACCCCCTCAATGAAAGGTTTTGTGTCGAGACACAAAAACTTTCATTGACTCATTCACACTTTTCTAAAAGGATCAGCCCAGATATGGAGCCACAACCCCCTGTAGTTTTACTAGATAAAATTTGTCATCACTTACTCTTGGTCCAGTGATGAGGTTCGCACCTTCTGACCTTACTGGACTTCTCCGGAGAGATCCCTACACCATAAGGCCATGAGGCACCTTACGCTCCTGTTCTGATGCACCGGCCAGCTCAGGACCACGGTCACCACACCACCAAACTCTGAAACATGCAATATAAAATTTTAAAATAATGGCCTTCTCTCTATCCATATCCACAACTGATATGTTTCCTCTTAGTACGTTGGTTTGCGTTTTTGGGGCATTGGTTTGCTTAATTCTACAAGTTTCAAACAATGTATTACAAGAGTTAAGATAGAAAATTCCTTCTCTTTTAATAACCCGGTATTTAGTACACCTTTCTGACTCCAGTCAATTGTATTCACTCTCTTTACCACATGAAAACATTTATTCTTAACCTAAACAGAAAATACATTTTACTCCTCTAGCAACAACCATTAACTCAATTATTTTACTTCATATAACCTTACAATATCTATATATCATGGCAAACAACTTTAAAGCTCTCTAAATTAACTTAAGAATTTTTTTACCTTGTATAATCCACTATGCGATCTCAGTTTTTTACATACAACATGTTTCAGGGACTAAATCCCCATCTTCAGGTACAGTAAAAAATGTATTATTCCCCTAATACATAGGGGTCGTCGAAATGATTAAAATGTTTATACATAAAAACACACGCACAAAAATCACTGAATAAATTAACATATAACACAAACACATGAACACGTTAAAAGCAACTCAGTGCACCGGTCGACCTCCGATCGTCAACTAGCCCGTGTTCGTGCTTCATTGCTTATCATCAACGCGGTATCATATAATTTATTGGATTTAAATGATAGCTGATCATTGAGTAACTGCTCTTTATTTACTTTGGATGCCTTGTATATCTCAAACTCTTCTAAAGCATTCAGGAAATGACCTTTATTACAAACATGTATCGGCTCCATGTTCTCTTTGAATCCGGTGTAATTATGGTTTTCGTTTATTAGGTGGAGTGCGTAATTTGATGAGGTGGTTTGGGGTTTCTTTTTTGGTAGGTGTTCTTTAAATCTCTCGATAAATTTCCTCCCCGTTTGTCCGATATAGAACTTATCGCACTCACTGCACTGGATTCTATATACTCCTGAACATTCCTCCAAAGTTATTGGTTTTCTGGAGACTGGAAAAAAAATGTATCTCTCTAAATTCTTTACGATCTTTTCTTTATGTTTAATTTTCTCTATAACAGAATCGTAACTATAGAATTGATGACCCTCACAAAATTTAACATTATTATCGTTACTATCCTGGTAGTAACCTCCCATCCTATTGTACCATCAACATAATAAAACCTAATAGAACATTGTACATTAAACATTAAACAACTAACATTGAACAATTCACATTACTTAATTCATATTTACATAACTTGTAGCAAAACTTTAATAAGACATTACTATTTTTATCAACTCCCTATTCAACTTTTAGTATTCAACATTTGTTATATCCTTAGATTCTATACAAAAATTTTCAAATTTATCATTTACCTTTCTGTTACATCACCTTCCTGCTATGAATTTTCCTTTTCTAACCCTTTTATCCTTATTTAGTTTGGGTGACTCTCAATTACTCACTATTTTCTCTATCTTATTTTGGCATTTGTCAACCTAACCTTACTCACCTCTTTTTAACTAACAACCGCTTCTAACCATTAACATATTATGACACCAATATCTCTATAATACCCCCTTCACAAATCCCATTTAAAACCTCTGGCACCGCTCATTTTGTTTTTTGTAAGGATGTATGTTACCTACCTATGCTCATTCCCTTAGGTTGGTTCCTGGATTCTACCTAAGGCAACCCTTTCCGGCACACAACGGTCCCTTCCTGTCCCAACACCTTTCGTTGCGGACTCCTACACCGGATCCTTATTACAAAATATCATCAACAACAACTATAAAATTACCATTCACATTACTCACCTCTACATATAATCACTAACCACTGTGTCCCTAAAATATCTAACACCTCTTTATATATTATCAGCATCTCAACACTTTATTTTCCCTAACTCCCATTAACTCTGTTTAACTAACTCCAGTGCCCTTATTTATCCTTATTACCCAAACTCTTTACAACATTTCACCTTAATATACCATTAGAAAATTCATCACTTATCTACGAACAACAGTACCTCTCAATATCCAAATATATAATCATTTACTAACCATTAGACTCTGAATTCCCTAATATCATTTAAAATCATCAAACTTCCTTAAATTATTTAAAATTCTACAATACATGTTTACATAAAAAAATACATAAAATACATAACAGCAAAATACACAACTACATTGACATCAATATACACAAAAATATACAATCCACATAATCATTAAATCATTTACCAAAACTCAGTCATAAACAGTCCATCTTAAAAACACTGTTCACATAATTAAATGTTCATAAACACAATAAGAACAACTAACCTCCATCGTCAAATAACAATCGAACCTTAAAACTATATACATGGTTTAATATTAGATATTTTATACTAACATCCTTATACATGCACCAACTATTCAAATTTTTATCCGTTTCCACAAATTCATATAACTCCTGATTGGGTATGTTTGTGTCACCTTCAGTAAAATCAGTCATAATTCGGTATTTTATCAAGTCATTATTCTCATTCTCTCCTACTACTTCAGTTTTATTATAAGGTAAGTACTTGTTATTATTTTCACTTTTCTCTCCACCTAACCTTTCTATAAACTCTTCATAATTTCTATCTATCTTAAAAATTTCTACTTCTCTTTTTCTCTCACAATACCTCTCACTTTTAAAACATCTCTCTCTTTTAAAATATCTCTCAAAATACCTCTCCCAACAACGCTTCTCTCTCTCAATATATCTCTCTTTACACCCTCACTTTAATCCTTCAACACACACTATCATTCCATTATTATTATTATATTCTATTCCCCATAAAACCTCATTACTACTACCAACCTCCACACTATTATCTCCTATTACTGTATTTTTATTTCTTTTATCATCATTTCCGCTACTACTTACCTTGTCCTCTTTGTTCAATTCAAATTTGTTTATTACTTTCTCATTTTCTAATTCTATTTCATTACTTCTCTTGTCAACATTAAAATTCCTTTTCTTAATTTCATTTTTTAATTCTTCTAATTTTACATTAAAATTATTTTGTACTTCTCTAATTTCACTTTTTTGTTCGTTAAATTTTTCGTCAAGTTACTAAATTTCTCATTGAACTTATTGTTCTGTGTATTGAAAAGCATTTGCATCATTTTCATAATTTCGTTATTTTCAGCCCTGTTATTCGGGACTGGCGTTGAGTGAATAACTCCTTCACTCATGACTAGTGATTCTGTCATGCTTATTTGACTGTTATTCGTACTGTCAGTTATGCTGACATTTTCTTTATTTTCTGCCATTATAAAAAAAGTTAATGATTTGTTGCTTTATATTAGCGTTACCACCTAACCTACAACCGCATTCTCAGTTTCAATGCCCACTCTGCCATCATTCAGGCTTATTATATAAAATACAACAGGATATATTTTTATATAGTCACCAGTTCGGGCGGCATTTGTACTTTTACATAAATAGTCACTGTTCCGGGCGCAATTTGCACTTTTACGCATTTCTTAATCTTCATATAAATATATTTAGAAGAAGAAATAACAAGCAACATATATTTGACTTTGTTTACATTACTTATTTCAGACACGTATGTCCCACACACCATAATTATGGTACTTACCATACTTTGAAAAGCCTGTTGTTTCAATCTTATTATTATTATTATCTAGGGTCCAGGGTTTCGACTCACCGTGATTGCTGACAGAGATAGGCATTGAAAATAAAATACGTTCATTTGAAAACATTAAACATCAATATTGGTTTATTCTCTTTCATGTGTACACCGGACTGTTTCTTTACTGACAATGGCCAATTGTCCCAAACAAGAATTCAAAATGGCGGCCTTTACTTACATTAACTCTCTTTTATTACAAAATTCTTTTATAGTTTCTTAAACGTCATGTTACCAAAATTTATATATTGACTATGCAGCTGCTTCATTATCAAATGATTTTAATTATATTTTCTTAAAACAAACACAAACCAACACCCCGTTTGGATGTCGACATTTACCATACACTCCCCACTTCCTCACTCTCATTCATACTTACAATACCAATTTACTTTTTTGGGTACACATATATCTGTTATTTGGGAAAGAGCTCTTTAAATTAAATTTTGGTTTTGCACTTTCCTGTTTTTGTAGACTGGAAGTTCTGGAAGCGGATTCACATGTTGCTTTCTCCAAAGTGGCGTGGCTACATTTTTTACTATATTCACTGACTCTAATGTATAATTTTGAAAACAATTACTGCACACTGTCTTAGTTTCTCTTCTAGCTAGTATATAATTACATATTGATTACATTTTTGAACTGTTTAAAACAACTAGGCCGGTATAAATTGCCGGCTGCCTTTAGCAAGGTGTTACCGCTGCTGCGGAGTTGTGTAGACTGGGCCGAACACTATGCAATTTTTACGTATGTATGTGTGTGCACACGTCATTGTTCTTTGTCTTTCGTTACATAAACGCCCTGCTTGTTACGTATTTTATGCACGTCATTCTTTTGTTAATGACGTTTGGCGTTGTCGGCCAATGAAACAGACGTATGTAGAGCCGGTATTTGTTGGTGTAACCATTTTAAGTGTTCTTATTCGCACGTACACTGCTGGCCTTGAAATTATTTCGTTGTCTCGAAACTGCGTCGTTGCAGGCAAAACCAGAGAAATTGTATTACCCATAAAAATGAATGTAAAAAACATCTAAATACAATAATTTGCTACCTTGTATACCATAAATTTTGTGTCAGGTTTTTCATACTGTCACAATACATGGCCTTTATAATCGATGGTAGAAATTACCAGTTTAAAAGATTACCATTTGGACTCATCAATTCCGTAGCAGTGTTCGTCAAGTGCATGGACCAAGTCTTAGGTCAAGAGGCACTGGAGTTCACAACAGTGTATGTTGACGACCTGCTCATAACATCTACAGACTGGGACGAACACTGTGAAAGAGTTGAACATGTATTAAAAAAGTTGTCCAATAATAATATTACACTTAAATTGGATAAATCAAAATTTATTGCCAAGGAAGTGAAGTTCCTAGGGTTCAACTTGACCGAACAGGGAATCTCTCCATCCCAAGAGAAAGTTGAAGCCATCCAAAAATTCCCCTTACCAAAAAACAAGAAGCAATTGCAGTCATTCTTGGGGATATGCAATTACTATCGAAAGTTTCAAATGAACTATTCCCATCTCACAGCAAAATTTTTGAAACAACTTTCATCAAAGGAAAAATGGACTTGGGGAACTGAACAAGAGGAAGTATTAACTTTAATCAAACAAAATTTTTTTGAAACTGTCATGTTACATCACCCCAATTTCGAACAACCCTTCTACCTAAATTGCGACGCTAGTGATGTCAGCCTAGGCGCAGAATTGTACCAAGAAGACAAAGAAGGAAACCACTGGGTCGTTAGCTTTGCCAGCCGAATACTAAACAGTTGCGAGCGTAACTACAATGTTACAGAAAAATAGCTGCTCAGCATAGTATTCGCGTACGGCAAGTTTAGAACCTACATCTTAGGGTATCCAATCACAGTCAGAAGCGATCATAAGTCTATATTGTTTCTCAAACAATGCAAATTGAGTCATGGTCGACTTACCCGTTGGATACTTGCTCTGCAAGCGTACCATATTACGTGGGAATATATTCCAGTCCGGAAGAACGTAGTGGCCGACGTATTATCCAGAATAAATGTAGAAGATCAAACATTTGAAGGAGAAAAGGGGAAGATCGCAAAAGTGTATTACATATTGAAGGATAGGAAGGACCTGGAAAATATCGTAAGCGAAATAGTGTTACAACAAAAGCAAGATACCAACATTTTAAACATATGAAAAAGACTGTTGGAATCTGAAGAAATTATAAATAAATTTTACTATATATACAAAGACATATTATTCATAAAAACAAAAAAGAACCAAGACACATGGAAGCTAGTAATTCCTCATTCATTAGAAAACCAGATAATTAAAGATTACCATGTAAGATACGGGCACATGGGAACACTCAAAATAGTAAAAGCTTTAGAGGAAGATTTGTTCATTAAAAGTACCACAAGAAAGGTAAATAAAAATATAAAAACCTGCACGTTATGTCAGATGGTCAAAACAAATAACGAAAGGAAGAATGGAACGATGATACCCATCACTTCAAACGCTAAACTAGAGAAGGTGTTCCTCGACATATGTGGACCATTCCTACGTAGCGGAGGAAGACATGGATACAAGTTCATCGTAATTATACTAGACCATTATACCAAGTACACCAAACTATACGCTATAAACAGAGCCACAACAAATAAAATATTAAATATTATAAAAAATAAATACATTTCAGAAATTGGAAAACCATACATGATTATAACCGACCACCGGACACAATTTAAAGGGAAAATGTGGAGAGACGAATTAATGAAATTGAACATCAAAACATATAAAACTTCCGAATACCACCCTAGCAGTAATCCAGCAGAAAGGATGTTAAGAGAGGTGGGACGTATTTTAAGAACTTATTGTCATGATAACCAAAAGGAATGGCAGAAATATTTAACTTCAACCGAAGTATTTTTAAATATCAGCTATCACCAGTTTACTGAAAATACCCCATACTTAATGATGTTCGAGAGGAAACCAAATAGAGAGATACAAGAAATAATAGAATTCCCAAAAAATCCAGAAGACCCGTATGATAAAAACAAATGGTACAGCCTAATTATGGAGAAGATTGAGAAACAAAAAGCCAAATATGCTAAAAACCAGCCAAAAATAATTAAATATAAAGAGGGAGAAAAGATATTAATAAAAAATCATGAACTGTCAAGTACACTGGAAGGCATAGCAAAGAAATTGTTATTGCTCTATACAGGCCCCTATGTCATCACCAAAGATAATGGTAACAATACTTATCAAATAAGTAATATAAACACAAAAAAGATAAAAGGAGTTTATAATCAAGCTTCAATAAAAAAGTTTTATGAAGAAAAATAAATTACTAGAAATAAAATAAACAAATTTCAAAATTCAAAAAGTTTGTAAGAGCAACTTACTACCTTATTTATATGACATAAAATAAATGAATAAAAATATAAAAACAAAGGAATAAGTTACACAAATTCCTACCAAGTAAAATCAACTTACAGTCAAATAAAGTTGATATATGAAGTATAAAATAAAAAATTATAATAAGGGAATAAGTTACACAAATTCCCATAAAAAAGTAAGAATCACAAACTTACGATAATATTTAAACAAAAAATACCTAAAAAGGAATAAGCTACAAAAATTCCTATAAAGTAAGAAAACTAACTTACGAAAAATTATCAAAAATGATATCTCAAACAAAATAAAATAAACCAAAATAAAATCAAGCAAAAACTGCTAAGATAAATACCTAAAATTATAATGAATTTAATGTATTCAAAGAAAAAAAAAATCTGAACTGGTACAAGGAAGAAAAAGAATTATATGTATAAAACAAATATACAAAAAATGGCTAAGGCAGAATATTGTTAAACAACAAAGAAAAAGAATAAAGATGTCTAAGATAATTAAATGGTCACAAGAAGAATAGAAAACAAAATAATGAAAAGTTAGATATGATGAAATTATGAATAAATAAAAAACAATCAACTGTATATATAGCAAAGGTACAGCGGAAGGAAGAATGAGTAAAAGGCCAAAGTGATCTAAAAACAAACCACAAGGTGGACAATCCCAAAATATATTATTATTATTAATTTAAGTCACAAGTTGACAAAAGAGGTATTTAAGATTGACTGTTGAAAAGTCCAGCAATCCAAAAATAAACTCAGCAGAGATGATGTTCCTCTGGTCTCAGAAAAAAATGAGTAGTAATGGGAGAAACCAGCTACTAAAAAGTTAGGGAAAAAATTGTATAAAAGGGAAAACACACTAATGGAAATAAAGAAAAACAGGTCCAAATAAAATGGAATGAATCGAGTAAGAAGAGAAATAAAGAATGGAAAAACAAACAAGAGAGAAAAGGAAAAAAATAATATATAACTGATAATTTCATAAAAAACTATACTAGTGTTTTATTAAAATGATCAATTTTGAAGGAGAGGCATTATGTTACAACACAAACAAGCCACCCCAGTACCAGGGATAAAAAAGATGATAATAAATATAAATATACTTCATATAAAATAAAGATTAAATATAAATAAAATATAAAGACGGTGACTCGACAAACGACGACATAACCTAACCCAAGTGATTGACCAAACAAACAGGAAAACGACAAAGAAGGGAAAAAACCGAAACCAAAGAAGAATAAAGACAATTGAAGGAAGGGAACGAATTCCTACAACCAAATAAAATAAAACCAAACGAGAAGGGGAGAACCGAATTAAAATGAAGCCAATTGAAAATGAAGGAGAAGAAGAAGAAAAATGAAGAGGAAACGAAGTGAAACCAAGGGATAAGAAACACCACAAATATAAAAGGGAGAAATGGTACACTCAAGTATAATATTGGGAATAAAACCAATAATTATCCAATACCAGAAATAAATATTATTCTCAATGAAATAATTCATATAACTGTTTTAACCAAAACAGTAAAGTAATACTATAAAAAGAAAAAGTACACTAACCCAAAAAATTAGAGTTAGATATAGTAAAAATATATAGAAAAATAACATTAATAATACTGTGTATAATTTGTAATGAAAGAAATAGTGAGAGAGTGAGGAAGTGACAAAGAGAAATAATTATAGGGATAACCCACTAAGAAACACTTAATATAAACAGTTCAAAAAGTGCAATAGTGAAAGTGTGAAACCCCAAAATGGTTAGAAACCATAATAATGATAATAAAACGCTCAATAATCAATAAGAAACAATAATTGATTAATAGTGAATCCAATAATAAATAAGAGTAAGGTTTTTAGGATAACATTAGATGTAAGCATTTCATAATGTGAAATAAACACTGAAGAGTGATAAGAAAACACTGTGTGAGTAAAAGTGATACAAATTAGTAATTAGAAATATAAAGTTTTATATTAAATGGAAACAATTAGTGAAATGAAACGAACACTGGAAAGTGAGAATAACATTGTTAATTAAGAGATTTAAGATTAGTTGTAAACGATTGTATTTAAAAGGGGAGTATCCCATGTAAAGATAAACAGCTAGTATTAACATGGATTGAGAGTAGAGTTTAATTAGGAAATAAGCAAGTAATAATAAATAAATAAACACCCCAGATTGTAAGGGAAAACCAATTGTTCAAAAAGTGATGTTAGTTAACACCCAAAAAATAGTAATTAATGATTGAGTTGTAAACAAACTTTACTAAATAATGGTAAAATAATTGTATAGTTATATTTATGAATAGGGTATGACTGAAGAATTTGTACAGAGCATACACCTAGATGTTATATTTTTAATTGAGGAAGAATAGGGAGTGGTAGCCATATTATTAACAAAGGCAAAATAGATGATTAAGAAGTTAAGACAAGACAAATCCAATTATAATAGAAAATCAATAAATGTAGAAAATAACAGAACCATTAATAGAACAAAACACTTTATAATAAAATGAAATATAATTAGAATATGATAAGTAAAAATAATCAATGGATACTTAGGCCTAGGAAATGCCTAACTGTCAAAACCAGTAATCACAAATTGTATAAAATCCACAAGGAAATTAACAAATCTAAGGCAAGTAACTAGCCAAAAATAATGTATAAATCATTTTAAAAGAAAAATGTTACTATAAGAGCTTAAATTAAAAGAAATATGTAATTATCAAATTTTAACATATTTAGACAAAAGTTAATATTATAATATACCTACGTGGCTTCGCCGTTAATATACCTCTGTAAAATATAAACAATGTGTCTGAGTGTATTTGTGTCAGTGTTTCTTACCACTTCGTCCTCGCACGGCGATGTAACTCACGATGTTTGGGTCCGTAGCGAACGTACTGGTGACCAGGTATCGTGGTTCCCGATCTGAGGTTCAAACGTGGTGGATAATCCCCGGGTGGCGCCAAATTGTTTGTATAAAACAATTAAAATTGTCTCCTTATCAATGTTTTATTCAAACGATGCGACGAATTCAATCCGTCCCGCCTTTTCTCAATGTTTGTTAATCGAGTTAGCAGTTACAGTATTCGCTACTTGCGCGCTAGGCGTCGCATCAGAAACATTCGCTATACATGATAATTTAAACATACACTTTTCTAATGAAAATAAAACACAATTTATCACACACAGTATAAATTTATTATTAATTTGAAGTTAATATTTTATAGACACAAGTTGTAATTAGTTTTTTATATACATTTCTGCACCGGATAATTCTTTATAAGACTCTACTCAAGGGTTAACCAATCGATTTTGAATACAGATAAACACAGCATGGCGTGTTATGATGCCAATCAACAAATATTTTGTTCGATGGTTGTGAGGTCTTTGGATCACGTTAAAAGGTTCAGATGCAATTACAATATTAAAAATACACAACCTTACAATGTTTTTTCTTAAGTATGGTAATGTGTAATGGTAATTGGTTTGTTTGAGTGTTGTACAAGTGGTTTAAAAGTCGTACATAAATATGAGGTTAGTTCTGTAGTTTAACAAATTTTCAGTTTCTTAATATTACGATTTAATCCTTGCAAGAGAATAAAAGTGATTCAGTGGTATTCAGCATATATTGAGAAATATTCAAAGTGCGTTTATTTTTGGAAGTTGAAATAATTTAATTGATACTTAACAGCGTTGTAGTACGGAATCACTCTGTAGGTCGGGAAGGAAGGATTGTGGCATCAATATAATTCATTTGTTCTTTATTCAAGCTTCGGCATCTTTCTCAAAGTTGTTTGGATTTATTTAGATATTTCGTCTTCAATTAAACGTCTTTTCCATCTGGTAATGGTGTTCAGTATTCATCAGACTTCTTTACGATCAATTTCTATACATTATTTTACTTTTAAGATGTTTTAAATATGAAAATGTGTTGTACAGAATTTTCGCTTCTCGTTTGCGTGAGCGTCACTTTTTAAGTAATTGTATTCAACGGTAATTACCTCGTTAAACCGTCGTTTCCATGGTTACATCATTATTCTCATTGGGCGAGCTCGACATGAATACATTGTTAACAATATTTGAATTCCTTTCAAATCTTCCCATATCTTCCGACTCCCTTCCTCCTCTTATCTTCCTTCTTAGTTATTATCTATTTGCACTGTCATTTATATTTTCTCACAAAGATTATTTTGGTATCCCACAATATTGGGTTTTTTCAAGTTTTCTAAGTTTACAATTAATTTCGTACTTACTAATTACATTTCTCTGTTTATATAATTCCTTAATTTAATATTTGGTTTTTAATAACTACCATTCATCCTTGGTGAATTAGTCACCTTGGATTTGTCCATTACATGGTGATTTTTATACAATCAGTAATTGTTTATGTTTGACCGTTAGGCCTGTTTCACATTTAAGTAGCCATTACTGGATTTTTCTGGGTTCATACACAATATATTTCATTTAGTCCTAAATCGTTATTTTGCTTTTATAATTAGGTTTAATGTCTCTGGAGATGTTTTACTTTAGTCTTTTTGTGATCTTTGTATGTAACAATTGTGTTATTCAATATTACTTACTAATTATTTACTATTCATTTCCAATATAACATATAACATCTAGGTCTACGGTCTGTATGATTCTTACAGCCATATCCAATTCATAAACAATAATTTATACAATTCATTATTTCTTATTTGTTGTTCTGGTGCTAAACAATCTCACCTCTATTGAACTTTTTTCATTAAACTTCCCTTATAACATGGGTATTTACTTAATGTTAATACAGACTTATTTTCTAATGCTCTTTGCTCTACCTTCCATGTGAACATCATCTTATTACCTTTCCTTGTGAATCACACCTTTAAACCTTTACAATACATTCTTAAGTTATAACAATACTATTTCCTAGTCATCACAGTGAATATCACTACTTAGTGTTTATTATTTACTGAATCAATGTTCTATTCTAAATATTATTCATTGTAACTTTGTTAAATGTTATTGTTCACTCTTAAAACTTAAATATAGGTTATTTTACTAAGTCTTTATCTTAGCCTACTCTCCTCTTACTATTTTTATGATAGACAATATTTGTATTTATTTCTCACTTGCACTTTCTTAAATTATTTAGTGTTCATTATAATTTACTTAGTGTTTCTTTAGTATTATATCACTCTAGGATAAATCACTTTCACTAGTTCAACTTCCATTTATTTCTCATCATTTTATTCTCTTTCTCTACACACTATCTATATAAAATTATTAATATTATGTCTTTCTTGGTTAACAAATTACATATGTCCCTAACTCTTTGGTTAGTGTACTTTTATCTATTGTTTCATATTACTGACTATTTATAATTGTCATTCAATCAATATTAACATTCATTAATAGTTTTGGTTCTTGACCGGTTTCATTTTCTTTATTATTTTGGATTACATTATTTCTCCCTTCTTTTTTCTTGTCTAGTTTTCTTGATGTGTTTCATTTTGTTTTCTTCCTCGTGGGTTTGTTCTCTCTTGGTTTTCATTCTTCTTCTCCTTCGTTCGGCTGGTTTCTTAACTGGCCAATCTGTGGGGTTGAGTCAATGTCGTTTGTCTGTCAGTCAATTATTTGGGTTTCTTTATTAATCACTTTTGGTTTATTACTCCTTCTCCTTCCATGTTAATTACCTTTTATTTATATTTTTTACTCTCCACATTATTTATTTATTCAAATATAGTATTATTTAGCATTTTTTATACATACTTATTGTTATCAAAATTGACCTGAATTTGGCGATGTTATAATATCTAATAGAACATGACCTTATGAGGTATTATTTTAATCTTTGAAAGGAAATAAATACAATAGTGATAATATCTAATACTCAGGAAGGAAGACAGAAGAATGAAATCAATCAGAAAATATATAGTAAATTTGAATAAAAATTTCAAATATTATAACAATGCTTATAATCTAGGCCTTAACCAATCAAAGGGTTTTCGTTACCATAGAAACGGGCCGTTGGTTACTAATTTTCCGTTAATTTTGATTACTCGTAAAATGACGCTTGGGTAGTAGGGACGCAAGATGTTGTATGACCGAAATTTTACTTCAAAAAGTTTAAAAAATATTCAAAAGTGAAAAACAAGTACCAGTGAGAAAGAGATGAAGAGGATTAACATTTAACCGATGTCCAGGAACTAAATAAATGAAAATTACAAGCAGAAATTCCCAAGACTAGTTAGAAAAGGACGCTAGCAGCCTAAATCACTCCAAGTTTGATGAATTTTCCATTACCAAAGAACAACGAACTTTCACAAACCTTCTGAACTGATAAGTATCATTTAAATACCCTAATCCCAGGAATAAAAGCACTTAAAATATTTCTCATATCTATACAAACTCTCACTATGAATTAAAAATAATTTTCTTTCAAGGATTAAATAACACAAACTTACGTAGCAAACTTGTTAACTAAAAAATAACCTTGTAAAATATATAAAAACCTTTTTACAAAACCTTTGTATTAATATGTTTCACCAAGTGCCCAACGAGTCATCAATTAATATCGTAAATAACCTTGTATTAAATTGCGAACTTTTGCAACACCTATTACTACACTGCCGAACAATTTGTAACCACACTTTATATTATTTAAGTACGGATAAGGTACGGTAGTGTACTTTTTTATTGTAACCATATTTTATGTTTTCTTTATAATCTCAAGAACTCCAGATTTTGGACGAGTTGATATATAGTGTACAAACAGTAGCCATGTTGGCATCAGAATAACTCGCTTCAAAACCAATTTCGTCAGCTTGAGATATTGTGTTTCATGTTTTGAGCCGGAGCAATTTTTATTGAATACTATATTATAATATTATTGTCACAGTAATTAAATACCAAACTATCATTAAAGAAACAGTACAGAGTGTAACCATTGTTTTATTTCATAGGAAATTGTATAATATATGTGTTTGTTAGCGAAATCACCGAGCAGACACTTAGCGCTTTCGCTATCTGTGTAATACAGTAAGCTGTACAGAGGCGGGAACCGATTCGAACGCTCCAGCCGTCACCGCTGAAAACACAAAACCAACATATTAATTCATTAATTTAATTGTTTTTAACAAACAATTTGGCGCCACCCGGGATCCACAAACCCCTATGAAATTACAGGTAAGGTTTCCACTAGGTTGTACTGATAATTGTGACAGCGCTACGGACTTCGTTAGCAACAACCATTAACGTAACGATAGGTGTGGGACGAACACACCACACTAATACCTAAAAAACAATATACACGTCTTTACAGAGATGACTCCAACTAATCGTTACAGTATAGAACAACAACAAGATGTAATGTTAAAAAAAATTAGTCAAGAAATTAAAGATTAGGAAAATCCAAAATACCAAATTGTAAATAATATATTATATAAGCTTATTGATGGGCAGTGAAAAATCACGGTTCCAGATAACATCGTTGAGGACACTTAGAGAAGACTTCATCTGGATGAACATGTCCAGGAAAATAAAATCCATACTACGAACCTGCCACACTTGTCAAACATCAAAGTATCCCCAACGAGCATACCTACGTTGAAATGGGTAATATTGTAACGCGTAATAAAAATGAATTGCTATGTATTGATTTTCTAGGACCACTACCACATGCAACCAGGGGAATGAGGAATCTTGTAGTGTGTACAGACGCTTTCTCCAAGCATGTGAGTTTATATACTATTGGCCGACCAACAACTGAGGCAGTTCTTAAGGTAATTCTTGAGAAATATGTTCCAAAATGTGGGCATGTGAAAAAGATATTATCGGATCAAGGTAAGCAATTTCAGAATAAGAAATGGCAATCTGAGCTTGAGAAGCATCACACAGGCAGTATTTATGGCGATCCGGAGACCTCAAGGTAATCTTGCGTAGAGGGTAAGTAGGGAATTAGGAAGAGTATTCAGGACGTACTGTAATACCAGTCAGAGGAAATGGCCTGAATATCTCGAGTTTTTCGAGCAAGCCATCAACAGGAATTACAACGATACGACTGGGTTTACTCCTAAGGAACTTCACTCCGGGGCGATGCCTAAGCTTGTATGGGATGAATATGTAAAGCGAGTTGCTACACAAAACTTACCTGTTCCAAACGAAGTTAAGCGTTTAGAAGCTAGAAGACGTATTAAAAAGAGTGCATAGGAACCCACAGAAAAGTTTAATGCGGAACATAAACTTCTACCATTCAAAGTAAGTGAGATGGTTCTTCTGAAGTCTTTGAACGTTGGTCGTAGTGAAGATAACACAGCCCCATGTAATGGACCTTTCTCATTATGTGAGCAAGTTGGTAAAAATACTTACATTGTTACTAATCCTACAACTAACCATACTATTGGTAAATTCCTTGCATCATCTTTACGCAAATATTATGTTAAAGAATAAATTGTTCATGTATATCAGGGTATATGATGTATGACTGTATTTAAACAAATAATATAAAAAGTAAATGTATTACAACGATACATTTTGTGTATGCAGGTTGTAAATACAAATTTATTTGTGTTTGAGGAGCCCCACGTTCTTGGGATGCCAAAATTATACAACGACAATGTATTAATTAAATGTAATCTAAATTGTGTAATGGTATAGCTCATACAACATTACTGATAACGTGTATGTATAATTGGAGTTCAGGTGTAATCATAATAAGAGTAGTCCGTTTATGAATCGTAACATGTTTTCATTTCTTTATTCAAACGAAAAATAAAAAAAATATAATAATAATATTTACTTCGCCATAAAATATTCATTATCAATTGTTTCAATGTTTCTTTGTTGCCGTACATTCATCATAAAATAAATCTTATATCTTATATTAGCAAAACTCTATGTTAAACATTTCTTCATTACACTATAAATTCTCGACTACTCAGTCTGAATGTGTGCGTTATAAATTTGTTCTTATTTACATTATTATTCTATGCTTGGCATACATCTTAAGGCTTTATAACATTTTAAATAAACCAATCGAATCGTTAGTCTTCTTCTGTATTTCCAACTACTTTAATTTATACGCTTTCAGTGAAAAATTAAAATTATTAAATCAATTGTTAATCTTCCAAGCAAGGATTTAAATTATCTTTAAATTAATTGGTCATCATCAAAGAAAATTCTTACTATAGTTAAATTACATTCTCTTATCTCTGTCTACCTAATTTTTCTTTAATTTAAAATTTTTTTTAATTAATGTCTTTTCAATGTCTCTATTTTTTTATAATTATAAATTTGTTTTTCATCACCTCAATTCTGCAGATTGTACCCATGTCCTCCGGTGATCTGTCGGTCCTCTCCTACTGGATGTCCTCTTGCGTTTTCCGGTTCCACTGGTCGTCCTCCAGTCACTCGTCCTTCATGGTCCCATCTGCTGGCTGTGGAATGAAATGATGTGTTGCTCTGAATCAGCTGCTGTTGTTCTATTAACCGCCTCTATTGCTCTGCATATCGTTCCTCTGCTTGATGTTCTCTCGCCATTTGTCTAGAGTGTTGATGTTTGTAGTTGTAGACTGTTTGTAGATGTCCGATAATTGTAGTTACTGTTTTTTTTTTTTTTTTTTTTTTTTACTTGAACTAACGTATTGTCCGTTAGACTTTACAGTTTGTAAACAAAAGATCTTGTCGATATTGGACATAGCGTCGAGCTATGTCTGAAGTAATTAAAATTCGCGTCTCTGACGGACAGAGCTTACCGCTGCAATTGAAAACTGATTGAAGAGTAAATTTGGCTCTGCTGAGCTCGTATTTATATTCACCAAAAAAACCACACCTGTCGTCACAGGATTCTGCAGGTCAGAAGCTGTCAGTGGCGTCAGTTCCCCCACCATCATCCAATTCCACATATTCGCACATTTTTGCCAATTGCAATGTCTAATGTGGATTTCAAAGTGACCTAACATTGTCTGATTCAATTACACATATTATACGTAATTATCATAATGATCACATCATTAGTGTAATTACTATGCTCTAAAAATCGCACAGAATTCGCACTGCACATGAGTCTGATTTTTATGCATTTTTAGAAGTCTTTACAATCTTTCTAAAATTTATGGTTTGCTTATAATTAAATAAAACTTTAATTTAGTATCTATTTGGGGTGAGTTGCAAACTTTCAGGCTTGAACAGGCCTCACGCACACACACTATTTACTCGTGTACACGCTCTCAGCGGCAATTGCGTGATCTTTCCTGTTGATTCTTGTTCATAATTCAGCTTTCAATTTCACACCTGCTTGTCTATTACATATTACTAAAATTAATTTAAATATTTATTTTATTTAATACATGCACATTACAGCATATGCTTGTATTGTCGCAGTATTTAAGTATGTGAGATATATGTTGATATATGTCGATGTCGGGATATATGGGTCAATGTTTGGAATGTCTAAAATAAGGAGATATGATGTCATCAAATGTTATTATGGCTTGTCTTGTAAGGGCATAGTATTCAGAAATCTGACCACGTGGAAATATTTATTTGTTCTGTCAAAATGGAACTGTCAAACAGAGTTGAAGTAATTTAGTTTTGGGAAGAGTATTATTTATTTATTTGGTTTTGTTTCTTGTATATATTTTTTGGAAGTGATGTATTATTTATTTTATGTTAAAAAACATTTGTAAACATGTAAACAATTTTTTTTATATGTGGAGGGGATAATCCTGCAACAGAACACAGGATATGAATTTCATATAATAGGGATACTAATGCTGTAACACATTTTCTGATGGCCATAGACATGTTTTAAATTGATTTTGTTCTTTTCTTTGTAAAGTAGTCATAAATTTTGAACCAAGGTATGTTTAAAAAGTATGTTATGTCAAAATATGCATAATTTTGTACTCTTTTATGTCAAGTGAAATATTTGTGTGTAAGTGCGTGGGTGTGCGTGTGATTCACATTTTATTTAATAACTTGTTTGAAAATTGACCTTTCTTTTTGAAAAATGGACAGGGTGTTCTCATTGTTGTAGGCTACATTTTTCATACACTCAGTGCTCCACAACTATAATTTTTTTTTTTAATGAAATCAGTTCTTTTATTTCGTTATATCCTAGAAAGTAATAAAATCTGTAGATTCAATTTTACACAGTCATTCATTTAGACAGGCCTTTGCAGAATCAGAGAGAGTTTTAACCTGATGTCTGCCTATCACTAAGAATATCTATGACGTTGCTAGATTTTCCACCAATCAGAAGGCCTGAAATTTATTTGAGACGGTCTCTTATAGAGTACGGATCGTTCAGTTTGTTCCGAAATCTTGCTAAAGAAAGACATACTCGCTGTCACGAGATTTTTGTGTCAGGACTAGTTGATTTCCAGAAGACTTTGTAGTGGGTTGATGGTGCGAGTTCTTCGTAGTTGTTGCCACATTAGAGAACTCAGATAATTTTAAATAGATCATATTCTAGTGCTTTTTTGTGAAGAGTGGAAGATTTCCGGATTAGGGGTGGAATACCTATTGTGGTATTCTGAGTATTAACGCGAGAACACTTGAAGAAGCCGGAATTGTGTAAGCCTAATACACGATCTATTTATACCTAGTTTTGATCCCTGAGATTAAGATTATTAAAGTTATAAACAATAACAGTCCCATATCGCAGTGCGTGTGTGCCGAGACGTGGATATTCAACGGGGTGATTTTTGATCGACGCGCAGAGGAGCAGCGAGCGGAGCGCCTGGTGTCCACCTAAACAGTTGGAATTCTACGCACAAGTAACTTATATGTAAAACGAAACAATAGACTCATTTATTGAAAGACAATTCTTTACTAAACAATTTTATTTTATAAAGCCATAAGACAATAGTAAATTTTAATGTGTTAATGAATACTATTGTAAATAGTATTCCTACTATTTATACTATTATAAATAGTGTTTTCCTACCTCCAGATATAGACTCTGTTGTAGTAATTTCAAATTAACCTATCTATGCAGTTATAATTTGTATTGTTGCAGTATATATGTATGAATTTCAGCACTTTAAAAATTTAAAAATATCTAGAAAAGTATTTATAAGAGTATATGTAAATAATCAGAGCATCTTATATGATTAGATTTAAAAAAAAGTAGATTGATTTGTTACGCCAGGGCCGTGATGTTTGTTATGTTGTTGAGTAATGATAAAAGTATTTTTATACTCACAAAAACTGTAATTGTTGTAATATGATACATTGTGTTTGTATATCTTTTAATTATTCTTTTAGTTAGTAAACATGATAATCTTAAATCCCAAGCAGTGAGAATAATATTAATTAACGAAACTGTTGCATGTGCATACATTGTAGTGTTGCAGAACAGTATTTTGGTATCTGAATGTACGACTGATTCTTCAGGCAACAAAAATGGTAATGTTAAATTAATATAATGCCATTTCAGCTTTGTATTTTATTACAGTTTAAGATAAAAGAGTGATAAGGAGTAAAAAATGTAGTCATGAGCGCGCGCGCGGGCACACACACACACACACACACAATAGAGTAATATACAAAAATTGTTGAACACAATTCATGTTATCAGGTTGAGTTAACTGCAGTATAGGTAAAAGGCTAAAAATAAATTGTATCTAATATTTAGCACATGAATTTATACTTTCAAAGAATATCAATATTTATTTTGAAATAACTGTGTGCCTGACTTTTAGTAGCTGCAAGACATATCAACTATTTCTTTCGTAAAAGTTAAAAGGTAATCAGCTGATATTAGAACAAGAACATACAAATGTGAATTGGTTTTTATGGTACCTACGTTTGTTGTAAGTTGATATTTTTTTTTTTATTTTGTAGATAATATTGTGCCCTGAAGCCTTCATTACAGTGTCTGTTATACTGATACAAATTATAAAATATCAATAACAAATAGGAGCCCTGAAAACGTGGTGTGTAGTGTTTGTTTTGGATCACTATATCATATGACTTGGTTTCGAGTTCCACAGGAAACAGAAAGTTAACTGATTTGTCCTTCACGAGACAATGATTCCAATTGGTCAGTCCTCTGCCCAGTACCTCTTTCCTAGTTAGTCCTTTGAACTTGAAAGGACTAAATTCACACACACCAAAAGCACAATACAAAGTCTGAAATAAAGTTCAGGAACTTAGCCCACTATATCTCTCGTGTATGAAAATGTAAAGTTCATCCAAAAGACTATATGTGAACTACTATATATGTACTATCTATAAAAATTATTGACTGATTGTCAGAAGTATAGTAAAGCAAGTGAAAAATAATAAAGAAACAGTTAAGGAAGTCTTACCAGTTCTTGTATCAAAACAGCTCACCAATGGACAGAAGCAGAGGAAAGTTGAAACTGCCAAGACATTTTTGAGAGGGAAAGTACTATTTTGATTAACCTCAGTGTAGGTCATGGATCACATGATAGTTTAAAAATTTTTTTTAGTTTTCTATCATCCAGCAATAAATTTATTGCATGTAGAGAAATATTTTCAGTCAGATTTTCTTGAAATAAATACTGAATATGAATTTACATGTAAAAATTAAAATAGAAAATGTAGGTGCAAATTTTATTTTTTATAAAGATGGGCAATTTTGTTTTAACAATCAGTAAATTTTTCAGATTTGCAGAAGAGGCAATAAAACTAATAGAAGAGAATTCGCTTGATGGCATAGACATTGACTGGGAATTTCCAGCATGGCCAACTGGGGATGACAAGCAGCGTGAACATTTTACTTTGTTGCTCAGGGATCTCAGACATCACTTTGATAAAGTGGCGAAAAAGGACAAGTTTTTGATAAGTGTAGCTGTTGCAGCTCCTGAACCAATTGTTGATCATGCATATGATATACCTCAGATGGCAAAGTAAGTGTAGAACTGTTTCTATTTATTATTTTAATAGTCCATTATATTATTTTTAAAAATCCATTGTAGATTTATTTGAATTCAGAAAGAATCTTTTTTTATAACAACATCTGCTTAGGTTTCGGTTGATAAATTTCTGAAGGAGTGCATATACCTCCTGCTCAGTTTAAAGTACTGTGTTATTATTGTCACAAAGTATTGTTAACATTTGTTGATTGTTGGTGAAGAATAATATTTTGCTGATTGTCATGATCAGTGAAAAATATTTTATTAGTGAGCTATAGAGTAATGTCCAAAAGAAGTTTTATATAAAAGAGTAGAATCCAGGAGTGTAGGATTCCAGTTAAGTCAAGCAAGACATTATTTTGAATTAGTAAGAGAAGAGAATGATAAGAGGAAATACAAATAAATAAAATCTCTACCACTTTTGTTATTATTTCAATATTGTTACTAATACAATCCTAAACGTACATTCTGAATGATAATGTTTTATGGATAGGTTTTATTGTCATTTCCCACACGGAATTGTACAACTCATTTTGTAAATTTGGCAGCGTATTTAAAAAAAATATATATATTTAACATAGCGTGTTTTTCACAAGAATGACAATACACTTGATGTGCTATTAAAAAAAAATAATAATAATTTCAGCAGTTCTTCAGCACTTTTCTCTTCCTCTTTATTGTCCAGATATGTGGAAGGAAGTCTCCACATTTTAAATTGACATGTTAACAGATCTTGTAATCTGTACGCACACGTAGCAGATTTTTTCCTTTTATCTGGTGCCAGTTTTATTTTATAATCAAAAATAAGTATATTTACAAAAAAAGGGGGATGAAGAATGAAAGAGAGAGAGAGAGAGAGAGAGAGAGAGAGAGAGAGAGAGAGAGAGAGAGAGAGAGAGAGAGAGAGAGAGAGCTGTGTGTAGAAAGTTTACATTGAAGTCGTGGGGAATGTCCAAAGTTATAGTATTGGTCTTACAAGTATGACAACTTTGGAAATAAGAATGGTTTCACTATAAAGTACATGTTATAAACTTGATGAGGGGAATGGTATTATTTCTGAGATGTATCATATAGCTTAACAATCTGTAACTCCTCCATACTTTCCTGTCACCGAATAAGAAAAAGAAAATAGGAAACCGCGTTGGGAGTGTTATTTGGTATTTTCTTTCCATAAAAATAAATTCTGTCCTTATAACATAAAAACTTCTTCAGTGCTTTATTAGGAATTGTTCTGCAGATTATTAAAGCTGTCATATTTAATTACGAATAAAATAAATTTGTGGTAATTATATCACTTGTACTTAATTACCTTGGAACTATGTGCCACAGTACTGGAAAGGCGGGGGGAGTATTTGCTGTGGAACATAATGATTCTACATAACTTACAATCTTCCATTCAGAAGACTGTTTTACTGGTAAGAAACGAAAAACCACTTCATAAAATTAAAAAGAATAATCCAGACTTTTTTCTTGCTCTTCTCAATTAATTTTTGATTAGTACAATCTCAAGTCCGTACAACACATTTTATGTTAATGAGTATTAGTGAAAATATTTATTAACATATCTCTATGATGTGAGTACCGTGTTTTTAGTATGAATTATTTTAATTATTAGTTAACATTTAGTGCATTAACATCAAGTTTTGGATTACTGCTTTCTTATGTTCTCATTTTAACCACAGTTCCCTTCCAGATCATTCTAGTTACTCAAGAGTTGGATGTTTTATACTTTTACTTATATATGTTTTATGAGTTTGGATTTTAATATTTGTGAATAAGAACAAAATTTGTATTTTATTAGCCTTAAACGTTTTTCATTGAACTGAACAATAGTTTGGAAGTGGTACATCATACTGAAGTGAGTAATGAAGATATATGTGACTATCTCCAACTGAAGGTTACAGAGAAGTTGTCATTGATAACGTTGTCTGTGTACCATGTTGTGCTTTTATTGCTTGTGACTTATGACATATTGAAACCCAATAGAACATGTGTTAATATACACTTGTTTACTGTATAAAATCCCTTGTTCTTTATCTGTATATATATATATATATATATAGTGTGTACACACGTATGTGTGCGTGCACGCTCACTATTGGATTTAACATTTCTGATAAATAATAATTTTTTTATTTAAAAGATAGTGAAATAGGTTATTTGCATTATTAGTATCATTAGTTGTAGAACTAGCGATATGATACCCACCTAATCATTTTATAATTTAAACATTTTAAAAGTTCTATCAATGATTTTTAATAGAAACAACATTTTTTGTTTATATCAAACATCTTCTATTTGTATCCAAGGCGTTTAAATTTCATGATCTTTACATTTAATAATGACTAATTTGTTTTATACACACAAATAATATTTTCTGTGTCCTGTTGTAAACTAATAAATGTACTGAAAGTGTGTTGTAGTATAGTATTGTTTGATGAATCACTGTCATGATTGCTAATAAAATATTCGTGGTATTTATTGTATCAGCTTTTTTTTTCAACTACTACATACCAATCATCATTGTAATTTAGTATTTGATATTGATGTATTATGGTATGTAAAAGAAACTCAAATAATCAGTGATTACTATTTGTTTTTTCCTTAGTCAGCTGTAGGCAGTAGGCAGTTTGTAAAGCAGTATACACCACATATTGCTTATTGAACACTTCTAAAAACTTCTGTTGCTCCCAACAAGTAAACACACTTCAAGTTCATTTAAACTGTCATGAATGATCTTTAAAGGCTTTTTAAAGCGTAATCTTAGTCAAAATGCTGATAAAAGCATTTTGTTGTAGACTTGTGTGTGAATTTATTGTGTACAAACTTCTGTGTGTTGCTAATAACTGTAGCAGTGGACAATAGTCTTCTGAAGTTTCTGTCTTCCTTTTGTAAATCTCTGATATATTCGTGATGTAGTGAACATTGTAAAAACAAGTACAGGCCAGCTGTTAGTTTCAAGTGACATACATACAATTTGTTTTGTGCAGTTATAGAATTTGTTATAGAAAATATTTGATAATTGTGAGTTTTAATTGTCAGTGAATGCCATTGTTACAATAACTAAATGTGTAATGAATAGGGAACAAATTTTTATGTGTTAAAAAACTGAAAATATTTATTTTTTATGTGTTAAGAAACAAAAAAAGTTTGTTAAAAACTTAAAAATATTTTCTTTCAGTTCAACATAATCAAACATGTTGTAACATGAAAAATGTTTATAAGTACTCCCCAAACTCACTGTTCAACTCATCAGTTCTGTCTTGAAAATGCAATTGGAGCTGCAGTGGACGAAAACGCCATCTCTAAATTGTCCATTACAAATCTCCTCCAATTGATTATCATGGAACAAAGCTCGATATTGGGAAATGGCCCATTATATGTTACATGAAGTCAGTCTTGCATATTCAAAAAGAAAAATATCACTTACAATTTCAAACACAACTTTGAATTTGTATTTTAACGATATTGATTGATGACTCGTTTTAAAACCTTTGTATTTAAATTTAAGGTTTCCATTTCTGATCGTGTGAGAGAGCTTATTTTGCTTTCAACAATACGTATTTCATTAACAGTTGCTGTTCAGAGGTTTGTTGTTGTTTTTTGAGTTTTTTATTGAATTACACAAGAAACTCCAATTAGCAGAAATATATGCAGATGGGTGCTGGCGGTAATGGAAGGTTAGGTTTTTTTGTTTTTGGAAAGGATCAATTCTCATAGGGGATTTAACAAACACTTTTTTCCATTTGATACTAATCTGGCCACATTAGGATACATGGATCGGATAATTTCATACACTATGTGTAGAACATGCAGAACACAGGTAACATGTACCAGTCTCGGATAGCTGACACAAAGTGCTTCTACTTGTTTCTTCATATACGACACTGCATATGTAATAAAAAGCAATACATTATTGTATGTACAGTAGAACTCCAGTTATCCGAATCGCCAATTATCCAAATCGTTATCAGGAAATTAAAAAAAAATACAATTTCTAAAAAAAAAGTTTATTCAAATTGCCGTACTAACAAAAAAATATCGTAAGCAAGTGAAATACATATAAGACTGTGTTAACTATGCAACATAGTTTACGTACTGATCAGTACAATGTTTTCTAGCCTCGTGCTCTCCTAAAATTATAATTATGTGTGAGTATTATTTTTAATTTTTTTGTAGTAAAAGTGAAAATTTTGCAAAACACGTGTGACCTGGTTTTTATTAAGATACTGTATTCATGTAATAAAAATAAACAAAAGTGATTTTTTGAGCAAATTTTCACGTTTTCTTTCACAACATAACCTTTTTCTTATGTTTTTCCCAGTTGTCCGAATTTCTGCATATCCGAATTATGTCTGGGAGTCATTAGTTCGGATAAATGGAGTTCTACTGTAATACACTTTGGCCACAATAAATGCATACTTTCATTGAACAACCTACCGACTGTAATGTCATTTTCTGCTGACATTTCTTTATAAGCAATCAAAAATGGAAGTTCAGGAACTATTTTATCATTATTAAGTACACCAACAACTACATTCCCACTTTCTTCCCATTGAGTTTGTAGTTTTATCAACACTATAAAGAAGCGTTTTGTACCTCTTTTAAAAGCCCCAAGTTGTTGGCGTCAATTTATAAAGGAGCTTTCTGTACGTACTCTGAAAGTCTTATTATGTTGCTGTCAATTGATAACGTGTCTCTCGCTAACGATGACTGTCGCAAACGCACTAATAACCAGTACCGAAGTCCTTAATTGAATGTACTTTACTTCCCGATAGGCGCCAAATTGTTTTACAGAAAAACGATTAAAAGTTTCGATCTGCATCGTCTTCTTTTCTTTGATAATAAATTCAAATTACTCAAACGGACTGGCGCGAATTCATATTTCGCATGGAGTCTGACATGTTGCCAACCTATAAGTCAGGTAAACAATCTTCTTCAATGCTAAAGTACACAAATATTAAGACATATATAAAAAAAAAACAAAGAACGGTTATTAATGTTCAATAGTAATTTATTAATGTCCAGATTCGCTGATTATTTATAATTTATGTACAAAATATTGTCATTATAAAAAAAGTTTGCTCCGGCTATAAATAAATTACAACTCAGCGGTTGGCTTTGTTGATTGGGCTGTTCGACTGACTAGTGTAGATGCTAACATTAATTTTATCACAGTTTATTCAGTCAAAGAGTTCTTTTGATTACGAAAAAATAAACTGAGCCGCTCATCACCCATGACGTCACAACAATTTTTAAACTTTCCAAAACTGACAACCGAAAAATAAATTTCAAAAAACCATAACTTACCTTGATGACCGGCTCACCATTTCACTGAACTAGGAGAGGCCTCCTAGTGGAAGAATATCCACATGCTAGGTCCATTGGGGAATTGGACGAATGAGGTGACCTCAATTTTACAATTTCAAAAATAACAAGTTTATTGAGGCTATCTCTGTTTTTTTTTTGACAATGAAATTTCATACAAAAACACAGGCTGTAAGTTATTCCATTAGAATTATGGAAAATGTGTAAATATTTAAACTATGACAGGGTATTCAAAATTTAAAAGGTAAAAGTATTCAATATTCAAGAAATATTCCATGAAAATCATACAAAATATATAAAACATATAAAAACTCTTACAGGCCATACTGAACACTATACAAAATATATAAAACATTTAAAATCTCTGACATGCCATACTGAAAACTATGCAAAATATATAAAACATTTAAAAACTCTTACAGGCCATACTGAACACTATGCAAAATATATAAAACATTTAAAATCGCTTACATGCCATACTGAAACTATTAACATGCAGCTTTCAATAATATAACCAACTTTCTAAACCCTTTCACAAGCAGTTCTATCGTACAACATCATTAAAGCCACAACAATTTAAACAATTATATTGCATAACAACATGCGCCCTCTGAAATCATTCGTTAGAAGGGCGAATCCTCAAATTAATAAATTATCATGCAACCAAAGATAGATCATTATACTCTTGTGTGGGACTCGCAAGTACATGTGCTCACCCTGCCCTAACTTGCATAAACTGGTGAAGCACCACAGGTCACAGATTTCAGAGTGCACAATCATATAGAAACTCAGATAATCAGTACATACAGTTATGAAAGTAATAGAATAACAGTTTCCAATAGATTTTTGCAAATAGTTTTAACAGGTTCACAGTTTTAAAAATATATTACACCCTTCAACATATTCATTAAAAATAAATAAATTTTACTAAATAAAGTATATATCAACAATTCATAATAATTTAAATATTATAAAAATCACAATGTTTGTTTAGTGTAAAACTCCCAAGTTTTTTTTTTTTTTTTTTTATGGACTTTTATTTTTATGAAACAATATCATTATTCATTGAGATGTAATGGTATTATAAATCTATGCCATATTATAAATCTGTGGCAACACGGGAATTACTGTTCTAGCACAAGAGAATGTGTTGTTACAGCAGTAGGTGGACTGAAACTCTTTTCACAAGCAGATTTACACGTTCCAATTAAAACAGCCACCAATATAAGTTCCACACAGATTACAAGGAAAAACTGTACTCAACATTGCATGCGTATGTGGACAACACAAGACAATTACATGCACACACGGAATAAGAGCATTTAAGTAACTCAGCTGAATTTTGCCCCACTAGGCCAAATGAACACCTTGGCCAATAACCAACACATTTTCTTAAGTTTTAGTTTTGTGTTTTTTTTTGTTTTCTCTTTTTTTTGTAGGGAAAAAAATGTTTTTTCTTTTTTTTGGTAGTGTTAAAAAATCAGCCAGACCCATAAAGTCCCAGGGCAAAATATAATAAATTTTATTTCTCCATACCTGTTCATAGTGCGTGCATAATCACGCGTGCTGTATCCCTCAATACTTACACACGTATATCACACAATTTAACATCCCGGTCTTCACATGATCACGGACGCCGGCCCCCAGGGACCCCCATGGCACACTGTCCCCTCAGCCTGACATAATCATTTCAAAAAAAACGCCAGCATAAAAAAAAATCACAAGACTATTCAGCTCTCTACAATCAGCCCAACACGTGGTCGTGAATAGCTCCCGATCAGAACAGCTGACCCGGAACCAACCCATCGAGTCAAAAACGCAACTCTCCACTCAACGAAAAGAAAACCATAGGCCAACCACTACTTGAGTCCGAAACAATCTCACTCCACAGCTCACAGATTTCCCAAAGGCGCCTACAAATCACGACGAAGTACAGCAGGCTCCATCTAGCAGACGGAACGAAAGATACCTTAGTTCGAAGTTACCATAACGTCTCATAGATAGCGAAGTGACCACTGTCCCCTGCGGACTACCCAAATGCATGAAAATATCGCCCGGAATCCGTATAGCCACTACTTGCCGTACACCTAGGTACGGCACAAAACAAGATGTTATGAAATACACAACCTTACATCAATGTTAATTAATTACTTGAAAGACATGTTTCAAATGGTATCCAAGTCACTTATTGACAAAATCTGTATAATATTTACCTTATTTCTTCCGTCGTGTGACGTTTTGCTTTTTTGATTTGATTTTACGCGTTTCGAGACATGCGTCTCGAAACGCATAAAGTCAAATCAAAAAAGCAAAACGTTGTCACACGACGGAAGAAATAAGGTAAATATTATACAGATTTTGTCAATAAGTGACTTGGATACCATTTCAAACATGTCTTTCAAGTTGGAAGCCAGTCAAGCTACTATGGTATTTAATTAATTACTATACAGGTTTACTTACAATTCTGTTCTTAGTGTCTAAAAAGTGTATCAACCTTTCAGGCATCGCACATAGGTTAAGTTACGGTTCACATACAGTTTTAATAAATATTTTCAATTAATCCTTGAAAGAATTTATTATACCAAGTTCGGAGTGAGAGTTATTGTGTTGTGTAAAAGTTAATTAATTTTGTTGCAATTATAGAGAATTCATTTATACTTAACAAAATCTTGTTGTTTCTTCTGATGATTCACAGGTAACCAAATTGTGTTTGGTTGTCAAATTGTGTTGTCACAGGTAACCAAATTAATTAGTTCTTCATCATTCGGGTTTCCTCCTTTTTATGGTTTCTATTTTATTTATTCAAAGTTTTTTAATATTAATTATTGAAATTTGTTTTGTAGTTTCATCCTGGGTTTAATGGATTCAACTTCTAGAATTCATATTAGTTTAATTTTGATTGCTTTTCCCACTTTTTTAACTTTTAATTGGAGCGAATTCAGTTTGACATCTGTCTCTCTTGATCATTAATAATGGACTAATTCATTTATAACGGTTTTTCTCTAATAAAGTTTCGTTGTTATGGTAACCAGGCTCCTACTTTATTGGTTGAAAACATTTGTACTCATTGTTATAAAGCCTGGGTTTTTGCTCAAAATGAATAAATATTTTATAATTGCTATTATTCCTTGGTGTTATTACCAACGTGTGAGATATTATCATTAATGTCTCTATTTTCTTTCAAAGATTAATTTGATATCCCATAACGCTGGGTTTGATCATGTATTAATGTTTTGATCATTTTGCTAATGTTATTTTATTACATATTTCACTTATTTTTTATGTTTATTCTATTTCTGATATATTATTATGGTTAGATAATTGAAATTAATAAGTTATTTGGTCTTAATTCTCAAATACAATGGTTAATTGCTTACAAATTGCTTTTCTGAATTTTGACAGTTAGGCATTTTATAGGCCTAAACTGTAAATGTCTAGAATTTCTTATTTTACACAATTTAAACATTATTTATTACCTTCATATGTTCTGCTTACTGTCACTTAGTCATACTGTTTACTTTTGAATTACTTTGGGCCATTTTACAATAAATGAATGTTATTATAATTTTACAAAACCATTCCTTGTCTAATATTCTTTTTTCTATCTTTACAATGATGAGTAATATTGGGATTATTAAACTTATACAATTGCTTGTTTTTACCTTCTACTATCTCTTACACACTTTTTTATCACTTAATCCTTCTATGATAACATATAACATTAAAAATGGTTTATGGTCTGTTCATGATCCATCCATATTCCTTCTTATAAAACACAACTCTTTTTAAATAAACTAATAACAACTTTGGTGCATGGTGTCTTGACACTATCCACTATATTGTGATTACCATCCTTGTGACTATTTTGGTAACATAGGATGTTATCCTCTTATTGAACTCATAATTGATTTGTTTCTTAATTGCTAACACAATGAAATTGGTTGACATTCTTATTTGGTTGTCTCCCATTTGTCTGAACATTTAATCTTATTTTTTAGTTTAATAAAAAATTCCTTTAATTAATTCTAACAATATTGTCTTTAACTTGAGCTTAATTCCTAATAAAACGTATCTTTTAATCTTATACCTTTTATCTTATAAACTTATCTAACATAATCCTTATAACATAGGTTCTATACACTACTAATGCTTCTTATTGGTTGTCTATCAACATTTTGATTATTGTTTATGTTTTATTACCACTGTTCATTTCTTTTATTAACATTATTAATTGTTTATATTAATTCCTTCCTATCCTATCCATCACTTTCACTGCTTATCATTAACACTTCCTACCTACCTCTCACTCTTGGTTTATATTATTTTTGTAAAACCTAATTTTAAAGTCAGTTTTTTAACATCTTATGTTTACTTTTTATATCAGTAATGTTATTTTTTAAATACATAATATACTAACTCACAAAATTAGTACTAAAACTTTGTATAAATTTAGTTTTTTGGGCTATCGACATTAGTCCCTTCAATTCCTTCATCCAGTCTTTACAATTTGAGTTTATCCTACCCTTTCTTGGTAGTATTTC
This sequence comes from Magicicada septendecula, assembly GCA_034769895.1. Taxonomy (NCBI): domain Eukaryota; kingdom Metazoa; phylum Arthropoda; class Insecta; order Hemiptera; family Cicadidae; genus Magicicada; species Magicicada septendecula. Next base: position 265,786,287 of record CM068372.1, read on the forward strand.
TATCATTATTATATACTAACAATGGGTTTACCTGTTTATTACTGGTGGTATACTTTCTTTTACCTAACTTATGTAATATTTGTTACTAAATTTGACATATTAGTTGTTTTTTATTAGTTTATATTTATTTTATAGCTTTTATCTGGCCAATCACTGGGGTTGGGTCATAGTCATTTGTCTGTTAGTCTAGTCTATTCACTCATTTATTATCTTTGTCTACTATTTTTCTTTTTTATTTTCTCATTACCATTGTATATTTTTGATCATTATTCTCTAAATTAGTTTACTTTTCTTCAGCTATTATATTTGTGGATCCCCTATAGGGTCTGAGTTCTGCAACATTATAACACTTACCCATATTTTCTCATTTTCACACAAAGTTCTGATATTTTTTAATGCTTCTTCATAGTGTTGTTTTAGACTCATCCGGATGATCTATGTTCGTGTACTTCAAGAGAAAATTTTTAAGGGCTGGATTGTGTACTTTGTGTAGAAAAATGTCTGCTGAAATGAAAGCTCTGCATAAATCAGAATAAAATTCACAATACATTGTAGGTCCTGAATGTGAAGAGGGGGAAGGTTCTGTTTCACCTAAAAGCACTTGTTTTGAACTAGAACGTGAAGCTGCAGCGATATGTTTGTTGCCGGATAGATGTTATGTTACTTGCAATCATTGATCCACTTTTATGGATTTTTCACAAGGCAACATAGTATCTTTCCATCAGAACTGATTACACCTTCAACTTCTTTAATATAGTGCTGTAACTGCACTCTTTCACTACATTTTACCTTTGGCATTCTGGCGAGCACTGTATGCAATGCGAAAAGAACACTAATCATGTAACACGAGAAATGATGTACAACGGCAACAGATTAGATATTAGCTGGTTTAGCACTTGGCAAAATGAACAGTTGTCTCCCACCATTCATTGTGACTACATCACTGTTTACAAAAATTTCCAGGAGCATTATCGAGTTGCCAGCCATGTTACTTATTTTTTTATGTGATAGTAGGGAAACAAATTATTTGTATGTTTATACTCAGGGGCACTTAAACATGAAACTATGTCAATTTTTAATAGCCACAGTGAGATACCTAGCAAGTCTTTAGTCTGACACTATAGTTACATGGACGGAAATATAAAATACTGGGAAATTTGTGTTTCTTGACTGACTAAATTAAAACATATCAACTCATTCTCTTGCAGAAGTGAAGCACATAGAAGTTACATCATTATTATCCAACACTGTGTATTGCTCGTGGAGGTTATTCACGAAAAACTTAACATTGAAATATTAAAAGTATGTGTTAACCTATTTTTGAAAAATATTTAATTACAAGCAGAATGATCACTGTTGCACACCACTATATAAAAATTATCCCGATTAGTGCTTTCAAGAGCTTCACAGCTCATCGTCAGATCGGAACAGACAGAAATTATGTGAAAACAAACCCTTCACCCCTCTCACCCCACCTGCTCACACACAACAAGCTATAAATTAATGTCCCTTCTGTACAGTTACATATTTTTCTAGCAAATTCCTTGTGTTTCAGTGTCGCGCGCGCGCGCGCGTGTGTGTGTGTGTGTGCATCCTTTTAAACTTACCCTCTTCCTCTCCACACATGTGGGTCAGTCACACACCCTTATTTTAAACCATCCAGTTAGTACTATGCAATATAATTCTTAATCTTATCTATCTGTCCTCTGTCATTTACTTCTTAATTATGTTATAAAATATTTCTTCATTATCAAATTTAATTTAATTAGAAAATATTAGAATTAATGTAAATACAAAATTGATATCACTGGATGTTAAGGACATGTTTACCAATATCACAGTAAATAAAGTTATCAAGTTAATAAACGATAATAATATGGGAGAATACAGGTATAAAAAGCAGTTGATTAAAGTAATTAAAGAGTGTGTAAATCAGAACTATTTTAGGTTTAATAACAAGTTTTATATACAGAAAAAAGGTTTACCTATGGGGTCTTCATTATCCCCTATTCTTGCTGAAATATACATGAATGATTTTGAAAAGCAATTAATAAGTTCCACTAAGTATAAAGACAATATAAAATTATGGTCTAGATACGTTGATGATGTATTAGTAATTTGGGAAGGAAGCATAGAAGAAGTGCATGAGTTTATAAATGAGGTAAATAATAAGGATAAAAACTTACAATTTAAAGAAGAGATAGGAGGTAAGAAAATAAATTACTTAGATTTAAACATAGAAATTAAAGATAATGAGAAACTACAGTTTGGGATATTTAGGAAAGAGCCGTATTCTGATATAATTATACCAAGAGAGTCTTACCACCCTTATAGATATAAAATGGCGGCAATCAATTCATTTTGTTACAGAGCTCAGAAGTGTTTAAAAGAGACCGAACCAAAAGATTGTTAAATATCATTATTCTATACCTTTTTATATACATAAATTATGGTATTTATATCTGTATGATAATTATCAAAACATAGTACACAGGTGTACTTACCATGATTATTGCCAGTGAGCACGTGCTTCTCCGTTTTTAACACTTTTTTACCTAAGGGGTGCCAGGATTCGTTACAGCGAGATTTGTGTAAACAGAAAAAGTGACACAATGAAAACACAGGTTCTTTAGAGACTTTGAATACCAGTTTTAATTTCACACATAACAAAACATACAGATGTAAAACATACATCAACGGCTACCTCAAAATGGCGTCAAGTATTATTGTAAAACAAAATGGTGGCTATCTTTCTTCCTCCTTTCTTTCATTAATTTAATTAAGTAAATACTGGGAAATCTCATCATTAATATTAATTCTATTCTTTTGTTTCTATACTGCAGTTGACTTACTATATAAAAACACAAACCGATGCCCTATAAGTATATAGGCATGGCCACGCCCTAGTTCAATCGCACTCTCACTCACACGTTACTGTAATTACATTTTTATACAATTTGATAATTCATTTACTGAGCTCATGAATAAAATAATAAGAGAGATATATGTGACTTCTCTGTGGGAAGTGGATCGTCGCTCCCTCGCTGGCCTCAGATGTATCCCAGAAGTATGATCGGTGTTGGCCTCATTTCTAGTTTTGGATTTTCTGCACTGACTCTACATTAAATGTTTTTTATGATATATACTTTTGTTTTACTGTTCTCTAGTTTTAGATCACATTTTATAAGATTCTGATTTGTTTTACAACCTTTTGATGAATATTACTGCCAACAGCGATACATCGCTGTGGCCTCTCTGGTGTACTGTGCTGAACTGAGACCGATTTATGTACAGTTTTATGCTTGTGTGCGTGAGTTTGACGTCATTAAGCTCGGTCATGCAGAACAACGCCTAGTCGTATGCATTGTATTCAGTGCGTCATTGTTTTTTACTATGATGGAATAGCGTTATTGTCCAATCACGATGTATATTTAAAGTCCTTCGTCACCAACACTGCCATGGCTTTTCCCGACTCCTGCACGTTCCAACGGTGACCTTGGTATGATACACTGACTGATTCTGCTTGGTTCTCTCTTTATATTGGGACAATTGACCTAACCATTCTGTATGTTCATAATTACACAATAAAACATTGAAAATCACCCTTATAACCCATAATTGTGGTATGGGGTCAAGATGTACTGTTACAAACCCCCTCAAGGAAAATTTTTGTGTCGGAACACAAAAAATTTCCTTGACTCATTCACACTTTCCTAAAAGGATCAGTCTAGATATGTTACCACAACCCCCTGTACTGTTATTATATAAAAATTTTATCATCACTTACCCTTGGTCCTATGATGTTGGTCGCACCCTCTGACCTTACTGGACTTCTCCTGAGAGATCCCTACACCATAAGGCCATGAGGCACTCTACACTCCTGTTCTGACGCTCCAGCCAGCCCAGGACTGCGGTCACAACACCACAAAACTCTGAAACATTGCATACAAAAATTTAAAATAGTGGTCTAGTACACTTCCATATCTACAACTGATATGTTCCCTTTCAGATACATTGGTTTGTGTTCGGGCATTGGTTTGTTCTAAATTAAAAGTTTAACATAACAACAATAGAACTTCACAATGTATATTCTTCTACCACCACCAAACTCAATTTCTTTCCTGTGAGAAAACAAACTATGTATACACTACAAATAACACTATATAAGAACAATTCTTTAATATACCCCCAAAATACCTTCACCTACTTATTTCTATCAAACTCAAACTACAACTATTATGGCAGATACCTTTATTATGTAAAATTTTGTTACTCCACTTACAATCAGCTATCTATTGAAACATGCACCATACTATATATTTTTGCTCCACTTCAATTGTATCCTTGGACTCTCAACTTTTAAAAGCTACTATTCTTTAACACCTGTTAACGTCATTACCCTTGTAACGACCTCCTAACCACACACTCTATTGCTATCAACATAATAAAACATCATAAAACATTGTACATTACATATTAACATTGTTACATTTACCTTACATTAAACAATTTAAATTTACATGATTTGTACCAAACTTTATCACATTACTACTTCAACAATTCTCTATTAACTTTTAATTATTTGACATTCATCATATTCTATGCAACAATTTCAAATTTATCCTTACCTTTCAGTTACAATTACCTTCCTTTGTTACCTCACCTTCCTACCATGAATTCTCCTTTTCTATCCCTTCTATCCTTTCTCGTTTGGGTGACTCTATTACTCACTATTTTCTCTGTCTTATTTTGGCATCTGTCAACCTAACCTTACTACCCCTTTTTTACACTAACCGCTTCTAACCATTAATATATTTTGACACCAATATCTCTATAATAACCCCCTTCACAAATCCCATTTAAAACCTCTGGCACCGCGCATTTTTTGTACTAGTATGTGTGTATTCCCTCACTATGCTCATTCCATCATTGGTTCCTGACCCTTTCAGATAACCCTTTCCGGCACACAACGATCCACTCCCGTCTCAACATCTCTCGTTGGACTCCTACACCAATACCCTTATTACAAAATATCACCATCAACAACAAATATAATTACCACTCACATCACTCAACTCTACATATAATTACTAACCACTGTGTCCCTAAAATATCTAACACCTCTTTATATACTATAAATATCTCAACACTTTATTTTCCTAACTCCCAATAAGTCTATTTAACTAACTCCAATGCCCTGATTTATCCTTATTCCCAAACTCTTTACAACATTTCAACTTAATACACCATTACAAAATTCATCACTTACCTACTAACAATACTTCTCAATAGCCAAATCTATTACCTGCTTAATCATTTACTAACCCTTATAACCTGAATCTCCTAATATCATTTAAACTTTCTTCAGTTATTTAAAATCGTACAATACATGCTTACCTAAAAATACATAAAATACACAACAGCAAAAATACACAAATACATAGACATCAATACACAAAATATACAATTCACATAATCATGAAATCATTTACCATAATCAGTCCTAATCAGTCCATTTTTAAAAACACTGTCCACACAATTAAATGTTCATAACACAATAAACAATAAACAATTACCCCATATCGTCGAACAATAGTCTAACATATTTGTAACATAGATCATTCTTATTTATATCAAATTTATTATTATTATTATAATAATCTCTTATTTCTATGTCATTCATTATCACTTCGGTTGGTTCATATACCTGTTCAATATTGGTCAATTCTGTCCAGTCTCCGTTGGTATTATCTGTTAACATTAGGTAAGTTATATCATCATTGTTAACCTCATCTACTGCTATCTCAATATCATTGTAAGGTAAGTACTCATTATCATTATTATTCCTCTCTATGCCTAGCCTTTCTATGAGTTCTTCATAATTTTTCTTTACTTTAAATATCTCAATTTCTCTCTTTCTCTCTCTCTCAAAACCTTTCTCACCATCATACCAAGCTATACACTCTCTCTCAAAACATGCAGGGGATACTAACTTATCATTACAGCACCACCTATGAAGTGCACAAAAAACCAAGGGAAATTTATCTGTAGACCTATCGTCTTTCACATATTCACGTGAAGCCATTTCTTCACCCCCCACTACATTACGGGAAAAATTTACCCCCTGCAACCCCTTTATCTGTAAATTCTCTCTATACTTTCTCTCTAATTCATCAACACTTTTTATCACTTCATTATCAAATTCTACTCCCATTATACTTTTATCACCACTCTCAATACTCACACAATTATTTTCTAACACCATATTTTTAATTCTGTTATCATAATTCTCACCACTACTTACCTTGTTTTTGTTTCTATCTGATTTGTCTACCTTGTCAATGTTACAATTTTGTTTCTGTATTTTGTTTTCAACTTTTTTAAGTTTCTCGTCTAATTGGTTCAATTTTACGTCTCGTACATTATTTTGTTTCTTTAATTTATTTTCGAGGCTATCAAACTTCTCGTCAATTTCTTTTAACACACTATTTTGTGTTTTAATTAATGCGAACAGGTCTTCTAATGATATTTTATTTTCAACTGCCTTAGGCGTAGAATTCGCGCTTATTCTGTCTAATAAAACAGACTCTGTGTCTGTGTCGTTTACACCTAACATACTATTATTGTGTTCTGCCATAATTTAGCTGCTTATATGACTGTCTATATTTTTAATTATATAATTATTGGTTGTTTTTATTTCGTCAACATAACCTTTTGTGTTTTTTGGTTATGTTCTGTTTTGCACCACCTTCTCTGTTTTCAAATCTGGCTGTTTATATAAATTAATATTTATACAACGTCCTCAGTAAGGGCGCCATCTGTTAAATATCATATAATTATGTCTCTGTTCGGGCGCCATCTGTTAAATATCATTATTCTATACCTTTTTATATACATAAATTATGGTATTTATATCTGTATGATAATTATCAAAACATAGTACACAGGTGTACTTACCATGATTATTGCCAGTGAGCACGTGCTTCTCCGTTTTTAACACTTTTTTACCTAAGGGGTGCCAGGATTCGTTACAGCGAGATTTGTGTAAACAGAAAAAGTGACACAATGAAAACACAGGTTCTTCAGAGACTTTGAATACCAGTTTTAATTTCACACATAACAAAACATACAGATGTAAAACATACATCAACGGCTACCTCAAAATGGCGTCAAGTATTATTGTAAAACAAAATGGTGGCTATCTTTCTTCCTCCTTTCTTTCATTAATTTAATTAAGTAAATACTGGGAAATCTCATCATTAATATTAATTCTATTCTTTTGTTTCTATACTGCAGTTGACTTACTATATAAAAACACAAACCGATGCCCTATAAGTATATAGGCATGGCCACGCCCTAGTTCAATCGCACTCTCACTCACACGTTACTGTAGTTACATTTTTATACAATTTGATAATTCGTTTACTGAGCTCATGAATAAAATAATAAGAGAGATATATGTGACTTCTCTGTGGGAAGTGGATCGTCGCTCCCTCGCTGGCCTCAGATGTATCCCAGAAGTATGATCGGTGTTGGCCTCATTTCTAGTTTTGGATTTTCTGCACTGACTCTACATTAAATGTTTTTTTATGATATATACTTTTGTTTTACTGTTCTCTAGTTTTAGATCACATTTTATAAGATTCTGATTTGTTTTACAACCTTTTGATGAATATTACTGCCAACAGCGATACATCGCTGTGGCCTCTCTGGTGTACTGTGCTGAACTGAGACCGATTTATGTACAATTTTATGCTTGTGTGCGTGAGTTTGACGTCATTAAGCTCGGTCATGCAGAACAACGCCTAGTCGTATGCATTGTATTCAGTGCGTCATTGTTTTTTACTATGACGGAATAGCGTTATTGTCCAATCACGATGTATATTTAAAGTCCTTCGTCACCAATACCGCCATGGCTTTTCCCGACTCCTGCACGTTCCAACGGTGACCTTGGTATGATACACTGACTGATTCTGCTTGGTTCTCTCTTTATATTGGGACAATGGACCTAACCATTCTGTATGTTCATAATTACACAATAAAACATTGAAAATCACCCTTATAACCCATAATTGTGGTATGGGTCAAGATGTACTGTTACAAGATAGGGAGTTAAAAACGATAAAGGGAATTGTAAGAAATAATAATTATAACACCAACATAGTGGATAAAGTTATGAAAAGGGTTAACATACAAAAAGCTAAAATAGAACCAGAACAAAAGAATTATGCAGGGTCATTGACATACATAGGTTCACATACTAGAAAAATTATAAAATGTTTTAATAAATACGGAGTAGATATAGCTATTAAAAAATGTGAAACGGTATTTGATAAGATAAGGAATAAGAATATAGAAAAAATTCCAGTATTACAGAAAAGCGGAATTTGTAAATTAAAATGTAAAGACTGCAACAAAGTGGACCTAGGTGAGACAGGACGAAAATTCGTATGCAGGTTGTCTGACCACAAACGTGGAGAAGGTAATAGAACAACCAATTCGTTATATGCAAGACATTTCATAGAAGACAACCATAAGTTTGTTAATCCTTTGGAAGAATACGAAATTGTAAAAGTAGTAAATAACACAGTTGAAAGGAAGCATAGAGAGGAATTAGAAATATTGAAAGAAAGAGAAAAAGGGTTAGACAATTAATATTAATAATTAATATTAAAATTAAATTTGGTAATGAAGAAATATTTTATAACATAATTAAGAAGTAAATGATAGAGGACAGATAGATAAGATTAAGAATTATATTGCATAGTACTAATTGGATGGTTTAAAATAAGGGTGTGTGACTGACCCACGTGTGTGGAGAGGAAGAGGGTAAGTTTAAAAGGATGCACACACACACACACACACACACACACACACACACACACACACACACACACACACACACACACACACACACACACACACCACTGAAACACAAGGAATTTGCTAGAAAAATATGTAACTGTACAGATGGTGGGACAGGGTTTAGGGGGTGGGGAAGGGACATTAATTTATAGCTTGTTGTGTGTGAGCAGGGCGGCGTGAGAGGGGTGAAGGGTTTGTTTTCACATAATTTCTGTCTGTTCCGATCTGATGATGAGCTGTGAAGCTTGAAAGCGCTAATCGGGATAATTTTTATATAGTGGTGTGCAACAGTGATCATTCTGCTTGTGATTTCAACCACTAACACAAATTTCTTCATTAAATATTTAATTATTAACGTCAATATGAAAAAATATGTAATTAAATATAAAAATATTTATTTACCTAAAAATCCATTCCCTAGTATTAAATAAACACTAATAAACACTATTTTGATTAATTATATGTATAATACTACTGACTCAGAAGTTTTTTGTAAAATAAAACTTAAGCCTGAACCAGTTTTCGCTTATTAATAAGCAATTATTAATTATTAATTGCTTATGGGAATAAGTGAAAACTGGTTCAGGTTGTAAGGTAAAAATTTTACATTTTTACCAATAAAAAACTTAGTATTCCGAGTCAGTAGTATTATACTTATAATTAGTTAATCAACGGACATGTTGTAGACAACAAAATCCAAGGACTATTTTAATTGTACAATTTTATTTCCTAAAAACTGCTAATCTGTCATTCACACAACCATTATAAGAGATTGCTAGACTGAGAATTGCTATTAAAATGCTGCAAGTTGTTGAGATTTTCTTAAAGTAATGTGTTGTGGTGATACATTTATTTAAGGGAAAACCTCAGGATTGGCTACCACCGAATGTGAAAACATCGGCTCACTTGTCATGTTGAAATTGTGAAGTCACTCAACACACACGCGCACGCATACACACAAAGTTTCATGCTTTTAGACAGACTAAACAAGCAGAGTTTATTTATCAAATTTAAATGAATGTGTTATTAGAGGCTTTGAACACAAGTGATAACATGGGTTATTGGAAACTTAAGAGTAATTTAATGCCCAGAGCAAGAAGTAAGTGACTGTTATCAGAATGGCCTTTAAACCTATGTTCCATTCTGCCCCAACTTCGTACCCAAATACTTAGCAGTATTCACGTATATAATATGCACTGGGAATTTATTTGTGTTGGTATTGAGTTTTCTCTTTTTATTTGTAAAGGTGATGTGTGTTGACTTAGCCTCATTTAGTTTAATGCACCACTTTTTAGTCTAGTTATTCACTGTATTGATGGCAGTTTGCAATTTTTCTGTTATATCTTCAGTACTAATACCTGTGACCATTATTTCTGTCATCATCAAAAGTTGCCATAACTGTCCCTTCACATCTCTGGTATACAGCAGATACAGAGTGGGTCCAAGGACAGGTGCAAAACGTTTTATGGTACTGCAGCAGAGATATTCATTCAGAGTATTTGTCCTAATACTTAACTTGGAACTTAACTTTGATGTGTTTACCTGATAAATAATGTGTGTGTGTGTGTGTGTGTTGGCAAATTCAGAATCAGAATTGAACTAGATGCCAAAAGGCCTCAGCTAAACCCTTCAGCTTATACAAAATGATTCATGGTCATTGAACAATTGAAGTGCGTTATGTAGAATATAGAATATGGGAACATGGGGATGCAGAGTTGGTTAGTGAATCTGTTTTCGATACTGCAGTTACTGCTAATAGTAAATGCCTTCCGTAAGTTAAAAATAATGATGATAGAACAAGCCTATCAGAAAAAGGATCTTGCTACACAATAAGCATTTTAAGACTAAAACCAGACCTGCCAACTTAAAGAAATTGTATGCAGGAGAGGTTTGGGGAAGGGGATTTTTAAAAATTATAAGCAAAATAACGATTTTTAAAGCTCCCAGACAACAGTTTTTAGGCTTGTTAAAGTGCCTGAAATCACTAAAGTTAACGGCATTTTTCTAAGAAATACCTTTAAAATTTAATTTTTTCCGTTTAACTAAAATGAATTTGCAACTTACGGCTTTCAAACTCATTATGAAGAGAAAAGCTCGAAAGTGGTACAACTTAAAAAAAAAACTTCTGTTGTAAACAATCGCTGTACAGCACTGTTGCAAAACTTTTATTGAAAAATGAAAAGTTAAGTTTTTTTGAGAAAAAAGTAGATTATTATTTTATTTAGTGAAAAAATTAAACTAAAATATTTTAGTATAATATTGAGACAACTTTGGTTTAAAAACTCAAGTAGACTAGGTAGGCTAGGGTTAAGTTAGGTTAAATATTTTTATTACTTATGTTGCTCATTATACAACATTGTGGCACGTTCTTTTTTAGCAGTTCAGGCGAGGGATCAAAATTTTTACTTTGCTCTAAAGCAAGTTTTACAGCTATGATAGAAGATAGAGTTCTCTCAAGGTTCAAACTTGATCGAAAAGAGGTTTTGTTTTTGCGAATCGTGGAAAAAACTCTTTCTTCTGAAGCATTTGAATGGTGCAACAATAACACAGCTTCCACAATCTTCCCAAGATTCTTGAAGATTTTTGATCCATCGGCATTTTGTTTTCTTAGCAAGGAGCTCCAAATCATGTCCATTCTTATAAATCCCTCTTCATCTGTAGCCTCCTTCCAAGCATCTTCATTCACATCACTGTCTTCAAGTAACTGATACGTAGAAAACTCATCAAACAACTCATCAAATTCATCAGGGGTAAATGTAAGTCCTAGTTTTTCGACCAGTGTTGCTACATTTTCAGAGTTTACATTAAGTTTTTCTTTGAAGTTAACGAACTTTGAACATCTGATCACATCGTCATTTAATGGGAGCATTCTCAAAGAGTACGAGACGGTGTTATTAAAGAATCTCTGACCACCCTATAAAACTTGGTAACTTTTTGTTCAGAAACTTCACCTTCGTTTAGGAGATACTTTATTTTCTGCTTGGTTGTGAAACCAACAAACAGTGCCTCATTGTGTAGTTGGTTGTCAGGGTCACTCACTTTTCCAAAGTCATGGTCGTTGTAACATTCTTTGACAACGTTTATGTCAACAAACTTTGTAGTTAATTTCTTTAAAAAGGAGTACATGGCATCATGGAGAAGGTAAATGCAGGGCTTCTCTAACTGCAAGAACTTGTTGAAGTTAGTAAAGATTGGAAGAATCGCCTGGATAAATAATAAATAAACTTCCGTTGAAACTACTCAATTAATTAAATTATAATTCTCTTACCTTAGGGTTTTATTCCAAGGGTCGTTCAGACGAAACTGCTGCAAAAAGGATTATTTGGATTTGATATGGGCAAAGATCAAATACACCGTTTGTGCTAAAACAAATTGCCTCTGATTTATTATTCAAAATAACTACTTCGTCTCTCTTTCATGACATTTAGATTAAGTACTTGTAGAATGAGCAACAATTTGTGAAATCAAACATAGTAACAAAATATTTCCTAATTAGCTAGCTTATGACAACTATGGTATACCACAACTATTTATTATTTGTAATGAACCAATACGTGATTTAGCTACACACTCACACACATTCGTTCTTTGATTTTGTCGTTCTATTTAAACCCCACTTCGAGATCTCTGATTTACATTTTAGATTTATAATTTATTTATGTTGAATTATACTCTGGGGAAAAAGGTAAAATAATCTTGGTTAAAACTCAGTTAATACTTAACGTCTGAAGAACTCCGCTGTTTTGCACCTCTGCTGTGAATGCACTGTTTAACACACCATAATTTAGTTTTGACACTGTTTACCCGCGGTACTGTTATTGACTATTTCATATTAGTTTGATGCACCACTATTACTTTAATCCACTTTAAAATAGCATTCCGTGTTGTTTTGTCGGCCGACATAAATTTTCGAACACTTAGCTCGCTTAGGCTGGCTGCGCGTTATACAGTTTTTACTTCCATATTCCTTAAGGAATGGAAGTATGGTGATGGCAAAAAAAATCGTGTTCGAGATTATTGCAGATTCTGATTCTACTACACTCAAAACATGAAAAAAAGTCGTTTTCCGAAAAGTGTCTGTGTGTCTGTCTGTCTGTCTGTCTGTCTGTCTGTGTGTCTGTCTGTAGATTTTTTTTCTATGGCAAACGATAACTGCCGCAAATTCAAACAGAATCAAATAATTTTTTGCATACAGCCCGGTTTTGCAGAGTTCTCGCGCCCTATTGTTTTTGGTGAAGATCGGTTGAGGGAAAGGGGTAGTTTACCTGCAACGGTTTTTTTTTAGCAAGGGAAATTTTGTTTGTTTGGCAAACGATAACAGCCGCAAATTCAAACAGAATCAAATAATGTTTCGCATACAGCCCTGAATTGTAGAGTTCTCAAGACCTGTTGTTTTTGGTGAAGATCGGTTAAGGGAAAGGGGTAGTTTACCTGTAACGTTTTATGTTTTAACAAGGGTATTTCCTATGGCAAACGATAACAGCCGCAAATTCAAACAGAATGAAAAGATTATTTGCATACAGCCCTAAATTGTAGAGTTCTCAAGACCTTTTGTTTTTGGTGAAGATCGGTTAAGGGAAAGGGGTAGTTTACCTACAACGTTTTTTTAACAAGGGTATTTTCTATGGCAAACGATAACAGCCGCAAATTCAAACAGAATCAAATAATTTTCTGCATACAGCCCTGATTTGTAGAGTACTCAAGACCTATTGTTTTTGGTGAAGATCGGTTGAGGGGAAGGGGTAGTTTACCAGCAACGTTTTTTATCATGCGTATTTTCTATGGCAAACGACAACTGCCGCAAATTCAAACAGAATCAAATAATTTTTTGCATACAGCCCTGATTTGTAGAGTACTCGCGACCTATTGTTTTTGGTGAAGATCGGTTGAGGGGAAGGGGTAGTTTACCTGCAACGGTTTTTTTTATCAAGGGAAATTTTTTTTTTTGGCAAACGATAACAGCCGCAAATTCAAACAGAATCAAATAATGTTTCGCATACAGCCCTGAATTGTAGATTTCTCAAGACCTATTGTTTTTGGTGAAGATCGGTTGAGGGAAAGGGGTAGTTTACCTGCAACGTTTTTTTAACAAGGGTATTTTCTATGGCAAACGATAACAGCCGCAAATTCAAACAGAATCAAATAATGTTTTGCATACAGCCCTGATTTGTAGAGTACTCAAGACCTATTGTTTTTGGTGAATATCGGTTAAGGGGAAGGGGTAGTTTACCTGCAACGTTTTTTTATCAAGCGTATTTTCTATTTTTTATGGCAAACGATAACTGCCGCAAATTCAAACAGAATCAAATAACTTTTTGCATACAGCCCTGATTTGTAGAGTACTCACGACCTATTGTTTTTGGTGAATATCGGTTGAGGGAAAGGGGTAGTTTACTGGCAACGGTTTTTTTTTATCAAGGGAAATTTTTTTTTTTTGCCAAACGATAAGAGCCGCAAATTCAAACAGAATCAAATAATGTTTAGCATGCAGCCCTGAATTGTAGAGCTCTCAAGACCTATTGTTTTTGGTGACGATCGGTTAAGGGAAAGGGGTAGTTTACCTGTAACGTTTTATGTTTTAACAAGGGTATTTCCTATGGCAAACGATAACAGCCGCAAATTCAAACAGAATCAAAAGATTATTTGCATACAGCCCTAAATTGTAGAGTTCTCAAGACCTATTGTTTTTGCTTAAGATCGGTTAAGGGAAAGGGGTAGTTTACCTACAACGTTTTTTTAACAAGGTTATTTTCTATGGCAAACGATAACAGCCGCAAATTCAAACATAATCAAATAATTTTCTGCATACAGCCCTGGTTTGTAGAGTACTCAAGACCTATTGTTTTTGGTGAAGATCGGTTGAGGGGAAGGGGTAGTTTACCTGCAACGTTTGTTATAAAACGTATTTTCTATGGCAAACGATAACTGCCGCAAATTCAAACAGAATCAAATAATTTTTTGCATACGTCCCTGAATTGTAGAGGTCTCAATGACTTTCGATTTTGGTGAAGATCGGTTAAGGGGAAGGGGTAGTTTACCTGCAACATTTTACGTTTTAACAAGAGTAAAGTACTTGAAAATTCATTTAAACTTTTTCAAACAATGGTAATTGTTAAAAATAAAATAATTTTGTTGCCAGGCAATAAAATTATACTTCGTATTGTTTAAATTAGCAGCCATCCTTACTATTTCTTTTATGAATTTGCTAACTGCTATAATTTTTTATTGTTTGACTAAGCTTTTCGTCATTACTGACATCTGCAGGTCTTAAACAACCTGTTTAAGACCTGAAGATGTCAGTAATGACGAAAAGCTTAGTCAAACAATAAAAAATTATAGCAGTTAGCAAATTCATAAAAGAAATAATAAAATTATAATTTTTTCATTTTAATGTAATTTATGTATATATTACAAAATATATCGTGCTTGGCAGGCAAGCATATTTCAGATTATAAGTCTTAGAATATGGAAGTCATGTATGGTTCTCCATACCGATATTTATATTAGTTTTAGTATTTTCAAAGATAGGCCTACTCTTAACTGCGGCCTATCTTACACCCGAGGCCACTATGTAATTTTTATCTGCACTGTATGCTGCTTATTACCACTCTCTCTGATGACACACAGCAGACTGGGTTTCACACAAGCCTGCTGGTGGGTGGTTACGCAATGCGTCTGGCAGTTGTTTTGTCTGACTGTATGTGTGTTGCATTGCTGTACTGGAGGCTCCTTACAGGTGAAAGTCTGGCAATTTGGAAAGTGCTTAAAATGATGATTTGAATTAATATGAAATTAAACTGGGGTGGCTCACAATTCCGTACCGTTACAATACCCCCCCCCCCCAATAAGAGATTGAAGGCCGGAGCGTTCAAACTCTTATTGCCTAAACCTAAGAGGATCAGTGAAGATATGGCGCCGCAACCCCCTTGAACATTCTACTAAATCATGGGTTTTTACCCCCCTAGTCTGGCGACTGCGACAGCACCCATCCGATCTTACTGGACTTCTCTGTTCGAGATCCCAACACCGAAAAATCGAACAGATACCCGACCCAGTATCGCCTGACTTTAAAACATTTGGTTAAAAAATTGACAAGCGGCCTTCCATCCCTCCATGTCCCACATCTGATTTGTTTCCTCTTAGCCGTACTGGTTCATTGACAACGTACTGGCTCATTTTATATTATAGACCCTAAAGAATAATATTAATAAAACAATGTTGGTTTACAATGATACACATAAATTCCAATTAAATTAAATAATATTCCCCATACAATGTTGCCCATCCAAAATAACGCCTTAATTATACCAAATGACATTAACTCCATTCATACCTAGCTACTATAAATTTTTTTTTTTTTTTTTTTTTTTATACACATATAACCCCCTTTTAATCCCTTAACCCCTGTAACCTGTTACATTTTAATGTGGTCTGCACGAGGCTTCTTGGCCCTTTTTCAGCCTCATCCTCGCCGTAACCCACATCTCCCTCGTGACCTGTAACTGGGTCACCGCCCATCCACACTCACTATTACCCCCCCTAGACTGTGGCGTCTAGTTGCTTTCACAAGGACTGATGCGGAAGGGGTGGACATTTTTTTCTTTTATTCCACCCCCATCCTTGCTTCGGCGTTACAATAAAATTCGGTATACATATAACCTACTATTCTTTTTTATTTATACGCCCCTAATGGACTACCACCCCTATCTGGGTGAAAATAGACCTGTTCCAAAATTTGGTAGATTCCCCAAAAAATAACCCCCCTACTAAGTCTAACAAACCACCGGGTTGACAAAATAAAACAAACCACAAGCCGGTTATATCAAGTAAAATTTATGATTTGCCACAATTAACTACTTTCACGGTCATGGTCCGGTGAGGCCATGACCGCACTTAGGTGGGGAATCTACAGTTAACATAAAATATAGATTAGCATTGATACAAGTTACTTGGATAGTAATGTACACATCTTATTTTCCAAACACCGCTTCAGCTCAAACATTTCCTTCAGTTTTCAATTTTAAATGAATGTTTTAATAAGTTAAATCCTTATTACATCAATTAGTATTTACTTTATAATTCCAATTTGAATTTAAATGAAAATAAAGTTAAGTTCATTGTTAAAATCATCGTTTCTATTAATTTTATTACTAAATTAGTTTAATTGTATTTAATTTACTTTAATTAATTCAATTAATCTCAAAAGTTACAGTAATTGTCTCATTATTATTTGGTCTGTAAAAAATTTAACTTCAATTCCTTTCTATCACAATAAGATACTGATTCAGCAACCTACAACATTTTTTGTTATTGTCACCAAGCATGACTACAGACATTAGTCTCAACATACCACACCTGTTTATATAAACACTAGTCTGCAAGACTCACATAGTATAAACATTCCGGTTACATCATGTACTGACATATATACTTCCTGCAAAATTTTCCTTTCTATAAATCTTTTTGTTAACATATTTGTCAAAGTCTATTTGTTGCAATTCGAACCAAATATAATTTTAATTCACCTTTCAATTATTATTACCTTTTAATTACAGTTTCTATTTAATACTATTATCTCCATACCATTATTATTATTATTATTACACTCTTTTCACACCTGTAAGCGTTTTATTCTATCTGACTGGTATTATAAACTTTATACTTACAATACATTATCCACTTATTGACCTGAACACAAAATACACACCACACACACACACACCAATATCTCCATGTAACCTCTGAAACATTTAACAACAATGTTATTTCATACAAACAATTCAACATTTTATAATACATACAATTACTTTCACTACACATGTATTTACAACTCTTCAACAATAATTATTCAGTTGTATCACACTTCAATATCAAAATTCAGTTAGGTCATTACCATATATTGACATATTTATATTGTTCGTTTATGCATTTCAACCTCCATCGTCAAAAATTAATCGGGGTTTCAAATAACAATTTTGAATTTTATTTACATTCCGTATACGGTTATCTTGTGTTTTGTAACCATACAATTTCTGTTTATTCATTTTGCCATAATAATCATATACCAGGTCAACATTAAGTACATCGGTTAAGTCTCCATCAGTAATTACATTCATTATCAAGTCAGTTACTTTTTCATCATAAGGTAATTATTCTTATTTAAAACTGTATCAACAAAATAATCTTCACTCTCTATTTTAACAGGTAAGTTTAACATCTCTTTCAACTCATTATAATCTCTCATTAGTTTATATAATTCTATCTCTTTGTCAACACACAACTCTCCATTTAAATCTCTCTCATCATAATGCCATATCACACTTTCTCTCTCATTCCATGCAGAGGGTACAAAATTATTCAACAAAAATAAACAACTCAAATCTTTCACTAATAAGGGTCTCTTGCCCAAAAATAACACTTTTGAACACTCTGGTTCATCACAAATAAGGGGAAAATTTACCCTCTGCTCTACACATTCATCTACTCTTTCTTTCCATTCCTTTTCTAATTCAACAACACTAATTATTACTTCATTACAACTTATCATTTTCTCACTCTCACTTACTGTTTCACTATCTATTTTCAACGTATCACTTTCTGATACCGCCCTTTCAATCACATTACCATTTTCAATATCATTGTTAACATTTGTTAATTTCTTACTTTTAATCTGTTCTGCTACTGACTCTACTATTTGTTCTTTCAATGTATTGAAACATTCATTCGTCTCATTTAAACGTTTTTTTATATTGTCTTCTAACTTGGCACTCTGTTGTTTCATATCATATAAACGCTTATCAAATTTTTGGTCAATATTATTTATTAACTCATGGAACTTAACATCACTTACATCAAAACGACTGTTTATAATATCAAATTTACTATTCTGTACATTGACTTTCATATCTAATTCATTATTCTGATTTTTTAATACATTGAATTTAGCGTCCGAGTCACTCTTCTGTTCATCAAATTTCGCATTAAAACTACTCAAGTTATCAGATATTGTTTTCATGAAATTACACATATCTTCCATTGACAACTGTTTAATTCGTGTCGTCATTGGAGTAGATTGTACTGCTACATTTTTGTCAATGAAGCTGACTTCATTATTAATTTTATTTTCCTATTCAATTTTGGGGTTATTTGGATCCCCGAATCATCTGTATTATTTATTTCATTTGTAATATCTGGTTTTATTTTATTGTCCTGACTCCCATCTGGAGTCGAGTGGACCTCAATATAATGCATAATAGCCGATTCATCAAAATTGTCAACATTAGTTACTTCATTGACATCGTCATTATTCGCTGCCATTTTATACAAGTTTATATAATGTTACACAAGAATATTAATCTTATCCACTATTGACTTAACCCTTTTTATATTTAATTTACCAAAGCGTCCTCCCTCTCAAATAACCCTTTCTGCAGCTTAATTAGGTCTGGCGAATATAGGTTGTAACCTATACTCGCGTCCCTAGTTCGGGGCCAATGAAACTACTCAATTAATTAAATTATAATTCTCTTACCTTAGGGTTTTATTCCAAGGGTCGTTCAGACGAAACTGCTGCAAAAAGGATTATTTGGATTTGATATGGGCAAAGATCAAATACACCGTTTGTGCTAAAACAAATTGCCTCTGATTTATTATTCAAAATAACTACTTCGTCTCTCTTTCATGACATTTAGATTAAGTACTTGTAGAATGAGCAACAATTTGTGAAATCAAACATAGTAACAAAATATTTCCTAATTAGCTAGCTTATGACAACTATGGTATACCACAACTATTTATTATTTGTAATGAACCAATACGTGATTTAGCTACACACACACACACACATTCGTTCTTTGATTTTGTCGTTCTATTTAAACCCCACTTCGAGATCTCTGATTTACATTTTAGATTTATAATTTATTTATGTTGAATTATACTCTGGGGAAAAAGGTAAAATAATCTTGGTTAAAACTCAGTTAATACTTAACGTCTGAAGAACTCCGCTGTTTTGCACCTCTGCTGTGAATGCACTGTTTAACACATCATAATTTAGTTTTGACACTGTTTACCCGCGGTACTGTTATTGACTATTTCATATTAGTTTGATGCACCACTATTACTTTAATCCACTTTAAAATAGCATTCCGTGTTGTTTTGTCGGCCGACATAAATTTTCAAACACTTAGCTCGCTTAGGCTGGCCGCGCGTTATACAGTTTTTTATATTAGTTTTAGTATTTTCAAAGATAGGCCTACTCTTAACTGCGGCCTATCTTACACCCGAGGCCACTATGTAATTTTTATCTGCACTGTATGCTGCTTATTACCACTCTCTCTGATGACACACAGCAGACTGGGTTTCACACAAGCCTGCTGGTGGGTGGTTACGCAATGCGTCTGGCAGTTGTTTTGTCTGACTGTATGTGTGTTGCATTGCTGTACTGGAGGCTCCTTACAGGTGAAAGTCTGGCAATTTGGAAAGTGCTTAAAATGATGATTTGAATTAATATGAAATTAAACTGGGGTGGCTCACAATTCCGTACCGTTACACCGTCATTGGGTTTAAAAAGGCTTTTTTCAACCTTTATGTATATGACTTAATATATGACTCGTCAGAAGACAAAAAATAAGATTTTAAAGCAATATACTGTTTTAGAGCTCGTTCCACGGCCGTTTCCAGTGACAGCCAGCGTACATTAATGTGTTTTAGGACTTTTCTGTACTCTACGTCACAAAAAGAGCAAAACTCTTCTAAAATGCCTTTTCTCTGGTACTTTTAGCAAACCAGAAGTATAGGTCCACGCAAAAATCTTCAATATCAAAATCACAAATAGATCCAAACTCGGACATAGCTTTGGATGCTGTGTTGTGAACAATATGACATGGGCATCCCATAAAAAATACATGCTTGTTTTTGTTCAAAACTCTGGATTTTAGAGAATTGGTCTTGCCAATATTAACATTGGTATTGTCAACTGAAAATCCCTTACAGTTTTTCCAGGGAATACTATACTTTGTTAGGCACCCATCTAGCTTTTGAAAAATGGCCTCTGCCGTACCAGCATCTGGTCCTTTTGTCAGACACATATCAAGAAATTGTGTAACAATTTTGTTTCTGTTGACATCAAATAAACGTACAGTGACTGGATTCATTTTCTCTAAACCAGTGTCATTTGAACCGTCAGTTGCGATAGAAAAAAACTATTTTTCATCCTGTTAACCGAGCTGTCTAAGTAAAAAGGTACCAAAGCCCCATTCAATATGCAAGATGTTTTTGTTCTCGCACAAGCGTAGTTTTGTGCGATATTGCTGTCAGGAAAGTTTTGCCTGACAGCGGGGCTTAAATGATCAGCAAAAGCCAGAGGTATGTTTTGCTGAACTAATAATGTGTCATCTTTACCTCTGCTTTTATTACTTTGTCATCTTTTGCTTGAAAAAAATTCAACTTTGGCTGTTTACTAAGTGCAGAAGCTAATTTAACATGAGTCGTGCTTGAAATATGACGGATAACATCACCTTTACCCTGATGACCACATCAGGCATCTTTCCAGCGTACAGTACAAACGAAAAAACTTTCTTTCTCTGGTGCAGGTCGTACGAAAGGCCATTCCGTAGTCCATTCTTTTCGGAATCTTGTCTTGTAGGTAAACGAACCAGCATACTTTGACCTTCCTTTGCCTTTTGTCTGATTCTTTTCACTTACACTATCACCACTTTCACTGTCCGTCTCACCATCCATCGTAAGACTTTACACGAACGCAACGGACCAACAAATAAAAATGATTAAAATAAATTCGTAACTAAAAGGTTAGGTTATGTTTGCAGCGCCATGCCGGTTCAGACTGTCACTTGCCACTGTCACCAGTCACAACAGGAACAGAGTACGGCCGATAACAGTCCTAAAAACACGCAGAGGTGCTAACATATCATGGCGCGACAAAAATTTACCGATTTTTGTAAAAATTCCCTACTCATGATCCTGCCTAGCGGTATGCGGGAGATTTCCTCTTTTATGCGGGTGAGCAGGAGTAGACATTCGAATGTGGGATACTCCCACATAATGTGGGAGAGTTGGTAGGTCTGCTAAAACTGAGTGCACATGCGTGCACGTGTGTGTGTATGGTTTCATTACTTGATAATATTCTTTTGGGATCTATCTCATTTCTGTTTATATTATAGTTCATTATGCCTTGACTGGGCAATATCCAGGAATATGCCAGAGCAGGTTTCCATATTATATTTTTAATTTGTTGTATCTGATCAATGGTAGAATGCTAAATTTGGAACCCAAACTGATATGATAGTATAATTTGTCTTTTTTTGAATCATTGGTTCAAGTAAGTCTGCTTAGCAATAGCTTTGCAAACAGCTTAGATGACATCAGCAACGGTGATATTGGTCGATAAGATGTTCTAATATTCAGTGGCTTCCATGGGTTTTGGGATCATGATAACTTCAGCAATTTTCCATTGGCATGGTAGATATTTCATTATGATTGCAACATTTATTAGATTATTATTAGATACAAAAGTTTCACATATCCCTTTTTTGGTAGATCAGTTAGTAAAGGTCCAGTGATAAGGTCATATCCTGCTTTTTTTTAACATTAACTTCTCATGGATTTTGTTAACCAGTTCTTTAATAGATATAGGACTGGTTTCCATGCTACAAATTTTCCTTGTTACTGGAACATTTTCTTCTACTGTTTGTCTTGGCAAGGCAAAGGCACTGAAAATGGCTCAGCAAACAGTTGTTCATTCTTCTATTTCTTGTTTTTCACTATTCATTATTGATTGTGAAAAACTTGTGAGTAATTTTGTCTGTCAAGCTAGAGGGATAAGTATCCGTTTTAACAACAAAAGATGTGTTAATGGATAAAACGTAATAATTAGGAAGATACGTAATGATAGAATTAAAGTAACAATACAAGTAAATTATTAACTAAGATCCAAATTAATTACTTTAAAGTGATGGTATAATTAATAATAAGTAGAAATATAATAGCAAAATCAAAAAGCAGTTACAATAGTACTTGAAAATAACAACAGAACTAAAATACGACGCTTCATTTGATGACATTTCGATGAGAGCTGATTTTTCATTCCCCTCCTACCATTCAGAATTGCAAAGTGGACTCGCCCGTGTGGAGACTGGCTTCTGGGAATATACCCTTAGCTTTCAGTTTTACTGTAAACAGGACATTGTGTATGACAAATCTGCTATGGTGCATTTGTGTGGCAATTATAAAACGCTGTACTTTTTAAGGAGCATCAAACAGTAAACAGAAACATAGTGCATGAACATGTATGAAACAGAGTAGTTATTAATTTATTAACAGTATAATTTAGTACAACTCTACATCTCTGTATTACAATACTGTTAACTGATGTCCTTCGTTACTGTTTACAGGTATGTAGATTTTGTGAATGTGATGGCATATGACTTCCACTCCTACAAATCATATTTACCGTTAACTGGGGCTAATGCACCACTGTACCCACTAAGTGCAGAGAAAGGATATTTTGCTACACTGAATACGAATTGGAGTAGTTCATATTGGGTCATGAGAGGAATGCCACAAGAAAAAGTTATAGTTGGCCTACCTACATATGGACATTCTTTCACGTAAGAAAAGATAACATTATATTTATGTAAATTGTTATTTTACAAACACATATTCTTGAGATAACTCATGTAAAAAAGCACATGAGTATGTAACTTCATGATTTTAGCACTCTGAAGACCAAAGTTTAATTATTTTTTAGTGTGAATAATACTTTGTAAATCTGTAAATTGAGTTTTGAAACCCCATAAGCCACACAATTGTCTCTGATGATGGAAACTATGTAGTTTTATTCTGTGAAAACTATGTAAAAATGAAAGCATATTCATTGATTGAGGGTATTTTCACAAATATAATAGTTTGTTGTTTTCTGCTAAATAGTTGTTAACACTTAATTAAGAAAGTTTTAAAATAACAGCAGCGATTCCAGTTACTGCTTTTATTAAAACATACTAAACACATTTCCAGAAAGTCGGGACGGTCACTGCAGAATTTGGTCACTCATTTGCTCTTCTGCTTGGCACTGATTTTTGTAATTCCATTCAACATAAACATACATTTTATTTGTCCAGCACATTCAGGTTTTGTAATCACGTGTTCTCTTTTCTTAAAGAAGACAGAATTTTCTCTGTAGACTCTTTCTAATAATAATTTTTCTGCTAAGTGCTTCCTAACCTCTATTATTCCCCAGCCTCCTGAATCATGTACACAAACTGTGATTTCACTATTGTAGTACCTAAAAAATCAACTTAGGCATAACTTTTTGGTACCATTTCAGACTTTTACAAATGGTTGTATTGTATGCTGATATTTTGATCACAAAGATCAACTATTTTCTTAGCTGTATCGTAATCTATTACAGAGGAGGTTTTACATATTCCTAGAAGCTTCTAGTGTCCAGGTAATCTTGAATGTACTCTGTGCATTACATACAACCCAGGAGATGAACTTGTGCAATTAATTGACCTTTTTTTTTGAAACTAAAGTTTTAACGAGTTTTCAGCTAAAATTAGGATTTCTATGCTTTGCACATAAGGTAAGTTTTATAAAAAAATCTGTGTCTGTTACAGTAGAAAAGTTTCATGGTAACAGATGTCTCTAAACAATACCTACCCCCCACCATCTTATAATGCAGTCAACATGTTAACTTATAAAAATATTTTAATGATGAAAAATCATAGAAGACGAACAGTAAAGTTGGTATTTGCTGACCATAGTCAACATTAAGCCTAAATGTTGTCAGACATATTGTGGAGGCAAACTTTTTGTAGGTTATTATAATTACAGACATGCTGCATTGACAGATCTAGTAAGGAAAGAATGCACACAAACGTGGTAACTAATCTATTCGTAGAAAAAACTTATTACATTATGTAATGATCAGTATGATGGACAATTATTATTTCATCCTGTAAAGAGAATGCTCTACTGAATTAACCAACAAAAAAAGACACAGGGTGAAAACCCATCCTGATTAAGAAATCACGACAAAACTAATAGTCTTCATTATTTGTTTCATAACTTATGATTGTGGTTTTACTGATGTCCCAATAAATCATTATAAAAAAGGATAGCATTCATTGAATTTTTAAGTATTTAATTCTCTCTTCATAATTGTTACTAATTGTGTAACTGATAAGTAAGGTGGATTCTGTATTATACACGTATTAACTTGTATTTAACCTTCAGTAAATAAAAACTGTTAATTTTATTGATAAACTTTTTAAAAATCATAAATTGCAAATATCTGAATTCATAAAAAGTCATATTTATTATAATTATTATTCAATCATAAAAATTCATAAACTTAGTCAACGGTTGACAAATAGATACTCATTGTCAGCTCCTTACTGTCCACTAACACTGTTTGCTGATCACAGTTGCCAACATTCCTTCTGTTTCACCCTAGCTATTTCATTGGTATAAAAAGGTGTGTGTTATTATTAAATATACTGGGGTGTGAAAATAAAGTGATTAACACTGAAATAATTGACAGATTTTTAATTTTATCATGAATGTCATATCATAATCATGAATTCACCAGTGGTTTTAATGAAATAGTAGTATAGAAACTAGAGAGTGGTGAAGAGATTGGAATACTGACATAAGTGATTCAGAAACTATAGTATGATTCTGCATTGGGTTACACGCAATATAACACGTGGTTTGAAAACAAAAAGGAAAAGAATTTCGACGAAACCGAAACATCGAAGCATGATAATGTTTTTAGGCTTTAAAAATAATTTCTAGACTGTGGGGAATCGAAAGTGTGGAAAAAATATAGTGTTAACATCATCTGGAGCGTTACATTTTTCAATGACATTAAACATTTTGCATCACGCATTTTGTGGAATGACCCCAGCCTAAAAACATTATCATGTTAATAAAAATTAATAATGGTAATCAGCTGTAAAAAATGTTTGAAAGAACTAAAATATATTACTAAACTAATTTGCAATATTGTAAATAATGTAGCTTGACCGAAAGTAACAGTAAACCCATTAAAAACAAGTTTAATAATCTAAATGAATTTTAATAATATTGCAGCTTACCAAGTTATAGTCTACATTAATATTAATATCTTCTTAGTTAATATACTTTCAATATAATGTGTTCCATAGAAGTGTTAGTAGACAAGTTTTGATAGATTTTGATCTCTAAGTCAACTACAGCCCGTTACTTTGAAAAATTGAAGTCCTATTGTAATGATATGCATTTTCCTTTTTAGGTTAATGAATGCAGCTAACTCTGGATGGAATGCTCCAGCCATTGGAAATGGCCAGTTAGGCTCAGATGGATTTGTTGTTTACTCTGATTCTTGCAAATTTATATTACTTGAAGGAACAGAAGTAGTTTTTGATGCTGAAAACAAAGTGCCATATGCATTTAGAAACCAAGAATGGATATCTTTTGACAATGAACAGAGTCTTGCATATAAGGTAATTTTTAGTTGTAAATTTACAACTTATTGACTACCAGTTGATATAAAAATAAATCTTTGTTTCTACAGTTGTGTCATTAACAGTCACACAACTGGATTAGATACGCAGTTCCTTTGGATACTTGACTGTAACATAGTTCGGTTGAGTTCCACATATCATTGTCTAGGTCAGCGATTGAAATAAACACTTGTATCACTGTTGATACCTTGTTTATTTACCAATGTCACAAATAAAAATTTAACACACAAAATACAATTTTGATCAACAACTTTGATATTAAATATTAACACAATCGTAATTTATACAAGCAAAAAGATAACATACAAATACAATATTGATCCACAAATTTGGTATCAAACACATGCAATCTGTAACTCACTAATTGAATCCTGAATCTGAACTCTCAGTGTAGACCGTCTAAAACTGAACTTGCTCCATCTTTTATAGTTTTATATATAGTTGGTAATGATGTCATTCACAAACATGCATCATTTAATTATCAGCCACTACTAGTATAGTCGAGGTCATTCCAGGAACATATTTTAGAATCTTGTAGAACAAACTGTGTTACATATAAATGTATTTGTACATTGATACAGAATATTCTAGTGTATTCTATAAACAGTGTCTTTGTAAATAGTGTATATCAATATGCTTAAGTTATAGATGAATTGTGGATAATGTAAATGCATGTGAGTAACATAACCTATCTACTTAACCTATGTATTATTCTAATAGTTTTAATAATATTGTTCCGACGAGCTCACGGATTGTTGTATAGTGGAATTGTTAGTGTCTTTCTCTGTGACTATTGTTATGTTACCATGTTTCTTCATATCGTGCACTTTACAGGTTATAATGATCATTTGAAACAATGTTGTTTCCACAATATGTATTTTATGATTTACTGGTGAAGCATAATGGATCCACATTGTATATGGTCCAACATCATTATTCACCTAAAATAAGATTTTTTTTTTTAATTGTATGTATAATATATTCAAGTTTTTCTATTGAGGAAGTATAAAACCTTTTTTTTCAAATCAATAAACTGTATACATTAAAGTCTTACAAATTTATCAGAATCATGAATTGTTGTACTTCTAAATAACAGAGTTGACAGAATTTCCACTTAACATACTTACTGATGCTGAAATGAACATGCATGATGTTTCTGTTGAAACAGGCTGAATATGCGAAAGAAAAAGAATATGGTGGTGTAATGGTGTTCTCACTTAATTCGGATGACTACAATGGTGTATGCGATGGAAGACAAACATTTCCATTGACAAGGCGAATCAAAAACGTAATGCAAGATGACCAGTTGTGACAGGTGGAACGTAGCCTGTCAATTGAGCTGCAAAAGGGGATTCTACAACAGCTTGTGTATGGTAAACTTAATCAGAAAGCTAAATAATAAGATTAATTTTCATTATAAATAGTATAAGTGATATGGACTGAGAGTTAGTATTTTGGATCCACAATAAGGATTCTTAATGGTAGTGTTTTAGAAGAACAACCATTTCATGATTGTGGTGCATCCTGTATAAATACAGAACTATCGGTAAAGTAAATGTATTGATGATGATGTGAATTGTCAAATTTCACCAGTACTGTTACAGTCACTCTGTATTATGAAGCTTTAAACAAGCTTTACTGTTAGATCATTTCAAATTCTCTGTGAGTGAGAAATTACATTGAAATGTAATTTCTCTTCTCACATAACATTGAAATGGTTATAACATCTGATCAACCCTGGTCATCATGAAACATTATAGATTAAACCTTAGCTGTATTCTAGTTTTTGTATTGTCTCCCTGTAACACTTTAGTCTGCTCCAGTCATGTTCTTTATTAAGATTATGAAAGAGTTACAAATCCACCACACAGTTCTCTGGCTGAAGAATCATTTATTTTTTAAATTGATTTGTTTTCTTCAAGTCACCACAGTTAGTCATTATTGTAGTTCAATCTGTTGTATCTGGCATTGAACTGATGAGAACAACTTTTTCCATCAGTCGTCCTAAGTAAGTGTTATGCTACTAACATACACATTTCTTACTACAAAAAAGTAAGTTTGTGTGTACAGAGGTTTACTTTTACACTGTTTATTTTACCTTATGTATCACACTCTTAGTTTCGTATAATTTTCAGACTGCATAACTTCCTCACATGTTGAGCTTGCAGAACATTTTGAGACAGCTAATGGCATTGAATCAATTAAGTTATTGATGTGCTCTCAGTTGTTTCCCATATTATCTGTCAATTAGTCAACACATTTACTAATTTAAAGGTCATAAAGAATATGTATTTACAGAAGTGATATAATATGGTAACACAAGGTGGGGGGGGGGGAGAACAGTGATGTCAGCTGTACGACTGTTCGTAAACAAACGGTTTTGATAAAGGAAAGACACAATTTTTGATGAAGTTCATGTATATCAGAAAAAATAACAGCGTTAAGATTTGTAGATAAAATTTTTGTTTTGGTCGAAAATAAAACGAATGACTAAGGTGTACACTGATGGAACAAAATACAAGTAAGTTACAGATACACAATCTATAACTTTAGTTATATTTTGTATAACTGAGTTTAAGTATAAACTCATTGCAATTCCACTGCATTGTTTGGATACTGTATTATACAGGATGCACAAATAACATAAAGGTGCTTTGCATAACATTGTTATGTTGTTATTATGTCCTGATCTTATTGAGTTTAAGGTTGAGTTGACTTGAAAGTTGCATTTATATTTATTGAAAATATAATAAATACACTTATGTGCTATTCCAGTTTGCCATTAATTATTTATATAATTGAATTACAGTATATAGAAAAACTCTATTACATGTTTGAGCTGTCTTGTTACCATGTAATTCATGTGTGTTTTTTTTTTTATATTTAATTTCCTATAATTAGCGTCCATGTATACCAAATATATTTTTCTGTTCAGAAATAGTACTGTATACTGTATACATAGTGATATGGTTGTGTTTCATATCACTTAAACATATTAAACTGAATTATGTTTGACATTAATGTCTTGGAGATAGAACATTATTCAGATGTAAGCTTGAGTTATAATTTTTAGCTTCTTTGAATATACAAAAAAATGTTTGTTTGTTAACCTGTTCCAGTACAGTAATGCAATTTAATTTTATTATTGCTAGCCACTGAATTTTATTCAGATTTAAGGTCAAGTTTTCTAAACTTGATTTGTACTTTTGTGGATTTCTGTATAACAAATAAAAGTAGAAGTTTTTTATTCTTCAAAGTGATGTGTTAGTAAAATAGTACAGTGGATGAACTTTGACAGTGTAGTTAAAGGAAACATAAAGTTAAATGTAGTTAGGCTTTTGGGTTATCACCCAAACATTTTATTTGATGTGACAGTATTTCTTCTACAAATCAAAGTGATAAATTTCTAGCGTGTTATTATAGTATGCTGTATTATATAGAAGACATTGAAATTGGTATTCAGCTGATAAGAACTGACTTCAAGAACTGAACAATGATACTAGGAAGAGCAAAAAATATTGCTGTAGTACTGTGCACATAGTGCCAGTAATTATAACAATAATCAGAAAATATTGTCCTTTCAGTGTACACAATTTATCATTTACAAGTAACAATTTTTTGTCATCCTTAATGACATCTGTAATTAGTCTTTAATTAACAAAAAATTAAATATACTTGAAATCACACATCACATAAACTGTGAATCTACTCAGTAGCTGTAAGTAAATTAAGTAATGCATAGTTACACTTGATTTAATAGTAGTAAGAATATTAGTTAAAAAAAATCAAAATAATAGTAAGAAGGAACTAAATAGCGGATATATATAAATCTGAAATTAAACATTTTTAGTTACATTACACTGGTATTGCAGGAATTACTACAAAAACTCGGTAATTGTAGGGGCCTATGTTGACTTTACACTTTGGTTACCTGCACAAGCAGTATATTTAGTATTAGTTTTAATTCTTTTCTTATTAAACATACATTATAGTCAGTCTCACCATTTTTTCCAGTGTTAACTCAAAAGTAGTAAATTTTATCGGCTCTCGTTTTGGTTTTAAAAAATCTGAATATGTAGTTTCTCAAGATGAATTACTTACGTTGATAACTATTAATATGATACTGAGACATGACAGTCTGTACTTTTGATAACGTATTTATGAATGTATTTGTCTGCATTATGAAGTGCAAGTACTATTTCTGGACATCAATAATAAAAAAAGATGCAGCTGTGATGTTCTCATTTTTCTGTGTGATGATAAAGTTTATTTTGTTAATATTATTTTATATCTGTTGATGTAGCTAGTTCTTAGATACAGATTACAGTTTTGCTTTATGGAGAAACAATTGTGAATACATTAGCTCAAAAACAGAAACATATTTTCGATGACAGTGACTGTTTAGTATTATAGATAATATAAGTATGTACAAGTGATTGAGCAAAACGTTGATACCATATTTCTGTGGTGTTATCTGTTAAGACATGTGGACTTAATGTTTAAACGTGTGTTTAATTTTTATTTTTTTCATAATATGTTTAGTGAAAAGATAAATAACTGGTACTTTATTGGATAGAAATATGTACTTTTTTGGAACATTATGTGCAGCTTGATTCTTTGTGTACGTGTATGTGCCTAAGTAATGATATAGTAATGATATTGGAATTTGTAGCAGCAAACAATGAATTATTAATGTGCCTCTCATAAAACTACATTAATTTGTATAATACCGTGTTGATTACGCTTCCAAAAATTTAATTTTGTTAACATGAACTGTATTGAAGTGTTCCTTGTACTATTGTACTGTGTATAGACACAATATATTAAGGCAATGTAAGATAATAGTTACAATATTCTAATTATACCAAGTGATGTATACTTATAAGTTTTTGCTTGTAACATTCCTTTTATCAGTTGAAAAGTTGAAATATTTATACCAGAAAATTAACTTATTTTCATGAATGTAAAGTATGCCTTCAAAGTATGTAATAAATAATTCAACCTGCAGCTAACAGCTGTTTCCTTGACAAGAATGCTGCTTATTGGTTTGTCATTATGTGGAGGACAGCAACTAAATAAAACTAAAAAGCTCATATAAAAACTAGTATGAAATCATGTAGTCAATTGTTATGTAGTTTATATATTTAGAGTACTGTAATATTTTAATGAGGTTTCTGTACTTTATTAAAACAACTGTTTAATGCTGTTAATAAAAACAGTTTATTAAGATGACTATAAACTAAGTTAGAATTTGTGAAGGTAAACTATTCTCTCCATTTGTCTCCATCCCAGGTATCTTTGCCCTCCCTTTTCTATCTGGCATTTATGACATTCTGGTGAATATACAGGGAGAATATGACTGATAAAATATCACAGCTTGTGTAGTCACACTGTAGGATACACTTACTGAACTATATACCACAACAGGAGACAGTTGGGCGTAGAATATTGCTTTCCAGTACCAGTAATGCTTTCGCCCATGTAATCTGTAATTTATGTATGTTTATCTGTAATTACCAGACAGAGGTCTGGTAATTATAGACAATACTAAATTTGTTAACTAAGGAATGAGCATGACACAAAAAGTAATGACAAGGTGGCCATACCCGTCCAGAGCATGATGGACCCATTCAGTAGAGTCTATTAAAAATGTAATGATGTTGAAATTCATCTAATATATTAAAATTTTAATTTTTTCCCCAAGTGCCTAATATTTCCTCAAATTTTGGGGGGTTGCAACCCCTTCTGCCATACCCCATTTTCTCTTCTTGTTGTGATCTTGATATAATTCATCTAGCCCATTTTAGCAGACATGGTATGCATATATTTCATACTGACGTCTACATATTAGCAGACTCCATCATTTACATCTAGGTTCATTACACAAGTTGGCTGGCAATTGGAACTGATAATTATTCTTTTTTTATTGTAACTGTTATACTAATATTTTCCCTTTTTCACTGTTTACAATTTAAATTGTTTTGTTACTTTGTAAAGTAAAATTAACTTAGGCCACATGCTTTTATTGGTGCATAGAAACAATTAAATTAATTATGGTTTATTCTGTCTTACTTTTTATACATTTAAAATTGTTTATGCCAAAAAATTTGAACACAATCTCGTATGTTTTTATTTTGTTGCTATCCTCTATTCTGTGAATGTAATATGTGCTCCTGTTATGTATACTGTGCATTGTATTATTTTTTACTATTTTGTCATCCATCATGTAATACTGCCGTATTGGTGTTATAGTAGCTGTATACCACAAAATTGTGTATTTTTAATGTTTGATTTTCATAGTACACCATATTTTTAACACAGTTTTTTCCTGCAGTCACATTAACCATATCCATTTGTTCAATATTATTATCATGGGGAAAAAACTGTGACGTCTGGTATGGGTATCTTGTAATTTACTACCTTTTTTGAAAATAGGAAGGAGCCATAAAGACAATGTTCCTCAAAACTTGTGTACAATACAGACTAGAAAAACAAAACTGAGAAGACCACTATTAATGAAGCTTAGTGTATTCTTAATATGCTAAGCCTTGAATTAGCTGTGTCTTGTCCAAAAGCTGATAGTGTAAAATACAAATAGTTAGCGTAAGCGAATATAGGTATATGTTCAGTGCCATAGTCAGGAGGTTTCCTGTAGTGGCAGGTGATTGGTGATAAGTGGAGGAGAGGTGTTGACGGTACTACAGGATTCACCAGTTGTAGACTACTGAGTATGCTGGTATTGCGTGCCTGCAAAGTTTATCTATGACATACAACCTAACCAGTGTGAAGGTTGTAAACCCTCTTGGCTATACTACTGACTATTTAACCAATTAATTTACAGGTACTGGACAGTTTTAGATTTAGATATTAACCGTTTATAGTACAGAGTTCTCTTTTATGAATTATGTTTGCACATTAGGTAAGCTTGCTAGTTTGTTCAAATTATGTAGTTGAAGCATTCAATTAGTGTTATCTGTGTAGATCACTGTGATGTTGTGTTTGCTAAGTTTTATAATATTTATGAGTATAGTTTAAGTGTTTAAATATGCATTTCACATACACGTGTGAATGAATTATTACAATAAATTAGTAAAGCAATCATAGATTAAAGATGCAATTTTAGTTTAATGATTAATATATTACACATAGCTATATTTACATAGACTTATTTAACGTTAAATTTATTTTATGAAATGTGAATACCTATTACAGAATATAATATATTATAAAGTATTTATTTTTTTGACAAACAATATTATGAAATAAAATGTTACTTATACTCTCAAATTTGTGTATAGTTAAATAAATACATTGCCATTACCACCTACTAGCCTTTGTTCTTGTTCTGTATGGATTATACACCAGTGTTACAAATAAAACAGTTTATGTCACCTTCTACTTTTTAAACCTGCACCTTCATCTTGAGTGCCAGTGAAATGTGATTTTACAAGTTGCAGCTGATAGTAATACATTTTGGATTTATGTTAATGGAAAAACTTTGTACATTGCAGAAGAACTGATTATGTTCAGTTCTCTGAATGACCTGTACAGTATTTATTTTGTATCAGCTCTATTGGTGACGATGATTTCCACCATGGTTTTTTTTTCTAACAGCCCTTTTTAATAACATGTTGCCAATAACAAAGATGTTTTACATTGCCATTTATTTGTATATTTAAAAACAGAATGTAACAAATTCTGTGGACAATCGCCTAGTGTGAGATGTGATATCCTCAGTAGGAAAAGTAAGATTGAAAGAACTAAAGTTTTACTGCTGAGGATGTATAATTTCAGAATGCGTAAAATGATTTATGGTAACCCTTTTTAACCATAGTTCTCCAACTGCAGAATTCACTTAGTTCAGTAGATAAACTAACCTTTTCAATCTGCCTTGTGACTTTTCATTTACAGTTAATGATGTGTTTCAAAGCATATGCTTCATCAAATATTTAAAAAAATCCCTTATATGAGGTCATCACCAGTTAATACCCTAATGGTTTGTGATGAGATAATATGTCAGTTTATTTGCTCAAAAAATTGCTGCTGACGAGATAATACATTGCTATGATTTTGCCAACACTGTTTTCTGACAGAATATTCCGACATGGTTACATATTATAATGGTGATTCCACACTTTGATGCTATGATGTGCTATATTTCAAGTTAGTCATTATATATTTGACTGGTATATAATTGCTTTATATAATTGAGCGTCATCTGATATCAGATATTATGACACTGAACCTACGTGAATTGTTCCGGTTTATGTTTGCGGCTGTGTCAGTTTATTATGCATGTTTTTGGAAACACTATTTCTGCAAATTGTGTTAATAAAGGAGTTATAGAGAGAAAATCAGCTTTTTTTACATTGACTGGAATCCATGACGTTAAACATTCAGCTTTTGAAAATTCATATAAAAGATGAGTTTTCCATTGTTATACACCATACTTATATTTTTTAGTATTACTTTTACAATAACAAGATGGAATACACACATTTTATAGAAAAAATGTGTGTATTTTTAGGTTAAATTGTAGTCAATTAAATGAACCTTAAAGAGTTATTATGTACAGCGTAAATGCAATGTTAATATTTTAACCAGTAATGATTGGTTAACCCGATGTCTGGAGTAACCCCAGCTGCTGGACCCGATAAAGCCTAGTTTTTGAGGATATCTTGCAGAAATCCATAGTAACCAATAAGGGCTCTCTGTCTGTCTCTCCTGGCATTGGTGGATGTACAGTCCAAGAGGATATGAACTAGGGATTCTTCTTTTTGCTTATTGCAGGCTCTCCAGCCTGGAGAGGTGCTCTGTTAGAACTGCAACAAATATTGTTGTGTTATTATGTGTTTTGTTCTAGCACTTCGTGCAAAGATAGTGATTTCTCTTGGGACATGTTTGTAAGTTTGTGATATGCTGGTGCTGACTATAGGTAAAAAAGCCATCTCCGGTTCTTCATCCCTCCATTTGCGAACTTACTTATTTGTTAACAAAATAATATTCAATAAGCATAAACATCTTACAAATCCCTTACCTGCATCGGGTCCCAGAGTCTTCACGTGAACTCGTTACCTATAAGTGATTTAGGGTTATATGTTATTAATAAACTCAACTCTCATTGTAATTGTTAATCAACTCAATTTTTTATTTTAACCTTCTTTGATACTCTTTTTGAATTTACTTGCTTTCCATTTTTCGCTCGAACTATTACTGTTTCTTTTAATTTCTTTGTTCTTTTAAAAATACAAAAAACAAACATTTACTTTAACATTGCTTCACTTATTCTAATAACTAGTTTAAATAAGGCAACCCAGCATTTGCTCATTTATACCTGCCATTCATACTTTTTTAACCCCTTTTATAATTAGAGATCTCTTTTTCCCCATTACATAACTTTTATTTTTGTAAATTGAAACATAATTACGTTCCTTCTGTGTCCGTCTGCAAGTGGTCGTAACCCTACCATTGATACTCGTGTTGTTCACTTTTGTGTGTCCGAAATGTATTTCACTGGTTCAATTTTGCTCACTCACTGTTGTTTCACGTTTAATCATTGTTGGATCACTTTATAACATTTTAATTTAGACTTTTTTCACATTTTTAACAATCTTACTATATTTTGGCTTGCGAGCCTTTTACGTTGAACCGCGCGGCTCCACAGTTGTAGGACGACAGCGTTTGTTCTCTGCGCACTAGGCGAGAAGGAATTTATACGAACGTGACACTTTCATGGGAAAGCTGGCCGACCTGTGCGCGTGTATGCGTGAATGCGCACCCTTGCTGATAACTCTCACATTCCTGTTGTTATATTATTTATTTTATGCTTTTATTATATGTAATATTAATAATTTTCACCAACATTTTGTTCAGGCGCCATCTTGTTATTACAAGAACATTAGATTTGCTTACCTTTATGGGCAGAGTTCGTTTAAGCGAACTAGAAGTAGCGGAATGTGTTATCTGAAATAATTTACTCTTGGTTGAAATGTTTACCAATGACATTACCTTTTATTGCTGTATTACGTACAAATGAATGTGACTCTACCGTGCAAAACAAGCACGCTACTATACGCCATAAGGCGTTGCGCCATGAGACACAGTTCCACTATTCAAGTTAAAAATCCCCTTAAACATTTCACAAGCCCTCCAAAATAACATATTCAATTATATTTTTATGACATCATTATTAAAATAACTTTACAACCCAGCACTTCTAATTAAATGTAATTAGATATTCTCGCATTCACTCACACTCTCATCCTTATGGTACAATTTTTTGTTAATTTTCCCCAAATTGAGCTCATTTTTATTAGTTATTTAGTAATTGAAAATTTTGTATTGACCCTTATTTAACATTTTGTGTACCCCCATTTTGTCACTTAGCTGAAATCAGTCCTGCAGACGTCCCATCGCTGAACTCGCACTATAGATGTTAAAACTTTACCAACTTTGTGTTTCTGTTTTACAAGTTAATAACGTTGAACTTTTACTTCATTTTATATAAAATACTTCACTTTTACATTGTACAGGCGAACGTCCGAGATTTAGTTTTAATAAATTTAGATACGCAGCCGGCCGGCTATATGCTATTTCGTGACTGAGAACGATTTGCAATGCTTCAATTCCGAGGTGGGGAGTAACTACGTCACCAGTCTCTTTGTGTAGAGGCCCACGCCTTAGTTGTTTACAAGCTCATTTATTACGTGTTGCATACTTTTAGATGATGTATACATGGGTGCAGCTTGTTGACACATTAGTATGACAAAATGATGTTGTTTCTGCGCATATATTCCCGACCTTAACGCAATTTCTGTCCACTCGATATTGCGTAGTTGCAAACCTTCATAAAACTTTACTAGTTTCTTATATATGACTTTGAATAAAAATACAATTTAGATTGGTTATTCCCCAAAACACAGTAGGGCCAGAATTGTACTGTTACAAAACCCCCTCAATGAGAGGATTTATGAC
Source organism: Magicicada septendecula (assembly GCA_034769895.1). NCBI lineage: Eukaryota > Metazoa > Arthropoda > Insecta > Hemiptera > Cicadidae > Magicicada > Magicicada septendecula. The sequence continues at coordinate 265,823,648 of CM068372.1, forward strand.
GAAGCATAAAAACTCTCATCGACACTCATACTTCCTAAAGGGATCAGCTAGGATATGTCGCCACAAACCCTTACTGTTTATATAACAAAAAAAAATCCAATAACTCACACTTGGTCCAATGATGGTGACAGTACCTGCATGACCTTACTGGACTTCTCCAGAGAGATCCCAACACCGCAAGGCCAACAGGCATGTAACGCTCCTGCTCTGACGCGCTGGCTAGCTCAGGATCGCCGTCACAGCATCACCAGACACTGAAACAACAAATAATAATATCAAAATAGTGGCCTGGTATAATACCATATCCCTAACTGATCTGTTTCCCCTTAGCTATGTGCTGGTTTGTATTAAGAAGCACTGGGTTTTCTTTAACTTCTAACACCTAGGATTATTACACCTAGTATAAGAATTATTATACAGACGTTCCATTCTCTTAGTTCACTACCATTAACATTATTAAAATTTTTTGACTCCAATCAATAATAATTAATCCTTTCCCATTTACAAGAAGAAATACCAGTCTTTATACTAATGCAATAATACTTTCAAAATATTTAAACACATAATCAAAATTTACTCAAATAAAATTATCTATATCTCCCTCTTTCTACAATTCTGAAACATTTTCTCTTTTATAAAATATTAATATTATTATTATTATTAACAGAAATTCTGTTTATCCGGCGCTGTTAATAATAATCATCCCCTTTTCTCCTCCACACACACTATTTTATTAATACATAATAAACATAATACATCATAATAAACATTGTGATTATTACATTAAAATCACCAATTCACCTTTAACTTTGATCAAAATTCACACACCTTACATCTTTAATTTGCGTATAAAATTATAAACATTACATTTTAATTTCAATTGAACTTTTATTAACTAGCCATCAATTATTTATCCTTTTTACTACCATTTAATTCTTCACAATTTCAAATTTATTATTAACATTCATGTTACATTATATTTCATTTCTTATTACCTTTCTACTATGAATTTTCTACTTAACCTTTCACATTTTGATCATTGATTATTCTGGGTGACTCCTGTATTCACTATGCTTTGACTTATTAAAATGGCACTAATATTTATAATCTTACTCCCTTTCTTCCTACTAACAACCACTATTAACAACCAGATTTACATATTATGACACCAATCTCTCAATTATAACCCCCTTCACTAATTCCACTTACCTCAATTTATTCTCCTCTTTGTACTAGGATGTGTGTTCCCCACCTGGCCATATACATTCCTAACCTTTTGCCCCCCACCAAATATCAGCAAACACTCCCTTAAACTACTCTATCACTTGCCACAACGCCGCACGCTGATCACTCCTTACACCACTACCCTTACTACAAAATATCACCATCAACAAATATATTTACTTTACTCACCTTCTCTACATATAATCACTAACACCACTGTGTCCCTAAAATATCTAATACTCTCTTTGTGTATTATTTTCTTCAAAATTCTTATTTATCTAACTCCCATTAACTTTAATTGACTAACTCAAATGCCTTTATTTTAATAATTATCACCCAGGCTCTATCCCCTTTTAACACTTTACATTACTGTGATCATTGACAGTTGCATTAGAAAATTCATCCCTCACCTACTAATAACAATACATCTCAATAGCCAAATATATTAGATGCTTAATCATTTATTATTCATTAGAATCTAAATCTCATAAAATCATTTAACTTCATTATCAAAATTTATTTGTATAACAATCATTAATCAATTGATTCATCTACAATTTATTTTAATTCAATTATTTAAAATTTCATCATTACTTTCATCACTTGTTTAGTCAAAAAAAAAGTTAATTGTTATTATTAAATCAATTAAACTATAACTTCCTGTTACATACATAGTTTACATAAAATTACATGTAATACACAACATCAAGAATACACAAACACATTGACATTAATACAAAAAAAAATATACACTCCAACTTATTATTTGTTACCATTTACCAAAATCAGTTCATAAAACAATCCGTTTCAAAACCACACTAGTCACATAATTAAATGTTCATAAACAATAAAACACTTTATCCACCATCATTGAACAACAGTTGAATCTTAGGTCTACATACATTATTTTTTATTAACTATATGATATTATTATTATCAATATAATACTTATTTAAATTTTTATATCTTTCCACAATGTCGTTTGAATTAATAGGCTTATTCCATATTATTTCATCATGTAACATGTCATCATAGAGTATGGTCCTGTCGCCCTTAGTATAATTTGTCATAATCGTGTAAGTCATCGTATCATCTTTAACATCATCATCTACTGCTATCTCAGTTTCACTATAAGGTAAGTACTTGTTATTATTATTACTTCTCTCTCCACCTAACCTTTCTACAAACTCTTCATAGTTTCTATTTATCTTAAAAATCTCTATTACTCTTTCTCTCTCTCTCTCTCTCTCATCACAATACCTCTCTCTCTCTCTCAACATATCTGTCACCATAACACCAAGCTACACTCTCTCTCTCAATATATGCAGGGGACACTAACTCATAATTACTGCACCACCTATGAGGTGCACAAAAAATCCAGGGAACTTTATTTGCAGACCTATCGTCTTCCAAATATACTCTGAAGGAACTCTCGTCCTTCCTAAACATATGTGAAGCCTTTACTTCACCCCCAACTACACCATTAAGGGAAAAATTTACCCCCTGCAACCCTTTTAACTGTAAATTCTTTCTACAATTTCTCTCTAATTCATCACACACTAACATCCCATCATTATCATCTTCTACTCTCTCTAAAATTTCGTTATCACTATCAATATCCACACAATTATTTTCAAACACCATATTTTTATTTGTATTGTCATAATTCTCAACACCATTTACCTTATTGTCATCTGACCGTCTTTATTTTCATCTAATTTATTTGTTTCTCTACTATTCTCTACCCCCATTTTATTCTCGTAATTCTCGTCTACTTTATTCTTTGGTCTATCGAACTTCTCATTTACTAACGCTACTATTTTTTCTTTTGTTTTATCGAAACGTGCGTTCATTTCATCAATTTGTTTATCAAAATTATCATTTTTTTGTTTGATTTTATTTATCATTTCATTGAAATTATTTTTAATTTTATCATTCTGTTCATCGAATTTATTATTAAAACTACTCTTAATTTCTTTAATTTCGCGTTTTTGCTCATCAAACTTCTCGTCTAATTTATTAAACTTCTCATCAAATTTATTTAACAGTAACTGCATCATTAATATTGTCTCATCTGTTTTCTTTTCAGATCGAGTTGAGATAGGTGTTATTTGAACTGTATTTAATTCGACTAATTCGGTGGCACTTGTTTCACCGATCTGGCTAATTGAACGCCCATCTCACTCGTAACTGTTTTGTCAGTTATGCTGACTTCTACATTCTTATCGTCATTAATATTCATTTTGCTTATTTATAACACATGCATGCACATAATCTTATAACAAAACCCTATCTTTACGTCTATATTTACGTATCTCCAAATTATATATTACTTCAGGTAACTGTTCCGCTCTTTCCAGTAGGCTTATTCCACATAAAATCACATTTTATGTCGAGTCCCTGTTCCAGAAGCCATTGTTATATTAATTATTTAATGCCTTTTATTATATGTAATATTAATAACTTTAACCAACATTTTGTTCAGGCGCCATCTTGTTGCCTGAACAAGAACATTAGATTTGCTTACCTTTATGGGCAGAGTTGGTTTAAGCGAACTAGAAGTAGCGGAATGTGTTATCTGAAATAATTTACTCTTGCTTGAAATGTTTACCAATGACATTACCTTTTATTGCTGTATTACGTACAAATGAATGTGACTCTACCGTGCGAAACAAGAACGCTACTATACGCCATAAGGCGTTGCGCCATGAGACACAGTTCCACTATTCAAGTTAAAAATCCCCTTAAACATTTCACAAGCCCTCCAAAATAACATATTCAATTATATTTTTATGATATCATTATTAAAATAACTTTACAACCCAGCACTTCTAATTAAATGTAATTAGATATTCTCGCAGTCACTCACACTCTCATCCTTATGGTACAATTTGTTGTTAATTTTCCCCAAATTGAGCTCATTTTGATTAGTTATTTAGTAATTGAAAATTTTGTATTGACCCTTATTTAACATTTTGTGTACCCCCCATTTTGTCACTTAGCTGAAATCAGTCCTGCAGACGTCCCATCGCTGAACTCGCACTATAGATGTTAAAACTTTACCAACTTTGTGTTTCTGTTTTACAAGTTAATAACGTTGAACTTTTACTTCATTTTATATAAAATACTTCACTTTTACATTGTACAGGCGAACGTCCGAGATTTAGTTTTAATAAATTTAGATACGCAGCCGGCCGGCTATATGCTATTTCGTGACTGAGAACGATTTGCAATGCTTCAATTCCGAGGTGGGGAGTAACAACGTCACCAGTCTCTTTGTGTAGAGGCTCACGCCTTAGTTGTTTACAAGCTCATTTATTACGTGTTGCATACTTTTAGATGACGTATACATGGGTGCAGCTTGTTGACACATTAGTATGACAAAATTATGTTGTTGTTTCTGCGTGTATATTCCCGACCTTGACGCAATTTCTGTCCACTCAATATTGCGTAGTTGCAAACCTTCATAAAACTTTACTAGTTTCTTATATATGACTTTGAATAAAAATACAATTTAGATTGATTATTCCCCAAAACACAGTAGGGCCAGAATTGTACTGTTACACTGTGTAACATGCTGTGCCTTATACGGAGTGATAGTCCGCAACCCATTGCTTTGGTTAAATACAATGAAAAACTTTAAAATTACAAACCCACATCGGTTTGTACCGTTACAATAACCCCAATGAGAGGTTTTCTGCCGAAACAGAAAAACTCTCATTGCTAACCTAAGAGGACCAGGAGGATATGGTGCCAACAACCCCCCTTAATTCCTTCATAAATCATGGGTACTCTACCCCCCTAGTTCGGCGACTATGGCTGTACCTGAATGACATTACTGGACTTCTCAGTTCGAGATCCCAACACCGTAAAATCAGACAGGCACTCACCACAGTATCACCTAACCTTGTTACATTCCAGATAAAATCAACAACTGGCCTTGTACCAAACCAAATCCTCAACCGATATGTCTCCCCTTATAAATACTGGATTGCCTTTAGCAAAGTACTGGGTGCGTACATATATGCCTTACTATCTTAAATACAGTATCTTAACTCAACTAAACATTCATTACTGTACCAAACCCTAATTTCAAAACAATTGTAATCATTTTTAAATAAAAAAAAACATTTTATCCTCAAATATAAACACAATTCCCTTATTTTACTCAACTGTTACTTGTTTGTCTGGCAAAGATCATCTCAAAACAAAAATAAACTATTTAAATTTCATTCATGTAGTGAAATAAATCTACGTTCACTACCAAAGATCCACATTAAAGTTGATTTACACCATCTCTTTTAATCACTTACTTTAATCTCATTATTTGAAGACTTTTACATTAATTAAATCCTCTCACCTAAATGTTAATTACCTCATAGTCAAACACTGTAAATTACTTCAAAACAATTTTAATTTATTTAATTTCATATTGTCTTTATATACTTCATAATAAAATTCATTCATCATTTCTTCCATAACCTTTAAATCCAACTTTCAAATTTACTGCCCAAAATTTCTATCTTTCAAATAAATTTAATTTTATTATAAACATTCATAATTATATATTGACAATTATTAAAACATAAAAACTTATTATTATCATAAAATCGATTGCAACTACAATTTGATTACAAAAATATAATATACACAGAACACTATGAATCAGCTGATATCTTATCAAAGTAGCATAACCTCATATAGAGAACATGGAAGCATAATACAATTTTTTTTTTTTTAGTTATTATCTCCATACTACTTTGGTTATTTTTAATACAACACAGAAAATCATTCAATGCAATAGGTACATAAGTCATTCCAACAATCTCTTCCAATACTCCTTTACTATTGGCACTATTACCATAATCATCAATTTCTTCTCTTTATTCAATCAGAGCTTATTTAGTAACAATTTAAAAACCTTCTTCTCCACACACTATGGCCCCCCCTGGACTGTAGCACCCAGTTGCCTCCACAAGAACTGAAGTGTTAAGGAGGAATTTTGCCATCTCCTGTCCTTGCTTCGGCGTTACAAAACATTCGGTATTACTGATGTCCGAAGACACCAGTAATCCTACTAAACTTAGGTATATGCCCTTAAACGGTCTACCATCCCATTCGATGGATAGCCGCTGTTCCATAGTTCTGGTGATTCCCCTGATTTACCCCCTCCCCCCCCCGGTTAATTTCTAAATTCACCTCTTACAACGATAACAAGCTATGGCCAGACTTAAGCAGAACGAGACATAATGTGCCCTGACCATAGCCAGTCAAAGCTGAGCCAATTCCACGGTCAGGGTTCGGTGAGGCCGTGACCGCCCGAAAATGGGGAATCACTTTAGTTTATATTACACACAATACAATTACATGTTTAGATTCCTACACACATACATAATCAACATAATAGACATTAATAGACATTGCTACATTAAAATAAACAATTTACCTTTAAATAATTTGTATAGAAAATTGTAAACATTACAACTTGAACTTTCTACCAACCTTTAATTATTTATCATTTATTGTACCATTAAATTTTCCAAAAATTCAAATTTATTATCAACATTCATTTTACATCACATTTCAAATTCAAATTTGACCAAAAATTACACACCTTACAGTTTTACTTTAGTTTCAAATTCTATTAAATCTTTCACTTGTTACATTTTATTATTAGATTTCAATTATGAAATTCTGTTAAGTATTTTCATCATTTATTTGTTCGGGTGATTCTCAGTCATTCACAATGATTTGATTTATTGAATGGGCATTTAAATATGACCTTACCCCCTTCTTCCTTCTAACAACTACTAACGGATTTACATAGGGTGACACCGATCTCTCAAATATATTTACCTCCACTAAATTCTCTAACTCCATTTAAATCATTCTCCTCTTATTACACAATACCTGATACCCTCTTTGTACCTAGGACGTGTGTTCCCTCAACTTTAATTCACATTCATAATTTCTTGCCCCTCCCGGGTATATCGGCAGACACACCCCTAAAACACTCTACTACGCTTTGCGTTGAGGACTCCTTACACCTCCACCCTCACTACAAAATATATGTACCCTGCTCTCACCTATTTACTCTCCATTTACAACACACTCACTTTATCTACATACATGCACTCTCGCTACTGTGTACCTACTACTGACCCGTTCTGTATTACTTTTTATTCAAAAAATTCTTATTTTGTCTAACACCCATTTAAAATTAACTTTGACTGACTTAATGCCTTATTGAAATAATCATCACCCAAACTCCATCTTTTACAACATTTTACATTAATATGATCATTGAAAATTACACTAGAAAATTCATAATTACCTCACATTAATTTAATCACCCAATTTAAAACCTTTTACACTCATTTAAAATTTATTATTCAAACATTTTACCTTTCTTCAAAGTCATTATCAAATTCATACTTACATATGGTTAATTACTCCATCAAATGAACACATCATCACTTGTCATAGACTCAAAAATATAAACATTCATCACATCAAATATAACATACAAAACCATATGTACCTTCTGAAACATTATAACAACCATATGACTCAACAACTAAACACACTTTACCTTTACTCATTTATTATTTATTATAAAGTTCAAATCTCAGAAAAACCATTTAAATTGATTACCAAAGTTCATTTATACAACATTAATTAATTCATTCATTCATCTCAAATTATTTAATTTAATCAGTTTTTTAAAACACAAAGTCACTTTAAACACCTTATTCCAAAACAATTACTATTCATTTGCATCATTAACTTTATAATTATTCTCATTATTTATTTAGTCTGGTATACCATTATTATTATTAAAATCAATTTCTACTGCATACATACATTGTTTACATGAAATTGAAATACATAGTACAATCTAACCTATTGCACAAACACAATTAACCTCGCTATAAATTTATTTACAAGTTTTTCGTCATTTCATATTATTGTTTACCATACCTCATTACATAAGTTAGCCAAGTAGTTACCATAAACGAAAATAATTAAATGTTCATTCTCTGTTTATCTCTAACCACCATCATCGTAAATTAGTCAGATGTTTTTATAACACACTTCACTTTTATTTTTATTTTGTTATTATTATTATAATAACTATTTACTATTTCACATTGTTCCGTTATACCCGCATAATAATCTACTGGATTATCCCACATTATTATTAAATCATATAACCTGTCTACATCATTAGTTTTGGTCTTGTCACCATCTGTATTATTATCTATCACCCTTAAGCATTTTAACCTCTCATTTTCAGAATCATCTACTATTAATATTCCACGTCTATGCACAGGTAAGCATTCAATATAATTATCAATGTTATCATTATTTATTTCTGCACTATCTTCATAACAAGGTAAGTCAACAATATTACTAATCCTCTCTCTCTTTATTTTCTCTAGTAGCTCTTCGTAATTTCTAACAACATCAAATAATATTATCTCTCTCTCTCTCTCACAATGTGAATAATTCTACCACTCTCTCACAATCTCTCATCATAACACCATCTCACTTTTTCTCTCTCAATCCACACAAAAGGCAACATAACGTTATCATGACACATCCTGATTCTTCCAGGGAACTCATGAGAACTAGGGGAACTACTTAGAGACACCTTGTCTCTATAATCATGGGAGGAAACTCTGTCCTCATAACTCATTAACGGAGTCTTTACTCCACTTACATCAAGGGGAAAATTTGCCCTTTGTAAACCTAACCTCTCTTCAACCACTATCTTATTACTACTCTCTAAAACTTCATCGCCACTATTATTATTTACCCTCTTACTCTCTAACACCCCATTTTTAATTATATTATCATTATTCTCACTTAGCTTTTCAACTACTACTTTATTTACACTTGAACCGCCTTCAATATTATTTGTCCGTTAAAATAATCACTTATTTTAACCCCATTACTCACCTTGTTCTCAGTTGCTTCTTTAATTACATTCTCACTACACTTACCGTTATTTCTTGTAACGTTATCTACATCATCTTGTATTTGTTTTACAACTGTCTGGAAACGTTCATCAATACGTTTACATAATGCATTACTTAGATCATCAAACTTTACATTTATACTACTCTCAAACTTCGCGTTCTGTTCTTTAAAATTAGTATCATTTTTAACATTCTGTTGTTCACATTTTATTTTCTGTTCGTTAATGTCATTACTTAATTTATGAAATTTATTATCAAACTTTTCATCATTACTATCAAAACGACTATTTTTTTTAGCGAAATCACTCTTTATTTCTTTATTGTGTTCTTTCAGTTCACTAACATCACTGCTTAATTTATCAAATTTATTATTTTGCTCATTCATATCCTTTGATATTGTTCTTAAAATACCATTATATCTTCATTAAATTGACTGTTACATTTCGTTGAGGTTGGGGTTAATTGAACTCCAGAGTCCTCTGTAACATTTATTTCATCTGTAACACTTACATTCATGGTTTTATCGTCTTGACCCATATTTGGAGTTGAATGAACTCCCAGGCCACTCATGACAGCTGATTCATTAAATTCAGTTATTTCACTTATATTATTCTCGTTATTCCCTGCCATTTTTAAATTATGAAATTATCATATATTTTAACAATTCTTATTTCACATGCATTCAGTATTTCAATAGTCTACACATTACTTACGTATCATACTATAACATAAACTCGTTTTTCGTAATTTTTTACGTACTCTGCTTCAACCTCTAAATCACTTATATTTACGAGTAGACGTGGTCTGTACAAAATTTAAATTTGTACAAACTGTCCAAATTCGGCACGCCATTGCGAACTTACTTATTTGTTAACAAAATAATATTCAATAAGCATAAACATTTTACAAATCCCTTACCTGCATCGGGTCCCAGAGTCTTCACGTGAACTCGTTACCTATAAGTGATTTAGGGTTGTATGTTATTAATAAACTCAACTCTCATTGTAATTGTTAATCAACTCAATTTTTTATTTTAACCTTCTTTGATACTCTTTTTGAATTTACTTGCTTTCCATTTTTCTGCTCGAACTATTACTGCTTCTTTTAATTACTTTTTTCTTTTAAAAATACAAAAACAAACATTTACTTTAACATTGCTTCACTTATTCTAATAACTAGTTTAAATAAGGCAACCCAGCATTTGCTCATTTATACCTGCCATTCATACTTTTTTAACCCCTTTTATAATTAGAGATCTCTTTTTCCCCATTACATAACTTTTATTTTTGTAAATTGAAACATAAATACGTTCCTTCTGTGTCCGTCTGCAAGTGGTCGTAACCCTACCATTGATACACGTGTTGTTCACTTTTGTTTGTCCGAAATGTATTTCACTGGCTCAATTTTGCTCACTCGCTGTTGTTTCACGTTTAATCGTTGTTGGATCACTTTATAACATTTTAATTTAGACTTTTTTCACACTTTTAACAATCTTACTATATTTTGGCTTGCGAGCCTTTTACATTGAACCGCACGGTTCCACAGTTGTAGGATGACAGCGTTTGTTCTCTGCGCACTAGGCGAGAAGGAATTTATACGAACGTGACACTTTCATGGGAAAGCTGGCTGACCTGTGCGCGCGTATGCGTGAATGCGCACCCTTGCTGATAACTCTCACATTCCTGTGTAACATGCTGTGCCTTATCCGGAGCGATAGTCCGCAACCCATTATTACGCTTTGGTTAAATACAATGAAAAACTTTAAAATTACAAACCCACGTCGGTTTGTACCATTACACATTCTTCCTGCACTCTTGAGTTTGATAGGGCCATTTTCCTCTTTCTTCTGAGCTGGATGAGCAGTGTTCTCATTTCTATTACACAGAATGCATAGTTGTTTGGGTGGGGCCTTTTCAGGCTCTCTATATTACATTTTGAACCCGATAACATACAGATATTCTCAGCCTCTGTGTGCAAGCAGTGCATCAGAGCAGTATTTAATTTATTGCAAGTAGTTCAACAATCAGGCTTGAAATGGAACTACAAGAATGAAGTACCTCTCGCCCATCTGTGTATGATAACCAGCAGTGGATTTTGATTGTTCAAGGTCTACTGATACATCTGTGTATATTTTGGTATACTCCTGGTAATGGTCATTTAGCATTTCAGAAATTCATGTCTCATAACATTTGCCAGATTCTCTTTTATGAGTTTCGATGGAAGGACTACTTTTATTTTGTTGTCAATTACTTCCCATAGTGGTTCTAGTAACACTGTGTATTGAAACAGGAAAATATACTTTACACAGCAAATACAGTAACAGTTTAAAAAAAGAACTCTATATATACTGTAATACATACTCAACAACAAACTTTTACAGGCAAAATATCACAACAACTGACAAATGGAGCTATAATGTTAGCATTTCTGTTGCTGGAATGCAAGATGTGACTTATACAGTACAGGTGAACAATTTAGTATCTTGTTTTGTGAAGACAAAATAAGAACTGGAAAATTTTACTTCCAGAAGTGTTATGTGGTCTTGTTATATGCAAATGCAGTGTCCTGTACAATTTTAAGAAAGTCTATTCTTGGGAAGTATTTTATCCATTACATCAACTACAAAAATACTGGGGAATCTAAAACTGTCCGAGGTATAGTTGTCTTGATTATTCATCTCTTCTTTCACAGCACTAACACTTAACTAAAAATGAACTTTTTCATGTGAAAACTTACTAATTTTATTGGACGCGTTTCGGCTTAGTATCCGCCTTCTTCAGCTTTGGTAACAGACTGCCAGCATTTTGTAACGGTTGTGTGGAAGGTGAAGTGGGGGTGGTGTGTGGAGGAAGGGGATTGGCGCGGGGATTCAACTTACTGTTTGTTTTCTGTATAATTGTGTCAAAAAGTGTATGTGATTTATATTGTAATTGATCGTTGAGTATGTTGTTTGGTTGTGTTGTGTGGTGTTTATATATTTCGTATTGTTCAGTTGTGTTGAGTTTTTGACCTTTGGGTATGTAATGTAAAATTTCAAGATTAGTGTCTATGTTGGTGTAACTGTGGTTTTCTGTGTGTATGTGTGTGGCAAATGCAGAGTGTATATTGTTGTTGGTTAAAGCTTTTAAGTGTTCAGAATAACGGGATGAAAAAGATCTTCCCGTCTGGCCTATGTAGAAACTATTGCAGTCATTACAATTTAATTTGTAAACACCTGTTTTGTTATATTTGTCTATGTCTGTGTTTGTATTACTGATGTGTTTTTTGATGGTATTGGTTGTTCTGAATGCTATTTTGTATTTGTTTTCTGAATGTATTGGCGATTTTGTGTGTGTATGAGTTGTGGTATGTGAGTGTGATGTATTTATTGTGTTGTGTGTTGATGGTATTTAGTGTTTTGTTGTTTTTGTTTTTGATGCGTTTGTGTAGTATGTTTATTAAATTGGGTTTATTAATTTATTATTATTGTGTTTATTAAACACATACACACAGAAAACCACAGTTACACCAACATAGACACTAATCTTGAAATTTTACATTACATACCCAAAGGTCAAAAACTCAACACAACTGAACAATACGAAATATATAAACACCACACAACACAACCAAACAACATACTCAACGATCAATTACAATATAAATCACATACACTTTTTGACACAATTATACAGAAAACAAACAGTAAGTTGAATCCCCGCGCCAATCCCCTTCCTCCACACACCACCCTCACTTCACCTTCCACACAACCGTTACAAAATGCTGGCAGTCTGTTACCAAAGCTGAAGAAGGCTACTAAGCCGAAACGCGTCCAATAAAATTAGTAAGTTTTCACATGAAAAAGTTCATTTTTAGTTAAGTGTCCGAGGTATATGTAGAAGTTCGCTATTGGGAAATGTCTTTAAAGTTTCACTGTATATACAATAATAGTAGTGCTTTTAAATAATACAGCCAATGGTTTGTTGCACAAAATACTTTATTACTACTAGAGATTTAGAATTGGCACACTGTTTTAGATATGTATGATCACACAGTATGTTGTCCTTTGGTCTGCCAATGAACTAAAAAAGAAGTACAAATTTCATCCGACTTTTATGATTTATATGACACATCTTGTACTCTACATCTCAAAAAAAAAGTTACATATACCTACAAACTTTTTTCACAAAGCATCTCCACCAAGACTGGCTGTAACAATGTTAATTGAACAACACCAACAACATTTTCAGATACAGCAGTAATAAACAAGTTGTACAAGTTTGGAGAGAGAAATAAACACACCAACAATTTGTAACCAACTGTATTATTTTAATTTTGTAACTGAACGTTCATGTTCCTGTTGAACACATAAACAATGTAATAAAACAAAATGGCATACAAATTAACAAAAACATAAATTTATTGAAATTAATAAAACAAATTAATAATTTTATTTTCTCCAAGATAGACATAACATTATTTTAAAAACTGATTATATTACCAAATGAAACGATAATTACTTAAGTTTACTTTTAATTTTCATGTCAGCATGTACTGTTACATTCTTACAACAAAACATGTAAACAGAAGTATAATATGTTGAAATAAGTAAAAATTTTGAAGTACAAAAGAACTTGTTTAAGCTTAGAAATATAATAAATAACACATTTTGTATACTTATACCAATTTTTTGTAACATAAATATTACGGTTAATATGAAAAAATAACTTTTGTTTCATAAATCATACAGTAAGTGCTGTTTAAGACAAACATGTACATATTTAGTATTTTCACATTTCTGTTTGTATTAACTTATAAATAATTATAACACATTAGCATACTCCCATTCAAATAAATAAATTACTTTATGTTAATATTTATATAAAAAAACCAATAAAAAATATTGGTCAAAGTAAAACTGGAAAAAAACAATACTTAAATGCACACACATTCCATACTTAATTTGGTACATTTTATTATGATGATATTTTGTCTTTTTTATTTTACAGTTGTAGTTGACTTTGTGCTTATTTAGACAGGAAATTAACATTTTCAAAGGCTTGCCCAGAAACAGAAAATGTGAACTAGTTATGTGTTTTATGACCCACCCACTTATGCATTACTCTAATTTTATGACATACGTCTTAAAAATCTTGATGTCATTACTGCCAAGTGGTGTGATATACAATTCTTTTGGAAGATTATAAATTTTATGAACTTTTGTTTTAGATAAAGAAAATAATCATTTATGACAGACAGTGTGTACAGGCAAGAATTCTAGGAGACTGTTGTAGTTCACATATGAATTTGAGTGTTACCTCATTTCAAAAGCATACAATGTTTACTAAAATTTGGCCATATGTCAATGAATCATCATAGTGAAAAATATATATAGTCAACAGACTGCTAGAACACAGTCTGTGATACAGATGAAACCAGAAACACATGGAAACATATTTAGAAACCTGCAAAATAGGCAGGCACAGTTAGCTCCATAATGTGATCATCTTTTAAATTAGAGTAAAAAGAAAAACTGCACCAATGAGCACCAAGGCTTTACTTCCAGTCTGTTCCAATTTCTACAGGCCAATCTGTGACAACATTCATCAATAAACAATACTGTTTAGACAATATGAATGAGATTCACAGCCATATGATGAATGTTTCAAATACCAGTCTATCTTAAAAATGCTTCACAAAATAGATTATGAAGTCAAAATCAAAGTCTGGCGCAGACAGCATCAAAGAAATTATAAGCATAAACTAGCCTTTTTATTCTGATACAGCCCACTTAACCACAAAGCACCACATAATATTTTAAGTATTATAAAATTATGTAACTTACAAAAGTCATGTTTTCTGCCTCTTTTTAATGATTTTATATATAACATTCATCCACAACTTTTAGAATTTATTTTATATTATTAGCTATAAATCATATTACATTCAAGAAAACTATTTTTATGTAAATAATATTTTTAGGTTTTAAACCTAGGCACTAATCTTGTGTTTGCAGTCCCAATGCTGTTGGTATATTATATTAATATTTACTAAAAACAAATGAAATCATTTATTTTTCAATATTAATTATTTCTTGTAAACACATACTTGCTTTTCTATTTTATAAACATTGCAAGATTAATAGTGTGTAGAATAAAAAACATAAATATAAAACTACAATACAAATGTTCTGGATGTGTAAATTAAATTAACAAATATTTTGTACTCTAAATAATAGGTAATATACTATACAATTAGAGACCACAAGTTGTGGTATAAACAGAATTTTGTTTATTTGGTCTGAGGGGGGGTCCAGAGAACTTGAAGAGGTAGCAGCTTTGTTCCGTGTTGAACATGCACTGGTCCTCACAAGTCCCATGGCAGGAGGAAGTGATAGCATTCCAAAGGAGATCCTAGATTCTTTCCAGCCAAAACTGTATTGTGTGGCGAAGAGCCACATTCTACAAGAGCTGATTCTGTTTTTGCAGAAAAGTATGGGCATAGATGGGAAGGCCAATAAATGTTCCTGGTGGAGGGCAGCAGCATATACTAAGGTAGGGTGCATAGGAAATGATCCTGGACAGGCCTAATATCTTGTACTACTGTAGGCAGAATCAAATCTTAATTTAAAACCTGTAGTGGAAGCAACCCATCTACAGGAGAAAACCTGGTCCCCCAGGCAGGGGTTGGGCTATGGGCCAATAACATATTACTAGAAAAATCAGATGTTACAAAACCACTGCCCTCAATAACAACAAGGCAGGGGGTATAGACTTAAACCCTGCAGCATTACTTAAAGCTGGAGGTAACGATGGTTTAGCTGCACTCCATTTCTTAATATCTAAAATATGGCAAGAGGAACAAATGCCCTTGGAATGGAATACATATGTATGTACCCTATCTATAAAAAAGCAGACAAACTTCAATGCAAAAATTACAGAGGTATTGCATTACATTGCACCTCATACAACACTTTCACATATATCCCAAACCAAAGGTTAAGGCCCTTTACAGAAAAGATAATTCATGAATATGCTATTAATAGGAACAAACTTTATGTTATAATGCATAAGTTTGGAATACCTGGTAAAATTAACTCAAGTGATTACAGAGCATACTGAAGCTAAAGTAAGAGTGTATAGGCAACTAACTGCTCCCATACATATCACACAAAAGTTAAAGCAGGGGGTGGGTTAGCTCCAACATTGTTCAATATTCAATACTGCTTTGGAATATGTAATTAGAGGCTTGTCAATACATAGCTCCAACCCATTAATAAACAAAACTGTACAAGTAGCCACTTATGCACATGACATCAACGTTAAGTCAAGACTGATTGCAGCTGCTAAAAATATACACTGGAACTAAAAAATAAAATGCAAGAAGCAGGGTTAGATATAAACATTGACAAAACAAAAATGCTTGACCAAACACGAAGGGATCAGGGTGACCCAAGTATTGTGATAGAGGGTGACACAACTGAAATATTGCATAATTTCATATGTCTTGGAGTAAATACAGCACAAACTGGATCAGAGGAATCTGAGATCTGAAGAAGGATCACCATGGCTAGCAAAGTATACTTTGCTAGACTGCCATTATTCAGGTCCATGAATATGTATAGGGAAACAAAACATGAAAGTATACACGACCATCATTAGATCAGTGGTATGCTACAACTGCAACACATGGGCTATAAACACAGAAAGTGGCTGACATTATAGATATTTTTGAAAGAAGAATCCTAACATGCACTATAGAGTCAGTGCCAGAAAGTGGTTTACGGAGACTGAGGTACAATGAATTATATCAAATATATAAAGAGATTCCAGTCTCACAATTTGTAAGGATACAAAGATTGTGCTGGGTTGGGCACATCATCAGAGTGGAGAATGGCAGAACTCCTAAACGGTGTTATTAGGGCATCTGGGAAGAGAGTATTTTTATATGCAAACATAAAAAAGCCCCAGTTTTCATTTTTGGCACCAGTGATTTGAGGAAAGGTGCTTTATGCGATACCATCTGTGTTACAATGGGCACTACTCAGATCACCAAGTTTCATAATGGGAAGTCATATTTTTAACTTAATTTCCAAAATTTTATTATTGCCAATTTCTAAAATAAATCTGAATTTAACAGAATACATGTAAAACTTATGTATTACACAGTTTTGGAAAGTTTAGTGGTCTCTATATCTATCAACAGAATTTTTACAAACACTGTTACACAAACTGATATAAAACAGCAAATTTTATATTGGTAAAACCAAACGTTGTTGTGTGCACTCAGATACTTTTAATTGTATATAATCACATGTTAAGAAATAAAAACAGTACAATTTAACTGGAACTTATTAACATTTAAGCATTATGGAAAATTGTAAAAATATACTGCTATTGCAATATCAATCTCTAATTCAGTGTGCAGCTATAAGTACTACTTTGTTAAATACTCCCATATGCACTTTTATGTATAAAAATATTTAACAATTTTTTTTTAATACTCCTTATGTGATATTCCATGTCCTAAATGTTTCGATACAAATAAAATTTGTGTAAATTTCTGATTTTTTTTTTAATTTTAATGGGAAAATATACATTTCAATGATAAGGATGAGGATGTAGCAAAAGTTAATTGAGCCACCCACTGTTTACCGCTTACACACACACACACACACACACACACAGCGTGCTTTAGACCATGACATTTCAGGCTTAAAATGGTCTCAATAGTCTGTAACAGCAAACAACACATGTCTCAAACAATGCATTTTAATGTCAACAATGATTTTAATAATATTACAAATATTTCTGTTTCTGGTTTGTTCCCATAAAATTTGAATGTCCATTTGACCTTAGTGCAACTGAATTTAGTTATATTTTGCTAAATGGACAACTTTTATTACATCCTATATAATTGTACATACACTAGTATAACATGATCTGAATTACAATGCTGGAAATGATTAATTTAATCGTGAAATTAAATATGAACAAAATTTAATATACTGATGAACTTTAATGACTAAAAATTCAGGAATGATAAACTATTATTAGAACACACAAAATACATTAAAAAAGTGTTTGTAATAATTTTTAACAAATACATACTGATTTCCTGAAAAATAAATACATAAACATGTTTCAAAATACAGTTTATACATCAAAAACATAATACAATATTAGACTATAAATACAATATGTGATAACTTTAAATTTTTTTAGCAGTGTGGGTTAAAATTAAGCAAATACATTTTTTTATATGCGATACTACATTTTTATTAAAAAAAGAAATCACTTTAAATTTTACATAAATATGACTTATGTTGATATAGGTGGTAGGAAATGGTAATATTTATATGCTGGTCTGCCACAGTGCTATAAAAAATTAAATTTTTCTAATATCTTTAGATTAAAGTATACAACAATCTGTAATAAATAGATGGCTGAACAGAACACATGTCATTTATCAAGAATATATCTTCGTTTACAGCACATTCATTCACTGTTTGCTTTTGTACAGACACACATTCTTTCCTCGTATGTTTCTCCCGTGTACACTATAATACAGAATGATTCAATTGAGAGATGGTGTGAAACCATTTAACCACTGAATTTCAATACTTGGCCATTTTGTCTGTAAGCAGGTCAGCATTGGATTGCTGTCGGACACGCATTTCATATTACATTCGAGAAGCACAGCACTACCTTCCTGGTAAATTACCTGCAACAAAAGAGGCAATTTACACAACAATTCTTATTATAATAAACTAACAACACATATTTGTTAAGAACTATTCTTCCTGAGGTCTGAAATTCAGGTTCCCTGCAATTTTTTTATTTATCCGACTTTGTACAATTTATGAAATGAGTTTCAAGAAACTCTCCGAATTATGGATATTGATGTTCTTTGACTTGTTGTGATCTCAAGCGTACAGAACATTTTATGGTTAGTTGGTGCACTTGATGACTTGGATGCCATCAGTTCAAAATCAACTATTTCTCTGAGATACTGAGTCAGAGATTCACCACAGCCTAATAACACAGCCACAAAGGTTAGTGTATGTGAAAATGAATCCACTTGACAAATGCAGTGATATTATCACAGCTACTGGTGAAAAATCCATCACACTGGATAACAATATATTGGAAACAATTACATTTATGTTCACTCACAAAAATGAACATTTTCTTTCCACTATTTAAACTTTAAATGGAAAAGAGGCTTTCTACTATTTTACTATTTATTTATCAGTAAAATATATAACATGACAATGGAAAATAGATGACAGACGAAATAATGGGAATCGGATTTGAATGAAGACAGGTTTAAGACATAACATCACATGAACAGGATGAAAAATAACTTCTGAACTATATAGAACACTAATCTGCATCTAAATTAGAACAAAGTGAAATAACAGTGATCTCAAATAACTCTTCTTTAATGAACATAACACATAACAAATAATGAACTAATGAAATCATTTATCATAACATAATTTGCAATCCAATAATATGTTTGACTTTTAATTTTATACTTGTTTTTTAGACTATTTTTTCTTCCATATGGAACTTACATTTGTTCTCATCCACAAAAACATTTTTGTTCAACATCAGTACCCTTCTTTTCCAGTACATGTAAATTACACATGCAAGTATGCAGAGGACTTGTGTACACGTGATGATCAGTTCCAATCTTATCGCAGAAGCAACTACACTGACCATTGCCATTTAGGGAGCCAGAACAGCTCATGGAGGTATTAGTGGACTAACCACATTTTCAACAACCATGCATTGTAAATTCCTAATTTACATGGGTAATCTGTGCTTTGCTGTATATGAATATTTATGAAAGAAGTATTATAAATTACTAAACATTAGAGCCTACTATAAATATTTTTAGCTTAACAGTTGGTATAAAATTGTTGTTGTTATTTCAGGAGAGACATATTTAACTTATGCAGAAATATACAATGACTTGCATATTTATAAATTTCATGTTTTATTTTCATGTATTCTTTAAAACAAAATATCAGTATGGAGAACCGTACATGACTTCCATATTCTAAGATTTATATTTAAAATCATTTTCAGCCAAACAGCCAGGGAAGGAATTTTAACAAAAAAATACTTCTTTGTTGCCAATAACGTAGTACAATAAAAAAAAATTATCCCCTCCCCCTTCAACTATAATTTTGATTTATAGAAAATTACCCCCAGCCCGTTCAACTAGCCTCTTCATTTATAGATATTTCATCTATGTTTCTACAGTGGATTATTAAGATCTTATCAGGATACTTTATCAAAATTAAGTACTTTACTCATGTTACAACAAAAAATGTTTCAGGTAAACTGCCCTTTCCCCGTAACCGATCTTCACCAAAATCAACAGACATTGAGTTCTCTATAGCTCAGGCACATATGTAAAAAATTATTTGATTCTGTTTGAATTTACGGCAGTTATGGTTCGTCATATAAAAAATTACCCATGTTAAAACATAAAACATGAGATTTATAAAACATATCTAAGATTTATATTTAAAATAATTTTTGAAATAAAATATTTTCATAGAACCTACTAACGCTGGGGAAATCTGAGGAGCCAATCAGAGTTGGGCCTACCTGTCACTCTGCTGAATTTGGTGGAAAGCCCTGTCACTGTCGTCAAAGTATCAGCCTTGACAGGGTCCTCTTTTTCTGCAAAATAGGAGAGGCTTGAGATGGAGTGAGTGACATGGTCCCCACCTCAATGAAGAACCCATTGTTTTATAAAAATATATTTAAATTTTGAAAACTGAAAATTCTTTTCTTGTTGTAAATATTTATATTTTATAATCAAATATCGGTATGGAGAACCATACATGACTTCCATATTCTAAGATTTATTTTTAAAATCATTTTCGAAATGAAATATTACCATAGAAACTACTTCTTTCTACTTACTGCTTCAGCCTTAACCACAGTACTGTGGTCACTAACATATACCACCTCACGTTATCGCACTCGATTTTCACTGATGATGGAAGTCAATGGCATTGCCGAAACGTCTGGTTTTGTAGAAAACATTGGACTACGGCCAAATATCCCGGGAAGGAATTTTAACAAAAACTACTTCTTTGTTGCCGATAACGTTGTACACATATATATAAAAAATATGCATAAAATTAATGGCTTGTATAAGTTAATGATTGATCTCCATTAAGTAGTGCTCAAGTTTCCAAAGTTTTAATATTATGATGTCCGTAATTAAAACATCAGAGCAGGTTTAGTGTGTATGAGGGTTCACCGTGGACAAAAATTTTCAACATTTCCTATTGAGCATTGCTTAGAATAAATCTGCGAATCTACAGTGTACGTTTCACAGAACAAACACGCGGAAAAGAAGGAGCGCTCCGAAGTCACTCATGGACCCTCAGCATCTTGCAGAGGGTTCATTCCCTAAAGACGAAAAGTCTGTCTATGAATCGTTCCTCTGTAAACACGTGCAGTTACACTGCCCAGCGATCCACAGGAAGCAAATCGCTATCCACGCTGGACACTTTTTCGGCTTGCACGCGTTATGTTGGTATGGGTTCGGCACTTTCCATTTAAAAACCGTGCAAATGTAAGAAAATAAACATGAATGAGGCCAGAAATAACGCGAATTGTGTGTGTGTGTCTTCCCTGCCTTTTTATTGCGGTAGTGATAATAATGAAATGGAAACGTAAACAGTACATAACTGAGATATGCTTGCCTGCCACCACAATATAGTTTCTCTTATACATGACTAGCAGAATACCCGTGCTTCGCTACGGAGTTTCACGTTGTACGTAATGAAAATGTTAGTTTAATTAATAAAGTTTAATTAAAGTAGGCTTCTTAAAAATAAATAGCTGTTGCCCACAACTTCGTTCGCGTGGTCTTCAATTTAATGTGATAATATATTTAGAACAGAATCTATTCTATTGGGTTGCCATAGTAACCAGATCTAATAGTTTTTTAAGACCGCAAAGGACCCCCCAGAGGATCGTATCGAAAAAACACCTGTCCTATGTTGGTTCTCCCGTTGTGTAAAATATTTGTGCCAAGTTTGGTTGAAATCGGTCCAATGGTTTAGGTGGAGACGTGGAAGACCCCAAAGGACCCCCCAAAGGATCGTGTCGAAAAAAACACTTGTCCTATGTTGGTTCTCCCTTTGCGTAAAATATTTGTGCCAAGTTTGGTTGAAATCGGTCCAGTGGTTTAGGAGGAGATGTGGAAGACCCCAAAGAACCCCATCAAAAAAACACCTATCCTATGTTGGTTCTCCCGTTGCGTAAAATATTTGTGCCAAGTTTGGTTGAAATCGGTACAGTGGTTTAGGTCGTGAGTACTCTACAAATCACGGCTGTATGCAAAAAATTATTTGATTCTGTTTGAATTTGCGGCAGTTATCGTTTGCCATAGAAAAAAAAATCTACACACAGACAGACACACAGACACTTTTCGGAAAACGACTTTTTTTCATGTTTTGAGTGTAGTACAATCAGAATCTGCAATAATCTCGAACACGATTTTTTTTGCCATCACCATACTTAAGGAATATGGAAGTAAACTAGTTGATTCTGTTTGAATTTATGGCAGTTACCGTTCGTCATATAAAAAATTACCCTTGTTAAAACATAAAATGTTGCTGGTAAACTACCCCTTTCCCTTAACCGATCTTCACCAACACCAATACGTATTGAGAACTCTACAATACAGGGCTGTATGCAAAACATCATTTGATTCTGTTTGAATTTGCGGCTGTTATCGTTTACTATAGAAAAAAATTACCCTTGATAAAAAACCGTTGCTGGTAAACTACCCCTTTCCCTTAACCGATCTTCACCAAAAACGACAGGTCTTAGGTACTCTACAATTCAGGCCTGTATGCAAATAATTATTTGATTCTCTTTGAATTTACGGCAGTTATCGTTCGTCATAGAAAAAATACCCTTGTTAAAACATAAAACGTTGCCAGTAAACTACCTCTTTCCGTTAACCGATCTTCAACAAAATCAACAGACCTTGAGTTCTGTATAATTCAAAAAGGTATGCAGAAGAGTAGTTGATTCTGTTTTAATGTACGGCAGTTATCATTCGTCATAAAAAAAATTACCCTTGATAAAACATAAAATGTTGCAGGTAAACTACCCTATTCCCTTAACCGATCTTCAACAAAATCAACAGACCTTGAGTTCTGTATAATTCAAAAAGGTATGCAGAAGAGTAGTTGATTCTGTTTTAATGTACGGCAGTTATCGTTTGTCAAAAAAAAAATTACCCTTGATAAAACATAAACTGTTGCTGGTAAACAACCCTATTCCCTTAACCGATCTTCACCAAAACCAACAGGTCTTGAGAACTCTACATTTCAGGGCTGTATGCAAAATATTATATGATTCTGTTTGAATTTGCGGCTGTTATCGTTTGCCATATAAAATACCCTTGATAAAACAAAAAACGTGTCTGGTAAAGTACCCCTTTCCCTTAACCGATCTTCACCAAAAACAATAGGTCTTTAGTACTCAACAAAACAGGGCTGTATGCAAAAACGTATTTGATTCTGTTTGAATTTGCGGCTCTTATCGTTTGCCATAGAAAATACCCTTTTAAAACATAAAACGTTGCAGGTAAACTACCCCTTTCCCTTAACCGATCTTCACCAACACTAATAGGTATTGAGAACTCTACAATACAGGGCTGTATGCAAAACATCATTTGATTCTGTTTGAATTTGCGGCTGTTATCGTTTACCCGTTTACCATAGAAAAAAATTACCCTTGATAAAAAACCGTTGCAGGTAAACTACCCCTTTCCCTTAACCGATCTTCACCAAAAACGACAGGTCTTGAGAACTCTACAATTCAGGGTTGTATGTAAAATATTATATGATTTTGTTTGAATTTGCGGCTGTTATCGTTTGCCATACAAAATACCCTTGATAAAACAAAAACGTGGCAGGTAAACTACCCCTTTCCCTCAAACGATCTTCACCAAAAACAATAGGTCTTTAGTACTCAAGAAATCAGGGCTCTATGCAAAAACTTATTTGATTCTGTTTGAATTCGCGGCTCTTATCGTTTGCCATAGAAAATACCCTTTTAAAACATAAAACGTTGCAGGTAAACTACCCCTTTTCCTTAACCGATCTTCACCAAAACCAAAAGGTCTTGAGAACTCTACAATTCGGGGCAGTATGCAAAACATTATTTGATTATGTTTGAATTTGCGGCTGTTATCGTTTGCCATAGGAAATACCCTTGTTAAAACATAAAACGTTGCAGGTAAACTACCCCTTTCCCTTAACCGATCTGTACCAAAATCAAAAGATCTTGAGAACTCTACAATTTAGGGCTGTATGCGAAACATTATTTGATTCTGTTTTAATTTGCGGCTGTTATCGTTTGCCAAACAAACAAAGTTACCCTTGATAAAAAAAAACCGTTGCAGGTAAACTACCCCGTTGCCTTAACCGATCTTCACCAAAAACAATAGGTCGCGAGTACTCTACAAATCAGGGCTGTATGCAAAAAATTATTTGATTCTGTTTGAATTTGCGGCTGTTATCGTTTGCCATAGAAAAAAAATCTACAGACACACTGACACACACACAGACACTTTTCGAAAATATCGGTATGGAGAACCATACATGACTTCCATATTCTAAGATTTATATTTAAAATCATTTTCAGCCAAACAGCCAGGCTGTGTCTTACCTGCCTTTTTATTGCTGTATTAAATGAAAAATATTATATTACATTAAAATGAAAAAATTATAATTTTATTGCCTGGCAACAAAATTATTTTATTTTTAACAATTACCATTGTTTCAAAAAGTTTAAATAAATTTTCAAGTACTTTACTCTTGTTAAAACGTAAAAGGTTGCAGGTAAACTACCCCTTCCCCTTAACCGATCTTCACCAAAATCGAAAGTCATTGAGACCTCTACAATTCAGGGACGTATGCAAAAAATTATTTGATTCTGTTTGAATTTGCGGCTGTTATCGTTTGCCATAGAAAATAAAACGTAAAAGGTTGCAGGTAAACTACCCCTTCCCCTTAACCGATCTTCACCAAAAACAATAGGTCTTGAGTACTCTACAAATCAGGACTGTATGCAAAACATTATTTGATTCTGTTTGAATTTGCGGCTGTTATCGTTTGCCATATAAAATACCCTTGTTAAAAAAACGTTGCAGGTAAACTACCCCTTTCCCTCAACCGATCTTCACCAAAAACAATAGATCTTGAGAAATCTACAATTCAGGGCTGTATGCGAAACATTATTTGATTCTGTTTGAATTTGCGGCTGTTATCGTTTGCCAAAAAAAAAAAAAATTTCCCTTGATAAAAAAAACCGTTGCAGGTAAACTACCCCTTCCCCTCAACCGATCTTCACCAAAAACAATAGGTCGCGAGTACTCTACAAATCAGGGCTGTATGCAAAAAATTATTTGATTCTGTTTGAATTTGCGGCAGTTGTCGTTTGCCATAGAAAATACGCATGATAAAAAACGTTGCTGGTAAACTACCCCTTCCCCTCAACCGATCTTCACCAAAAACAATAGGTCTTGAGTACTCTACAAATCAGGGCTGTATGCAGAAAATTATTTGATTCTGTTTGAATTTGCGGCTGTTATCGTTTGCCATAGAAAATACCCTTGTTAAAAAAACGTTGTAGGTAAACTACCCTTTTCCCTTAACCGATCTTCACCAAAAACAAAAGGTATTGAGAACTCTACAATTTAGGGCTGTATGCAAATAATCTTTTCATTCTGTTTGAATTTGCGGCTGTTATCGTTTGCCATAGGAAATACCCTTGTTAAAACATAAAACGTTACAGGTAAACTACCCCTTTCCCTTAACCGATCTTCACCAAAAACAATAGGTCTTGAGAACTCTACAATTCAGGGCTGTATGCGAAACATTATTTGATTCTGTTTGAATTTGCGGCTGTTATCGTTTGCCAAACAAACAAAATTTCCCTTGCTAAAAAAAAACCGTTGCAGGTAAACTACCCCTTTCCCTCAACCGATCTTCACCAAAAACAATAGGTCGCGAGAACTCTGCAAAACCGGGCTGTATGCAAAAAATTATTTGATTCTGTTTGAATTTGCGGCAGTTATCGTTTGCCATAGAAAAAAAATCTACAGACAGACAGACAGACAGACAGACAGACAGACAGACAGACACACAGACACTTTTCGGAAAACGACTTTTTTTCATGTTTTGAGTGTAGTAGAATCAGAATCTGCAATAATCTCGAACACGATTTTTTTTGCCATCACCATACTTCCATTCCTTAAGGAATATGGAAGTAAAACGACTTTTTTTCATGTTTTGAGTGTAGTACAATCAGAATCTGCAATAATCTCAAACACGATTTTTTTTTCCATCACCATACTTCCATTTCCTTAAGGAACATGGAAGTAAAATGACTTTATTTTTGTTACCTGGCAACAAAATTATTTTATTTTTAACAATTACCATTAGATCGGTTAAGGGAAAGGGGTAGTTTACTTGCTACGTTTTTTTAACAAGGGTATTTTCTATGGCAAACGATAACAGCCGCAAATTCAAACAGAATCAAATAATGTTTTGCATACAGCCCTGATTTGTAGAGTACTCAAGACCTGTTGTTTTTGGTGAAGATCGGTTAAGGGGAAGGGGTAGTTTACCTGCAACCTTTTACGTTTTAACAAGAGTAAAGTACTTGAAAATTTATTTAAACTTTTTGAAACAATGGTAATTGTTAAAAATAAAATAATTTTGTTGCCAGGCAATAAAATTAAAATTTTTTCATTTTAATGTAATATAATATTTTTCATTTAATACAGCAATAAAAAGGCAGGTAAGACACACACACACACACACACACACACACACACACACACACACACACACACACACACACACACACACACACACACACACACACACACACACACACACACACACACACACACAATTCACGTTATTTCTGGCCTCACTCATGTTTATTTTCTTACGTTTGCATGCTTTTTAAATGGAAAGTGCCGAAACCCACACCAACATAACGAGTGCAAGCCGAAAAAATGGACATCAATTTGCTTACTGGCGAAGCTAGTAGTTAATGAATGGGTAGGCAAAAATCTTATCTTAAATTTTTTTTAAGGAATCACTAAAAGGACGGTGGGTCAAATCGGACGCTGAGGTAGAGTTTGCTGTAACCGAATGGTTCCACAAACAGCCGTAAGAATTTTACTAGCAGGGAATCTACAGGTTAGCGCAACAGTGGAACTCATGTCTTAATGTTATTGGAGACTTCTTTTAAAATCGTTGAATAAAAAATGCTTTACAGCTCTATACGTGTGTCTATTGAACAATCCTTGTATTAGTCATACACAATAATACAACTGATTGAACTTCAAATTTTTAAACTTGATTAGTTTCTATATATTTATATGTTTAATGTTACAAATAATTCAAATAACAATCTTGATCATCTGTTAGTTCAGCGGAATAACAGTGACACTTTTAATAACCGCATAAAATAAACACTTAGAAACAACACAGGCGCTTTAACTTAACTGTTTGGACCACAGAAGTGAGGCATGCCTCAACGCTCTATGTGTACAGCGCGGGACATCCCCCCTCCCTACACTTCCCTATCACACCACTACATTGCTTACGTACGATGTATACAAAAAACGCTGAGGCAAGTTCAGGTTGCCTCACTCGCTTTAAACGAACTATGCCGAATCTCACCTGTCACCATCTAGCGGTCGCTCAATAAAGCACGTTTCGGTTTAATAAATTTGACAGTCGCAGTAACAATGTATAATCTTTACGTTATGTAGTTCATACGTATTTATAATTTTTATTCTACAGAATTTTTTAGGGTAGGCATTGCCTCAATTGCCTCCATGTAACTTCGCCACTGATATATATGTGTACAACGTTATCGGCAACAAAGAAGTAGTTTTTGTTAAATTCCTTCCCGGGATATTTGGCCGTAGTCCAATGTTTTCTACAAAACCAGACATTTCAGCAATGCCATCGACTTCCATCATCAGTGAAAATCGAGTGCGATAACGTGAGGTGGTATACGTTAGTGACCACAGTACTGTGGTTAAGGCTGAAGCAGTAAGTAGAAAGAAGTAGTTTCTATGGTAATATTTCATTTCGAAAATGATTTTAAATATAAATCTTAGAATATGGAAGTCATGTATGGTTCTCCATACCGATATGTAATACTTTTTTTTAGCATAAATTAATTGACATATTTTAATTTATGTGTATTTTCTCTTTTTAATTAATTAAGCCCCACTTTTGTTGTGGTGCCAATGTAATACTAAATTTTGCCCGACGTTGTGTGCGTCAATGTAATAATAAAATATGCCCCTCAGTTCCGGAGCGCCAATTTAATAATAAAATATTTTATATGCTCTTTATCTCAGGGTAAAATATAAATAAATGCTCAAATTTTCTTATAAATTGTTCTTCAATTTATTACAATTAGCTATGATTGATTATCATACTTTATCATTTATATATGAACTATATAAATTCTAATCAAAATATAAACATATTCATTTTCATAAATCTTATTTCATTACTCATATTCATAGCTCTAATAATTTAAATATTATAATTCTTATTCAAAGACAAAACTTTTAATAATAAATTTCTTAAATTATTATATATTACGACATTGTTAATTATTGATCTGGATTCATTTAAAATCGGTGCTTATAGATGAACTTAATTTCCATAATTTCCTAATATAATTTAATTTTGTTCTAAATAAAATTTTATCTTAATCCTTTAATTAAATCTTATGAGTTCTTTAAGTGAACAGACAGTGGACCTAATACTAATTATGGCATGAAAATTTTACTTGTGGTATGTATCCAAATCTGGTAGCAGTTCATATTGTGTGGTTGTCATGTTGATCGTCTGGCGTGTCTGCGATATTTCCCTCTGGATTAGCAGATTGTAACGTGGTCTCCTTTGAGTCACAAGACACTGCACAACACCAAACTTCACTCTCTCAAATTAGTTCGCGTTAATTGTTATTATAGTTATTCGCTTCTACAGCCATTATTAATTATTATTTATTAACTGCGTTATGGTTTGAATCACTGTTGTTACGGGTTTAGTTCGTTTCGAAATCGTACTCGATGATGAAGTTATTGTTGCGTATTTGCACAACTAAATCACAGCGTTATTTAATTATCATTTGTGTTGTATTAATTCACTTGTACGTCACTAGTAAAATTACAGTTTTTCTCTTTACCGAACTTTGTTCTAGTACGAGCTTACTTTTCTAACCATCGTACCGAATTTCTCTAAGTCCAATAACTATGGGAATCTCGGTCGCGGACTTACACTCCCGTTTCCGTCAAAATTTTTAGTTAAACTCCTCGAGCGCGCCTTTCTCGCGTCCCTATATCGAATTCCATATTTCTCCCACTTACTTCCGATTTTTCTAACGCTGTTTTCCAATTGGTTCTACTTTACGACTCTTCAGATTTAGAGACCACCTATTTTTCCGAAAGAACTTCTCTGATAGGCCTTTGGATTCCCACCAGATTCCTTCCCTAGGTCACTACACTGAGGTCGTTGTCGCTGCTAGATACTGTAGCAATAATTCTTGCCTGTCACTTTTTTGGAGTAAACAAAACAACCCTTAACTTTCTCGTCAAGTATTGTTTTCGTGCACTAGGTTGTTCTAATGGCATCAACTATTGTTACTTACAGGCCTTACCAAACTTCCTTTCAACACTTCTTGCTTGTGTTAGGACATTACTCCCAGCTTTCTCTCTTCTCAGTAAGGTCGAAGTCCTGTCGCTGACCGTTTGAGTCTTTCAATAACATATACCTTTTTTTGTTTCGCTATATGCAGCTGGCGTGTATACGTATTCTGGTCTATTGTTAATACCTGCAGCTGCTCTTCAAATGAGTTCGTTTACTTCTGTGCCCTTTTTTCTACGGATTTGAGGTAGTTGTCAAAGTTTAACGTTTCTTAGTATGGAGAGCGATGAACTCAGCCTATTTGCCGTGAGCGTGTTGGGGCTGATATATGATTTTATTGCCTCTCAGTCACCTCTGCGTTTCACACAACAATTCCCTGTTACGGCGCTTAAAGATACATCTCTACTCAAAATAAGAAATTTTCAAAATTTCTGATTTTGGTGTTATATCGTCCCCGAAATTTGTCGCTTTGGATGGATTTCATACATCTAAAAGAGATTCAAATTTCTGCGCCTTGTCATCGAGGTTTAACATGACGAAATGCGTACATTTTATATTCCTAGTATTGGCTCATCATCCGTTGGACGTAGTGTAATGGATTTGCTACCTGTAGTGACCCACTGCGGGCTGTTTATTATGTAATGTAAACAGTACCCCAGGACCCTTTTCCAAAACACTTTCGCTTTCCGTTTTTAAATGAATCCGTTACATATAACTTTTAACTTTCTTTTCTTACAACCCTTACTTAACATATAATTATACTTACAAACTAATCTTTAGACATTAAATTTAAACTCGTCATTCTGCATCAATTTAAAACAATTCCTTACATATCCCTTACAGGACCTATAATATTTACAAAACTAATTTAGCAAGTTTTATTCAATGTTAGCATCATTTATCATATCAATAAATTTTATATTTCTGTAAAATATTTTTTAGAATTCTCTATTTTCATTGTACAATTTTAACACATGTTAATCATTATGTTAACCTTTAATTTAACTATTCATTATTATATTCACATTAATTTACTCTATATTACCTTACAGTATTTATAAAATATTAATTACTATCAAAATTTCTACTAATTCGCCAATTACATCTTGCTATTCTAATAATATTATAGATTTCAATGACATAAATTAATCAAGTTTTCTATAATAATTCGCTATTAATGTCCTTTGATAGTCCATCTTTTACTTATTGTAACTTTTCAATCATTTCATTATTTAATTGAATTTTAAGAGTCTTGCATCACATATATATGTATATATCACTATTCTAATTTTATTGATTGTTCTCATTCAGTTGTTATATTAAACACATATATTAAACAATCTTATTCTAACCATATTAATTGTCCTTACACTTGCATTCGTTTAACATATCTATATATATATATATATATATATATATCTTGTCTATGTACTTATGTTAACATAATTATCGCTAACATTTTCAGTTCACAGTTCGTTATCATGAAGATAAAAAGTACTACTACACTTGTTAGTATTTTACTTCATCGTTTATACAATTATACAATTATCATTTTAGTTTAATTAATGTTAAAATTATTACAATTTATTTAATACTCTATTGCGTCTTACAATTGTTTTATAATTCATAACTTTTCACTGGTGTCAACTAAGAATCTGAATGATACTTTTTTCGCGATCATATCAGGATAGTGAACGTCAGGACCCGGTTCTTCTTTCCCTTCTTCACATTCTTGTCTATGCCGTTTCATTTTACTGGCATTGGTTTTCATTTACCATTTACTTTATTTTATTCTTATTATATTCATATCTATTTATCTTCTTCGGTTAATGTATTCTTACACAACCAATTTTATCTAAGGTATTTCACCCAATATTATCTAACTTAACTATTAAATTTTCGGACACTCTTAAGATTGTTTTCTTTAATCCGTTACATTTAATTACTTTTAATTTCCTATTTGTGGAGACATAGTTGTACGTTTTAAGTCAGTGCCGTTACAACACATTTTGTTGGTAAATAGTAACACTTACCCTGCAGGCGGCCGTTGACATCTAAAGAATTTATGAACTCTCTCTCTCTCACTCTCTCTCTTTCTCTCTCTCTTTCTCTCTCTCTTTTACGGTGTGTTGAAAGTGGATCTTCCCATCCCGTTCGACAACTTTCCCCGGTCATATTACCATTATTTATGTACGCGCTGAGTTTTTTTTGTCGTTTCTTCTTTTCAACCCTCTTACAAATGCGTTTTTTGACAGCTTGTGGCGTTTTAATTATTTTCGTTTTCCTGTCCGCGTACTCACATAATAAGGTTTTATTTTCAAAACTTCTAAGAAATCTCATCTTCATCGCTTGAAATCTTCCTTTCGTTCTCGTACCAATCTTCACAATATTCTTGAATGGTCCAGCAAATTTCATCCTTTTCTTCTTTCGTGCTAATGCAGTTCGCCTTTGATAATCATCAGAACTGTTTTTCATCTTCTTACTCTCAGGTTTGGTTCCAAAATTTTTACGCACCTCACCAGTCCTACTTCTAATTTTTCTATCAGTACTGGTAACATTAACTGTAGTATTCAAATTTTTCTTTTTAGTTCTCTGCTTTTCTTCAGCCTCCGTGTTAGCTAACTCAATTCTCAGGAGGTAACCCTCATACACATTACCATTTGCTTCCAAAGCACGATATGCACTATTTTCATCAGTAAAACGTACATATGCATGGATATTTGTTCTGTCTTTATGAAACTCTTTCTTAATGATAGTACGTCTTTTGGGAAGCCGTGGATCATATATTGCAGCGTATCGCAATCTCGTATTTATAATCGTACCAAACTTTCTGAAATATTTGATAATTTTCTTTTTTGTAATTGTGTTTGGTAAGTTGCCAACAAACACAGTACAAGTGTCTTTATCACCTTCATATCTACCACTAATAATTGTAGATATTTCTTTTGTTCTTGAGACATGATGTTCAGACAATGCTTTAGTTGTTAAAGATTGATACTCGGTGTCAATTTGATCCATAGTATTTCCATCTAATTTGTTTTCTTCCATTTTTTCTGATTGTTTTTGTAAATCAGTACCCACCTGGTGGTTTTGTCCTCGTAAATCTCTTCTCATTAACTCTATTTCTTTGTCTAATTTCTCGACGAGTTGTTTACCTTTCTCTTCATTCTGTTTTTTCGTTTCTTCAATTTTCCTTATTGTCTCTTCATGTAGCCTTTTCATTTCTTCATTCTGTTGTCTTTGTTTTTCATCTCTCTTCCTTTCCGATTCTTCATTTTGCTTTTTCGATTCTTCAAATTGTTTTTTCGATTCTTCAAATTGTTGTTTCATCAATGCCATTAACATTTGAAAATTTGCTTCAGATGACTGCGACTGTGATTGCGGTCCCCGGGCGCCATTCTCTTCACTCGTTGCAGAGCTCTCTTCATTCACCACATTTCTGTCCTCAGATTGCTCCATTCCCATCTGATTGTTAATTTCGACTACCTCGGAAATTTTTTCCCCTGTCGCCATTTTTGCCTTTCGTCGGGTTATCATTCAGATACTTATCGACAAATAACAATAATAACGTTCTTATTCTACAGTACTAACATTTACTTATTTAACTTAGTCTATCTCTAACCACTGTCTGTCACTGCCCTAGCCTAATTTCTTTAATTAAGCCGTGCGGTGCGGTGCCAATGTAATACTTTATTTTAACAATTACTGTTATATTATCTATTTAATGTCCCGCGTGTGGACGCCAATGTAATACTTTTTTTTAGCATAAATTAATTGACATATTTTAATTTATGTGTATTTTCTCTTTTTAATTAATTAAGCCCCACTTTTGTTGTGGTGCCAATGTAATACTAAATTTTGCCCGACGTTGTGTGCGTCAATGTAATAATAAAATATGCCCCTCAGTTCCGGAGCGCCAATTTAATAATAAAATATTTTATATGCTCTTTATCTCAGGGTAAAATATAAATAAATGCTCAAATTTTCTTATAAATTGTTCTTCAATTTATTACAATTAGCTATGATTGATTATCATACTTTATCATTTATATATGAACTATATAAATTCTAATCAAAATATAAACATATTCATTTTCATAAATCTTATTTCATTACTCATATTCATAGCTCTAATAATTTAAATATTATAATTCTTATTCAAAGACAAAACTTTTAATAATAAATTTCTTAAATTATTATATATTACGACATTGTTAATTATTGATCTGGATTCATTTAAAATCGGTGCTTATAGATGAACTTAATTTCCATAATTTCCTAATATAATTTAATTTTGTTCTAAATAAAATTTTATCTTAATCCTTTAATTAAATCTTATGAGTTCTTTAAGTGAACAGACAGTGGACCTAATACTAATTATGGCATGAAAATTTTACTTGTGGTATGTATCCAAATCTGGTAGCAGTTCATATTGTGTGGTTGTCATGTTGATCGTCTGGCGTGTCTGCGATATTTCCCTCTGGATTAGCAGATTGTAACGTGGTCTCCTTTGAGTCACAAGACACTGCACAACACCAAACTTCACTCTCTCAAATTAGTTCGCGTTAATTGTTATTATAGTTATTCGCTTCTACAGCCATTATTAATTATTATTTATTAACTGCGTTATGGTTTGAATCACTGTTGTTACGGGTTTAGTTCGTTTCGAAATCGTACTCGATGATGAAGTTATTGTTGCGTATTTGCACAACTAAATCACAGCGTTATTTAATTATCATTTGTGTTGTATTAATTCACTTGTACGTCACTAGTAAAATTACAGTTTTTCTCTTTACCGAACTTTGTTCTAGTACGAGCTTACTTTTCTAACCATCGTACCGAATTTCTCTAAGTCCAATAACTATGGGAATCTCGGTCGCGGACTTACACTCCCGTTTCCGTCAAAATTTTTAGTTAAACTCCTCGAGCGCGCCTTTCTCGCGTCCCTATATCGAATTCCATATTTCTCCCACTTACTTCCGATTTTTCTAACGCTGTTTTCCAATTGGTTCTACTTTACGACTCTTCAGATTTAGAGACCACCTATTTTTCCGAAAGAACTTCTCTGATAGGCCTTTGGATTCCCACCAGATTCCTTCCCTAGGTCACTACACTGAGGTCGTTGTCGCTGCTAGATACTGTAGCAATAATTCTTGCCTGTCACTTTTTTGGAGTAAACAAAACAACCCTTAACTTTCTCGTCAAGTATTGTTTTCGTGCACTAGGTTGTTCTAATGGCATCAACTATTGTTACTTACAGGCCTTACCAAACTTCCTTTCAACACTTCTTGCTTGTG
This sequence comes from Magicicada septendecula, assembly GCA_034769895.1. NCBI lineage: Eukaryota > Metazoa > Arthropoda > Insecta > Hemiptera > Cicadidae > Magicicada > Magicicada septendecula. The sequence continues at coordinate 265,858,873 of CM068372.1, forward strand.
TTAGGACATTACTCCCAGCTTTCTCTCTTCTCAGTAAGGTCGAAGTCCTGTCGCTGACCGTTTGAGTCTTTCAATAACATATACCTTTTTTTGTTTCGCTATATGCAGCTGGCGTGTATACGTATTCTGGTCTATTGTTAATACCTGCAGCTGCTCTTCAAATGAGTTCGTTTACTTCTGTGCCCTTTTTTCTACGGATTTGAGGTAGTTGTCAAAGTTTAACGTTTCTTAGTATGGAGAGCGATGAACTCAGCCTATTTGCCGTGAGCGTGTTGGGGCTGATATATGATTTTATTGCCTCTCAGTCACCTCTGCGTTTCACACAACAATTCCCTGTTACGGCGCTTAAAGATACATCTCTACTCAAAATAAGAAATTTTCAAAATTTCTGATTTTGGTGTTATAGATATTTAATATTAAGCATATGGTAGATTTGGTAAATCTATGTTTTTGTACCAACCACCTTATACTTAGTTTAATAATTTATTATTATCATTATTATTATCCCCACAATTTTATACGCTAATAAATAGGAGTGCAGTGGATCAAAACTTCACACTTATTACTCTGTGTGTGTGTGTGTGTGTGTTTGTGTGTGAGGGAGAGGGAGGGGGGAGAGAAAGAGAGAGACTGACAGAGAAATACTTATACCATATTGTTCCGAATACAAGCCGCACCCCCAAAATTACCGTAGGTTAAAGGTTACAAATTTGAAAAAAAAACGTGTAATATCACCGTTTGAATAAAATATACTAAATTTTATTAAGATGAAGAAAGAAATAGCACGTAAAACTACATTTACATAATTATTATTATTTATTAACAGTTTATAAAAATTATACTCTTTTTATTGTTAAGTTATTTTATAGTAGTGTACAGTAGTGTTCATTAGTTTATATTTTGTGCACATTAAAATATTCCCATACTTAATCACTGTCACTGCTACTGTCTTCAATTAATTTCACTGTCACTTTTCCCTCAGACGGTTGCTTCGTCCTCTTCATAAATGACATCGTCTTCCATTCCATCCATGCAGTTCGATATGCACCACTTTTTGAAACCACAAATTATGAATTCTGATGGGATGCTTTCCCACACACTCTTGATCCAGTTGCCGTGTTCTGTTACGGATGGTTTTTTTATTTTTTCTGTAGGAGTCAAAGGATGATTTTTGCCACCAACCTAATTATTATATAAACGCCACAGGTTATCTTTAAAATGTTTATTTACTACAAAATCCATCACCTGCAACTGACTTGTCATTCCTCCAGGAATAATGGCGACATCAGTGTTCATTTCTTTGTAAAGAAGCTTTTTTACTTCATTCGTAGTGTGACCACGAAATGAATCTAGCACTAACAAACCGCGTCTTTTTAATAATGCTCCTGGCCGTTTATTCCATACACATTTTAACCAATCTAATATAAGATCGTTTGTCATCCAACCTTTTTTGTGAAAGCGAAAAATTACACCCGATGTAACTTCTTTTTTGGCATTGTTTTCCGTTTTAATATTACGTAAGGTGGAAGTTTTTGTCCATCGGCTAATGCAGCAAGCATTACAGTGACATTTTTCATTTCCTGAAGTCTTTACTGTTACAGATTTAGTTCCCTTTTGGTCCGCCATAAAGTTAGAGGTCATGTCAAAAAATACGGGCGTTTCATCGGCATTTCCCATGTGTTCAAGTGAATAATTATGCTTCTTGCATAAATTAATGATAAACCACTGATACTGAAGGAGTTTTTCTTCGTAGTCACTCGGTAGTTTTTGCGTGAGTGATGTACATCGTCTAAGCACAAATCCATTTCGCCGCATCATTCGTCTTATCCACCCGATGCTGGGTTTGAAACCAAAGACTTTTAATTCTTCTGGAATTTCTAAAGCTTTTAATTTTAAAACATGTCTAGTGACAGGGAATCCTTGCTTTCTTAAAAGCCGTACGTATTCACAGACGGTGGACTCTACTGTTACAAAACACCGAACTTGAGGTCCCATGAATGCTGGTCGTGCACTATTTGCATTTAAAAGCCGTTCCCCTTCTGTTTTCACCATCTTCGAATACAGGATTCATCAATATCGAATTTTCTTGTGGCTTCGAGATTGCATGTTGTATCAAATTTATAATTCCCTTCTTACGTATTACGTTTATTTTTTGGAATTTGATTTGGCTGCATGTCTTTAGTCTCCACAATATCACTCATACCGCAAACACACTACAAAAACGCCAAATGAAAACAAAGTACAGATAAGCGATGTTGTCGCTGTTACAACAGAAAACCACACTGGCAGTTTACCCGGTATTTATAAACATGTTGCTCACCCCCTCTACTCATCCTTTGTCTTGCTGCCTACAGAAGGGTGCAATCACGCGCGCGTGTGCCTGCACGTACACTTTTTTTCCTATTCTTTGTTAATTTTGCTGTTAAAACATACGGTTGCAGTTACAAATCTTAATGCCAGAATTAACAACAGCCAGGCAAACTGTTGTTGCTTAGGCAGTAAACAACTCATAGATACCAAAAGCATTCAGCCCTCCGGAAGTCACGTATAACTTCGAATTTTGTTAGCGCGCTGTGCCGATTCTAAAAATTTATCGGCGCGTGTTCAGTATTTGCTGTACTGTATTTAACGGTAGCAGCGGGCGAGATAAGTAATCTGCAACTGTATTACCGTTGGAGCGGTGCTTGATTGGTGCTGCCCTCTAGCGTGAGCCACGGTTTAAGAGGTCAGAAATGGAACTACGTTTTCCGGAAAACTTTATCTCTGGCCGACCATCCACCTGTTAGCTTCGCTTGCGTATCTACTCCGGTAGAGAAGAACAAATTTGTTGCACCATCTTCAATCTACGGCAGGCTAAATCTATACAGATCTGCGGGTCCCCCGCTGAAGACGGGGACAGCTCCACCCTGAACTTGTAACATCCAGATTCTCTCTCAACTACATCTGCCGGAGGAGAATGGCCAAGACTAACACAAACACCCTATCATGAAAGCCAGATGATCACCACTTCACACCCATGGAAAAAACAAGGTGAACTCAATCCATGTTATATATATTCTTTACACATTGTGATGTAACTCACTAGAGCCAGTGGATATTCAATCACTCAACAACATGACTTTAAGTTTTAAACATTTTAATTGGGTCCCCGATTAACGGGACAGAATAGTGCGTGAACTGGGAGGGGAATCTTTTGTAAATTTTATTAATTTGTTTGTATAATCTGTGCGCTCAGGGGCTGACATGCATCTGTGGCTGCTCACCATTCAAACGTGCAATTCCTTCTTATTTTCAGTATAAGGGTTTCATTACGGCTATTAATTCATTCAATCAACTTGTAATTTCTCTGTTTCAATTTAGTGTTCATTTTATATATTAATTTCTCATTTTTAAATTCAGTTTGGATTATATAGGGATAGAAGTTTCTTTGGTAGTTAAGTCGGGTCACAAGTTTAATCCTGTACAGGTGCATGTCCATGCAGAGTTAAACATGCTGTTGAGACAGGTTGAGTTATGCACTGTCATGCCTACGAACATGTCGGTCTCTGGGCCAAAATTATTTTAAAAGGGTTATAAGGTTCATGACACATTACTATTTTCAAAACTTAACAATATTTATCAATATATAAATTCTTTTAATTAATTATGATCACTGGGGTGTTCACTGTATTCTAAATTTTATTTCTCCCAGTCTAAGTGCCCAGTGTGGCAGCATTTTATAATAGTATTAGGCACTTGGCCAAATTTTGAATTTATTATGTCCTGGGGACTACTGGTGTTGTATATATAATCAGATACACATGTAATGTGTTATGCACATATTAAGAATTAAAACCTGACATGGATTTTCATAAATTATGAATGATGTACCTCATGGGGGTAGAAAAGGGTGTGGCAAGAGATATATGTTATAATTGTCCTGTATTGTGGAACATGTTATGTATTGTATATTCGTGTGTGTATTTTGTGGGGTTCTATATGTATTGTACATTTGTGTGTATTTTGGGGGAGTTAGATATAGGGCTTATAAAAAGAAAAAAGAAAACATAGGGTTATATATATACATTTAATTTCTGATGACAATTCGGAAAGAGAGAATAAGGATTTCTAATAATTAATTTCAAAAGAGTTTTGTTAAGGAGTATACAGATTCTGTCTCCATTAATTTTTAATTAATATTTTTTTTAAAGGGAATTAATTTATTTTAATTAACCTTGTCAAGAAGTATATAGATTTTATCTCAATTAAGTTTCAATTGATTTTTTTTTTGAGAATTAGAAAATAAATTTTGGATTTATTAATAATTTCAAGTAACCTTTTTTTAAAGAGAATAAAGCATTTTTAATTAACAATTTTAAGGGGAAATTAGATTCTGAATGTTATATTTATTGTTTTTGTAGGTAACAGAAAGGAGATAGAATAATAAAAGGATTTTATTGATTGTTAATTTTGTGAGTTTTAATTGCAATTCCCGTCTCACTGGATCCAGCACATTTTTGGCTTCTCTAGGCTTTGGTCTAGTTTTAATTATCTTGTGGCCCCTCTTTAGAAAAAAAAAAATTTTCAAAAAAATAATAATTTTTTGTTACCAGTCTAAGTTAAAGCGGGGTTACATTTGGTAGCAGAGCGTGGTTGAGATTAGGGTCAACCCTTGGGTCCTTTGGGTGTGACGGGGCTTGCAAACTCAGGAAACATTTTGGGGGTTCCAATGGAACTTAGAAGAATCTCTAAAAGGCCCTATATCTAAAAGTGACTATGTTTTGTTAGGTTTAAGGTTTTGTGTATAATATGTCATGTACTTGCCCGCCTTGGATAGTTGAACGGTAGGTTGCCACGTGGTGTGAAATTTTAGAAGGGGACATTCCTTTGGAAACGCGAATTATCGCAGATCTGTGCCTAGGTGGAGATGGTTTGCGTATTACCTTGCCCATAATAGGGGAGGTGTATAATTTATGCGGTATGGCCCGATCGGCAGTTGGTCTCCTCCGAGAGATGGGAGCCGAAGTTATTAGAAATATTTTTTGAGAATTGTCGTTGGTCGGTGATTTTGTCGTGTTGTGTGTTAGTGTGTGTGTCGCGTTCCTTAATAGGTAGTGTTGTTGAGAGAGCAGTCAGGTAAGTGGGCTGGGTCCTCGCAACGGTAGGGGGACCCGCAGTCTACTTAATGGAAGAACAGTACTTAAGAATATCCTGTGGTAATTGTCATTTGTTTTCTAAGGTGTTTTGTTTTGTGTGCCGACCGCGAAGCTCGACAATGAGTGTACTACACCCCGAGCTGTTTTTGCGAGATGAAATAGAGTTCGAGCTACGGCCCGGGGGAGAGACCCTCGAGGGATGGTTCTTGTTTTACGACGGCAGCTCCGAGAAGCGCTGGCCGCGGGTGACGTGCTCTCGAAGGTCACCATCGCTGATCAAGAGAGCGAGTGGGAGATTTGCAATGAGAAGTGGGAGGAGCTGCGAGAATTAGCTCGCTGCGTAGATAGTTTGGAGGAGGGGCCGGGGTGCTCCATCGGCGTCCGGCGAATCCGGCAACGTCTGCAGCATGTAATACTCAGGCTGCAGAATCTTGAAGCACAAGGGGGCGAACTTGAGCCGGCCCATAATATAAAAGATCTAATACAACAGATCACCTCGACCCTGCAGGGGTCTCAACCGGCTAGACCACCTACGCCAGCTCCAGTTGCTGAGTTCGTGGTCTCAGCAGTAGATTCCTCGTATAGAGCTATAGAGCCTGCGGCAAGTACCCCGTTTCGGGGGCGGCGTCTTATCATAAGCTGCCCAACCCACTGTCTCACATCATCCAGCAACTACCAGTCGTGGATGGACTGGATGTAGAAAAGTTATTACCTTTTTTCAAGACCGTTTTCCAGTTGGCCGACTACCCGGGCATGTCCGATCGCACTGTGCTCGAACTTATTTTCCCTTATTGTCGCGGGCCCATGGCTGAGAGGGTGGCGGAGGTAATGCGTCGTAGAGGTGGAGTGGCGGAGTTCCACCAGGTGGTGTTGGGGGCGTTCGTGCCCGGTAGATTAATGGAGCAGTTGCGACATCGACACTTTTATCGAGTGCAGGCGCGGGGCGAAAGTCTAGCCCAATTTGTACAATGAATCCGAGAAGTAGCTCGAATACTGGGACTAGGCATGTCGGAGGAGGAAGTGGTCCAGAATATTCTCGACGGCGTCTCCTCCGAGGACCGATTGCGTCTGGTTTTTGCTGAGCGGCCGCGGTGGTTTGCGGACTTGGACCGGCTGCGTGTCATGACCAAGGCCATCCAGATGAGCGACCACGCGAGGGGAGACGGTAGAGGGGAAGAACCCAGACCTCAGAGATCAGAAGGACCCAGGGAGCCTTTCTTCCCCCGACAGGCCCAGTCAGTTCGAAATCGCGAGCAAAAGAATGCGGTTGTCTGTTACAATTATAACTGCCCGGGGCACGTGGCTAGAAATTGCACTCGAGGGCGCGCGCCCAGCACCTCCTTCGTCTAGACCAGTACCAAAAAACTAAATAGACTGGGGAAGATATGCCGGAGGATGTCTTCCCCCCGTTCTAAATCTGTTCAGCTTCCGACGACCTCCAGGCAATTGTTAGGATCCGACTCTTCCGATATCAAGGTCCGGTCCACTACCTCGAAACACCTTTCAGTATGCCCCTTTCTGTCGCTCGAGGTAAAAGGGGGTCAGCTCAGAGCCTTAGTTGACTCCGGTTCAGCCCGATCCATCATCTCATCTCGGGTATACGCGGACCTTGAAAAGCAGGTCTTGATCAAGGAATCGAACCCGTCATCTGCAGTATGCTGGACTGCATCCCGGGAAATCTTGCCTATCTCCCGGGTTATTACCTTCAAAATTAAAATCGATGGGTTTTCTTGGGTGTGGCCTTTTCTGGTTTCTCCTGCTCTGGGAGTGGATTGTATTATTGGTGCCGACTTCATCGCAAAAAGTGGTCTCGTGCTGGACATCCAAGCGCACCAATGTTTTTTTAAATTTAATCGGGAGGTTTTAATTCCGTTCCTTGGGTACCAGGGAGCTAAGCCGGGTATCCAAGAAGTAGCTTGTCCCGATTCTGCACGAGATCATCTCACTCCATCCCAGCAGAAGGCCTTAGACCAATTGTGTGAGGAATTTCCCGAGGTGTTAACTCCAACTTTGGGACTCACACACCTGCTGGAGTACAAGATACGCCTAACAGATTGCAAAATAGTAAGGTCACACCCTTACAAAATCGCTCCTCCGAAGATGACCATTCTGCGAGCGAAGGTTCAAGAATTGTTAGAACAAGGGGTAATTGAACCTTCTCATTCTAGCTATGCCAGTCCAGCATTTTTAGTACCAAAGCCTGGGGGCAAGCAACGTATGGTCATAGATTATCGGAAGTTGAACTCCAATATAGAGGTGGATTCTGTTCCCCTCCCAGATTTACATTCGGCCTTTGATTGGTTCAGTGGGGCCAGATATTTTACAATAATCGATCTTAACGTGGCCTATCATCAGATTCCGCTGGCCAAAGAGAGTAGACCATATACGGCCTTTTGCCTTTTGTGTACCCTGGAATTTGTACCAGTACACAAGGGTTCCCATGGGTTTGGCTGTGGGGGCCCAGACACTTACTCGTCTTCTCGATATCGTTTTTCACGATGTGAAATTCAGGTTCGTGTTTAATTACCTTGATGATTTATTGGTATATAGCGAGACCTTCGAGGATCATCTGGGTCATCTCAGAGAAGTGATGGGTCGGTTAAGGAGGTCTGGTCTCACTGTCAATCCCGAGAAGGTTCGTTTCGCCCAAGAGAGTATTTCTTTCTTGGGCCACTTAGTTTCACACCGGGGCGTTACTGTCGACCCCGAGAGGATACAGGGCATCCGTGACTTCCCTCCCCCTAGGGATGTGAAGGGCATAGCTAGATTCGTCGGTATGGTAAATTTTTACCGACGTTTCATACCTAACATCGCCGATATTGCCGCACCCTTGAACGAACTGAGGAAGAAGGGCGCCAAATTTACATGGGGCGAGAATCAACAAAAGGCTTTCAACACCTTGAAGGAAGCCATCATCTCCCCACCGGTGTTACGGATGCCCGACTTTTCGAAGCCGTTTATACTGCAGACGGACGCGAGTTCGGTTGCGCTCAGGGCGGTTCTTTCCCAAGTTGTAGACGACGCTAGGCAGCCTGTGGCTTTTATTTCCCGGACATTGACCCAGCAAGAACGAAAATCATCTGTCTATGAGCTAGAGTGTTTAGCTGTTGTGTACGCTCTAGACAAGTTCAGGCGTTTCCTGGAACATGCTGAGTTCCTGCTCGAGACCGACAATCAGGCTCTCTCTTGGCTTCTGGCTCATCCCCGGCAACTGGGTAAAATTGGTAGATGGGTGGTAAAGATCTCATCCTTTAAGTTCACAGTGCAACACATTAGGGGATCTCAAAATGTGGTTGCAGATGCCTTGTCCCGCATGTTTTCCCAGCCCAGTGATGCCCAATCTGAGCAACCCTGTTCCGTTCTATTAGACTTTCCATTAGCCTTCACTGATGTGTTACCCCATCAGTTAAACGACGAAGAGCTGGGTCCAGTCATCCAAAATATCAAGGAGGGTAACGTACAGGCCCCTTACTTCTTGTCCAAGGGAGTCCTCTGTTGTAGAGAAAGAAAAGGGCGTGCCCCTAAGATCGTGCTGTCTAGCAAGTTAGTGCCCATGGTCTTCAGTTATTACCATAATTCCCCAGTAGGAGGCCACAAGGGAATTTCTAAGACCATTTCCAGTATTAGGAATTTTATCTGGAAGGGCATGGATAGGGACATTGCGACCAGGGTTAAGAGCTGTCATCTATGTGGCTTGAGCAAGCCTGCCCAGAACACCAAGTTAGGGTTGTTGTCATCTGAGGTGGCGAGCAGACCGATGGAGAAGTTGTTCATCGACTACGTGGGGCCATTCCCCCGTAGCAAGTCAGGTAATGCTTACCTGCTTGTTTGTGTGGATGCTTTTTCAAAGTTTGCCTGGCTACTGCCCTTACGGCAGGCAACCGCTCGTTTAACCATTAACGCGCTACAGAACAATGTGTTTCAGCATTTCGGTCTTCCGACTATCATTGTCTCGGACAATGGCCCGCAGTTCATTTCGGGTGAATTCCGGCGAATGTGTTTCGCCAGTGGGATCAAACACGTAACCACTTCCCCTTATTACCCACAACCGTCCCATGCGGAGAGATTCAATCGGAATCTCCGGTCCGCACTGATTGCTTATCACGCAGAGCAACAAACCACCTGGGATCAGAATCTGAAGTGGTTACAATTAGCTTTTAACACGGCCCGACACGATAGTCATCAGGCCGTGCCCTTTGAAATCCTGTTTGGATTCTCGCCCGCACTCCCGTTGACCAATTTGTGGAATATCGAAGATCTTCTGCCACGGGAGCCCGATAATAAAACTGCAGAGAGGTGGAAGGAAGCTCGGAAGAATTTGCTGCGAGCGCACGAGCGGGTCCGTCGACGTTATAATCAGGGGCGAATTCCAAACCCCTTCCGAACTGGTGACTGGGTGTATTGCCAAAGCCACCCACTCAGCTCAGCCGCAGGCAAACGTGCCGCAAAGTTGTGTTACCGCTGGTCAGGGCCATATCGCATCCTGGGGTTCACGTCACCGGTGACGGCCTGGCTGGGCGTACCGGGGGACGATTCTAAAAACATGGTAACTCATATTTCTAAATTGAAGCGCTGTCGGGGGGGAATCGCGGACTATTAAAGGGGGTTAGTCCCCGTAGAGATAGGGCAGATGCCCTGTTAAGGTGGCAGTCGTGTTCTGGCTTTAGTGGACAAGCCTCAGGAGGTCGGAACTCAGGGAGCTCCCGAACTTTTCTTTCGTCTTTTCTTCGCTGTCCCTCTTTGGTGTGGGCTGGCCCTGATCAGGTCAGCGTGCAGCACCCGCACACTTACATACTACATGCCTTCTTTCGTCTCTTTCGTTTTCTTTCTGAGCCTCTGTTCTCCTGAGAGCAAGTGCTGCTGGGCCGACCTAATCACGAAGACCACTGGCTTGTTTTGGGAGGGGGTACACTGCAGGGTACCCTCCCTGCGTTTAACTGTGAGGCAACTATGTTGCCCTTTTGGGGTGAGGGTGTGCCGATTCTAAAAATTTATCAGCGCGTGTTCGGTATTTGCTGTACTGTATTTAACGGTAGCAGCGGGTGAGATAAGTAATCTGCAACTGTATTACCGTTGGAGCGGTGCTTGATTGGTGCTGCCCTCTAGCGTGAGCCATGGTTTATGAGGTCAGAAACGGAACTACGTTTTCCGGAAAACTTTATCTCTGGCCGACCGTCCACCTGTTAGCTTCGCTTGCGTATCTACTCCGGTAGAGAAGAACAAATTTGTTGCACCATCTTCAATCTATGGCAGGCTAAATCTATACAGATCTGCGGGTCCCCCGCTGAAGACGGGGACAGCTCCACCCTGAACTTGTAACATCCAGATTCTCTCTCACTACATCTGCTGGAGGAGAATGGCCAAGACTAACACAAACACCCTATCATGAAAGCCAGATGATCACCACTTCACACCCATGGAAAAAACAAGGTGAACTCAATCCATGTTATATATATTCTTTACACATTGTGATGTAACTCACTAGAGCCAGTGGATATTCAATCACTCAACAACATGACTTTAAGTTTTAAACATTTTAATTGGGTCCCCGATTAACGGGACAGAATAGTGCGTGAACTGGGAGGGGAATCTTTTGTAAATTTTATTAATTTGTTTGTATAATCTGTGCGCTCAGGGGCTGACATGCATCTGTGGCTGCTCACCATTCAAACGTGCAATTCCTTCTTATTTTCAGTATACGGGTTTCATTACTGCTATTAATTCATTCAATCAACTTGTAATTTCTCTGTTTCAATTTAGTGTCCATTTTATATATTAATTTCTCATTTTTAAATTCAGTTTGGATTATATAGGGATAGAAGTTTCTTTGGTAGTTAAGTCGGGTCACAAGTTTAATCCTGTACAGGTGCATGTCCATGCAGAGTTAAACATGCTGTTAAGACAGGTTGAGTTATGCACTGTCATGCCTACGAACATGTCGGTCTCTGGGCCAAAATTATTTTAAAAGGGTTATAAGGTTCATGACACATTACTATTTTCAAAACTTAACAATATTTATCAATATATAAATTCTTTTAATTAATTATGATCACTGGGGTGTTCACTGTATTCTAAATTTTATTTCTCCCAGTCTAAGTGCCCAGTGTGGCAGCATTTTATAATAGTATTAGGCACTTGGCCAAATTTTGAATTTATTATGTCCTGGGGACTACTGGTGTTGTATATATAATCAGATACACATGTAATGTGTTATGCACATATTAAGAATTAAAACCTGACATGGATTTTCATAAATTATGAATGATGTACCTCATGGGGGTAGAAAAGGGTGTGGCAAGAGATATATGTTATAATTGTCCTGTATTGTGGAACATGTTATGTATTGTATATTCGTGTGTGTATTTTGTGGGGTTCTATATGTATTGTACATTTGTGTGTATTTTGGGGGAGTTAGATATAGGGCTTATAAAAAGAAAAAAGAAAACATAGGGTTATATATATACATTTAATTTCTGATGACAATTCGGAAAGAGAGAATAAGGATTTCTAATAATTAATTTCAAAAGAGTTTTGTTAAGGAGTATACAGATTCTGTCTCCATTAATTTTTAATTAATATTTTTTTTAAAGGGAATTAATTTATTTTAATTAACCTTGTCAAGAAGTATATAGATTTTATCTCAATTAAGTTTCAATTGATTTTTTTTTTTGAGAATTAGAAAATAAATTTTGGATTTATTAATAATTTCAAGTAACCTTTTTTTAAAGAGAATAAAGCATTTTTAATTAACAATTTTAAGGGGAAATTAGATTCTGAATGTTATATTTATTGTTTTTGTAGGTAACAGAAAGGAGATAGAATAATAAAAGGATTTTATTGATTGTTAATTTTGTGAGTTTTAATTGCAAGTCCCGTCTCACTGGATCCAGCGCATTTTTGGCTTCTCTAGGCTTTGGTCTAGTTTTAATTATCTTGTGGCCCCTCTTTAGAAAAAAAAAATTTTTTCAAAAAAATAATTTTTTTTTACCAGTCTAAGTTAAAGCGGGGTTACAGCGCGAATGCAAGCCGCAGGCCAAATTAGCGACCATGTTTTTAGGAGAAAAAGTGCGGCTTGTATTCGGAACAATACGGTATTTATTTTCTTGATGCTATATGTGTTGCTGGTTCTCAGCATCTGAGTTATTTGTGGTCCTGATAAGGTTTCACTTATCAGGTTTGACTATTTGGTATTGCACCAGAAAGAGGGGTTCTGGTGCAATATTTTTGCACAATCACACATGTTATCATCTAGCAGAGTCCTTCTAAAGAGTCTGATAGAAACTGAGGAATGGATACTTACTTATACGTGTTATGGACATTGATCACATTTTTCTGTTGATTCACTGGATCTTTGAGGTGAACTTGCAAAAGCTCTGGAGTACATGTTTCTCCATTATGGTAACTGCAATTACTGTCATTACTAGCGCACATACACACAATATTCACCACATAACCAATTTCAAATACACAAAATGTAAAATACCTTATTATTAGGGCAAGATCGCATGAGACCATTGTAATGATACAGAGTAAATGTGTCAGGCACTGAGGGTTGTTCTTCAGGGAAAAATTCATCCATAAACGATAAAAGCAGTATAATACCAAGATTGTCAGGATCTAGTTTCTTCTTCATTATTTCAACACTGAAACACACAATTTTGTATAAATGTAAATCTCTGCTTTCACAAACTTCATTTTCAGAAACAGGGATATTGGAAATTTGTTTAAAAAAAAAACTTACTACTCAGGATCAGAAACTAGGTCTAACATATTCAGCACATCTTGAAGCAGGTCAGCTGAAATAAAGTTATTACCTTCCGGATCATAACTTTTAAATACCCTGCGTGCAACTTCACTGGGTGTTTCTGCACTCACCAGCTGTTTCTCAAATGAAAATAATACTGAAACAAGGAAAAAATGTTACGTTTACTGTTAGTAGATTAAGGCTGAATACCATCACATTTTATATACCATGGTAATAAATATCTAATAAAATTGTCTTAAAATTTCTAGGGATACATAAGAAAAATGCATGAACAGAATATTGAATGAAAAATATAAACATTTTTTATCAAGACTAACTTTCCCTTCATGAGAAACAGAGCAGGCTGTCAGCTTGAACCATGTGGCACACAAGTTGGTCATGCAGCTAGCACTTCTCTCTTTAATAAAACAGCCTTACTACAGGTTTGAACTGGATGCTCTCCATTTCTTTCCGTCCTGTGCCTCTGTCTTCACCTGTTTAGTACTTCAACCACCTAGGTATAAACTATGGGGTTCTGGTTAATGGGATTACAGGTTATTAGGGACAGCTTTTCTATCAGACAAATATTCAGAATAATAAAAGAACAAATCAAGGAGTTCCTTCGGATACAATTTGTTACACACAGAATGAAAGTTACTTCTGATAATGGGTCTGGATTGCCATTTATTCAGTCCATTAATAATGCACTCTTCCTTTTTGCATATAGTAGAAAGAACACTTCTTTAGTTTTCCAGATATATATTAAAAGTACACAGCATTAAAGTCTATGGCAGACAGCTAGCAAAAAATTGGTATAATGACAATTCAAAACTGTTTTGCGTTTTTTTTTTTGTTTATCAACTAAGATTATAACATATTAATATATTATAATGAAGAAGCAGTAGGAATTCGGCACTGTTTTATGTAGCCATTCAGTTCTTATTCCCACAGTAACAGACGAATATTGTGAAACAAACATGACTGTTTTCAATGTTTGTGTTTATCAAACACATTGTATTTTGGATCTCATAGTTAGTGTTTGCTTTGGCATCTTGTTATTAGACTGATACTAATTATCAGTCCACAAAACTTACTAATATCATACTTTATGTTAATAGAACTCAGACAATAAAAATCCAAAGCAGATAATGGATCATGAATTTAATAGATTTATTAAATTACAAATAAACAGTTATCTATTTTGTACAAAATTTACTTTTCAAATTATGAAGTATTGTTTGTTGTCCATTTATTATATTTCCAGTCCTTACAAAATAATTTCTTTACTTCTTTATCTAATATATCTGTTTGAAAATATTCTGTTTAAAATCGATTTAAATTAATTCTTTAAACAAGACAAGATCCTTATAATTGTGAAGTGTCCACTATAATTAATTTATCAACTACTGGATTGTGAAGTTCAAATCAAATATGTTAAAAAAAACAGTGTGACCAAATTGCTCAGACAGTCAGGATTCATCCTGTATTGTAAATGCTCATCCTACTACCTGGGGATACATTACCAGGTTGCTGAGTTGTCATGAATTTTAAATAGTTTAGTTTGGGTACTACATGGATTAACTAATAGTATGGGTTATTGTTTTGTGTATTACATGAAAATAAATGATTATTAGAGCAAAAATAAATTATTATGAATCAACAGCAAAGTTAATTTCTAACTTGAAAACAAGTTAATATTATTAAAATATAATAAGAGTTTGTATGTTTCTGACAATAAGCAAATTCTAATAAGTACATCTGAAAAGTATTGTTACACTGAGGAAATAGATAACACCGCATTGCTGAATGACTATGTGATGTACAGAATTATGTAACGCTCTGGACTATGATGCTTATTACCACTGAGGCCTGCTATCTCACTACAATGCAAGGAAGTATAAATACTGGATTTTGAAGCAGCCCGGTTCAGTGACAGACCAGTGACATTACAGTGTAGTTTCCAGAGTTATTGTGAAGGATTAGTGGAAAGTGATTATTGCGTTAATTAGTAGAAAACAATAAGTGCTTTTGTTGATTTCTAACTGCTGTTTGTGTCTAATTAAAGTAACTTGTCTGTGTTTGTAATTAGTAACTTCGTTGGTGTCAGGTAATCTGTTTCCACTGAACTACATGACGATCTGTGTGACAGTCTTAACGTTGGTGTCAGAAGTCGGATCTACCCTTGACAGTGGGAACAGAGGACAATTTGTAGAAGAGTAGTGCATGTGGTAATTGATTTACAATAGTGGATAGAAATCAACAATTACCTATGATAGAATGTTTGTGCATTTGGATGGAAGAGCAAGATGAAAAATGGTGTCAGGAGGCACAAAATGCAGTAAAATGACAGGATGAAAAACATAAACGTGAAAATGAAAAGAGGAAAAGCAAAAAGACGAATTTAACTGTAATGCAGAAGATGTTAAGGTGTTCGTACAAGAGGATACCACTGCAAAATACAATCTGTTATGAAGTGAGATGAACAAACAAGTTGACAGAATATCTGAAACAGAAAAATCTGTATCAACTATGAAAACAGTTATGTCAAATATAGAAGACTCAATTACAAAAAAAAAAAAAAAAAAAAAATCAAGTGGAAGTCAAGCATTCAATGAAAGCAACAGTTGACAAAGCAAGGGCATTAATAAACACGGTACAAGATTTAAAAAATAAGAGCAATGAAAAAGTGCCATTAACTATAGTAGGCTGAGTTCGCACAAAGGTCCCAATGCTTGATGGAAGCATTCACTGGGCAACTTATCTTTGCCAATTTGAAGCTGCCGCTCTTTTGAATAAATGGACAGGAGAAGAGAAAGGTGTTTCACTTATACTTCCCTTAAAAGGACCTGCTGCAGAACTATTCCAGAAAGTGCCATCTAACAGCCAGAAAAGCTGAATTAACAGAAGCTCTGAAACTACAGTAAAGTCACCAGCATCTTGTGAAATGTACTGAGTTTAACCATGCAACAGCGTTCTGGGGAAAGCCTGCAAAAATTTCAAGCAAATGTCGTCCAACTAATGAGACTGGCTTATCTTGAAACATCGGAGGACTTTCATACTTGGATTGCTCTCATTATGTATATGGTACAGCCAGTATCAGAGATAGTGAATTACCACAAATATTAAGAATGACACAGCACCAGAATGGCTCAGATGCTCTTATTCACATGCTCCAATACGAAGCTCCCAAGTCGGCGGCTTGCATTAACAAATGTATATCATCACACTGTAGAAGACCCAGTATCAAATTGTCATTACAATGGGGCAGAAAAGAAATGATACAAGACAAACGATCCAAAAGGTCAAGAGCACCATAATTATTTGAACAATGGGAAAGAGACAGAAGACCTAACTGTTATAAATATAGGAAACATGGACATCTTCAGGCAGACTGCTGGGAGAACAAAATACAGAGAGAAGGGTGTAAACATACAAACTGAAGAAACAAAGCTCCATAATAGCACATAGTTTCCACACTTCATAAGACCCATGGAACTTGATCGTTAATGAATTTGTTGAAGGTAAACCAACATCATTTACAGATGACACTGGCACTACAATGTCCACTGTGTGCCCTGATTTAGTCAGCCACTACCAGCCCCTATTTAGCTCTTGTACCATACAGACTGTGACCAAAAGCCCAGTCAAAGCGTTAGGAAAGGTGGACATACTTGTACACCTGGATTTCCTCAAGTTTAGCTATCACATGCTCATTGCAGACATTGTTGATGAAGTGATTCTTGGCACAGACATTACGAACATCTATGGGTTTGTTGTGGACTTAAGAGAGAATGTACTGAGGGTTGGCGAAGAGAAGATAAAGCTTTGGATGACTAAAATTTTAAGAAATTTAAATTAAGAAAGTTGTTTAGTGGTTATAATCACAAACAGATTAATCACTGTTGCACACCACTATAGAAAAATTATTCCAATTAGCGCTTTCAAGCTTCACAGCTCATGCTTCACTGAAATTTCCGATCTAACGATGAGCTGTGAAGCTTGAAAGCGCTAATCGGAATAATTTTTCTACAGTGGTGTGCAACAGTGATTATTCTATTTAAAATTTTAAGGTCCGCCAACCACTGGATCAAACAAGTGACAGTAGCCTAAGAAGTCAACAGGTGTGGAAAAGAGGAACCCTTGTTGTTGCTTGCAGAAATGGAAGAAGAACAAGTAGATGAAGTACCACTTTGTATGACAACAGAAGTTATTAGAAAACCAACTATGGTCATTGAGGAAAGGCTCTTGCTTGTTTCTGAGTTGAAGGAAATGCCTGGGGGAGAAGAGGGTGAACATGTTTTTAGAACATGCCGGAAAAGCGCTGTAATGTCTGCCGGAAAAAGGTTAGCTAAGTGGCCAAGGACATCATCCACGGGCACCATGGTGAACAACGAAACCACGTCAAAGCTGACCATTATGTCTCCAGGCCGCAACGACAACTCACCGAGCCTTTCAAGAAAGTGGGTCGAATCCCTCACATATGACTCCGTACCACCTATATGTGGCCGGAGAAGCTCAGCCAAGTGTTTAGCCAGATGGTAGGTTGGAGACCCTATGGCGCTGATGATGGGTCTGAGCGGGACGTCCGGCTTGTGGATTTTGGGGAGCCCATAAAGCCTAGGTGGAAGGGCTTCCGAACACCGAACGGCTGCCTTCACATCAGGCTCCAAGGAAGACCGCTTAACCAGAAAATCGGCCCTTTTAAGGACCACTGCGGTTGGATCTCTTCGCAGTTTCTTGTAGGTTTCTGGGTCCAGCAGTTCTCCGATCTTCCTTTGGTAGTCATCAGTGTTCATTACAACCGTAGCGCTCCCCTTATCTGCCAGTAATATGATGATAGATTCATACCGCCTTAATGTTCTTAGTGCCCGCAGCTCACCCACTGGTATGTTGCATCGCGGCGGTTTCGCTCTAGCCAGGATCCTCGAAGCTTCGATCCTAACTTCATCTGCCTGTTCACGCGGCAGCCGCCGCACTCCAGCTTCAATGTTGGCAATGATGTCCTCCACTGGAATCTTCTTAGGGGCCACTGCAAACTTTTCCCCCCTCGCCAGGACAGCAGTTTCGATGGTGGTAAGCTGGCGGTCCGACAAGTTCACTACTGTCCGGTCCGTCTCTAAGCTGCTTCGCTGATGTCCCTGGTTGTTCTCCTCGGGGCTATCTCTCCAGTACTTATTCTCATGGCGCGATCGAACACTCTCGCGAACGGCCTCGGAAGCGCTGGAACTTAGGCTATCCACCAGATCCCAGTGACCAGGTGACAACACAGTGCTTAATTCCAGGTGTAGGCAGAACAACTTCATATTGTTGTCGGCAAGATCTTTCCTGGTCTGGTGGATACGTTCGCGTAGCATTGCCTGCTCTGCACGGCGATAAATGCGACTGGCTTGCGGTGTAAATATGTAATTTTTCAATTTCAGAAACCGGGGAATAACACCAGTATCCCGGCATCTTGACAGAAAAGCCAGTGAACAGAGCAGGTGTACCTTCTTTTTTCTCCGCCCCTCGAAATGTCTGGTATTTTTTAAAACTTCCTCCCCGTAGAAGCGTCGTAAATTATTCCTCAGGCTTTCACGGCCGGTGTCAGATGAATTGTTCATGATATTCGGGCTGTTTGGCCGTGGTCCATGGTTTATAACAAAACTAAAGGTTTCGGCAGCTCCATTGGCTGCCATCATCAGTGATATAAAAATCCTGCACGCCGGGTGTTTACGTACAGATCCACAGTACTGTAGTATAGGCTGTACTGTGGGCCTGTACATAAACACCCGGCGTGGAGGATTTTTATACCACTGATGATGGCAGCCAAAGGAACTGCGGAAACGTTTGGTTTTGTTATAAACCATGGACCACGGCCAAACAGCCCGGATATCATGAACAATTAAAAACATTGTAAGTAAATGAAATACATATAAGACTGTGTTAGCTATGCATCACAGTTTATGTACTGATCAGTACAATGTTTTCTTGCCTATTGCTTGCATTATTAAAATAGAATTTCAAGGACGTACACGGACAACAGAAACGAGTGGTGCAGTGCGATTCTACGGACCCTGGATACCAAATTTTGGACGAAGATGAAATTATCCAAAGTATAAATGATGAATCTCAGCAGGTGGACAAAGACAATGACAGCATTGCTTCAGTTGAACTGGAAAAGAAACCTACGGTGAGTGAGGCATTCGCTTGTTTTGACACTGCCTTAAAGCAGATGGAACGGCAGCCTGAATGCGAATATGTGCAGCTTTTTACTGTCAACATTTGCAGGACCTGGCTGCATGCAAACAAGTTTCTATGTGAAAACAATTAACTTTGTTTGACATATTTAACTTAAAAATTAAAATTATGTGCAAGTACTAGTTTTAGTTTTTTTTTTTTTGCAAAACGTGCGACCTGGTTTTTATTAAAATACTGTATTCATGTAATAAAAATAAACAAAACTGATTTTTGAGCAATTATCGCGTTGTCTTTTATAACATAACCTTTTTCTTATGTTTGTCCCAATTATCCAAAAAATTTGCATATCCGAGTTACGTCTGGAATTCATTAGTTCGGATAAATGGAGTTCTATGTACCATTATTCCTAATGGCATATAGGTCATCAGTATATGACACAACCAGTATTATGACTCCAGTAAAACTAGTGTTTGGGCAGGAAATTGATCTTCCTGAGAACTTGATGTTCAGATCACCTGAGACTCAATTCCAAGAGCTGCATAATTATTTTTCACAATTAGAGAACCAACTACAAGAAATAAGTTGTTTGATAAAGAGGACAGCTGAAGATAACTAGTGACAAAATAAAAACATGGCATGACATTCGCAGCAAGAGTGTTGATTTCGAAGGAGACCACGTTACAACCCAGTTAATCTGTTTCCACTGAACTACACGATGTGTGACCGTCATACCACTATGCATGGTTGAAAAGTCCAAACATCAGCAACGTTAAAATGTGATTAAAATTGTGTGTGTGTGTGTGTGTGTGTGTGTGTGTGTGTGCGTGCATGCACGTGTGGTTAAAAATAAACTTAATATAATATCAGCAATGGAACACTGTTAATGATGATGGTAATAATAATATTATTTTGTTCAATATAAATAGTAATATTTCTAACCAAATAATGTGTTAACATGATAGTTCAAATCAAAATGATTTCTACAGAACTAAATAATTTTCTGGTCCTGAATTTTGAATGACAATTTGTCAGACTAGTTAAAAAAGAGAACAAATATTTCACTTATTTTAAATGTCTCAGCAATTAAAACTTCTGTTGTAAACAACAATCTGCTATTAAAATGACGTAAATTGCATGCAGTGAAACACACAGTAATATAGCACCATAGGAGCAGCACCCTATTCCCAGTACTCCAGTTGTATGCTGAAGTTAAGGTAAATAAAATATATTTATTACAAGTTAAAAGCAACAATGAATTTATGCAGACTAATGAAAACATAGAATGCTTTAATGAAAATGAAGAATGAAATGATGCCATATTAGAAAGGGTTGCAGTAGTCCAAAATGAAGTGGACAAAAACAACACCGAAGAAGCTGAATGAGAAGCTCACTGGACAAGACAGAGCACACAATTTAAGAAATGTATAGCTGGACCTGCAGTATTTTATGCAGAAGATAATGAAAATGGCTCTATATATACCATACACGAATTTTGCAAAACTTCAGTCACTAACAGGAAAATGCTCTCACAAACTGGATGCCTTGTTCCCCAAAAAATTAATAAAGTGCAGTTTTTTTTAAATTATTCATATAGCTCTATTTTTTTTAACTAGTTCCTTTCATGCAATTTCATTATGCCATAATTTTTGGTATTATTTACTATATTTTTATTGCACACTCACCTCATTAATAACAAAGTACACTGTAGTTAATATTGTTACAACACAAATAAGCCACCCCAATAGCAGGGATAAAAAAGCGGATTCTAAATATAAAATAATACTTCATATTAAATAAAATGCTTAATTTAAATAAAATATAAAGACAATGACTCGACAAACGACGGCATGACCTAACCCAAGTGACTGACCCAACAAAAGGAAACAAAAGAAGAAGGGAACCACAAAAAACAAACAAGAATAAAACCAAAGAAGAGAAGAAGGTGATTAACGAAACCAAAAGAAGAAGGGAAAAAACCAAAACCCAAACAAAAATGAAACAAGTTCATGGAATTAAATGACTCAATGTAACACGTTAAAATGAACCCAAAGGAGAAGGTGGACAAACCAAGGTATTAACCAAATACAATGAAAATGAAGAAGGAGGGAAATAGATAAAAATGAAAACCAATAATGATACACAAACAAGTAATTAAGAATATGAGCAGGAGAAATAATGCACTCAAAAGTAATATTGGAACCAAGACCAATAATTAACCTATGAGAAAGGAAAAAGTAAATGTCATTATCCATTAATGGACAATAATAATCTAGGGAAGAAACCCTATTAAACTATGTTAAAGATAAATATAAAAAAAAAGCAAACTAACCCACAATTTAGAGTTAGATGTAATAATAGAAATGTAAGGACATAAAATTGTTAATAGTATTAAGGAAATATTGTAATGAAAGAGATAGTATGGTAGTGAGATAGTAATTAGAGGGATTACCCATTCAGAAACACTTAAAAAACAAAAACATTTGTGAAGTGCAAAATGAAAGTGTAAGATGATTGAATGAAAATAGTGTAAGATATAGAATGGAAATATAGTGAAAAATAGTGAATGATAAAATCATTAACAATTAATAAATCCTAATGAAACACTAAATAATTAAAGGTGAAAAATATTAGTAATTAAGAATAGCAGTATAAACTGATAAGACAGTAAGTAGTTAAGAAAGAATGTTGTTATATAATTTAAGTAAATGCAATTATAATTGAAGGGAAGAAGACCAGATAGTGTTAACATGGAGGGAAGGAAAAGATTGTTTAAAAAGTTAAGGAGTTAGGAACAAATCAAAAAACACCCACGTTATAAGGGACCGTTCGTTATAAGTTCATAAAAGTGATGTTGTTTATCACACTAAAAAATAATATAAAATAAGATAAATGGTAAACAAAGATTAGCAAATAATAGTTAAATAATTATTCAATCAAGTTTATGAATTGGATATGGCTGTGAGAATTATACAGACCATAGGCCTAATTATTATATGTAATAAGATAAAAAAGTAGTAAATAATAGCCACATTGTTATTATTGGCAAAGGAAATAAATAAAACGTTAAGAAATGTATGACTAGAAAACGAGGAAACCCAAGTAGTAAACCATTATGTACAAAATAATAGTGACAATGTAGCGGGTCAAATTTTGGGTGTTTTATTTTAACCGTTTGGGGCATATATTTATATTTTTATGTATTTCGTTTTGGGCGGATTATCACTGTGCAACGTATTTGTGCGTATAACAGTCAATGTAACAGAACAGTGAAACAACGTAAGACGCAGTTGTTGTCGAGGAATGCGGCAGAGTATCTGCACCTCCACAAAATTCTGACCTTAGAAATTACGTCTGCATCCCAAACATACGTATGACGAAACCTTGAAGCCACGCGATGGTAAGTAGGAGTGAATTAACATTAATTTTAAATTATTACGATATCATTCTTTTTAATAATATAGAAAGTTTCAACAAGATAATAATACATAAACAGACCAAAAACACAACACAACCAATTATAATAACAAAATAAAGCCCATTAGGCTGAAATGAAATGTAATTTAAATGAAATAAGTCAAATACCATAATGGCTACTTAGGCCTATGAAAATGCCTGTCAGAAACAAACAACTACAAATTATAACAAATTAACAAAGAAATTAGCAAATCCGAGGTGAAGGATTCACCAAGAATAAATTGTAAATCATTTGTAAAACAAAATATTATAATAAGCATATGAATACAAAAAGAAATGTAATTAACAAGTATTAACATAATTGTAAAAAACATGAAATCTAAAATAACCCAAACTTGTGGGGTATCAAAATAATCTATGAAAGGAAATACATACTATAGTGACAATATTTAATTAACAGGAAGGAAGATAGAGGAATAACAGCAGTCAGAAGATATACTAGGAGTTTGAAAAGAATTCAAATTTTGATAACAATGGGTTTATATAAAAATCAGCCAATCAGAATTATTCATACCATAGAAACGGACGTTGGTGGCGAAAATTACCGTTGAATACCGTTACTCGTAAAGCGTCAGTCTAACAGTACAGAAGCCAAAGTTTGGAAGACCAATTTTCCAATAAAATAATATGAAACTGTAAACGAAGTTCATAACCACGACTGGATAAGAAGCAGATGACCCATTAGAGCAGTCTATTGAAGATCCAGGATAATAAAACTGAAAATTAACAGAAAATGATGACCAGATATTATAAGAAAAGGATGCCAGACCTGTTGAAGTCCAAAAATTAATGAAAAAAGAAATTATTGCAGCCCAATCATATCCCGATCCGATGAACGAAAACACCAAGTCATGCTGATGTGTTAAGTACTATTGAATTACCTATTTCCAAAAACCTAATCACTCTAAATTTTACTAAAAGTAAACTGATCTCACTATAAACCGAATATTTCTCTTTCAAAGATTATTTAAGTAAAATAAACAAACTGAAAATTTGTTAACATAAAATCTAACCTACTGTTTAAACACGAACTTTCGAAACACAATTAACAACACTACAGAACAGATTGTAACATCACACCATATAATTTATGTACACTTAGAATAAGGTAAAATACTTTTATTGTAATCATAGGAATTCTTTATCTCACAATCAAAAGAATCCACGATTTTGGAACTAAATTAATTGTAATAACAAAACGTTCCGCTGCCATGCTGATGCGAGCACATCGTTCCTTAATCGATTTTCGTCAGCCTTGAGAAGAAGTGTTTCATGTAAAAAGTCGGTGCAAATTTATTATAATCTAATTGTCAAATTGAACATTTTAATTATCACCCAATAAAAATAACTATTACAGGGAGTAACCGTTGTTATTATTTCATAGGGAGTGCATTATATTACTTATGTTTATTTACGAAGACTAGGTTTGATGAGCAGCGCTCAAGTCACCTATTGCACAGCTGTATATACGATCCAGAAGGCGGCACGAGCGGGAATCATTTGAACGCCCGACCGTCACCGCTGAAAACACTTTATTCAGTAATTTTAATTGTTTTAATAAACAATTTGGCGCCACCCGGGATTAACACACCCCTAGAATTATAAACAGGTAAGGTTACTGCCGTGTTATACTGGTGATTACCGCAACGCTACAGACATCGTTAGCGCAAATTCAATGTAACGACCCCGGTGCGAGACGAACGCACTAACACTTAATACACATATAAAACTGGTTCACATTTTACAGAGACGCACCAGTTTATTCGTTACAATATGTACATGCAATAATAATAATAATAATTGTTCAGGTATCCTGTATACTGCACTAATATAAATCATAATTGTAATAATGTTGTAACGGGCCAAATTTGCGGGATTTTGTTTTATTAAATTTTATGGGGTTTTATAAAAATATTTGTAAATTTTAATTTCAACGGTGACCAGGCCACGTGTTGTAGTGTATGGAACAGTTTGTAACCAAGACGAAATACGCCTCGACGGTGGTGCAATCAGCACAGAGGAATTCGCCTAGCCTCCGTTTCCAAGAACTTTGTAAGAATGTGGCAGCGCGCCCATATGCATCACACGAGCATGCGCGCGGACTGACGCCTGGGTGAACCAGCAAAGATGGTGAAGAGAACGATTTCTGTTCACTTAATTTACCTTGCTGGCGGATGTAGAACTTAAGTCACGCCTATCTTGTGACGTCGGCCAGTGCCTAGCGAATACCTTGTATGATCAGCACACAAATAATGGCATGGTTTGAATAGGACGAAACTGCGACGAAGAACCAGGAGGTCTTGATTTCCACAACAAAAGACGCAATCAAGTTAGCGGCGAATGCTATGCCGTTCTGCAGTTCGACACAGACAGTACCGGCCGGTACAGCCCCACGGGGCTACTTTTTAAAAAATTTTTGTAATTTACCAGTAAAACGTGAATTTCGGCTGAACAGTGATGTGACAGTGGTGTGCGGGTCCAACCAAAGGACATAAACAAACAAAAAATCTATTTCGTTTTATATCCATGGAGTTATAAAGGAGTGGCCACACGATGAGGATGCATCGTGTCGACAAGGGGTACAAGTATCAATTTTATTAATAATGGGGCGCGTGTCTAATAAAAAGGGGTAAATTAGTGTGAGAGAGAAAGAGAGTAGCACGCTGGGCGGCCTACATAGATGTAAGATGTTTAATAGTAATTGGTATGTATAGTTTAATATTACGTCTTAACAATCAACAAATAAATATTTCGTAACTTTGGTAAAACAGTAAAAGAAATAATTAATTCTGCTTATTTTGATGGTAACATGTTGAAAAAGTTATTAATGGAAGATGTCTTATTTGATTGCACCACTACGCCACATGACGAGAGGCATATAGATATGTAGTGTAATTGACAGTAATCGCAAAATAAAAATATTATCTCTTCAATGATATATTTTGTTATGCAAAGTCATTTCAAAAACCTTAGTTCATTTGCTGTACTGTCAAGTCTGCCGTACGAACGGGGTTCGTCCCCACTTAGAGATCCGGCCAGATCGAAAATTAAAGGTAAGTGGAAGTTTATAATATAATTCATAAATAAAATAATAACCGAGGGTTACAATTGGTGCCGTGACAGCAGGATGTAATATAATTAAAAGTTGTATTACACCGGCCTACATTTTGACAGTACATTGAATGAAGTACGGTTGTGAAAGAGAAATTTTAGTTACGTGAAATGTATGTAATTATGGTAAGGTTTATTTTATATATGCTGTAGTATAACGTTTTTGAAAGGAGATTAATCATTTGTAGTTATTACGTAAATAAAAATAAATCAGTTAAAAATGTCTGAGAATACTAAACAAAGCAATATAACTAACGTAGAAATAAGTGAAAGTGACCTTGAGTCACAGTCACTGAATGAAAGTGATATGCGGACAGCTGAGCAGAGCGCTGTTACAGAAACAGCTGTTGGTGGCAATGTAATCATTCATTCTACCCCAATTGCTGCTCAAACACAATTAAGCGAAACAGATGTTGATTCTGGGATTCAACTAACCCCAGTTTTAGCAACTAAAAGTAAACAGTCCGATGATACGGATATATTGAGTTTTTTACGAAAGATGAGAGGTGAGTTGGAAAGTCGTTTTAATTCTAATGACGAAAAATTTGAGATTTTAAGTAATGACTTTAATAAACGTTTTAATTCTAATGACGAAAAATTTGATAAAATAGACCGTCGTTTTGACGTTCAAAATAGCAATTTTAATAAAAAATTTGAAGAACAGAATATTCAGTTGCAGCAGAGTATAAGTGCAAAATTTGATAATCTGAGTCATGTACTAGATAAACATGTTGAGGAACGTTGTGAAAATATTAAATCACAATTGTCAGAGTCTATGAATGAGCAATTAGAGTGCTGTGTTTCTGATATAAAAAATGACATAACAAATAAAGTAGAGAAACAGATCACGGAACAATATAGCGTAATAAACACAATTGTTGAGAAACAAATAAGTGAATGCAACACCAATACTGAATGTAAGGTTAGTTATGCTATGAATAAGATTGAAAATAATAACACTAAAATAAGTGAAATAGAAAATAACTGTAAGATTGAATTCAAGACAATACATAATACAATAAGTGACCTTGAATCTGATAGTAACAATAAATTAATGAACGTTGAAAAGAATATTATTGATGTTAAAAATGAGTTGAGTATGGCTATCAGCCAACAAGTAAACACTGTTACCGAACGAGTAATTATGACTCGTGACGTAAGCAGTGAAGTGGAATTAGAGTCATTTAGTTGTGATAATAAAAGAGTGCATCCTATGCAGTTCATAAATAGAGTGAGAGAGTTTAATAAATTTAATACTAATAGTTGGGAGGTACAATTATTGAAAATTTTAAAATGTTTCAAGGGTAGTTAGGAGATATGGGCCGAAGTACACAAAACAGAATGGGGGTGTTTCGAAAGTTTCGAGGCCGCATTCAGAAATAAATATT
The DNA here is from genome assembly GCA_034769895.1 of Magicicada septendecula. NCBI lineage: Eukaryota > Metazoa > Arthropoda > Insecta > Hemiptera > Cicadidae > Magicicada > Magicicada septendecula. The sequence continues at coordinate 265,885,902 of CM068372.1, forward strand.
GGTCTGAAGAAGACCAAGAGGTGCTACGTAGTAGAATTATGGGAACCGGGAATTTTGGGGGGCCCAATAATAATATAACAGGGTATGTGATGAGAATATTTAATGAGGCGAAATACCTAGAACCGCCGTTGCCATTTAGATCCTTCGTGAGGCATATAAGTAAGCATTTGCCAAGGGAAGTGCAAATAACGCTGATGACGCGGGAGGTAGCCAATATTAGCGAATTAGAAAACATTTTAGATGTGTTTCAGAACATCCGGGACCAAGAAATGAGTCGCCGTCACAACCAGCAGAATATGAATAACGGAGGTAATCAGGGACCGCCGAGGGGACCTACACATGGACCGGCATACCCCAGACGAGAACCAAATAATCGAGGCCCAATGTGGACTTGTCCGGCGTGTTCACAGGAGAATTATGCGTCACAAAATTTTTGTTTTAGATGCAGGAGAGAGAGACCGGGTCAGCGACAGGGACCACAACCCACGCAGAACCAGCAGGTATACCAACGAAGGGGAGAGGGCCAAGGAGGAGCGCCGAGAGGTAATGCCCATGAAAAGCAGGTGAACCAGAATGGAAGGGGATACAACCCAGCGGTGGCGAGCACGTCTGCGGGAAACTAAGAGAGACAATGGAACACCGGACCCGACCGTTGTCGCCGGAAGCTTCTGGGGTCCAAATGAATGACAGCTATCAAAACAACATTATCATAACTGACTTATCTGAGGAATTATTGGAGGAAGAAGACTTCGAAGCTGTGAGACGGGAGAATGGACTGACCGAGGTGAAAATCAACATAGAAGGTAAGGAGATTAAAACTTTAATAGATACAGGTAGTGAAATCTTTGTTATTTCTGAACACGTACTAGACGAATTAAAAGAGATAAATAAAAATATTCCATCTTTGCCAGTAGCGGGAGTGACGACTGTAGGTATTAGGAGCATTAGGAGTAAAAGAGTCACCAAACAAGTACATCTAAATATGATAATTAATGGGGTAGGGTACGATAATACATTTCTAGTCGTACGGGGATTAAATCTTGAGGTTATATTGGGAAATGATTTTCTGATTAAACATAAGGCGGTGATTGATTTTCATAAACGGGTGTTAGAATTAAATAGTGAAGTAGAATCAGTTCGAGTTAATTTTGAGCGGGTGGTAGATGCGATAAGAATTTCAGGGGTACGGGTGATACATGATCGGGTTAATAAACAAGAAGTGGAAGTTAGTATGAATTTATGTAGTGAGAGTAAAATAGAGTGTGATGAGAATGTAGATCAATTATGGGATGAGAGAGCACTTAAATTTTGTAGTGAGGGTGGCGTAATAGGGAGTTCTCAACGTGAATCGTTGTGGCGGGTAGTAGAGAATTTTAGAGGAGTGTTTGCCGATATACCAGGGAGGGCAAGAAACTATGAATGCGAATTAAAGGTAAGGGAACACGCACCCTATGTACAAAGAAGTTATCCGGTGCCATATGCGAAGAGAAGAGCGGTTCAGATTGAGTTAGAGAAAATGTTAGAGGGAGATATAATTGAGCGATCCATATCACCATATTCTAACCCTTTGGTAGTAGTGATCAAAAAAGATGGGAGAGTTAGGTTATGTTTAGATGCCCGCAAAATCAATCACCCGAAGCCATCGAGGAAATTTTTCAGAAATTCAGCGGTGTGAAATATATGACCTCTTTAGACCTAACCGCCGGGTATTGGCAAGTTCTGTTGGCAGCAAATAGTAGGAAATATACAGCTTTCTTATTCAATGGAAAAAATTATCAATTCAAACGACTACCGTTTGGATTGAACACCAGTGTAGCTAGCTTTATCAAGTGCCTGGATGAAATTTTACAACCTCATAACTTAGATTTTTTAACTATATATGTAGATGATATTCTAATAGCTTCCAGAACGTTTGAGGAGCACGTAGAACATTTAGAATATGTGCTGGAGAAGTTATAACAGGGAGGTTTGACGGTGAACTGGGACAAATCAAAATTTTTACAGACGGAAATACACTTTTTAGGTTTCATCATAACACCCACAGGAATACGGGCTAATCCGGATAAAGTAGAATCCATCCTGACGTTCCCGGAGCCTAAGAATCTAAAACAATTACAAAGTTTTCTTGGTCTCTGTAACTTTTACAGGAAGTTCCAGCGAAACTACGCCCAGACGACGGCCCGACTTAGCGCAGTGCTACAAAAGAACAAACAATGGAGGTGGGGTGAAAACGAAAGAGAAGCGTTTAGCGAAATCAAGAATAAGTTCGCGGATATGATCTTAATGAACCACCCAAATTTTAATGATAATTTCTATTTACAGACTGATGCCAGCAATATAGCACTCGGAGCTGAACTGTATCAAGAGGACGAGGCGAGAGAACACAAGACCATTGCCTTTGCCAGCCGGACGTTACTAGCAGCAGAGCGTAATTACACTACCACCGAGAAGGAGCTTCTCAGTATCGTATTTGCGGTGAAGAAGTTCCGGACGTATCTGCTGGGCAATAAAACGATCATCAGGACGGACCATAAAGCGCTGTCGTTCCTGAATACTTGTAAACTCACACACAGCCAGATAACCAGGTGGGTGTTAGCTCTCCAAGAATATAATTTTTCTTGGGAATACATTAAGGGTGTAGAGAATAGGGTGCCAAACACACTATCACGAATAGACACAGATAGAAATAGAACGGGTAGAGATATTAAAGAGATAGAGATTTATAGACTATCCCGGGAAGATAAACTTTTTGGGGAAGAATTGAAGGATATAAATGTAATGCAAAGAGCCGATAGTAAATTAAATAAGATAATCACTAGTGTAGAATCAGATGTAGATGAATTTGGGTACAAACAATATTTTCAAGTATTTCAGGGGAGTTTGTTTAAAAAAGTAGAGGGGAGAGAAAGGGATTGGAGATTAGTTATACCTGAAGTGCTGGTAGAGAAAATAGTGTGGGACTGTCACCTTAGATACGGGCTTTTGGGGCAAAGAAGTGTGTGAATGTGTTAAGGGAGTACTGTCTATTTAGAAATACGGAGAAACGCGTCCGAAAGATACTTAGAGTTTGTGAACTATGTCATAAGTCTAAAGTTGTAAATTATAGGTTAGAAGGAGAATTAAATTACATTAAGGTAGAAAAACCATTTGATTTAGTAGCTGTGGATTTGTACGGCCCATTGCCAAAAGGTAGGGGTGGAGTGATGTATATTTTTGTTGTACTTGACACATTTTCTAAATACGTAAGGTTATATAGCGTGAAGCGAGCAACAAGTAAGGTGCTGAGTGAAAAGATCACGCGTGACTACATGATCAACGTGGGTAAGCCGAAGGTGATATTATCCGACCATGGACCACAGTTCATCAGTGGAAGGTGGTGCCAGACTCTCGGATGGGAAGGTATCATCCCGAAGCATACCGCAGTATATCATCCGCAGTCCAATCAGGCGGAGCGCGTCATGAGGGAGTTGGGCAGAATTTTCCGAACATACTGCCACGCCAAACACAGCGAGTGGCCACAATATGTTCAAAAGATTGAAAATTGGCTTAACTGCACCACCCACGAGTCGACGGGGTTCACACCTTACGAGTTAATAAAAGGGACGCGTCCACAGAGGATCTTGGAGCAACTAATTGAGTATCCACCCGAAACCAATACTATTGGTCGCGATGTAAAACTTAGGCTGGCGAATGAAAGTTTATTGACGAAGGGGGAGAAAAGAAAACAGAGGCATGATATGAAAGGTAAGTGGACGCAGTACGAGGTTGGACAGCTGGTATTAGTACGACGACACGATTTATCAAGTGCTCAGGATAAGGAGATCAAGAAATTTTTCTTGCTCTACGAGGGGCCGTACGAGGTAATAGAAGTTAAAATGAAGAATTCATATGTGTTACAGAATAGAGAAACTAGGGAGATAGTGGGAACACACAACGCTACAAATTTGAAATTATATTGGTCAGCATAAGAATTTTATCAATGATTATTATTTATGAATTGTATGAATGAAAGTTAATTGTTTCTATATGTTTTTAGAAGGGATCCTCCCCCATTTTCGGGCGGTCACGATCTTACCAGTCCTGGCCGTGGTTTTCGGAACTCGGAGGCGGGCCATGGTTGGAGGATCTTCCTTCGGGTGGTGAACACAACGATGGTCCGGCTCCACCAAAGTTGGTTGAGATTTGAAAACTTACATCATATTTGAACGGGGAGGGGGACCCCAAAGGTACGTGACACACATTACATTATTAACACACTCATGGTGCAGCGGTTTGGTGTACCGGTCACGTGCCTGCACTGCCTTAGAGTGTATGTATATAATGGAGGCTTCACCTAAATGCAAGGCAGTGCGTACAAATTTAAAATTTTAATGTCAAGGGTGAAACTAAAATTGAGCCATTGACAATAGTTTTTGAGTAATCTGAAAAGAAGAGTTTTGCTGGGAGGGAGACTGGGAGATGGAATAGACGGCGGGTCTGGAGAAATGAGAGAAGTAAGGGAGTAGAGTTGAGTTTAGAAGGGGCAGTAAATTCACGAGGTGGATCTATTTTGTCGCCCAGTTTGCCTCATAGTGGAACCCCCCATTTTCGGCGATCACAGATTTACTTTTAATGATAGTTAGTAGTAGCCTCCTAAATGTAAAAATTTTACTGTTGTATATTCCAGATTGTTTATATATTTAATTTTATATCAGTAACTGCATTATAAATAGTGACCAATTATAATTGTCAAGTTTTAGCATCAGTGAGAATGGGAACGCTTGAAAAAAAAAAAAAAAAAAAAAAAAAAAACTTGTTGTCAATACAAGATGTGGGGATAATTTGGGGGGGGGGGTAGATTGGTGCTCAAAGAAGTGACATAACAGTGGAGTGTGGAACTGCAATGGCAGAAAGTTTTAATTCATTACTGTTATTATTTAGTTATTAAGGGGCTATTGCTGGGGTGGCCTGTGCCCCAGTAGATAGTGGAATGGGTTGGGGGTAACAGTGAGTGTTACCTCCATCGGAGGCCAACATGGCGAAAATGTGCGGCACACCTTTTTTTTGTACAATTGTACCATGATAGACTTTCGTGCCGTACATAATATTGATGGATAGAACAGGCATTAAAGTGAAAGTTTGATTTCCCCGGCTTTTCGGGTGATTACTGCCTTACCAGCACTAATCGTGGTTTTGGCTAGCGGTCAGCTATGGCCATATCAAGTCCCTTGACCATAGCTGACTTGAAATTGGTTGATATTAGAAATTAATAGGGGGGTGAAACTAGGGGAAATCCCGGAACTATGGAACAGCGGCTGCCACTCTGTCCGCGTAGGGACAGCATAGACCGGTGGTAGACCCGTTTTAAGGGCTTATAATTATAAAACGAGGATATGTCGATATCCAACATTTTTAAAATGTAAAAGCAGAAGCAAAGACACGGAGATGTCCAATTCCTCCAACTATGCAGTCTTTGTGAATGCGAATGGGCGCTACAGTCCAACACAAATTGCAATAGCGTGTGTGGATGGGAGGTTGCTCAGACGAGCAACGAATTTAAATTTTGTAAATTAAAAATGATAAATCAATGTTGCTCTAATTAAACGCTTGTATTCTGCTTTGATAAATAGGGTTTAATACATTCAGTACACTGTGTTCATTCTATATTTTATAAATGTGTTATTCTATTGTAGTATGTTAGATATAAGAATTGATGAAAAGTATGTGTTTTATATAATTTGTGATTTTGAACTGAGTATAACAAAGTAAATAACTAAACCGACCGGCAAGCGGTTTACACAATAGTACCAGAGTCAGAAAGAGGGGAAACAATGATGGTAGATGTAAGGATTGATAACCATATGTATTTCATAGAATGTGTATAATTTTGAAATGTGTTTTCACTTTGCTAGGAATGGCAGCTGATCAGTAGTAAAATGTCACTGTTAAATTGTTTATTAAGTTCCAAGGTAATTAATGTTAACGATAATGTTTTAATGTGTTAAAGATGCTATTTCAAATGATGAGAAAAGTCATTTAATGTAGTAAGATTTTAAATAAAGTGTCAAAGTTAATAAAAGATAGATTTTGGGTGATTAGTATTTGGTGGGACATGTAGATCAGTCCAAGTTAAAGTTAAAGTGGTAGGAGAGAATAATATTGTTTTGAATTAATGTAATGTGGAAGTGAGGTAATATATGTAGAGTATTGATTGATATATTGATATTTATAATTGATGATGTTATTTTGTAGTTGAAGTGAGGTAATTAGAATGAGATTTGGAGATGGTAATTTTGTAAGAGGGGATAGTGTAATGGTGGGAGTCCACAACAAAAGGGTTGGGACGGGAAGGGACCGATTTGGCGGGAAGGGGTTACCTTAGGTAGAATCCAGGAACCAACATAAGGGAATGAGCTTTTTGGGGGGGGGAACACTTATCCTAAGTACAAAGGGTTAGAGAATATTTTTTTATTATATCGAGAGAATGTGGCGAATTGAGTTTAATGGTAAGTTGGGTTTAGAGATTGTTTGATAGATATTTTGATAGAGATGGGTGCCCTGATAGTTAAAGTGTAACTTTCTTATTTTGGTTATTCTTCTATTTTATTCAGATCACAACTCCCACTTACCTTTCAACTTGGATCTGGCCGGATCGAGTAGTGGCGGTACACCCATTTCGTTTGACGAACTATGACAGTACATAAAACGAACTAAGGTTGTGAAAGAAACTAATTCGCAATTTGGTAGAAGAGAAATTAGATTTTTTAATTAATCAGAATCATATTTAAATTTTGTTCAAAAACTTTTGATCATTGTTTTACAGATTAAGTTACAGTTTTCTTTGTTCGGTTAGCCTCTGCTACATGCTACTTATTCTAAGAGCTTACCTTAGTGATCACTATACACACACACACAAGACTGCCCAGCCTGCAATTTTGCACACACACAAACACACAAAAAATTATAGAACCCTTAACATTTTTTAATAATATCCCTCCCCGTCGGCAACGTGGTCCTCGCGTGCACTCCTCATTCCTTTGTATTTCTTTTTTTGTCCGAAAAATATATATATATAACTATGTTCTGCACTTTTACTTGACCGCGGTCACATACTTTGTTATTGTTAGTTGTTACATTAATTATAAAAAATTTGTTTCTGAGCCCGGTTGACGGGCGGCCTGCGCAGGTGGGAGTCGACAACGAACTGCCGGCGTCTCTCAGTTCCCCACTCCGGGAGCATTTTAGTCAAGACGACGGACATCAATGCCTTCCAGTTAGTCGTCCCAGTTTCGACTCATACTAGTCATGTAGTTGTTGGAGTGACGATAGCAGACGATTTCAAATAGGCACTGGCTAATGTCATAAAAGTGGGTGGGACTTAAAACAGCATTTCCGCAAGATCTTGAAGAAAACGACAAAGATTATTCTCTCTAGCCATCTTGGTTTTTTGTTAAAGCGTCCTTTTGAACGCGCTTGCGTGGGTATTCGCGCCTGTGCGTCGACACACTTGCAAAGTTCTTAGAATTTTGGTGGAGGTAAATTCTTCAGCCGTGTTACACCACTGATTGCGTTTCGCTTTGTTTCCAACTGTTTCTCAACACTGGTCTGTTATACGGACAAATACGTTGCACAATGACAATCCGCCCAAAAACGAAATAAATAAAAATATAAATATATGCCCCAAACGGTTAAAATAAAACACCCAAAATTCGACCCGCTACAATACCCCCTCGATGAGAATTCTGCTGTCCATGACAGAAGAAATCTCATCGATAAACCCCGAAGAGGACCGGTGAGGAACTGGTGCCAACAACCCCCTGGTTCATAATCTCATGGGTACACGACCCCCCTGGCGCAGCGACCATGGACTCATCTGAACGAGATCACTGGACTTCTCCGTAAGAGATCCCAACACCGAGAAATCGATCAGACTCGCACCACAGCCCACCTTGCCTTCTAACATGCTACCCCCAAAATCCTCAATCCCGGGCTAAAATTACTCCAGCTCCTCCGCCGATATGGATCCCCTTTTTTGCAAGCTGGGCTGCCTTTAGCAGATACTGGGCTCACACACTAACATTACATATTATCATAACACATTAAAATAAAAACTTCCTTTTAAAATTTATTATAAATTCAAAAAATTCAATATTCAAAAAATAATCGTTTATCAAAAAATTCTTTTCCTCTTTTTTCTAATTTTTGTTACACTTGCCTTAACCTAGACATTTCTATTAATACAAATACATCCTTACTCTAGCATGAGAACAATTTATAGCCTACCAATATAAAGCAATACAATAAAAGAAACATCATTAATACATACACAACAAAATAATCATTACTCAACATATTCACTCGCTGGCAGGCGAAAAATCAAAAAATTTTTTTTTTTTTTCAAAAAAAAAAATTCAAAATTTTCAAAATTTTAAAATTCAAAAAAATTTTAAATTTATTCAGTAAAAGATTTTATTAAATTTATTTATTAAATAACATTTATTAAAATTATTCAAATATTGGTTTGAATTTATTAAACAAACAAATCACAATTAGCTTCCTACTATACACAAGCTTAGTAGGTGTATGAACTCCTCAGCTGATCATAACTAGGTCAAGTCCAAAACCCTTGACCTACATATGTTATGTATGATTTCTGAAAACACTTTAAATATCTGTAATATCCTACCTTGAAATACAAAACATAGTAACATAAAATATTTATAATAAACAAAATATTAATATAATCAATCATCAACTTGACATTTAAATTATTTAAAACAAACAATTCTTAACTTTACATTGTTTTCAAATTTTATCAAAATTCTGTCACTGGTTAAAAAAATAAACAATTGTATATTCTTTATCATGAATCTCTCTGCCTTTTCAACAATCTTACCTTAATATACTGTGGGTGATGTAAATTATTTATTCTCGTTTTTCTGTATGAGATTTCTATACATATATAAACTTTCTCCCCCTGACTCTAATATTTATCAACTTCATTATCATGACACCCAACTCTATCAAAAATATCTACTAATCAAAACACTCTAGTCCACAACTTACCATTTAACACAATTCGCCGCCTTCTCTACATATAAAATACTCTCTAACCCTTTGTACATAGGACACGTGTTTCCTTCCCAAAAACTCATTTCCCTTATTTGGCCCCCGGATTTTACCTAAGTCGACCCCTACCCCACTAAAATCTATCCCTATCCCGTCCCAACTCTTGTTGCGGACTCCCCAAATACACTACCCCCTAATACAAAATTGCCATCCCCAAAAATCTCAATCTCATTACCTCACTACAAATACACACAATAACCTCATTAACTATAAACATAAATATAGATCATTCAAAACTCTACATAAATTCCCCACAACTGTGTCAACCTTAATACTTCACCAACTTCTATAACATACATTAACTCAAAAACAACATTACATCATACTCATCTCTACTATTTCACATTCAACTTTTAATTCAACTTGGACAGGTCTGCATGTCCCATAAAACATTTATCACCCATGAATTATCTTTTATTAACTTGCATAAATTATTATTATTTTATTTCTCATATTCCTTTTATCTTTACTTCAAAATATCTGTAGTACATTAAACATTAATTATTTGTAACCTTTACAAAACACTATACCAGTGACATGGTATTGCTGATCAGCTGATATCCTAACATAATAAAAACACAATGAAACTACCTCTTAAAATTGAACAAATACATGTAATACATTATCAACACTCACTTCTATTATGTTGATTGCCTGCCAGGCGCCTAATGATTGGCTTAGAAAAAAATTACACACATAATGAAAATACATTTTATCACCAACTATATCTAACACACAACCATAAAATGATTGCACAAATAGCAATAAACCTGGGTTATTAGCATACATCAAACAAACAATTCTCTTTTAAATAATTTATATAAAAATTTATAAACATTATTATTTAAAATTTTTCATTAACTCTTTTTATTTATCATGATGAATTTATCCTGTGTTGTAATTAGATTTTCAAAAATTCTAAATTTATTATTAATACATATTTTTAATCATTATGTTCCACAAAATAAACCATTTACCATTTATTTACTTATTAATTATTATTAAATCAGAATCTCACCAAACAATTTAATTACCTTATAAAATTCAAACACATAATATTCAATCACACTATCTACACATCTCCACTTATTTAATTCATTTGATTATTAAAATAACATATCTCATTATTATCAACATTCTACAAATCATTAACTATTGTCTTCATAATTATTTTCTTATTTAATTGGAATGCCAAAATATTAATAATATTATTATTATTAATACAACATTCTCTAAAACATATACACATTACATTTCACAATACACACAAATGAATTCAATATTATTTACAAAATATACGTCAAAACTGTTCAAGTGTATCTCACTTCATGTCCTAATCTGCCATGTCAAACAACCATAAAACAAAATATTTATACTGTCTTTTATTGTTTTAATAGTTTAACCTCCATCGTTCCAAATCAACCTTGGTTTTATATAACACTGTTGCTTTTTATTTACAAACAAATGGTTACTTTGTGTGTCATAACCAGAACAACCAAATTCACTCATTTTACCAGAATACTCATTAAACCAGTCTACGTTAGGTATTTTTGTTAAGTCTCCGTCATTACATTCATTCACTATCGGTCTAATTATTTTTATCAAATCATTGTAATCATTATTATTCAAATATATTTCTAAGCCTTCTTTCCATTCATCATACTTTCTATTCAAATTATACAGTTCTGTTACATACCATTCTCTATTTACCTCTCTCTCTTCATAACACCACATCACACTCTCACAATTATTCCGGACAGAGGGTACACAATTACTCCACAAAAATAAACACCTCAATTCATCTACCAATACGGGACTCTTGCCCTTCAACCACAACACTTGTGGACTCAATAAATCATCATAAATAATAAAGGGAAAATTTGCCCTCTGTCCCCACTCTACTACAACATTATTTTTTCTCTCTCTCTCTAACTCACTGACACACATTAACATTTCATAATCACTACCTTCCACCAACTCATCAGTACTCTCATTCTTTATTTTTACCGTATCAGTCTCCGATACTAATTCTTCAAATACATTACTAATCTCGTTATTATTATCATCATTATTATTTATTAATTCATTGCCTAACACAACACTGTCATTACAACTTTCGTTTGTATTATTCTTATTCTGTTCTACTTTATTCGAACTATTTCTTGTCATTTCATTGGTATTTTCAAGACATACACTCTTGTTTTGTATGTTATTTATCAACTCGTCAAATTTTATATTTATATTTTGCTGAAACTGAATATTCTGTTGTTCACATTTTATTCTCTGTTCATCTAACTTATTATTAAAGTCACTTTTCATCTTGTTTAAAATTATATCATTATCATCAAAACGACTATTCATTGCATTGAAATTACTATTCATTCTCTCGAATTGACTGAGCATAACACTCATCATATTTGTTTCCTCTGATTGTTTACTTTTATTAATTGAAACGGGGGTCAATTGAATCCCCGAATCAACGTATATTTCGTTTGGTTGTGGTTGAGACGCAATCGGAGTGGAATGAACTATTACATTGCTGCCGCCAGCTGTTTCTGTAACGGCACCCGTCTCCCCCCTCAACATGCCACTTTCATCCAGTGATTGCGACTCAAGGCCACTTTCACTCATTTCTACGTTAGTTATATTGCTTTGTTTAGTATTCTCAGACATTTTTTCTAGTTTATAGCTTAGTTTTACTTAAGTGTTAACTACAATTGGTTACTCTTCCCTTCCAAAACGTTATACTACAGCATATATAAAATAAACCTTACCATAATTACGTACATTTCACGTAACTAAAATTTCGCTTTCACAACCGTACTTCATTCAATGCACTGTCAAAATGTAGGCCGGTGTAATACAACTGTTTTGTTGTATTACATCCTGCAGTCACGGCACCAATTGTAACTTTCTTATTTTGGTTATTCTTCTATTTTATTCAGATCACAACTCCCACTTACCTTTCAACTTGGATCTGGCCGGATCGAGTAGTGGCGGTACACCCATTTCGTTTGACGAACTATGACAGTACATAAAACGAACTAAGGTTGTGAAAGAAACTAATTCGCAATTTGGTAGAAGAGAAATTAGATTTTTTAATTAATCAGAATCATATTTAAATTTTGTTCAAAAACTTTTGATCATTGTTTTACAGATTAAGTTACAGTTTTCTTTGTTCGGTTAGCCTCTGCTACATGCTACTTATTCTAAGAGCTTACCTTAGTGATCACTATACACACACACACAAGACTGCCCAGCCTGCAATTTTGCACACACACAAACACACAAAAAATTATAGAACCCTTAACATTTTTTAATAATATCCCTCCCCGTCGGCAACGTGGTCCTCGCGTGCACTCCTCATTCCTTTGTATTTCTTTTTTTGTCCGAAAAATATATATATATAACTATGTTCTGCACTTTTACTTGACCGCGGTCACATACTTTGTTATTGTTAGTTGTTACATTAATTATAAAAAATTTGTTTCTGAGCCCGGTTGACGGGCGGCCTGCGCAGGTGGGAGTCGACAACGAACTGCCGGCGTCTCTCAGTTCCCCACTCCGGGAGCATTTTAGTCAAGACGACGGACATCAATGCCTTCCAGTTAGTCGTCCCAGTTTCGACTCATACTAGTCATGTAGTTGTTGGAGTGACGATAGCAGACGATTTCAAATAGGCACTGGCTAATGTCATAAAAGTGGGTGGGACTTAAAACAGCATTTCCGCAAGATCTTGAAGAAAACGACAAAGATTATTCTCTCTAGCCATCTTGGTTTTTTGTTAAAGCGTCCTTTTGAACGCGCTTGCGTGGGTATTCGCGCCTGTGCGTCGACACACTTGCAAAGTTCTTAGAATTTTGGTGGAGGTAAATTCTTCAGCCGTGTTACACCACTGATTGCGTTTCGCTTTGTTTCCAACTGTTTCTCAACACTGGTCTGTTATACGGACAAATACGTTGCACAATGACAATCCGCCCAAAAACGAAATAAATAAAAATATAAATATATGCCCCAAACGGTTAAAATAAAACACCCAAAATTCGACCCGCTACAAAAGTTGTTAGTGGTATTAGAGTCAGAGAGCGAGAAAGATGATATACGTGTAAATGCCAAGTGGCAAATCAAGTTGGTATAAATAATTAAATCACCCAAAGTAATGTAGAATGAGGTTAGTAAAGAAAAGAGATTTATAGTAAAAAATATAAAATTTTGATTGATACCAGTGACAAATTTTTGGTAGAGTTGGAAAATAATGTAAAGCTATAAAGTGTTTATTTTGAATAATTTAAATATCGATTTTACTGTTAATCATAATAATATTTTGTTAATTTTAAATATTTTATTTTATTATGTTTTGTGTTGAAAGACAGAATTTTAAAGATGTCTAATGTATTTTCAGATGTAACTTGTGTATAATTTATGTAGGTCAAGGTTCTTGACTTGACCCAGTTTTGGATCAGCTGATAGGTGAGGTCATATACTAGACATGGTTAGCAAGGAAGTAAAGCCAATGTTGCTTTTAATTAATTTGAATAATTTTAAATAATTTCAAGATTGAAAAAAAAGGAAAATATATTTTAATAAATTTTAATTTTTTTTGAATTTAAAATTTTTTGAAAAAAAAAAAAAATTTCTTGACTTTGCGCCTGCCATCTAATTGATATTTATGAACTTTGATGATGTTATTGTTTGTGTATTATTAGTGTTTTTATGGAATTGTATTGTTAGGGTATATGTATAATCACATGTAGGTTAAGGATGTTCCTATTTTAATAAATGTTCAATTTGTGTATTTTCAAATAACACAAAACTAATGAAGAGAATTTTTTTTGGTAAAAGATTTTAGTTTGATTTTTGGATTTTTAACTTAAATGAAATGATATAGCAAAGAATATGTCAATGTTTACAGTATGTAATATAAGTGTGTGTGAGCCCAGTATCTGCTAAAGGCAGCCCAGTTTTCATGTAAGGGGGAACATATCGGTTGAGGATCTGGCATGATATAAGCCAGGGATTTGGATTTTTGGGGAACATGTTAGAAGGTGAGGTGCGTTGTGGGGCGTATCTGTTCGATTTTTCGGTGTTGGGATCTCGCACAGAGAAGTCCAGTGATCTCGTTCAGATGCGTCCATAGTCGCCGAGCCAGGGAGGTCGTTTACCCATGAAGTGTAAGAGCAAAAGGGGGTTGTTGGCACCAGTTCCTCACTGGTCCTCTTAGGGGTTTTAGCAATGAGATTTCTTCTGTTGTGACAGAAGACCTCTCATTGGGGGGGGGGGGTATTGTAACAGGCCAAATTTGCGGGATTTTGTTTTATTAAATTTTATGGGGTTTTATAAAAATATTTGTAAATTTTAATTTCAACGGTGACCAGGCCACGTGTTGTAGTGTATGGAACAGTTTGTAACCAAGATGAAATACGCCTCGACAGTGGTGCAATCAGTACAGAGGAATTCGCCTAGCCTCCGTTTCCAAGAACTTTGTAAGTGTGTGGCAGCGCGCCCATATGCATCACACGAGCATGCGCGCGGACTGACGCCTGGGTGAACCAGCAAAGATGGTGAAGGAACGATTTCTGTTCACTTAATTTACCTTGCTGGCGGATGTAGAACTTAAGTCACGCCTATCTTGTGACGTCGGCCAGTGCCTAGCGAATACCTTGTATGATCAGCACACAAATAATGGCATGGTTTGAATAGGACGAAACTGCGACGAAGAACCAGGAGCAGCGCCCGCTCTAGGGGCGGGCAACCCGGACATTTGTCCGGGGCGCCAAAATTTGGGGGCGGCATTTTGGCTGTAAGTGTGAGAAAAATATTGATGTGTTAAATACCCAATTAATAGAAAATTTCACATATCGATTTTTTCGTTCGCTAAAAATTTACAGTGCCTAGCGTATTTATATTGTTTATGTCTAAAAGCTAAAAATATTTATAATTCTAAAGATTCTAAAGAAAACAGTCATAAAAGAGCGGTATGTTTAATTAAATAACCGTTTTCCGTTTCAGGGGAGAACGGAAAATCCCAGCATTAATTTAATTTCGTGAGATTGTGATACATATCACAATATTTAAAGATTTCAGAGATATGAAAGATTGGACGGTGATTCATTTTTTAAAACATTTATTACGGCAATCTATGTTAAACACATTAAACAATAAAAGACAGAAAACAACAAATTCATAACACTAACATACATCAACAAACAAACTGAAAAAATTGCCCACAAATTCAAAAAAGCAGGATACAGAATCGCTTACAAAACAGAACACACACTATCAAAACGCATGGCCAAAGCACAAAACAAATTCGATCTACCTGGTGTATACAAGCTAAATTGCTCAAATTGCAATAAATTCTACATAGGCCAGACAGGACGTAGCTTCAAACAGAGATACACTGAACACACAAAAGCACTCCACACCACTACAGAATCTACCTTTGCAAACCACCTCATTGAAGCAAACCACATATATAAAAACATCGACAATAACATGAACATTCTACACGTACACACAAAAGGCCGAAAACTAGACACTCTAGAACAATTAGAAATATACAAACACACAAAAACAAATAAAAACGACATCCTAAACGAACAGACACAATTCAAATCGCACGCATTATTCGAACACATCTCACCACACACACACAGCTTCAACCTTTCGAATAACTATCCCGTCGCCAACAACAAGACGGACAACATAGCAGCCTATGGCAACCTCTGATGAAGCCTTCTAAAGGTGAAAGCCGGTTTAGGCTGTAAGGTAAAACTTTACATTTTTACTTATAAAAAACTTAGTGTTCCGAGTCGTCAATACTATAGTGATATTTAAACAATAAAAGTTGACTATAAACTTAGAAAAATCTAGTAAATTTTTATAATTCCGAAAAAGAAACATTTTATAAACTAATAATTTATTTTATTAATAAATTAACGCAGAATTTGTAAAGGACGCTGCTTGAACTTGTTTGAACATGCAGTGCATATATTTCTCTGAACAGAATAGCACGCGAGCAGAGCGCTGCTTCAACTTGTGTTTGAACATGCATAGACTTGCTTATTACCTCTAACCTCGAGCGGTTTCATTACACAATAGCATTATTCTTGCTATTACGTCGGTAGTGATAACAAGTGGAAGTTCATAAAATTTACTTCAGTGCGATTTCTTAATTTTAAAAGGTAAGTACATCTATAATTAAGCTGTTGTTTAGTTTGATAGATACTAGTTTATCGTAAATCGATTATCGAATCGAAACAATGAAAGCGTTTTTAAATAAAATAAATATTTTATTTATCCAAAAAGGCTGTTTATTGAATCAATAAAATATTGTATCAAATTTGAATGTATTCTATAGGTATAATTATTTATATTTTTGTTTTATGAAAATAATTATTTGAATCAATAATATAAGACATTTATTAAGTTCATTGCTTCGATAAAACGCGTTTTATAATAATATATTTGAATAATTGAACAGAATAAAATCTCAAAATCAAGAATTATAAAATTGTTTTTAATGACTATTTATGATTTGCTGAAATATTTGTTATTATAAAATACATATATAATTACACTAGACTTTCTTTACGTTCACAGGATATGAAAAATATTTTGTGTAGTGTAGCGCATAAATATTTTTTATGTCGGTTGACGGAATATAATTTTGAAGTTATGTTAATTACGGTTTTAGTTTATTTAGAACAAGGATGAATCTTTATTTTTAATTATTATTTTATAGTTTACATTGTTTAATTTGAGTTATGTGCGTGCCTCTTCCAGAATGTCTGACGGTCTAAGAAAACTGTCTGGTTGCCAGTAAAAAAAAAGAAGGCTGGAAAAGGAAGCCGAAAGGCAAAAACAAGCTGACGCGTTAAAAAATTATATCAAGAGTTGTACCAAAACAAATGACGACTCTGAGCATCCAACATCAAGTCCAGTTATAAAAGAAATACGGAATCGTCAGAGAATGATGATGACAAACAAATGGACGAAGTTTCTAAATCAATTGGAACTGATGACACTCTGACTCTACCATCACCAGATGAAAGCATTGAAAAAATTGACATCAACGTGACACCCACAGAAAGCGTTCTACAAACTTTGAGTACAGATCCAGCATTGTGGCCAAGAATTTTAGGAGACGCCGAAAGAAGTTTTTTAGTGAGACAAGGTCCACCTAAACCATTGCATAATTACAAATTTCCTTCCAATGACACTGGTCGACATTTTAGCGCAAATTATTATACACGAATTTTAAGCAATGGAGAGCAAGTTTTACGAGACTGGCTAGTGTACTCTCTTTCACAAAACTGCGTTTACTGCTTCTGTTGCAAAATTTTTGGCTGTATAGTTAGTTCTCTTTCAAAGGAGGGTTTTAAAAGTTGGAAGCACCTCGGCGAAACTTTAAAAGAGCATGAAATTTCCAAAATCATATTCAGGCCCAAAAATCATGGCTAGAAATGAACCAAAGGTTAAAGTGTTGTAAAACTATAGATGCTGCTGCTCAAAGAATTATTAATGCCGAAACAAACCATTGGAACGAGGTGCTTCTAAGAATCGTAGCAATTACTAAAATGCTTGGTAAAAGTTGTCTGGCTTTTCAAGGTACAAGCGACAAGTTGTTTGAGCATAATAACGGTAATTTCTTAAAAATAGTTGAGTTGCTATCTAAATTTGATCCCATTATGAAAGAGCACGTCCCTAGAGTGCTCAAAAAAGAAGAGACTAAAGCTCACTATCTCGGGAAAAATATACAAAACGAGATAATAGATCTGCTGCATCAAAGTGTAAAGTCTCATATTATTGATGAAATAAAAAAATCCAAATATTTTTCCATAATTTTAGACTGTACTCCTGACATTAGTAAGGTAGAGCAAATGACTCTTGTAATCAGATATGTTTCAATCAATAAATTTGACGCTGATGTTGAAATTAAAATTAATGAAAGCTTTTTAGGCTTCTTACCAGTCGAAAGAACCACAGGAAAACAAATGACTGATATTATAATTGGAGAACTTAATGACTTGGGTTTAAATTTGCAGGATATCAGAGGGCAGGGATATGACAACGGGTCCAATATGAGGGGCGATAAAGCAGGAGTGCAATCTAAAATTAAACAATATAACTCGCGAGCATTCTATGTTCCGTGTAGTAGCCACTCTCTCAATCTTGTTGTTAATGATATGGCAAAAGCATCCTTGGAAGCCGCTAATTTCTTCAACATGGTCTAAAAAATATATTTATTTTTTTCGGCATCTACTTTTCGATAGGCAATACTTTTAAAACATGTTCAAGGTTTAACTTTGAAACCACTGAGTGACATTAGATGGGAGAGTAGGATAGAGGCCTTAAAGCCTTTGAGATTCCATTTGGGAGATGTATACGACGCCTTGCTAAGCATTTACGAAAACCAAGAAATTGATAATTTAATAAGAGACGAGGCCTAGGGTTTATTAAATTGTATTAAACAATTTAAGTTTTTGTGTTCATTAGTTATTTGGCATAAAATACTAAATTGCATTAATCCAATATGCAAGTTGATGCAAACAAAAGATTTTGATCTAGCCTCTACACTTGATCTTTTACAAAACTGCAAAATATTTTTCAAGAATCTTCGATCGGATTCGTCCTTCGATGAAACTATTATTGATGCAAAAGAACTTGCTACCGAAATTGACGTGGAGGCTAATTTTGGATCAACAATAACACGAGACCGCGTAAGAAGAATAAAAAGGAACTTCTCATACGAAGCACGAGATGAACCGATCGAAGAGCCAAAAGAAAAATATAAAGTAGGTTTTTTTTTTTATTTTACAATCGATCAAGCACTAAATGCACTAGATGCTAGATTTGAACAACTTAGTAATCATAGTAACTATTTTCAATTCTTATATAATATATACGATTTAAATACCATGTCCAAAGAAATGCTACTAAAACACTGTAAGAATTTAGAATGTGTTTTAACTGATGGTGATTCTGTTGACATAAATGGGGTAGAATCAGCAGAGGAAATTTCTGCAGTATCTGCGCTTTTGGGCAAAAAAGAAAGCCTAAGCAATGTACAGAGCTTAATTACAAAGTTAAATTTTGCCCCAAACCTTACTATTGCTTTAAGAATATTGCTAACGATACCAATAACTGTAGCAAGTGGCGAAAGGAGTTTCTCTAAGTTAAAATTAATTAAGAACTCTTTACGTTCGACTACTACACAAAATCGTCTTAATGGTTTAGCCATTTTGGCAATTGAGCATGAAATTGCTGATCAAGTAAATTTAAAAGATGTAATAAAAAAGTTTGCAGAACTGAAAGTGAGAAAAAAAAGTTTTTTGTGATTTTAGCGTAGTTGATGTTACCTTATTTTATTTTCAAAATAATGGCATTTTGATTGATTGTACAATAATACACATTTTTAATAGCATTTAAAAATGTAAAAAATTATATGGTTAACAATTTGTGGCTAGGTACAGATATTTCTTAATTAATTTCTACTGTTTTGTACTGCTTGATTATCAATTTTATGTTATGTTACATGTTTCTTTCTAAATATGTATATATGTATGTGTTGATTATAATTTTAAACGATTTGACTTTTATTTAACATAAAAAGTAGAATCTACTGTTTTGTACTACTTGATTGTCAATATTATGTTATGTTACATGTTTGTTTCTAAATATATGCTTTTATTAAAATTTAAATAAAATGATTTGATTTTTATTGAAAATAAAAAATATGTACCTTTATTTAAAAAATATATATATATATATTCTTAAGGGGCGGCAATTTGTCTTTTTGTCCGGGGTGACGTAACCGCTAGAGCGGGCCCTGCCAGGAGGTCTTGATTTCCACAACAAAAGACGCAATCAAGTTAGCGGCGAATGCTATGCCGTTCTGCAGTTCGACACAGACAGTATCGGCCGGTACAGCCCCACGGGGCTACTTTTTAAAAAATTTTTGTAATTTACCAGTAAAACGTGAATTTCGGCTGAACAGTGATGTGACAGTGGTGTGCGGGTCCAACCAAAGGACATAAACAAACAAAAAATCTATTTCGTTTTATATCCATGGAGTTATAAAGGAGTGGCCATACGATGAGGATGCATCGTGTCGACAAGGGGTACAAGTATCAATTTTATTAATAATGGGGCGCGTGTCTAATAAAAAGGGGTAAATTAGTGTGAGAGAGAAAGAGAGTAGCAGGCTGGGCGGCCTACATAGATGTAAGATGTTTAATAGTAATTGGTATGTATAGTTTAATATTACGTCTTAACAATCAACAAATAAATATTTCGTAACTTTGGTAAAACAGTAAAAGAAATAATTAATTCTGCTTATTTTGATGGTAACATGTTGAAAAAGTTATTAATGGAAGATGTCTTATTTGATTGCACCACTACGCCACATGGCGAGAGGCATATAGATATGTAGTGTAATTGACAGTAATCGCAAAATAAAAATATTATCTCTTCAATGATATATTTTGTTATGCAAAGTCATTTCAAAAACCTTAGTTCATTTGCTGTACTGTCAAGTTCGCCGTACGAACGGGGTTCGTCCCCACTTAGAGATCCGGCCAGATCGAAAATTAAAGGTAAGTGGAAGTTTATAATATAATTCATAAATAAAATAGTAACCGAGGGTTACAATGTGTAGGGTGAAAAGTTCCAGGGGTCATACATAGGCGGTGCCACTATGCTCATTATTTCAATCGTGTTGTGTGATTTCACCCTTTTGTAGACTGAAGTTATGATATTCAAGTCAGTGAGTAGCTTATTATTAATTTGACAGTCCACAGCAGTAAGCATCTCAAGCATTGTTTTAACAGTGAAGAGATTGGCAATTTGTTTATGATTAATATTTTTTAAAGTGTTAAAGTACAACCTATATTAAATATCGGTATGGAGAACCATACATGACTTCCATGTTCTAAGATTTATATTTAAAATCATATTCGAAATGAAATATTTCCATAGAAACTACGTCTTTCTACTTATTGCTTCAGCATTAACCAGAGTACTGTGGTCACTAACGTATACCACCTTACGTTTTCGCACTCGATTTTTACCGATGATGGCAGTCGATGGCACTGCCGAAAAGTCTGGTTGTGCAGAAAACATTGGACTACGGCTAAAGAGCCCGGGAAGCAATTTTAACAAAAAACTACTTCTTTGTTGCCAATAACGTAGTACACATACAAACAATTCTCCCCTCCACCTTCAACTATAATTTTTAATAATAGAAAATTACCCCCACCCCGTTCACCTAACTTCTTCATTTATAGATATTTCATCTACGTTTCTACAGTGGATTACTATGAGCTTCTTATCAGGATACTTTATTTATAAAAATTAAGTACTTTCTTTACTCATGTTAAATCATAAAATGTTTCAGGTAAACTACCCCTTTCTTTTAACCGATCTTCTCCAAAATCAACAGACCTTCCGTCCTCTACAATTCAGGGAAGCATGCAAAAAAATATTTGATTCTGTTTGAATGTACGGCAGTTATCGTTCGTCATGGAAACATTTCTCTTGTTACAACATAAAATGTTGCAGGTAAACTACCCCTTTACCTTAACCAATCTTCACCAAAATCAATAGACCTTGAGCTCTCTGCAACTCAGGAAAGGGTGCAAAAAATTATTTGATTCTCATTGAATTTTCGGCAGTTATCGTTCATCATAAAAAAATTACCCTTTTTAAAACATAAAACGTTGCTGATAAACTACCCCTTCCCTTACCCGATCTTCAACAAAATCAACAGACCTTGAGTTCTCTTTAGTTCAAAAAGGTATGCAAAAACCTAGTTGATTCTGTTTGAATTTACGGCAGTTATCGTTCGTTATATAAAAAATTACCCTTGTTAAAACAAAATGTTGCTGGTAAACTACCCCTTTCCCTTAACCGATCTTCACCAACACCAATAGGTAATGAGAACTCTACAATACAGGGCTGTATGCAAAACATCATTTGATTCTGTTTAAATTTGCGGCTGTTATCGTTTACTATAGACAAAAATTACCCTTGATAAAAAACCGTTGCAGGTAAACTACCCCTTTCCCTTAACCGATCTTCACCAAAAACGACAGGTCTTGGGTATGCTACAATTCAGGCCTGTATGCAAACAATTATTTGATTCTGTTTGAATTTGCGGCTGTTATCGTTTGCCATAGAAAACACCCTTGATAAAACATAAAACGTTGCTGGTAAACTACCCTATTCCATTAACCTATCTTCACCAAAAACAATAGGTCTTGTAACTCTACAATTCAGGGCTGTATGCAAAACATTAGTTGATTCTCTTTGAATTTACGGCAGTTATCGTTCGTCATAGAAAAAACACCCTTGTTAAAACATAAAACGTTGCAGGTAACTACCCCTTTCCCTTAACCGATATTCAACAAAATCAACAGACCTTGAGTTCTGTACAATTCAAAAAGGTATGCAGAAGAGTAGTTGATTCTGTTTTAATGTACGGCAGTTATCGTTCGTCAAAAAAAAAATACCCTAGATAAAACATAAAATGTTGCTGGTAAACAACCCTATTCCCTTAACCGATCTTCACCAAAACCAACAGGTCTTGAGAACTCTACATTTCAGGGCTGTATGCAAAATATTATATGATTCTGTTTGAATTTGCGGCTGTTATCCTTTGCCATATAAAATACCCTTGATAAAACAAAAAACGTGTCAGGTAAACTACCCCTTTCCCTTAACCGATCTTCACCAAAAACAATAGGTCTTTAGTACTCAACAAAACAGGGCTGTATACAAAAATGTATTTGATTCTGTTTGAATTTGCGGCTCTTATCGTTTGCCATAGAAAATACCCTTTTAAAACATAAAATGTTGCTGGTAAACTACCCCTTTCCCTTAACCGATCTTCACCAACACCAATAGGTATTGAGAACTCTACAATACAGGGCTGTATGCAAAACAACATTTGATTCTGTTTGAATTTGCGGCTGTTATCGTTTACCATAGAAAATTATCGGTATGGAGAACCATACATGACTTCCATATTCTAAGATTTATATTTAAAATCATTTTCGAAATGAAATATTACCATAGAAACTACTTCTTTCTACTTACTGCTTCAGCCTTAACCACAGTACTGTGGTCACTAACGTATACCACCTCACGTTTTCGCACTCGATTTTCACCGATGATGGCAGTCGATGGCACTGCCGAAAAGTCTGGTTGTGCAGAAAACATTGGACTACGGCTAAAGAGCCCGGGAAGCAATTTTAACAAAAAACTACTTCTTTGTTGCCGATAACGTAGTACACATATAAAAAATTCTCCCCTCCACCTTCAACTATAATTTTTAATAATAGAAAATTACCCCCACCCCGTTCACCTAACCTCTTCATTTATAGATATTTCATCTACGTTTCTACAGTGGATTACTATGAGCTTCTTATCAGGATACTTTATTTATAAAAATTAAGTACTTTACTCTTGTTAAATCATAAAATGTTTCAGGTAAACTACCCCTTTCTCTTAACCGATCTTCTCCAAAATCAATAGACCTTCCGTCCTCTACAATTCAAGGAAGCGTGCAAAAAATATTTGATTCTGTTTGAATGTGCGGCAGTTATCGTTCGTCATGGAAACATTTCTCTTGGTACAACATAAAATATAGCAGGTAAACTACCCCTTACCCTTAACCGATCTTCACCAAAATCAATAGACCTTGAGCTCTCTGCAACTCAGGAAAGAATGCAAAAAATTATTTGATTCTCATTGAATTTTCGGCAGTTATCGTTCGTCATAAAAAAACTACCCTTTTTAAAACATAAAACGTTGCTGATAAACTACCCCTTCCCATAACCGACCTTCAACAAAATCAACGGACCTTGAGTTCTCTTTAGTTCAAAAAGGTATGCAAAAACCTAGTTGATTCTGTTTTAATTTACGGCAGTTATCGTTCGTCATATAAAAAATTACCCTGGTTAAAACATAAAATGTTTCTGGTAAACTACCCCTTTCCCTTAACCGATCTTAACCAACACCAATAGGTATTGAGAACTCTACAATACAGGGCTGTATGCAAAACATCATTTGATTCTGTTGGAATTTGCGGCTGTTATCGTTTACTATAGAAAATAAACTACCCCTTCCCCTTAACCGATCTTCACCAAAATCGAAAGTCATTGAGACCTCTACAATTCAGGGATGTATGCAAAAAATTATTTGATTCTGTTTGAATTTGCGGCTGTTATCGTTTGCCATAGAAAATACGCTTGATAAAAAAACGTTGCAGGTAAACTACCCCTTCCCCTTAACCGATCTTCACCAAAAACAATAGGTATTGAGAACTCTACAATACAGGGCTGTATGCAAAACAACATTTGATTCTGTTTGAATTTGCGGCTGTTATCGTTTACCATAGAAAATTATCGGTATGGAGAACCATACATGACTTCCATATTCTAAGATTTATATTTAAAATCAATTTCGAAATGAAATATTACCATAGAAACTACTTCTTTCTACTTACTGCTTCAGCCTTAACCACAGTACTGTGGTCACTAACGTATACCACCTCACGTTATCGCACTCGATTTTCACTGATGATGGAAGTCGATGGCATTGCCGAAATGTCTGGTTTTGTAGAAAACATTGGACTACGGCCAAATATCCCGGGAAGGAATTTTAACAAAAACTACTTCTTTGTTGCCGATAACGTTGTACACATATATATCAGTGGCGAAGTTACATGGAGGCAATTGAGGCAATGCCTACCCTAAAAAATTCTGTAGAATAAAAATTATAAATACGTATGAACTACATAACGTAAAGATTGTACATTGTTACTGCGACTGTCAAATTTATTAAACCGAAACGTGCTTTATTGAGCGACCGCTAGATGGTGACAGGTGAGATTCGGCATAGTTCGTTTAAAGCGAATGAGGCAACCTGAACTTGCCTCAGCGTTTTTTGTATACATCGTATGTAAGCAATGTAGTGGTGTGATAGGGAAGTGTAGGGAGGGGGGATTGTCCTGCGCTGTACACATACAGCATTGAGGCATGCCTCACTTCTGTGGTCCAAACAGTTAAGTTAAAGCGCCTGTGTTGTTTCTAAGTGTTTATTTTATGCGGTTATTAAAAGTGTCACTGTTATTCCGCTGAACTAACAGATGATCAAGATTGTTATTTGAATTATTTGTACCATTAAACATATATATAGAAACTAATCAAGTTTAAAAATTTGAAGTTCAATCAGTTGTATTATTGTGTATGACTAATACAAGGATTGTTCAATAGAAACATGTATAGGGCTGTAAAGCATTTTTTATTCAACGATTTTAAAAGAAGTCTCCAATAACATTAAGACATGAGTTCCACTGTTGCGCTAACCTGTAGATTCCCTGCTAGTAAAATTCTTACGGCTGTTTGTGGAACCATTCGGTTACAGCAAACTCTACCTCAGCGTCCGATTTGACCCACCGTCCTTTTAGTGATTCCTTAAAAAAAATTTAAGATAAGATTTTTGCCTACCCATTCATTAACTACTAGCTTCGCCAGTAAGCAAATTGATGTCCATTTTTTCGGCTTGCACGCGTTATGTTGGTGTGGGTTTCGACACTTTCCATTTAAAAAGCGTGCAAATGTAAGAAAATAAACATGAGTGAGGCCAGAAATAACGTGAATTGTGTGTGTGTGTGTGTGTGTGTGTGTGTTTGTGTCTTACCTGCCTTTTTATTGCCGTATTAAATGAAAAATATTATATTACATTAAAATGAAAAAATTTTAATTTTATTGCCTGGTAACAAAATTATTTTATTTTTATTTAACAATTACCATTGTTTCAAAAAGTTTAAATAAATTTTCAAGTACTTTACTCTTGTTAAAACGTAAAAGGTTGCAGGTAAACTACCCCTTCCCCTTAACCGATCTTCACCAAAATCGAAAGTCCTTGAGACATCTACAATTCAGGGACGTATGCAAAAAATTATTTGATTCTGTTTGAATTTGCGGCTGTTATCGGTTGCCATAGAAAATACCCTTGTTAAAAAAACGTTGCAGGTAAACTACCCCTTTCCCTCAACCGATCTTCACCAAAAACAATAGGTCTTGAGAACTCTACAATTTAGGGCTGTATGCAAATAATCGTTTGATTCTGTTTGAATTTGCGGCTGTTATCGTTTGCCATAGGAAATACCCTTGTTAAAACATAAAACGTTACAGGTAAACTACCCCTTTCCCTTAACCGATCTTCACCAAAAACAATAGGTCTTGAAAACTCTACAATTGAGGGCAGTATACGAAATATTATTTAATTCTGTTTGAATTTGCGGCTGTTATCGTTTGCCAAAAAAAAAAAAAATTTCCCTTGATAAAATATCGGTATGGAGAACCGCACATGACTTGCATGTTCTAAGATTTATATTTAAAATCATATTTGAAATGAAATATTTCCATAGAAACTACGTCTTTCTACTTATTGCTTCAGCATTAACCACAGTACTGTGGTCACTAACGTATACCACCTCACGTTTTCGCACTCGATTTTCACCGATGATGGCAGTCGATGGCACTGCCGAAAAGTCTGGTTTTGTAGAAAACATTGGACTACGGCTAAAGAGCCCGGGAAGCAATTTTAACAAAAAACTACTTCTTTGTTGCCGATAACGTAGTACACATATAAAAAATTCTCCCCTCCACCTTCAACTATAATTTTTAATAATAGAAAATTACCCCCACCCCGTTCACCTAACCTCTTCATTTATAGATATTTCATCTACGTTTCTACAGTGGATTACTATGAGCTTCTTATCAGGATACTTTATTTATAAAAATTAAGTACTTTACTCTTGTTAAATCATAAAATGTTTCAGGTAAACTACCCCTTTCTCTTAACCGATCTTCTCCAAAATCAATAGACCTTCCGTCCTCTACAATTCAAGGAAGCGTGCAAAAAATATTTGATTCTGTTTGAATGTGCGGCAGTTATCGTTCGTCATGGAAACATTTCTCTTGGTACAACATAAAATATAGCAGGTAAACTACCCCTTTCCCTTAACCGATCTTCACCAAAATCAATAGACCTTGAGCTCTCTGCAACTCAGGAAAGAATGCAAAAAATTATTTGATTCTCATTGAATTTTCGGCAGTTATCGTTCGTCATAAAAAAACTACCCTTTTTAAGACATAAAACGTTGCTGATAAACTACCCCTTCCCATAACCGACCTTCAACAAAATCAACGGACCTTGAGTTCTCTTTAGTTCAAAAAGGTATGCAAAAACCTAGTTGATTCTGTTTTAATTTACGGCAGTTATCGTTAGTCATATAAAAAATTACCCTGGTTAAAACATAAAATGTTGCTGGTAAACTACCCCTTTCCCTTAACCGATCTTAACCAACACCAATAGGTATTGAGAACTCTACAATACAGGGCTGTATGCAAAACATCATTTGATTCTGTTGGAATTTGCGGCTGTTATCGTTTACTATAGAAAATAAACTACCCCTTCCCCTTAACCGATCTTCACCAAAATCGAAAGTCCTTGAGACCTCTACAATTCAGGGACGTATGCAAAAAATTATTTGATTCTGTTTGAATTTGCGGCTGTTATCGGTTGCCATAGAAAATACCCTTGTTAAAAAAACGTTGCAGGTAAACTACCCCTTTCCCTCAACCGATCTTCACCAAAAACAATAGGTCTTGAGAACTCTACAATTTAGGACTGTATGCAAATAATCGTTTGATTCTGTTTGAATTTGCGGCTGTTATCGTTTGCCATAGGAAATACCCTTGTTAAAACATAAAACGTTACAGGTAAACTACCCCTTTCCCTTAACCGATCTTCACCAAAAACAATAGGTCTTGAAAACTCTACAATTGAGGGCTGTATACGAAATATTATTTAATTCTGTTTGAATTTGCGGCTGTTATCGTTTGCCATAGGAAATACCCTTGTTAAAACATAAAACGTTACAGGTAAACTACCCCTTTCCCTTAACCGATCTTCACCAAAATCAACAGATCTTGAGAACTCTACAATTCAGGGCTGTATGCGAAACATTATTTGATTCTGTTTGAATTTGCGGCTGTTATCGTTTGCCAAACAAACAAAATTACCCTTGCTAAAAAAAAACCGTTGCAGGTAAACTACCCCTTTCCCTCAACCGATCTTCACCAAAAACAATAGGTCGCGAGTACTCTGCAAATCAGGACTGCATGCAAAAAATTATTTGATTCTGTTTGAATTTGCGGCAGTTATCGTTTGCCATAGAAAAAAAATCTACAGACACACACACACAGACACTTTTCGGAAAACGACTTTTTTTCATGTTTTGAGTGTAGTAGAATCAGAATCTGCAATAATCTCGAACACGATTTTTTTTGCCATCACCATACCTTAAGGAATATGGAAGTAAAAAACCATTGCAGGTAAACTACCCCTTTCCCTCAACCGATCTTCACCAAAAACAATAGGTCGTGAGTACTCTACAAATCAGGGCTGTATGCAAAAAATTATTTGATTCTGTTTGAATTTGCGGCAGTTATCGTTTGCCATAGAAAAAAAATCTACAGACACACACACACAGACACTTTTCGGAAAACGACTTTTTTTCATGTTTTGAGTGTAGTAGAATCAGAATCTGCAATAATCTCGAACACGATTTTTTTTGCCATCACCATACTTCCATTCCTTAAGGAATATGGAAGTAAAATATCGGTATGGAGAACCATACATGACTTCCATATTCTAAGATTTATATTTAAAATCATTTTCAGCCAAACAGCCAGGCTGTGTCTTACCTGCCTTTTTATTGCTGTATTAAATGAAAAATATTATATTACATTAAAATGAAAAAATTATAATTTTATTGCCTGGCAACAAAATTATTTTATTTTTAACAATTACCATTGTTTCAAAAAGTTTAAATAAATTTTCAAGTACTTTACTCTTGTTAAAACGTAAAAGGTTGCAAGTAAACTACCCCTTCCCCTTAACCGATCTTCACCAAAATCGAAAGTCATTGAGACCTCTACAATTCAGGGACGTATGCAAAAAATTATTTGATTCTGTTTGAATTTGCGGCTGTTATCGTTTGCCATAGAAAATACGCTTGATAAAAAAACGTTGCAGGTAAACTACCCCTTCCCCTTAACCGATCTTCACCAAAAACAACAGGTCTTGAGTACTCTACAAATCAGGGCTGTATGCAAAACATTATTTGATTCTGTTTGAATTTGCGGCTGTTATCGTTTGCCATAGAAAATACCCTTGTTAAAAAAACGTTGCAGGTAAACTACCCCTTTCCCTCAACCGAACTTCACCAAAAACAATAGGTCTTGAGAACTCTACAATTTAGGGCTGTATGCAAATAATCTTTTGATTCTGTTTGAATTTGCGGCTGTTATCGTTTGCCATAGGAAATACCCTTGTTAAAACATAAAACGTTACAGGTAAACTACCCCTTTCCCTTAACCGATCTTCACCAAAATCAACAGATCTTGAGAACTCTACAATTCAGGGCTGTATGCGAAACATTATTTGATTCTGTTTGAATTTGCGGCTGTTATCGTTTGCCAAACAAACAAAATTACCCTTGCTAAAAAAAAACTGTTGCAGGTAAACTACCCCTTTCCCTCAACCGATCTTCACCAAAAACAACAGATCTTGAGAACTCTACAATTTAGGGCCGTATGCAAATAATCTTTTGATTCTGTTTGAATTTGCGGCTGTTATCGTTTGCCATAGGAAATACCCTTGTTAAAACATAAAACGTTACTGGTAAACTACCCCTTTCCCTTAACCGATCTTCACCAAAAACAATAGGTCTTGAGTACTCTACAAATCAGGGCTGTATGCAAAACATTATTTGATTCTGTTTGAATTTGCGGCTGTTATCGTTTGCCATAGAAAATACCCTTGTTAAAAAAACGTTGCAGGTAAACTACCCCTTTCCCTCAACCGAACTTCACCAAAAACAATAGGTCTTGAGAACTCTACAATTTATGGCTGTATGCAAATAATCTTTTGATTCTGTTTGAATTTGCGGCTGTTATCGTTTGCCATAGGAAATACCCTTGTTAAAACATAAAACGTTACAGGTAAACTACCCCTTTCCCTTAACCGTTCTTCACCAAAATCAACAGATCTTGAGAACTCTACAATTTAGGGCTGTATGCGAAACATTATTTGATTCTGTTTGAATTTGCGGCTGTTATCGTTTGCCAAACAAACAAAATTACCCTTGCTAAAAAAAAACCGTTGCAGGTAAACTACCCCTTTCCCTCAACCGATCTTCACCAAAAACAAAAGGTCGCGAGTACTCTGCAAATCAGGGCTGCATGCAAAAAATTATTTGATTCTGTTTGAATTTGCGGCAGTTATCGTTTGCCATAGAAAAAGAAATCTACAGACAGACACACAGACAGACAGACAGACAGACAGATAGACAGACAGACAGACACACAGACACTTTTCGGAAAACGACTTTTTTTCATGTTTTGAGTGTAATATAATCAGAATCTGCAATAATCTCGAACACGATTTTTTTTGCCATCACCATACTTCCATTCCTTAAGGAATATGGAAGTAAATATCGGTATGGAGAACCATACATGACTTCCATATTCTAAGATTTATATTTAAAATCATTTTCAGCCAAACAGCCAGGCTGTGTCTTACCTGCCTTTTTATTGCTGTATTAAATGAAAAATATTATATTACATTAAAATGCAAAAATTATAATTTTATTGCCTGGCAACAAAATTATTTTATTTTTAACAATTACCATTGTTTCAAAAAGTTTAAATAAATTTTCAAGTACTTTACTCTTGTTAAAACGTAAAAGGTTGCAGGTAAACTACCCCTTCCCCTTAACCGATCTTCACCAAAATCGAAAGTCATTGAGACCTCTACAATTAAGGGACGTATGCAAAAAATTATTTGATTCTGTTTGAATTTGCGGCTGTTATCGTTTGCCATAGAAAATACGCTTGATAAAAAAACGTTGCAGGTAAACTACCCCTTCCCCTTAACCGATCTTCACCAAAAACAACAGGTCTTGAGTACTCTACAAATCAGGGCTGTATGCAAAACATTATTTGATTCTGTTTGAATTTGCGGCTGTTATCGTTTGCCATAGAAAATAAAACGTAAAAGGTTGCAGGTAAACTACCCCTTCCCCTTAACCGATCTTCACCAAAAACAATAGGTCTTGAGTACTCTACAAATCAGGACTGTATGCAAAACATTATTTGATTCTGTTTGAATTTGCGGCTGTTATCGTTTGCCATATAAAATACCCTTGTTAAAAAAACGTTGCAGGTAAACTACCCCTTTCCCTCAACCGATCTTCACCAAAAACAATAGGTCTTGAGAAATCTACAATTCAGGGCTGTATGCGAAACATTATTTGATTCTGTTTGAATTTGCGGCTGTTATCGTTTGCCAAAAAAAAAAAAAATTTCCCTTGATAAAAAAAACCGTTGCAGGTAAACTACCCCTTCCCCTCAACCGATCTTCACCAAACACAATAGGTCGCGAGTACTCTACAAATCAGGGCTGTATGCAAAAAATTATTTGATTCTGTTTGAATTTGCGGCAGTTGTCGTTTGCCATAGAAAATACGCATGATAAAAAACGTTGCTGGTAAACTACCCCTTCCCCTCAACCGATCTTCACCAAAAACAATAGGTCTTGAGTACTCTACAAATCAGGGCTGTATGCAGAAAATTATTTGATTCTGTTTGAATTTGCGGCTGTTATCGTTTGCCATAGAAAATACCCTTGTTAAAAAAACGTTGTAGGTAAACTACCCCTTTCCCTTAACCGATCTTCACTAAAAACAAAAGGTCTTGAGAACTCTACAATTTAGGGCTGTATGCAAATAATCTTTTCATTCTGTTTGAATTTGCGGCTGTTATCGTTTGCCATAGGAAATACCCTTGTTAAAACATAAAACGTTACAGGTAAACTACCCCTTTCCCTTAACCGATCTTCACCAAAAACAATAGGTCTTGAGAACTCTACAATTCAGGGCTGTATGCGAAATATTATTTGATTCTGTTTGAATTTGCGGCTGTTATCGTTTGCCAAACAAACAAAATTACCCTTGCTAAAAAAAAACCGTTGCAGGTAAACTACCCCTTTCCCTCAACCGATCTTCACCAAAAACAATAGGTCGCGAGAACTCTGCAAAACCGGGCTGTATGCAAAAAATTATTTGATTCTGTTTGAATTTGCGGCAGTTATCGTTTGCCATAGAAAAAAAATCTAAGACAGACAGACACACAGACAGACAGACACACAGACACTTTTCGGAAAACGACTTTTTTTCATGTTTTGAGTGTAGTAGAATCAGAATCTGCAATAATCTCGAACACGATTTTTTTTGCCATCACCATACTTCCATTCCTTAAGGAATATGGAAGTAAAAATCTACAGACAGACAGACAGACAGACACACAGACAGACAGACACACAGACACTTTTCGGAAAACGACTTTTTTTCATGTTTTGAGTGTAGTAGAATCAGAATCTGCAATAATCTCGAACACGATTTTTTTTGCCATCACCATACTTCCATTCCTTAAGGAATATGGAAGTAAAAAGGAGCTGTATTCAATATTGGGAACACTGTATTCACCACTGAATGCAATGGTTCTGTGCTGGATTACTGAATTTAAAATGTGTAGGACAAGTACAACTACACCTGATGAACCACACAGTGGATGTTAAGTTGAAGTAACTATGCTAGAAAAAGGTTTTTCAGAGTCCATAGTCATTTTGGCACACCACAGAGTAAAAGTGAATGAAATATCAGAGGCTACAGGTATATCAACTGAACATGTGGATAATATCTTACATTCACACCTGACAAACAATATCAGAAGAATGTTTCAACCTATTATTTGACACTCTATAAGTGCAATATAACCAAAGTTTTGCTCTGATTCATAACCATAATGGGACTTTGCTCCACTACAAGACTCCTGAAATCAATCAAACCACAGTCAAAACATTGGACAAACGACAAACCAACTCCAAAGAAGGCAAAGACAATTCCATCTGGTGGTCAGTTTATGGCGACCTTTTTTTTTATTTTTTAACACATATGGAGCTCTTCATTGGAGAGGGAAAAGTATTTTGT
The DNA here is from genome assembly GCA_034769895.1 of Magicicada septendecula. Taxonomy (NCBI): domain Eukaryota; kingdom Metazoa; phylum Arthropoda; class Insecta; order Hemiptera; family Cicadidae; genus Magicicada; species Magicicada septendecula. Next base: position 265,919,137 of record CM068372.1, read on the forward strand.
AATTGATTACACCACTTAAATAATGAAATCAGGAAAACTTCCACGTTCAGCAATAAAGCAAAGTGCTATTTTACCAAAACAATGAACCAGTTCAAATATCAATTCTTGTGACAGCTAAAACCAAAGAAAGACAGAATTGCTTCCTCACCTTCACACTCACCAGATTTAGCTGCAAGTGACTTCTATCTCTTTCTAACCTCCAAATGGCTGAGAAATAAATCCAGATTCAAAAAATGTTATTTTCTTATTCAGGCCCGGGACTTCTCATCCTACTCTTGTGTTGCATAAATGCAATAACAGTAATTTGAATACTATACGTATGATGTTATAACTTATTATGTACACAAATAATAACCAATTACCAGTAGGCATACTGTACATAAATTTTATCATTGTTATATTTACTGTAGTAAGAGTTATGTTACTGCCAACAGAAGAAAATATGGAGAATATAAATGAAGGTGAAATATTACAAAAAATATATTAAAGCAAAACACCGAAACTCATGAGACCAGTTTATCAGCAACACTAAGAATGACATTCGTGCATACAAATTAATATGACGCATGACTAAAGCAGACATGGAGATAGAGCAAGAATAAATGTCACAACAAATTAGCAATGGGAGAATTTCCATACACTATACACATCTGTGGTATGATCTTTTGCTTGATGACAAGTGCGAAGATGAGCATATAGAAAATAAATACGTTGACCAAGTTAACGTGGACGCATTAAAAGTAGAACTACAGAAAGCTAAAAAACAGGAAAACTACTGCACTGGGTAGTGTTAACTCTAGCTTTCAAAGTATGTTGGTAATGCATTCAAACAAGAAGATTTCTTAACTTTATTCATATATGTTGTTTAAAATGTTATGACCCAAAGGAGTGGAATACAGCCAAAGCTGTCTCTCTTTTTAAAAACATAATAGAAACAGTGTGAACAATGTAAACAATTATCAAGTGATTAATATCCTTAGTACTGCCTACAAACTATACAGTAAACAACAGATTGCAATATATCTTTCACAGAATCCTGCTAGAAGAGCAATTGGGATTTAGATGAGGACAATCTTGCAGAGATAAACACCCATGTTATGGCAAATTATGGGGGAAAAAGATGGAATAAGACTTCAAAACTGACACAGCCAACATCTTATAGCCTGTACAAAAAGCATAAACGGATACTACAATTGTTACTGACACTGGAACCTCTTTCTTGAAGGAGACTGTGACCACTTGGGGCACTATGCAAGGATATAGTTTGTCCCCAACATTATTTAATTTATCTACTGACTATCTCACTAGATGCTGGAAAAAACAAGCCAACATTACAGAAAACAATTATTAGCCATGCCCCTGAATTACTACTTTGTATGCAACGATCATATTATTCAGGAGAGCGAAGGTGACCTTCAAAGGTCACTCTATCTTCTTGGTATGAATATAACATGGACATTTCTACATTTAAAACTATAGTGATGGTTTTCAGAGGGAAGACCCTGTTAGATCAAAGACAATCATGAACAGTGCAACAACTGAACAAGTATCGCATGTCCACTATCTATCTGGGATATGACATCACCTGTGGGAAAAGCAGTGATATAGACAATAAACTTACCAAGTTTATGATATTAATTGATGACTCGTTGGGAACTTGGTGAAACATATCAATACAAAGGTTTGTAAAATATATAAAAAAAAAATAACAAAAATTTAACAAATGAACAAACTGAATTCTGAGTATCCCCTTTATTAAAAGCTGTTATTTAGTTTAGTTAATTATATATTTTGCATACAGATTATATTTAGTTTAGTTAATTTTATATTTTACTTCCATATTCCTTAAGGAATGGAAGTATGGTGATGGCAAAAAAAATCGTGTTCGAGATTATTGCAGATTCTGATTGTACTACACTCAAAACATGAAAAAAAGTCGTTTCCGAAAAGTGTGTGTGTGTCTGTCTGTCTGTAGATTTTTTTCTATGGCAAACGATAACTGCCACAAATTCAAACAGAATCAAATAATTTTTTGCATACAGCCCTGATTTGTAGAGTACTCATGACCTATTGTTTTTGGTGAAGATCGGTTGAGGGAAGGGGGTAGTTTACTTGCAACGGTTTTTTTTTATCAAGGGAAATTTTTTTTTTGGCAAACGATAACAGCCGCAAATTCAAACAGAATTAAATAATGTTTGGTATACAGCCCTCAATTGTAGAGTTTTCAAGACCTATTGTTTTTGGTGAAGATCGGTTGAGGGAAAGGGGTAGTTTACCTGCAACGTTTTTTTAACAAGGGTATTTTCTATGGCAAACGATAACAGCCGCAAATTCAAACAGAATCAAATAATGTTTTGCATACAGCCCTGATTTGTAGAGTACTCAAGACCTATTGTTTTTGGTGAAGATCGGTTAAGGGGAAGGGGTAGTTTACCTGCAACGTTTTTTTATCAAGCGTATTTTCTATGGCAAACGATAACAGCCGCTAATTCAAACAGAATCAAATAATTTTTTGCATACGTCCCTGAATTGTAGAGGTATCAAGGACTTTCGATTTTGGTGAAGATCGGTTAAGGGGAAGGGGTAGTTTACCTGCAACCTTTTACGTTTTAACAAGAGTAAAGTACTTGAAAATTTATTTAAACTTTTTGAAACAATGGTAATTGTTAAAATATCGGTATGGAGAACCATACATGACTTCCATATTCTAAGATTTATATTTAAAATCATTTTCGAAATGAAATATTACCATAGAAACTACTTCTTTCTACTTACTGCTTCAGCCTTAACCACAGTACTGTGGTCACTAATGTATACCACCTCACGTTATCGCACTCGATTTTCACTGATGATGGAAGTCGATGGCATTGCCGAAATGTCTGGTTTTGTAGAAAACATTGGACTACGGCCAAATATCCCGGAAGGAATTTTAACAAAAACTACTTCTTTGTTGCCGATAACGTTGTACACATATATATCAGTGGCGAAGTGACATGGAGGCAATTGAGGCAATGCCTACCCTAAAAAATTCTGTAGAATAAAAATTATAAATACGTATGAACTACATAACGTAAAGATTATACATTGTTACTGCGACTGTCAAATTTATTAAACCGAAACGTGCTTTATTGAGCGACCGCTAGATGGTGACAGGTGAGATTCGGCATAGTTCGTTTAAAGCGAATGAGGCAACCTGAACTGCCTCAGCGTTTTTTGTATACATCGTATGTAAGCAATGTAGTGGTGTGATAGGGAGGGGGGATTGTCCCGCGCTGTACACATAGAGCGTTGAGGCATGCCTCACTTCTGTGGTCCAAACAGTTAAGTTAAAGCGCCTGTGTTGTTTCTAAGTGTTTATTTTATGCGGTTATTAAAAGTGTCACTGTTATTCCGCTGAACTAACAGATGATCAAGATTGTTATTTGAATTATTTGTAACATTAAACATATATATAGAAACTAATCAAGTTTAAAAATTTGAAGTTCAATCAGTTGTATTATTGTGTATGACTAATACAAGGATTGTTCAATAGAAACACGTATAGAGCTGTGAAGCATTTTTTATTCAACGATTTTAAAAGAAGTCTCCAATAACATTAAGACATGAGTTCTACTGTTGCGCTAACCTGTAGATTCCCTGCTAGTAAAATTCTTACGGCTGTTTGTGGAACCATTCGGTTACAGCAAACTCTACCTCAGCGTCCGATTTGAACCACCGTCCTTTTAGTGATTCCTTAAAAAAAATTTAAGATAAGATTTTTGCCTACCCATTCATTAACTACTAGCTTCGCCAGTAAGCAAATTGATGTCCATTTTTCGGCTTGCACGCGTTATGTTGGTGTGGGTTTCGGCACTTTCCATTTAAAAAGCGTGCAAATGTAAGAAAATAAACATGAGGGAGGCTAGAAATAACGTGAATTGTGTGTGTGTGTGTGTCTTACCTGCCTTTTTATTGCTGTATTAAATGAAAAATATTATATTACATTAAAATGAAAAAATTATAATTTTATTGCCTGGCAACAAAATTATTTTATTTTTAACAATTACCATTGTAAATAAATTTTCAAGTACTTTACTCTTGTTAAAACGTAAAAGGTTGCTGGTAAACTACCCCTTCCCTTAACCGATCTTCACTAAAATCGAAGTCCTTGAGACCTCTACAATTCAGGGACATATGCAAAAAATTATTTGATTCTGTTTGAATTTGCGGCTGTTATCGTTTGCCATAGAAAATACGCTTGACAAAAAAACGTTGCAGGTAAACTACCCCTTCCCCTTAACCGATCTTCACCAAAAACAATAGGTCTTGAGTACTCTACAAATTAGGGCTGTATGCAAAACATTATTTGATTCTGTTTGAATTTGCGGCTGTTATCGTTTGCCATAGAAAATACCCTTGTTAAAAAAAACGTTGCAGGTAAACTACCCCTTTCCCTCAACCGATCTTCACCAAAAACAATAGGTCTTGAGAACTCTGCAACTTAGGGCTGTATGCAAATAATCTTTTGATTCTGTTTGAATTTGCGGCTGTTATCGTTTGCCATAGGAAATACCCTTGTTAAAACATAAAACGTTACAGGTAAACTACTCCTTTCCCTTAACCGATCTTCACCAAAAACAATAGGTCTTGAGAACTCTACAATTCAGGGCTGTATACCAAACATTATTTAATTCTGTTTGAATTTGCGGCTGTTATCGTTTGCCAAAAAAATTTCCCTTGATAAAAAAAAACCGTTGCAGGTAAACTACCCCTTTCCCTCAACCGATCTTCACCAAAAACAATAGGTCGCGAGTACTCTACAAATCAGGGCTGTATGCAAAAAATTATTTGATTCTGTTTGAATTTGCGGCTGTTATCATTTGCCATAGAAAAAAATCTACAGACAGACAGACACACAGACACTTTTCGAAAAATGCTTTTTTTCATGTTTTGAGTGTAGTACAATCATATTCTGCAATAATCTCGAACACGATTTTTTTTGCCATCACCATACTTCCATTTCCTTAAGGAACATGGAAGTAAATATCGGTATGGAGAACCATACATGACTTCCATATTCTAAGACTTATAATCTGAAATATGCTTGCCTGCCAAGCACGATATATTTTCTAATATATATATAATTTACATTAAAAAGAAAAAATTTTAATTTTATTGCCTGGCAACAAAATTATTTTATTTTTAACAATTACCATTGTTTGAAAAAGTTTAAATGAATTTTCAAGTACTTTACTCTTGTTAAAACGTAAAAGGTTGCAGGTAAACTACCCCTTCCCCTTAATCGATCTTCACCAAAATCTAATGGCCTTGAGTCCTCTACAATTCACTTATGTATGCAAACAATTATTTGATTCTGTTTGAATTTGCGGCAGTTATCGTTTGCCATAGAAAATACGCTTTATAACAAACGTTGCAGGTAAACTACCCCTTCCCCTCAACCGATCTTCACCAAGAACAAACGGTCTTGAGTACTGTACAAACCAGGGCTGTATGGAGAAAATTATTTTATTATGTTTGAATTTGCGGCTGTTATCGTTTGCCATAGAAAATAACCTAGTTAAAAAAACGTTGTTGGTAAACTACCCCTTTCCCTTAACCGATCTTCACCAAAATCAACAGATCTTGAGAACTCTACAATTCAGGGCTGTATGCGAAACATTAATTGATTCTGTTTGAATTTGCGGCTGTTATCGTTTGGCAAAAAAAAAATTTCCCTTGATAAAAAAAAACCGTTGCAGGTAAACTACCCCTTTCCGTCAACCGATCTTCACCAAAAACAACAGGTCGTGAGTACTCTACAAATCAGGGCTGTATGCAAAAAGTTATTTGATTCTGTTTGAATTTGCGGCAGTTATCGTTTGCCATAGAAAAATATCGGTATGGAGAACTATACATGACTTCCATATTCTAAGATTTATATTTAAAATCATTTTCAGCCAAACAGCCAGGCTGTGTCTTACCTGCCTTTTTATTGCTGTATTAAATTCATACTCTACAAATCAGGGCTGTATGCAAAACATTATTTGATTGTGTTTGAATTTGCGGCTGTTATCGTTTGCCATAGAAAATACCCTTGTTAAAAAAACGTTGCCGGTAAACTACCCCTTTCCCTCAACCGAACTTCACCAAAAACAATAGGTCTTGAGAACTCTACAATTTAGGGCTGTATGCAAATAATCTTTTGATTCTGTTTGAATTTGCGGCTGTTATCGTTTGTCATAGGAAATACCCTTGTTAAAACATAAAACGTTACAGGTAAACTACCCCTTTCCCTTAACCGATCTTCACCAAAATCAACAGATCTTGAGAACTCTACAATTCAGGGCTGTATGCGAAACATTATTTGATTCTGTTTGAATTTGCGGCTGTTATCGTTTGCCAAACAAACAAAATTACCCTTGCAAAAAAAAAACTGTTGCCGGTAAACTACCCCTTTCCCTCAACCGATCTTCACCAAAAACAACAGGTCGCGAGTACTCTGCAAATCAGGGCTGCATGCAAAACATTATTTGATTCTGTTTGAATTTGCGGCTGTTATCGTTTGCCATAGAAAATACCCTTGTTAAAAAAATGTTGCAGGTAAACTACCCCTTTCCCTCAACCGATCTTCACCAAAAACAATACGTCTTGTGAACTCTACAATTTAGGGCCGTATGCAAATAATCTTTTGATTCTGTTTGAATTTGCGGCTGTTATCGTTTGCCATAGGAAATACCCTTGTTAAAACATAAAACGTTACAGGTAAACTACCCCTTTCCCTTAACCGATCTTCACCAAAAACAATAGGTCTTGAGTACTCTACAAATCAGGGCTGTATGCAAAACATTATTTGATTCTGTTTGAATTTGCGGCTGTTATCGTTTGCCATAGAAAATACCCTTGTTAAAAAAACGTTGCTGGTAAACTACCCCTTTCCCTCAACCGAACTTCACCAAAAACAATAGGTATTGAGAACTCTACAATTTAGGGCTGTATGCAAATAATCTTTTGATTCTGTTTGAATTTGCGGCTGTTATCGTTTGCCATAGGAAATACCCTTGTTAAAACATAAAACGTTACAGGTAAACTACCCCTTTCCCTTAACCGATCTTCACCAAAATCAACAGATCTTGAGAACTCTACAATTTAGGGCTGTATGCGAAACATTATTTGATTCTGTTTGAATTTGCGGCTGTTATCGTTTGCCAAACAAACAAAATTACCCTTGCTAAAAAAAAACCGTTGCAGGTAAACTACCCCTTTCCCTCAACCGATCTTCACCAAAAACAATAGGTCGCGAGTACTCTGCAAATCAGGGCTGCATGCAAAAAATTATTTGATTCTGTTTGAATTTGCGGCAGTTATCGTTTGCCATAGAAAAAAAATCTACAGACAGACAGACAGACAGACAGACAGACAGACAGACAGACAGACAGACACACAGACACTTTTCGGAAAACGACTTTTTTTCATGTTTTGAGTGTAGTAGAATCAGAATCTGCAATAATCTCGAACACGATTTTTTTTGCCATCACCATACTTCCATTCCTTAAGGAATATGGAAGTAAATATCGGTATGGAGAACCATACATGACTTCCATATTCTAAGATTTATATTTAAAATCATTTTCAGCCAAACAGCCAGGCTGTGTCTTACCTGCCTTTTTATTGCTGTATTAAATGAAAAATATTATATTACATTAAAATGAAAAAATTATAATTTTATTGCCTGGCAACAAAATTATTTTATTTTTAACAATTACCATTGTTTCAAAAAGTTTAAATAAATTTTCAAGTACTTTACTCTTGTTAAAACGTATAAGGTTGCAGGTAAACTACCCCTTCCCCTTAACCGATCTTCACCAAAATCGAAAGTCATTGAGACCTCTACAATTCAGGGACGTATGCAAAAAATTATTTGATTCTGTTTGAATTTGCGGCTGTTATCGTTTGCCATAGAAAATACGCTTGATAAAAAAACGTTGCAGGTAAACTACCCCTTCCCCTTAACCGATCTTCACCAAAAACAATAGGTCTTGAGTACTCTACAAATCAGGACTGCATGCAAAACATTATTTGATTCTGTTTGAATTTGCGGCTGTTATCGTTTGCCATATAAAATACCCTTGTTAAAAAAACGTTGCAGGTAAACTACCCCTTTCCCTCAACCGATCTTCACCAAAAACAATAGGTCTTGAGAAATCTACAATTCAGGGCTGTATGCGAAACATTATTTGATTCTGTTTGAATTTGCGGCTGTTATCGTTTGCCAAAAAAAAAAAAATTTCCCTTGATAAAAAAAACCGTTGCAGGTAAACTACCCCTTCCCCTCAACCGATCTTCACCAAAAACAATAGGTCGCGAGTACTCTACAAATCAGGGCTGTATGCAAAAAATTATTTGATTCTGTTTGAATTTGCGGCAGTTGTCGTTTGCCATAGAAAATACGCATGATAAAAAACGTTGCTGGTAAACTACCCCTTCCCCTCAACCGATCTTCACCAAAAACAATAGGTCTTGAGTACTCTACAAATCAGGGCTGTATGCAGAAAATTATTTGATTCTGTTTGAATTTGCGGCTGTTATCGTTTGCCATAGAAAATACCCTTGTTAAAAAAACGTTGTAGGTAAACTACCCCTTTCCCTTAACCGATCTTCACCAAAAACAAAAGGTATTGAGAACTCTACAATTTAGGGCTGTATGCAAATAATCTTTTCATTCTGTTTGAATTTGCGGCTGTTATCGTTTCCCATAGGAAATACCCTTGTTAAAACATAAAACGTTACAGGTAAACTACCCCTTTCCCTTAACCGATCTTCACCAAAAACAACAGGTCTTGAGAACTCTACAATTCAGGGCTGTATGCGAAACATTATTTGATTCTGTTTGAATTTGCGGCTGTTATCGTTTGCCAAACAAACAAAATTTCCCTTGCTAAAAAAAAACCGTTGCAGGTAAACTACCCCTTTCCCTCAACCGATCTTCACCAAAAACAATAGGTCGCGAGAACTCTGCAAAACCGGGCTGCATGCAAAAAATTATTTGATTCTGTTTGAATTTGCGGCAGTTATCGTTTGCCATAGAAAAAAAATCTACAGACAGACAGACAGACAGACAGACAGACAGACACACAGACACTTTTCGGGAAACGACTTTTTTTCATGTTTTGAGTGTAGTAGAATCAGAATCTGCAATAATCTCGAACACGATTTTTTTTGCCATCACCATACTTCCATTCCTTAAGGAATATGGAAGTAAAAAGGAGCTGTATTCAATATTGGGAACACTGTATTCACCACTGAATGCAATGGTTCTGTGCTGGATTACTGAATTTAAAATGTGTAGGACAAGTACAACTACACCTGATGAACCACACAGTGGATGTTAAGTTGAAGTAACTATGCTAGAAAAAGGTTTTTCAGAGTCCATAGTCATTTTGGCACACCACAGAGTAAAAGTGAATGAAATATCAGATGCTACAGGTATATCAACTGAACATGTGGATAATATCTTACATTCACACCTTACAAACAATATCAGAAGAATGTTTCAACCTATTATTTGACACTCTATAAGTGCAATATAACCAAAGTTTTGCTCTGATTCATAACCATAATGGGACTTTGCTCCACTACAAGTCTCCTGAAATCAATCAAACCACAGTCAAAACATTGGACAAACGACAAACCAACTCCAAAGAAGGCAAAGACAATTCCATCTGGTGGTCAGTTTATGGCGACCTTTTTTTTTATTTTTTAACACATATGGAGCTCTTCATTGGAGAGGGAAAAGTATTTTGTAATTGATTACACCACTTAAATAATGAAATCAGGAAAACTTCCACGTTCAGCAATAAAGCAAAGTGCTATTTTACCAAAACAATGAACCAGTTCAAATATCAATTCTTGTGACAGCTAAAACCAAAGAAAGACAGAATTGCTTCCTCACCTTCACACTCACCAGATTTAGCTGCAAGTGACTTCTATCTCTTTCTAACCTCCAAATGGCTGAGAAATAAATCCAGATTCAAAAAATGTTATTTTCTTATTCAGGCCCGGGACTTCTCATCCTACTCTTGTGTTGCATAAATGCAATAACAGTAATTTGAATACTATACGTATGATGTTATAACTTATTATGTACACAAATAATAACCAATTACCAGTAGGCATACTGTACATAAATTGTATCATTGTTATATTTACTGTAGTAAGAGTTATGTTACTGCCAACAGAAGAAAATATGGAGAATATAAATGAAGGTGAAATATTACAAAAAATATATTAAAGCAAAACACCGAAACTCATGAGACCAGTTTATCAGCAACACTAAGAATGACATTCGTGCATACAAATTAATATGACGCATGACTAAAGCAGACATGGAGATAGAGCAAGAATAAATGTCACAACAGATTAGCAATGGGAGAATTTCCATACACTATACACATCTGTGGTATGATCTTTTGCTTGATGACAAGTGCGAAGATGAGCATATAGAAAATAAATACGTTGACCAAGTTAACGTGGACGCATTAAAAGTAGAACTACAGAAAGCTAAAAAACAGGAAAACTACTGCACTGGGTAGTGTTAACTCTAGCTTTCAAAGTATGTTGGTAATGCATTCAAACAAGAAGATTTCTTAACTTTATTCATATATGTTGTTTAAAATGTTATGACCCAAAGGAGTGGAATACAGCCAAAGCTGTCTCTCTTTTTAAAAACATAATAGAAACAGTGTGAACAATGTAAACAATTATCAAGTGATTAATATCCTTAGTACTGCCTACAAACTATACAGTAAACAACAGATTGCAATATATCTTTCACAGAATCCTGCTAGAAGAGCAATTGGGATTTAGATGAGGACAATCTTGCAGAGATAAACACCCATGTTATGGCAAATTATGGGGGAAAAAGATGGAATAAGACTTCAAAACTGACACAGCCAACATCTTATAGCCTGTACAAAAAGCATAAACGGATACTACAATTGTTACTGACACTGGAACCTCTTTCTTGAAGGAGACTGTGACCACTTGGGGCACTATGCAAGGATATAGTTTGTCCCCAACATTATTTAATTTATCTACTGACTATCTCACTAGATGCTGGAAAAAACAAGCCAACATTACAGAAAACAATTATTAGCCATGCCCCTGAATTACTACTTTGTATGCAACGATCATATTATTCAGGAGAGCGAAGGTGACCTTCAAAGGTCACTCTATCTTCTTGGTATGAATATAACATGGACATTTCTACATTTAAAACTATAGTGATGGTTTTCAGAGGGAAGACCCTGTTAGATCAAAGACAATCATGAACAGTGCAACAACTGAACAAGTATCGCATGTCCACTATCTATCTGGGATATGACATCACCTGTGGGAAAAGCAGTGATATAGACAATAAACTTACCAAGTTTATGATATTAATTGATGACTCGTTGGGAACTTGGTGAAACATATCAATACAAAGGTTTGTAAAATATATAAAAAAAAAATAACAAAAATTTAACAAATGAACAAACTGAATTCTGAGTATCCCCTTTATTAAAAGCTGTTATTTAGTTTAGTTAATTATATATTTTGCATACAGATTATATTTAGTTTAGTTAATTTTATATTTTACTTCCATATTCCTTAAGGAATGGAAGTATGGTGATGGCAAAAAAAATCGTGTTCGAGATTATTGCAGATTCTGATTGTACTACACTCAAAACATGAAAAAAAGTCGTTTTCCGAAAAGTGTGTGTGTGTCTGTCTGTCTGTAGATTTTTTTCTATGGCAAACGATAACTGCCACAAATTCAAACAGAATCAAATAATTTTTTGCATACAGCCCTGATTTGTAGAGTACTCACGACCTATTGTTTTTGGTGAAGATCGGTTGAGGGAAGGGGGTAGTTTACTTGCAACGGTTTTTTTTTATCAAGGGAAATTTTTTTTTTGGCAAACGATAACAGCCGCAAATTCAAACAGAATTAAATAATGTTTGGTATACAGCCCTCAATTGTAGAGTTTTCAAGACCTATTGTTTTTGGTGAAGATCGGTTGAGGGAAAGGGGTAGTTTACCTGCAACGTTTTTTTAACAAGGGTATTTTCTATGGCAAACGATAACAGCCGCAAATTCAAACAGAATCAAATAATGTTTTGCATACAGCCCTGATTTGTAGAGTACTCAAGACCTATTGTTTTTGGTGAAGATCGGTTAAGGGGAAGGGGTAGTTTACCTGCAACGTTTTTTTATCAAGCGTATTTTCTATGGCAAACGATAACAGCCGCTAATTCAAACAGAATCAAATAATTTTTTGCATACGTCCCTGAATTGTAGAGGTCTCAAGGACTTTCGATTTTGGTGAAGATCGGTTAAGGGGAAGGGGTAGTTTACCTGCAACCTTTTACGTTTTAACAAGAGTAAAGTACTTGAAAATTTATTTAAACTTTTTGAAACAATGGTAATTGTTAAAATATCGGTATGGAGAACCATACATGACTTCCATATTCTAAGATTTATATTTAAAATCATTTTCGAAATGAAATATTACCATAGAAACTACTTCTTTCTACTTACTGCTTCAGCCTTAACCACAGTACTGTGGTCACTAATGTATACCACCTCACGTTATCGCACTCGATTTTCACTGATGATGGAAGTCGATGGCATTGCCGAAATGTCTGGTTTTGTAGAAAACATTGGACTACGGCCAAATATCCCGGGAAGGAATTTTAACAAAAACTACTTCTTTGTTGCCGATAACGTTGTACACATATATATCAGTGGCGAAGTGACATGGAGGCAATTGAGGCAATGCCTACCCTAAAAAATTCTGTAGAATAAAAATTATAAATACGTATGAACTACATAACGTAAAGATTATACATTGTTACTGCGACTGTCAAATTTATTAAACCGAAACGTGCTTTATTGAGCGACCGCTAGATGGTGACAGGTGAGATTCGGCATAGTTCGTTTAAAGCGAATGAGGCAACCTGAACTGCCTCAGCGTTTTTTGTATACATCGTATGTAAGCAATGTAGTGGTGTGATAGGGAGGGGGGATTGTCCCGCGCTGTACACATAGAGCGTTGAGGCATGCCTCACTTCTGTGGTCCAAACAGTTAAGTTAAAGCGCCTGTGTTGTTTCTAAGTGTTTATTTTATGCGGTTATTAAAAGTGTCACTGTTATTCCGCTGAACTAACAGATGATCAAGATTGTTATTTGAATTATTTGTAACATTAAACATATATATAGAAACTAATCAAGTTTAAAAATTTGAAGTTCAATCAGTTGTATTATTGTGTATGACTAATACAAGGATTGTTCAATAGAAACACGTATAGAGCTGTGAAGCATTTTTTATTCAACGATTTTAAAAGAAGTCTCCAATAACATTAAGACATGAGTTCTACTGTTGCGCTAACCTGTAGATTCCCTGCTAGTAAAATTCTTACGGCTGTTTGTGGAACCATTCGGTTACAGCAAACTCTACCTCAGCGTCCGATTTGAACCACCGTCCTTTTAGTGATTCCTTAAAAAAAATTTAAGATAAGATTTTTGCCTACCCATTCATTAACTACTAGCTTCGCCAGTAAGCAAATTGATGTCCATTTTTCGGCTTGCACGCGTTATGTTGGTGTGGGTTTCGGCACTTTCCATTTAAAAAGCGTGCAAATGTAAGAAAATAAACATGAGGGAGGCTAGAAATAACGTGAATTGTGTGTGTGTGTGTGTGTCTTACCTGCCTTTTTATTGCTGTATTAAATGAAAAATATTATATTACATTAAAATGAAAAAATTATAATTTTATTGCCTGGCAACAAAATTATTTTATTTTTAACAATTACCATTGTAAATAAATTTTCAAGTACTTTACTCTTGTTAAAACGTAAAAGGTTGCTGGTAAACTACCCCTTCCCCTTAACCGATCTTCACTAAAATCGAAAGTCCTTGAGACCTCTACAATTCAGGGACATATGCAAAAAATTATTTGATTCTGTTTGAATTTGCGGCTGTTATCGTTTGCCATAGAAAATACGCTTGACAAAAAAAACGTTGCAGGTAAACTACCCCTTCCCCTTAACCGATCTTCACCAAAAACAATAGGTCTTGAGTACTCTACAAATTAGGGCTGTATGCAAAACATTATTTGATTCTGTTTGAATTTGCGGCTGTTATCGTTTGCCATAGAAAATACCCTTGTTAAAAAAAACGTTGCAGGTAAACTACCCCTTTCCCTCAACCGATCTTCACCAAAAACAATAGGTCTTGAGAACTCTGCAACTTAGGGCTGTATGCAAATAATCTTTTGATTCTGTTTGAATTTGCGGCTGTTATCGTTTGCCATAGGAAATACCCTTGTTAAAACATAAAACGTTACAGGTAAACTACTCCTTTCCCTTAACCGATCTTCACCAAAAACAATAGGTCTTGAGAACTCTACAATTCAGGGCTGTATACCAAACATTATTTAATTCTGTTTGAATTTGCGGCTGTTATCGTTTGCCAAAAAAATTTCCCTTGATAAAAAAAAACCGTTGCAGGTAAACTACCCCTTTCCCTCAACCGATCTTCACCAAAAACAATAGGTCGCGAGTACTCTACAAATCAGGGCTGTATGCAAAAAATTATTTGATTCTGTTTGAATTTGCGGCTGTTATCATTTGCCATAGAAAAAAATCTACAGACAGACAGACACACAGACACTTTTCGAAAAATGCCTTTTTTTCATGTTTTGAGTGTAGTACAATCATATTCTGCAATAATCTCGAACACGATTTTTTTTGCCATCACCATACTTCCATTTCCTTAAGGAACATGGAAGTAAATATCGGTATGGAGAACCATACATGACTTCCATATTCTAAGACTTATAATCTGAAATATGCTTGCCTGCCAAGCACGATATATTTTCTAATATATACATAATTTACATTAAAAAGAAAAAATTTTAATTTTATTGCCTGGCAACAAAATTATTTTATTTTTAACAATTACCATTGTTTGAAAAAGTTTAAATGAATTTTCAAGTACTTTACTCTTGTTAAAACGTAAAAGGTTGCAGGTAAACTACCCCTTCCCCTTAATCGATCTTCACCAAAATCTAATGGCCTTGAGTCCTCTACAATTCACTTATGTATGCAAACAATTATTTGATTCTGTTTGAATTTGCGGCAGTTATCGTTTGCCATAGAAAATACGCTTTATAACAAACGTTGCAGGTAAACTACCCCTTCCCCTCAACCGATCTTCACCAAGAACAAACGGTCTTGAGTACTGTACAAACCAGGGCTGTATGGAGAAAATTATTTTATTATGTTTGAATTTGCGGCTGTTATCGTTTGCCATAGAAAATAACCTAGTTAAAAAAACGTTGTTGGTAAACTACCCCTTTCCCTTAACCGATCTTCACCAAAATCAACAGATCTTGAGAACTCTACAATTCAGGGCTGTATGCGAAACATTAATTGATTCTGTTTGAATTTGCGGCTGTTATCGTTTGGCAAAAAAAAAATTTCCCTTGATAAAAAAAAACCGTTGCAGGTAAACTACCCCTTTCCGTCAACCGATCTTCACCAAAAACAACAGGTCGTGAGTACTCTACAAATCAGGGCTGTATGCAAAAAGTTATTTGATTCTGTTTGAATTTGCGGCAGTTATCGTTTGCCATAGAAAAATATCGGTATGGAGAACTATACATGACTTCCATATTCTAAGATTTATATTTAAAATCATTTTCAGCCAAACAGCCAGGCTGTGTCTTACCTGCCTTTTTATTGCTGTATTAAATTCATACTCTACAAATCAGGGCTGTATGCAAAACATTATTTGATTGTGTTTGAATTTGCGGCTGTTATCGTTTGCCATAGAAAATACCCTTGTTAAAAAAACGTTGCCGGTAAACTACCCCTTTCCCTCAACCGAACTTCACCAAAAACAATAGGTCTTGAGAACTCTACAATTTAGGGCTGTATGCAAATAATCTTTTGATTCTGTTTGAATTTGCGGCTGTTATCGTTTGTCATAGGAAATACCCTTGTTAAAACATAAAACGTTACAGGTAAACTACCCCTTTCCCTTAACCGATCTTCACCAAAATCAACAGATCTTGAGAACTCTACAATTCAGGGCTGTATGCGAAACATTATTTGATTCTGTTTGAATTTGCGGCTGTTATCGTTTGCCAAACAAACAAAATTACCCTTGCAAAAAAAAAAACCGTTGCCGGTAAACTACCCCTTTCCCTCAACCGATCTTCACCAAAAACAACAGGTCGCGAGTACTCTGCAAATCAGGGCTGCATGCAAAACATTATTTGATTCTGTTTGAATTTGCGGCTGTTATCGTTTGCCATAGAAAATACCCTTGTTAAAAAAATGTTGCAGGTAAACTACCCCTTTCCCTCAACCGATCTTCACCAAAAACAATACGTCTTGTGAACTCTACAATTTAGGGCCGTATGCAAATAATCTTTTGATTCTGTTTGAATTTGCGGCTGTTATCGTTTGCCATAGGAAATACCCTTGTTAAAACATAAAACGTTACAGGTAAACTACCCCTTTCCCTTAACCGATCTTCACCAAAAACAATAGGTCTTGAGTACTCTACAAATCAGGGCTGTATGCAAAACATTATTTGATTCTGTTTGAATTTGCGGCTGTTATCGTTTGCCATAGAAAATACCCTTGTTAAAAAAACGTTGCTGGTAAACTACCCCTTTCCCTCAACCGAACTTCACCAAAAACAATAGGTATTGAGAACTCTACAATTTAGGGCTGTATGCAAATAATCTTTTGATTCTGTTTGAATTTGCGGCTGTTATCGTTTGCCATAGGAAATACCCTTGTTAAAACATAAAACGTTACAGGTAAACTACCCCTTTCCCTTAACCGATCTTCACCAAAATCAACAGATCTTGAGAACTCTACAATTTAGGGCTGTATGCGAAACATTATTTGATTCTGTTTGAATTTGCGGCTGTTATCGTTTGCCAAACAAACAAAATTACCCTTGCTAAAAAAAAACCGTTGCAGGTAAACTACCCCTTTCCCTCAACCGATCTTCACCAAAAACAATAGGTCGCGAGTACTCTGCAAATCAGGGCTGCATGCAAAAAATTATTTGATTCTGTTTGAATTTGCGGCAGTTATCGTTTGCCATAGAAAAAAAATCTACAGACAGACAGACAGACAGACAGACAGACAGACAGACAGACACACAGACACTTTTCGGAAAACGACTTTTTTTCATGTTTTGAGTGTAGTAGAATCAGAATCTGCAATAATCTCGAACACGATTTTTTTTGCCATCACCATACTTCCATTCCTTAAGGAATATGGAAGTAAATATCGGTATGGAGAACCATACATGACTTCCATATTCTAAGATTTATATTTAAAATCATTTTCAGCCAAACAGCCAGGCTGTGTCTTACCTGCCTTTTTATTGCTGTATTAAATGAAAAATATTATATTACATTAAAATGAAAAAATTATAATTTTATTGCCTGGCAACAAAATTATTTTATTTTTAACAATTACCATTGTTTCAAAAAGTTTAAATAAATTTTCAAGTACTTTACTCTTGTTAAAACGTATAAGGTTGCAGGTAAACTACCCCTTCCCCTTAACCGATCTTCACCAAAATCGAAAGTCATTGAGACCTCTACAATTCAGGGACGTATGCAAAAAATTATTTGATTCTGTTTGAATTTGCGGCTGTTATCGTTTGCCATAGAAAATACGCTTGATAAAAAAACGTTGCAGGTAAACTACCCCTTCCCCTTAACCGATCTTCACCAAAAACAATAGGTCTTGAGTACTCTACAAATCAGGACTGCATGCAAAACATTATTTGATTCTGTTTGAATTTGCGGCTGTTATCGTTTGCCATATAAAATACCCTTGTTAAAAAAACGTTGCAGGTAAACTACCCCTTTCCCTCAACCGATCTTCACCAAAAACAATAGGTCTTGAGAAATCTACAATTCAGGGCTGTATGCGAAACATTATTTGATTCTGTTTGAATTTGCGGCTGTTATCGTTTGCCAAAAAAAAAAAAAATTTCCCTTGATAAAAAAAACCGTTGCAGGTAAACTACCCCTTCCCCTCAACCGATCTTCACCAAAAACAATAGGTCGCGAGTACTCTACAAATCAGGGCTGTATGCAAAAAATTATTTGATTCTGTTTGAATTTGCGGCAGTTGTCGTTTGCCATAGAAAATACGCATGATAAAAAACGTTGCTGGTAAACTACCCCTTCCCCTCAACCGATCTTCACCAAAAACAATAGGTCTTGAGTACTCTACAAATCAGGGCTGTATGCAGAAAATTATTTGATTCTGTTTGAATTTGCGGCTGTTATCGTTTGCCATAGAAAATACCCTTGTTAAAAAAACGTTGTAGGTAAACTACCCCTTTCCCTTAACCGATCTTCACCAAAAACAAAAGGTATTGAGAACTCTACAATTTAGGGCTGTATGCAAATAATCTTTTCATTCTGTTTGAATTTGCGGCTGTTATCGTTTCCCATAGGAAATACCCTTGTTAAAACATAAAACGTTACAGGTAAACTACCCCTTTCCCTTAACCGATCTTCACCAAAAACAACAGGTCTTGAGAACTCTACAATTCAGGGCTGTATGCGAAACATTATTTGATTCTGTTTGAATTTGCGGCTGTTATCGTTTGCCAAACAAACAAAATTTCCCTTGCTAAAAAAAAACCGTTGCAGGTAAACTACCCCTTTCCCTCAACCGATCTTCACCAAAAACAATAGGTCGCGAGAACTCTGCAAAACCGGGCTGCATGCAAAAAATTATTTGATTCTGTTTGAATTTGCGGCAGTTATCGTTTGCCATAGAAAAAAAATCTACAGACAGACAGACAGACAGACAGACAGACAGACACACAGACACTTTTCGGGAAACGACTTTTTTTCATGTTTTGAGTGTAGTAGAATCAGAATCTGCAATAATCTCGAACACGATTTTTTTTGCCATCACCATACTTCCATTCCTTAAGGAATATGGAAGTAAAAAGGAGCTGTATTCAATATTGGGAACACTGTATTCACCACTGAATGCAATGGTTCTGTGCTGGATTACTGAATTTAAAATGTGTAGGACAAGTACAACTACACCTGATGAACCACACAGTGGATGTTAAGTTGAAGTAACTATGCTAGAAAAAGGTTTTTCAGAGTCCATAGTCATTTTGGCACACCACAGAGTAAAAGTGAATGAAATATCAGATGCTACAGGTATATCAACTGAACATGTGGATAATATCTTACATTCACACCTTACAAACAATATCAGAAGAATGTTTCAACCTATTATTTGACACTCTATAAGTGCAATATAACCAAAGTTTTGCTCTGATTCATAACCATAATGGGACTTTGCTCCACTACAAGTCTCCTGAAATCAATCAAACCACAGTCAAAACATTGGACAAACGACAAACCAACTCCAAAGAAGGCAAAGACAATTCCATCTGGTGGTCAGTTTATGGCGACCTTTTTTTTTATTTTTTAACACATATGGAGCTCTTCATTGGAGAGGGAAAAGTATTTTGTAATTGATTACACCACTTAAATAATGAAATCAGGAAAACTTCCACGTTCAGCAATAAAGCAAAGTGCTATTTTACCAAAACAATGAACCAGTTCAAATATCAATTCTTGTGACAGCTAAAACCAAAGAAAGACAGAATTGCTTCCTCACCTTCACACTCACCAGATTTAGCTGCAAGTGACTTCTATCTCTTTCTAACCTCCAAATGGCTGAGAAATAAATCCAGATTCAAAAAATGTTATTTTCTTATTCAGGCCCGGGACTTCTCATCCTACTCTTGTGTTGCATAAATGCAATAACAGTAATTTGAATACTATACGTATGATGTTATAACTTATTATGTACACAAATAATAACCAATTACCAGTAGGCATACTGTACATAAATTGTATCATTGTTATATTTACTGTAGTAAGAGTTATGTTACTGCCAACAGAAGAAAATATGGAGAATATAAATGAAGGTGAAATATTACAAAAAATATATTAAAGCAAAACACCGAAACTCATGAGACCAGTTTATCAGCAACACTAAGAATGACATTCGTGCATACAAATTAATATGACGCATGACTAAAGCAGACATGGAGATAGAGCAAGAATAAATGTCACAACAGATTAGCAATGGGAGAATTTCCATACACTATACACATCTGTGGTATGATCTTTTGCTTGATGACAAGTGCGAAGATGAGCATATAGAAAATAAATACGTTGACCAAGTTAACGTGGACGCATTAAAAGTAGAACTACAGAAAGCTAAAAAACAGGAAAACTACTGCACTGGGTAGTGTTAACTCTAGCTTTCAAAGTATGTTGGTAATGCATTCAAACAAGAAGATTTCTTAACTTTATTCATATATGTTGTTTAAAATGTTATGACCCAAAGGAGTGGAATACAGCCAAAGCTGTCTCTCTTTTTAAAAACATAATAGAAACAGTGTGAACAATGTAAACAATTATCAAGTGATTAATATCCTTAGTACTGCCTACAAACTATACAGTAAACAACAGATTGCAATATATCTTTCACAGAATCCTGCTAGAAGAGCAATTGGGATTTAGATGAGGACAATCTTGCAGAGATAAACACCCATGTTATGGCAAATTATGGGGGAAAAAGATGGAATAAGACTTCAAAACTGACACAGCCAACATCTTATAGCCTGTACAAAAAGCATAAACGGATACTACAATTGTTACTGACACTGGAACCTCTTTCTTGAAGGAGACTGTGACCACTTGGGGCACTATGCAAGGATATAGTTTGTCCCCAACATTATTTAATTTATCTACTGACTATCTCACTAGATGCTGGAAAAAACAAGCCAACATTACAGAAAACAATTATTAGCCATGCCCCTGAATTACTACTTTGTATGCAACGATCATATTATTCAGGAGAGCGAAGGTGACCTTCAAAGGTCACTCTATCTTCTTGGTATGAATATAACATGGACATTTCTACATTTAAAACTATAGTGATGGTTTTCAGAGGGAAGACCCTGTTAGATCAAAGACAATCATGAACAGTGCAACAACTGAACAAGTATCGCATGTCCACTATCTATCTGGGATATGACATCACCTGTGGGAAAAGCAGTGATATAGACAATAAACTTACCAAGTTTATGATATTAATTGATGACTCGTTGGGAACTTGGTGAAACATATCAATACAAAGGTTTGTAAAATATATAAAAAAAAAATAACAAAAATTTAACAAATGAACAAACTGAATTCTGAGTATCCCCTTTATTAAAAGCTGTTATTTAGTTTAGTTAATTATATATTTTGCATACAGATTATATTTAGTTTAGTTAATTTTATATTTTACTTCCATATTCCTTAAGGAATGGAAGTATGGTGATGGCAAAAAAAATCGTGTTCGAGATTATTGCAGATTCTGATTGTACTACACTCAAAACATGAAAAAAAGTCGTTTTCCGAAAAGTGTGTGTGTGTCTGTCTGTCTATAGATTTTTTTCTATGGCAAACGATAACTGCCACAAATTCAAACAGAATCAAATAATTTTTTGCATACAGCCCTGATTTGTAGAGTACTCACGACCTATTGTTTTTGGTGAAGATCGGTTGAGGGAAGGGGGTAGTTTACTTGCAACGGTTTTTTTTTATCAAGGGAAATTTTTTTTTTTGGCAAACGATAACAGCCGCAAATTCAAACAGAATTAAATAATGTTTGGTATACAGCCCTCAATTGTAGAGTTTTCAAGACCTATTGTTTTTGGTGAAGATCGGTTGAGGGAAAGGGGTAGTTTACCTGCAACGTTTTTTTAACAAGGGTATTTTCTATGGCAAACGATAACAGCCGCAAATTCAAACAGAATCAAATAATGTTTTGCATACAGCCCTGATTTGTAGAGTACTCAAGACCTATTGTTTTTGGTGAAGATCGGTTAAGGGGAAGGGGTAGTTTACCTGCAACGTTTTTTTATCAAGCGTATTTTCTATGGCAAACGATAACAGCCGCTAATTCAAACAGAATCAAATAATTTTTTGCATACGTCCCTGAATTGTAGAGGTCTCAAGGACTTTCGATTTTGGTGAAGATCGGTTAAGGGGAAGGGGTAGTTTACCTGCAACCTTTTACGTTTTAACAAGAGTAAAGTACTTGAAAATTTATTTAAACTTTTTGAAACAATGGTAATTGTTAAAATATCGGTATGGAGAACCATACATGACTTCCATATTCTAAGATTTATATTTAAAATCATTTTCGAAATGAAATATTACCATAGAAACTACTTCTTTCTACTTACTGCTTCAGCCTTAACCACAGTACTGTGGTCACTAATGTATACCACCTCACGTTATCGCACTCGATTTTCACTGATGATGGAAGTCGATGGCATTGCCGAAATGTCTGGTTTTGTAGAAAACATTGGACTACGGCCAAATATCCCGGGAAGGAATTTTAACAAAAACTACTTCTTTGTTGCCGATAACGTTGTACACATATATATCAGTGGCGAAGTGACATGGAGGCAATTGAGGCAATGCCTACCCTAAAAAATTCTGTAGAATAAAAATTATAAATACGTATGAACTACATAACGTAAAGATTATACATTGTTACTGCGACTGTCAAATTTATTAAACCGAAACGTGCTTTATTGAGCGACCGCTAGATGGTGACAGGTGAGATTCGGCATAGTTCGTTTAAAGCGAATGAGGCAACCTGAACTGCCTCAGCGTTTTTTGTATACATCGTATGTAAGCAATGTAGTGGTGTGATAGGGAGGGGGGATTGTCCCGCGCTGTACACATAGAGCGTTGAGGCATGCCTCACTTCTGTGGTCCAAACAGTTAAGTTAAAGCGCCTGTGTTGTTTCTAAGTGTTTATTTTATGCGATTATTAAAAGTGTCACTGTTATTCCGCTGAACTAACAGATGATCAAGATTGTTATTTGAATTATTTGTAACATTAAACATATATATAGAAACTAATCAAGTTTAAAAATTTGAAGTTCAATCAGTTGTATTATTGTGTATGACTAATACAAGGATTGTTCAATAGAAACACGTATAGAGCTGTGAAGCATTTTTTATTCAACGATTTTAAAAGAAGTCTCCAATAACATTAAGACATGAGTTCTACTGTTGCGCTAACCTGTAGATTCCCTGCTAGTAAAATTCTTACGGCTGTTTGTGGAACCATTCGGTTACAGCAAACTCTACCTCAGCGTCCGATTTGAACCACCGTCCTTTTAGTGATTCCTTAAAAAAAATTTAAGATAAGATTTTTGCCTACCCATTCATTAACTACTAGCTTCGCCAGTAAGCAAATTGATGTCCATTTTTCGGCTTGCACGCGTTATGTTGGTGTGGGTTTCGGCACTTTCCATTTAAAAAGCGTGCAAATGTAAGAAAATAAACATGAGGGAGGCCAGAAATAACGTGAATTGTGTGTGTGTGTGTGTCTTACCTGCCTTTTTATTGCTGTATTAAATGAAAAATATTATATTACATTAAAATGAAAAAATTATAATTTTATTGCCTGGCAACAAAATTATTTTATTTTTAACAATTACCATTGTAAATAAATTTTCAAGTACTTTACTCTTGTTAAAACGTAAAAGGTTGCTGGTAAACTACCCCTTCCCCTTAACCGATCTTCACTAAAATCGAAAGTCCTTGAGACCTCTACAATTCAGGGACATATGAAAAAATTATTTGATTCTGTTTGAATTTGCGGCTGTTATCGTTTGCCATAGAAAATACGCTTGACAAAAAAACGTTGCAGGTAAACTACCCCTTCCCCTTAACCGATCTTCACCAAAAACAATAGGTCTTGAGTACTCTACAAATTAGGGCTGTATGCAAAACATTATTTGATTCTGTTTGAATTTGCGGCTGTTATCGTTTGCCATAGAAAATACCCTTGTTAAAAAAAACGTTGCAGGTAAACTACCCCTTTCCCTCAACCGATCTTCACCAAAAACAATAGGTCTTGAGAACTCTGCAACTTAGGGCTGTATGCAAATAATCTTTTGATTCTGTTTGAATTTGCGGCTGTTATCGTTTGCCATAGGAAATACCCTTGTTAAAACATAAAACGTTACAGGTAAACTACTCCTTTCCCTTAACCGATCTTCACCAAAAACAATAGGTCTTGAGAACTCTACAATTCAGGGCTGTATACCAAACATTATTTAATTCTGTTTGAATTTGCGGCTGTTATCGTTTGCCAAAAAAATTTCCCTTGATAAAAAAAAACCGTTGCAGGTAAACTACCCTTTTCCCTCAACCGATCTTCACCAAAAACAATAGGTCGTGAGTACTCTACAAATCAGGGCTGTATGCAAAAAATTATTTGATTCTGTTTGAATTTGCGGCAGTTATCGTTTGCCATAGAAAAAAATCTACACACAGACACACAGACAGACACACACACACAGACACTTTTTGGAAAACGACTTTTTTTCATGTTTTGAGTGTAGTACAATCAGAATCTGCAATAATCTCGAACACGATTTTTTTTGCCATCACCATACTTCCATTCCTTAAGGAATATGGAAGTAAAATAAAATAATTTTGTTGCCAGGCAATAAAATTAAAATTTTTTCATTTTAATGTAATATAATATTTTTCATTTAATACGGCAATAAAAAGGCAGGTAAGACACACACACACACACACACACACACACACACACACACACACACACACACACACACACACACACACACACAATTCACGTTATTTCTGGCCTCACTCATGTTTATTTTCTTACGTTTGCACGCTTTTTAAATGGAAAGTGCCGAAACCCACACCAACATAACGCGTGCAAGCCGAAAAAATGGACATCAATTTGCTTACTGGCGAAGCTAGTAGTTAATGAATGGGTAGGCAAAAATCTTATCTTAAATTTTTTTTTAAGGAATCAGTAAAAGGACGGTGGGTCAAATCGGACGCTGAGGTAGAGTTTGCTGTAACCGAATGGTTCCACAAACAGCCGTAAGAATTTTACTAGCAGGGAATCTACAGGTTAGCGCAACAGTGGAACTCATGTCTTAATGTTATTGGAGACTTCTTTTAAAATCGTTGAACAAAAAATGCTTTACAGCTCTATACGTGTGTCTATTGAACAATCCTTGTATTAGTCATACACAATAATACAACTGATTGAACTTCAAATTTTTAAACTTGATTAGTTTCTATATATATGTTTAATGTTACAAATAATTCAAATAACAATCTTGATCATCTGTTAGTTCAGCGGAATAACAGGGATACTTTTAATAACCACATAAAATAAACACTTAGAAACAACACAGGCGCTTTAACTTAACTGTTTGGACCACAGAAGTGAGGCATGCCTCAACGCTCTATGTGTACAGCGCGGGACAATCCCCCCTCCCTATCACACCACTACATTGCTTACATACGATGTATACAAAAAACGCTGAGGCAGTTCAGGTTGCCTCATTCGCTTTAAACGAGCTATGCCGAATCTCACCTGTCACCATCTAGCGGTCGCTCAATAAAGCACGTTTCGGTTTAATAAATTTGACAGTCGCAGTAACAATGTATAATCTTTACGTTATGTAGTTCATACGTATTTATAATTTTTATTCTACAGAATTTTTTAGGGTAGGCATTGCCTCAATTGCCTCCATGTAACTTCGCCACTGATATATATGTGTACAACGTTATCGGCAACAAAGAAGTAGTTTTTGTTAAAATTCCTTCCCGGGATATTTGGCCGTAGTCCAATGTTGTCTACAAAACCAGACATTTCGGCAATGCCATCGACTTCCATCATCAGTGAAAATCGAGTGCGATAACGTGAGGTGGTATACATTAGTGACCACAGTACTGTGGTTAAGGCTGAAGCAGTAAGTAGAAAGAAGTAGTTTCTATGGTAATATTTCATTTCGAAAATGATTTTAAATATAAATCTTAGAATATGGAAGTCATGTATGGTTCTCCATACCGATATTTACATTCAGGTTATATTTAGTTTTTACAGACACTTGACCTTCTCTTAGCTCCTGCAACCCCCTCCACATCTTCACCCCTCGCACATGTTCCCTAACACATGCCTTAACCAGATGTCCACCTTACATCCTGTGTTTAGCCTTCATTCATCTCTTTGACAATGACTTAAGAGGTCGAAACAGCTGTCAGAGTAAATAAAATCTGTGAAACTTACCAAGTGCTTTTATATTTTACAAAACCTTTACCAAGTTTAATTCAATCTGTGGTGAGATACAAAGGATTACAGGAAGGAAATCAAGAACAGAGATCCAATTAAAGGGCACACCAGTTCCTACTATGTTATATGGGTCTGAGAATAGAGTAATCACACAAAGAGATATGAGCAGGATTCACGCTTCTGAGATGTGGTTTCTGTATTCTGTGAAGGGATGCACACAAGGAGGCAGAATATGTAATAGGGATATACTGTATATCACGAACTAAATATTCCTTCACTAATCAATGGTTGTGTCGTGCAGACTGAAAGGCAGCTCTTAGCCTAAGCTTATGAACTGTTCTTGTATAACCCCAAATGGAAACAATCTGCTTGCCCCAAATGGACGACTTGGCTTGACTCTGCTGACCTGAACAGGTGATATATGAGGTATGTTCAAAAAGTATCAGACCTTTGCTCACGAAAATATAGCTATTTATCTGCAGGTTTTAAACATGTATCCCCTTCAAAGTGCTCCCCTTTAGATTGCACACACTTCTTCCAGCCGTCCTGCTACTTTTGGAAACATGTCTGGAAGTCATCTTTTGGTATGGAATACAGCTGTCTCGTCATATTTTGTATGATGTCTTCTCTTGACTCGAATTGGATCCCCTTCAGCAACATTTTCAACTTAGGAAATAACCAAATATCACAGGGAGCCATGTCAGGAGAGTAGAGAGGCTGGCGTAGCTGAGGAGTGTTGTGTTTTGCCAAGAAAGTTCAAATAAGATGAGAAGGATGGGTAGATGCATTGTCGTGATGGAGTTGCCAAGTTTACGTTTCACAGATCTGGCCTTTTGCACCACACAGCATCACGGAGATGACGCATAACCTCTAAATAGTATTCTTTGGTAATTGTTTGGCCTTGTGGTGGGTGCTCATGATGCACTATCCCACGAGTCAAAAAACACAATCAACATGACTTTGATTTTGCTGCGCATTTGTCTTGCTTTTCTCGGCCGCGGGGATGATAATGGTTCCATTGTGAAGACTGAACTTTGGTTTCGGGATCATACCCATACACCTATGCCTCATCGCCAGTGATCACAGTGTTGAGGAAGCTTGGGTCAGTTTTTACACAGTCCAACATGTCCTGCGAAACTTCCAAACGGAGTCCCTTCTGCTCCATCGTTAACAGCTTTGACACAAATTTTGCAGACACTCTTCACATAGCCAGAATTTCAGTCAAAATGGAATGTACTGAACCAATGCTTATTCCCACATCTGCTGCAATCCCTCGGAAAGTAATTCAATGATCCTTCATGACCAAAGTTTGCAATTGGTCAATGACTTCATCATTACGGCTTGTTGAGGGCCTGCCAGAACGCAGTTTGCTGTACACTGATGTGCAGCCACCGGGAGGAGTTAAGTTTGTTTACTTTTTGAAAATTTCAGTTAATAGGGCCACCTACTTAATTTGGTAAAACTGACATGATCCCGATAAAGTGGAGTCTACTGAAATCATTTCCACAGACCTGGAGGGCTGGAGGGTTCACCCTGGAGGTTGCACAGGAATTGAACCTGGACCTCTAGAATCACAGCCAAATAATACTCAACCCTACTAGGGGCAAAATTTTGTTTGATATAGGATACAATATTATAGATTATGTATTTATAGGTATTAAGCATAACATTAGTTTCTAAAATTTTTGCATTTATTCAGATCTATAAAAAACAAAAAAATAACTTTTTGAAAGGTTGGTTTTCACTTGTGAATCCATTTGACACTAAAATATTTTTAAATAGTGACATTAATCATGCATCACACTCAGGTTTGTGTGTGTGTATATGTGTGTGTGTGTGTGGGTGCGTGCTCAAAGCAGTGCCTTTGGTAACATTGGTAAAAGCAGGCTTTTCCTATAACATTTTACCATTTTCAAGTCTGGCAAACAGCTATCTGTCTAGTCCTTACATATTTTCATATATTTTCTTGGTACATATTTTTTTAATTCACACACACACACACACACACACACACACACACACACACACACACACACACACACACACACACACACACACACACACACACACACACACACACACACACACACACACACACACACACACACACTACTTGAAATAAAAATTTTAATATATCTTTATTCAATTATTTTAATAGTTATATAGAAATACAATGTAGTATATATAATGTATTTTAAAATTAGTTTTTTAAACAATACAAAATTTTTACACAAAAGTTTCTTTGATGCGGTATGGTTCCGAATTAGAATCTCTCAATACATCAATCAACATTACCAGACTATCACTTGCGTTAAGTACTGCAGTCATTAATAAAAAAATAAAACAATCGGCAGTTCAATCGTGTGGTTAAAGCATCATGGCTCCGTCTGCAAAGTCAAGTGTAACTACAGAAAGCTGGACAGACAACTACACGGCAGCAAGATGGCCAGTGAACTCTACATCCAGAAGGGTAGACAGAAGGAGATAATTACTATAATAATTTAAAAACCAATATATATATATAGGAAATACAATTAATCCAGAAACACTATGATACTATGAAACATGCTAAATTCATGCTGTGCACTGAAGTACATCATCTATTTACAAACTGATTCTGCTTATGAAATAACTGGTGTTTATTAAAAATTTAAATTACAAAGCACTGTCCATACATTATCATATATACACACTGAAACATTTCATGATGATGAAAAAACAAGATCCACCTGTAATGTAATAGTAATATGAACATACCTCCAGCACAGAGGTATACTCAAGCTCTGTCTACTAGGCAAAACTATATGGCCTGACCTTTATTTGAGCTCACACCGGGAAGTTTAAGGTATATGAAAATTGGGAATATGTATGTATATATGGCAATATGAATTTATAAGATCATGAAGGGAAAGTTTAAAAGCAAACACATGTAAATCTACAGACTAATACCTTAAGTTATTACACCATAATATGTTGCATGGTTTACGTTTCACCGTACCCAGTGGCATAACTACATGGGATGAGGGATTCAGGCTATCAATTCCTCACCCCCCCCCCAGAGCTAAAAACATTCCCATGAAATTATTTGTAGAAATAAAATATGGTAAGAATCCTGAATTTCTCATTTTTCCTTATGAAAATGGGGAGTCCAACCCTCAAGTTAGTCTCATCCTCCACCATATAGTAGATCCTAGTTTTGCCACTGACTGTACACGTGTTATTTTTTTAATGTTATTACAATTGTTTTTACAAACAATTTATCAAACAGAAATTACACAATTGTATATTTCTGATCTGATGATGAGCTGAGAGGCTCAAAAGCCCTGAAATACAATAATGTTTTGCTTACTTCACAAACATCACAACTATTCTTTATTGCTTACCTGTAAGATGTGTTTCACTGCCTAGAACCCATACAGGATTTTTTGGATTCTTGAGGAAGGAACCAACTTCACAATACCTGAGATGCTCGAGCAATGCAAGGAAGCCAATTTCACTTTGTTTGTCAACACCATGTAATTCTGAACAATACCATACCTATCACATGAGTATTCGATTTGAGCCTATTTTATATCTGTCTAATTCTTATTTATATAAAAATGTTATATACTGAACACTGATAACTAATGGTATAGATAATATTATGTGATTCTGTAACTAGATATCAGTTTTTATTCTTTAAGAATTTCTGAAAAATTGTTTCTTCACAATAAGTTATATAATAAAACTGATTATACCTGTAGTATATCTAAAACACACAAGCGCGGGCGCACATGTGTCCACTCACAATTTTTACCTTCTACACTACATTTATTTCATTATATTTAAATTTACTTGATTAAAATTCACAAATCTCACCAAATCTTGAGTGTGGGATTACTTAAAACTTCATCCATTAACCTCCAATAAAATTCATTAAAAAGCTATATCTTATCAAGTCAGACATTGCATTTTTCTTATATTCAGAATATATACTGTTTTAGTTATAGCAACTTATCAGGTTAATTACATGAAACCTCAGCATCAGACTGGTCCTCTAAATAAAAGGGAGCCTAACATATACAGAGAGTTAGGCTCTCTATTGGTTCACTAAAATTTTGAAATAGTACACTTGCTCAAAGTAGTTCAATACTTATTTTATTAAATTTATCAAATTAAAATACCTGCCTGAACATAACATTCACATAACTCAACCAATCAGCATGCGTTCATGGGACAATCAGCCCATTACTCGGGTTCCAAGCAAGTTTTATGCCAGCTGAATCAATTTCAAAGTTTATGCAAGTGTTTGAAATTAATAAAAAAATTATATCACCAATTACAGAACATTGGTTGTTAAATGTGAATAATGTTCAGCTTGCTTATGCCACTATAGTGGATGGTGAGAGAATCAATGAACTGTCAGAAGGTTGTGGCCGATGTTTAAACAGTATGAATTAAACAATCTACTTGGGTTCCAAAAATGTTAAAAAAACAGAGCTCAGCATCATCAAGGAATTGTTTGAACCTATACTGTGGTGAAATAAACAATTTCCTTTAAATGCACTGTCAATGGAAAGAAGACTGGAATCTCACATGCAAACTAAAGAAAAACAACAGTAATCAACCAGTCAAATTTCTGGCAAAATGCATATGGCTACTGTTTTTTGGGTCTTTAAAGCTGTCTTGCTTCCAGAATTCATGGACTATGGTACAATGGCCTCTTTGACTTCTGGCTGAATCTGCTTCACAGGAACCTGCAATGGCAGCAGCTACTGAATGTTGCTGGTTCTCATGAAATCCTTGAGAAATTCAAACAGAAAACTTTGACTTTCTTTACAAATAAGATTACGTGTCTAGTGACTTTTATCTTTCTTAAGAATCTGAAAATTTTCTTATCTTCACAAAGTTTCATAACAACCATGAGGTCAAAAGTGAAATTGGAAAAAAGTTGATCTGTAGTGGATAAGTGGGTAAAGATGACAGATCCACACTACAAAATACCCTCACAGGAGTGGTGACTGTGTTGACAAATTAGTTAACATTCATGGAAACATACAAATAGCTTTAAAATATATACATGTGTAACAGTGTTTCGTGTATATACTACCGTACTACCATACTTTATTTTACAATTGACTCTTTAATAATAATAGTAATAGAGAGATATCCAGACAGTAAAGATAAAAATCTAATAAAAGTGGAAGGTAAGTTATATTTTTTAATGGTTGGTGGCAATGCTAGTGTCTGCATGATGAAGCAAAATTCACCAGACCTCAGCAGCAGTACAGTTCCGCTAGCAGTGTGAGTTGAAAATGGCTGTGTTGATTCAAAATCCTACCAAGTGTGACATCTGTGATGTGATAGTTTTCTGTAAGTGAAAGGAAAAATTGCTGCTGAAATTCACTGCCAACTCATTTCTTTTATGGTGAAAGTGTTATGACTAGGCAAAGCATGGCAAAATGGTATCAAGAATTTCAAGAAGGAAGATGAGATGTTCATGGTGACATAAGCAGTGGAAGGTCATTCATTGTCACCAATGAAATCGTCCAAAAGACTGAAGAAATGATCCGAGCCAACAGGCGTTTAACCATCGATGAACTTCATGAACAATGTTCATGAATATCAAGAAATGGTTAAAACAAATTGACCTATTGGAAACTGCACATACTGTGTCCCAAACATGCTGACCGAAGATCACAATCAAAATCGATTAACTATGGCACGGGTGTTTCTCTCACTTTATGAAGAACAAGGAAATGATTTTCTTGACTGCATCGTGACAGGTGATGAAACTTGCATATCTCACCACACGCCTGAGAATTAACAACAATTATGTAATGGCAACGCATACACACACCAAATCAATGAAAAAATTCAAACCTTCAATATACTTCAATTCAGACATCAGTTCAAAAAATCATGGCAACCATTTTATTGAATAGAAAGAGACTTCTCGTTGAATTTTTGCCTTGAGGACATACTACCAATGCTGGCGCTTCCTGTGAGACACTGAAAAAGCTGCCCTGCGCTACTCAAAACAAACAGCAAGGAATGCTGATGCGGGGAGTCTGCCTACTGCATGACGATGCCTGTCTCCACACTACTCATGGCACACAGGAATTGTTCCAGCCCTTCAGGTGGGAAATTTTGGTGCATCCATTGCACAGTCCAGATCACATACCAAGTGACTTCCACTTGTTTTCTAAGTTGAAGGAACATCTGGGTGGGAAGACTTTTGTGGACGATGACGAGGTTCATGAAGGTTTTCATGATGACGAGTTTCAGTGACAATGTGACTGAAAATGCAGGAGGGTGACTTTACAACATCAGAATAAAATAACTCATTCACTGGCTCAGTAAATGTATTGACACTCATGTTGATTATGTAAAAAAGTAACCAAAGTTACGTTCTAATCATAGTTCATATGAATTCGAAAATAAAGTGCTTTAGAAATACTTTCTGTGCTCTGAATCTTTACTTTCCAGATATCCCTTGTAATATTGATAGGATATACATTTTATTACTTTCTTTACTATTACCCTTGTTAGACACAAAGAATTCACCAATAATGATCAAACAACCCTTATAAATCACTTATCTGAATGTCAAATTATATTAATTAATATTTTTGATGGTGTGAATATTATGTTACATGTTGTAAGATAATCTTGCAGTTCTTTGTTCTTCTGTCAACAATGTCTCTGAGTTAACCTGAAGAAGGTGCTACTCAAAAATAATATACTGCCATATGAAAGAAAAAAGAGCTACAAACAACCTGAGTGAACAATTAACTTGTTGTAACCAGGTTGCAGTAAAATAGTATACATTAGTTAACTACACTGTTTAATACCACACATCTGCAGTAATTTAGTCTTCAGAAGTGAACATTTAACATCCACCAGTAACCAATTATATTTATGCAATACTTGAACTGTTTATAACACTTCATTTTTATTGTTTTTAATATCAGCATTACCTAACTGACTAAGAAATCGATACCTTAGAGCAGAACTAGCTTATATACAAAAACACAATTTTTCAGCAGAGCAATTTGAAAGTTTAATTTGTCTATAGTTTTTCCAAGAAACGTTGCCAAATGTTTTATACCCACTTTGCAGCATACCCAAAGAATCAAATAATACACTAATTTGATACTTAGTAAACCAAATTGATATTTTGAAGATTTGTACTTACTTAAGATACAATACTTTTGTACTCAACAGATACACGATGACAGAATGTAATGCTCATAAAAACTAAAACTCTTGAATTTGGACATAGGGTAGTTCTGCTCCAAGGTAGAGAAGTGTGGAACTCACAGGCAGCTTGAACACTTACTTAAACCTCCAACATCCTGATCATGATTCCATACATGGGCTACAGCTCGACCAGTAATCATGAGGTTGATTAGGCACTGGCTACCATAACCATATTCACCATCAATTAATGGTTCCCCTGGATCTGTTACTTCACCTTGTAACTGTTCCAACCCCTATTACAAGAAAAGTGTATCCACTATAACTCTTTCACTGTACACCAATATTTTTACAATGTTCCAAGTATTACAGTATGAATAATTATCCAATATCTGTACTAATAACCCAATCAGACATGGAAATTTCTTCTAAGGGCCTGTAGTCTTTTCATTCTGAGTTCAGACATGTTTCACATAAGTTAATAATAAATACATGTATAGGAAGTGAATGGGTTCTAAGCTATTATTATTTACAAGCTTTCACTATAATCGAAGAAAGCGATAGTCATAATTGCAACGCTTTTTAGTCATCAGTACATTAAAAAAAAAACTATAAAGTTTGAATAGTGAAGCTGCTAACACTTCATTGCATATAAATAAAAAAGGATTGACAAATCTTAGAAGTTTACAAATGAAACAGACAAATAAGGTAAGAGATTTTACAAATAAAAGATAAGCTACAAATACATTGTCAAAAATCTGATTTAATACGCAATGCTTACTTAATAATATTATAGGTAAAAATTAAAGAAGTGGAGTCATGAATAAGTTAAGACCTTAAGAAAACAATAATTATGGGTTAGAGAAGAAATTGAATGTTTGTACAAACAACCAGATGTACACAATAAACAATTATTATGGATGCACTTACATTTATATCACAAATGTAGTTATTTAGAAGTGGAAGAAATATTGTACAAATTTGGTTAAAGATACTTACAGATGAAATTAGAAAAAAGGAAATATGTTGTTAAAAATAAATCAGAAAGGTTAGATGAAAATGAAATCAAGCCTTCCAAGAAGGAAATTGAACAAGTATATTTTTCCATTAATCTAAATGGTCATCAGTTTAATTGTAACGGCACACCTTGCACCAGTATGCCAGATATAATAACAAAAGTCAAACAAAACTTTGTATTGATATGTACCACATGAACGAAAGTTATATGAAGCTGTAAAGTAAGTATTATAACGAAGCAGACACTAGTTTTTATACAATGTCTATGTAAAGAACTCACTTAAAATGTATTTTAGAACTGGTTTGTTAAAATCTCTGTAGGAATTGTGGAAGATAAAATTTGTATATATTATGAGCGGCTAGAGATTGAACATTACTGACATAGAAACACAGAAGTGGCGCGTATTGAGGTGCATATTCTGAGACAGACTTTGTCCCATTTCTTCATCATCTTATGAATGCAGCTCGTGCTGATTGTGTGGAAGAAAATACATTTTTTAACGTGTGTAAAAATTAAAATTTTGTTTAAAATGTGCATGTGTGCTGTAAACCAGTGTCTCTAAAAGTGAATACTGCGTAAACTTTATAATACTGATAAATTAACCTTTTTATAAAAGTTTATCAAAAGTTGTTAATAGGCACACCCAAAATATGCACAATCGATAGGCATGTTTCAGTGTTTCAGTAAAACTACAACTATTCAATTTGTTAGTACAATGAACCTTTTCATTTTTCTGGTGTCTGTGAATTAAATTCAAAAAAATAATTCAACATAATTAAAATTGTGGCCTAGATCAGGAGTATTTTCTATAACACTGTAATTATCATTATGACTCATTATACACACACGATAACCAAACTAGTTCTATAATTTTTATTGTTCGACTAAGCTTTTCGTCATCACTGACATCATCAGGTCTTAAACAACGACCTGATGTTTAAGGTTGATGTTAAGGTTGTTTAAGACCTGATGATGTCAGTGATGACGAAAAGCTTAGTCGAACAATAAAAATTATAGCAGTTAGCAAATTCGTAAAAGAAATAGTAAGGATGGCTGCTAATTTAAACAATACGAAGAACAAACTAGAGTGGTCAAAAACTAAAATACCCAAATTGTGAGAAAGATAATTTTTGGAAAACATGAGATTTGAAAATTATTAAAGCATGCTGTGGCATAAGAGAAGATTCTGGAAGAAAGCGAAGTCATGTCATAGGCATCAGCCATGAGGTTATCTAGTTAACATAATTCTAGCGTGGATGGAGTGATGAGGAAAACAGTCTACCTACTGTGTTGTCAACTGACAGTGGAATCTCTACACCACAACGCTGATATGAATAGGTATTTCTCTCATCAGAAGAGGTAGGTGAAGATATGAGCACTTTATTGTAAATATTGTGCACATAAATACTAGTGAAATTCAAAGGAGACCTTTGGCTTCGGCAGTGGACAACTACTGCCAGATGTATTTCTAAGCAAAATTCTAATAACTTAAAAGCCAACAGTACCTGGTCAGTTTTTCTTTTAATAGCATACCAGAACTAATCTGTAATATTACCTTTAATTAAAACAGTGGCTTCTAATCTTCAACTGATGTAGAAGTATATTGAAATATCTTTACTAGGTGGGCAACAGTCATCATGACTGAAACAGACCATAACATCTAAACTTAAATGAAATTGGGCAGGGCATGTTTCCAGGATATGAGACCAATGAGCAAATAAGTTCCTGGAATAGACACTGAACATTGAGAAGCATGGTAAATGAATGAAGGAATCATTCACCCATTAAACGAATCATCCATACAAAACTGATACGAAGAAAGGCTCTTCAGGGTGGCTAAATCCAACACAGGATCCTAAGGATTGGATGATGACAATGAAGTGACAATGACGTGGATGTCTAGGCTTTCACTTCTGTCAGCAATCTCTTATATATATATATATATATATATATGGAATGATTTTGTAATATATGGAATATTGCACAGTAATATTCTGGGATTATATTCTAAACTACAGAATTAAAAAAAAACATCAAAATTTGTGTAAAAATTATACAAAAGGTGTATACAAAAAGTATCCAACCTTTTCTTTTTTAATAGTATTTTTCATAGTAACTAGTGATGATATAGATATGCCAACAATTGGTATAAGTAGAAAGGACTTTCATGCACGTGCGTGATGTTTTGTTTCCTCATACCATCACCAGTCGTGTCAGTAACTGCCAGAAAGTCACATGTGAAATATGTGTTTGTTGCGTTCTCATTTTTATTCAGCTATGCTGGAATGGAAGTTACACAAATTAAACAATGGTACAGCTGTTTCAAAAATAGTCCTGTCAAGAGTGGCCGGCGTTCTGGGATGCCATCAACAAGCAGAAATGCTGCTGTAATCAAGAAAGTGCAGACACTGATCATGGAGGACCACTGTTTGATAGTCTGGGAAATTACTGAAGAGGTTGGGATTGGCGTTGGTTCCCAAGACAGCATTCTGATTGAGGATTTGGACATGCAAAGAGGGCTGCAAAATTTGTACCCAAGCTGCTTTCAACAGAACAGAGACAAGCCCGTGTTGAAAGCTCAGAGGACATGCTGCAGCGCACCAAGAGGGATCTGCGTTCCTGAAGACTGTGGTCACTGGTGACAAGCCGTGGGTGTACAGATACACCCCAGAAACTAAGGTCAAGTCAACACAATGGAAGCAACCAAGTTACCCAAGGGCCAAAAAAGAACGATACGTTAGGAGCAAGTCAAGATAATGCTGGTTGCTTTTGACAACTACCAGAACATAGTGCACCAGAAGGCCACACCATCAATAAGGAGTACTACTGAGAAGTCCTCTGTCATCGTTGTGATGCAGTTCAATGCAAGCAACCAGACCTGTGGGCCGCAGGGAAGGGAGGTGTGGCAACTGCATCATGATAATGCTCCAGCCCATTCAGCATACCTGATTTAGACTTTCCTCAACAAGTATGGCATCAAGCAGGTTTGCCAGGCTCCCCACTCTCTTGACATACCTCCTTGTGATTTCTGGCTGTTCTCAAAGATAAGGAACACCTTAAAATGATCCCATCTTGAGAATCACAAGGACATTGTATCACAATGCAAAACACAGTGGCACAGTTGCACACTAACCCAAAATAATCCTTCCTACATTGCTTCCACTGATGGAAGGACCACTGGACTAAGTGTGTGGAATCACAAGGGGCCTATTTTGAAGGAGATTCGGTATTATAATCAATCTGATATGGAACATTTTGTTTCCAGCCCAACGTCAGATACTTTTTGTGCAGGTACTTATTTTGTGGTTAAAGACATTGTTACATACAATTCAAAGTGGATATTTGACGTGGTCTTCATCTCGTTGAATGCAGCATTTAGCACTCACATTGTGTGTAGTAATTAAATTTGCATAATCAAATCTAAAAAAAAAAAAAAAAAAAAAAACATTTAGTGCAAGTAATTCCACTTGCAGTTAGATTAGCAGTTGTTGTTCACCACTTCACGATGATACACCAGCTCACCTTTTTATAATTTTAGCATATTACATACAGCAATATAAGGGTTTGGTCAAAACAAACCATCCACGATCAACAAATCTCACACTATCCAACTATTTCCTTTGGGGTTTGATTAAGTCATTGGTGACTACAAAATTGCAACATGGATGTTATAGCAACTATCAAGAATAGTCCTGTCAGTATGTAAGAGTATGTGCTTAAAAGTGCTGAATACTGCCTTCAACAAAATGGAGGTCACATCTGTACTTCTATTGAGTTAACTGTATCTAGTAATATATATTTAACCACAAAATAAATTTTTTCCTTGTTCTGACATTTATAAATGATCCCAGAATATTTTCCAACAATTTAGAATCAGTCTACATATAAACTTTATTATCAGTGTTCACTGTTTATATGGTGTCTATTAATTATTTTTCATCAATATGTTTGATTATTCACAATTAAATTAAGGATAGTTGATTTAAAATACGTGTTCGTCAAAATAATACAATCATTTCAGAAGAAGTTAGCAACCTACCAACCTACTAATAAAATAACAAACTTTATTGCTGCTGTACTGTCTATAACCACTATCACAATTAAACATTTTTATTAATCAATTTTTTTTTTGCTCAGACCTTAGATTATACTAATGTAACACGAATATCTAAAAAATATCACATGCTGAAAACACGTTTTAGAATAACTGACAAATGCAAACAATGATTTAATAACCTGGACTTAAATAATAAAGTTAAATATTTTTCATATTGTCTATAGAAAAATAAAATAAGTTTAATTCCATATTATGTTCCTACTCTATCTGATCAATTGAAATATACTTGCAAATAATGATAATTCTCAAAATCTTTTTCCATAATGTGAATACCATGACAGTTTTTGAATGACAGTTTTATTTAAATGTGTTAATAACGGCTGGTAATAAAATATACAAAGTTTTGACTAAGATAAACACATGAACAAACAGCCATTTATATGTTACAAATTACATAAGGATACTCAAATAGCCTGTCTATTCTATAACACGGAATTTATACATAGTCGTTCTTTAAAGTTTCCATACATGATCTGATATATCCGATCTCATTATTGTACAATCACACACAACAAACAGAACACACAATATTTATTATGATTACCAATATCCTTTACCTTTGTATACATCACAGAATAAAGGAACAATAATACTCCAAATGTTTCTCTTAACGTTTCTATCCTCTCCAAGTAAAAGGCTTCAACTTCATCTGAGCTGTCAACACTAATCACCCTATAACCATATAAAAATCTATATTTGTTTCATAAAGTCTAAATATACACACTTTTTAAAAACAATTTCATTATAGCACCCACAATATTAATATTATAACTGTAATTAACTTTCAACATTTCTTTTCAAACTTATAAAGATGTACATGTAAAAATATTTACAACTGACAAAATCAATAAAAATGAGTTCGTACATAAAATGTTAACTGCTTTAATTTTGCTCACTATGTAGCATTACATAATTTATTATGATATTAATTTAAATTATGATGCTGAGTTCACTTTTATTAAAATACAGTTTTACTTTATTTAAAACCATTTATCACATTTGTAATCACTTGCACATTTGTCATGCAACTGTTCACAGAATACATAAAAAGCAGTGACAAATACCTTAATTGTGAATGGAAAAAGGCGTGGTCAAGTCTTTGTTCCACATGGCCAGGTATGCTGTCTGAAACAATACATGCTGATGATGTGTCTGTATCATTGGTTTTGTTTGTGGCACTAAGTGTTGCTGTTGTTCCTTCTGGTTCACTCATATGGACCAGCCTATATTTGTGTCCACCATGTGCCTGGCACAAAATTTCACACGCTGCTCGGATGAGTAATTTATTTACAGTCTCTGGCTCCAACTGTTCAAAATTCATACATCAATTACCTTCTAACTATAAGTATGCACTATTTTATTATTTGTGTTTTTGTGTATATGTTTTTAGTTAACACAATGTAAGATATTATTTTTTAATTCATTCTAAAATTTTCAAATGCAAGTTTCACTGAATGCTGTACCATAAGTAACCTTTTTTTCTATTAAAAAAGGCAAAACTTATTCAGTTGAGTGTGTAATTTATGTACATTCTGCTCAAAAGAAGTAGAGCCCTAATTTTAGTATTTTATAATGTTTGTAATACCTGAGTTGAAAATTAAATAAATATACTATTGAAATTTTCGTTTATTTCTCTATTTGACCATCCAGATTCAGATTTTTTGTATTTTTCATTGAATTATACTTGATCAAAATGAGTCACAAGTCGCTGTTTTTCACTCTTTTACTCCACGCACCACCTTTGTCCAACTGTTGTGAAAAAATATTTGATGGAAAAAATTTTCCTGTGACGAAGTTGTTTACAATTCATCAAATTTTCATTCTTCTGAATTTAATATATAAAAAATTACTTATTATTTTTAAGTCTGCTAATCCTGTAACTGTACAGTTTACAAAATATGTTTTGGATTATAATGGGCAAAATGCATCATTATCTATCAACATACTAACAATGAAGTGACCACATTTATCTAATTTATATGAATTAATGTTTGAACTGCTATTCAGCAGAATTTTAAAGTGACATTTGTGTCCAGTGGTATAGTCAGTTCCTTACTATTCTTGGTTCCAGAGTAGGATAAGACAATGGGCGAGATAGGGAATACAATGCGCTTGTGGGTTTTATGTTCGCTACTATTATGCGACTTGAAAACCTCGACCAATAAAATTGAAGTACTAGATAAGTCTACAAAATGTACGCAGTAGTAACAGTATTTTAATTCTTGCCTAAAAGTGAGTCAGTAAAAATAGAAAACTTAATAAAACTAACGCACACTCAATTTAGAATGTATAAAATATAAACTGTACTTACGTAAGATGTTCTTGCTCCTTAACAATAATTATTTTTTACATGTAGTCCAGATCATGTACGTGATGTACATGCCATTAAAATTTAATAATATCCTTGTAATAACAAAATAAAAAATAAAATTTCATACCAAATTTAAAATTTTTTTAGCTGTGAAGCATAAAAAGTAGTCTGCAAGAAACTTTTTTCCAAGATAGACTAATACATTGAGTGAGTGAATTATACAGAATTCAAATTTAATTTTGACCTAACTCCCAATGTTTTATCTTTATTGGTTCCCCAATTAATGAACAAAACTTACAAATGTACTTCAGCGGTCGTGCTGCGTACTGCCACATGTCCATTTCCCAATTAACGCATTGCACTGTTATAGAAATCGCTAGAAATACATTTGTTGTACTTTAAGACTTAAAATATTAAATCTCGTCTACAGTATTTAGGAAATCTTAAATTGAAATAGATTATTTAATAAATACAAATAATTATTACTTGAAGGAATAGCTTTTAACTTAATCAAAAATGTGTACAGCTTTTGTTGATGATGATAAACATATTTCACAATCAATAATACATACTGTAATAACTGTTTAAATAATCAGTGATATGATTTTAAAGTTTTAAAGTCATGGCACAGGGAACAAACATCAACATAATGCAGGAAGAGCGCGACCCTATCGAAGTATAAATAAAAGGTTGGGACCTTTAGTTTCTACCCGACTGTCACTGGAAAGTCAACCATTAGGGAAAGTGGAAGAATGATTTGCTTTTGCCAAAAGGGCAACAAATATGTCTTGAAACCCTGCTTATAAGTTCTAGTGTAGCCTAAAATTAAAAAAAAAAATCTTGATAAAGGAAATAAACCATCAGTTTGTTGAAGTGTTTCAGCCCAAACATTCTGATTACACCTGTCGTTTTATGCTAATCTTTTTCAATATAATCTATTCTGGTTAGAATTACTTCCCGGGCTGTTTGGCCATGGTCTAAAGTTTATTACAAAACGAGACATTTCGGCAGTGCCATTGACTGCCATCTTCGGTGAAAACAAGTAACGCTAATGTGAGGTGGTATATGTTAGGACCATAGTACCGTGGTTACAGCTGGAGAAGTCCCGTGAACACCACTTCTACTTATACATTTCCTAAGTGTCACAATATGGTAATAAATCAACCACCAACCAATCAGAAAGAAAAATGTGTATTAGAGGCTCGCAACATGCCTTGCCATAAAGTAATTAATGACAGGCTTTCACCCCACTGATAGTTATAAGCTATTGTTTGTAACATTGGTTGATTGTTGTTGTACACATACCCAGCATGTTTTTAGTATATATATATATTGAAGTGTATGATTATTTGGTGTACATATATTCTAAGTGTATATTGTGAAGTACAGGGGTCGCATAGAATAAGTGGTCAGTTATATCGTACATTGGAATGCTTCCGATTTATTAATGATTTTACCAACTGCACTATGTTATTTTCATACTGTTTATGTTAACAAAATAAAACTAATTAAACTGTCTCTGTTGACCTTTTTTCCAATTTTTAAATAATTTTCTCTTTTATTGTAATACAAAATATTTTATTTATATGGGTTATTTTGTCTTTTTAAGTTTATAAGTACTTTTTACTAAAGTTTATTACAAAGAATTTTCACTTCCCTTCACGATGAGATGTCCAGTTTGGAAGATAGCAGTGGTTGTTCCTTCTTGATATGCTGCAATCTCCTCCTGTTGTCCGGTGTTCAGGGTCTTCTCGGGCTGGGTACATCCACAATTTGTAGTGAATTAATTTTTACTTGTAATTTATTCTGTGTATTAAATATACACCATAATCCAGTAAACTTCAAGTGTCTTTTTAGATACCTACATGGACGATCTTGTACTATACCGGATTAGCACTCGATATTCAATCAACTTGCAAACTTTCTGACTTGTGCTTGTGGGTTTTCGTAGACCAATCGTCTAAATTAGCAGCAGTAACGATACATTATCGAGTTCAGAGAGTGACTGAATTATACCAT
This sequence comes from Magicicada septendecula, assembly GCA_034769895.1. Classification (NCBI taxonomy): domain Eukaryota; kingdom Metazoa; phylum Arthropoda; class Insecta; order Hemiptera; family Cicadidae; genus Magicicada; species Magicicada septendecula. The sequence goes on from CM068372.1 coordinate 265,962,019, forward strand.
ATGAAGAACAAACTCAACTAAGATATTAGCCAATATCTCGAGCATTCGTTGGCTGAAATATCCCCCTTCTCAGTGGCCTAAGTTCAGATAACTTAATCCGTGTACAATACTGTATACGAACAACGTTATCCTGCAAAAAAACCCTGTTTTATTTTATTACTTTTCTTCAGGGTCATAAAACCTTTACCATGAAAAACTCATATATTTAGTTCTTTAATTTATGAACAAATATTACCACTTGATAGGTCTTTTATTTATGCGTATTCTGGTGTAAGTCTCAGGTCAGAATTTTTATTTTCATGAAAGTTATTTAATTTAATATGTTTTTTATAATTATCCCATAACATTGTTACATATACCCGCACACACGCACTTGCCAATACCTATGCATATTTTCGCACTACTTCACAACACTGATTGTTTTTTTTTTTTTTTTGCTGTCAAAAATTAACATGTATCTTATTGTCTGTTATACAATGTCTGAACCTGTAGTCTTTACTTAGACAAATTTTCATTGCAATATTGCAATATATAGTTGTGTTATATTTTAGTATTGATGTAAATATTTACGATGGCGTCACAAGAGGCTGAAAAAATGTGTCACATTTTTAACGAGGAATCATTTTGCATGTTTACAACTTTTTAAAAAGCAAATACACCAATAAATCAGGCAATAACATTATTAAAGAGACCTGTGAAATCACGGGAATAAGCTGGGAAATGTTTTACAGACTCAAGATACAATCTTAATAAGGTCCAGTTGTTACAACAACAAATATAGCTAGGAAAGAACTTTTACTTAAAAGGCAAGATGTATGCTGGCACCCAATATATGTTTATTGTAATATGTGCTATATGCAAATTTACCAACAGGTCACCCGTCTTCTTGTTTGTAAAATTCGGTGTTAAATTCGAAATAGTTCTGGATTATTTTGGTTAATGTGTTATTCATTTTTTTCATTTATTTTTACCTTGGTTTTTGTTTGTTATGACGCTTATTGTTCACTGAAGGCATGTTTGTGTACATATTTGTTATGTCAAATGATGTGAATTTTGTGTCTTCATTTATTTTAATGTCTTTTTAGTTTGTCAATTAGTTGTGTGGTATTTTTTATATTATATTAGTTCCTACCATGATTTCAATTTTTAATATTTTTTCCATGTGTTTTGTTAGTTTGTAAGCTGGTACTGATTTGAAGTTGATGAGTGGACTTATGGGGTATACTGGTGTATACATCATTATAATTCCTTTTATTGGTGGGGCTTTTGGGTTGTTGTTGATGAATTTGGTTGTTCTTTTGTAAAGTATTGTTTTATTTTCTTCATTATTTTATTTACTTGGTTTTGGTATTTTTGTGCTGGGTTGTATTCTAGTTTTGTACATTTGTTTTTTGTTATAAGTCTCTCGTTTTATTCATATATTCATTTATTTTTACAGCAATTAGTGGGTTGCTTTTGCCTGTCTTTGCTTTTGTTTATTACTGTTTTTATTACCTTTTTCTGTTATTTGGTTTATTTCATTTTCAAAGCAATACACGCTGTATACTTTACTTTGTGCCGTTCTAAAATAGATTCGGCGCGTGTTCGGTATTTGCTGTACTGTATTTAGCGGTAGCAGCGGTTGATCTGCAACTGTAATACCATTTAAGTGTGCCCGGCTAGTGCTGCACCCTAGCGCGAGCCGCTGTTTGCGAGCGAGAAAGCGGAACTAAGTCTGGTTAAAATTGTCTCTGGCTGGCCGACTAAGCGTTCCCCTCGTGGCATATTTCCTCCGGACAGAAAGGAGTTTTTAGTTTACCATCTTCTTCATCTATGGCAGGCTAAACTATTACAGATCTGCGGTAAGTTACGGCAATATTATTATATACATCTATTTAAAGAATACGAAAGAAAAAATGGCTTAATAAGTCCACATATGAATGAATTCAGATAACCTTTTACGCCACCACGTGTTGAGTTGTGCAATGCGTAATTTAAACGTAATTTTTTTTAATAATATAGTAACACTATATCAATTTCAGAAATCTTAACTAAGGCACCAGAATTGAGAAGAATGTAAATGCCAAAAAGTATTTATTTAATAAGTATAGAAATGATTGTAATCAAGTAACCTTTCAGACCATGTGGCAAAATCAGACTATGTGTAAATTTTATTAAAAGTATAACAAGCCGAATAATTAGATAATCAAAATTGAATTATGTTAACCCACATGGGTAAAGTTTATAGTATGAAATTTAACAGAACTAAATGTTTTCAAATAAGGCCCTGGTGGCCATATAACCTTTGCCAAGTGTGTCAATTATCATTTTTAAATAGCCCTAAAGCTGTGTTAATATTATATATGGGTTTTGGTGCGTGTGAAGTTTCTGGGGGAATTGTTTTGTGAACTCTCGCTGATAATATGTTGTATGACCACGGTCCCTCGCTGAAGAAGGGGAACCAGCTCCAACCTGAACTTTTAACATCCAGGTTCTCTCTCTCAACTTCATCTGCCGGAGGAGAATAGCGAAGACGAAACACAAACACCCTATCATGTAGGCCACGAGATCACCATTTCACACCCATGGAAAAAATAAGGTGAACTCAATCCATGTTACATATTCTTTACACAGTGTGATGTAACTCACTAGAGCCAGTGGACATTCAATCACTCTACAACAATGACTTTAAGTTTTAAACATTTTAATTGGGTCCCCGATTAACGGGACAGAATAGTGCGTGAACTTGGGGGGGGGGGGAATCTTTTGTAAATTTTATTAATTTGTTTATATAATCTGTGAGCCCAGAGGCTGACATGCATCTGGTGCTGCTCACCATTCAGACGTGTAATTTCCTTCTTATTTCCAGTATCAGGGTTTCATTAGTGCTACTAATTCATTCACTCAACTTGTAATTTCACCGGTTCAATTTAGTTTTCATTTTATGTATTAATTTCTCATTTTTAAATTCAGTTTGGATTATATAGGGATAGAAGTTTCTTTGGTAGTTAAGTCGGGTCACCAGTTTAATCCTGTATAGGTGCATGTCCATGCAGAGTTAAACATGCTGTTGGGACAGGTTGAGTTATGCACTGTCATGCCTATGAACATGTCGGCCTTTGGGCCAAAATTACTTTTAAAAGGGTTATAAGCCTTTCCTGTGTTCAAGACTTAACTAAATTTATCTAATTTAAATTCTTTTAATTAATTATGATCACTGGGGTGTTCACTGTATTCTAAATTTTATTTCTCCCAGTCTAAGTGCCCAGTGTGGCAGCATTTTATAATAGTATCAGGCACTTTGCCAAATTTTGAATTTATTATGTCCTGGGGACTACTGGTGTTGCATATATAATCAGATACACATGTCATATGTTATGCACATATTAAGAGTTATAACCTAATATGGATTTTCATAAATTATTAATGATGTACCTCATGGGGTAGAAAAGGGTGTGGCAAGAGATATATGTTATAATTGTCCTGTATTGTGGAACATGTACATGTATTGTAGATTTGTGTGTGTATTTTGAGGGGTTCTATATGTATTGTACAGTTGTGTGTATTTTTTGGGGGGGTTAGATATAGGGCTTATAAAAAGAAAATATAAAACATAGGGTTTATATACACATTTAATTTCTGATGACAATTTGGAAAGAGAGAATAAGGATTTATAATTATTAATTTCAAAAGACATTTTTTAAAAAGGAGAATATAGATTCTATCTCTATTAATTTTCAATTAATATTTTTTTAAGAGAATATAGAAAATAAATTTTAGATTTATTAATAATTTCAAGTAACATTTTTTAAAGAGAATTAATTATTTTTAATTAACATTGATAAGGAGTATGTAGATTTTATCTTGTTTAATTTTCAATTCATATAGAATATATTTTCAATTTTTAAAGAGAATATAGAAAATAAATGTTAGATTTATTAATAATTTCAAGTAACTTTTTAAAGAGAATTAATTATTTCTAATTAACAATTTTAAGGGGAACATAGAATCTAAATCTTATATTTATTGATTTTGTAGGTAACAGAAAGGAGATAGAATAATAAAAGGATTTCCTTGATAGTTAATTTTATGAGTTTTAATTGCAAGTCCCGTCTCACTGGATCCAGCGCATTTTTGGCTTCTCTAGGCTTTGGTCTAGTTTTAATTATCTTGTGGCACCTCTTTAGGGGGGAAAAAAAAAATTCAAAAAATTTAAAAAAAAAAATTTTTTTTACCAGTCAAAGTTAAAGAGGGGTTACATTTGGTAGCAGAGCGTGGCTGAGATTGGGGTCAACCCTTGGGTCCTTTGGGTGTGACGGGGCTTGCAAACTCAGGAAACATTTTGGGGTTCGAATAGAACTTAGAAGAATCTCTAAAAGGCCCTATATCTAAAGGTGACTATGTTTTGTTAGGTTTAAGGTTTTGTGTATTATATGTCTATGTACGTGCCCGCCTTGGATAGTTGAACGGTAGGTTGCCACGTGGTGTGAAATTTTAAAGGGGGACATTCGTTTGGAAACGCGAATTATCGCAGATCTGTGCCTAGGTGGAGATATGGTTTGCATATTACCTTGCCCATAATAGGGGAGGTGTTTCATTTATGCGGTATGGCCTGATCGGCAGTCGGTCTCCTCCAAGAGATGGGAGCCGAAGTCATTAGATATATTTTTTGAGATTTGTTGTTGGTCGGTGATTTTGTCGTGTTGTGTGTTAGTGTGTGTGTCGTGTTCCTTAATGTGTAGTGTTGTTGAGAGAGCAGTTCAGGTAAGTGGGCTGGGTCCTCGCAACGGTAGGGGGACCCGCAGTCTGCTTAAAGGAAGAACAGTACTTAAGTATTTCCTGTGTTCATTGTCATTTGTTTTCTACAGTGTTGTGTATTTTTGTTGTTGTTGTGTGCCGACCGCGAAGCTCGACGACGAGTGTACTACATCCCGAGCTGTTTTTGCGAGATGAAATATAGTTCGAGCTACGGGCCCGGGGGAGAGACCCTAGAGGGACGGTTCTTCTATTACGACGGCAGCTCCGAGAAGTGGTGTCCGCGGGTCACCATCGCTGACCAAGAGATCGAGTTAGAGATTTGCAATGAGAAGTGGGAGGAGCTGCGAGAAATAGCTCGCTGCGTAGATAGTTTGGAGGAGGGACCGGGGTGCTCCATCAGCATCCGGCGAATCCGGCAACGTCTGCAGCATGTAATACACAGGCTGCAGAATCTTAAAGCACAATGGGGCGATCTTGAGCCGGCCCATAATATAAAAGATCTAATACAACAGATCACCTCGACCCTGCAGGGGTCTCAACCGGCTAGACCACCTACGCCGGCTCCAGTTGCTGAGTCCGTGGTCTCAGCAGTAGATTCCTCATATAGAGCTATAGAACCTGCGGCAAGCACCCCGGTTCTCGCCGGTTTGGGGGCGGCGTCTTATCATAAGCTGCCCAACCCACTATCTCATATCATCCAGCAACTACCAGTCGTGGATGGACTGGATGTAGAAAAATTATTACCTTTTTTCAAGACCGTTTTCCAGTTGGTCGATTACCCGGGCATGTCCGATCGCACTGTGCTCGAACCCATTTTCCCTTATTGTCGCGGGCCCATGGCTGAGAGGGTGGCGGATGTCATGCGTCATAGAGGTGGAGTGGCGGAGTTCCACCAGGTGGTGTTGGGGGCGTTCGTGCCCGGTAGATTAATGGAGCAGTTACAACATTGACACTTTTATCGAGTGCAGGTGCGGGGCGAAAGTCTAGCCCAATTCGTACAACGCATCCGAGAAGTAGCTCGAATACTGGGACTGGGCATGTCGGAGGAGGAAGTGGTCCAGAATATTCTGGACGGCGTCTCCTCCGAGGACCGATTGCGTCTGGTTTTTGCTGAGCGGCCGCGGTGGTTTGCGGACTTGGACCGAATGTGTGTAATGACCAAGGCCATCCAGATGAGCGACCAGGCGAGGGGAGACGGTCGAGGGGAACTACCCAGACCTCAGAGATCGGAAGGACCCAGTGAGCCTTTCTTCCCCCGACAGGCCCAGTCAGTTCGAAATCGCGAGCAAAAGAATGCGATTATCTGTTAAAATTGTAACCGCCCGGGACACGTGGCTAGATCTTGCACTCGAGGGTGCGCGCGTCCAGCACCTCCTTCGTCTAGACCATTACCAAAAAACTAAATAGACAGGGGAAGATATGTCGGAGGATGTCTTCCCTCCGCTCTAAATCTGTTCAACTTCGGACGACCTCCAGGCAATTGTTAGGATCCGACTCTTCCGACATCAAGGTCCGGTCCACTACCTCGCAACACCTTTCAGTATGCCCCTTTCTGTCGCTTGAGGTAAAAGGGGGTCAGCTCAGAGCCTTAGTTGACTCCGGTTCAGCCCGATCCATCATCTCATCTCGGGTATACGCGGACCTTGAAAAGCAGGGCTTGATCAAGGGGTCGAACCTGTCGTCTGTAGTATGCTGACTGCATCCCGGGAAATCTTGCCTATCTCCCAGGTTATTACCTTCAAAATTAAAATCGATGGGTTTTCTTGGGTGTGGCCTTTTCTGGTTTCTCCTGCTCTGGGAGTGGATTGTATTATTGGTGCCGACTTCATCGCAAAAAGTGGTCTCGTGCTGGACATCCAAGCGCACCAATGTTTCTTTAAGTTTAATCGGGGAGTTCTTATTCCGTTCCTTGGGTACCAGGGAGCTAAGCCGGGTATCCAAGAAGTAGCTTGTCCCGATTCTGCACGAGATCATCTCACTCCATCCCAGCAGAGGGCTTTAGACCGATTGTGTGAGGAATTTCCCGAGGTGTTAACTCCTGCTTTGGGACTCACACACCTGCTGGAGTACAAGATACGCCTAACAGATTCCAAAATAGTAAGGTCACACCCTTACAAATTCGCACCTCCGAAGATGACCATTCTGCGAGAGAAGGTTCAAGAATTGTTAGAACAAGGGGTGATTGAACCTTCTCATTCTAGCTATGCAAGTCCAGCATTTTTAGTACCAAAGCCTGGGGGCAAGCAACGTATGGTCATAGATTATCGGAAGTTGAACTCCAATATCGAGGTGGATTCTGTTCCCCTCCCAGACTTACATTCGGCCTTTGATTGGTTCAGTGGGGCCAGGTATTTCACCATAATCGATCTTAACGCGGCCCATCATCAGATTCCGCTGGCCAAAGAGAGTAGACCATATACGGCCTTTTGTGTACCCTGGAATTTGTACCAGTACACAAGGGTTCCCATGGGTTTGGCTGTGGGGGCCCAGACACTCACTCATCTTCTCGATACCGTTTTTCACGATGTGAAATTCAGGTTCGTGTTTAATTACCTTGACAATTTATTGGTATATAGCGAGACATTCGAGGATCATCTGGGTCATCTCAGAGAAGTGATGCGACCCATCACTACCCTGAGGAGATCTCACTACTCACTACGTCGGTTAAGGAGATCTGGTCTCACTGTCAACCCCGAGAAGGTTCGTTTCGCCCAAGAGAGTATTTCTTTCTTGGGCCACTTGGTTTCACACCGGGGCGTTACTGTCGACCCCGAGAGGACACAGGGCATCCGTGACTTCCCTCCCCCTAGGGATGCGAAGGGCATAGCGAGATTCGTCGGTATGGTCAATTTCTACCGACGTTTCATACCTAACATCGCTGAGATTGCCGCACCCTTGAATGAACTGAGGAAGAAGGGCGCTAAATTTACATGGGGTGAGAATCAACAGAAGGCTTTCAACACCTTGAAGGAAGCCATCATCTCCCCACCGGTGTTATGGATGCCCGACTTTTCGAAGCCGTTTATATTACAGACGGACGCGAGTTCGGTTGCGCTCGGGGCAGTTCTTTCCCAAGTTGTTGACGACGCTAGGCAGCCTGTGGCTTTTATTTCCCGGACATTGACCCAGCAAGAACGAAAAGTCATCTGTCTATGAGCTAGAGTGTTTAGCTGTTGTGTACGCTCTAGACAAGTTCAGGCGTTTCCTGGAACATGCTGAGTTCCTGCTCGAGACCGACAATCAGGCTCTCTCTTGGCTTCTGGCTCATCCCCGGCAACTGGGTAAAATTGGTAGATGGGTGGTAAAGATCTCATCCTTTAAGTTCACAGTGCAACACATTAGGGGATCTCAAAATGTGGTTGCAGACGCCTTGTCCCGCATGTTTTCCCAGCCCAGTGATGCCCAATCTGAGCAACCCTGTTCCGTTCTATTAGACTTTCCATTAGCCTTCACTGATGTGTTACCCCATCAGTTAAACGACGAAGAGCTGGGTCCAGTCATCCAAAATATAAAGAAGGGTAACGTACAGGCCCCTTACTTCTTGTCCAAGGGAGTCCTCTGTTGTAGAGAAAGAAAAGGACGTGCCCCTAAGATCGTGCTGCCTAGCAAATTAGTGCCCATGGTCTTCAGTTATTACCATAATTCCCCAGTAGGAGGCCACAAGAGAATTTCTAAGACCATTTCCAGTATTAGGAAACATTTTATCTGGAAGGGCATGGATAGGGACATCGCGACCAGGGTTAAGAGCTGTCATCTATGTGGCTTGAGCAAGCCTGCCCAGAACACCAAGTTAGGGTTGTTGTCATCTGAGGTGGCGAGCAGACCGATGGAGAAGTTGTTCATCGACTACGTGGGGCCATTCTCCCGTAGCAAGTCAGGTAATGCTTACCTGCTTCTTTGTGTGGATGCTTTTTCAAAGTTTGCCTGGCTACTGCCCTTACGGCAGGCAACCGCTCGTTTAACCATTAGCGCGCTCCAGAACAATGTGTTTCAGCATTTCGGTCTTCCGACCATCATTGTCTCGGACAATGGCCCGCAGTTCATTTCGGGTGAATTCCGGCGAATGTGTTTCGCCAGTGGGATCAAACACGTAACCACTTCCCCTTATTACCCACAACCGTCCCATGCGGAGAGATTCAATCGGAATCTCCGGTCCGCCCTGATTGCTTATCACGCAGAGCAACAAACCACCTGGGATCAGAATCTGAAGTGGTTACAGTTAGCTTTTAACATGGCCCGACACGATAGTCATCAGGCCGTGCCCTTTGAAATCCTGTTTGGATTCTCGCCCGCACTCCCGTTGACCAATTTGTGGAATATCGAAGATCTTCTGCCACGGGAGCCCGATAATAAAACTGCAGAGAGGTGGAAGGAAGCTCAGAAGAATTTGCTGCGAGCGCACGAGCGGGTCCGTCAACGTTATAATCAGGGGCGAATTCCAAACCCCTTCCGGGTTGGTGACTGGGTGTATTGCCAAAGCCACCCACTCAGCTCAGCCGCAGACAAACGTGCCGCAAAGTTGTGTTACCGCTGGTCAGGGCCATATCGCATCCTGGGGTTCACGTCACAGGTGACGGCCCGGCTGGGCGTACCAGGGGACGATTCTAAAATCATGGTAACTCATATTTCTAAATTGAAGCTCTGTCGGAGGGAATTGCTGACTAATTGATGGGGGTTAGTCCCCATTGAGATACGGCATGGGTCCCTGTTGAGGTAGCCTCGGAGTTCCCAAATAGTGGTCAAGCCTCAGGAGTTCAGAACTCAGGGTACCCGAACACTCTTTCTTCTTGTCTTCTTCTGTATTTCTTGCTGCATGCTGGCCCTGATCAGGTCAGTGTGTAGTGCCAACACTCTCGCTTACTACACGTCTTCTTTCTGTATTTTCGACTTCCTTCTGAGCCACTGCTCTCCTGAGTACAAAGGCGACTGGGAAAACCGAGGAACACCTACGTTGTAAAAAAAATATTGGGGTACACTGCAGGGTGCTCCTCTGTCTAAGTGTGGGGCAACTATGTTGCCCTTTTGGGGTGGGGGTGTGCCGTTCTAAAATAGATTCGGCGCGTGTTCAGTATTTGCTGTACTGTATTTAGCGGTAGCAGCGGTTGAGATAATTAATCTGCAACTGTAATACCATTTAAGTGTGCCCGGCTAGTGCTGCACCCTAGCGCGAGCCGCTGTTTGCGAGCGAGAAAGCGGAACTAAGTCTGGTTAAAATTGTCTCTGGCTGGCTGACTAAGCGTTCCCCTCGTGGCATATTTCCTCCGGACAGAAAGGAGTTTTTAGTTTACCATCTTCCTTCATCTATGGCAGGCTAAACTATTACAGATCTGCGGTAAGTTACGGCAATATTATTATATACATCTATTTAAAGAATACGAAAGAAAAAATGGTTTAATAAGTCCACATATGAATGAATTCAGATAACCTTTTACGCCACCACGTGTTGAGTTGTGCAATGCGTAATTTAAACGTTATTTTTTTTAATAATATAGTAACACTATATCAATTTCAGAAATCTTAACTAAGGCACCAGAATTGAGAAGAATGTAAATGCCAAAAAGTATTTATTTAATAAGTATAGAAATGATTGTAATCAAGTAACCTTTCAGACCACGTGGCAAAATCAGACTATGTGTAAATTTTATTAAAAGTATAACAAGCCGAATAATTAGATAATCAAAATTGAATTATGTTAACCCACATGGGTAAAGTTTATAGTATGAAATTTAACAGAACTAAATGTTTTCAAATAAGGCCCTGGTGGCCATATAACCTTTGCCAAGTGTGTCAATTATCATTTTTAAATAGCCCTAAAGCTGTGTTAATATTATATATGGGTTTTGGTGCGTGTGAAGTTTCTGGGGGAATTGTTTTGTGAACTCTCGCTGATAATATGTTGTATGACCACGGTCCCTCGCTGAAGAAGGGGAACCAGCTCCAACCTGAACTTTTAACATCCAGGTTCTCTCTCTCAACTTCATCTGCCGGAGGAGAATAGCGAAGACGAAACACAAACACCCTATCATGTAGGCCACGAGATCACCATTTCACACCCATGGAAAAAATAAGGTGAACTCAATCCATGTTACATATTCTTTACACAGTGTGATGTAACTCACTAGAGCCAGTGGACATTCAATCACTCTACAACAATGACTTTAAGTTTTAAACATTTTAATTGGGTCCCCGATTAACGGGACAGAATAGTGCGTGAACTTGGGAGGGGGGAATCTTTTGTAAATTTTATTAATTTGTTTGTATAATCTGTGAGCCCAGAGGCTGACATGCATCTGGTGCTGCTCACCATTCAGACGTGTAATTTCCTTCTTATTTCTAGTATAAGGGTTTCATTAGTGCTACTAATTCATTCACTCAACTTGTAATTTCACCGGTTCAATTTAGTTTTCATTTTATGTATTAATTTCTCATTTTTAAATTCAGTTTGGATTATATAGGGGTAGAAGTTTCTTTGGTAGTTAAGTCGGGTCACCAGTTTAATCCTGTATAGGTGCATGTCCATGCAGAGTTAAACATGCTGTTGGGAGAGGTTGAGTTATGCACTGTCATGCCTATGAACATGTCGGCCTTTGGGCCAAAATTACTTTTAAAAGGGTTATAAGCCTTTCCTGTGTTCAAGACTTAACTAAATTTATCTAATTTAAATTCTTTTAATTAATTATGATCACTGGGGTGTTCACTGTATTCTAAATTTTATTTCTCCCAGTCTAAGTGCCCAGTGTGGCAGCATTTTATAATAGTATCAGGCACTTTGCCAAATTTTGAATTTATTATGTCCTGGGGACTACTGGTGTTGCATATATAATCAGATACACATGTCATATGTTATGCACATATTAAGAGTTATAACCTAATATGGATTTTCATAAATTATTAATGATGTACCTCATGGGGTAGAAAAGGGTGTGGCAAGAGATATATGTTATAATTGTCCTGTATTGTGGAACATGTACATGTATTGTAGATTTGTGTGTGTATTTTGAGGGGTTCTATATGTATTGTACATTTGTGTGTATTTTTTGGGGGGGTTAGATATAGGGCTTATAAAAAGAAAATATAAAACATAGGGTTTATATACACATTTAATTTCTGATGACAATTTGGAAAGAGAGAATAAGGATTTATAATTATTAATTTCAAAAGACATTTTTTAAAAAGGAGAATATAGATTCTATCTCTATTAATTTTCAATTAATATTTTTTTAAGAGAATATAGAAAATAAATTTTAGATTTATTAATAATTTCAAGTAACATTTTTTAAAGAGAATTAATTATTTTTAATTAACATTGATAAGGAGTATGTAGATTTTATCTTGTTTAATTTTCAATTCATATAGAATATATTTTCAATTTTTAAAGAGAATATAGAAAATAAATGTTAGATTTATTAATAATTTCAAGTAACGTTTTTAAAGAGAATTAATTATTTTTAATTAACAATTTTAAGGGGAACATAGAATCTAAATCTTATATTTATTGATTTTGTAGGTAACAGAAAGGAGATAGAATAATAAAAGGATTTCCTTGATAGTTAATTTTATGAGTTTTAATTGCAAGTCCCGTCTCACTGGATCCAGCGCATTTTTGGCTTCTCTAGGCTTTGGTCTAGTTTTAATTATCTTGTGGCACCTCTTTAGGGGGGAAAAAAAAAAATTCAAAAAATTAAAAAAAAAAAATAATTTTTTTTTACCAGTCAAAGTTAAAGAGGGGTTACATTTGGTAGCAGAGCGTGGCTGAGATTGGGGTCAACCCTTGGGTCCTTTGGGTGTGACGGGGCTTGCAAACTCAGGAAACATTTTGGGGTTCGAATAGAACTTAGAAGAATCTCTAAAAGGCCCTATATCTAAAGGTGACTATGTTTTGTTAGGTTTAAGGTTTTGTGTATTATATGTCTATGTACGTGCCCGCCTTGGATAGTTGAACGGTAGGTTGCCACGTGGTGTGAAATTTTAAAGGGGGACATTCGTTTGGAAACGCGAATTATCGCAGATCTGTGCCTAGGTGGAGATATGGTTTGCATATTACCTTGCCCATAATAGGGGAGGTGTTTCATTTATGCGGTATGGCCCGATCGGCAGTCGGTCTCCTCCAAGAGATGGGAGCCGAAGTCATTAGAAATATTTTTTGAGATTTGTCGTTGGTCGGTGATTTTGTCGTGTTGTGTGTTAGTGTGTGTGTCGTGTTCCTTAATGTGTAGTGTTGTTGAGAGAGCAGTTCAGGTAAGTGGGCTGGGTCCTCGCAACGGTAGGGGGACCCGCAGTCTGCTTAAAGGAAGAACAGTACTTAAGTATTTCCTGTGTTCATTGTCATTTGTTTTCTACAGTGTTGTGTATTTTTGTTGTTGTTGTGTGCCGACCGCGAAGCTCGACGACAAGTGTACTACATCCCGAGCTGTTTTTGCGAGATGAAATATAGTTCGAGCTACGGGCCCGGGGGAGAGACCCTAGAGGGACGGTTCTTCTATTACGACGGCAGCTCCGAGAAGTGGTGTCCGCGGGTCACCATCGCTGACCAAGAGAGCGAGTTAGAGATTTGCAATGAGAAGTGGGAGGAGCTGCGAGAAATAGCTCGCTGCGTAGATAGTTTGGAGGAGGGACCGGGGTGCTCCATCGGCATCCGGCGAATCCGGCAACGTCTGCAGCATGTAATACACAGGCTGCAGAATCTTAAAGCACAATGGGGCGATCTTGAGCCGGCCCATAATATAAAAGATCTAATACAACAGATCACCTCGACCCTGCAGGGGTCTCAACCGGCTAGACCACCTACGCCGGCTCCAGTTGCTGAGTCCGTGGTCTCAGCAGTAGATTCCTCATATAGAGCTATAGAACCTGCGGCAAGCACCCCGGTTTTCGCCGGTTCGCTGCCCAACCCACTATCTCATATCATCCAGCAACTACCAGTCGTGGATGGACTGGATGTAGAAAAATTATTACCTTTTTTCAAGACCGTTTTCCAGTTGGTCGATTACCCGGGCATGTCCGATAAGATCGTGCTGCCTAGCAAATTAGTGCCCATGGTCTTCAGTTATTACCATAATTCCCCAGTAGGAGGCCACAAGGGAATTTCTAAGACCATTTCCAGTATTAGGAAACATTTTATCTGGAAGGGCATGGATAGGGACATCGCGACCAGGGGTAAGAGCTGTCATCTATGTGGCTTGAGCAAGCCTGCCCAGAACACCAAGTTAGGGTTGTTGTCATCTGAGGTGGCGAGCAGACCGATGGAGAAGTTGTTCATCGACTACGTGGGGCCATTCCCCCGTAGCAAGTCAGGTAATGCTTACCTGCTTGTTTGTGTGGATGCTTTTTCAAAGTTTGCCTGGCTACTGCCCTTACGGCAGGCAACCGCTCGTTTAACCATTAGCGCGCTCCAGAACAATGTGTTTCAGCATTTCGGTCTTCCGACCATCATTGTCTCGGACAATGGCCCGCAGTTCATTTCGGGTGAATTCCGGCGAATGTGTTTCGCCAGTGGGATCAAACACGTAACCACTTCCCCTTATTACCCACAACCGTCCCATGCGGAGAGATTCAATCGGAATCTCCGGTCCGCCCTGATTGCTTATCACGCAGAGCAACAAACCACCTGGGATCAGAATCTGAAGTGGTTACAGTTAGCTTTTAACATGGCCCGACACGATAGTCATCAGGCCGTGCCCTTTGAAATCCTGTTTGGATTCTCGCCCGCACTCCCGTTGACCAATTTGTGGAATATCGAAGATCTTCTGCCACGGGAGCCCGATAATAAAACTGCAGAGAGGTGGAAGGAAGCTCAGAAGAATTTGCTGCGAGCGCACGAGCGGGTCCGTCGACGTTATAATCAGGGGCGAATTCCAAACCCCTTCCGGATTGGTGACTGGGTGTATTGCCAAAGCCACCCACTCAGCTCAGCCGCAGACAAACGTGCCGCAAAGTTGTGTTACCGCTGGTCAGGGCCATATCGCATCCTGGGGTTCACGTCACAGGTGACGGCCCGGCTGGGCGTACCGGGGGACGATTCTAAAATCATGGTAACTCATATTTCTAAATTGAAGCTCTGTCGGAGGGAATTGCTGACTAATTGATGGGGGTTAGTCCCCATTGAGATACGGCATGGGTCCCTGTTGAGGTAGCCTCGGAGTTCCCAAATAGTGGTCAAGCCTCAGGAGTTCAGAACTCAGGGTACCCGAACACTCTTTCTTCTTGTCTTCTTCTGTATTTCTTGCTGCATGCTGGCCCTGATCAGGTCAGTGTGTAGTGCCAACACTCTCGCTTACTACACGTCTTCTTTCTGTATTTTCGACTTCCTTCTGAGCCACTGCTCTCCTGAGTACAAAGGCGACTGGGAAAACCGAGGAACACCTACGTTGTAAAAAAAATATTGGGGTACACTGCAGGGTGCTCCTCTGTCTAAGTGTGGGGCAACTATGTTGCCCTTTTGGGGTGGGGGTGTGCCGTTCTAAAATAGATTCGGCGCGTGTTCAGTATTTGCTGTACTGTATTTAGCGGTAGCAGCGGTTGAGATAATTAATCTGCAACTGTAATACCATTTAAGTGTGCCCGGCTAGTGCTGCACCCTAGCGCGAGCCGCTGTTTGCGAGCGAGAAAGCGGAACTAAGTCTGGTTAAAATTGTCTCTGGCTGGCTGACTAAGCGTTCCCCTCGTGGCATATTTCCTCCGGACAGAAAGGAGTTTTTAGTTTACCATCTTCTTCATCTATGGCAGGCTAAACTATTACAGATCTGCGGTAAGTTACGGCAATATTATTATATACATCTATTTAAAGAATACGAAAGAAAAAATGGTTTAATAAGTCCACATATGAATGAATTCAGATAACCTTTTACGCCACCACGTGTTGAGTTGTGCAATGCGTAATTTAAACGTTATTTTTTTTAATAATATAGTAACACTATATCAATTTCAGAAATCTTAACTAAGGCACCAGAATTGAGAAGAATGTAAATGCCAAAAAGTATTTATTTAATAAGTATAGAAATGATTGTAATCAAGTAACCTTTCAGACCACGTGGCAAAATCAGACTATGTGTAAATTTTATTAAAAGTATAACAAGCCGAATAATTAGATAATCAAAATTGAATTATGTTAACCCACATGGGTAAAGTTTATAGTATGAAATTTAACAGAACTAAATGTTTTCAAATAAGGCCCTGGTGGCCATATAACCTTTGCCAAGTGTGTCAATTATCATTTTTAAATAGCCCTAAAGCTGTGTTAATATTATATATGGGTTTTGGTGCGTGTGAAGTTTCTGGGGGAATTGTTTTGTGAACTCTCGCTGATAATATGTTGTATGACCACGGTCCCTCGCTGAAGAAGGGGAACCAGCTCCAACCTGAACTTTTAACATCCAGGTTCTCTCTCTCAACTTCATCTGCCGGAGGAGAATAGCGAAGACGAAACACAAACACCCTATCATGTAGGCCACGAGATCACCATTTCACACCCATGGAAAAAATAAGGTGAACTCAATCCATGTTACATATTCTTTACACAGTGTGATGTAACTCACTAGAGCCAGTGGACATTCAATCACTCTACAACAATGACTTTAAGTTTTAAACATTTTAATTGGGTCCCTGATTAACGGGACAGAATAGTGCGTGAACTTGGGGGGGGGAATCTTTTGTAAATTTTATTAATTTGTTTGTATAATCTGTGAGCCCAGAGGCTGACATGCATCTGGTGCTGCTCACCATTCAGACGTGTAATTTCCTTCTTATTTCCAGTATAAGGGTTTCATTAGTGCTACTAATTCATTCACTCAACTTGTAATTTCACCGGTTCAATTTAGTTTTCATTTTATGTATTAATTTCTCATTTTTAAATTCAGTTTGGATTATATAGGGATAGAAGTTTCTTTGGTAGTTAAGTCGGGTCACCAGTTTAATCCTGTATAGGTGCATGTCCATGCAGAGTTAAACATGCTGTTGGGACAGGTTGAGTTATGCACTGTCATGCCTATGAACATGTCGGCCTTTGGGCCAAAATTACTTTTAAAAGGGTTATAAGCCTTTCCTGTGTTCAAGACTTAACTAAATTTATCTAATTTAAATTCTTTTAATTAATTATGATCACTGGGGTGTTCACTGTATTCTAAATTTTATTTCTCCC
This sequence comes from Magicicada septendecula, assembly GCA_034769895.1. NCBI lineage: Eukaryota > Metazoa > Arthropoda > Insecta > Hemiptera > Cicadidae > Magicicada > Magicicada septendecula. Next base: position 265,978,892 of record CM068372.1, read on the forward strand.
AGTCTAAGTGCCCAGTGTGGCAGCATTTTATAATAGTATCAGGCACTTTGCCAAATTTTGAATTTATTATGTCCTGGGGACTACTGGTGTTGCATATATAATCAGATACACATGTCATATGTTATGCACATATTAAGAGTTATAACCTAATATGGATTTTCATAAATTATTAATGATGTACCTAATGGGGTAGAAAAGGGTGTGGCAAGAGATATATGTTATAATTGTCCTGTATTGTAGAACATGTATATGTATTGTAGATTCGTGTGTGTATTTTGAGGGGTTCTATATGTATTGTACATTTGTGTGTATTTTTGGGGGGGTTAGATATAGGGCTTATAAAAAGAAAATATAAAACAGGGTTTATATACACATTTAATTTCTGATGACAATTTGGAAAGAGAGAATAAGGATTTATAATTATTAATTTCAAAAGACATTTTTTAAAAAGGAGAATATAGATTCTATCTCTATTAATTTTCAATTAATATTTTTTTAAGACAATATAGAAAATAAATTTTAGATTTATTAATAATTTCAAGTAACATTTTTTAAAGAGAATTAATTATTTTTAATTAACACTGATAAGGAGTATGTAGATTTTATCTCGTTTAATTTTCAATTCATATAGAATATAGAATATATTTTCAATTTTTAAAGAGAATATAGAAAATAAATGTTAGATTTATTAATAATTTCAAGTAACGTTTTTAAAGAGAATTAATTATTTTTAATTAACAATTTTAAGGGGAACATAGAATCTAAATCTTATATTTATTGATTTTGTAGGTAACAGAAAGGAGATAGAATTAAAAAAAAAAAAAATTGAAAAAAAAAATAATTTTTTTTTACCAGTCAAAGTTAAAGAGGGGTTACAACTTCAAGTAATAATTATTTGTATTTATTAAATAATCTATTTAAATATACAATTTCCTAAATACTACGGATGAGATTTAATATTATAAGTCTTAAATTACAACAAACATATTTCTAACAATTTCTATAACAGTGCAATGTGTTAATTGAAACATGTCATGATTAACACAATATGAGAATGATGGGAAACGGACGTGTGGCAGTACGTAGCGTGACCGCTGAAGTACATTTGTACATTTTCCTCAATAATTTGGAAACCAGTAAAGATAGAGCACTGGGAGTTAGATCAAAATTAAATCTGAATCTTTCCGTATAATTCACTCACTTAATATATTAGTCTATCTTGAATAGGGCAAAAGTTTCTCGCAGGCTACTTGGTTACTTTTTATGCCTCATGTTTGAAAAAATTTTAAATTTGATATGAAATTTTATTTTTTATTTTGTTACTACAAGGATGTTATTAAATTTTAATTACTGTACGTCACTACATGATCTGGACTACATGTACAAAAAAATGTATTCTTAAGGAGCAAGAACATCTTGCATAAGGACAGTTTATATTTTAATATGTACTAAGTCAAGTGTGTGACGGTTTTATTACATTTTTTATTTCTACCAACTCAGTTTTTACGCTAAATTTATTTAAAATTTACCAAAGTATGAAGAATTAAAATACTGTTACTACTGTGTACATTTTGTAGATGTATCTAGTTCTTCACTTTTATGAGTCGAGGTTTTCAAGTCTTGTAATAGTAGCGAATGTAAAACCCATAAGTGCAATGTATTTCCCTATCTCGCCCATTATCTCATCCAACTGTGAAAACAAGAATAAGACCATTTTTCCTCACACCATATCTGGTCACTAGAAAATAACGAACTCTACACATTTATCTTTACCTTGTTACTGAGTAGCATTAAATTAAATCTCATGCACGTCAAATATGAGTGTAAACACATGCACTTGTATGAGTGCGCACACACACAGAATGGTTACACAATAATGATGATAAAATGCTTATATAAATATTGTCATTTCTAATGTCTAAGTAAGTCAGCCATTGCAACGTATGAGCAACAATACTATTCTCTTTTTCATTTTCTGTTAAGAGACGTTTGTTTACTGAAAACCCTGACTCAACAGATGCATTACAATGTGTAATGATTAGAGCCAATTTAACAACTTCCTACGGTTCATAATACTTGGGCTTTTGTATAAAAAAGATGAATAGAAATCGTCCAATGTAATTTCAGTTTTCTCTACGTCATTGATACAGTCATTAAAAGAATCAAAAGTGTCATTTACTATGCCACTGGCCTCACTACAGAGCACAGAATACTGCTGTTTAGCTTTCTCAGCAACCACTTCAGTAATCCTGTTTTTCTCCTACAGAACTTCAAATAAAACATTGATTCTGTTCTTTTCAGTATTTACCGATTACTTATACAGGATCAAATGATGCCATTTTAGATGACCTCTAACAGCTTTGTATTTTAACAGACTTCTTTACTTGATTTTTTAAAAATTGTCTTAATAAGAAATGTTAGGCATTCCTTCTTAAATTTCATAATATCTAGCTCAGTCATTCCTTTAACCTCTTTTAACAATTTAGATGTTTCAAATCATATATCAATTTTCTTGGTTTCTATTAAATTCTCAAAGTCATTCAGGTCAGTGGAAATAAGTTTACTCCCAGTATATACTGACTGTAAACAATGGGATTTGATGCAACGAGCCATTAAACTTCTCATCAAATCAAGTAAATTTGAATACAGATATGGCCCAAGTGATGGATGAACTTTGAAATCTCGTCAAGAATGGCTTGCACTCACAAGAAAGCAACTAACTAATCTGAAGGGAAACATATGAAGGAAGGAAAGACACTGCATTACTGCCAACCTAGTGACATAATTAAGCAGTGACACCTGACAAAAGAGAGGAAAATACAAATATGTTCAAACCCTACCTTGCATATAAAATGTAATACCTAACATAATGTATATATATTACTTTAAAAAATAAAGTTTGTTTCCCAGTTTATAACCCTTTTTCTATATAAATTTCCACACTGTATAAAACTATAAACGGTATTTTTATGGTTTATGAAATTTCCCTAACTTTTCACCAGTTTTATTGTTTTCCCTGACTTTTAGCAAATATACAAGGCCTTCCCTGACAGATAGTGATAGTGAATTTCCCCGACTTTCCAAGTCGGTGGGACCCTGGAATATTTACTCTCTCTCTCTCTCTCTCTCTCTCTCTCTCTCTCTCTCTCTCTCTCTCTCTCCTCATAATTTTATTTGAATATTAAAATACTCTTTTAAAAAATCTGTCAAGAAATTTTGTACGATGTGTGGAATTATTCTCTTACTACAAAACTACAAATAATTATTACATACCGGTACTAAAACAATAAAGATACAATGTCAGTAAAAGTACAATGATAGTACTCTATTTTCAAATTCGAGTTATTGAAAATAAATAATTCTCAAAATAAATGTGGTGACTAACCACATTTCACACGTTAACTGAATTTCATATTAGTGTTAAACAATATTAATATAATTCTGAATTTACTGTTTTGATATTTTTAAACAACAATAAAACTTGTAATTCCTGTTCCAACACTGAAATATGAAATGAATGTTGAAATTACCTCATGCTTCGAATCATTCTGAAATGCACTAGAGGATATGTAATCCTATTTTAACAGTCAACATACAAAAATGTAACAATAAAACAATGGTACATAATTCATACCTCTCTCCAGTTGTTTGACCATGTTTCTGACAATAATGACTTAATTATAAATGCCTGAACAGGCGCTAAGACAGCACAAGGGCCACCCTCCCATTGAATTAAAGCGGTTGGTTCATCTGGACTAAAGTGAAATCCTGAAACATATATGAAGAAGTATATAACTGAAAAATTCTTGAGTTCTAATTATTCTTATCATGGTCATCAAAAAGTACCTTAGCATTATCTCAAACTGTTAGCACCCAAGTTTCATTGAAATATCTGAGACTGGCCTTTTTAAACTATGTTGTTACATAAACTTTGATTGATGTCTCATCTTGGAAATAGAGGTATCATGTATAGAAATGCAAGCATATTATAATGGAATTCATCTAGTCATATAGTATAATATCTCTATAATGGACAGCACTGAGAAAGGGAAAATTGTTTGTTATTCAGAACATTTACTTTTCGGAAAGGAGCTTCAGGAGGTGGAGGGGGCTGAATACTAGTAAAATGAAGTTTTCTAAAAATTTACGTATTACATGATAAACATATGTGCAGTATTACATTATTATTAAAAATATTTATTTAATTATTTTTTTTGTTTACTAACATACACAATATTGATAAAATTTAAATATGGCACTAAACGTGATTGCAATAATTAAATGTGTACACATCTGTACTAAGAATAATTCAGAAAAAAAGAAATTCTCACATTTTATACAAGTACAGTACTTAAAATACTACACTTAACTGCACTGGCACTATTTTTTTTAATCAGTCATTGTTTTCTCACTTTACTAACACCAATATCAGTCAACTTCATTTCCGCTTTACACGTTATATCAAGTCCTTTGGAACTGCCAATGTGTAAAACGTATTCCTTACCTTTTGTAGCATATTACAGAGCATCTTTCAACAAAATATGCTCACTTAATGTCTCTTCATTATTTTCTCTGTTTTATCATAACAAGATGCTATTATTTTTGTGTTTTCATCCATCTTACAGAGGAGGTCACAACTCCTCTATATTTTATAAAGTATTTCCATTTCAAGTTGATTGTCTATATCAAAAAAATCACTCAGCTCACTCCAAAAGTGTCTAAAAAGGAGAAACTTCTTCGGCTTCATTGTCTTGAGGTTTGGTAGAGGCACTGATGATTTCTTTATCAGGAAAACCATACTTTATAAAACAACTGTAAACCATCTGTGGTTTTATTTGTTGGACAGGTATGACAAACCAAAATAGTCGCAATTTTATTTTATACTTCTGCGAAGGGGTGTTCAATGTTACTGACATTATTTAAAAAAATGTTTCAATGCCCATTGTCTGTTGTGAACTTTAAGACTTTTTATGATTCCCTAATTTAAAGCTGGCAACCACTTGTAGTACTCATATGCAGAAATATGACCTTTGTGTTAGTACTATAAGTTAGTACTTACTGTAAATTGTCCGGATTGTATGGTGCAGTGTTGTCCAAAAGTAAAACCACATTCATTTTTTTTTTCTTCTCATTTTAATATTGAAATTTGATAACCAATCAGTTAACCTTAAGTTAAGGTACTTTTGCCATCCATACTTTTTTGTTTTAATGCCAGTCTATTTATAAAACAATAACATTAACACCAAAGAAGCAACGGGGGTTTTTCGCTTGCCCAGTTATTAAAAGATTTTCTAACTGCCAAGCCACGTTCACACACAATTTTTAGTTAAACGATTTTTTGATTGCTTGATACGACAGGACCGTTCACCTGAAAGAAGGCCTAACAGCCTTTTTAGAGCCGTGGTTGTAACGGGACAGATCAGGGACGGGAATAAATTTTAATAATTGAAAATAATTCGAAAAGCAGTCAGTGTGCACCTTTGTGGAACCTCGTTTTAACCAATCATACATACAATGTTATTACTAAACACTCGTCTGTGTTTATGTCTAGACAGTCCAGCTAGACGAGTTACATAACTGCCTGGAGCTTGTGCCGGCCGGGAATTACGGAAAACGCCAGTTTCAACAGGCAGTAACAAATATAAGGATTCCCGGGTTGGGCGTCGGGACATGCCGGCCAATCAGAGAAGGCGAAATCAACAATAGGCCGAAAATATTATAATCAGTCTATCTAGTAAAGTGCGCAATGTAATAGTAAACTAAATACAGTGCCGGAGTAAAACGCAGACTTACAACGTAGTATGCGACCACGTGTTGATAAGTAACAGTGAAAACAATCAATTTAATAATGATCCATCATTTACTTGTTTCAATAGAAGGTGTACACCAATAAAGAATGAGATCTCAAACAGTGGGGTAATTAGACAGTGAGAGAGCGAGTGTGTAAAAGAAAAGGGGAAAATAGTCAAAGACTGGTTGGCTATAGTATAATTTGTGTCCGAAGATTGTTGATTTTCATAAGGTCTGTATTATCACAAGCTTCATTGGACAATTTGGTGTCCAGTAAATTTTGTTTGATACAATAACTATTTGACTTTAAATAAACTCAGATTTTGGATGATGATAACCATGCATAGAGAGTAGTTATTACGCCCATTTAACATAACCTGTCCTGTATAGAAAATCTCACCTAAATGAACCTGGTAAGTAAGTAAAGTAAAAAAGAGGAAAATGTATTAAGTATTTTGATTGGGTATGTATAATTATTGTATTATGTAAAGGGTATTATAATAAAAAATTGTTGCTTAACATGGCTGATGTAAGAGAAACTGAAGGAAAAGGGCGTTCAATAGCTGATGTGTACCATTTGTTCAAAATAATGTCTGATGATATGAATAAGTATATGAAGACCAAATTTGATGAATTAATTAAACGTGTTGACGGAAGTAACGAGGAGTGGGAAAGAGATAGATATAAATTAAAAGAAAATAAAGAAAGCGAACTAACCCAGGTAAATAGTTCTGATAGTGGAGGTAATAATGATGACACTTTCACAAAAAATAGGGCTAGTTTAAGTGGAGTGGAGATGAAAAGCGACAAGGTAGGTGATATTAATACAAATGATAATCATAAAGCTGATAGTTTAATGGCAAAACAGGTGAAAATAGACAAGGTGAGTAATAATGGTAATTATGTTAACAACGTAGTTGATAATGAGGTATTTATGCATGATACGATAAACAGTAGAAATAATGATGAGAGTAGAAAATTATTTGGGGTTAGTAACGGAGGAGCATTTAGTGTTTATGAGTTAGAAAGGGTGTACGAAGATAGTTTAAATGGAGAGTATGAACAGAGAGTAAAATTTTCCAGTGATGTTGGTGAAGCAGAAACTTCACAATTGTTTTTGGAGGACGAGAGTTCCTCGATAGTTTTTGTAGAAGATAAAAGATCTTCAAAATGTCCTGTGGTTTTTAGTGTATCTGGTAAGGCCAGATGGAGGTTAAATAGTAGTGCATTGCCCTCTGAGTGGAGTGAAAATGTGAAATTGGGTTGGGAAAGTGATTTTAAAGAGAGAAATAGAATGATAGAGTTGTTTAATGTAAAGAAAGGTTATAGAGAATAAATAACATTAAATATTTACCTTATGAAGGAAATAGTGCAGCAGTAAACGATAATTATATCGATAATGATGATAAACACTTACCTGTTGTGAGAATCAGCGTACTAGTAATAGCTGATGAATATAGTAAGGAATGCATAAATTATTTAACTGAGACAGAAACTACTGATGGAGACTTGACCAAAAATATGGATGTAGACATGGCTTATGATAAAATAATAAATGGGGATAACTCTCGGAATTATTATTATGGTATAATGGAAAAAGCAAATTTTTATGGTTATTATATTAACAATAGTAATGTAATGAATTTAAATAAAAATGAATTGTGTATATTCGACATAAGACTAATTTTCGATGATGATGGTTAGATAAATAGTGAATGAACATTTAATTATTTGAGTTAAGGGTATAATTACTTGGCTTACTTATGTAATGAAGTGTGGTAAATAATAACTGGATATGACGAAAATTTGTAAATAAATTTGTATGGGTGTTAGATGTATTGTATATTAGGTTCTATTGCTGGTATGTATATTGTTTGTTTTGTGTGACCAATGTTTACAGGTAGGATGGAATGGATAATAATAATATTTTATATTGATGAATAATTTAAGTTTTATTATGAAATAAAATAATGCAAGATGTAATTAAATGGAGTTAACTGTTGGGTGAATAATATAATGAAGGAACGTAGTGTTGTGATTATAATGTAGTTAAAATTTATGTGAGAGGATTTTATTAATGCAGAATCATTTTGAATACAATGTAACTAAAGTAACTTAAACTGTTTTGAACAAATGAGGTAATGAAATTAAATTTGAGTAGGAATTAAACTAATTTAAAATGTGAATGTCAGCAATGAATTTAAATTTATTTTGATTTGAATTGTAACATTGTTATCTACCTTCTTCATACGGATAAATACAATTATCAATACATACAATAAATTATATTTTATTTGCATACCTCGTGTGTGATCATACCATACTTCCGGTAGCCACTTGTTCAAATCGTCTACACTGGATATTTTATTTACACCTAAGGGTCCCAAAGTATCGTTAAACGAGAGACGGAAGCAGCCTGGGTTATTGAAATAACGATTCATACACATTGGTTTAAGAATAACACACTGGTTTAATAATCTCTATAGTTGCTCAGTTACATTACAAAGGGTTAAATCAAATTGGAGTCATATTATACAAAATGGCGGCGATGCAGTTCCGCTCTTACTCAACAATTATCGTTATTATTTTCCATATCATATACTTGAACATAATAGTGCAAAAGAAACATTTTTACCTTGCAATTGCGATCTTATTTATTCATTTATTTTGAATAACCCCTTTTTTACCCCATAAACCAATGCCTAGTTTAATGGTAGCCGGCATTCTCTTTCACTCTCTCCCTCACATACTACTGTTACAGATACTAATTTTGGTGCATTGAAAATTTTATTCGTGATTATTTAGAGCTCTAATTTTGAAAAATAATAATAAGAAGAATTAGGACTTTCCTGAAGGTTGTAGTTGTTCTGCAGTTCAGACGTTCTCCATGATCTGGCCGTTGGCTGGCGTACTTCGTTGTTGGTCGTACTGTTTGTTTTTTCGTCGGTTCTTTCACTGAATTTACATGGTTAAACTGTTAACTGTTCACTATTGACTTTTTGATTACATTTTGGTTTATATACACACTTTAACTGGCTATTTTGGGCCAGTGAAAATTTTACGTGTTGTCGCCATGACAAAGTTCTTCAGAGTGGGCAGACATTGTGTCGTATTGTCGACAGGTGGAGGGGATCAATTGCGATCAACTCTTTGTCTGCAGCAGCTGACGGCATTGTTCCTCGTCATCGCTGTGACGTGTGTCAATATTTGTCATAACAATTTGCTTGTGTCGATCAAAACCGCCATTGAATACGTTTCATTTTGCACGTACGCCCTCGGCCTTGAGATGAATCGTCTCGATGAAACTGCGTCATTTATGTAGACATAGGGGAAGTTGACCTAACCATGTTTTATAAGCATGAATACAATAAAAAATACAGTGGAAAATCCTTGAACACCATAATTCTGAAAACAGGCTTTTTGTCCTGTTACAATAAATAGTAACTGATTAAAATGAAATGATTAAAATATTTGTTCAGATTGAGAATTGAAGCTAAAGTGGTCAGATTTGTAAACTCTATTGGAATTCCAGAAGGAAATGTTTATGCTGTTGCTGAGGTAGTGTTTGAAAAAACAAGTTGTGTATACAACTGATGATGTAACCTGGTATAAATAATAAACCTATGTTATATGTTTAATTGTAGATTCCCCACCTAAGTGCGGTCATGACCTCACCGGATCATGACCGTGAAAGTAGTTAATTATAGCAAATCATAAATTTTAACTGTTATAACCGGCTTATGGTTTTGTTTTTGTTTTGTTAACCCGGTGGTATGTTAAATTTAGTTGGGGGGGTTATTTTTAGGGGAATCTACCAATTTTTGGAACAGGGCTATTTTCACCCATATAGGGGTGGTAGTCCATTAGGGGTGTATTAATCATTATTAGTAGGTAGGTAGGTAATACTGAATTTGTATTGTAACGCCAAACCAAGGATGGGGGTGGAATAAAAGAAAAAAAATGTCCACCCCTTCCGCATCAGTCCTTGTGGAAGCAACTGGGCGCTACAGTCCGGGGGGGGTCATAGTGAGTGTGGATGGGGGGGGGTGACCAAGTTACAGGCCACGAGGGAGATGTGGTTTACAGCTAGGATGAGGCCGGCGATGGCCAAGACGCCTAGTGCAGAACACAGCAAATTGTAACGGGTATCAGGGGTTAAGGGATAAGGGGGGGTTGTAAAAAAAAAATTTGTTAGCATAAGATTGAGTTGTGAGTACATAAAATGCAAATAAAGTATTTCTGTGTGTGTAACTTGTATTTTATAGTAAGGTTGTTAGGATTTATTTGCATTTTATGTAATTAATTTGTAATTTTGGTGGGGAACAATGTCTTGTTAGGGGAGAAAATTACCAATATATAACCTGTATGGGATTTTTTATGTATTCGATGTAAGCAGATAGTAAGTTTATATTGCTATGTAGACATTGTATTTTCTATAGTCAAGCTACAGGTTTATTTGAAATCAAGGTAAAATGTTTCTGTTAAGAGCGATGAATGTAGAACAGAGGTATTTGTATATTAACAAATTAGATACGCAACCAGTACTTTGAAAATAGTTAACCAGCACATTGATAACAACGAACCAGTGCAACTAAGAGGAGACAAATCAGTTGGGGATATGGAGTAATGGAAAGCCGTTTATTGATATTTTGATTGCATGTTTCAGAGTCAAGTGATACTGTGGTGATGTGCCTGTCTGATGTTATGGTGTTGGGATCTTGAGCAGAGAAGTCCAGTAAGGTCGGATACGTGCAGCCACAGCCACCGGACTAGGGGGTAAGTACCCATGATTTTAGTAAAGAGTTAAGGGGGGTTGCGGCGCTATATCCTCACTGATCCTCTTAGGTTTTAGGCAATGAGAGTTTGTATGGTTCGACATAAAACCTCTCATTGGGGGGGGGGATTGTAACGGGACAGATCAGGGACAGGAATAAATTTTAATAATTGAAAATAATTCGAAAAGCAGTCAGTGTGCACCTTTGTGGAACCTCGTTTTAACCAACCATACATACAATGTTATTACTGAACACTCGTCTGTGTTTATTCTAGACAGTCCGGCTAGACGAGTTACGTAACCGCCTGCAGCTTGTGCCGGGAATTACGGAAAACGCCAGTTTCAACAGGCAGTAAAAAATATAAGGATTCCCGGGTTGGGCGTCGGGACATGCAGGCTAATCAGAGAAGGTGAAATCAACAATACGTACGTTGGCGCGCAGCTGGCCCAACGCCTAACACCTCAGTCAGACCACCTCAGTAGCAGAGCTGAATAGCACAGTCTTCAAACAGAGCGGTCGTAAGTTAACGGTGGCCTCGGGCGTGTAAGATAGGCCGAAAATACTATAATCGGCCTATCTAGTAAAGTGTGCAATGTAACAGTAAACTAACTACAGTGCCGGTGAAACGAAAATTTTTAAATGTGAACTTTGGTGTCGGAGTAAAACGCAGACTTACAACGTAGTATGCGACCACGTGTTGATAAGTAACAGCGAAAACAATCAATTTAATAATGATCCATCATTTACTTGTTTCAATAGAAGGTGTACACCAATAAAGAATGAGATCTCAAACAGTGGGGTAATTAAAGACAGTAAGAGAGCGAGTGTGTAAAAGAAAAGGGGAAATAGTCAAAGACTGGTTGGCTATAGTATAATTTGTGTCCGAAGATTGTTGATTTTCATAAGGTCTGTATTATCAAGCTTCATTGGACAATCTGGTGTCCAGTAAATTTTATTTGATACAATAATTATTTGACTTTAAATAAACTCAGATTTTGTATGATGATAACCATGCGTAGAGAGTAGTTATTACGCCCGTTTAACATAACCTGTCTTGTATGGAAAATCTCGCCTAAATGAACCTGGTAAGTAAGTAAAGTAAAAAAGGGGAAAATGTATTAAGGTTTCTATATTTGTCATTTTGTTTAAAAATATTGGTGGCGACCTATAAGTAATTTTGGAATCTTCTGTTTTGGTAAGTCAGGGTAAAGGGTAATCAGGGTGAGTGCGTAAAAAGATCGCACGAGGTAAGTAAAAGTCATGTGGGGTGATTTATTGTAAACAAGTAATAAAACGTTACAAAATTGAGAGGCAGAGAATGTTAATAAAATTGCCAATTCATACAAGGTGCAACCTTTTGGGAACCCCTGCTTTCACAAAGCTGCACAATGTTATTGAAAATTGTTTATGTCTAGACAGCCCGGCTAGACGTATTACGTAATCGCTGGCAACTCAGTCTCTTTGTGAATTACAGAAACACACGTAATCGCCCCGTTAGTTTTCATCAGGAGGTCACAGTAGTCAGTCACCACTAGAACGTTAAAGTGTACACGGCAGAGCCACGCGGGGTAGAATAGGAGCGCGTGGTTCTCATAACTATTAATACGTACAAATAACATACCGCGGTTTTAAAATAAACAGTGCTCGAGCAAAAGTAAAGTCGGCCGACACAACTATTAAAAGTGAAATGTGAGAAAAACGGTTCTAGTAACCAGCGAACAATTAACGGCAGTCAAAAGATAAAATAACTTTAACTAGCTTCAATTGACTTTCGGAGTGCGGGACAAAATAAGTGCCTCAACAGTTGGATCAGATCTACAACCAGGCTGAGTACCCTATAATCAATTTTAATTCAAAATTTTAACTACATTCCAATTTATATTTGTAGATGTTTCACAAAATAATGAGATCTCAAAGTGGGGTTTAGTAAAAAGCTAATGTAAAATAAAGATTGTGTGTGAGTGTGGGGACAAATTACGTACTGGTTCGTTCAATAGAAACCTAAGAAATAAATTAGTTAAGGAAAGTAGTTTTAACCGACTATGGTCTGTTCTATTAAAAGTAGGAAGATAGAGTGTAAGATTGCATGACCAAACCATATGACTTACGTTACATGGTCTACACCAAACCTACCAAAGAATTATCCCCCTTATGTAGTATAAAGTGTCTAGAGACGAGAGAAGGGTGACAATACGATAACAGTTTACCATCTTATTCATGCACCACCTCTGTCTCTATCACACACAATTCTAATGGTCTTGTCAGTCTTGTTGCAACCGATGTTTACACTACGAAGTACTGTATGAGACTGTCATGTGTATGTGCAAAATTACTGAAAAGTTTTGTTAGCCTCGCAATGAGGTGTTTGTCCACTGCATATCTCTAAGTGACGATCCAAAATCTTTTGTCAAGGCCTATACCTTTATAGTTTTCATCAGCAGAGGTTGATAAAAGAAAAGTCCAGTTTCATCAAGGATATAAATACCTTACTGTAGTCAGCAATAATATCTTGTCAAACATATTCCAGTCTTGAACGTCTTCCATATTCACTGATCCTGATTTATTTTTGTAGGAAATTTTGTGCCGTTCCTGAAGTTTACAAAACCCTTTTCCTTAAAAATTTCAGATGCCATTTCTTGAATTAAGGGTCCTGAGATTGGGATTTTGTTAGCTTTGTTAGCTCTAACCATTCGTACATAATTTCATCAACACTAATCCCTCTGTTTTTCTTTTTTAACTTCCTTTCTTCTTTCTTGATTTTCACTTCCCAACCAATAGTTCAACTGTTGTATTTCGGAGTTTAAAATTTTGCTTATTTGTATTTTACCAACACCAAACTTGATTGCTGTATCTCAAACAGTCATGCTTATGTTCCCAAAACACTTTCAAAACTACATACTGTAACTGGATAAATTCACTGATAACAAGTGACGAACTATTGTATTAAATACTGTAGCAAAGCAAGCTTTCTTTAATGTACTAGTACTGTACAGTAAAAACCCCAACAGGGCATACATCAACATTTATCGTGGTTTGATGAAAGGAGACATAACACAGGTTTGATACCCCATCATAGTTACAACTTTTAATAAGCAAAAGATTGCTACTGTGCTAAGCATTATCAAATGATTTATGGTTTAAATCACTACGCATTATGGTTTAAAGGATTATGCCGACTTCTGTTCTGTCCACTATAGACAAATAAAGGTCATACATTTTGATTTGTGGGCTGACCCCATCCGTTTTTTAGAATGTCCTCATTTGGGAAAGTCAAACCAATAAAATAATAAAATACATATATATTAGAAAGGTGATTTAAAAACTGTCCACTTTTCGGAGGCATAGCCTTGTCTCGCCATATTTTCCCTGTTACCTAAGCCTCTATTCTATAAATTAGAATTTGTATGTAGAAATCAATAACATATTTTGATTCCTACATAGATTATATATCATCTTTCTGTCACAAAGGCCAAACTTTTAAGGACTTTCAAAAAATTTACACCATCGCCAGAGTTCTTGCTGAAAAAGTCCACAATTATACGAACAATGTCAGTTGTTTCATTTTTATCGCTACCACAGGTAGTCCCACAGAAGCCTTCCTTAGAGACTCCAATTTTACAAAAACCAAAATAATCTTTTGCATGATCCATGATTAATATTAAGCCTATCTATTTTATTAAGTGCCCTGTCAACATACAATTTTAACTACATTATTATCGGAAGCACAGGTTAACAAACTTAAGGCATTTATCTAGACCACACAGAGCCTAGGCTTTATAAGTCATAGTCTTTAATTTTCTTGGTAACATCATAACTACCTGTTTAACTACATCTAGCAATTGTCATAAATCATATTTATATTACTGTACATTGCACAGTATTATGGGGGTACATGTTAATAATCTACCTTTACTTTTTTCACTCAGTTATTTCAAAATATCACATAAAATTTCACAATTTCCTGGGGCTTGTCTGCTCACATTAATCCCTCCTTGCCAAATAAGGGATTCCAAGTCTTTCTCCTCTGACTTCGGTGCTATATCTGTACATAAAAATTACATTCCCAAGAGCCTTCATACGATTATAGATGACAAAATAATGATTACAAAATGACCTGAAAAGTTGTTTGATTTGAAAATCTAATAGACACTGATGACTCTGACTTTTGTTTATAGTTTTTTAATAAAATTATTCAAAACAATGAGTATTCAAAAATTTTTATTAATCAGCAGCTACACAGAAAATTGATTTTAAATATGGCTAACTTCAAAATTGTATATTGAAAGTATTAAGGAAATCACTTGAACTTGACAACAATCTCCAGGTATTTTTATAGAAAATATTCATGAAACACTGGATTGAAGTGAAACATGGCTTATTTTTATGACACAACAAATCAGACTGAAAGATGTTATTTTGACAAATAATGGTATCACAGTTTTGTTCAGTGATCCTTAGTGCCTCTAGCACTTCTGTTTCAACCACACTTATTTACAAAATTTCTGATAATAAAAATATCTGATTCCAAAAGTTGAATTCAAAGCTGCAGTGTTTGAGTAAAATGAAAATGATCTATGGCACTAACTGAATGTACTTTACAACTGAACTGAATCTGAAAATGCTTCAGGTGTCATAATATTGCTAAAGTTCATTTATGAAAACAATTTAATGAATCAGTAAAATTGTTGCATATTAGGCCTAAAAGCACAATTCCAATTTACTACTGAAAGTAAATACTCATTTTTAACTTGGAATAAAATAAAATCATTAACAAGGAATACAATTAAAATACCTATACAGATTGTGTGCTTTACCTATGTGCTCAATTTTAAAGAAATTAATAGCAATCCAAACTTCAACCAGCTGCTGGTAATCAATCCATTTTGCAGTGCAGAAGAAAGTTGAATGGATTTTCCTTTTAAACTAAGCACTTGATTAAAAATAACCATTTCAGTTTGGTTAGAGGAGTTTATTACTGATTTATAGTGTAAAAATTAATCCCTTCTCCGATATGCTAGTTTTGACTTTTTCCTATACAAGTCACCAGCTGACATTGGTCCTCTTTTCATTTGAATACAGTGCTACAACATATTCTCATTATTCTGTAATGTGAATGTTAAATAATAAATAAGCCAGTAAATAATCTTATTAAATGTCACCATTTGTTTCTGTCACTATAATTTGAATACCTTTTTACAATATTCCTTTTGAATAACAAGAAAAAATTATTGCAATTTATGTAAATCATGAGACTTTTTTCTCTGCAACATAGTCAAATAGAGCAGTAGAGATTGGCCAATATGCTGTTTCTATCATGTAAATGGAAACACATTTTTAACAGAATGACTGTGTTACAGGCCACCAGGGATGTATAATTCTTATTGACATGTTATATAGATACTTTTGGAGAACTTGCTCTCTACTTGACCTGTGGAGAACAGTGCTTTTTAATCCCAATTGTACCTTGTAAACTCAGGAGAATGTCCGCTATTGAAACAAAGGACAAATATATGTGTATTTCTATGTCACATCCCAGGCGATATGTAACACAGGGAGTGAACATGACATAATCTGTGTGCATCAGATAGCACTGATGATATATACTGGCCACTCAGAGATGATAATTCCAACATTTGGTTTTATATCCCACAATCAAACCAGTCTCTATTTAGTTATGATATTGTACACATGTATGTACAAACCTCCTCTCACATCTTATGTTGTATTATAGCCAGGTTTTTCATTAGCGTTTCTTTAATAAACATTCGTAACAAATCAAGTAAAACAAACATTAGAATTAACTGATAAAAAGCTTACAGAATGTTAAGAACTTGCAGATATTGATGAACAGTTAATGGAAACAAGAAATATCGATCAAGTCAAACATACAATTTGTCAAAGAAAAGTTTTAGAAACTAACGGTGCTGGAGAAACTAAATCAGATCATCTCTCAAAACATTATAAGCCATCTGTGCAAAATTTTGAAGATGACTCTTCAGAAAGTTTTCCTTGTATCTTTAAAGATGATGTTTCTGACAGGCAAAACATGTAGAGTAACTTCTACACAAGATGACAGTAGCACTGACACTTGGGAAAGAGAAACTAGTGATACTACTTTCAAACCTTTTAATGACAGTAAAGTGACTAAAGCACACAGTATCTGTACTTCTCTGATTGCGACACCTTATATGAGCAGATCCACAACTGGAAGTAGCAACAATTCTACAAATACTGTACTAGTAATTGGTATAACATTACTACTAAAACTTGCCCCTTAAATATGTTTACAGAAAACCCACTCTCAATACAAACAGCAACCCTGTTAAGTGTTTTTAAAATTTTTGAAATATTCATAGATGATGAACCAATGGATTTAATAATCCAAGAAACAAACACCTATACATTCCAGCAACTCAAAAAGACCATTCCACAAAATCTAAAGTAAAACTTGGCGCAAGAGGTGCCTAAAAAGATATTAACACATTTTCTGTAACCTGCTTGCAATGGCATTAATGTCAGCACCATCTGTCAATATTTACTGGTAAAATGAACCAATTTTTCATATGCGTTCACTTTATCAGTTATGGGATGAGACAGGTTTCTTCTGCTACAGAAATTTATACATTTTGCAGACAATTAATGGGTGAAAACACCAACAGACTATCCAGAACTGAACATCTGCTTTGGAGAGTCATAAAAAAAGTTCACTGAAATGCTATAAACTGGAAGACACACAGTTAGAGTTTAAAGTATGGTTCCTTACAGGAGTAGATTAGCCTACACTTTTATCAGTGTATACCCACTGAATCAATCAATATGTGATTAAGTGATATAAGCTGCTGACTGCAGAAGGCTATACTTGTAACATACTTGTAAAATTTAGGCCATAGTCAGTCAATTTTAGTTAGCTTTTGGACATAGTCAACTCGAAGGTAGAAAAAATACTGTATGCTGAGTATGTTTATGCCACCACAGACTTTGTAAGAAATTTATTCAAAATAAAAATATTCTCCTGCATAACTTTAAGAACTAATAGAAGAGGTGTGTCAAAAGATATTGGACTAAAAATGAAGAAATTGGAAGTTAACTATACAGAGCAACATGGAATAAAAGTTAAAAAGTGGGTAGACAAACAGCTTGTCCTTATGATTACTAGTAACCCAAGTCACACTTCAACTTTATTGAAAACTGAGAAAAAAATAAGAGTGGTGAGGAAATTCTCAAACAAAAGTGTCTAATAGATGATAAAACAGCTTAAAAAAGGAGCTGATCTCAGCGACCAAATGTCTTCATACCATACAAGTACACAAAAAAGTGTGAAGAGAGACCGAACAGTTATGTTCGATGTTGTTTTAGGGACTAAAGCACTGAATGCATGCACTGTACATTATATGATCTCCTCAATGAAGCTGGTAATAACAGAATATACAAAGCAATTGTCAGATCCAACTGTTGTTAGTAAAACTATAGAGAAAAATCTGTAGCTTTGTTAAGATAAAGAGTACATACATATATTTGTCTGATGATACTGGGTGCAAAAAAAGTGTGTCAAGGATGCTACAAGGAATGAGAAAAAAATACTGAGCAGAAAAGCAGTCATAACTGTAAGACAAGTAATCAGCAATTGCAATGAGTATCCCAAATCTTCGGGATTTTGTTTAGCATGTTGGCAGGGCTAAATAAACATCAGAATTAAAAATGTCACTGGTTTTTCTAATTTTATTTCCAAGTGTTGAAAGTGAAATATGAGGAAAAATATATGAAGTCCACAATATTTAGTGGAAACTATGTCAAATGATGTATCTGTGACAAGACAATCAGTTACTGGATGAAAGTGCTTTTGTTATTACAAGTTTTGTTTTAATCAAATATGTTATGGTGAATAAAAATTATATTACAACTTTTGTTTTAATCAAATACGTTATGGTGAATAAAAATTATATTTGTTTTGTCATCTACTATAACACTGCTCATCAGAGACAGGTTTGGCTATGCCATACCACAACCTCCATTTACATATTATAAGCTAACAAGATTCCACCTCCAAAGAAAGACAAGTATACAGCAGAGTCTCGTTTATCCGACATTCCATATTATCCGACGTCCCACCGCAAAAAAAAAACAACAAAACGCATTAATCGGCAACAAGAACTGCAAGTTGCGAGCGTGAGCGTAGTCTATTTTTTGTTGCTCCCAACTCTACTGCAACTAATTAGTTACCCCGACTGTACAGTCTACACTATGACTGATGTGTCTGTCATTCGCCCCACCTTCACTCACTCACTGTCACAACTCACTACTCAGTGCAGTGCAGTTTATCATTGTATGCGGATTGGTTTATCGTCTGTTACATGCGTATGTGTCTGTGTGTGTTAATTTGACAAACGTTGTTGTGTTGTTTAAAAGTTGAAATTTACGCAAGTATGGCGACAAAAAGAAAGAAAGTTGTATCGATGGAACAAAAACTTGAGGCAATCAAGAGACTGGACAAGGGAGAGACAATGCAGAAGGTAGCTGATGACTTTGGCGTTGGACGGGTAACAGTAGGAGACTGGAAAAAAAACGAATAGAAATAGAAAAATGGTGTGCATCAAGAGTTATGGAGGGTGCATTAAAAGAAAGAAAAACTATGAAAAAATGTGACTATGAAAAAGTTAGTGAAGCTTTGTATGTTTGTTTTACACAGTTCAGGGACAAAGGTGTGCCTATTTCAGGGCCTATTTTATAGCAAAAGGCGTTGCATTTTCATAATGAATTCAATGAAGGGGACCCAGATTTCACAGCAAGTGTCGGTTGGCTCGACCGATGGAAGAAACGCTATGGTATCCGTCAGTTAAGTGTTTGTAGTGAAAAACTATCATCGAATTTTGAAGAAATGGAAGCATTCAAGAAAAGATTTCAGAAATTTATTGAAACTGAAAGCCTAACGGGTGATCAGATATTTAACTGTGATGAGTCAGGCCTTAATTACAAAATGTTACCTAGTAAGAGTCTTGCAGCCAGAACTGAAGCGGCAGCCCCCTGGCTACAAGCGTAGTAAGGAAAGGCTGACAATTTTAGCATGCAGCAACGTTACAGCAAACCTTAAAATGGACCTTGCAATGATTGGAAAGTCCAAAAATCCTAGAGCCTTTAAAACAGTTTCAAAAAACGCTCTTCCTGTAAAATACTATAGTCAGAAAAGCACATGGATGAGCAGTGCAATTTTCAAAGACTGGTTTTTTAAGGAATTCATTCCTTCAACAGAGAAGTTTTTGAAAGAAAATAATTTACCCACAAAAGCAAGTTTTGTTGGTAGATAATGCTCCAACGCACCCTGATGCAAAGGAGCTTCAAGATGGTGACATTAAGGCAATGTTTCTGCCCCCCAATGTAACCGCCATATGCCAACCTATGGATCAGGGCGTTTTGGAAATGATAAAAAGGAACTATCGCAGGAAGCTACTGTCCACAGTGATAGAAGAAATTGAAGAAGGACAAGACATGATTGAAAAATTGAAACGCATCAATGTAAAGGATGTTGCTTATTGGGTTGCTAGGGCCTGGGCTGACGTAAGGGCTCCAACAATTGCCAAATCATGGAAGAAGCTGCTAGGCGATGATGAAAGTATGGAAACGGAAAGCACAGATGAAACCGAAGAAACCATTCTACCTTTAGTGCAACGTATCCCTGGATGTGAGGATGCATCTTTGCAAGAAATCGAAAGTTGGATGAAGGATGATGATCAGTATGTAACTGATGGAGAAATTGTCGCTCTTGTCAATTGCGATGACAACGAAATCGAAGATCAAGATCAAGCACCAACTGTTAAGCCTCTCACAATTTCACATAATGACAGAGTTAAGGCTCTAGAAACTGCAATTAAATACATTGAGCAACAAGAAGAAGCTACAGGAATCGACATAATAATGCTGCAAAGATGGCGAGACTTGGCAGCGAAGAAAAGGCACTCATCAGGAAAGCAGACTACGATAAAAAATTTATTTAAATCATCACAGGACTGAAGTGTATTTAACTTCAGACAATTCTGTAACTGTAAGTTCATTTTTTCTGTTGTTTTGTTGTAAAAGATGATTATTAGGTTCGTAATGTGTAAAATTATAACATAGTTTGAAATTATAACATAGTTTGACGTTTAATAGGCTTTTTCTTAACACCTCCCTATTATCCGACATTTTCACTTATCCGACGTTCTGCTGGCCTGTTTATGTCAGATAAGTGAGACTACTGTACCATCAAAATTCGTAGTGAAATATGCAGAAACGCAATCTTATTAATATTAAAAGAAATAGAAGAATAAAATAAACTTGATAAATACAGTAATGAAGAGATAATATAATACTTAAAGATAATTAATATTTTCAAGGAATAAAAATAAATCGAAACAAAAAGGGAAATATTATCATAAATGAATAATTGGGAAATAGGGAAATAGAGAATGCAAATTTAGGAATTAAATAATGCAATTAACATGACAAAACAATAACTGACGATGACAAATACCCAGAAGAGACGATCAAATGACCAAAAATGTAAATAGTTCTTAATAAACAATTATAATGTACAAACATGAAACTTAGCATGTAAGAAATAAGCCATTGAGTAGGCCTGTAGCCTTAGATTAAAACTATGAGGAGGTTAGATAGAAACTAAAGTGTCCTTCCCAAAATCCAGCCAGGGGGTCACTGATTGCACTGATGGGCAGGAATGGCAGCCTGGACGACGTGCTGAGAAGCAGGAGTCATTGGGCGCTTGCGGCGACGGTGTACCATGGACATCGGGCCATTGGAGTTACTTGACTCTGGAAGCCCGATTCAAGAAGTAAGAAGTAAGTAAGTAAGAACATCACATGAAACATATAATTTATATGAAACCACAAGGTAACTCATATAGTGCAATAAAACCAAGTGGAAATAATTAAAAAATAAAGAATCTTCCGTTACAAACTTATAATGTAATAGTGACGAAGACAGAATAAGATTCTACGGAATAATATTAATTATAAATTGGGAGACCGAACCTGTGACCCATAAATATATCATTGCCAAGACCTTATCTGAATAAATTATGTTTTAATAAAAAGGAGGATTGTTGGAAAAAATATTGAAACTAGGCAGAACGTGTCGAATTTTAATGCTGGTTTTTATACAAATTAAAGGAGAATACGAGACGAAATGATACTGAGACTATTAAAATCAATAGAAGAAGGATATTTTAATCGATGGTGCAGAAAACTAGAAGTCCAGACGCAAAGGATCAAGAAAGAAGATCGTAAAGAAAACTACCAGATGGGTGAGATCTATCCAATAGTCAACCCAGATATTAGAAAACATCTTAACATTTGAAGTTCGAATCACAGCGATATACTATAGTAAAAAAACAATAAAAACTTTAGATCAGTGAATTCTAATTGTACACCAATAATTATTAGAAGTAAGTTTCTTTTTCAATTGTTCATTTGCACTTTTGTATGATCCAAAGAACCCACTGATACACAACATACATCAACAACACCTAATTACCAAACATTAATTTTTAAATATTATGTTATATGATATGTTTACGACTTATGTACTATACTTTGACATGACTTATACATGAACCCTGAGATTGAGATTTTACATGCTCTACAACAGAACTGAGTTGCAAAAAGATTAGTAAAAATAACTGAATACGAAAAAAGAAAATAAGGAGTTTGAGTATTTATTTTAGCATAAAGAGTACATACATTACATAATTGACGCAATAAACTTGGGGCTAAATAACCCATATTATTTTATTATTACATAAATGGCACACAAACATGGGGTGCTTCACTACATAAACCCATATTTATTTTATTGTTATAACATTCACTAAATAGACAATAATTAACCTTCAGCTCCATAGATTACTAAAATCACAAAGTTGCATACAAGTCCCCAGGGTATGTAACACACTAACACACAGTGGGCCAGTTCATTTACAGTACCCACGACAGTAAACCAACAATGCAACCAAGAAAAAATAATCAAGACCAGTCCTGCATTCAATGTGTAAAAACTGGGTTAATCCAGGTTATACCTAGCCCAGCACATTGCTTCTGCCTACAGAAACAGAAACTGGATATATAGGTAAACCTACATGAGTAACCATTAAGAAACAAAATCATACTTATACTACAACTTGTAATCATCACTTCTAAACCATTCTGAATTATTTAGCACTATGTAATTCGGTGAAATGAATATGATCTGATACCGTATCTTGGTGAGTTTTTTCTTGTTATTTTTTATTTTGTGTGCCAGAAAAATTCTCAAGAATGCAAAAAGGGTGGATGACAAGTGCACGGTAAAGCAAATAAACACTCAAAGGATGGATTATTGTTATCAAATTATGTAATTAACTAAGTTTTTGGGGTCACTGAAGAAACAGCCCTACTTCTAGGGCTAAAAAGGAGCATAATGTGGCTAGCATTTGTCAGCAGCAAACAGTGAGGAAGGGTTATAATCATGTTACCAATGCTCCTGATCAATATTAATAATAATAAAAAAATCAGAGCTGCGATCTTGATTTTGGAAACTGAATTTTCTCAAATTAACATAACTGAACTAACTGCAAGAATTAACTGTTCAGAATGGTTTACCATAGGTACTGTCTTTGTCTATACATTTATCCTCCACATCAATGTTATGTGAAATGTGTAAAACTTGTCTGGTATAAACTACAAACCTTACTCACTTTTTTGTGTTCTTAAGTTAAAATCAGTTACAGAGCTGTTTTAATAGGTATAACTGATCTACTTTCCAAAAAGGTGTGGCTCTACACAGTTCAATTTAAATTATAAAAAGTATATACCTGAAATTCACTTTACTGTATCTTAAAATCATTATGTTAACTTAACAAAATAATTAATCAGCTCATACAAATTCAAAATTCGTTAAAAATGCTAGGTACACAATTTTACTCACCCTGAGTCCACCTTTGGAAAACATCCTCTTTCACATGGTTCCCCCACATCAGTTTAATGATTTCATTTAGTTCATTATTAGGACCAGAAGAGTGTGGAGTTGCCATGATAATGGCAGAGAAAATACGCGACTATGTACACAACGCGTTAAGCATGATGTCTCAACAAGAAATAACAAGTTGATATTTCCCACATAACCTAAAATATAAACTATTTCTTTACGCACAACTCAAATAATCTTTGGACGACAAACAAAATCAGCTGTTTAATGACACCACATGATACCGTACTTAAAAGAGAATGCTGCATGTGAAATTTAAATAACAAACGATGAAACTGTGATGGTAATATATTTTAAAAGTATTTTGCTTTCATTTGTAAAGTAAGTGACAAATTATGATACAAAATACTGTGGTAGTCACCAACGAAAACTATTTTAAACGATTAAACACAATAAATTTTGTAGGTAATGATGAACGTAATAAATAGTAATATAAAAACTGAAAGTTACTGGCTGTCATGTTTTAAATTATAATAGTTGTTTCATACTTATTATTTAATTTATGAATATATAATTCTATATATATATATACATAAATCGAAAAATGTACGCAATCAAGTTCCTTATTTCTTAAATCCCAATAGAAAAAATCTGGCCGCTGTCCAACTACTTTGCGATCTACGCAGGCTTGCGATAGGGTGCGCAGGTTTGCCATGTAGAAAAGGGTCACGTGATTTTTCAGTCGGTCCCACTTTTTCGTCCATGATGTTGAATGCGGTAGTGAGAACAGCGACTGGGGCTTTAAGGTCGGTTAAACCGGCCTTAACCCCTCAACTTCTTCAAAATGAAGCCGTAAAAGCAGTGGGAGCACTCTCAGCTAACTGTAAGTATATATTTATTTCTTTGAAATTTGAAAATCTGTAGTTTTTAAGAGTTGCTACCTCAAGGGTATTTAGGTCGTCTTCTAATAATTCCATTATGGCTACAACAGCTGGTCTTTTTAATGTATAGTTGTATATTCAGTTTAGTAATAATCGGCTGTGTTTAACCAGTATAGTGTACTTTCGCATAGACCAATTTATTTGACTTTTTTTTTCATTGAAAGTTTTGGGTCAAGAAGACTTGCCGGATGAAAGGGCGAGCCGATACCTATGCGTTTTGGAATAGCAGACAAATCATTAGTCTATCTGTCGTTGATAATATAGTGTTAAAATGTCTAGACCGTATTGTTTTGCAGAAAAAAAAAACAGTTGATTGCACGGTCTGGTTAAAAAGTAAAATCGGTATACCGTAAAATCTGATTAAACCACTGTTTAAAAAAAATTACGGACCCGACTTTCGTGGTAATTTTTAAATACCAGTTATGTAGTATGTAATGAAGACTATCATTAAGAGTTAACATAATGTAGGAACTGAAGACAGATTTTTTTCATATAGGCAAATTCCTTTAAAAATCGAAGAGCTTCAATTCGTAGTACTTGGTGTAGAAGGCTGCCAATAAAGGTGTCATTTCTTGGGCCCAGTTTAATTGGATACTGATGTTTGACTCACCTATGTGAACAATTGTTTTAATTTTGGAAAAATTTGGGTACCAAAATTTGATTTAGTCTTGAATGAAAGAAAAACAGGTTAATATTTACCTGTGCTCCATCATACAATCTTGAAGTGAAATATTTTTTTTTTTATTCTTCTATGTTATATAAACACGCGAAAATTAATTTTAAACGGGGGTCGAAGCTATTTACGAAGAAAAAAAATAAAATAAATACTCCCATAAGGATGCATGCAAAAGTGAATGATCGCCATATTGACTGTGTAGACGGTGAGCCGAATTTGACTGGAAATCATGTTGATGCGTTTCCAAAACAAAATTTACATGATTCTTACATGTTCAAAATTGCGTTGAGCCCAAACGGCGGTTTAAAGCTTTGCGTTGAGCCCACCGCGAGTTTATTATTAGTAACCTCGAAGGCGCCGTAGACTAAAGCATGTGCGGTGAGCCGGCTACCCAAAATCACTCTCAGCGGTGGATACTGTAGGAAACTGATGAGTCGGCCACCCACGAGTCTGAAATGTAATGCTTTGCGTTGTAGGCAATTGAATTACGTTAAGGCAAAATGTAGTGGTGATCCCACTAACTACTCAGTTAATATGGCGTATGGTGTAGCACAGGTAAATATTTACCGAAAAACATATTAGTATTAGATGAAAGATATGTCATTAAGATCTATATCTGTTTAAAACCTTGAATATCTTAATTTTTGTTTAAGGGTTATCTATATATATGTATATAGAAGTGTAAAGGCCAATTGCTTACATTCTTGCACACACACAATTTTATGTTTCCCCGAAACAAGTTAGTTAAACTTAACAGTTAAGGAAGCATAACCTATTAGTAACACATTACGAGCCAGTACAGGGCACATTCTCACAGTTGTAAAGCGGCACCTCATTCAACTTTTAGAATGGTGAAGATAGCAAATCTTTGCGGGTGTAGATATAGGTCAGTTATTTCAGTAAATTTAAACTTCGCAATTTTTGTTCTTTCAAAAAAGAAAAGGATCTGACAAGCATATATTTTTGCAAAGAATTGTACGGATACCCAATATTAACTTTTAACATCCTGGAAATTACAGATGTGTAAAAATAAAAATCAGTGTCACACAAGACATTTAATTAACTAGAGTAGTAACTTTAAGTAGTTTATTAAATTAGGTGTGACATATTTGGGTAACAGATTAAACAAGCATTGTTTGTAAGAAGATGATTTTTTTATCAGTCTTACTGTATGTTTGAGGTGCCCTTTTATGTAGACACAAATGACTAAGAACTGTGAATTGAATATAATTATAAATTTATATTTATAATTTTCCCATATTCTTAATTTTGTTAAGAAAAAATTGTTGAAACATGTAAAAAATGTATACATATCTTTTAGCCATTTGTAAAAATGCTTTGAGTACAGTGTATACTGGATGACAAATTTATTTGTAGGTCTCTTTGTTTCCTCTGACTTTTACACTGATTGACATAATGTGTTTCTATTTAGCATATGCAACTGCCCAACCAAAACCTGCAACAGGAAAGGGTTCACCAGGAAAAGTTGTAGCAGTTATCGGTGCCGTTGTAGACGTGCAATTTGAAGATAATTTACCACCAATCCTAAATGCCCTTGAAGTGAAAAATAGGGCACCAAGGCTGGTGCTTGAAGTTGCCCAGCACTTAGGTAAGCATGATAATACAAGTGCTATTTTCTTACAAAATATGTAGTGATAGTTACTATTTTTAATTTATGATTATCAAAAATTGTAAATTGGTAAAGAGGATTGTTTTTGTATTGTATGTAAAACAAAGAACATCAAAACAAGACAATAATAATTGCCATTGCAAGGTATGGTCACTTATTCCCATGTCTATTGGAATTACGTTAAATTTGTATTCAGTTGTTTGTATTACGCAAATGACATTTTGCTAAACTAACTATCAATAGACACAAGATAGTTCATTCGAATCGAAGTATCAGTTATATTCCTAAGTGTGTATGCTGCAGTACAAGATCAGATTTGTATAGACATTTTACATAAGTTGTAACATTTTTAATTTGTATAATTTTGTACAGTACAGTGAGGGAATCCAAAGGCCTTTCAATAGTTTAAAGCATGGAGATATGTTTTAATCATCTCTCTGATTAATTTGTGCAAATTTTAATTATAGTTTTCGGTTTTCGTGTAATCATACAGCAAACATTGCAAAGCATGTTTCAGTATACATGTTTGCAGATTTTTCCTGCAAATTAATCTCTCTTGAATATTTAGTTCATGTGATTTCCACAGCTGATTGTAGTATTTAATCTCACATTTAGAGTAAGTTTCTGGATGAAATTCACTAGATCATACCATACTTTGGTAATCAGATTTTAACAAACCAGATACAATACGTTCTTGTAGTTTGCTGTTAGTTTTGGGCAGAAACTGTCGTGATATCCAGATAACTAAAATTACATTTGTATTTTTAATCAGCTATAATCAGTTGATTTCAAAGAATTGTGCAAGTATGTTATAAGTATTAAGATAAATCGAAGAGAAATTTAAACATTTATTTTATTTGTGCTTATGTAAATGCAACTTTTCTACACAGACACTCTCTTACTTTTATGCACTTTGTCTCTTAACAAGCTTTTAAATATCTTCCCGGAGGAATATTGAGGTCTGTGTGCATCCACTGGTTCTGTGGTCTCTTTCTTCATCTGAACGTATATGTCCGTCTTCATCTCACAGCTCTTCTTTCATTGAAGCAAAAAGATGTAGATTATTTGAAAGTAATTTAGGACTGTAAAAATCGGTCCAGCAGCTCAAACTCAAGACAAAGGGTTGTTTTGTTGGTCATATGAGGTCAAGTGTCATTCTGAATGAAAATTTCACACTTTTGAGAGTTCAGTACCTCTTTTGCACTTAATTTTGGTGTCTCAGTAGTCATAATAGTTATCGCAAATCACTATTTCACCTTTAGTTATGAAATAGACAAAAAAGAATCTTCCACATCCCAAAATTTTATGTATTAGTTTTGAATTTCTTTTTTTTGTGAGATGAAGATTTTTACTAGGCTAAAAGTTGTCACTTTTCTGAGGTTCAAAGTGCTGGATTATAAAGCTTTTTTTCTTTGCGGAAGTCAATTTGTAGATTTGTATTTTAATTACATATAATATATTTTTCAAATTACAGGAGAAAACACTGTACGTACCATTGCTATGGATGGTACAGAAGGTCTTGTACGAGGTCAGGAGGTTTTGGACACTGGATTCCCCATCAGGATTCCAGTGGGAGCTGAAACACTAGGAAGAATTATCAATGTCATTGGTAAGCATGTTTCGTTGTATGTACACACTGATTGTAATATGTCATGCAGTTTCCTGGTACATAATATAGAAGCGTATACTACTCCTTTAGCATGGCACTGTACATCGTAGGAGCTAAGCGTATAGCTTAATAGTATTACAGTTCATTTACACAGATTTTACTAGTGAATGTTATGATGATGTCCATATAAATGTTACATAAATATTTCATTTTACTTGTAAAAAACTTGTACCGTATATACAAATTCAATTCACAGGACTAACAGTAAATCATACTAATATATAAATCTCTTTGTTTGTGTGTTTGTTAATTAATAAACTCGACACCTAATGCATATATATTCATGAATCTTTCGTCATTTTATTCCTTTTGCTTCAGAGAATAACATAGGATACAAAAAAAGTCCAGGAAATCATTATATTTCTAATGTTTTTATGAATTTTTATCTTATTCATCGATTTCATAAAAAATCAAATATTTTGTTTACTTAATAACTCGATACCTAATGCATATATCTTCATGAATCTTTCGTCATTTTATACTTTTTGCTTCAGAGAAAAACATAGGATACAAAAACATCCATGAAATCATTATGTTTCTAATGTTTTCATGAGTATTTATCATATTTCTCGATTTTATCAAAAATCAAATAATATGTTGTTTCTCTTAATCATTTTGTTCATTTTACCCCATATTAAAAAAATAAATAAAGAACAAATTCGTATAGTTATGAAATTATTTCAAAATTTTATGACCTTTCATAAAATTTTAACAAAACAATTACATAATTAAGGAAATATTTTTGACACAATATATCCAAAAAAAAACAAAAACAAAATACTTCATGGCGAATCGAACTTCAGCGTTGTAGACTAAAAGGTTACCCACTACACTATCGAGCATATTTTGAACTGTTTACACTCTTATTCAAGATACATACATATAGTGGCATATCACATTGTTTACATATCCCTCCTCTATCCAACCTTTATCACCTATACATATGTATCTTTACATTATATTATACTAAGCCTAACATTCATTCGTGCGTCGAGTTGTGGCACCGAGTGAACGTCGAATTTTCTGTGCAAGAGCAATTTTTAACAATCGTTGGGTTTTACTTTATTATTCTCCATAATTCATTGTATTCTGTACATTCTATAAATCGGTAAGTAAAACATATTGTTAGTTACATTTTGAATATTATTTCATTCATGTAATATTTGATTTATGTAGATTAATGTCATACCACATGATACCTATGATAATTTTATATTATAATAAAAGATCACAGGTTTAAATCCCATTCCATGAAAACAAAATTTCCCCCACAAAAGCTTTTTTTTTAATGTATAATTTTTTCTCGCATACAAAGCATACTACACTTTTAAAAAATTGATATATATTTTTATTTATACATAGATGAATATTACAATAAAATAAATACCTTCACATTTATTTTAGAAACTTCTGTTTCCATAAACAAACCTGAACTTTCATTGGGCCATCGGGCTTGAGTCAATTCTTAAACACCTCATCTCTTGCTTACAGGTTAACTAAAATATATTTAATAATTATTTCAAACAAATCATTGATGAATCACTAAAAATACCATATACATATTTTATTATAGCCAAGAATGCCAATAAGAAAGAAGACAAACTTATCTCATCATTCAAGGATGGCTAGAACTATGAGAGCTATCCGAGATGAAGAAAATGAACATGACTGTCATCATCGACTTAGACATCAAAGTCAGCGTCAGCGTGATTTAAGAGCTGCAGAAACTGAAGAAGAAACTATCGCAAGACGAGCAAATCAAGCTCAGTGACAAGCTACTTTACAAAATAATGAAACAGAATTCCAAAGTATTATGAGACGTATAGATCAAGCTATACGACAGGCTAATCTTAGAATGAAACTGAAGATGTGCGTGCTGCATGTATTATGCAACAATCACAGCGTCAGAATGCATTAAGGGCTACAGAATCTGAAGAAACTATAGAAGATGCACAAATCAAGTTCAAAGACAAAGGGATTTGAGAGCTGCGGAAACAAACGAAGAAACTAATAATAGACTCAGAATTCAATCTGAACGCCAAGCAACACTGAGAGCCAATGAACCTACACATCGCTACAATAAATGTGCGAATGCAAGCACAGTATCAGGCTGCTGCAAGAGCTGCAGAATCTGAGCAAGAATCTAACGAGTGTCGCGTTAATCAAGCTTCACATCAAGCTAATTTGAGACAAAATTCATCACGTATCACATGGGGATCTTTGAATAAAGCACCATTCAATTATGATGTATCCGTCAATTACCATGATTCAACGATAATATCAATTGGAGCAATGAATAATAATACATATCTTCATTGTAATGCTATGAAATGGAATAATGAAACTCCCGGTCTATGCCTGTTCATCAGGAAAGGTTAGCATTCCTCTTCTCCAAGATCCTCCAGAACCATTGAAAAATTACCTCTCTAATGATTCTGAAGATTCAAGATATTTTCTAAACAATATACGCACATTATGCCATATAATTCAGCTTTCCAAATGACTTCATTTGGAGCTGATCAAACGATAACGCAACCAGGATGTTCACCCACTTTCACAATTCAAGGAGAAATTTATCATAGAATATGGAGTGTTACTCAGTAATTGAGTAATTAAATTTGTCCCTGTTAGGGCGTCAACTTAAGTGTTACTCAGTAATTGTTTATTAAAATGAATATGATTATATGTAATGTTTGGTCCAGGGAATCGTTTAGTGTACTTAGGCAGAGAACGGTGGGCAAATACAAATAACATAATGCGTATATCAAGTAAAATATAACATTATTTATTTTCCTTTGGGAACATAAAAAAAATCATGAACACACTTATTCCGCCTTAAGGCGTAAAACTAATTATCAACAAACTACGACATCAAAATACTACTACGTAAATCAAAATTATGCAACTCAACACTTCTTGTTAGGGCTATATTTTTTCATTCACTCAATCACGCACACTTTCACACTTCTACATTTCTTTTTTATTGAGCTCAATTTAAAAATGCCAGTATTTAATTATATTTACTTTCCTTTAATGGTGCGTAGGTTTCATCCTTGTGGCGTGCACTGTTTGTTGTTTTCGCTTTTAACATTTTTATGGCCGAAACTGTCACTCTAAATTTTTTACTGTTCACTGATTATTATTATGATGATTTATAATATTAGTTAGAATTTCATATTGTTTGATTTACGTTTTCTGCTGTTTATGCGGGCGAAAACGGTACTCAGCCGGCGGCGAGTGGAACTGCCCATGTCCGCTTTGTTTAGATTTTGTTTGCTGACTGCCGTTCAGTATTACAAATTTCCGTTTGTTGTGTCTTCAAACTGCGTCACCCCGCTCCCCACTATTCGTCTCGTCCTCAGCATTGAAGAGTTTCGCTGATCCTAACATCACCTTTTTAACTTCGTTGCGAAATGTTTTTCATCAACAAAATACTTGATGTGTTGGTCACTGGCTAAAAATAGACTTTCGAAATAATCTCATAACCATATATGGCCATGGAAATTATTTACTGGCTATCACGTCACCTCAAAGGGGCCTCATCTTTGCATGTTATAGAATTTATGAAATTACACAATAATATTTAGGTAAATTTAGACCCATTACAATACCCCCCCCCCCCCAATGAGAGGTTTTATGCCGAAGCATAAAAGCTCTCATTGACACTCATACTTTCTAAAGGGATCAGCCAAGATATGTCGCCACAACCCCCTTGTTTTATTCAAAATTATGGTTAACTTACCCCTGGTCCAGTGACTGTGACCGTACCTGAATGACCTTACTGGACTTCTCTTTCGAGATCCCAACACCGCAAGGCCAGACCGGCACTTGATGCTCCTGCTCTGACACGCAGGCCAGCACAGGACCGCTGCCACAGCATCACCAGACACTGAAACATGAAATCAAAAAATATCAAATAGTGGCCTGGTATAATAACATATCCCTAACTGATCGGGTTCCCCTTAGCTGTGTTGTTTTGTGTTAATAAGTACCGAGTTTTTTTTTTTTTTATACTACATGTGGATGAATACTTAGTCTAAGTCTAATGCATTATAAGAATTGCATATCAACATTCTGTATAACCTCCTCTAGTTAACTGTTACCCCAAAATAAAAAATGATCGCTCTGATTCCCATCAAAATTTAAATAAACATTTCCATTACAGTGCATAAATACCTTTCATTACAAATATTCCATTCACATTTCAAAATTAACGCACTCCTTATTTAGAGTAAAACATATTAAATCAACTACATTAGAACAGATTACTTACTTAACAATTGTTAAGTATCTTCATATTAGTCTTTATTACATTAAAATAGAATACTCCTCGTCAACAAAACATCATTCATTTGTTTACATCAGAAAATTAATTACATACCGTACTCTACATTATTGATGTAACTCATTTTAATATTTAATATTTCGTTACTAACAACCTAGTAACCACCTTCTCCATCATCACATAATTTATTATAATTTATTAAATTATGAATTTATTTTAAACTCCTCCTTCCACACACACTATTATCCCCCCCCCTGGACTGTAGCGCCCAGTTGCCTCCACAAGGACTGAAGTGGAAGGGGTGAACACTTTTTTCTTTTCTTTCTCCCCCATCCTTGCTTTAGCGTTATACAAAATTCGGCATTACTGATATCCCGGATACCAGTAATCCTACTATATTAATATTCACACTCCCTTAATCGGTCTTTTAGCGTTATACAAAATTCGGCATTACTGATATCCCGGATACCAGTAATCCTACTATATTAATATTCACACTCCCTTAATCGGTCTATCACCCATACTTAGGTATATAGCCGTGTTCCAAAGTTCTATTATCTTAGATTCCCCGGATCTAAACCCCCCAGTTGTATTTCTAAGTTCACCAATTTAGAATATTAAGCCAAATCCATGGTCAGGGTGCGGTGAAGCCGTGACCGCCCAAAAATGGGGAATCGCATTTACCATATTTTTTTTATTGTTTAAGATCCCTACACACTAACATAGTACAATATAATAAAACATAGTAAACACTCACAATGAACATAAACCTCATTACATTAAAATAAACATCTCAGTTGCATCTGAATAAAATTTCCAAACATTCCAAAACTTTAATTTCAATTGAACCTGTTAATACTCAACCTTTAATTATTTACCACTTCTTATACCATTAGATCTCCAAAAATTCAAATTTATTTATCAACATTCATTGTACATAAGATTTTATACATTAAACATTATTACCTCAAAATAAACAATTCATCTTTAAATTTGCATATAAAATTATAAACATTACACTTTAATTTCAATTGACCTTTTTACTAATCAATTATCAATTATTTAGCATTCACTTCACCATTAAATTCTCCAAAAATTTTTTTTTGTAATTAACATTCATCTTGTACAATATTTCATTTATCTCCTTTCAAATTTATTCAATTATTTTGTCAAACACATTCCATTACTTAACAAAATTCACAAAGTTGAGTATACTTCACCTTGTTACATCATTACATTTAATATCAACACAAAAGTATACACAATCCAAATTATTATATGTTATCGTTTACCACAAATCATTTCATAAAACAGTTCATTTCAAAACACTCTACTCATATAGTTAAACGTTCATAAACATTAATTGTTTACCCCCCATCATTGTATAATAACCTGGTCTTACGTCTACACGATTCATTTTTTATTAAATTCATTATATCATTCCTATCAATATAAAGATTATTCAAATTCTTATACCTTCCACAATACCATAACAATTAACAGGATTATTCCATATTATTACTTCATATAATTTGTCACCACCGAGTATAGTCAAGTCACCTTTAGTATGATATGTCATAATTAGGTCAATTACAATTTCATCATTATTATTATCTACTGCTGTACCAGTTTTGTCACAAGGTAAGTAATCAATATCATCAATCTTATCATCATTTGCTGCACTAACTATTTCGCAAGGTAAGTACTCAATATTATTAACTCTCTCAATATCTAACCTCTCTATTAATTCGTTATAACCTCTACTAACCTTAAACGTCTACTGATCTTCCTATCAAAATACCTTTTATCAAATAACACCATTTCATATTTTTTCTATCACTCCATACAGAGGGTATTAAATCATAAAAACGCCTACTGAAAATTAAAGGGACTACTTGAAAACACATTGTTTTCCTCTAAGGGACTCTTGCCCTTCAAAAACATTTGTAAACATCTTGTTTTACAATAAACCTGGGGAAAATCTACCCTCTGCCCTATATTCACAAAATAATTCTCTTCATATTCTCTCTCTAATTTACAAATACTGATTTCTACTCTCTCACTCTCTCTCACTGTTCCTATATTATCATCATCACTATTTATTTTCACAGTATTACTTTTATATATCTCATTTTCAACTATCTTACCACTATTACTTGTTAATTCATTTTCGTAACTAACACCTACCTCGTTAATTATTTCTTCGTAATTTTTGATTATGTTATTATTGACACCCTGGTCATCTGTTATTTCGTCATTTTCATTTTCGTCACACTCACCCATGTCGTCACTATTTTTGATACCACTACACCCACTTATTTGTTTTAATTCAACTCCTAAATTCTCTAGTTTATTATTTATCTCCACGAACTTATCACTCACTCCATCAAAATTCTCACTTATACTTTTAAATTGGTTATTCATACTTAATTTACTCATGTCTTAATTCACTTCTTATGCTTATGAATTCGTTATTCATGTCTCCTAATTTCTCGTCTTGTTTGTCAAGTTTATTATTTACTTCATTTATCTCTGACTTGATTTCAATTTTAAACTCATTCAAGCTCGTGTTTAAATTATTATTTTCTGACTTCATTTCAGTTTTAAATTCATTTAAACTCGTGTTTTGTTGGTAAAACTTATTATTCATTTCTACGCTATTTGCATTTATCTCTGATTTGATTTCAGTTTTCATTCCTGACATCATTTCCATCATCATCGCTAATTGGTTAAATATATTTGTTTGGTCCAGGGAATCGTTTAGTATACTTAGGCAGAGAATGGTGGGCAAATACAAATAACATAATGCATAAATCAAGTAAAATATAACATTATTTATTTTCCTTTGGGAACATAAAAAAATCATGAAACACTTATTCCGCCTTAAGGCGTAAAACTGATTATCAACAAACTACGACATCAAAATACTACTACGTAAATCAAAATTATGCAACTCAACACTTCTTGTTAGGCCTATATTTTTTCATTCACTCAATCACGCACACTTTCACACTTCTACATTTCTTTTTTATTGAGCTCAATTTAAAAATGCCAGTATTTAATTATATTTACTTTCCTTTAATGGTGCATAGGTTTCATCCTTGTGGCATGCACTGTTTGTTGTTTTCACTTTTAACGTTTTTATGGCCGAAACTGTCACTCCAAATTTTTTACTGTTCACTGATTATTATTATGATGATTTATAATATTAGTTAGAATTTCATATTGTTTGATTTACGTTTTCTGCTGTTTATGTGGGCGAAAACGGTACTCAGCCGGCGGCGAGCGGAACTGCCCACGTCCGCTTTGTTTAGATTTTGTTTGCCGACTGCCGTTCAGTATTACAAATTTCCGTTTGTTGCGTCTTCAAACTGCTTCACCCCGCTCCCCACTATTCGTCTCGTCCTCAGCATTGAAGAGTTTCGCTGATCCTAACAGCACCTTTTTAACTTCGTCGCGAAATGTTTTTCATCAACAAAATACTTGATGTGTTGGTCATTGGCTA
The DNA here is from genome assembly GCA_034769895.1 of Magicicada septendecula. NCBI lineage: Eukaryota > Metazoa > Arthropoda > Insecta > Hemiptera > Cicadidae > Magicicada > Magicicada septendecula. The sequence continues at coordinate 266,015,114 of CM068372.1, forward strand.
AAAATAGACTTTCGAAATAATCTCATAACCATATATGGCCATGGAAATTATTTACTGGCTATCGCGTCATCTCAAAGGGGCCTCATCTTTGCATGTTATAGAATTTATGAAATTGCACAATAATATTTAGGTAAATTTAGACCCATTACAAATAGGATCTATTTTACCAACACATGACAATGAACATGCGTTTTTACAAATTTATTTCATGGGCAATGTAGATCAAATTAACAGATGTGCCATATTTCAAAATGTTCATAGGCATATAAGGTAGCCTTCATGATATGTTACTTCAACATAATAACCTCATAAAAACATTCAAAACAGCTAAAGATCTTATTCTTAATGAAAATGAAAATTATAAAATTATCATTCATGCTGATCGTGTCCCTTCTGGTGAACATGAAGATGTCCAGATGTCCCATCTGGTTGACCTGTCGTCAACGAAGTTGCAGTTTTAATTGTCGGAGATGAAACACTCCCTAGAGACATTGTCATATATTCATGTCATGATGGTGTAACAAGAGTAAGTGATATGCATCTAGGCCTACAATGCTCTTCAGTATCCATTGATATTTTGGAATGGACAAGAAACGTATCACTTTAATATACCTCTCATTAATCCACAAACAGGAAACCCTCAACCACAAAAAAAAGGATCAGCAATGAATTTTTATGCTTACCATGTAATGATTCACAAAAATAATTTCAATACATTACTAAGGTATCGACAATTACTTAATCAATTTTTGGTCGATATGTACGTAAAAATTGAAAGTGAAAGATTGCGTTTTATATCATTTAATCAAGATAAACTAAGAATAGAAAGTTATATACATCTACGTGACACTGTGAACTACGATGCTCAAATTAATCCTAACGATCTTGGACAATTAGTTATACTACCTTCTACTTTCGTCAATAGTCCTAGATACTTACATGAATATACTCAAAATACATTCACATACGTATGTGCGTACGGACGTCCTGACTTATTCATTACATTCACGTGTAATCCCTCTAGGCAAGAGTTTCAAGAACAACTACATGATGGTGAAAATGTACATGACAGACATGATCTTATAGCACGCGTTTTCAGACTTAAAGTTAAAAAATTAATGGATGTCATACGAAAAGGTAACATTTTTGGCAAAACTTTGTTTCATATACTCAATAGAGTGGCTATTATACCAAATAATAAGTGCTGAAATACCTAATGGCGATGATGACCCACTTCTTCATAAAATCATCATTTCAAATATGATCCATGGACCATGTGGAACATTCAAGCCATCATCTCCCTCCATGAAGAATGGAAAATGTACAAAACACTATCTGAGAAATTTTCTTAATGAAACACACACAAGCGAAGATGGTTACCCTTTATATAGACGTAGATCACCCAAAGATGGAGGCGGAACAGTTACCATTAAAGTAAGACGGGCTTATGATTTTGAAATTGATAACAGATGGATTGTACCGTACTGCCCATTTCTTTCAAAAATTTTAGATTCCCATATCAATATTGAAATATGTAATTCAGTGAAGGCCATAAAATACATATGTAAATATATCAACAAAGGTAGTGACAAAGCTATTTTCAATGTGGCAAACGACCACAGCAATAATATGAATGAAGTAAACACTTATCAAGCAGGACGATATGTAAGCAGTAATGAGGCTGCCTGGCATATTTTCAGTTTCCCTTTACATGAAAGAGATACCCTTTACTTGGAAAGTGGACAACGAGTATTCTTTAATGAGACAAATTTTAACGAAAGAATTTCTAATCCTCCAGATACTACATTAACAGCGTTCTTCAAACTTTGTCAAACATATCCTTTCGCTAAAACTTTATTGTATTCAGAAGTGCCTTGATATTATACATGGAACATCTCGAAGAAGGAATGGAACCGCTGTAAAAGAGGAACGCCAGTTGAAGGTTGGCCTAATGTCAGATTACATAATACTCTTGGATGTGTATACACTGTACACATTAGTAATTTTGAATGCTACTGTTTGAGATTACTATTGCATCACATTAAAGGACCTACAAGCTTCATTCATCTCAGGACTATAAATGGAATTGTTCATGACACGTTTAAACAAGAATGTGATGCATTGAATTTATTAGAACATGATAACCATTGGTAATCTACCATTCAAGAATCCATTTTGAGTAGAAATGCTTACCAAATCAGAGAGCTCTTTGCAATTTTATTAACAACGTGCGCTTTAAAAAATCCCAAGGAACTATGGATAAAGTATAGAAATGATATGTCTGATGATATTTTACATAGACATCGAATACATGACAGTCAATTACAATTCAACGATTCTATTTATAGTGAGGCATTGCTTTTGATAGAACACGATGTTATTGCGATTTCTGGGAAAACTATTGATAACTTTGGAATACCACGACCACAATCTACTGATGCATCCAAGTTCAATTTACAACGTGAATTGGATTATGACTTCAATCAGTTGAGAATACAAGTCAATAATCAACTTCCTACCCCTCTTCCACAACAAAGAAAGATATTTGATTTAGTTATGAATAAAATCAAAAATAATGAAGGAACGGTTATTTTCATTGATGCACCAGGTGGGACAGGAAAAACATATTTAATCAATCTATTATTAGCATACATTAGGCAAAATCGACAAATTGCCATAGTGGTTGCTTCATCTGGAATAGCTGCTACACTTCTAGATGGAGGTTGTACAGCTCATTCGGCTTTAAAATTGCCATTGAACTTAACACAACACGAACAACCTATGTGCAATATATCGAAAAATAGTAATGAAGCTACTATTTTCAAACAATGCAAATTATTAGTATAGGATGACGTTACGATGTCTCAAAAAAAAAGCTTAGACGCTTTAGATAGAACTTTACAAGATATAAGAAGCAACAAATCATTAATGGGTGGTTTAACTGTATTACTTGCTGGTGATTTTCGACAAACACTACCTGTGATTTCCAAAGGTACTCCCACAGATGAATTGAATGCATGCATCAAAGCTTCGTATCTGTGGAAAAATGCAATCAAAGAAAAACTAACTGTTAATATGAGACTCGCAATGCAAAATGATAATTCAGCAAAAAAGTTTGCAAACGATCTTTTAAAAATCGGAGAAGGAAAAATGCATACTGATAATCATGGCAAAGTACATTTTTCAAAAGATTTTTGTAACATAGTACAATCCACAGAATAACTAATAATCAGCATTTTTCCTAATATACAACATAATTATACATCTCAGCAATGGTTATGCGAAAGAGCATTATTGGCTCCAACCAACGAATTTGTTGATATGATGAATAATATTATTTTAGATAAGATACCTGGTAATTCTATCACATTAAAATCGTTAGATACTGTGATTAATGACGATGACTCCAAATCATATCCTACAGAATTCTTGAATTCAATAAATATGTCAGGTATACTAGTGCATGAAATCCATTTAAAAGTTGGAGCACCCATCATTTTAATGTGCAATTTAAATGCACCAAAACTATGCAATGGAACAAGATTACGTATAACAAACATTGGTAGCAATCTTCTCACGGCTGAAGTATTAACAGGATCGGCTACAGGACAACAAGTTATGTTACCAAGGATCCCAATCATCCCAACAGATTTACCTTTCCAATTTAAAAGGGTACAATTCCCAGTAAAGTTAGCATTCACTATCAGTATTAATAAATCACAGGGACAAAACTCTCCAAGTTGTTGGTGTTAATTTATTAAAATCATGTTTTTCACACGGACAATTATACGTCGCATGCTCAAGAATAACGAGTAATTCGAATTTGTATATATTGGCACCAGATGGAACTCGTAATAGTGTTTATGAAAGAGCATTAAAATAATGCGTACTTATTTTATAACTATTTCATTATGGCTATGTTCAGTTTAATAAAGATATACTTATGTTTCATATTACTTTGATATTTCATTATTTTAATTCCCATTTTCACTGTTCAAAAAACAAATATTTCAAATATAGCTAGAATTCTTTATAATCCATGAATCATTACATTAACTACATATATCAGCACAACATTCATAAACTCTATCTTTTATCCTCATCTAAGCTCACACGTACCATAATCCAAGCGGGCGAAGCCACCGGTAACAGCTAGTTGTTAACTAAAATTTAATGATTTGTAGTTCGGTAATATAACCAGATAAAGTTATTCATATTAAAGTTGAAATCTGTGTATTAAAAAAGTACATAGTATTAACACTATCATCTGTACTTTGGCTGTGCTACTGAGATTTACATAAACACCATCCGCCACGATAAACACCATACTTCACCAATACACATTGTAAATGAGTTGAATCACATTATACTAACAGCACAATAGATAAAATGTCCAAATAATATAATTTTGAAGTACTAGCAAATTAAGATTTAATTAGAAAATCTTATTAATCATTGTCATTTACTTAATTGTGCTATTATAGATAGTTTGATCTTTAGTTAAATTATCTTTATTGAATTAGTTAAACAACAAATTAATTAATTAGTTCCCTTCATTAATTTTGTACAATCTACTTTTTTTAAATAATGGTTTTTTGTAAGTTGGCTCAAAAAGTGGAATAAATAGCTGAAACAATTGCACCTAACTTCTCTTATTGTTGTTGTGCATTTTTTATCTAGGAATTGTTTCAATCAGATCAGTAATCGTATGACTAGTTAGTCACATTATCATGCTTAAGGTTGTTCATGGATGCATATTCGTTTCTGATGGGCATAATCCCAGTGAAATAAATAATTATTGTCATAAATTTTGTCACAAAACATTGTCACATTAGGATAATATAAAACTACTGCAAGATAGGTATGCTATTTGCAAGCTTCCTCAGAAATTGAATTTTTTGTGTTACAGGGGAACCAATTGATGAAAGGGGGCCTATTGCTACTGATAAGTATGCAGCTATCCACGCAGACGCCCCAGAATTCGTGGAAATGAGTGTAGAGCAAGAAATCTTGGTAACAGGTATCAAGGTTGTCGATCTTCTTGCTCCCTATGCCAAGGGTGGTAAAATTGGTGAGTCATTCAATTCTGTTGTTTGTGGCAGATCCATCTTATTCATTCGTTATTATTTATAGACTACAGAATTTGAAATGTATAAAACAGTCATAATTGTAATTAGTAATTAATGTATGTAAATATTAAATGCTTATCGCAGGTCTCTTTGGAGGTGCTGGTGTAGGAAAGACTGTATTAATTATGGAACTGATTAACAATGTAGCCAAAGCCCATGGTGGTTACTCTGTATTTGCTGGTGTGGGTGAAAGAACTCGTGAAGGAAATGATTTATATCATGAAATGATTGAATCCGGTGTAATTTCCTTGAAGGACAAGACATCTAAGGTAATTTTCTAATTCTTTGTTAGTGTTTGTGAATTTAATTACAGTCAACTTCGAATTATGTGGTTTTCATATAAGTGTGGCAGATAAAAACAGATTTTTAAAAATGCTAATAAAATAAAATGGATAAGAAAAGATATAGGAAGACTTATTAACTTAAATTGAGGGTTTTCGAGTATCTGGAAGGGACGAGAGGACAATTGCCTAGTTAAAAAAAAAAAATAAATGAAAGTTTTATTTTTATATTAATTGAAAACATATATCTTGTAAACCTGTTAACTCTTTGTTTGTCATTTAAGTAAAAAAATACTCGTATTATTACTCTTAAAGTGCAAGTGGTGTAAAAAAATATAATCATGAAATATAATAATTAATGTACGTACATGTTTATTAATAGATTTTATTGTAAGTTTTATTATATATATAAACTTTCACAATATGAACTTACTTTCTTTACACTTTCCCAAACGTTTTGAGGTGATGTTCCTCTTCCTCAGTGGGAGTAAATACTGATTGTCAGTTAACAGAATAACGGTTATGGATTTAGGTGTGTGTGGTGGGGGTTGATGGTGGGAGAGAATTGGCGCTGAGGTTCAAATTGTGTGTTTGGATCAGTGTATCGAATAGTGTATGTGATTTATAATGTAATTGTTCATTTAATATGTTGTTTGGTTGTAGTGTGTGATATCTGTATATTTCAAATTGTTCAGCTGTGTTTAGTTTTCTACTTTTAGGTAAGTAGTGTAATATTTCCATGTTGTGTTGTATGTTTGTGTAACTGTGGTTTTCGTTTTGTAAATGTGTGGCAAATGTGGAATGTATGTAGTTTGTGGTGAGGGCTTTTAAATGTTCTGAAAATCTGGAGGAAAAAGATCTTCCCGTCTGGCCGATGTAGAATTGGTGACAATCATTACAATTTAATTTATATACCCCTGTTTTGTTGTATGTGTCTGTGTCTTTGTTAGTATTATTTATGTGTTTCCTAATGGTGTTGTTGGTTCTGTAGGCTACTTTATAATTATGTTTCCTAAATGTGTTAGCAATTTTGTGTGTGTTGGAATTGTAGTATGTAAGTGTTATGTATTTACTGGATTGTGTGCTGTTGGTCTGATGTGTTTTACTTTTAGTGTTTAGGATGCGTTTGTGTAGTTTATTTATTAATTCGGGGGTGTATTCATTTTTGACTGCTATGTATTTGATTGTGTTTAATTCTTCTTGGTAGTCATGTGTGTTTAGGGGTATTGAAGTGAGCCTATGGAGCATGTAGTTGAAAGCTGCATGTTTGTGTTGAGTTGGGTGGTTGGATGAGTTATGTATGACCATGTCTGATGTGGGTTTCCTGTATATTTTGTATGTGTGTGTGTTGTTTGTTTTGGTGATTGTAAGGTCTAAGAAGTTGATGCTATTATTTAGTTCTATTTCAAGCGTGAATTTTAATTTATGGTGTATAGTGTTAATGTATTTGTATTTGTGGAAATTTTCTATTTGTCTTTTGTTGTAGAGGAGTAAAATGTCATCAACATACCTGTGCCAGTATATTATTTTATCGGTGTATTTGTTATTGTTCAGTATGTGTTCCTGTTCTATGGTGTGTATAAATATTTCGGCTAGTATACCTGAGATAGGGGAGCCCATGGGTAGACCATCTGTTTGAGTGTAAAACATGTTGTGTGCGAAATAATTTTGATCAGTGATAATTTTTGTTAGATGGATGATCTCTTTTATGTGTGTTTCAGGTGTGTTATTTATTTTTAGTAATTGTTCTAGTGTAGTTATGGTTTCTTTTATGGGAACATTGGTGTATAGGTTTGTTATGTCGAATGAAGCTAGTGTGGAATTGTGTGGAATGTGGACATGTTGAGTTTTAATCACTAGATCTAAATTATTTTTGACGGAGGTGTTGTTTGTTAAATTTATGCTATTTCTGATTAATTTATCTAAGTGTCTAGCTATTTTGTGTGCAGGTGCTTGTGTGTTGTTTATAAGTGGCCTGATGGGAATATTTGGTTTGTGTAATTTCGGTAGTGCATTTAGTGTAGTGGCCAATTCTACATCGGCCAGACGGGAAGATCTTTTTCCTCCAGATTTTCAGAACATTTAAAAGCCCTCACCACAAACTACATACATTCCACATTTGCCACACATTTACAAAACGAAAACCACAGTTACACAAACATACAACACAACATGGAAATATTACACTACTTACCTAAAAGTAGAAAACTAAACACAGCTGAACAATTTGAAATATACAGATATCACACACTACAACCAAACAACATATTAAATGAACAATTACATTATAAATCACATACACTATTCGATACACTGATCCAAACACACAATTTGAACCTTAGCGCCAATTCTCTCCCACCATCAACCCCCACCACACACACCTAAATCCATAACCGTTATTCTGTTAACTGACAATCAGTATTTACTCCCACTGAGGAAGAGGAACATCACCTCGAAACGTTTGGGAAAGTGTAAAGAAAGTAAGTTCATATTGTGAAAGTTTATATATATAATAATATTTATAAAGTGAACGAAGATGATGGATCAACAAGATAATTGTAAGTTTTACTTATGGTTCATAAAGTATGTGGGGTTCTTTTTTATTAGCAGTGGACTGTATGTTGTAAAACTAAATAGTAAAAGGCTTTATTCTCATGTAATCAACAATGCATAAATATTAAGCGTTTACTGACATTGTCCTTGTGCGTTGTAAATGTCCTGTTGTAAGCAGTACTTTGGTGATTTTCTAGGCAGTCCTAAACTTAACAGTAATATTCCTAATAAACGTTAAACACATAAAATAAGCACATGAAATAAGCACAAAGTAAAATAACAATAGCGGTGAATAGTCTTTCTATTCTTGCGGTATGCGTGTATAAACAAACCAAAAAGAACGGAACTGCACGATATACCGTACACTACAGGAAAGAAAAACGCTCTAATTATGATTGCTGATTACAATGTGAATTGAACTTTGAAACAGGTAATGGGAGTGCACTCTATTAGAGATAATGAAGTAGAGATAGGGTGAGTTTAACTATTGTTATGAAAACAAAATATCTGACATACCGGCCCCTTTGAACCAACTGGTTCAACAAGAAACATTAAAAGAGCATAAGAACAAATTTGATCCTTTGGAAGAGTATAATAAAACTAAATTATAAGGGGCAGTAGCCAGTTGACTGGTCAAGGATTTTAGTAAATGGGAAGACGGGAAACCTTAACAGAAGGACGGGTCAAGGTTCCACCGGCAGTCTTCATGTTGACGACACGTACCACTCCATCATTCCCTGGAGATACGGAGATGACTCTCCCGAGCTTCCACTTGAGGGGTGGCAGGTTCGTTTCACGAATAACAACTAAATCTCCTATTTTGAGATTTTCTTGAGGTCTGATCCATTTGGACCGTTCTTGAAGTGTGTGGAGGTACTCCATTTGCCATCTTTTCCAGAGATGTGTGAAGGCTTGAACCAATTTCCAGCATTTTATGTGATTAAGTGGTGCATTAGTTAGTTGAGGTTCGATCAGGGCATTAAGAGGTCCTCCAGTTAGAAAATGTCCTGGTGTAAGAGGTTGAAGATCTGAAGGGTCATTCGAGAGAGGAGCTATCGGCTTCGAATTAAGGATAGCTTCAACACGCACAACTAAGGTGGTAAATTCTTCGTACGTTAAAATGTGTTCACCTATGACTCTGGTGAGATGATATTTTGCACCTTTAGTGGCACGTTCCCAAAGTCCACCTTGGTGAGGTGCACGCGGAGGAATGAAATGGAATGTGATACTGTTGTTCGTAGCAAAATCTTGCATCTCTGGTTGCTTCATGAGATCTTGAAAACATCTTTTGAGCGAAGAAGCAGCTCCTATGAAATTAGTCCCACAATCAGAGTACAGGTCTGATACAAGACCTCTCCTAGAGATGAATCTCGTAAGGGCTGCAATGAAGGTGTCTGTAGTTAAGTCAGTAACCACTTCCAAGTGTACAGCTTTTGTTGCAAAACAGATGAACAGGCAGAGGTACACCTTTATAGGCTGTATCCTGCGAAGTGTAAAAAACTTGACCGTGTAAGGGCCAGCATAATCAACTCCAGAAGCGTTGAAACAATGAGTAGGGGTAACACGACCGGCTGGTAGATCACCCATGAGCGGAGACGTGTTTGTTGATTTTGTACGAAAACATCGTACGCATTTAAATATTCTTGAGCGTATAACACTGCGGGCGGAGAGGATCCAAAAGCGTTGAGATAGTGTTGCTTGGAGGAACTGGGGACCAGCGTGCAGGTACATGCCATGATAGTAATCGATGAGTAAATGAATAGCGACATGATTTTTTGGCAGAAGAATAGGATGTTTGGCATTGTAAGTAAGCGCAGAGTTCTTCAGTCGACCTCCGACACGGACTATTCCTGCATCATCAATAAAGGGTGCTAGACGTTGGATGCGGTTTGAGCATGTCCTTTTCTTGGAGAGTAGATCTATGTCTTCTGCAAAGTGAAGTCTCTGAATGAGCCAGCAAATGCGGTTACAGGCGTTATTTAATTCAGATACTGTAAATGATCCCCTTATGGTGGTTTTAAATTTCAAACGGGTTATAAAGCGAAGGACATAAGCCATTACATGAAGAAGAGTCTTCCAAGAAGAAAACTTTGTAAGAAATCCAAATGTTGGGACTTCTTTTGTGGTCATCATAAGATTAAGCACATTTGGTTTCATTTCGGGAATAGACTCCTCCGAAATTGGATGAAGGATAGATTGTGGCCAGGTCTGCATTTATTTAGCAAGCCACAGTGGTCCTAGCCACCACTGGCTATGTTTCATCAGAACCGTGGGTGTCAAGCGTCGAGAAGAACAATCAGCAGGATTGTCAACAGTTAAAACATATTTCCAGACGTGCGGTGAAACTAAGTCTTGTATTTGTGCCACATGATTAGCAACATACACCTTGAGACGAAAAGATAGAGTGCGTATCCAAGATAGAACTACTGTAGAGTCGCACCATGCTGAAATGTTGTCAATCTTGTGATGTTGTGAGAGCTGTTCTGTACAGTAATGTAGCAATTTGGCTAACATGTGCGCACCACAAAGTTCCAAGCGGGGAATAGTCACACGCTTCAGTGGAGCTACTCTTGATTTTGCGATCAGCAGTCGTATGTTGACATCTCCTTCTGCATCTTCTGTGCGCAGGAAGACACAAGCTGCATATCCGGATTCACTTCCATCTGAAAATCCATGAAGCTGGATATTGACTGCAGTTGCTAAGGATATGAAACGTGGTATCCTTAGCTTTTCTATTTCTGGAAGTTCTTTCACGAATCGTGACCACTTCTCGGAAATATGATCAGGTAATGGAGAATCCCAATCTAAGCCTAAGGTCCATACATGCTGCATTAAGACTTTAGACCAAAAAACTATTGGGGATATCCAGCCACAAGGGTCATAGATCTGAGCAATTGATGAAAGTAAAGTTCTTTTTGTGTAATTACTTGAAGGTGTGTGCATCCAATATGAAAAGACATCAATATCTGGGATCCATTTTAGCCCTAATAGACTTGAAAATGGCTGTTCTGACGTGCGTAATATGAGGGGTGTCTCATGATTATCTTGCATGACATTTTCTAAGAGTTTAGGATGGTTTGAAGACCACTTGCTCAGTTCGAATCCACCCTTTTTCAAAAGTAAAACAACATCGTCTTGAAGGTGGAGAGCTTCTTCCAGAGAATTGCTCCCTAATAGAGCATCATCAACATATATTTGCTGTTGGAGTGCTTCAGCAGCAATTGGATGATTTTTTCCTTCGTCCATAATGAGCTGTTGTACTACTCTATTAGCAAGGTAAGGCGAGGACGTCATACCATAAGTGACAGTAGTCAATTGGTAGACCTTTAGCGGGACTGAAGCGTCTTCTCTCCAGTATATTAACTGAAAGATCTGATCATCTTAAACGTATAAACGTTAAACACATAAAATAAGCACAAAGTAAAATAACAGTAGCGGTGAATAGTCTTTCTATTCTTGCGGTATGCGTGTATAAACCAAAAAGAACTGAACTGCACGATATACCGTACACTACAGGAAAGAAAAACGTTCTAATTATGATTGCTGATTACAATGTGAATTGAACTTTGAAACAGGTAATGGGAGTGCACTCTATTAGAGATAATGAAGTAGAGATAGGGTGAGTTTAACTATTGTTATGAAAACAAAATATCTGACGAAGTATGTAGATTATTGGGATTAATTGTGATCTTGCCTCCTTTGCATTGCCTTGTAATAATTGAGAGTTGAGTGTACAACATAACAGTTGCAAGCAGTGCCGGCTTTTGGGGTGGGCAAGCTGGGGCGGCGCCCCAGGGCGCCAACTGGTTTTGGAATTTTAAGGTAATAAAATTCTTCAGAAGAATAAGAATGTAGGTAGAAGTTGCAGTAATGCTATAGAAAAATATCTGCGAAATTCGGGTATTAGCTATTGAGTGCGCCTAATTAAAAACAATTTTTATTTTTATCTGCAGAATTTAATACTAAGAAAGTTTTGTGTTCTTCCATTTGGATCGATTTTTGTTTTTATTCAATCTTAACTGTAAAACTAATTTCTCAAATTAAAAAAAAATTTTTGAAATAATTTAATTGTAATAATTTATTTCCTCATTCTTTTCTTTAATTGCTTTCGGGTAAATTGAGGATTATGTTATTTATTTTTTTATAAAACTACAAAAAATCTGCAGCAAAAATGATTTATAAAACATTATCTCAAATATACAAAGTATATTGTATATTTGGCAGTTGGCAGACTGCACCTATCACTTGTGCGCTGCAGACGACGTGAATGTTCTGGGCTAACCCAAGAGTTTTGCATAAAATTTTTGTGAGCGATACCTGCAGATTGATATTTATATAGATCACGTGCTCTCGTTGAATAGTCGTCGGATTTGCTTACCTCTTGATTCATTTAAACTTCAAACATTTTACAGGTAAGGATTAAGAGTGATATAGAAGCTAAGTGATCGATTTGATGTTTGGACGTGATACCTTTCATGCAATTAGTGATTGAGAGAAAATCAAGATAAAAAATATTATACATTTATGTTGTATTTATTTCTGATGGCGTAAAGTTATTCTACTTTACCTGAAAATTACCATAAGTTATAGAAATTTATAATTTATGAAACGTAAATAAGAAATGATTTTTTTCAAATCTTAATATATAAAGGAGAATGTCCTGACTGACTGACTGACTGATTCATTCACTCATCAACGACCAGCCGAGACTATTAAAGTTAGAGACATGAAATTTATAGGATATGTTCCTATTAGTGTGTAGAGGTGTGCTAAGAAAGGATTTTATGAAATTTCAATTTGAAGGGGTGAAACGGGGTAAAATTGACATTTACGTTTTTTACAATTTTCTCAGAAAATAAATGGTGTATCGACTTAATTTTTGTTCTAAAATACTCTTTACAGAAATACCGAAAAAAAAAAATTTCTGTTTTTATAGAAATTCCACCCCTAAAGGGGTGAAAACGGGGTAAATTGTTTTTTATGACATTTTACATTTTTGCGCATTTCTTGGCAACGAATTAAGATATCAATTTAATTGTTGGACCGAATGTTCTTCATATTAATATCTAAAAACTAATTTCTGCTTTTTTCGAAATTCCACAAATAAAGGGGTGAAAACGGGGTAAATTGTTTTTATGACATTTTACATTTTTGTGCATTTCTCGGCAACAAATTAAGATATCAATTTGATTCTTGGAGTGAATGTTCTTCATATTAATATCTAAAAAGCAATTTCTATTTTTTTTTTCAAAATTCCACCCCTAATGGGGTAAAAAAGGGGTGAATGGTTTTTCATTTTGGTTTGATCAGTGTCATGTTGTTTATTTTTGGGAATTCGTGTCCGGTTCTTATAGCGTGTGTACAGTCGATTCACTGGATAGCTCCCATGAAAACTTATACACAGGAGCATAGGGAATAATAGATTTTCAGACGAAAAATTTTTCGTTATTCCCTATGCTCCTGTGTATAAGTTTTTCATGCTTTTGCTATTTAGCTATTCATGATTTCGCGGGCGAAGCCGCGACGGGTAGTGCTAGTACTTTATAAATATTAAACTGATTTCATCACATCAAACTGCATTTGGAATATTTATTAGTTTTATTAATTATTATTCCAAGTTTTTTTGGCAAGGCTTTGCAGTTTAGTGAAAGGGCATTTCTAGGTACTAGGTACGGAAAAAGAATATATTTCAAAGACGATTGGATGAAAGGTATCTTCGTCCATCAAATTTTTTGTATTTGTAGTCTGTTCTATCCAGTGTCACATGTCCAGTACTAAATGTAGTTTTCAGATTATTATAAAATATTAAATTATATGAAATTCAAAAATTTTTTTTCCTATCTTTTATCCTTTTTTTGTACGCAGGCTGATAACATTTCATTTTAACAATGGAGAGCGAGAATTCTAAGAAAAAACCTAAACCTTCCGGATATGAGTATAGAAAAAGAAAAGCAGAAAAAGAGGAAGAAATTCGAAAAAAACATAAAAGCCTTGATAATTATTTTAAGTTACCGACAGATACAAATCTCTCTAATGACTCTAATACCAAAGCGCCTTTAGTTCCTACGGTCAATATCATTGATAATACTGTCGCTGCATCAGAACCAATTCCAATTTATAATGAAGTTAGATCTGAATCGCCTAAACCAACTTCGGATGCAAATGAGTTTAACGTTGATGATGACAAGCTCAATAATCAAGATGGTGGCGGATGAAGGTACTTGTAAAAGTATAGAAGAAATATCAGAGTCATTAAACTTCTCGGATTGCGCCTTTTGGCCAGTTCATCGTAGCAATAAAGTTGTTGATTATATTCTTAAAATGGGTCCCAATCAAGTCATTTTGGATAAATACCCTATCGATGAAAAGGGTCGTCATTTTTCTAGTTTTTATTACAACCGAAAACTTCCAAATGGTGAAGTTTTTCCTCGATGTTGGCTTATTTATTCAACATCTAAAAATGCTGTATTTTGTTTTTGCTGTCGACTTTTTGAGAGAAACAAAACTTCAAATTTAGCAGAAAATGGATTTAATAATTGGAAGAAGCTATCTGAAACTCTTCGATATCATGAAAATAGTGCGGCTCATAAAAATGCTTATCAGCAGTGGATAGAGACTAAAATACGAATGCAAACAGGAAAAACAATAGACAAAGAAGAGCAAAAATTAATTGAAAAAGAGAGCGCACGATGGCAAAGCGTACTTGAGCGATGATAAGCATTACTTTGTACCTGGGAATCAATAACATGGCTTTCAGAGGAAGCTCAGATTAATTATACAAACCAAACAATGGTAAGTTTTTAGGACTCTTTCAATTGCTGGCTAAACTTGACCCTGTAATGTCAAATCATGTGACGCTCGCACTTAATGGCGATATTTCCGTTCACTATTGCAGAAAAATAATTCAAAATGAACTGATCGACTTGGGTGGCAACGAAAATAACTAGTACCATTCTAGCGAGAGCTTCACTAGCAATTTATTTTGCTATTATTGCTGACTGTACTCCTGATATTTCCCACAAGGAACAACTCTCACACAATTCGATTTGTTGATATATCTACCGATATCATTGAAATCAAGGAGCATTTTATAGGATTTTTTTACGGTGGACGATTCTACGGGTTTTGGCCTTTCTGAAATTATAACCGATACATTAATAAAATTTGGACTCAGACTTAGCGATTGCAGAGGTCAAGGATATGACAACGGCGCAAACATGAAAGGCAAAAATGTAGGCGTACAGAAATGGATTTTAGAGCTAAATCCTTTAGCTTCCTATGTTCCCTGCGGAAGTCATTCACTCAACCTTGTTCTATGTGATGCTGCAAAGTCGTCATTAAATTCCGTAAACTTTTTCGGGATCATACAACGACTATTTACTTTTTTTTTCTGCTTCGACTTATCGATGGAGTGTCTTAAGTCATGCAGAAATTTTCGCTCTCAAAACATTGAGTGATACACGTTGGGAGGCAAAGATAGAAAGCTTGAAAGCAATACGTTATCAAATAAGCAGTGTGCATGATGCTTTGATAACATTAAATGAAAACGAAAAAAAAAAATCCTGCCGTAGCGCACAAAGCAATCACCTTGGCAAAACAATTAGGAGGCTTTGGATTTTTGGTATCTTTAATTGCTTGGTACGATGTATTGTTTCAAGTCAACGTTGCAAGTAAATCACTTCAGGCAAAAAATAATGGACCTTGCACAATGTATCAAAATGTTGGAGAATTGCATTAAATTTTTAGAAAATTACAGGAAAGATGGTTTTAAACAAGCAGTGATTGGAGCAAGAGAACTTGCAGATCAATTGCAAATTAAACTGATATTTAAACCGCTTAATAGGGTAAGACGTGTAAAACATCATTTTGATGAACACACAGGATGAACCAATTGAGAGCCCAGAAAAAAAAACCGGAAGTTTAATTTTTTAACCCACTGTTAGATACGGCTATTTCATCCATCAAAGAAAGATTTAAACAATTGAATTCATATTCGAAATCATTGAATTTCCTCTTTTGTTTGGACAAATTACCCAACAGAACGGAGCTTTTAAAATCGTGCACAGACTTA
This sequence comes from Magicicada septendecula, assembly GCA_034769895.1. NCBI lineage: Eukaryota > Metazoa > Arthropoda > Insecta > Hemiptera > Cicadidae > Magicicada > Magicicada septendecula. The sequence continues at coordinate 266,031,148 of CM068372.1, forward strand.
CAAAATAAGTTAACAGTTGAGAACTCCGCCGATATCAATGGCATTTTGTTATGCGATGAACTGATTAGTATAAGAGCTTTTTTGAATGATAAATTAGACAAGGAAAAAATCACGCCTCTTCTTGTGCTAAATTTCATTAAAAAACATTCGCTTCAAGGATTATATCCAAACGTATGGATTGCGCTGCGCATTTTATTGACGATTCCTGTAACTGTTGCCAGTGGGGAACGGAGCTTTTCCAAGCTCAAACTTATAAAAACATATTTAAGGAGTACGATGCTACAAGACAGACTCACTTCTTTAACTATCTCAATCGAGAATGAAATTGCTGAAGAGTTAGATCTTGCTGATTTAATAAAAGATTTTGCCGACAAAAAAGCGCGAAAAGTTAATTGTAAATGATTTATTTATATAATTAAAATGTTATACTCTTTATTATAATTTTATAAAAATATTTTATTTTTCTTAGTTGTACTAATTTTGTATTTTTTTACAAATATATTATGCTTTATTATCAAAACATAATTAATAAGTATTTTTAAAAAAATATTAAACATATCCCGATACTTTACCCTCACAAGGGGCGCTGAGGGAAATCTTGCCCCTCTAAACGCAAAAGCCTAAAGCCGGCACTGGTTGCAAGCTATGTTCGTATGGACTGATATTTGAGTGCATTGATTTAAGTTGCTTATTCCATATGTTGACAGTAATATTGAATCCTTTGAGTTACTTTTTATATATTAATTTCATTCAAACTAACAGTGAGTTGTGTTGATAATTAAATAAAGTGGAAAGGAAGGGGGAGCCATCTGCAACAAAGTTAGTACAGAAATGAACAGGGTTCTGTAATAAAATGAAAGTATATAGTGTCAGCTACTTTCACTCTTGAACATTTTTTGTATAGTAATGCAAACGATAAACGAAAATTAAGTTCTATAAAGGAAAGTACAGTAATATAAAAAAGTGAGTTTCTGACAGAAATTGTAGTTACTTATAAATTGGGGTGCAGTTAAATGTTACATAGAACGTTTCTTTGTACAAATTATAGTGTTTATGTTCTGCTAGTTTATGAATGTGTTCATGAGCTCCAGTAATTACAATGAACTTATGGAAAACATTGTTACAGAAAAATCTACTTAAAATATAATACAGGAAAATGTAATTCTTTCATACCATATTATTGAGTTTATGTGTGAATATTATTACATAAAATTGTATAGTCTTTAAAATTTATAGCTTTATGTTATTATTAAAGTTGGCAGACTTACTATAATTTTTGCTGTAGTCATAAGTTTGTTGTTACAACATTGTGTTTGCTAATAATGAATTAATGTTATAGGTCGCGCTTGTGTATGGTCAAATGAATGAACCTCCAGGCGCCCGTGCCCGTGTTGCCCTGACTGGATTGACTGTTGCTGAATACTTCCGTGATCAAGAAGGACAAGATGTGCTACTCTTTATTGACAACATTTTCAGATTTACACAGGCTGGTTCAGAGGTAATACATGAATCAACATGTTTTGATAATCCATACTGTATGCTTGCGTTTTATATCCATACTGTCTGTATGTAGTATATTGACATTATACTGTCCTATAGGTATCTGCTCTGCTGGGTCGTATCCCCTCTGCTGTAGGTTATCAGCCAACATTGGCAACTGACATGGGTACCATGCAGGAGAGAATTACAACCACTAAGAAAGGGTCAATCACATCAGTACAGGTAAAAGTTTGTTAATGGTATGTAATGAGTCTAACAGAGTTCTATACAGTGTTTAGCTAAGGGTTAATGAGTGTCTTTTGTGTGTAGGCCATCTATGTGCCTGCTGATGATTTAACTGATCCTGCTCCTGCAACCACCTTCGCTCACTTGGACGCTACAACTGTATTGTCCAGAGCGATTGCTGAACTGGGTATCTACCCTGCTGTGGATCCTCTGGATTCCACATCTCGTATCATGGATCCCAACATCATTGGTGCTGAGCATTACAACATTGCTCGAGGAGTACAAAAAATTCTACAGGTAATATGAGTGTGTACACAACTAATAAATTAAAAGGCGTAATAATGTTTAGTTAGATAAGTTTGTAATAATTAAAGTCTAATTTTGGTACAAATTAATTTGTTTCCTCATAATAAAATTATTGCTTTAGGATTACAAATCACTGCAGGATATTATTGCTATCCTGGGTATGGATGAATTGTCAGAAGAAGATAAACTAACTGTTGCCCGTGCCCGTAAGATTCAGAGGTTCTTATCACAGCCTTTCCAAGTTGCTGAAGTATTCACTGGACATGCTGGCAAACTTGTACCACTTCAGGAGACTATTAAGGTAAAATACTGCAGAAATAGCATTGAATACATTAAATGTAAAGAATGCTTAGATCTACAGTAAGTATTGTATAAGTTTTGTGCAGTAGTTTAATATTCCAGTAAAACATTCTGTTTATTTCTTTTATAGGGATTCCAAAAGATTTTGCATGGAGAACTAGATCACTTACCAGAAGTAGCTTTTTACATGGTGGGACCGATTGAGGAAGTTGTTCAGAAAGCAGAAACTCTGGCCAAATCTACATAAACAGCATACGTTAATAGTAGTGTGCATTTGGCTGCTTCTACATTTGTAGAAATCAGTTTCATACAAAATGAAAAACTTGTTGTAAAATTATACACATTTAATTATGACAATTCCATTTCAACTTGTACAACGGAAAGTAAACTATGTATAATAAATATGTTGCAATGTTTTTAGTCATAATTGTCACCAGTAAACGGAAGTATTGAATAATTTAAATTATCTATGTCGCTGCCATTTACTAATTTAAGGTAAATTTTTTTGTTACATTTTTAAGATTTATTCCAAAAATTGCATCAGTTCATTTTACTGGTATTACTTAGGTGTAGGCAGCAGATTTTGCAAAAGACATCAGCTGTCTACACAATAATTGTTATTTACTGTATATGTTGACATTAGGTATTAATAAATAAAAACCATAAACTGGAATACTGGGTTTACTTTGTTGACCATGAATCTTTGCATTCTGGGTATGTTTGCAGTTTATGTTTGATTGAGGAAATTAATAAGTTTACCCTTTTGTGACAAGGCAGTTTTTGCCATTTTTGACCAGTCAGAAAATGTTCTTTGCACTCTTACACATGATGCGTGCTTAGATGTTTTTTTTTAATTTTTTGCTTTTTAATATGGGCATGAATCTCTTTGAAGTGCAGTATGGGTGTGTGGCATGTAGTGCCTGTGTGCCGTACTTTCAGCAGTGGTGATACATGCCTGGAGCATTCAGAAGCCCAACAATTTCAAGTGACTCATATTGCTCTATATTCAATATTTGTTCAAAAGTAGCGTGTGGACTCACGGACTCGCTTTAATGAAAATAATTGGGCATAATGTGCTCAAATACCAAGAACTACATATGGGAGAAACTTTAACCTTATATCACAATAGTGGCCAAGGTAACCACAGTACAAAACAGAAGTAACATAAAAACAAACTTATCGTGGTTGATTTTTGATTAAAATTTTAATAATAAGATATTTTACCTACCTCTTCATAAGGTAATTTAAAGACAAAAACAAAACAAGCATGGCTTGTTACAAATACAATTTAATAATGCAAGTATTGATTGTACTGATGACTAAACCTCATTATATTTTCTCTGAACCCTAATGTGCATAAATAATTCGCTTAAAACTTATAACGTTCGTTGATATGTCTAGACTCAGCTATTTGTATTGCATATAGAAATCAGCAACATATAAGCACAGATTATGATAGACAGAACACACCAAGTAATTGTTTACAAAATAATAGAGAAATGCAGCAATAAATATTTCAACTAAAACTCTGTTATTGTCTGCTGCATGCTGTGCCTTCAGGCTCAGTCATCTTATTTGAAATGATTCGGTAACAGTGACAACAGTTGACCTTGTGCATAATGCATATTCGAGAAGTTATCAGACACAGCAAATAAACTCATTTTGAGCATTCTAACCAGTTTAAAAAGGACATGTGACTACCTTGTCTCAATCACATGTCCGCATAAAAATGTAGCAAGTATACCCACCCGCTTTGAGCACCAGAAAGGTTAATCACCCAAGTTCTTGTCATTGTATAGGTGCGATATGTTGCACTAACTAAATGTTTAACACAAGGAAAGGCAACATGTATTTACATTATTCGTATGGAACCAAATTAACCTGGTTTGAATTATTACATCCGGTACACTCCAGTAAAATTAGAGACTGAAGAAAATCTTTTTATTTTGCCACAATTGTATGAAATAAAAACTACAACACAAAATGTCTAAAATCTCACACACGATGAAATATAAAAATTCGCGCAGCTTTAAAGTTTATCGATTTCATACATATACATACAGTACAATTCCCTATCATTTTTAGTGACACTTCCACAAGTGCAGTGGAGTGTTGCTTAGCAAACCTAAATGGGACCAGTAGTTAGTTTTCAAATTTTTATCAGTGGTAGTGTTACATTTTTCCTTAAGTTGTTTTATTCCTTTGTCAAAATACAAAGTTCATAATTTTTTTCAGAAGCTTCAGTAATAGTAATTTTTCCTCATGGTATTTCTTTTCTAATAAAAGTTCTTTTTTAATTGGAGTTTTATTAATAACATTTAAACTCCTGCATGTTAGCTTCTTTCTCTGTAGTATAATTGAATTTATTTGTGTGGTGCTGATAGAATACTCCCTGACATATCTGATTGTGAGGCTTTACTTCATCTTTTTGACATTTGGCGTTTGAAGAATGGCCTCTCACCAACCACCACAGTTCTTAACTTCGTTCCTTATTAATTTTGAGCAGCGTATAATATTATCATTAATTTTGTATTATAATTATAACTAGTGGTTGCCCAGTGGTCGAAATTCGACCGTAATTCATTAAATTTTTAAGTTTGAACGTTATTGAGGTTCTTTTGTCAAAGAGTATACCTCTATAATCGTTGCATATAATTTTTTTGAATTTTGTTCTATTACGTCAGCTGCGAGCGTGTACAAATACGTTATTAGCGTGTGTTGTTTGCCTTAATTCCCTGCAATACCTATGAAATTTAAAATTTAATGTTAGTAACAGTTGAAAAAAAAAACAATTATAGCTTGTATTCGTATTTATTTTTTGATATAATTCATTGTCAGTTTTAATTTTTTCATGTTATTATTGAATCAAATAAACGCTAATAAAAATGGGACTTGACATTCATAGAAGTATAAGATACATTGTTTTCAATTACAGTGGATTACATTTAATTTTTGGTAAGGTACAAAATTCGAAAACAGTTTGAAGATTATCTGCTACAAAGCTTATATAATTTTTTTTTCTGTGCATTAATTTTCGAGTTATTTGAAAAATATGAAAGATAGGAAAAATGAGGTTTAGCTTGGCTAAGCCATATTTAAAAAGCAATAACGCATTTTTTGACATTTCCTTGGGTTTTTTTTATTGCCATACTGACCAGGTTTCGCCAAGGCTACACAGTTATTTTGCCTATCTTTTTCGAATTATATAAAATTTAAATACAAAATTAATACAAAATAAAAAATGAAATAAAAAATACGTGCCTCGTATTTTTTCATATATTTTTCATTGAATCAAAAAACCGGGCGGTTAAAAAAATAAATGTTGTCCATTGAACTTAAAATAGTTTGAAAGTGAATTTAATGATTCAGAACTTCTGTGTAAACGATGTTTTTTGTAAAAACTCTTTCATCATTTGCTAAATGCCCTTGGCCATTATATTCGGAAATATAAAATCTCAAACCATCGAATGATCGAACTCTACTTGCTGCGACGTACAATTGACCATGTGTAAAAACTGGCTGCCTCAATAAAATTCCAATTTTTTCGAATGTTTGTCCTTGAGACTTATTTATTGTCATCGCAAATGCAGGTATAATTGGAAATTGAGTTCTTTGAAAGTTAAATGGTAAAACAGTACCGGAATATGTTAAATTTATACGTGGAATCAAAATTCTCTTATTGCGTGTGGTTCCAGTTAAAACTTCGCAATCAATAGCATTACGATGCATACACTTGATGCGCATTCTTGTTCCATTGACTAATGCTTCCTTTGTATTTAAGTTTCTGATCAGTAAAACGATGCAATTAACTTTCAATACTAACTTATGTGGTGGCAAACTCAGAATTCAAAAACTCTACTGGATAGTTATTGATTTCATTGTCATCATCACAAATTATTTTATCTTAGCTATGATATGTTTTCTGTTCACCTGGTATTCGATTAAGTATATCAGTATTAATAAAAGTACAATCATCATTTTTAGGTGCTAAAATAACTGACTTCAATATGTTATCTGAGAGTATGTTTTCGGAAATATTTCCATACACCTCATTAATAATATTATTTTCATCTCCTATTAATTGCTGAGGTATTTCAATAATATTTTCACCAAACTGAGGGAATTGTGGGGCTTCATCATTACCAAATTGTAATTCTATTTCACTTGGTAAGGCTCTCATATTTTGAGTAAACGTTACTTTATGAAAATAAACAAATTTATGCCAACTCGTGACACAATTTTCAATTAAAGTTGCACGTGATCCATGTGGGACAACTGGTAAGATTTGCTGAAAATCACCGCACAGAAGTATCGTTTTCCCTCCAAATGGTTTATGTTTATCATTTTCATCGCATAGATCCTGCAATAATCTATCTATGATTTTCAACACTTGCAGTGGGCACATAGAAGTTTCATCAATAATTATCAATGATGATGAATTTATGTAACGTCCATAGCTACTATTTGCGGTAATATTCGCTACAGAATTTTCCACAGTGGGTATAGGCAATTTAAACACATTGTGTAAAGTTCTACCTCCAAGTAATAGAGTTGAAGCTATGCCACTGAACGCTGTTGCAATGCAACTAAGATTAAGTGAATTTAATTTGTGAATGATTGCTGTTTGTGTGAACGTTTTTCCACAACCTGCATGAGCGGTTAAACAAAAAACATTAGATCCAGTATCATGATGCAAAACTTCACGAATCACACGATCAATTAGATTACGCTGTTCAATATTTGCAGTTTCATAATGCTCAGAAAACAGAAACTCTTGTTCTATTGGATCAATAGCATTTGCTTCGTCTGTTCTCTGCGAATACGTGGGAACTGGTAAACCAAGTTCTTGACATGACAAATTATGAACATTCAAAATATCTTCAATTTCTAATAGAGCTGTAGTATTAAAGGATACTTCTTCGTTGTAATCTCTCAAAAAATGTTCACTAAGATATACTTTAAATTCATTCCATAACGCCAATGCATTGGCTGGCACATTTAATGCACAAATGTAACAAATAAATTTCGCATTTGTTTTGGTGAATGTAATTCTTTTGCTTCATTTAAACATTCGCGCCATTCATTATCATTTGAAGCAATGCCGCGAGCATGGCACGCTTCAACAAAAGAAGTGTGTATAATTCCATTGTATGTTCTAATATCCTCAAATGATTTTGGACCACAGACATGTAATAAAAGCAATCGTAAATGGAAAAGTTCGATGTCTTTTGGTGATACTACTGTACATATATGCGTGTAATGATTTTATCACCTCCACGCCTTCTCTTCTTCCATTTTTTTCGGGAATCTTCCCACACATAATGCAAAGGAATTTCAATATACTTATATTCATGCGCTGATGGATCTGATTGATTCAATTCAAAAAATGCTAATAATTTTGTTTGTCTTGCATTTTCAATTGCTTGACGTTCTTGCCCTTCTCGAAAGTAAACATTCTGTCTACGCGGTAAATGAATGTCAAGTCTAACGATGACATGTGATTGAAAATGCATTGGTAATTCATAGATGCGCCATACAGCTTCAGTTGATCCGACATTATGGCCACTTAAAAAATTTTTAACTTCATCAATTTGTATTTCTTGACCTGGTTCATTTCTCTCTGAGCCTAATTCAACAGATGCGCTGTCATAGCCTGTATACACGTATTTATAAATGTATTTAACACTTTTAACTGTAGTGCATACTTCAACATTTATATGGCAATTAAATTTGGCAAGTAAATACAGATTGTATGGTACAACATAACGATTGTCGAGGCAACTACCACGAACTTGAGCATTAATACCATTATCACGCCTTCTGTAAAATGGATATCCATTTAATGATTCACATGTAAATTCATTAAATCGTTTTGGATAATCTTTTGTGCATTTTCCATCTCTCATACATACAGAATTTGGTTTAAGTACACCGCATGGACCATGCATCATGTGTTTTACAACATATTCATGTAATGTAGGATGTGTTTGAATGTTAGGAATCTCCGCAGATACAACTTTATCAATATCGGTAGCGTTAACAATTTTATCTTGCTCATTTAAAGAGAGTAAAATGTGAGCATGAGGCAATCCTCTCTTTTGAAACTCAATTGTATAAATGAGTGCTTTAACTTTACCGAAGATTTTTTTTAGTGTAAGGCCCTCAATTAATGCTTTCAGTTTGGACTTGAATACACGCACAACAATATCAGGTCGAAAATTAGCTGACTCACCTACACCAATATTGGTAACTATTTCAGGCCAACTTGGGTTGCAAGTCATTGTAATAAACAAAGAAGGCTTTCCGAAATGTTGTACAATTGACATTGCATCTAAATAATTCTGATACATATTTCTTGGAGATCCATTGAATGAAGATGGTAAAATTACTCTACGGCCAACATTATTGGCATTGGGGTTCAATTCTAAATAATATGTTAAATTGTTGTAAACTTCAGACCTACGACTTGTTTGATTTTGTCAAATGAAATGTAACCTTGTGCCCTCTATTCTCACATACATATCAACTATCCACTGCAGAAATAATTTTTGTGAATGGTGCAACATGCATTTGTTTAACATTTGATCTTCTCTAATTGCAAGTCGATAGGCTGCATACTGAAGCATGGTTAATTTATTTCTGGGCTCTCTTGAATTAGATGTAGTTGGTACATTATGAGAAATATTGATATGCCACCCAGTATCACCATTTGGAAAAAGTAATGGATACGCTAAAGACTCCAATGATGAATCCAAAACAGAGATATTTTTAATGGTACCATTAACTTTTGAAAACTAAACCATATTTCGTTCAAAGGGTGGCTCACCATCAACTGTACTAAATATTACTGCTACATCAGTTTGAACTACATCATTATAACGGCGTAGATCTAAATCACGATTTACTTTAATGAGCATACAAATTTCTTTATTTTGATTTTCAACTCTCCGACAATGAACTTTCATTGCAATGAATGACCGAACGAAAGTATTAATGCGTTCCAATTCAAGAGAGATTTCGCGCATTATATTGTTATTGCATGTTTGATTATAGTGTTCACGTAATCTATAATTGACAGCAGTGTCAACATCATAAAAATGTAATTGCGCATAACATGGTGAGCGACCATATCCAGCAGTCATTGGACCTGATCTGTGATAAAAAACATCATGTATTTTAAAATGATACACTCCACGCGTAACTGTATCCGAAATTTTAGCTTCTGAGCTAACCATAGCAAATGATGAATTGTATTTACGAATGTTTTCAAAATAATTTTTTGACTTTCTTTTTATTGAAGGTTCATTTGAAGTAAGTCCATCATACAATGATTTATAGTATTCATTTTGACTTGAGGCCGGTAATATTGCTTTACCCTTATGACAACATGAAGTGAATGCAGTCCTTTCACCTAAAGTGACCTCAGATTCGAAATGTTTTGCATTACAAAACCTGCATTGTAAATGCATTAATCCACAATCAAAAGTATTAAAATTTCTTGGAATGACATTCAGTGCGCATTTAAATGTATCCCTCAAAATAATTTCATCATTTTGTATACTATTTACACTATTTAAATTTGCATTTGGTCTATTATCATTTTGACTTTCACGCGATTATATATTCCTTCTTCTTTGTCTCTCACTCCGGCCCGTCAATGTTATACTATTTACACTATTTAAATTTGCATTTGGTCTATTATCATTTTGACTTTCACGCGAATATATATTCCTTCTTCTTTGTCTCTCACTCCGACCCGTCAATGTTCTATGTTGAGGCATAATGGAAGTAGGTGCAAATATCTGAATGTAAAAAAAAACATGTAATGAAATTACTGAAACTAAGATTAGACAGGGTTCAATTTAAAAATAATAAAATGTACTCACCTTTTTTGAAACCACCAATAATAATTAGGCGAGAGTAAGTCAATTCAAATTGCTGCTACAAAATTTTCCTTTTTCAACAGGTGTATATTAAACAAGCTGTATTTCACTTTCAACTGCACGTTAATATATGAAACACAGATATCTAATATACAAAATATAAATAAACGCTTTTTTGCCTTGACATACACTCCACAGACTATTGAAAAAGGAACATTTGAAATCGCACAAAATTCACAGCTCATTCAGTCAATCTGTTAGTATTAAGCAAGCTGTATTTCACTTTCAACTGCACATTAATATATAAAACGCAGATATCTAATATACAAAATATAAAATAAACGCTTTTTTGCCTTGACATACACTCCACAGACTATTGTTGCCTGGCAACAAAATTATTTTATTTTTAACAATTACCATTGTTTGAAAAAGTTTAAATGAATTTTCAAGTGCAAATGAATGTTTTATTTTATTTAATGTATTTGTAACACATATTATATATAAATTTTAGCTTTCTGCACTCCTTCCCCATATAAACTTTAACTATGCCAAATCTCACACTCCTCCGTGCGCGCAATATGCTTAAAAAGGGGTACAAAGTTTTCTCTTCACGTATTAATATATAGAAGATAATTCCAGTTTTATTTTTTAAATTAACACAGCAGAAAGTCAGTTTTAATTACCATACGTTTGGAACAGTACATTTAAAAAAAAATTAAAACAACTGATGCAAACACGCCCAAATATTTATATAAAACACTAAGAAAAAAAGTTGATGTGTTGACTTCTGATTCCAAAGAAACTGAAATGAGCAGGCTGGGACATGTATGCACTGGCAGAAGTCTACGCTAGACAAACCTGTTGAAACATGTGACTGGAAAATATGTCTTAGTAACATTTTTAATGTGCCTAAGTAAAGTAGTTTATATATTGTGACAGCAGCAGTATGCGAACATCTGCTCTCCGTTACCAGCGGCGGACACAGCGAGCCAATCAGGGATCAGCAGCCGAGACGTGACCAACTACGTGCTCGGAGCGAGCCAATCAGCGATCCCGGTTAGTGCATAAAACCCGGGCCGGCAGAAAATTTTGGCACTCTTCATCGCCACGCCATCGGACGCACTTCATCTCCTCTCCTCTCTCGGACGATATCGACGCGGAGTCAACCGGAAGGAACGGCTGAAGAATAGAACCGGCGTTCTTGCGTCTTCGCCCTCCAGTTCCGCACCAGCGATGGATTTCGCTGGGCCGGCAGCCGACTCTACAAACAATGCAGAAAGAAGAGGAGGACTGCAGTCCGCCACGAACAGCGGGCGCAGCCGCCGAACTTCTCAGCGCAGCACGACAACATCAGTCTTCTTGCCACAGGTCCTTTTTAGGGCCACCAAAAACACTAGAGTGTACGATAGGCGCCATTTGTCATGCGGCAAGCCTTTTGTCCGGTGACAATATATATAATATTATTTATTGACCATATTAATTATGGTTTCTAGTGGATATGAAGTTCTGGTCGTAATAAAAACCCAGTTTGTATGCACCATTTCAAGATTTTTTTAATCTCATATTTGTGACTGTAAAAAAAAAACATACAGACTCTCAATAAGTGTTATTCAAACTTAATACATTCCTAGAAAACAAACAAAATAGAAACCAACAAGCTAACAACCCCAACACCCATGGAGGTATACCTCCATTGAAACTGGTATACGTGGGCATTCTTTACTTTTTGCATCCGCTCTTTCTTCAGCATTGTACAAAGTGTAATTAAATGTAACTAATATGTGTATGTACATGATGTCTTAGTGTAGTGTTGTATAATGTATGTATCTGTGACTCACAACAATATATGTAAGTACCTTAAGTTAATCTATTACAATACAACACCACTATTAATCTCATAGAACTTTGTAAAAAAAAATATGTATTACAATTATGCTTGTAGACATACAAATATGTATTTTATGTTGTAGACATGATATGGAATTAAGTAAGTATTGAAACATTACATAAAAACAGGGTTTTTATTACAGCCAGAACTTGAGATATATTATATGTATTAGTTTAAAAATTATATGTACTGCTCATATGTTTTTAACTGATTTTAAAATAACCTGTTAATATAATTTTACAGCTTCTTTAAACTTAAAAAAGCTTCAATATAATTAGATACCATTGTCGTCCCATTTTTAAAAATGTCGGTAATGAGTATTTTTTTGAATATTTTTTTTTCAAAAAACTCAAAATTTAAAAAACGTTTTAAAATAGGGAAAAAAATTTGTTTTTGTGTAGACTCTGCCAAATTGTATATCAGATTAAAGTCCATAAAAAACCCCAAACAATGAGCTGTAAAACACTAATTCTGTAACCATTACCAGAAAAGTTGTTAAGTATTAAAAAATGTGTTCAGAGCCCTAGGGAGAATAATTATGTAATTCATAAATAGTCGGGTTGAGTCATTGGTTAATTTGTTATAGAATGACTTTTTATGACTAATTATACCGAACTCAAGGCGTGTTGATTTTGTTGACGAACGATAACTGCCGTAAATTCAAACAGAATCAACTACTCTTTTGCATACCTTTTTAAGTTATACAGAACTCAAGGTCTGTTGATTTTGTTGAAGATCGGTTAAGGGAAAGGGGTAGTTTACCTGCAACGTTTTATATTTTACAAGGGTATTTATTATGGCAAACGATAAGAGCCGCAAATTCAAACAGAATCAAATAATTTTTTGCATACAGCCCTGAATTGTAGAGTACTCATGACCTGTTGGTTTTGGTGAAGATCGGTTAAGAGAAAGGGGTAGTTTACCAGCAACGTTTTTTATCAAGGGTAATATTTTTTCTACGGCAAACGATAACAGCCGCAAATTCAAACAGAATCAAATAATGTTTTGCATACAGCCCTGAATTGTATAGGACTGAAGGTCTGTTGATTTTGGTGAAGATCGGTTTAGAGAAAGGGGTAGTTTACCTGCAACGTTTTATGTTGTAACAAGGGTAATTTTTTCTATGACGAACGATAACTGCCGTAAATTCAAAGAAAATCAAATATTTTTTTGTATAACTTCCTAAATTGTAGAGAGCTCAAGGCCTGTTGATGTTGGTGAAGATCGGTAAAGAGAAAGGGGTAGTTTACCTGAAACATGTTATGTTGTAACAAGAGAAATGTTTTCATGACGAACGATAACTGCCGCAAATTGAAACAGAATCAAATATTTTTTGCATGCATCCCTGCATTGTAGAAGACTGAAGGTCTATTGATTTTGGTGAAGCTCGGTTTAGAGAAACGGGTAGTTTACCTGCAACATTTTATGTTTTAACAAGAGTAAAGTACTTAATTTTGATAAATTAAGTATCCTAATAAGAAGCTCATAATAATCCACTGTAGAAACGTAGCTGAAATATCTATAAATGAAGAGGTTAGGTGAACGGAAGAGGTTAGGTGAATGGGGTGGGGGTAATTTTCTATTAATGAAAATTATAGTTGGGGAGGGGAGAATTTTGTATGTGTACTACGTTATTGGCAACAAAGAAGTAGTTCTTTGTTAAAATTCCTTCCCGGGCTGTTTAGCCGTAGTCCAATGTTTTCTGCAAAACCAGACTTTTCGGCAGTGCCATCGACTTCCATCTCAGTGAAAATCGAGTGCGAAAATGTGAGGTGGTATACGTTAATGACCACAGTACTGTGGTTTAAGGCTGAAGCAATAAGTAGAAAGAAGTAGTTTCTATGGAAATATTTCATTTCGAATATGATTTTAAATATAAATCTTAGAACATGGAAGTCCTGTATGGTTCTCCATACTGATATTTTTGTTTAGTTACTTTTTACATAGTTCAATTACCTGCAAATTAGGTTTTATACCTCCTACAGATTCCACCACTTTCAGTTAGTTTTTAAAAATAGTTTTAAGTTCAGTCTTTCTCTTACAATAGTAATGCTTTTATATTCAGATAATATAGAATTTTACAGAAATTCGACCAAAAATTTACCTTGAAAAGAGGCAAAAACTTTGCTCAAAAAGCTTAAAAAACTACCATTTTTGCACTTTTATTTTAAAAATTTTCTGGGGGAGGAACCCCGGACCCCCCGCTACACTGGTGGGTATTCCAGACCCCCCCGGTATTGGTATTGGGGGCGCAGCTTTGTCAAAATTGCCAAGGGCGCAGGAGTACCTTGTTACGGCCCTGCGTGGGTTACAGCTGTGCTGTATTGTAGTGCTAGAGCATAACTTTGAATCGCGCGCCGGTTCATTTGGCAACCAAGGCGACGACATCACTTCCGGTTTAGTCTGTTCAAAAGGTGGCCCGGAGTATAGCCTGACAATGAGGTGTTTGTACACTGCACATCTCTAAGCCACTGTTCAATTTGTATCGTCAGGTTTCTACATATGTTTGGAGTTGTTTCCAGTAGCTTTTCAACATAAGATAAGACTGCCTCAAGAATTTTAACTTTTTAATGGTGTAGTGTTTTTAATTCTCATTTGGCAACAGATTCTCTGTTCTCGTAAATCAAGAGAGTTTCTTTAAATGAATTGTGAGAAATCGATAAAGCAAAATATGTCTGTAAACATGTTGCTGAATAATTACAGTGTAACATACATGAGAATGTGTTTTTGTCTTATGATAAAGCAACTCATATTTCTCTGCTATAACTTGTTAGACTAGTGGGTATGGAATCTGGCTACTAAACTAGAGGTCACAGGATCAATTCCTGGGTGCAACATTATATCAAGGTGCGCTTTTCTCCTCTCAGGTTGTTGCGTCTTAGAAGCTCTTGATAATCGTGAGTTGTTCTTAGGAACGCTATTGGAGTTGGCTGATTTGACATGAAATAATTGAGTGGACTGTATAATGTTTCCAGAAAATGATGGTTTATTGAGTTAAAGAGACATATTTGAATGTTTATTGAAATTTAAATTGACATATTTGATTGCTGAAGCGTGCAGATTTTAACACGGCATAAGTGCCGGAGAATTGAATAGAAATAAGATGGGGGTGTGCATTACAACACGCAAGCCGAAATCGTCTAAATAAATAGTCGCATGGTGAGCATGCTACTAGTATTAAATACTGAAAAAAAACTTTAAGTAGCCGCGGCGGCGAGTGAGTATGAGTGATCAGCTCGGAGTCTTGAGTAGAAACGATTTAAATTTAACTGTAGTCAGCCTGTCTGAATCCCGGCTGCCGATAACAGAGAACAAACGTGACGTCATCTACACGCTTCGCAATACAGTATTTAGAATACAAAGTACACATGGGTACAAAGTTTTGTAACGTCTTTTCGCCGCGTTACAAATCCAGGGAACCCATCGTAATTAAACTCCGTTAATTAGATGGGCTGCCTACGTTGTAACAGAATGTATCACAAATAATTAATATAACAAATTACTTACTAACTGTGTAAGGAAACAATGGCAAGGTATACAATTGATTTAAGCACTCCTCATATGTGTGTAACAAGAAGACTTCTCTTTATTTAACATTTAAAACATTTACTGACAGATCCCATGACATTACTAATTCAATTATTAAGTTATTTGAAAGGTTTCTTTAAACTTTGGGATCAAAATTGATTCTATATAGCTATACCTCGGATCCGGGTAACCTTCGGTATTTATTCATTACAACTTTTAGTCATAATCAATTCATGATATTAGCTTGCAAGACTTTCTTTTATTCAACCATTGGAAGAATGGTATTATTGCTTGAATTATATTACTCTACATTAGCATATAAACTGTTACAACGTATGAAGTTAGAATAGTTACATGAAATTCTTAGATTTAATTTATAAGTTACAACGTATGAAGTTAGAATAGTTACATGAAATTCTTAGATTTAATTTATAAGTCTTTACAAAGTTAATAGTTTCTGAAAAGTCTCTTTCAAGATGTGTTGTGTAACAAATATTAGTAACCCTCGATAGACAGGCTATCGAGTCACCTTTTAATTGGTATGCAGAAGACTCGTCCTGGGGTATCCGTCTTGGGAAACAGGAACAGCTACGTCGTCATCTCGGTCTGGTCTTCGTCAGAAAAGGGCTCCAAAGTTCGCAGGTTGAACAATATGTTGTGTAGATATCTACGATGATCTTGTAGATTCTCGGATGTCCTGATCTGCATATTCTGTCGCGTGTACTAGAGTTTGTGGCTTCTGATAGTTCACATCTCCAGGTATGACGTTGGAAGTGTTGTTATTTCTTGAAGTTCGAAGTCATCTTGTGTTACACCTTTTTTTACGTTTCGAGTTTTACACTTTAAATCTCTTGTTTATTTACATAACTATATTAGTTAACACATCCAGATGCTTTAAACAGCTATTTCTGGTATACCATCTTAAGGTAAAACAAAGTATAGGTAACATATTTTAAGAGCACAGCTCTTACGTCTATACTGTACGAAGTCACCATTGCGAGAGAGCGAAATTCTGCTCCCTTCGCCTGGTACTGGACAAAATGGTAGTGGGGCAATTACCGCGCGAGAATATAGTTCCTAACTATATTTAAGTTAACATTTTTATTTATACAAACTATCCCTAAACAAATATACATAATTTAAATCAGTTGTTTTAGCGACTATCTGTGTCTTCAGATTTTTTAATTATTAACATTAGGTTTTTTTATCTTATTCTAACTTACACAAGACTCGGAAAACATGTCGAGTCTGGAATCAACAGGACAGCGCCTGCTCACAAGCAAAGGGTTAAATACGATATTAATAACTCTTTACAATTTATCTTTTTATTAGAGTATCTTCTAACTAACTAATTACTGCTTCCTCTCATACTGAGTACATACAGGTATTTTATATTGATACAGTGAGATTTAAATGGTTCAATAGCTCGCAACCTTAATTTATAAAAATTTTTATTTTCTTGATTATTTCTTTTATTTAAATCGTCACATACTCCACCGCTTAATTTGCACGCTACGGTTAAGCTTTTTGAGTCTAACTCACAATTGGGCACTGGGATATTGAATGGGTTTAGTGTGTGTAATTTCTTTCACATAGTTGTTGGACACTTTACATCGTTGTCCACATAGTTATTACCTATAGTTACAACACAGTATACTTTATATTCTTATTAACTACCTTTTTTTTTTTACATACTATTTACACTTAATATTTACACAATTAAAACACAAAACTCTTTCTTATCTCTATCACTTAATTTTACTACCGGTTTTTTTGTTTGTCTTACTCTCTCTTCTGTAGAGTAACTTTCTAAATCTTTACTATTCAGAATTCTATCTTTTCTTCTGTGAGTCCTATATAACTCATGTAGTTAATGAGTGTTAGTACCCATCAGGGCCCGCTCTAGCGGTTACGTCGCCCCGGACAAAAAGACAAATTGCCGCCCCTTAAATATATATATATTTTTTAAATAAAGGTACATATTTTTTATTTTCAATAAAAATCAAATCATTTTATTTAAATTTTAATAAAAGCATATATTTAGAAAGAAACATCTAACATAACATAATATTGACAATCAAGTAGTACAAAACAGTAGATTCTACTTTTTATGTTAAATAAAATTCAAATCGTTTTAAATTATAATCAACACATACACATATACATATTTAGAAAGAAACATGTAACATAACATAAAATTGATAATCAAGCAGTACAAAACAGTGAAAATAAAACAAGGTAACATCAACTACGCTAAAATCACAAAAAACTTTTTTTTCTCATTTTCAGTTCTGCAAACTTTTTTATTACATCTTTTAAATTTACTTGATCAGCAATTCCATGCTCAATTGCCAAAATGGCCAAACCATTAAGACGATTTTGTGTAGTAGTCGAACGTAAAAAGTTCTTAATTAATTTTAACTTAGAGAAACTCCTTTCGCCACTTGCTACAGTTATTGGTATCGTTAGCAATATTCTTAAAGCAATAGTAAGGTTTGGGGCAAAATTTAACTTTGTAATTAAGCTCAGTACATTGCTTAGGCTTTGTTTTTTGCCCAAAGCCGCAGATACTGCTGAAATTTCCTCTGCTAATTCTACCCCATTTATGTCAACAGAATCACCACCAGTTAAAATATATTCTAAATTCTTACAGTGTTTTAGTAGCATTTCTTTGGACATGGTATTTAAATCGTATATATTATATAAGAATTGAAAATAGTTACTATGATTACTAAGTTGTTCAAATCTAGCATCTAGTGCTTTTAGTGCTTGATCGATTGTAAAATAAAAAAAATCTATTTTATATTTTTCTTTTGGATCTTCGATCGGTTCATCTCGTGCTTCGTATGAGAAGTTCCTTTTTATTCTTCTTACGCGGTGTCGTGTTATTGTTAATCCAAAATTAGCCTCCACATCAATTTCGGTAGCAAGTTCTTTTGCATCAATAATAGTTTCATCGAAGGACGAATCCGATCGAAGATTCTTGAAAAATATTTTGTAGTTTTGTAAAAGATCAAGTGCAGAGGCTAGATCAAAATCTTTTGTTTGCATCACCTTGCTTATTGGATTAATGCAATTTAGTATTTTATGCCAAATAACTAATGAACACAAAAACTTAAATTGTTTAATACAATTTAATAAACCCGAGGCCTCGTCTCTTATTAAATTATCAATTTCTTGGTTTTCGTAAATGCTTAGCAAGGCGTCGTATACATCTCCCAAATGGAATCTCAAAGGCTTTAAGGCCTCTATCCTACTCTCCCATCTAGTGTCACTCAATGGTTTCAAAGTTAAACCTTGAACATGTTTTAAAAGTATTGCCCATCGAAAAGTACCGTAGATGCCGAAAAAAATTAATATATATTTTGGACCATGTTGAAGAAATTAGCGGCTTCCAAGGATGCTTTTGCCATATCATTAACAACAAGATTGAGAGAGTGGCTACGCTACTACACGGAACATAGAATGCTCGCGAATTATATTGTTTAATTTTAGATTGCACTCCTGCTTTATCGCCCCTCATATTGGACCCGTTGTCGTATCCCTGCCCTCTGATATCCTGCAAATTTAAACCCAAGTCATTAAGTTCTCCAATTATAATATCAGTCATTTGTTTTCCTGTGGATCTTTCGACTGGTAAGAAGCCTAAAAAGCTTTCATTAATTTTAATTTCAACATCAGCGTCAAATTTATTGATTGAAACATATCTGATTACAAGAGTCATTTGCTCTACCTTACTAATGTCAGGAGTACAGTCTAAAATTATGGAAAAATATTTGGATTTTTTTATTTCATCAATAATATGAGACTTTACACTTTGATGCAGCAGCTCTATTATCTCGTTTTGTATATTTTTCCCGAGATAGTGAGCTTTAGTCTCTTCTTTTTTGAGCACTCTACGGACGTGCTCTTCCATAATGGGATCAAATTCAGATATCAACTCAACTATTTTTAAGAAATTACCGTTATTATACTCAAACAACTTGTCGCTTGTACCTTGAAAAGTTAGACAACTTTTACCAAGCATTTTAGTAATTGCTACGATTCTTAGAAGCACCTCATTCCAATGGTTTGTTTCGGCATTAATAATTCTTTGAGTAGCCGCATCTATAGTTTTACAACACTTTAACCTTTGGTTCATTTCTAGCCATGATTTTTGGGCCTGAATATGATTTTTGGAAATTTCATGCTCTTTTAAAGTTTCGCCGAGGTGCTTCCAACTTTTAAAACCCTCCTTTGAAAGAGAACTAACTATACAGCCGAAAATTTTGCAACAGAAGCAGTAAACGCAGTTTTGTGAAAGAGAGTACACTAGCCAGTCTCGTAAAACTTGCTCTCCATTGCTTAAAATTCGTGTATAATAATTTGCGCTAAAATGTCGACCAGTGTCATTGGAAGGAAATTTGTAATTATGCAATGGTTTAGGTGGACCTTGTCTTACTAAAAAACTTCTTTCGGTGTCTCCTAAAATTCTTGGCCACAATGCTGGATCTGTACTCAAAGTTTGTAGAACGCTTTCTGTGGGTGTCACGTTGGTGTCAATTTTTTCAGTGCTTTCATCTGGTGATGGTAGAGTCAGAGTGTCGTCAGTTCCAATTGATTTAGAAACTTTGTCCATTTGTTTGTCAATATCATTCTCTGACGATTCCGTATTTTCTTTTATAACCGGACTTGATGTTGGATTCTCAGAGTCGTCATTTGTTATGGTACAACTCTTGATATAATTTTTTAACGCGCCAGCTTGTTTTTGCCTTTCGGCTTCCTTTTCCAGCCTTCTTTTTTTGTACTGGTAACCAGACAGTTTTCTTAGACCGTCAGACATTCTGGAAGAAGCACGCACATAACTCAAATTAAACAATGTAAACTATAAAATAATAATTAAAAATGAAGATTTATCCTTGTTCTAAATAAGCTAAAACCGTAATTAACATAACTTCAAAATTATATTCCGTCAACCGACATAAAAAATATTTATGCACAACACTACACAAAGTATTTTTCATATCCTGTGAACGTAAAGAAAGTCTAGTGTAATTATGTATTTTATAATAACAAATATTTCAGCAAATCATAAATAGTCATTAAAAACAATTTTATAATTCTTGATTTTGAGATTTTATTCTGTTCAATTATTCAAATATATTATTATAAAACACGTTTTATCGAAGCAATGAACTTAATAAATGTCTTATATTATTGATTCAAATAATTATTTTCATAAAACAAAAATATAAATAATTATACCTATAGAATACATTCAAATTTGATACAATATTTTATTGATTCAATAAACAGCCTTTTTGGATAAATAAAATATTTATTTTATTTAAAAACGCTTTCATTGTTTCGATTCGATAATCGATTTACGATAAACTAGTATCTGTCAAACTAAACAACAGCTTAATTATAGATGTACTTACCTTTCAAAATTAAGAAATCGCACTGAAGTAAATTTTATGAACTTCCACTTGTTATCACTACCGACGTAATAGCAAGAATAATGATATTGTGTAATGAAACCGCTCGAGGTTAGAGGTAATAAGCAAGTCTATGCATGTTCAAACACAAGTTGAAGCAGCGCTCTGCTCGCGTGCTATTCTGTTCAGAGAAGTACATGCATTGCATGTTCAAACAAGCGTTAATTTATTAATAAAATTAATTATTAATTTATAAACTGTTTCCTTTTCGGAATTATAAAAATTTACTAGATTTTTGTAAGTTTAGAGTCAACTTTTATTGTTTAATGTGTTTAACATAGATTGCCGTAATAAATGTTTTAAAAAATGAATCACCGTCCAATCTTTCATATCTCTGAAATCTTTAAATATTGTGATATGTATCACAATCTCACGAAATTAAATTAATGCTGGGTTTTTCCGTTCTCCCCTGAAACGGAAAACGGTTATTTAATTAAACATACCGCTCTTTTATGATTGTTTTCTTTAGAATCAAGAATTGTAAATATTTTTAGCTTTTAGACATAAACAATATAAATACGCTACGCACTGTAAATTTTTAGCGAACGAAAAAATTGATATGTGAAATTTTCTATTAATTGGGTATTTAACACATCAATATTTTTCTCACACTTACAGCCAAAATTCCGCCCCCAAATTTTGGCGCCCCGGACAAATGTCCGGGTTGCCCGCCCCTAGAGCGGGCCCTGTACCCATCTAGTTGATGATTATTCATTAATGCATGCTTCGCAGAACTGGTACTCAGGTTGATCAGGCCTCGTTTCCAAACTCTACGTTTTACATTTTTCACGTGGATTCAGAAATATACTTTTCTTTACTGCCTAGTATTCCCTTTTCTTTTTGGGTTATACTATACCGTCACTTCTTCTTATACAACTTTAGTTGCGAAATATGCGTTCTCCGCACATATTTCTGAGTTGCAGGTTCGCACAGGGCTACTGTAACTGGAGTTAGGTACTTTTGGATTTGGTAAGGGCCACACCATCGGAAGGATAGTTTAGAGGTGGTCTTATCAATCGCACTACTAATGGGGTGAGTCTTGTACATTACTAAGTCACCTACTTGGTACCTGACTGAGTTGCTATGATTACCTTTCTCGTGGTATCTTCTGGATTTTTCCAAGCTTGCTCTTAAGTTAGAGCGGGCTTTGTTCCATATTCGCTTTATCTGCTTATCCGTTATTTGCGGAGGCAGCAGATCGTGTATATTCCATCTTGTGGACAAAGGGTGGTTTGGTCGATACTTGTATAGTAACTCGAACGGGGTCGACTTGTGACCTTCGTGGTAAGCTGAATTAAAAGCGTATTGAATCCAGGATAGATTTTGGTCCCACGACGTGTGATCGTTCGCATGATAGGCGATTAGCGCAGATTTGAGGTTTCGTAGATACCTTTCAGCAATATTGCCTTGCGGTCGATACTCTGTAGTGGTTATATGGTCTATCCCTAACTTGAAACACATATTCTTAAATTCTTTTGCTTTAAACTGCGGACCGTTATCAGATACTATACGTACTGGAGTACCGTAGTCTTTAAATAGTCTTTCCTGTAGTATTTTAACTGTTGTCGACGCTAATGCTCGTCGCATGGGATACATTCAAACAAATTTGGTGAACGAATCTACACATATCAGTAACATGGTATTTCCTGATTTGGATCGTGGATACGGACCTGAGAAATCTAGATAAAGTTTCGAAAAAGGGGTCTTTGGGATTTCTGATATCAATTGGCTTACTTGAGTATTTCTGGCGGGTTTGCTAAGGGCGCATAATGAACATTTCTTTACGAAGTTGGCTATTTCGCAGTTCATGTTGTTCCAATGATATTCCTTTCGAATACGATGTATCGTCTTATTGATTCCCATATGGGCTCCTATGGTAGATGAATGGAAGTATTCCATTAGCATGGGCTTAATTACATCCGGGGCTATTATTCTTAATTCCTTTCCGTCTCTTATCTTGAGACACAGTACATTCTTACTCAATACGTACTTCTCGGATTTAATACCTTGGGTAAGTTGTTCTATAATAGGCTTCAGTAAGGGGTCTTGTTGTTGATACAGGGCAATGTTTGTAAAGGCAAGGGGGAATTCAGTAATTACGGCGTTAGCACTTGCTATTTCCGGTTTCACTATGTTTTCGGAAGTTTTAGTGGGTGACTGGAACATACGGGACAGGGTATCGGCGACTACATTTTGAGTACCTTTAATATGCTGCACTCTGAATTTGTAGCAGTTTAATTTCAATATCCATCTGCCAATTCGTCCTAATTGTTTAGGGTAATTCAATAACCATGATAACGCCTGATTGTCGGTTTCCAAAAGGAATTCTTTATGTTCTAGGAAGGGTTTAAACTTTCCGAACGCAAAAACAATTGCTAAACATTCCAATTCATATGCGGAATACTTTCTTTCTTGATCGCTCAGTGTTCGTGATGCATAACTAATTGGTAGTCTACAGTTATCTATCTCTTGGTATATCACTGCACCTAACGCTACACTGGAACTGTCGGTTTGCACGACGAATGGTTTTGTGAAATCAGCTAATTGCAAAACTGGGGGAGATATAATGCTTTCTTTAAGTTGCTCAAACGCGTTTTGATGTATTGAGCTCCATTCGAACTTCGTTCCCTTCTTTCGTAAGGAGTTTAGGGGTGCTGCTATTTCGGCAAGATGGGGAATATATTTGTGGAAATAATTCACCATACCTAAAAATCGGGCTATACCTTTTGCATCTCGTGGGGGTGCAAATTCTCTAATAGCGCGGGTACGTTCGGGGTCAATGCTTACCTTTCCATTCGCTTTCACGATATGTCCTAAGAAAGAAAACTGAGGGACAGCAAAACTTACCTTATTTGGGTTCACCGTTAATCCTGCTCTTAGCAAACGAGATAACACTTCACGCAAATGTTTGAGATGTTGTTCCATTGATTCACTGTATATTACGATGTCGTCCAAATAGTGGTACACATATTTAAATTTAATGTCGTGAAACATCTTTTCCAATAGTCTACTACATACGGAACTTCCTTGAGATATTCCAAAGGGTACCCTAGTAAATTGGTACAAGTTAAAAGGAACTGCAAACGCGGTTAGACGTTTGGATTCTTCTGAAAGAGGTATTTGGTGAAAAGCTTGATTCAGATCCATTACCGTAAAGACCATAGCTTTAGTAAAATAATGAAACGCACTATGGATGTCTGGAAGAGGGATTGATTCAAATTCTATTCTTTTATTTAATTGCCTGTAGTCTACAACTAGTCGGTGTTTATCTGGTCCTTTCGGTACTAAAAAGGAGGGTGAAGAATATGGGGACGTAGAGGGTTCTATGACTCCTTGGTCCAATAACTTATTGATATGGTTTCGCATGACTTCCATCTTGGGAGGCGACAACTTGTACGGAGGTAGTCGTATTACTTTCTGATCACTCAGATTAATTTTATACTCTATTAGGTCCGTAAGTCCTAGTTTTGGTGTAAGAACCGAGGAAAATTCTTTTATTAGTTTTACTATTTTGACTCTATCTCTTCGTTCTAGGTGAGATAAATCTGAATCTTGGTGTATTACATGTGCAGTAGATGAACAACGTTTATCTTCATTACTATCAAATTTATGTTTTCTTGCACGGTCAAATCTGAAATAAAATTCTCGCTCGTAGATGTCAAGAATCATTCCTGTCTTACTAATAAAATCTGCACCTAATATTAAAGCAGGTCCTAATTCTTTACATACTAACATTGTAAACATCCAACTTAGGTTTTTTATTTTAACCTTAACGGTAATGCTCAGGTTTATATTTATTTTACGTTTATCAGCGGTAGCACACTTTATATTCACAGGTTGGTTCCGTTTTACTAGATGATGTTTAGTTAACATGTCCGCTAATTCTTGGCTGATTAAGGTTCTACTAGATCCCGAATCAATTAAGGCGATGGGGGATGTAACGCCTAAGTCGACTCGTATTAATGGTAGTAGATTTTTTTTCCATTTACATCTATTAATCGCATTACACTTTTCACGAAATTCTCGCACATAGGGGTCGATTTCTTTCGCACCTTTTTTGTTTTTCACTTGGTTACAGAATAATTCATTCTTATTATTATTACTGGTTTCTTTTAGTTTACCCAATTTCGAGTAGCTGCGGAAGACACAGGTTTTCGGGTCTCCCTGCCTTACATGTTTTTTGAATTGGCGTTATTCCGTTCCAATGGCTTACTTTTGCACTCTCTTCTTATGTGCCCATATTTGCCACAATTATAACAGGTGGGTTTTCTGCGAGGTGGGTACTTGGTTTCCGCTTTATCTGGGTTTACAGTTAACTTACCAGCTTTGCGCACATGGTGAGGTCTACTAGAAACTTGTCTTTCATACGAGGTTGTTACATCAGGCAGTAGTGCTCGCAATTGATGTCTATTAGTTCCAGAGGTTTTCATTGCTTCTCTATTTTGATCTGAGTACCATACATTTGAAGAATGGATACTGCACTGTTCTAGATCAGCAATTGTATTGGGTCTATTCATCAATGATAGTCGAGATCTTTCTTCAGGTGACACGCCTACTAAAATGGTGTCCACCAGTTGTGTTTCATTCCAGCTTACACGTAGTAGTCGAGAGGACTCCCTAATATCGGAGATGTAGTGAGCTAATCTCTCCTGATGTCCTTGTACTCGGAGTACTGTCTTTCTTTTTATTTCCTCATAGATGCCGGTGGGAATAAAGTATTTTATTATAGAGCTATGTAGCTCTTCTACTGGAAAAGTAGAGGTTAGGGCTTCTAGCACACGATTTTTTAACGGGGGTTTACACTTTGGTAACAGAACTTGTAAAATTTGCCAGTCATTCAGCTGCTGTAGATCCTTTATCTGAAGAAGATAACTAATAAATGTTAGTAATTTGGAAACATTTAAGCCATCTGTATAAGGGATTTCGGTTAAAATCTTCTCCACAGGGTGAGTCATTTTTCCGTATAGATCTGCGTTATAGTTCATAGGTGTAATTCCTCGATGAGGGCGGTTAGATTCATTGGAGGTGGTGGTCAATTCATTATTTCCGGGACGAAACTGAAAATGCTCGGGAGGAGGGGCATTTACTTCTGTATCAGTATTTTGTTCTGGGTTCGCTTGCACTTGCGATACGATAGGTGAGTTCCGATCCGAGTTAGGCGGAGGTAAACCAGTGGTGGGGGATTGTACTGGGGAGATGTGTAATTTCATTAATGATTTCTCTATTTCGTCCATCCTGAATGAGTCGGATTTTCGTCTTAAATCGTTAATAATTGAAGGTAAGCGGCGTAGAGCTTCGTCTGCTAGCTTTTGTACATCAACGGGTATTTCTGTGAGATTCGGCCAGATCGACAAATTTTTTATTCGCCTGGTCAAATGCTCTATTCTCTGGGTAGTCCGCAAAATTTTTGCCGGAGATTTCTCGTCTTGGAGTGTTTGAGACAATAAGTATAGTTCACTATACTTGGCATTACAAATTTCTTTCTCGCTTTCATAATCGAGTTGGCTTAGATAGTTTAATTGCACGGGCGCATCAAATCCACATTCGCGAATTGACCTTCGTAATTCCGCGACTGTTACATCAGCATGGGGTAGTCCACGCAAAAGGGCTTCGTAAGATAGCTCGTCTTGTAATAACAAATCCGGGTTAAATTGGGCCATTTTGTTCTAACACATTAGCACGTACTTTAATTAATACTAGTATATTACACATATATTACATATATATATATAATAAATTCATAAGTAATCAATTTACACAAATTAGAAAAGAACAATTTCTCTTCTAAGGGAGAGACAGAAATCACACACACATATTTTTCAAGGTTAAATAGCCGATCAGCTGTTTTCTGGAATGTAGGTCACCCTCTGTGTTTAGTTAACAAAGGAACTGGTGTGTCAGTGAGAAAGGGGGTTTTACTCTTATTGTTCTCTACACAATGCGACTGAATAACACAACTACTTTATACCGTTATAAACGAGAGAAGGGGAGCACAATCTTATTCAACAAATTTATTATTATTATTTCGCTTGACAACACTTTGACTCCGTTCATTCATAAACTTTTCTCAATTAAATAAATTACTTATTTTGTTCACAAGTTTTAAATCACGAACTTCTACTTAATTACTTTGGTCTACATTACATACTTTATTATTAACAAAGTTATTTTTAATTAATTTTTTTTATAACACATACTAGTGTATGTAAGCTATATAGTTGGACATACACTGTGCAGAATGATTCAGGAAACAACAGGTCATGGATTGTCGTAAACAAACCTGTTACAGATTGTTCGGTTGACCAAAATTGTTATGTTTGGTCACAATTCATGTCTGCAAGTAATTATATCGAATAATGCAGGTTCCTACTGGCCTATAGAATGCAAAAGCTATATGCATTGTATGACGCTAAGGATATTTCACTTATACATACTATCATCTACGTAACTTAATACACTATTAAATATGTTTTGAACATTAAAGTTATTAAAGTAACTTTCTGAGTGCATAGATTAATATTATATATTTAGTTATTGTTCATACAAATTATCCACGCATAGTGAATGCAATTTTGTTTGTGACACTCTATACACAAATAAAACTCTTTCCTTTGTTTCCTCTTTTTTTTTTAAAGAGTGACGCAATTTTGTTTGCGTCGCGATGCTTAAAACACCTTTATAAAAATAAGCAGAGTGGCGCACTTTTGTAACGTCTTTTCGCCGCGTTACAAATCCAGGGAACCCATCGTAATTAAACTCCGTTAATTAGATGGGCTGCCTACGTTGTAACAGAATGTATCACAAATAATTAATATAACAAATTACTTACTAACTGTGTAAGGAAACAATGGCAAGGTATACAATTGATTTAAGCACTCCTCATATGTGTGTAACAAGAAGACTTCTCTTTATTTAACATTTAAAACATTTACTGACAGATCCCATGACATTACTAATTCAATTATTAAGTTATTTGAAAGGTTTCTTTAAACTTTGGGATCAAAATTGATTCTATATAGCTATACCTCGGATCCGGGTAACCTTCGGTATTTATTCATTACAACTTTTAGTCATAATCAATTCATGATGTTAGCTTGCAAGACTTTCTTTTATTCAACCATTGGAAGAATGGTATTATTGCTTGAATTATATTACTCTACATTAGCATATAAACTGTTACAACGTATGAAGTTAGAATAGTTACATGAAATTCTTAGATTTAATTTATAAGTCTTTACAAAGTTAATAGTTTCTGAAAAGTCTCTTTCAAGATGTGTTGTGTAACAAATATTAGTAACCCTCGATAGACAGGCTATCGAGTCACCTTTTAATTGGTATGCAGAAGACTCGTCCTGGGGTATCCGTCTTGGGAAACAGGAACAGCTACGTCGTCATCTCGGTCTGGTCTTCGTCAGAAAAGGGCTCCAAAGTTCGCAGGTTGAACAATATGTTGTGTAGATATCTACGATGATCTTGTAGATTCTCGGATGTCCTGATCTGCATATTCTGTCGCGTGTACTAGAGTTTGTGGCTTCTGATAGTTCACATCTCCAGGTATGACGTTGGAAGTGTTGTTATTTCTTGAAGTTCGAAGTCATCTTGTGTTACACCTTTTTTTACGTTTCGAGTTTTACACTTTAAATCTCTTGTTTATTTACATAACTATATTAGTTAACACATCCAGATGCTTTAAACAGCTATTTCTGGTATACCATCTTAAGGTAAAACAAAGTATAGGTAACATATTTTAAGAGCACAGCTCTTACGTCTATACTGTACGAAGTCACCATTGCGAGAGAGCGAAATTCTGCTCCCTTCGCCTGGTACTGGACAAAATGGTAGTGGGGCAATTACCGCGCGAGAATATAGTTCCTAACTATATTTAAGTTAACATTTTTATTTATACAAACTATCCCTAAACAAATATACATAATTTAAATCAGTTGTTTTAGCGACTATCTGTGTCTTCAGATTTTTTAATTATTAACATTAGGTTTTTTTATCTTATTCTAACTTACACAAGACTCGGAAAACATGTCGAGTCTGGAATCAACAGGACAGCGCCTGCTCACAAGCAAAGGGTTAAATACGATATTAATAACTCTTTACAATTTATCTTTTTATTAGAGTATCTTCTAACTAACTAATTACTGCTTCCTCTCATACTGAGTACATACAGGTATTTTATATTGATACAGTGAGATTTAAATGGTTCAATAGCTCGCAACCTTAATTTATAAAAATTTTTATTTTCTTGATTATTTCTTTTATTTAAATCGTCACAGTTTGACCATACTGCCCGCACAAAATCGGGGCGATTTTGCAACTTAATTAACTGTGAAATTGCATGGTAATTGACATTACATGATAATAAATTCAATAATAAATAACCATTAATAATATAATAATAACGACATAAAAAATTGACATGTATAACAATAGAGCAATAAAAACCAGAAAATTAATAGTAGATAACAATATGATTAACATATTAAATTCATGTGCGGATTACAAAATACATAATGATTTACGTTACGTAGTTATTTACGTTACGTTACACGGTAACGGAACAACAATAATAAAATTCCATGACATACAAAACATGGCAATAATATATGAGAATACAACAATCAGGTATAATAATTAGTAGTACATAATAATAAGATAATGATCACAAAAGATTCAACAATCTGTTACAGGTAACAATACAATGACAAAGACATAATAATTTACATGCATGATATTGGAATAACAATCCCCACAAATCCAAAAATACACAACCATAGAGTAAGTACAATAGTGAAAAACATAATAATTGCACAATAATATTATAACAATGCCCAAAAAAATCAAAAATACCCAAAAACATGATTGTGATACATAATATCACAATAGACAATAATAGTGTATTAATCATAACAATATAATTCATGTGATCGCCCCAGGCGTGAAGTAAGGTAATGTGATAAAGTTCACATTACTGATAAGTGTCGCATGATGCTCATGCGACTAATCTAGTGCCACCGGAATTGGGCATAACTTATGAATGGGTCGACGTAGAACACCAAGTGAGGTGCGAACGTCCGCGACGCGCACCATTGAGTCCTGACCCGAGTAAACATTCGTGACTACCCCGCTTTTCCACTGAAGGGGGGGAAATTGTCATCTAGAATAAGGACGAGTTGTCCGGGAGTCAAATTTTTTGACGTAATGCGCCATTTGTTGCGCTGTTGCAACTGGTGCAAGTAATCTTTTGACCACCTGTTCCAAATGGATTGGGTGAATCTTTGGAGCAGTTGCCATCTGCCCAAACGAGTAATATTGATTTGGGAATAGTCAGGTTCCGGGAGAGCAGTGAGCGGAGAACCTACCAGAAAATGAGCTGGAGTTAAAGGTTCGGGATCTCTAGAGTCATTGGATATGGCGAACAAGAGGCGTGAATTAAGGCAAGCCTCTATCTGGGTTAAAATGGTGTAAAACTCCTCGAAGGTAAGAATGGTTCCGCCTACCACGCGTCGCAAATGAAACTTAACGCTCTTGACTCCGCTTTCCCACAGGCCGCCAAAATGCGGTGCTGAGGGAGGAATAAAGGACCAATTAATGCCTTGGGCACTGGTAAAACCCTGGACGGACTGCTCAAAACCCTTAGACTGCAAAAGTTTATATAATTCGTGAAGCGTGCTACTTGCACGACGAAAATTTGTTCCGTTGTCGGAAAATATCTGATCAGGGATACCTCTACGCGCAATAAACCGTTTTAAGGCAGCTATAGAGGCGTCTGATGTCAGATCTGAGACAAGTTCCAAGTGAATGGCCTTAGTGGTCATGCATATAAATAAAGCAATATAAGCCTTGGAAGTTGATTTTGAACGCTGCCCGCCATGACGTACAAATATCGGACCGGCATAGTCGACTGCCGATTGGGAAAATGGTTTAGCAGGCGTAACACGGGAGGGGGGTAATTGTCCTAGTAATTGGTTTGCGCCCCTAGCACGGAATCTAAAACAGGTGATACATTTATGTATTACCGAACGTATATAAGATTTGTCATTAAGTATCCAATATTTCCGTCGTAAAGAGAACTGAGTCAATTGTACACCAGAGTGTAATAAACGAAGGTGCTCGCTTTGTATAATTAATTTACTGAGTGAGAGTGTGAGTGTAGTATGATTTGGTGTTTGCTCTCGTAATTGAGCTGAGAGTGCTGAAGGCGTCCCCCTACGCGTAGCATTCCTGATATGTCCAGAAAGGGGTGAAGAGAAAGAATTTTACTGTTATTAGGGATGCAGCGTTGTTCCTCAAGTTTCTTAATTTCGACGCCAAAGTGCGACTTCTGGGACTGGCGAATAAAAACCAAAAGTGTACCATGTAACTCATGGGAGGTTAAAAAGGAAGTGTTCCTATCCTCTGTGGGAATCCTAGTGTTTCGGATGAATCGACGACAATACGAAAACACGCGAATGAGTTTTGAGAGCGATGAGTAGTTCTCAACATAATTAGATGTGGATAATGCGACAATCAATGAGGTTTGGACCTGTTTCCGTTGTTCCTGCTCAAGCTCAGGATGAGTGCAGGGAGAATGGGCATCGAAGGCACAAATAGGCCATGATGATGACTCGTGGGATAACCAGGATGGACCATGCCACCATTGTGGATGACTGTGTAAAATCCGAGGGAGACAACCACGCGATAAAATGTCGGCAGGGTTGTCCAATGACGATACATGATGCCAGGTACCCCTTGTAGTGAGGCGCTGTATCTCAGCAACACGGTTGGCGACGAATACCTTCCAACGGGAAGATTGCTGGTGGATCCAGTGTAAGGCTTTCATTGAGTCCGAGTAAAAATATAATTCGTCGAATTTGTAATTCACGGCGTCTATGACCTTGCAAGCTAACTGAGCCAACAATAGACAGGCGCAAAGTTCAAGTCGGGGTAGCGTTATCTGTTTCAATGGAGCGACCCTAGATTTAGAACATAACAGGTTTGATGAGATGGCGTGGTTTAAATAGACCGTACGCACGTAAATACAACACGCGTAACTCTTAGCTGAAGAGGCGGCAAAGCCGTGGAGCTGGAATGCAATGATTTGTGAATTGTTTAAACTCTTTACAGACCTCGATATTTTAAAGTAAGTGTCTGAAACCAGCTGAGAATAAAGTTCTAACCACTGATTAGCAGTGGCGAATTTACATGAAGGCAATTGAGGCAATGCCTACCCTAAAAAATTCTGTAGAATCAAAATTATAAATACGTATGAACTACATAACGTAAAGATTATACATTGTTTTTTTTTCGCTCTGGGCTGTGCGGTTGTGCGTCACAGAGACGAACCGCTCGGGATCTGAGTTCCGAGCTACCTTCTGGAGCTCCTGCCTCGTGGCCCTGCCCAAGTAGGGCGTGTGCTCTGTAGCAGGCCGATTCTCGGCTGCTGTGCTAGCCTACACTAGCGCAGTATACACCGAGGGCGTTTCCACGAATCACCTGGAAGTATACGGTACCTTCCCAGCCCAGTCACTAGAGGATTGCCTGGGAACCTCGCCGCACGTGCGTAAAATTTGCGTGCAAGCCGCCTGAATGTGTCGTCTAAGGAGCAGACGCCAAGTCCTCTCCTTAGAAGGCGAGATGAAAAGCGACGGGGGACTTTGGCCGCTAGCCGAAGACCCCTGTCGAGGACGCTCTGCAACTTCTTTTTATGCATTGCGGCGAGGTAACCCCAGACCGGACAGGCGTAGGTAATGACCGGCAGCAGATTCGCGCCGACGATCATCCTGCCCAATTTCCTGGTCATGGCTGAGCTGATCAGGAGTGGAAACAGTGCGCACAGGCGAGTGGATGCTCGCTTAAGAACTGTCTGTGCGTGGGTACGCCAGGTGAGCCGACGGTCGAGGTGTAATCCGAGGTACTTGACCTCTTTGGACCAGCGCAAGTACGTTCTGCCGATACGTAGCTGCCTAACAGGGTTCTTCCGTCGCTTGGAAAATTCGACGGCTACACTCTTGGTAGCGTTGAGTTGCACTCTCCAATTCTCATCAGTCCAGTCCACGAGCGTGTCGAGCTGGCGCTGCAGTCGTAGGACGGCCCTTTCCACATGACGATCGGCCGTAAATACGGCCGTGTCGTCCGCAAAGAGGGCCATCTGGACTCCAGGCTGTCTCGGCACGTCGTTGACGTAGATTGAGAACAGAAGGGGGCCTAGAACACTACCTTCAGGGACGCCGGCTGTAATTCGTCTCTCGGAAGAGACTGAATCTCCAACTCTCACGCAGAAGGTCCTCTCCGTCAGAAAGCTAGCAACCAGATGGAGGTAGCAGTCCGGGAGCTGGACTTCCCTAAGCTTGAATAATAGGCCATCATGCCATACGCTGTCGAAGTCTTTTTCAACATCTAAGAAACAGCCAACGGTCCGTTCTCTCCGACACCCGGCTTCCGTGACGCTTTCCACCATTCTCATCAGTTGATGAGTGGTCAAATGCCCCACACGAAAGCCGAACTGTTCGGGGACCAGCACGTCAAAGTTGGTTAGATGTTCTCGTAGACGACGCTGCACGAGGCGCTCAAAAACCTTGGACGTAGCGGAGAGTAGGCTGATAGGCCGAAGATTTTCAGAGCGAGTGGTATCCTTTCCCTGCTTCGGGATCACTATAACCGTCGCCTTTCGCCATTTCTTGGGAAAGTAGGCCAGTCTGAGACACGCGTTGAACAAATCAGTCAAGAATTGAACTCCAGGCTCGGGAAGAAGTCGTAGAGCGGTGTTCGTAACACCGTCCGGGCCTGGAGCTTTTCTTGGCTGAAGT
Organism: Magicicada septendecula; assembly: GCA_034769895.1. NCBI lineage: Eukaryota > Metazoa > Arthropoda > Insecta > Hemiptera > Cicadidae > Magicicada > Magicicada septendecula. The sequence continues at coordinate 266,065,052 of CM068372.1, forward strand.
TCAGCGAGCCGATCTGAGACCTCTTCCAAAGAGATGGGTTCGGCCTCTGCCGTGATCGGAAGAGACAGAAAGTCTTCCACAGCCATCTCGACTTGTTCGTCGAAGTCCCAGTCCATGGGCGGGTTGGGAGCGAACTGTCGCTCGAAACACAAGCCCAAGTACTCGGCCTTCTCCTCCGGGCGACCCAGGAGTCGTCCGAATGGTCCAACAATGGCGGGGAGTGGAGGTCGTCGCCTCCGTCCCGTCAATGCGGTAGGTATTCTATACGGGTGACTTTGCGGGTCCACATCCCCCGTTCGGGCCACAGCGAGTTCCCAACAGCTACGTCGGAACGTCTTCAGACGGAGCCGATTGTATGCTGCCTTATCGGCTGGATCGCGGGTCCTCTGCCAACGTTTCCGGAAGTAATTCCTCTTGCGAGCGAGAAGAGAGACTTCCTCAGGGATTCGTTGGTAGTCAGGCGTGAAACCAGCTCGCGTACGTGAAGACACGCCTATAGCCGAGATGATTGCATCTTCGATTCCCGCTACTGCTTCGTCTAGGAGGCGAACGGAATCGAGTGGGGCCGCTGGCGGTAATCTACGGCACAAGGCCGTACCGTAGCGATCCCAATCGATAACCTTCTTCTGGTCAGAACGTGCATAGGCGTGCTGGGTAGCGACGTGGACCAAGATAGGGTTGTGGTCGGATGTCAACTCCGTAAGTGAGAATACCTCGACCGGACAGACAACTCCTTGGGTCACCGCGATATCCAGAACATCGGGAGCCGCGTTAGGCCGTGACGGAAAGAACGTGGGTTGCGCTGGACCAAATACCATCGCCCAGCGCGATTCAACAAAACTGAGCAAGCGCCTCCCGTTCGGAGTAGTCAGGCGACTATTCCAAACGCGATGCTTGCAATTCAGATCGCCGGCCAAAATTACCCTTCGGTGGGAATCGAAGATGACGTCCAGGTCGCCGACAAGGAGTTCAGCTTGTGGGGGCTTGTATGCTGAAACCACGAGGACGCCGCCAAGAGCTCCGTGGACCTCAATGGCGGTGGCCTCTAGGTTGGTTAGCTGCGGCAAAGCGACATGATGATGACCTATGGAGGTCCTCACCGCGATCGCCGTGCCGCCTCCTCGTCGGCCAACTCGGTCATCCCGATAGACCACGTAATTTGGTAATCGAAACCGGTTCGCCGGGGTCAGGTGGGTTTCAGAGAGGAGAAGTACGTCGGGTTTGAACCGAGCCAGGAATTCTAGAAGGTCGGAATACTTGGAACCGATGTTGTTAGCATTCTAGGCTATGAGCGAGAGATCTCGTCTAAGGGCTTGGTTCATAGAAGACCTATGACTTCGCAGGCTTCCACCAAGAGCATGAATCTCTCAGTTGGGTCAGCAGTTTCCAGGCGGTCTCGGATGGACCTGAAGGTGGATGCGACTTTCTTGAGGTCGTAGCCAGACAGAAAGTCGCAGACGAACTGTGCGTCATCGGATATGACAGACTGGGCGGTTTGCCTGGAAACTGAGGCCGCGTAAGAGCGACCAGGTTTTACGACAGATCGGGTCGTGGTGGAAGCCACAGGACCAGGGGCAGACGGTTTCGAGTTAGCGACAGGAAAAGTACGCTGTTGCGCTTCGTCGGACTTATTATACCGGGAAGCAGGATTTTTCTTGGGCTGTGGGCAGGCAGGAGCTCGGGCCGAGCATCCGGTGTGGTTATCCCTTTGTTTTTGGGTTTTGTGATGCCTGCTCGCGGAAATCGCGGAGGTGGCAGTGGTGGCGAGTCTACCTCTGGTTCAGAGGCGGGAGTTGGAGGTTCCGCGGAGGTGGAGGGTTGATTCTCCGGTTCCATAACCGAGATGGCGGCTACAGGGCTAGTCTCTGCTACAGAAGGCGACGCGGTACGTTTTTGTGCCTTTGTAGGGGCTGGAGGTGGAGAGGGCGCCCGCCGTGCCGGTTGTGCCTTTGGTTGCGGCCTAGCCTGTGTTTTAGGCTGCCTCTGTGGTTGGGGCTGCAAAACTGGCTGCCGTGGCTTCGGGAGGGGCCCCTGCGGCTTTTGCTTCCGCAGGAGCTCCGCCTTGTAGACCGGGCAGTTAATATTATTGGCTGCATGGCCTTGGCCACAATTTATGCAGCGAAACTTGGACTTATCTGCCACAGTGCAGGCCTGCGTTGAATGTCGCAGAGAACAACGTAAACAGGCCGGGGCATTGCGACAGACGTCGGTATGATGGCCGAAGCTCTGGCACCGGTGGCACTGCGTAAGCTTGCCCGGGGGACGACTGGATTCCACCCTGACGCGGAAGCCAAACAGCCGCGTCAGTTGGAATATTTTATTCGCAGCCTCGCCCTTCTCGAGCTGGAGACGGACGAGCGGGAGAGGTACTCGGGTTTCTGAGTTGGTGAACAGGCGGAAAATTGCCTGCACCGGGTACCCAAGTTCTCGGAGTTCCAATAGGATCTCCTGAGGATCTGTATGCGCGTCAAGCCCACGCAGAATTACTGACAAGGGCTTGACTCGCTTGGGAGAGAAGGTATGGTATTGAAGGCTGTGCGCCTGCAGAAAGGCCTCGACCAAGCGATGGTCCGCGAGCTGACGGACGACAATCTTGACCGTATCACCGCCAAGCAGCTTCAGGTCAAGCTTGTCGGCCGACAGGCCGTGGGCCGCGATCAGCCGCCTGTATAAGGCGGCGACATTCGACACTCCATGGACGAACAGGGGCGGCGCGCGACCAACAGCGGCAGCAGCCGGAGCTGTTACCGAAGTAGTCGGAACCGCAGCCTGTTGGCCCTGAGAAGGTCCGATGTCCATGGCCGAGGTCCGAGAGGATGCGGATCCGGTGGAATGGGTCCTCTTCGGTTTCTTAGTCGGACGTCTACGCCGACCAACGGTCGCGAATTCGTCCGACTCGTCCACCGGGAGAGGGGGTATTGGGTTGGGGAGAGGATCATCCGTCTTCATCGCCCGAGGCGATTCTGGCGAGTCGCCCGCGTGGGGTAAGGCGGAGCTGAGCGACTCGTCACTCAAGCCGTTGCCCGTAGTAGGCATGCTGGCCAGGTACGGCTGCCGGGCAGAGACTGCTAGGCAGTCACCGCCAGACGCCAGGGATCTCGGGTCCGGCCGAAGCCGGGTTACCAGTGCGACTTCCTTGCTCACGACGATGCGGGAGGAGCTGGGCTAACGACCAGCTTCGTTGAATACCAGTCCTTACCAAGTCTGGTGTCCACTGGTCCCTTTACCCCGGCGATATCCAAGCTCGCTTACCACTGGTGGGGGCTTGCAAGGATCGTCCGGGGCAGCGCTACCTAACAGTCGCGAGCAGGTTAGGATTTACACACTGATACGGTACTCACCAGGTGAGCCCAGAGCAGTCCTCTTCTATCCTGTCCGGCCAAGATGTTTTCCGGCGCAGGTGGCTCTAATAAGGTCTTCGGCCAGCTGCTTCTTCCACCAGCTACTTAATTCACCGTCAGCAGCTGGCTTCGGAGTCTTCTTTCCTTGAAGAGAGCGGTAGTATTCCTCGTCCAACGGCGAGGTGGGCGAATGCAGCAAGGCTGAAGCAACGTCCAGGTAGAGAGCAGTCCAAGAGCAGTCCTGTTCATCCGGAGTCTCTGTCGTGTGTCACCACCGTTTTGACGTGTCACCTGTCACTGTCGTCTATACATTGTTACCGCGACTGTCGAATTTATTAGGCCGAAACGTGCTTTATTGAGCGACCGCTAGATGGTGACAGGTGAGACTCGGCATAGCTCGTTTAAAGCGAATGAGGCAACATGAACTTGCCTCAGCGTTTTTTGTATACATCGTATGTAAGCAATGTGCCGGAGTAATAGGGAAATGAAGGGAGGGGGGGATTTTCCCGTGCTGTACACATAGAGCGTTGAGGCATGCCTCACTTCTGTGGTCCAAACATTCAAGTTAAAGCGCGCTGTGTTGTTTATAAGTGTGTTTATTTTATGCGGTTATTAAAAGTGTCCCTGTTATTCCGCTGAACTAACAGATGATCAAGATTGTTATTTGAATTATTTGTAACATTAAACATATATATAGAAACTAATCAAGCTTAAAAATTTGAAGTTCAATCAGTTGTATTATTGTGTATGACTAATACAAGGATTGTTCAATAGAAACACGTATAGAGCGGTAAAGCATTTTTTATTCAACGATTTTAAAAGAAGTCTCCATTAACATTAAGACATGAGTTCCACTGTTGCACCAACCTGTAGATTCCCTGCTAGTAAAATTCTTACTGCTGTTTGTGGAACCATTCGCTTACAACAAACTCTACCTCAGCGTCCGATTTGAACCACCATCCTTTTACTGATTCCTTAAAAAAAAATTTAAGATAAGATTTTTGCCTACCCATTCATTAACTACTAGCTTCGCCACTGATCGTAACATTACTTTTGCACCGATAACTATCTCCAAATCCGTGGGCAAGCCCCCAGTCTTGTTGATGTCGGCTGGGATGATATTGTCCAAGTTAACATTTTCGACATTGCGCGTAGCATCGGCTACATGATCTTGCGTCTTTATTTTGTATATTCTCTCTCCCTGTGATCGGTAGTACTCAAGAACAGCATTATTGTGGGCATCTACTTGCGCTCTCAATGGATAGATGCGAATCGCCTTGTTCAAGGCGAATTCGCCTGTTGCATCCACCAACGTCTTCGACAGCAGCAAGTCAAAGTGGGGACCCTTGAGCTCACCAATTCGAAGAGCATTGGGCAGATCGGCAAAACACGTGTCGCCCTGCTGGCGCATATTCTCGGTAAGCTCAACCAATCTGAAGTAGCGCCAGAGGTGTGGTGCTGGCAAGAATCGTACTGGTTGTTCAAAAACCTGAGCTCCTTTAACGGATGGAAGCTGCATCAAGTCACCAAACAGCATGATGTTGAGACCTCCAAATGCTTCATCATCCTTATTCTTGAGCTGTCTTAATCGCGAGTCGATCATGCAAAGCATCTCGTAAGGGACCATCGAAATTTCATCAATGAAGATGTATTCAATATCCTTCCACTGCTTTCGCATAATCCTTAAATAATTTCCCGTCAACATCGGCATGTTGGAGACAATGAAGCCATCCTTTTGAACCGGTAACTTGAGCATAGTATGTAGAGTTGATCCACCGACTAGTCTCGCAGCTACACCCGTTAAAGCTGCAACTTTCACTGTATTTTTGCCGAAGCAGCGATTGACTTGATTTTTCAGTGCATTAAAAGTGAAGGTCTTGCCGACTCCAGCTCCGCCAGTCACAAACAGCCTGAGGCGTTGTTTGCTTCCGCTCAGCTGCTCCTGAATGCTGCGAGTGACTGCAGAGAAGAGCTCTCGCTGCTTGATGTTCATCGCAGCAGAAGTCGATTGGAATTGTTCATCAGTCATACCTTGGTCGGGAATTTCTTCCTCGAGCTCTTCTTCAACAAACTCTTGGGATCGCTGCAGAATATCGAATGCATGAGCTTGGTTGAAAGCGATCTCAAGTTGGCGATCTATTTTGCGATCTATTTTCAAGGAATGCATCTCGCACATTATCAAACTCTCCGAGCAGAGCACTCTCAGATTCGTAAGGCTGATATTGAAGAAGAAGGCTATAGAAGTAGTTCTCGGGATCCGTGTGCATCATGAAGAATGGCACTCGTACGACCGCTGGGAAATTTCGTACAACCATTTTTGATTTGTCTGTGAGAGTAATGAGCTTTCGCCTTTGTTGTGACTGTTCCGCATCGTCTTCATCAAGGCTTTCTTCAGTGTCGCCTTTGTTGGTGTAGTATGGCTCAAATTGCATTGCAAACTCAACCAAACTCATATCCTTGAAGTTGTATTCTGAATGATTTGTAGGGCGCTTCTCGTATCGCTCAAAGATGTTGGAGCACACTCCCGTTGCCTGATTGCCGTCAAACTTCAGGACGTGATATCGTTGTTCAGGCTTAGGCGTGTTCAAGAATACGCACTTTCTCGAACTTCCGCGGAATGGAAGGTGACACAACCGGAATACACATTCGCATGCAGAAATTTGACGCTCCTTCATAATTCTCATGCATATTTTAAACAACTTGCGAGCAACATTTGAATCTTCTTGACGAATTCGTCTGATTGCCTCTGCAATACCCTGATTCAAGTTTACGGGCTCAGACTTTGCGATATATTTCGCAACGTAATGGGCGATTGCCTCGTTCGTTCCACATGGCTGAATGTCAATGTTGCCATCCCACAATTGAAGGATCGCGGAGCAGTAGTTATTTATCAATTTTTCCTCAGTTCGTCGCTTCAGAATGCAGAACAGTCCGCCATTTCTTATAAACTCGTCTGAAGTTTGAGCAACAATGCGAGTGTGCTGACACGGCTTACGCGGAAAGGCGAAGCGACATGTTTGAGAGTTGTTTTTGTAACATGTATGAGTGTGGTGATGCGTTTGATTGCGCTTAACCAAATTGTGCATATCAGGATCTTCAGATTCAGATGGGAGTCGGCATGAGATTACTGCATCGATTAGTTCAATTCCTTCTTCGGTCTCGAATGAAGGTGCATTCTCAATCCAAACAACCATGTGGATGTGCGGACTGCCTCGATTTTGAAATTCCACACGCCACCAGTAATCTCTAACTTTGCCACCTAAAATCTTCGCGTTGTTATTAATATATTTCATGAAGGCATTAAATCTCCTCATGAAATGACGGCTGACTACAACCGGGTATTGTTCAATAAAACGCTGCGATTCGTCAACACTGATATTTGTTGGGTCCTCATTCGATCGTTTGTCAGCAATCAAGAGAGCTCTTCGCATGTCTGGCCAGTTAATATCATTGCAGCTCAATGTTAAGAACCAAGTTGGTAGTCCAAGACAACGAATTTGCGCTATCAATTCGTTATGCGCCATTCGCCAGTATGCTGCAGACCCACGTAAGTTTCGCATGTAGAGGTGAAGATCTTCGACAGCTCCCTCTTGTCCTCTAACATTCTTGCAGCAAGCAGAAATAGTGGACTGAATTTTGAGATATTCGTTCATCGAAAGCGCATAGAAGAGATAGTCATTGCGCTGGAACCGTGTATCGCGACCAAGGATTCTCGATTGAAAGTAATCTAATTGCGTAATAATCACTTCACGGTTCTCCTTCAAACCATTGTTTCCATACGGAAAAAGCATCCACCACGAATACTCTTCTGCTCTTAATTCGTGATTTATGTTAACAATATTGTCCTTCGTCTTACGTTTAATTTCGTTTAAATTTTCGCCATCAACAAATGATGCGCCAAATCATCTAATACTTCGTCAACATCTGGCTTAGCGACATCGATAGGAGCCATGACTGATGTCTGAACATGAATATGCTTTTCGGGTGTGGGATGTGTATCAACCATAGGATGCACATCAACCACGGGATCATCATGAGTTGCTTGTGGTATATCATGCTGATGTTGTCGCAAACATTCATCCATCTGAACGAAAACGCCCTTCACACGCACGTCGATGAAGTAAATCACAAAAGGTTCATTTTTCGAGTGAACGGTGCGTCGACAAATGCGAACAAATTCCTCAATCGTGTCGCATTCAATGATGCATGCTTTACCGTCACCACATCGTGCGCTTGCACCTTTGATGCCGCAAGCATACGAGTCGGTAAAGTAATACTTGTCATTGAAGTGCATGAGGCCTAATGACTTTGACGCAACAACAAGAACGCCAGCTTGATGTTCTGCAAACAAATGACTAATAGCATTTTGCAAAGTTCGGCCGATGATTCCATCATTCATGCGATCCATCAAGCTGCCCTGGCATAGCCAGTTGTCATCATAAACGAGCTCGAACGAATTGTCAAATATTAGAATATCGTTCTTGACTACGTCCAGATTGCGTAGTTGCAGGTAGTCATCAGGAGGTATGGGAAACGCCTCCCCACATCTTGTTTCAGTCTCAAGGTGAATTAGCACACAAAAACCATCCGCTTCAATCATATTCTGGTTCAAGGTATTAGTGGTACAACGACCAGGAGGAAGAATGGTGGCTCTAATAATATTTGCTGTGACCATAGCAAAGCACTGCGAACCAGCGTAACTGGAATTGAAAATGACACTCCGACCCTGATGCCAGAAAGCGCGAACAATCCTTGAAGCGTCACAAATTGGCATATATGCACTTTGCAACTGATCATCATTGGCAAAATTATCGTTGCTATGAGCCTCATTGCAATAAGCTTGCTTCTGTTGTGACTCAGCTGGAACAACGTGAATCATGTCTTGTCGGTCGAGTCTTGCAAATTCGTTGATTGTCACGTCCTTATAAAGCGGATTGTTTGCCAAGAGCCAGCTAAGCGCAGCATACACCCGTTCGCGTGAAATTGTGTATTCACGAGAGATATTTAAATTTTCGAGAGTCTCTGTGACTACAACCAATCCCGCATTATCACTGTCGCGAGGCAACATAGAAGGCAGCTTCTCGCTTACCTCGAAAATGTCAAGTGCGAACAGCGTGGCCTGGCCTTTGAATCCGTATTGGCCATATCTGCCGTCGAATTTGACTATTTTAACGTAAGGTATCATGCGAGACAAGAGTTTTTGCTCAAACTGAGTGAGAACTTTAATTTCACTTGGAATGTTACCGGGCTCCATATTATTCCAGTACGCCTTTGATGGATGTTTAGTCTTGCGATTGTTTTTCAAATGACAATGACATCGATGGCAAACTTCCAATACATTTTTGTTCGTGAGTTCCGGAGGTAGATATGATTTGGCAGCAATCATATGATATTTTACCACTTGATTAGCGTAACACTGCTTTGTGCAGATATCACATGTCCTATCGCAGAAGTTGTTGATTTCCTTATGGAACTCTTGCGCATCAGCAGCACGCTGAGCACGAGCATCGCGGCGACATTGCTGTATATCCTTACGCTTTTGTTCTGTCTCATAGAGTCGTGCTTGAGAGGTGTATACTCTATCTCTTTCGCGTCGAGAAGCGCGTTGATCGTCATTTTCCATCGCACGAGCTTGAGAAGTGTATTCTCGATCTTTAGCAAGATGAAGACAATAAGCGCGTTGGTCTTTAGTTTCAATAGCACGAGCTTGCGATTTGCGTTCTCGATCTTTAGCAAGACGATAAGCGTGTTGGTCGTCGGTTTCAATAGCACGAGCTTGTGACACGCGTTTTTTACGATTTACAAGTCGCTTTAATTTAACTTCAGCCGTTTCTTGCGAACGCTTGAGCCGATAGTGTTGTCGCTTCTTCTCCAATCGTCGCTTCTTTTGAGTCGCCGTCTCCTTCATCATTACAAAGAAGCGGCTCTTACAAAGAAGTACTTAAAGCACAACTGTCCTTTGTAACCACACAAGTGCACGAACACGCGAGTTAGACATCTTTCAGAATACGTTAATATTACACTAGCATACACTTTTGTTTCACTTAACAAACACTAGCATACACTTTTGTTTCACTTAAGGGGAGTCGGAACCGAAAAAATGGAAAAAAAATAAAAATTGCGTTTTTATTTTTATATTTTACTTTACACTTTTCCGAATAAAATGGTATAAAAATCATGAAAATCGGATAACTATAAGTATTTTTAATATTTTTTTGTTTGACTCAATACAGCGTTGATTTTTGTTTCCATAGTAACGCAAAATGTAAATAGTGTGTTTTATACATTCACGCTTAATAATTATTATACCCTTACAATGTTTCTTTCCAATGTTGGTACACTTGTTAAACAGCTGCAAAACGTGTACTACTGCAGAAATATTGTTTACTGTTATTGTTTTGATGTGTGAAGTTTTATATTACATTTTGAATTGTGTTTTCAGTGAGTAGATTGATACTTTGTTGAAAGTGGTTTCAAAATGCCAAAGTGTGCACAGTTTCAAATCTATATATTAATACGTGAAGAGAAAACTTTGTACCCCTTTTTAAGCATATTGCCCACACAGAGGAGTGTGAGATTTGGCATAGTTAAAGTTTATATGGAGAAGGAGTGCAGAAAGCTAAAATTTATATATAATATGTGTTACAAATACATTAAATAAAATAAAATAATACATTCGTTTGCACTTGAAAAATTCATTTAAACTTTTTCAAACAATGGTAATTGTTAAAAATAAAATAATTTTGTTGCCACGCAACAATAGTCTGTGGAGTGTATGTCAAGGCAAAAAAGCGTTTATTACTTCCATATTCCTTAAGGAATGGAAGTATGGTGATGGCAAAAAAAATCGTGTTCGAGATTATTGCAGATTCTGATTCTACTACACTCAAAACATGAAAAAAAGTCGTTTTCCGAAAAGTGTCTGTGTGTGTGTCTGTCTGTGTGTCTGTCTGTCTGTCTGTCTGTGTGTCTGTCTGTAGATTTTTTTCTATGGCAAACGATAACTGCCGCAAATTCAAACAGAATCAAATAATTTTTTGCATACAGCCCTGATTTGTAGAGTACTCGCGACCTATTGTTTTTAGTGAAGATCGGTTGAGGGAAAGGGGTAGTTTACCAGCAACGGTTTTTTTTTATCAAGGGAAATTTTTTTTTTTGGCAAACGATAACAGCCGCAAATTCAAACAGAATCAAATAATGTTTCGTATACAGCCCTGAATTGTAGAGTTCTCACGACCTATTGTTTTTGGTGAAGATCGGTTAAGGGAAAGGGGTAGTTTACCTGTAACGTTTTATGTTTTAACAAGGGTATTTCTTATGGCAAACGATAACAGCCGCAAATTCAATCAGAATCAAATAATTTTTTGCATACAGCCCTAAATTGTAGAGTTCTCAAGACCTGTTGTTTTTGGTGAAGATCGGTTAAGGGAAAGGGGTAGTTTACCAGTAACTTTTTTTAACAAGGGTATTTTCTATGGCAAACGATAACAGCCGCAAATTCAATCAAAATCAAATAATTGTGTGCATATGGCCGTGATTTGTAGAGTACTTAAGACTTATTGTTTTTGGTGAAGATCGGTTAAGGGGAAGGGGTAGTTTACCTGCAACATTTTTTTATCAAGCGTATTTTCTATGGCTAACGATAACAGCCACAAATTCAAACAGAATCAAATAATTTTTTGCATACGTCCCTGAATTGTAGAGGTCTCAAGGACTTTCGATTTTGGTGAAGATCGGTTAAGGGGAAGGGGTAGTTTACCTGCAACCTTTTACGTTTTAACAAGAGTAAAGTACTTGAAAATTTATTTAAACTTTTTGAAACAATGGTAATTGTTAAAAATAAAATAATTTTGTTGCCAGGCAATAAAATTATAATTTTTTCATTTTAATGTAAATCTGTACATAGTATAAAGTAACGTCGGTCCGTTTTCTCTCTGTGTTTGAAATCGCTAATCTCAGGAAGTACTCAACGGATTTTATTCAAGTTTTCGCCAATAGATAGAGTGTCTATCGAGGAACATTTATGTGTATAATTAATACATATATGTTGTACATTAGCTTAGCTATCACGGTTTATGTCAAGTAAGTGGTATAGTTTACATCTTATATATAAAATGAATGTTTCTTTGTTTGTCCCGTATGCGTTCCTATACCATTCAGCCGATTGCGATGAAACTTCGGTGAGTTGTTGTGCGCATGTCCGCGAAGGTTTCTTCCACATCTCCTCCTAAACCACTGTATCGATTTCATCCAAACTTGGCACAAATATTTTACGCAAAGGGAGAACCAACATAGGACAAGTGTTTTTTTCGATACGATCCTTTGGGGGGTCCTTTGGGGTCTTCCACGTCTCCACCTAAACCATTGGACCGATTTCAACCAAACTTGGCACAAATATTTTACGCAACGGGAGAACCAACATAGGACAGGTGTTTTTTCGATACGATCCTCTGGGGGGTCCTTTGCGGTCTTAAAAAACTATTAGATCTGGTTACTATGGCAACCCAATAGAATAGATTCTGTTCTAAATATATTATCGCATTAAATTGAAGACCACGCGAACGAAGTTGTGGGCAACAGCTATTTATTTTTAAGAAGCCTACTTTAATTAAACTTTATTATTAATTAAACTAACATTTTCATTACGTACAACGTGAAACTCCGTAGCGAAGCACGGGTATTCTGCTAGTCATGTATAAGAGAAAATATATCGTGCGTGGCAGGCAAGCATATCTCAGTTATGTACTGTTTACGTTTCCATTTTATTATTATCACTACCGCAATAAAAAGGCAGGGAAGACACACACACACACACAATTCGCGTTATTTCTGGCCTCATTCATGTTTATTTTCTTACATTTGCACGGTTTTTAAATGGAAAGTGCCGAACCCATACCAACATAACGCATGCAAGCCGAAAAAGTGTCCAGCGTGGATAGCGATTTGCTTCCTGTGGATCGCTGGGCAGTGTAACTGCACGTGTTTACAGAGGAACGATTCATAGACAGACTTTTCGTCTTTAGGGAATGAACCCTCTACAAGATGCTGAGGGTCCATGAGTGACTTCGGAGCGCTCCTTCTTTTCCGCGTGTTTGTTCTGTGAAACGTACACTGTAGATTCGCAGATTTATTCTAAGCAACGCTCAATAGGAAATGTTGAAAATTTTTGTCCACGGTGAACCCTCATACACACTAAACCTGCTCTGATGTTTTAATTACGGACATCATAATATTAAAACTTTGGAAACTTGAGCACTACTTAATGGAGATCAATCATTAACTTATACAAGCCATTAATTTTATGCATATTTTTTATATATATGTGTACAACGTTATCGGCAACAAAGAAGTAGTTTTTGTTAAAATTCCTTCCCGGGATATTTGGCCGTAGTCCAATGTTTTCTACAAAACCAGACGTTTCGGCAATGCCATTAACTTCCATCATCAGTGAAAATCGAGTGCGGTAACGTGAGGTGGTATATGTTAGTGACCACAGTACTGTGGTTACGGCTGAAGCAGTAAGTAGAAAGAAGTAGTTTCTATGGTAATATTCCATTTCGAAAATGATTTTAAAAATAAATCTTAGAATATGGAAGTCATGTATGGTTCTCCATACCGATATTTTTGTATATCAGATATCTGTGTTTTATATATTGTAATGGTACATATCTTCACCTAACAATAATGAAGAAAACATGACAAGATAAATTATTTAATCATTAACACTAGAATAAAAAGGGATGAATCAGAGATTAAAGAATGGGTGACTCAAAATAATAACACGATCAGACATAAGGTAGTCAGAACAGTAACCTCTAATAATAAAGAAGTAACAAACAAACAAACCAAAATGTTAGATACAGTAAAATATGGCGATTTAACCTGAGTAGCCCAATAGATGGTAAGTGAGAGAGTAGAACCAGCCCCATAAACCAAGAATAACATAAATAATGACAATTGTAAGTGAACTAGAACTAGCCACCACACTACCACAAGAGTGTAGAAATAAAAAGAATAATAATGAACAAAGAATTAGCATGGAAGTGTGAAGATATAATCAGCAACAACACCAAGGAAGTGACATGTAAACTATGGCAAAATAAAGTGAACCCAGAAAGAATACAAAACTAATGTTACACCAATGAAAAAGACTAACTAATGAAAATTGTATAAGATAATAATAATTGTAAGGACAGACAAGTTAAAAATATTAATTGTTAAGGACTTAAGATATAGAAGGGTACACTAACCCAAACAAATAGAGTAAACTAGGACAAATCACATTAGCACGACACAAACATATCATGTATAGTCAAACCACACAGAGTGAGAGATAACAAATTGTAAGGAGGATGAACATTTTAAAATAAATGTAAGAAAGAGAATTTTGAATAAGCAATACACTAATCTTTACCCACCAGTAACACTAAAACAAGATTGAGTGCAAGGTGTTAGTGTTAATACCCCAAAGTGAGAATAAACCCCATTAAAAAGTGATAAACACTGATAAAACAGTAATCAAAGTTTATAAGTGCATAAACTAAGTTATAAGTTATAAGTGATGAGATCTAATAATGGTCAAACACAGGAAGGACTGTGATAGTTGAAAGGCCAATATGAGTGGACACCCAAAATGTAACTAAATAAACTAATAGTATTAAAATTAAGTTAGCATTAGTGATAACTGATTATCATGGTTATAAAGGTGTGTCAATTAATGTAATAAGTGACAATTAAGATTATTGGGAAAGTAAGAAAGCTAGACTATCAGTGTGTCAATTCACCATATAGAAAATGTCTGTAATATTGAGGGATAAAAACAATGAATAATCATTATAAGATTTAGTAAGACATAGTGAAATGGTATTAGGTACCATTAGTTAATAACACAGTGTCAGATAAGTTTAGTAATAAGGATTGTCTATAATAATCAAAATAATTAATCAATGTTTATATGTTTGTTTTCTTTTGATAATACTATAAAATAATGATTACCCACTGAAGAGTATGAGTGGATAATAAAAGGTAAATAATTATGTTTTAATGAGTAAGATTTATGTTTCAAAAGAAGTATGTTTTAATGAATAAAAATTATATCTATGGGAATTGTTAAAACCATAAGATGCTATGTTATATGATGTAATAAATAAGATTTTAAAACCAACAAAAACCAGTAAACAAGAAACAAAATAAATACATTCAGATACAATGACACTAAAAGGGAGTTATGACAGTAGACAAATTAATATATGAAAACAATAAAATCACACACAATTACAAGAACAGACATAAACATTGAGCAAATAAACAGAATCATGTATTAGAACAATCAGGACCCATACAAGGGGAGAATAAAATGTAGTCTCAGTAATTAAAGAAAAGTAGTCAATTGCCGTTTAAGCCTAGGCAAATTCCCAACTGTCAAACTACAAAAGACTTCGATTTTTAGAATTAAACACTGACATTAGTAAGACTAAGCCACATAAACTATAAAATACAATTAGACAATCATGTTAAGGGAGAAATATTATGATAATAATGTAAATTAAGAAAACAGTATAATTAAATAAAATCAACAAAACTGTCAAAATGTTGATACCTAAGTAAATACTATATAGTATTGGATGTCAAATTAATCCTTGAGCCAAAATATGAACAGTGGTAATAATATTTACTACTAAAAAGGGAGTACTGAAGATTAATTACATTTAGAAGATCTGTGACCATTTAAAATAAAAGTTCAAATATCCTAACAATGATCTCAAGCCAATTTCAGCCAATCAAAAATTTTGAGTTACCATGACAACAACCGAATATTGACTAATTTTCAGTTAGGAACAAAAAATCAGTAGTGACGCTTAAGAGTAGAGACGCCACGCCGTGAAGGGCCCAAATTTTTAACTCTGAAACAGTATAAGTGCCCATAATTTGATGAAGAAGGACCAGAACAACTGACGAGAGGACATTCCAACCAAACTACACCAAGGACCAGCTCGGAATTAATCCAGATGACCGGAAAATATATGGAACTCGACCAGAAGAAGATGCCAACCATTCCCGAAGCCCAAGACTGAAGAAAGAAGAATCGACATCAACCCATTACACCACTTGGATGACTGACAATACACCTATTATCTACTAACGTTGAGTATTGCTGAATTTATTGATTTATAAAAAACAAATTCTCTTTCAAAAATTATAACTAAATGATAAAACTCTCACTATCACTGAAAGTATTTTTCAAGGATTGATAAAATAAAAAAGTAACTTTGTAAACACTGAATAACCAAATGATAACCTATGTATACACCAACGACACTGTCACACTTCAACACCACAATATTTAATTTATAGTAAACCTTGTTTAATTTTAATGATCACGAACTTTAAATGATATGTTCTAATTTTGTTATCTTGTTATATAAACCTCTGTTTCGTACTTAAAAGAACTCTATAGGCAGATTTATTTTGTAAAATAATAACCACGCTGTCTTGCGTTTAATATAAACATTGTACTGCCAACCTAGCGATCCGCTGAGTGAACGAATATATTGCCGAGGCTAAAATTATTATAACAATTATTATTTTTGTATAAAGCGTAAACGAAAATCAACAAATCAAAGCCTAATAAAAGAGTGTGAACCGATAACAAAATGTCCAGTATTTATTTGTAAAGAATAGTATGTATGTTTTGTTTACTAGCAGTGGGTCAACATAACCAACATTATCTCAAGTTGGCAACACGTTTTCCCCCACCCGAACGAGAATCAGTTACAAGCCAGACGGCGAACGATTCGAATTTACAATAGTGCAATATCAAAATATACAGATAAAAACTTTTAATTGTTTTCACGAAAAACAATTTGGCGCCTATCCGGAATTACGAAAGAGTGAGAAGGGACAGGTAAGGCACACAGGCTACCAGACGCTTCCGAACGACACCATTTACGTTCGCAAAACACATTACTAAAACTTCCAAGTCTAAAACTAATAGACCGACACACCACTCTTTAAACAAAGTGGCGCACCAACTAGTGAGGCTAGAGTTACGACAGAATATCTAGCGGCAAGTACGACAGAAGGTGAACAAGATGAAGAGGACATCATCACTGAGGCGGACGAAGGAGGCCGAAAAAGAAATTAGAGCAAAAGAGAAGGAAGTGACTTCGGTCGAGGACGCCGAACAAATGTTACCTCCCATGGAACCAGTCAAACCCGTGCAGCCAGAAAATCAACTGGAAAAACCCACACAGCCAGGAGATGCAGATTTCATGGAAATGATGAGAATACTGATGGAAGATAACCGGAAGAAGATGGAAGAAAAATTGGAAGAAACATTGAACAAAAATAAAGAGGAAATTAATGAAAAATTGGACCAGAACAGGGAAGAAACCAATAAAAACATAGAGTCATTAAAAGGTGATAACCAAGAACTCAGCCAGCAAATGGCCGAAAATAATAAGGAAATGGCAGTGAACATGGAAAACGTAAAGGAAGAGTTGAAACAGAACAACCAGAAAACTGGAGGAGTTGAAGGAAGAGTTGAGCAGAACTATTGAAAATAATAATGAGCGGATTAATAAGAAGATCGAGGAGGAGATGTCCGAGATACACGGGAAATGGGAAGATACGAACCGTGAAATATAACAAACGAAGGAAGACTTCAGAGAACGGATGACCAACCTGGAAGAAGACAGCCAGATCCGAGTAGAGTCGATAAAAACTCCAACCGACCAAAATATAAAACAGGTACGGACAGATTTTGGAGAGAAGTGGCGGGAGATCGACACCGCCGTAAGCGAGGTTCGCGGACAAGGCCAGCAAAACAAAAATAAAATTGAGGAAATCCAGCAACGGGAGATTGCTAAAATCAGGGAGGAGTTAGAAATAATTAATAACAGACCGCCAATAATGACGCAGTACCAACACATGGACAACCGGGAAGTGATCAACTTTAAACAATACCGGCGAAACCCAATGGAGTTTTTAGAGAGAGTAGACGAGCAGCTGGCCAAAACTCGGGAGAACAGGTGGACCAATATCCGAGGCTACTTAGACGAGTATTTTCGAGATATCAACGATTATTGGTGGACGGCCACAAGACACGACCTCACGAATTATGAACAATTCAAAGATGTATTCAAAAGGAAATACTGGTCGGAGGCAACACAGAACATCGTGCGGGACAGTATATGTTTCGGCAGATACGACGCCACCAGAGGGACAACGTTTACTGCATATTTCCTCGGTAAAGTATGCCTAGCAAGGAACCTGGAACCGAAAATCCCAGAAGAAAGTTTGGTGACGAAACTTGCTTTTCATTACGAGGAAGGTGTCTCTAGAGCGCGGCTAGGTAGCTAAATCAAAACTATACAGTCCATGGCAGCCCTGCTGGAAGATTACGAGAGAGAACGTTATTATCGTAGGAGCCGACAGCGGGACGACAGGGGTGAAAACAAGAATTTTAACAACGGTTACCAGAATAATAACAACAATTACCGGTATAATTGTAATAACCGTAACCAGGTGAATAACCCAACCTAACGAGCCGCAGCAGAATAGACATAACAATAATCCGGCTAGCCAACAAAATAACAGTTATAACAATAATAATAGGCCAAACAACACAAACAATCAATACAACCGGCCAAATAATACGCATCAACCATATAGGGCAAATAACGCCAATTACAACCGGCCAAATTACAATAACAACCCGAGTGACAATAGAAATCGCAACAGCAACGACCGTAACTATCGTCAAGTGCATTACGTAAGGGCCGAAAGTGACGGAAGAAATAGGTCGTACTATCGGGGACGACGAAGTGCCGACCGGAATGCATACGGACACCGGTACAGTAATCATAATTACGGACGTGACACCAGAACCAACACGGGCCGAAGTCGAAGCCAAGAAGTGTACAGGCGTGACCGGTACGAAGAGGATCACAACCAGCCTGAACCCCGACCGTCAACGAGCGGAAGTCCGCCAACAAATCAACAAGATGATCGTAACAATCAGTCCGAGATGACGTTAAACTAGGAGCGGCAGTGAAAAAGCTACTTGTACCCTCACTGAACCATTCTATTGGGTTAAATCGCATCGTTACACAAACCAACGGCGAACGCACAATTACAATAGTGCGAAATAATTATCTGAAAAATATTGTAGAGGAATTGCTCGAAGAAGGTAACAACCAATCTGATAGTGAACATAACGAAATTGCTTATATTTCAACGCAAGTTAACGGAGTACCAGCACAAATTATGATAGACACTGGATCCAATATTTCGTTAATCGACAGTATCGAACTTCAAAAAATCCAAGAAGCGAGTAAGGCAGTTATACTTACGCTACCCATCAGCAACATTGTCCATGTAGGAGCGACCGGACGACAAAACAGAACCGTCCGAAAACAAGTGCAACTCGAACTGACAAGCAACGGACAAACCGTAACAATGACGTTTTTAGTAGCCAGTGGATTGCCATTCCGGATGCTAATTGGTTGCGATATGCTGCGCCAGTACTCAGCCATAATTGACCTGAGCAAATACAAACTGATTCTGAAGAAAGGTGACATACAATGGATAACCGAACTGACCAATAGTGACGAAATACAGCCAAATAAACAATGTACCATATCCAAAAATACAGAAATACTGGAGAACATATACTAAATAATGGAATTTATGACGAGACCGACAATGAAGAACTATGGCAAGAAAAAATCGAAGAAATCCGAACTTTCCAGAGAGAGAAAACGAGCGCACAATTAACAGTTCAACAAGCTGAACAACTGATAGAAGTGTATAACCGCTACAAGCACGTATTTTCAGATACACCTGGAAAGGTCAGAGATTATCAGTGCGAAATTCAATTCCAAGAGCCTGTCAACTTGATAAAAAAATCTTACCCGATCGCATTTTCATTAAAGGAGGCGGTGAGAACAGAAATCAATCGATTAATAGCAGAAGACATAATTGAACCAAGCTACACACCCTACACCAGCCCTATCCTAGCAGTTCCAAAGAAACACGGGAAGGTGAGAATATGTCTAGACGCCCGTGAGATCAATAAACACATAATAAATTATCGTACATCCCCAGGAGAAATAGAAGAGATCCTGAAAAAATTCTATGGAACCAAATTCATCAGTATATGGGACACTGTCTGCGGCTATTGGCAGGTTGAATTACACCCATCCAGTAGAAAGTACATGGCGTTTATATTTGAAGGACGGAACTTCCAATTCAAAAGATTACCCTTCGGATTGGTGAATTCGGTAGCAGTATTTGTAAAAATTATGGACCAGATACTTGGAACAGATGCATTACAGTTTAAACAGTCTATGTAGACGATTTATTAATAACTTCAGATGTGTGGGACGAACATTGTCACCGAGTAGAATATGTGCTGAAAAAACTATCAAATAACCATATAACCCTCAAACTGGAAAAATCCAAATTTTTATCTGATGAAGTGCAATTTTTAGGGTTCAACTTGTCTGGAAATGGGATAACACCATCCCAAGAAAAGGTGGAGTGCATACAGAAGTTTCCAACACCAAAAAATAAGAAATAACTCCAATCATTTCTCGGTCTATGCAATTATTACCGAAAGTTCCAAAAGAATTATTCTGAAATGACAGCCAAATTTTCACACCAACTGTCATCTAAGAACAAATGGACGTGGGGAGTCGAACAAGACATAACACTCCAACTGATTAAAAACAAATTCATTGAGTCAGTAATGTTACGTCATCCTAATTTCACTAAACCATTCTATTTAAATTGCGATGCCAGTGACGTTAGCCTTGGATCCGTTTTGTACCAGGAGGATGAAGAGGTAAATCATTGTGTGATCAGTTTCGCAAGTAGAGTGCTAAACAGCAGTGAAAGAAATTATAACGTTACTGAGAAGGAATTGCTGAGCGTTGTATTCTCATGTGGAAAATTTAGAACCTACATATTGGGGTACCCGATTACAGTGAGGACTGACCACAAGTCCATATCATTTCTTAGAAATTGTAAGTTAAGTCATGGAAGATTGAGTAGATGGAGTTTGGTATTGGAGGAGTATGATCTAAATTGGGAATACATCCCAGGAAAGAAAAATGTTGTAGCAGATACCCTGTCCAGAGTAAACATTAAAGATCAGACGTACGAAGGAGAAAAGGAAACTGTTATCAAAATATACCACATAATTAATAGCAGGACTGACTTGGCCAACATTATGAAAGAGATGGAACGACAACAAGCACAAGATCCCAAACTAAGCAAAATTCTATCATGCTTAACAGACAAAGATGACCACATATCCCAATATTATTGCAAACACCAAGGGATACTTTTCATAAAACCACAAAATAAATTCATAACATGGAAAATAGCAATACCTCAAGCCACAGAGAAGGACTTAATTCTCGATTACCATGAGAGATATGGGCACATGGGTGCATTAAAAGTGGTAAAAGCCTTACAAGAGCATGTATACATGAAAGATGCTAACAGAAAGGTAAGGAAATATATAAAGCAATGTCACATATGCCAACTAGTGAAGGTCAACAATGACAGAAAGGAGGACACCATGATACCTATAACTACATCTTGTAAATTGGTGAAAGTCTTCGTTGACATATGCGGACCATTTCCGCGTAGTGGAGGAAAGCACCAATACAAATATCTCATTATTGTATTTGACCACTACACAAGGTTCACAAAGCTTTTCCCCATCAATCGTGCTACAACCCAGAAAATTTTAAAATTAATACTAGAACCATACATTAGTGAAGTGGGAATACCCAAGTGCATCATTACTGATCATGGAACGCAATTCAAGGGAAATAGATGGAAGAAAACTTTACTAATTCATGGGATAAAAACGTACAAGACATCAGTGTACCATCCCAGCAGCAACCCTGCAGAGCGAGTCTTGAGAGAAGTGGGGAGAATTCTCCATACATATTGTTACGAGCAACACAATGTATGGTCTAAATACATACCAGCAGCCGAAAACTTTATAAATTTATCGCACCACCAATTTATTGAAGCAACGCCATATACTGCAATGTTCCAAAGACCACCACCAAGAGAGATTACTTCTCAAATTCAATTCCCAAATGGCGAAGAATATCAATTCGATGACGTGCAATTTCACAATAAGATCTAGACTGACAAGATCAGAAAAGACTGACAAGATCAGACAAAAATATAAGCAAATGCAACCGAAACCCATACAATATCAGATTGGAGAGCAAATATTACTTAAAAACAGAGGATTACCAAGCACCATGGAAGGGATAGCCAAGAAGCTATTGTTACTATACACAGGACCCTACATAGTAAGTAAAGACAACCAAAACAACACATATGAGATCGTAGACCCAAAGACACAAAGAAGAAAGGGGACATATAACCAATTCTCTATGAAAAAATATTATTAAAAACGAGAAAAAACCATCCCGAAACCAATTAATAAATAACTAGTGTTAAACAGTAAGAAAAATAAACAAAACAAATAATAAAAAGATCATGTATACCATACCCACTAATAATATCGAATCACTAAGAGCTAGAGAGTGTGAATAAAAGAAAAAGAATATAATTTGAAATAATGTATTGTATACACTAAATAATAATAATGTGGAGAATCCTACAAATGATATTTATTTTATAGTCGCACTAAGACTACTTGTATAATTTTATAATGATTGACTGTAGATAAGTCCAGCAATCAAATGTGTATTTTACGGCGGAGCAATGGAGTCAAAAGTACCCCTCCGATCCGATTCAATATAATGATAGGGAAAAATGTTAGGGAATTAGATATCAAAGGGATAAGAACATTAAACTAAATTACGATACAAAGATCAAGAATAATACTGACACTCAAAAATAATAAGAGTCTATAGCTCAAAAATAACCAGTGATTAAGAAAATAAGATGAAATAATGATTGATAATTCCAATCAAAAAACTGAACGATATTTGTTGAAATAATCAATTTTAGTGGCAGGGCAATATGTAATGGTACATATCTTCACCTAACAATAATGAAGAAAACATGTCAAGATAAATTATTTAATCATTAGCACTAGAATAAAAAGGGATGAATCAGAGATTAAAGAATGGGTGACTCAAAATAATAACACGATCAGACATATCAAGGTAGTCAGAACAGTAACCTCTAATAATAAAGAAGTAACAAACAAACAAACCAAAATGTTAGATACAGTAAAATATGGCGATTTAACCTGAGTAGCCCAATAGATGGTAAGTGAGAGAGTAGAACCAGCCCCATAAACCAAGAATAACATAAATAATGACAATTGTAAGTGAACTAGAACTAGCCACCACACTACCACAAGAGTGTAGAAATAAAAAGAATAATAATGAACAAAGAATTAGCATGGAAGTGTGAAGATATAATCAGCAACAACACCAAGGAAGTGACATGTAAACTATGGCAAAATAAAGTGAACCCAGAAAGAATACAAAACTAATGTTACACCAATGAAAAAGACTAACTAATGAAAATTGTATATGATAATAATAATTGTAAGGACAGACAAGTTAAAAATATTAATTGTTAAGGACTTAAGATATAGAAGGGTACACTAACCCAAACAAATAGAGTAAACTAGGACAAATCACATTAGCACGACACAAACATATCATGTATAGTCAAACCACACAGAGTGAGAGATAACAAATTGTAAGGAGGATGAACATTTTAAAATAAATGTAAGAAAGAGAATTTTGAATAAGCAATACACTAATCTTTACCCACCAGTAACACTAAAACAAGATTGAGTGCAAGGTGTTAGTGTTAATACCCCAAAGTGAGAATAAACCCCATTAAAAAGTGATAAACACTGATAAAACAGTAATCAAAGTTTATAAGTGCATAAACTAAGTTATAAGTTATAAGTGATGAGATCTAATAATGGTCAAACACAGGAAGGACTGTGATAGTTGAAAGGCCAATATGAGTGGACACCCAAAATGTAACTAAATAAACTAATAGTATTAAAATTAAGTTAGCATTAGTGATAACTGATTATCATGGTTATAAAGGTGTGTCAATTAATGTAATAAGTGACAATTAAGATTATTGGGAAAGTAAGAAAGCTAGACTATCAGTGTGTCAATTCACCATATAGAAAATGTCTGTAATATTGAGGGATAAAAACAATGAATAATCATTATAAGATTTAGTAAGACATAGTGAAATGGTATTAGGTACCATTAGTTAATAACACAGTGTCAGATAAGTTTAGTAATAAGGATTGTCTATAATAATCAAAATAATTAATCAATGTTTATATGTTTGTTTTCTTTTGATAATACTATAAAATAATGATTACCCACTGAAGAGTATGAGTGGATAATAAAAGGTAAATAATTATGTTTTAATGAGTAAGATTTATGTTTCAAAAGAAGTATGTTTTAATGAATAAAAATTATATCTATGGGAATTGTTAAAACCATAAGATGCTATGTTATATGATGTAATAAATAAGATTTTAAAACCAACAAAAACCAGTAAACAAGAAACAAAATAAATACATTCAGATACAATGACACTAAAAGGGAGTTATGACAGTAGACAAATTAATATATGAAAACAATAAAATCACACACAATTACAAGAACAGACATAAACATTGAGCAAATAAACAGAATCATGTATTAGAACAATCAGGACCCATACAAGGGGAGAATAAAATGTAGTCTCAGTAATTAAAGAAAAGTAGTCAATTGCCGTTTAAGCCTAGGCAAATTCCCAACTGTCAAACTACAAAAGACTTCGATTTTTAGAATTAAACACTGACATTAGTAAGACTAAGCCACATAAACTATGAAATACAATTAGACAATCATGTTAAGGGAGAAATATTATGATAATAATGTAAATTAAGAAAACAGTATAATTAAATAAAATCAACAAAACTGTCAAAATGTTGATACCTAAGTAAATACTATATAGTATTGGATGTCAAATTAATCCTTGAGCCAAAATATGAACAGTGGTAATAATATTTACTACTAAAAAGGGAGTACTGAAGATTAATTACATTTAGAAGATCTGTGACCATTTAAAATAAAAGTTCAAATATCCTAACAATGATCTCAAGCCAATTTCAGCCAATCAAAAATTTTGAGTTACCATGACAACAACCGAATATTGACTAATTTTCAGTTAGGAACAAAAAATCAGTAGTGACGCTTAAGAGTAGAGACGCCACGCCGTGAAGGGCCCAAATTTTTAACTCTGAAACAGTATAAGTGCCCATAATTTGATGAAGAAGGACCAGAACAACTGACGAGAGGACATTCCAACCAAACTACACCAAGGACCAGCTCGGAATTAATCCAGATGACCGGAAAATATATGGAACTCGACCAGAAGAAGATGCCAACCATTCCCGAAGCCCAAGACTGAAGAAAGAAGAATCGACATCAACCCATTACACCACTTGGATGACTGACAATACACCTATTATCTACTAACGTTGAGTATTGCTGAATTTATTGATTTATAAAAAACAAATTCTCTTTCAAAAATTATAACTAAATGATAAAACTCTCACTATCACTGAAAGTATTTTTCAAGGATTGATAAAATAAAAAAGTAACTTTGTAAACACTGAATAACCAAATGATAACCTATGTATACACCAACGACACTGTCACACTTCAACACCACAATATTTAATTTATAGTAAACCTTGTTTAATTTTAATGATCACGAACTTTAAATGATATGTTCTAATTTTGTTATCTTGTTATATAAACCTCTGTTTCGTACTTAAAAGAACTCTATAGGCAGATTTATTTTGTAAAATAATAACCACGCTGTCTTGCGTTTAATATAAACATTGTACTGCCAACCTAGCGATCCGCTGAGTGAACGAATATATTGCCGAGGCTAAAATTATTATAACAATTATTATTTTTGTATAAAGCGTAAACGAAAATCAACAAATCAAAGCCTAATAAAAGAGTGTGAACCGATAACAAACTGTCCAGTATTTATTTGTAAAGAATAGTATGTATGTTTTGTTTACTAGCAGTGGGTCAACATAACCAACATTATCTCAAGTTGGCAACACGTTTTCCCCCACCCGAACGAGAATCAGTTACAAGCCAGACGGCGAACGATTCGAATTTACAATAGTGTAATATCAAAATATACAGATAAAAACTTTTAATTGTTTTCACGAAAAACAATTTGGCGCCTATCCGGAATTACGAAAGAGTGAGAAGGGACAGGTAAGGCACACAGGCTACCAGACGCTTCCGAACGACACCATTTACGTTCGCAAAACACATTACTAAAACTTCCAAGTCTAAAACTAATAGACCGACACACCATCTTTTAACAATATTAATGTGCAGTTGAAAGTGAAATACAGCTTGCTTAATACTGACAGATTGACTGAATGAGCTGTGAATTTTGTGTGATTTCAAATGTTCCTTTTTCAATAGTCTGTGGAGTGTATGTCAAGGCAAAAAAGCGTTTATTTTATATTTTGTATATTAGATATCTGTGTTTTATATATCAATGTGCAGTTGAAAGTGAAATACAGCTTGCTTAATATACACCTGTTGCAAAAGGAAAATTTTGGAGCAGCAATTTGAATTGACTTACTCTCGCCTAATTATTATTGGTGGTTTCAAAAAAGTGAGTACATTTTATTATTTTTAAATTAAACCCTGTCTAATCTTAGTTTCAGTAATTTCATTTCATGTTTTTTTTTACATTCAGATATTCGCACCTACTTCCATTATGCCTCGACATAGAACATTGACGGGTCGGAGTGAGAGACAAAGAAGAAGGAATATATATTCGCGTGAAAGTCAAAATGATAATAGACCAAATGCAAATTTAAATAGTGTAAATAGTATACAAAATGATGAAATTATTTTGAGGGATACATTTAAATGCGCACTGAATGTCATTCCAAGAAATTTTAATACTTTTGATTGTGGATTAATGCATTTACAATGCAGGTTTTGCAATGCAAAACATTTCGAATCTGAGGTCACTTTAGGTGAAAGGACTGCATTCACTTCATGTTGTCATAAGGGTAAAGCAATATTACCGGCCTTAAGTCAAAATGAATACTTTAAATCATTGTATGATGGACTTACTTCAAATGAACCTTCAATAAAAAGAAAGTCAAAAAATTATTTTGAAAACATTCGTAAATACAATTCATCATTTGCTATGGTTAGCTCAGAAGCTAAAATTTCGGATACAGTTACGCGTGGAGTGTATCATTTTAAAATACATGATGTTTTTTATCACAGATCAGGTCCAATGACTGCTGGATATGGTCGCTCACCATGTTATGCGCAATTACATTTTTATGATGTTGACACTGCTGTCAATTATAGATTACGTGAACACTATAATCAAACATGCAATAACAATATAATGCGCGAAATCTCTCTTGAATTGGAACGCATTAATACTTTCGTTCGGTCATTCATTGCAATGAAAGTTCATTGTCAGAGAGTTGAAAATCAAAATAAAGAAATTTGTATGCTCATTAAAGTAAATCGTGATTTAGATCTACGCCGTTATAATGATGCAGTTCAAACTGATGTAGCAGTAATATTTAGTACAGTTGATGGTGAGCCACCCTTTGAACGAAATATGATTTCGTTTTCAAAAGTTAATGGTACCATTAAAATATCTCTGTTTTGGATTCATCATTGGACCCTTTAGCGTATCCATTACTTTTTCCAAATGGTGATACTGGGTGGCATATCAATATTTCTCATAATGTACCAACTACATCTAATTCAAGAGCGCCCAGAAATAAATTAACCATGCTTCAGTATGCAGCCTATCGACTTGCAATTAGAGAAGATTTTAGCATGTTGCACCATTCACAAAAATTATTTCTGCAGTGGATAGTTGATATGTATGTGAGAATAGAGGGCACAAAGTTACATTTCATTCGACAAAATCAAACAAGTCTTACGTCTTTTGACACGAGTCAGCTAATTTTCGACCTGATATTGTTGTGCGTGTATTCAAGTCCAAACTGAAAGCATTAATTGAGGGCCTTACACTAAAAAAAATCTTCGGTAAAGTTGAAGCACTCATTTATACAATTGAGTTTCAAAAGAGAGGATTGCCTCATGCTCACATTTTACTCTCTTTAAATGAGCAAGATAAAATTGTTAACGCTACCGATATTGATAAAGTTGGATCTGCGGAGATTCCTAACATTCAAACACATCCTACATTACATGAATATGTTGTAAAACACATGATGCATGGTCCATGCGGTGTACTTAATCCAAATTCTGTATGTATGAGAGATGGAAAATGCACAAAAGATTATCCAAAACGATTTAATGAATTTACATGTGAATCATTAAATGGATATCCATTATACAGAAGGCGTGATAATGGTATTAATGCTCAAGTTCGCGGTAGTTGCCTCGACAATCGTTATGTTGTACCATACAATCCGCATTTACTTGCCAAATTTAATTGCCATATAAATGTTGAAGTATGCACTACAGTTAAAAGTGTTAAATACATTTATAAATACGTGTATAAAAGCTATGACAGTGCATCTGTTGAATTAGGTTCAGAGAGAAATGAACCAGGTCAAGAAATACAAATTGATGAAGTTAAAAATTTTTTAAATGGCCGTTATGTCGGATCAACTGAAGCTGTATTGCGCATCTATGAATTACCAATGCATTTTCAATCACATGTCGTCGTTAGACTTGACATTCATTTACCGCGTAGACAGAATGTTTACTTTCGAGAAGGGCAAGAACGTCAAGCAATTGAAAATGCAAGACAAACAAAATTATTAGCATTTTTTGAATTGAATCGATCAGATCCATCAGCGCATGAATATAAGTATATTGAAATTCCTTTGCATTATGTGTGGGAAGATTCCCGAAAAAAATGGAAGAAGAGAAGGCGTGGAGGTGATAAAATCATTACACGCATATATGTACAGTAGTATCACCAAAAGACATCGAACTTTTCCATTTACGATTGCTTTTATTACATGTCTGTGGTCCAAAATCATTTGAGGATGTTAGAACATACAATGGAATTATACACACTTCTTTTGTTGAAGCGTGCCATGCTCGCGGCATTGCTTCAAATGATAATGAATGGCGCGAATGTTTAAATGAAGCAAAAGAATTACATTCACCAAAACAAATGCGAAATTTATTTGGTTACATTTGTGCATTAAATGTGCCAGCCAATGCATTGGCGTTATGGAATGAATTTAAAGTATATCTTAGTGAAGATTTTTTGAGAGATTACAACGAAGAAGTATCCTTTAATACAGCTCTATTAGAAATTGAAGATATTTTGAATGTTCATAATTTGTCATGTCAAGAACTTGGTTTACCAGTTCCCAAGTATTCGCAGAGATCAGACGAAGCAAATGCTATTGATCCAATAGAACAAGAGTTTCTGTTTTCTGAGCATTATGAAACTGCAAATATTGAACAGCGTAATCTAATTGATCGTGTGATTCGTGAAGTTTTGCATCATGATACTGGATCTAATGTTTTTTGTTTAATCGCTCATGCACGTTGTGGAAAAACGTTCACACAAACAGCAATCATTCACAAATTAAATTCGCTTAATCTTAGTTGCATTGCAACAGCGTTCAGTGTCATAGCTTCAACTCTATTACTTGGGGGTAGAACTTTACACAATGTGTTTAAATTGCCTATACCCACTGTGGACAATTCTGTAGCGAATATTACCGCAAATAGTAGCTATGGACGTTACATAAATTCATCATCATTGATAATTATTGATGAAATTTCTATGTGCCCACTGCAAGTGTTGAAAATCATAGATAGATTATTGCAGGATCTATGCGATGAAAATGATAAACATAAACCATTTGGAGGGAAAACGATACTTCTGTGCGGTGATTTTCGGCAAATCTTACCAGTTGTCCCACATGGAACACGTGCAACTTTAATTGAAAATTGTGTCACGAGTTGGCATAAATTTGTTTATTTTCATAAAGTAATGTTTACTCAAAATATGAGAGCCTTACCAAGTGAAATAGAATTTGTCGAATTCTTGAATAAAATTGGTAATGATGAAGCCCCACAATTCCCTCAGTTTGGTGAAAATATTATTGAAATACCTCAGCAATTAATAGGAGATGAAAATAATATTATTAATGAGGTGTATGGAAATATTTCCGAAAACATACTCTCAGATAACATATTGAAGTCAGTTATTTTAGCACCTAAAAATGATGATTGTACTTTTATTAATACTGATATACTTAATCGAATACCAGGTGAACAGAAAACATATCATAGCTACTACATAATAATCTGTGATGATGACAATGAAATCAATAACTATCCAGTAGAGTTTTTGAATTCTTTGACTATTAGTGGTTTGCCACCACATAAGTTAGTATTGAAAGTTAATTGCATCGTTTTACTGATCAGAAACTTAAATACAAAGGAAGCATTTTTAGTCAATGGAACAAGAATGCGCATCAAGTGTATGCATCGTAATGCTATTGATTGCGAAGTTTTAACTGGAACCGCACGCAATAAGAGAATTTTGATTCCACGTATAAATTTAACATATTCCGGTACTGTTTTACCATTTAACTTTCAAAGAACTCAATTTCCAATTATACCTGCATTTGCGATGAAAATAATTAAGTCTCAAGGACAAACATTCGAAAAAATTGGAATTTTATTGAGGCAGCCAGTTTTTACACATGGTCAATTGTACGTCGCAGCAAGTAGAGTTTGATCTTTCGATGGTTTGAGATTTTATATTTCCGAATATAATGGCCAAGGGCATTTAGAAAATGATGAAAGAGTTTTTACAAAAAACATCGTTTACACAGAAGTTCTGAATCATTAAATTCACTTTCAAACTATTTTAAGTTCAATGGACAACATTTATTTTTTTAACCACCCGGTTTTTTTGATTTAATGAAAAATATATGAAAAAATACGAGGCACGTATTTTTTATTTCATTTTTTATTTTGTATTAATTTTTTATTTAAATTTTATATAATTCGAAAAAGATAGGCAAAATAACTGTGTAGCCTTGGCGAAACCTGGTCAGTATGGCATGGCAATAAGAAAAACCCAAGGAAATGTCAAAAAACGCGTTATTGCTTTTTAAGTATGGCTTAGCCAAGCTAAACCTCATTTTTCCTATCTTTCATATTTTTCAAATAACTCGAAAATTAATGCATAGAAAAAAAAATTAAAAAATTATATAAGCTTTGTAGCAGATAATCTTCAAACTGTTTTCGAATTTTGTACCTTACCAAAAATGAAATGTAATCCACTGGAATTGAAAACAATGTATCTTATACTTCTATGAATGTCAAGTCTCATTTTTATTAGCGTTTATTTGATTCAATAATAACATGAAAAACTTAAAACTGACAATGAATTATATCAAAAAATAAATACGAATACAAGCTGTAATTGTGTTTTTTTTTCAACTGTTACTAACATTAAATTTTAAATTTCATAGGTATTGCAGGGAATTAAGGCAAACAACACACGCTAATGACGTATTTGTACACGCTCGCAGCTGACGTAATAGAACAAAATTCAAAAAAATTATATGCAATGATTATAGAGGTATACTCTTTGACAAAAGAACCTCAATAACGTTCAAACTTAAAAATTTAATGAATTACGGTCGAATTTCGACCACTGGACGACCACTAGTTTTCATAATTTTGAAAACTGACAATATTCTTGATTTTTTTATTAAAATTGATTTTACGTTTTCATCAATGGATTATTGTATTGTTGTCATCTGAGATACATAAGTATGCAAAATTTTAAATTTTCACAATTTTGCAAAATTCACAATTTTCAAAATTTTTTCAATGGATTATTGTATTGTCATCGGAGATACATAAGTGTGCCAAATTTCAAAGCTCTAGCTAGTCTGGAAGGTAGTTAAAAATCAATCGCAATATTCCACCCGGACAGACAGACACCACAGCGAGTGGAGAAAAACGTTTTAAAAATTTACCACCATCATCAACTACCATTTTAATTTATAAATAATATTTCAATTTCAAAGTTGACGTGAAAACGTAACGCTCGATTTTCTAGTTGGGGGTGCCTATTGCTGGCCTGAAAGGTAAGACGTACGTATTCTACGTCAAACATTCTACACACAGACACTTTTCGAAAAATTACTTTTTTTCATGTTTTGATGGTAGTACAATCAGAATCTGCCGTTATCTCAAACACGATTTTTTTCGCCATGACCATACTTTCATTTCCTTATGGAACATGGAAGTAAAAATGAATGAGAATATAATATAGATGTGTATGGATAATTAATTCGATTACAACTAGAGCATTTTGACTTGATACCTTAAATACCTTTCCAATGGTTTGTACTTATATGTTCTTATTTACATGATAAGTGTAGAATGGTTACAGATATAAACTTCTGATGCGTAATATAAGCTCTACTAACAGTTAATCAGCTTCTGAACATTAATAAAGAAAAGCAATATTGATCTCACAAGTGATAGGTGTTTGAAAATTATGAGGGGATGTTTAGAGAAGATGTCTCATAAATTTAGTAGCATTTGCAAGGAGTACTTGGCAAGTGCTGACAATAAAACCCAACGTAACATAACGTAACATAGCTTTGAAAGTGCACATGACCTTTACAAATCTAGGCTTATGTATTTAACTGTGATTTCAGATCACATGAAAGTGAATATAATGAAGAAATAACAGTAACAATTTCCAGCATTATTCCTTGTTCGAAGAATGTTCCTTGTTTCCAAGTTTTGTTCACAAGAGATATAACACTTGATCTGTTAATGCAATAATTAATGGTTTGCATTATGGTTTGAATATGACTGCTACAGAATATCTGCAGTCCTCAAGTTTTAATTTTCAACATATTTAAACAAAATATCTTCAAATAAATACACTGCAAAGTAGGTTTATTTTCACCTGATGCACATTTCACAGAAATTATTCTGTATCTTCAATTATAATTCAAACAAACCTCTGAAGATACAGAATAATTTCTGTGAAATGTGCATTAGGTAAAAATAAACCTACTCGCAGTGTATTTATTTCAAGATATTACACAGGAGACCTGCAGGAAACTCAACGAGTTACTTACAAAGGAGTAATTATACAAAATAACACATAAAATTTGTTTTCATTGGTAGATTTATTACATTTATTGTTATTTAAAAGATGTAAGGTTATTTAAAAAATCGGTATGGAGAACCATACATGACTTCCATGTTCTAAGATTTATATTTAAAATCATTATCGAAATGAAATATTTCCATAGAAAATACTTCTTTCTACTTACTACTTCAGCAACTATCTGACTGTATCCAACTCCGAAAATCCCAGGCCATACTACGTAAAGAAATTAAACAATCTAAAAGATCGGCCTTCAAAACCTTCTTATCGGAGCTGGATTTCCGGCGCGATGGAGCAAAAGCACACCGTTTTGTCTCAAGGCTAAATAATGACACTGAAGCCAGAGGACAACAACCTTTCAAAAACGGACTCAATCTTATCACAGATCCCAAAAAAATAGCTAACACCTTTTGCAAGTACTACGCAAATATAAGCCGAACCCGAAAGACAAGAAATGAACACAGACACCTGAATAAAAAACCTCTAATGCAGTGCCTCAACAAAACCGAACAAAAAATTTGCCTAAGCGATTTTAGCCTCTCCGAACTTGAATTTGCACTATTAAACACAAAGGGCAAGAAGGCAGCAGGAGCCGACGCAATCTACCCAGAACTCCTAAAAAATCTTGGTAACACAGCGAAACTAGCCTTGCTCAATCTCATTAATCTAACGTGGAAAACACGCGTCCCCCAGCAATGGAGGAAAGGGGAGATTATACCTATTACCAAGAAAGGAAAGCCAAGTGATACACCTGAGGGCTACCGCCCCATCACATTAACAAGTGCTTGCTGCAAGGTTGCCGAAAGAATGGTTGTGCGGCGTCTGAACCAGTTCTTTGAAATGAGTGCGGTTATTGATGAATGCCAAGCAGGTTTCAGAGCGCACCGATGCACCATGGACCAAGTCGTCTACTTTGCACAAAGTGTTAAGGATGGGTACCACAAGAAAATGTCCTCCCTGGCAGTAATGGTTGACCTAAAAAACGCGTACGACACAGTCTGGAGACCCATGTTGCTTCACAAACTTGCTTTGAGTGGCGTCGCAGGTAACCTTTTTAACTGGATAGCGTCCTTCCTGAGTCAAAGACAAATTCGTGTCCGCTATAATGATTGCCTTTCAGAGTACCGAATCCAACGCCAAGGGCTACCCCAAGGTGCCATTATCAGCTGCAGCCTATTTAACCTTATGGTCAATGACATTCTGGTGGCTGTTCGGTGTGTGCCGGGAGTACAAGCGCTCCTGTATGCCGATGACCTTATCATCTGGGCAACTAGCAGCCATATCATGGGTCTTGAAGCAACTATTAATAGTGCACTTGTTAAACTAGAAGAGTGGGCCAAACTAAATGCCATGACGGTAAATACCACCAAGACGACATACCAACTTTTCTCTCTATCAACAAGGCGGCCTACGGTCAAGCTGCGCTATTGTGGATCGGAACTCGAAGAGGTGAACATGTCTAAATACCTGGGTGTTAATATAGACACCAGAATGACGTGGAAGCACCATATAGAACAGTCCGCGAACAGTGCGTCCAGGCGCTGCCGGCTACTTAAACGACTCACTGCGACTACATGGGGAGCAAATCAAGATGTTCTGACAACTGCATATAAGAGCTACATTCGGCCGCTATTGGAATATGGCGCAGAAGCAACTATTACTGCCTCCAATGCAGCATGCCAGAAACTTCACTTGGTCCAAAATGCAGCCCTTAGAACGATAACTGGTGCGCCAAAATCAACTCCTATACTTGCCATGGAGTCACAACTGCAAGTCGAACCTATCCAAGTAAGACGGGAAAAGCTGTGCCTCATATCCTGGGAGAGA
Organism: Magicicada septendecula; assembly: GCA_034769895.1. Lineage (NCBI taxonomy): Eukaryota > Metazoa > Arthropoda > Insecta > Hemiptera > Cicadidae > Magicicada > Magicicada septendecula. The sequence goes on from CM068372.1 coordinate 266,099,422, forward strand.
TGTAAAAGAGCCTACCAACAACGGTGGAATAACTATAAAACACCGACAGAAAGGCTGAAAACTCAGAAATGCCCGATTGCGATCTATGAAGAACTCCAACGCAAATATGACATAGAACCAAATGAGGCAGCACCATTTATACATCACCGTGAATTCTTTAGCCAACTCCCAAATGCTAACTTGAAACTCTTCGACCATAATAAGACCAAAACTGAGTCGAATGAAGCCGAGCTTCGTCAAGCAGCCTTACACACTGTACAAAAACATTTTCCCGCTGATCAGTGGATACGAATCTACACAGACGGATCCTGTATACCATCCACAGGGGCAACAGGGGCTGGGTTCTACAGCTCTCTATTTGAAGGCCACCTCGCTGTAGGAGGCCGGCTAAGCAACTATGACGGAGAGGTAGCAGCCATAAAGGCAGCATCTATTGAGCTTGCCAAGATCTCACCACCTAACAAAGCCGTCTTCCTCATAGATTCGACTGCAGCGATTCAAAACGTGACCTCAAATGGTGATACAAACTGCTCCCTGACAATTGAGTGTAGGCGAGAACTGCAGAACCTTGTACAATTAGGCTGGCAGATTGAACTGCAATGGGTACCCAGCCATGTCAACATCATGGGAAATGAAAAAGCCGACATCCTCGCCAAAATGGGCGCAGCACTACCTCAGCCGGAGACCCCCAGCTCATATGCATCTGCGAAAGCACGAATAAATTCCTCAATAAGCCTATGGCTAAAAGAAAAACAATTAAGAGCCTGTGTGGGAAAAAGATGGGCAACATTGGTTACGGACGGCCCCATCAACAGAACTCTACCCCGAGCAACTAGTGTTGCTCTTTTTAGAACTACAACCGGTCATGACTACCTGGCCTCCCACCTGCACCGCATTGGCGTGTTGTCGTCTCCTGAATGTGTTCTCTGTGGATACACTTCCATGAATGCGGATCACCTAATTGCATGTCCAGCCTTGATTTCAGACACGGAAGTCCAAGACGAAGATGGTACGGCAAGGCTCTCACGTCTCTACTGGTCAGCGCGCCGCCTAATGGCCCAACAGCCAAGGGTGGGCGTTGGCTAGTAAGTAAGTAAGTACTTACTACTTCAGCCTTAACCACAGTACTGTGGTCACTAACGTATACCACCTCAGGTTATCGCACTCGATTTTCACTGATGATGGAAGTCGATGGGACTGCCGAAACGTCTGGTTTTGCAGAAAACTCTGGTCTACGACCAAACAGGACGGGAAGGAATTTTAACAACAAACTACTTCTTTGTTGCCGATAACGTAGTACATATATAAAAAATTATCCCCTTCCCCTTCAACTATAATTTTCATTTATAGAAAATTACCCCCACCCCGATCAACTAACCTCTACATTTACAGATATTTCATTTACGTTTCTACAGTGGATTATTAAGATCTTCTTATCAGGATACTTTATTTATCAAAATTAAGTACTTCACACTTGTTACAACAAAAAATATTTCAGGTAAACTATCCTTTCTCCCAAAATGATCTTCACCAAAATCAATAGGTCCTGAGTCCTCTACAATTCAGGGATGCATGCAAAACATTTGTTATTTGTTCTGTTTGAATGTGCGGCAGTTATCGTCCGTCATAGAAACCATTACTTTTGTTAAAACATTAAAAGTGGCCGGTAAACTACCCCTTTCCCTTAACCGATCTTCACCAAAATCAATAGGCATTGAGTCCTCTACAACTCAGGCACATATGTAAAACATTATTTGATTATGTTTGAATTCACGGCAGTTATCGTTCGTCATAGAAAAAATTACTCTTGTTATCACATAAAACGTTGCAGGTAAACTACATCTTTCTCTTAACCGATCTTCAACAAAAACAAAAGGTCTTAAGAACTCTACAATTCAGGGCTGCATCCAAAATATTATTTGATTCTGTTTGAATTTGCGGCTGTTATCGTTTGCCATATAACATACCCATTACCAGTTTACTAGTTTACCAGCAACATTTTATGTTTTAAGAAGAGAACGTTTTTCCATGAAGAACGATAACTGCCGTAAATTAAAACAGAATCAAATAATTTTTTACATATGTGCCTGAGATATAGAGAACTCAAGGCGTATTGATTTTGGTGAAGATGAGTTAAGAGAAAGGTGTAGTTTACCTGCGACCTTTTATGTGATAACAAAGGCAATTTTTTGACGAACGATAACTGCCGTAAATTCAAACATAATCAAATTATGTCTTGCATACTTCCCTAAATTGTAGAGATCTCAAGGCTTGTTGATTTTGGTGAAGATCAGTTAAGGGAAAGGGGTAGTTTTTACCTGCAACATTCTATGTTGTAACAAGAGATAGTTGTTCATGACGAAAGATAACTGCTGTATATTCAAACAGAATCAAATAATTTTTTACATACCTTCCTCAATTATAGAGGAAATATATTATTTCAAGGTCTGTTGTTTCTTTTGCAGATCCGTTACGGGAAAGGGGTAGTTTACCTGCAACATTTTATGTTTTAACAAGGGTAATTTTTTGTATGACGAACGATAACTGCCGTAAATTCAAACAGAATCAAATAATGTTTTGCATACTTCCCTACATTGTAGAGAACTCAAGGCCTGTTCATTTTGGTGAAGCTCAGTTTACCTGCAACATTTCATATTGTAACAAGAGAACGTTTTCCATGAATAACGATAACTGCCGTAAATTCAAACAAAATCAAATACTTTTTTACATATGTGTCTGATGTGTAGAGAACTCAAGGCGTATTGATTTTGGTGAAGATCGTTTAAGGGAAAGGGGTAGTTTACCGGCCACTATTAACTTTTTAACAAGAGTAATTGTTTCTATGACGAACGATAACTGCCGCACATTCAAGCAGAATCAAATATTGTTTTGCACGCATCCCTGAATTGTAGAGGACTCAGGACGTATTGATTTTGGTGAAGATCAGTTAAGAGAAAGGTGTAGTTTACTTGCAACCTTTTATGTGATAACAAAGGTAATTTTTTTGGACGAACGATAACTGCCGTAAATTCAAACATAATCAAATTATGTCTTGCATACTTCCCTACATTGTAGAGATCTCAAGGCCTGTTGATTTTGGTGAAGATCGGTTAAGGGAAAGGGGTAGTTTACCTGCAACATTCTATGTTGTAAAAAGAGAAATTTGTTCATGACGAAAGATAACTGCCGTATATTCAAACAGATTCAAATAATTTTTTACATATGTGCCTGCGTTGTAGAGGACTCAAGGCCTGTTGATTTTGGTAAAGATCGGTTTAGGGGAAAGGGTAGTTTACCAGAAACATTTTTTGTTGTAACAAGAATAAAGTACTTAATTTTGATAAATAAAGTATCCTGATAAGAAGATCTTAATAATCCACTGTAGATACGTCGATGAACTATCTATAAATGAAGAGGCTAGTTGAACGGGGTGAGGGTAATTTTCTATAAATGAAAATTATAGTTGAAGTGGGAGGGGATAATTTTTAATATATATGTACTACGTTATCGGCAACAAAGAAGTAGTTTGTTTAACATTCATGTTTCGTAATGGTATCCCAGTCACTTTTATATTATAGTAAATGATTAACTTGTATGCGGTCCGCCGTGTGACTTCTCGAACTTGTTTAACGTTACGCGTTTCAAGGCGTATGCCTCATCATCAGACGTTTGAAAAACCTAAAACACACATATCACACAAAACTGCGTTTGTCAAGAAATAAAATTACAGAAACAATCATATTATGTGCACGTGTTGTAGGGTGCGCACCCGTTCAGGTATTGTACGGGTGCGCACAATATCATTATTATATCGCGTTATATCATTATTACATGCATAGAATGATAGCTGTCGCGAGTTTGTTCTGAATGAACAATTGAACTTTGTATCTAACCGCCTGTATGATACTGCTTTGAGACTGCTCAACGAGTTCCAATCAGTAGCAGACAATACCTGAACGGGTGCGCACCCTACAACACTTGCACATAATATGCTTGTTTCTGCAATTTTATTTCTTGACAAACGCAGTTTTGTGTGATATGTGTGTTTTTGGTTTCTTAAACGTCTGATGATGAGGCATACGCCTTGAAACGCGTACGTTAAACAAGTTCGAGAAGTCACACGGCGGACCGTGTGATTACAAGGAAATCATTTACTATAATATAAAAGTGACTTGGATACCATTACGAAACATGAATGTTAAACTGGAGCCCAGCCAGGCAAAAATGGTATTTAAATTCCAAAACACTAAAATACAATTGCTAAAAACGAATTTGCATATTAAATTTAAGAAAATCTGTTTACTGAAGAACATAACACCAAAATATGCTATTGTGAAGATTAACAGCTCTTCCAAGGCCGCAAACATTACCAAACAATATGCTGAACGGATGTATATTAGAGAAGAAATTGAGGCATTATATATTAAAAAATCTATTCTTAACAATTAATAAAATCTATTCGTTTATTGAAATTACATTTACATATTCTCAACAGCATTCATCCAAGCATTATCAACAATGTTTTCGATTATATATTTAGATACATAGCTAATATTTCACGCCGTATACGCTTCAATTAATTATGTAAACTTCGTAGTTTAGAAATAAACACCGTATAGAGATTGACATCAATTGTAAACATACATTCCATCCTAGAACAATGAATTTAACTAATATAAACTTCAGTGATAATGAAATGGTGCTCCTTAATTAAGGACTTAATTATAACTCTTGTAACCATTACTCTTGTCAAAACATTAAAAGTGGTTGGTAAACTAACCCTTTCCCTTAACCGATCTTCACCAAAATCAATAGGCATTGAGTTCTCTACAAATCAGGTACATATGTAAAACATTATTTGATTCTGTTTGAATTTACGGTAGATATCGTTCGTCATACAAAAAATTACCCTTGTTATACCATAAAATGTTGCAGGTAACCTACCCCTTTCTCTTAACTGATCTTCACCAAAATCAATAGGTCTTGATTACTCTACAATTCAGTAATGCATACAAAACATTATTTATTCTGTTTAAATGTGCGGCAGTTATCGTTCGTGTTACGAAAAATTACACATGTTAAAATATAAAACGTTGCCGGTAAACTACCCCTTTCCCTTAACCGATCTTCAACCAAAAACAAAAGGTATGAGATCTCTACAATTCAGGGCTATATCCAAAACATTATTTGATTCTGTTTGAATTTACGACTGTTATCGTTTGCCACAGTAAAAAGTTACCCTTGATTAAAAAAAACCGTTGCAGGTAAACTACACTTTTCTCTTAACTGATCTTCACCAAAATGAACAGGCCTTGAGTTCTCTACAATGTAGGGAAGTATGCAAAACATTATTTGATTCTGTTTGAATTTACGGCAGTTATCGTTCGTCATACAAAAAATTACCCTTGTTAAAACATAAAATGTTGCAGGTAAACTACACCGATTGTTGACGAAATGTTGCAGGTTTCCCTTAACCGATCTTCAAAAGAAACAACAGACCTTGAAATATCTATAATTGAGGAAGGTATGCACAAAATTATTTGATTCTGTTTAAGTGTGCGGCAGTTATCGTTTGTCATATAAACAATTATTCTTGTTAAAACATAAAACGTTGCAGGTAAACTACCCCTTTCCCTAAACCAATCTTCAACAAAAACAAAATGTGTTGAGGACTCTACAATACAGGGCTGTATCCAAAACATTATTTGATTCTGTTTGAATTTGCGGCTGTTATCGTTTGCCATATAAAATACCCTTGTTAAAACAAAAAACGTTGCAGGTAAACTACCCCTTCCCTTAACCGATCTTCACCAAAATCAAGGCACCCTGATTCCTCTACAAAGTAAGGAAGTATGCAAAACATTATTTGATTATGTTTGAATGTGCGGCAGTTATCGTCCGTCATAGAATCCATTACTCTTGTTAAAACAATAAAAGTGGCTGGTAAACTACCCCTTTCCCTTAACCGATCATCACCAAATCAATAGGCATTGAGTCCTCTACAAATCAGGTACATATGTAAAACATTATTTGATTCTGTTTGAACTTACGGTAGTTATCGTTCGTCATACAAAAAATTACCCTTGTTATAACATAAAATGTTGCAGGTAAACTACCCCTTTCCCTTAACCGATCTTCAAAGAAGAATAGACCTTAAAATATCTATTATTGAGGAAGGTATGCACAAAATTATTTGATTCTGTTAAAATGTGCGACAGTTATCGTTCGTCATATAAATAATTACTCTGGTTTAAGCATAAAATATGGCAGGTGAACTACGCCTTTCCATTAACAGATCTTCACTAAAATCAACAGGCCTTTAGCCTTTTACAATTGAGGAACGTATGCAAAAAATATTTTATTCTTTTTGAATGTGCGGCAGTTATCGTTCGTCATAGAAAAAATTACCGTTAAAAAACATAAAATGCTGCTGGTAAACTACCCCTTTCCCTTCACCGATCTTCAACAAAATGAAGAGACCTCGAGGAATCTATAATTGAGGAAGGGTATGCACAAAATTATTTGATTGTGTTTAAATGTGCGGCAGTTATCGTTCGTCATAGGAAAAATTACCCATGTTAAAACATAAAAAGTTGCAGGTAAACTACCCCTTTCCCTTAACCGATCTTCAACCAAAAACAAAAGGTTTTGAGAACTCTACAATTCAGGGCTGCATCCAAAACATTATTTGATTCTGTTTGAATTTGCGGATGTTATCGTTTGCCATATAAAATACCCTTGTTAAAACAAAAAACGTTGCAGGTAAACTACCCCTTCCCTTAACCGATCTTCACCAAAATCAAGACACCTTGAGTCCTCTACAAAGTAAGGAAGTATGCAAAACATTATTTGGTTATGTTTTAATTTACGGCAGTTATCGTTCTTCATATAAAAAATTACTCTAGTTATCACATAAAATGTTGCAGGTAAACTACACCTTTCTCTTAACTGATCTTCACCAAAATCAATAGGTCTTGAGTCCTCTACAATTCAGAGATGCATCCAAAACATTATTTGTTCTGTTTGAATGTGCGGCAGTTATCGTCCGTCTTAGAAACCATTACTCTTGTTAAAACAATAAAAATGTCTGGTAAGCTACCCCTTTCCCTTAACCGATCATCACCAAAATCAATAGGCATTGAGTCCTCTACAAATCAGGTACATATGTAAAACATTATTTGGTTCTGTTTGAATTTACGGTAGTTATCGTTCGTCATACAAAAAATTACCCTTGTTATAAAATAAAATGTTGCAGGTAAACTACCCCTTTCCCTTAACCGATCTTGAAAAAAGAATAGACCTTAAAATATCTATAATTGAGGAAGGTATGCACAAAATTATTTGATTCTGTTAAAATGTGCGGCAGTTATCGTTCGTCATAGAAACAATTACTCTTGTTAAAACATAAAATGTAGCAGGTAAACTACGCCTTCCCTTAACCGATCTACACTAAAATCAAAAGGCCTTTAGCCTTTTTCAATTGACGAACGTGTGCAAAAAAATATTTTATTCTGTTTGAATGTGCGGCAGTTATCGTTCGTCATAGAAAAAATTACCGTTAAAAAACATAAAATGCTGCTGGTAAACTACCCCTTTCCCTTCACCGATCTTCAACAAAATGAAGAGACCTCGAGGTATCTATAATTGAGGAATGTATGCCCAAAATTATTTGATTCTGTTTAAATGTGCGGCAGTTATCGTTCGTCATAGGAAAAATTACCCATGTTAAAACATAAAACGTTGCAGGTAAACTACCCCTTTACCTTAACCGATCTTCAACCACAAACATAAGGTCTTGAGAACTCCACAATTCAGGGCTGTATGCAAAACATTATTTGATTCTGTTTGAATTTGCGGCTGTTATCGTTTCCCATAGTAAAAAGTTACCCTTGATTAAAAAAAAAACGTTGCCGGTAAACTACCACATTCCCTTAACCGATCTTCACCAAAAAGATTAGGTCTTGAGTACTCTACAAATCAGGGCTGTATGCAAAAAATTATTTTTTTTTGTTCGAATTTGCGGCTGTTATCGTTTGCCATAGAAAAATATCGGTATGGAGAAACTTAATGACTTCCATGTTTTAAGAATTATACCCCTTTCCCTAAACCAATCTTCAACAAAAACAAAAGATCTTGAGAACTCTACAATTCAGGGCTGTATCCAAACCATTATTTGATTCTGTTTGAGTTTGCGGCTGTTATCGTTTGCCATATAAAATACCCTTGTTAAAACAAAAAACGTTGCCGGTAAACTTCCCCTTTCCCTTAACCGAACTTCACCAAAATCCAAAAGCATTGAGAACTCAACAATTTAGGTCTGTATGCATAACATTATTTGATTCTGTTTGCATTTGCGGCTGTTATCGTTTGCCATATGAAAATTACCCTTGATTAAAAAAAAAACGTTGCCGGTAAACTGCCCCTATCTCTTAATCGATCTTCACCAAAAAGATTATGTCTTGAGTACTCTACAAATCAGGGCTGTATGCAAAAATTAATTTATTTTGTTCGAATTTGCGGCTGTTATCGTTTGCCATAGAAAAAAATAGGTATGGAGAAACTTACATGACTTCCATATTTTAAGATTTATATTTAAAATCATTTTCGAAATGAAATATTTCCATAGAAACTACTTCTTTCTACTTACTACTTCAGCCTTAACCACAGTACTGTGGTCACTAACGTATACCACCTCACGTTATCGCACTCGATTTTCACTGATGATGGAAGTCGATGGCACTGCCGAAACGTCTGGTTTTGCAGAAAACTCTGGTCTACGGCCAAACAGGACGGGAAGGAATTTTAACAACAAACTACTTCTTTGTTGCCGATAACGTAGTACATATATAAAAAATCATCCCCTCCCACTTCAACTATAATTTTCATTTATAGAAAATTACCCTCACCCCTTTCAACTAGCCTCTACCTTTATAGATATATCATCTACGTATCTACAGTGGATTATTAAGATCTCATCCGGATACTAATTTATCAAAATTAAGTAGTTTACTGTTGTTACAACAAAAAAGGTTTCAGGTAAACTACCCTTTCCCCCAAACCGATCTTCACCAAAATCAATAGGCCTTGAGTCATCTACCAGGCACATATGTAAAAAATTATTTGATTCTGTTTGAATATACACCAGTTATCTTTCGTCATGAACAACTATCTCTTGTTACAACATAGAATGTTGCAGGTAAAAACTACCCCTTTCCCTTAACTGATCTTCACCAAAATCAACAAGCCTTGAGATCTCTACAATGTACGGAAGTATGCAAGATATAATTTGATTATGTTTGAATTTACGGCAGTTATCGTTCGTCAAAAAATTGCCTTTGTTATCACCTAACAGGTTGCCGGTAAACTACACCTTTCTCTTAACTCATCTTCACCAAAATCAATACGCCTTGAGTTCTCTATATCTCAGGCACATATGTAAAAAATTATTTGATTCTGTTTTAATTTACGGCAGTTATCGTTCTTCATGGAAAAACGTTCTCTTGTTAAAACATAAAATGTTGCTGGTAAACTACCCCTTTCCTTTAACCGATCTTCAAAAGAAATAACAGACCTTGAAATATCTATAATTGAGGAAGGTATGCATACATTTAATGGATTCTGTTTAAATGTGCGGCAGTTATCGTTCGTCATATAAACAATTACTCTTGTTAAAACATAAAACGTTCCAGGTAAACTACCCCTTTCCCTAAACCAATCTTCAACAAAAACAAAAGGTCTTGAGAACTCTACTATTCAGGGCTGTATGCAAAACATTATTTGATTCTGTTTGAAGTTGCGGTTGTTATCGTTTGCCATATAAAATACCCTTGTTAAAACAAAAATCGTTGCAGGTAAACAACCCCTTCCCTTAACCGATCTTCACCAAAATCAAGACACCCTGATTCCTCTACAAAGTAAGGAAGTATGCAAAACATTATTTGATTATGTTTGAATTTACGGCAGTTATCGTTCGTCATACGAAAAATTACCCATGTTAAAATATAAAACGTTGCCGTTAAACTACCCCTTTCCCTTAACCGATCTTCACCAAAAAGATTAGGTCTTGAGTACTCTACAAATCAGGGCTGTATGCAAAAAATTATTTTATTTTGTTTGAATTTGCGGCTGTTATCGTTTGCCATAGAAAAATATCGGTATGGAGAAACATAAATGACTTCCGTGTTTTAAGATTTATATTTAAAATCATTTTCGAAATGAAATATTTCCATGGAAACTACTTCTTTCTACTTAACCACAGTACTGTGGTCACTAACGTATACCACCTCACGTTATCGCACTCGATTTTCACTGATGATGGAAGTCGATGGCACTGCCGAAACGTCTGGTTTTGCAGAAAACTCTGGTCTACGCCAAACAGGACGGGAAGGAATTTTAACAACAAACTACTTCTTTGTTGCCGATAACGTAGTACATATATAAAAAATTATTCCCTCCCCCTTCAACTCTAGTTTTCATTTATAGAAAATTACAAAAAAAATTACACTTGTTATCACATAAAACGTTGCAGGTAAACTACACCTTTCTCTTAACTGATCTTCACCAAAATCAATAGGTCTTGATTACTCTACAATTCAGTGATGCATACAAAACATTATTTGATTCTATTTGAATGTGCGGCAGTTATCGTCCGTTATAAAAACCATTACTCTTGTTAAAACATTAAAAGTGGCCGGTAAACTAACCCTTTCCCTTAACCGATCTTCACCAAAATCAATAGGCATTGAGTTCTCTACAAATCAGGCACATATGTAAAACATTATTTGATTCTGTTTGAATTTACGGTAGATATCGTTCGTCATACTAAAAATTACCCTTGTTATAACATAAAATGTTGCAGGTAAACTACCCCTTTCCCTTAACCGATCTTCAAAAAAACAATAGACCTTAAAATATCTATAATTGAGGAAGGTATGCACAAAATTATATGATTCTGTTAAAATGTGCGGCAGTTATCGTTCGTCATAGAAACAGTTACTCTTGTTAAAACATAAACTGTGGCTGGTAAACTACGCCTTTTTCTTAACCGATCTTCACTAAAATCAACATTCCTTTAGTCTTTTACAATTGAGGAACGTATGCAAAAAAATATTTTATTCTGTTTGAATGTGCGGCAGTTATCTTTCGTCATAGAAAAAATTACCGTTAAAAACCCATAAATGTTGCTGGTAAACTACCCCTTTACCTTCACCGATCTTCAACAAAATCAACAGACCTCAAGGTATCTATAATTGAGGAAGGTATGCCAAAAATTATTTGATTCTGTTTAAATGTGCGGCAGTTATCGTTCGTCATACGAAAAATTACCCATGTTAAAATATAAAACGTTGCCGGTAAACTACCCCTTTCCCTTAACCGATCTTCACCAAAAAGATTAGGTCTTGAGTACTCTACAAATCAGGGCTGTATGCAAAAAATTATTTTATTTTGTTTGAATTTGCGGCTGTTATCGTTTGCCATAGAAAAATATCGGTATGGAGAAACATAAATGACTTCCGTGTTTTAAGATTTATATTTAAAATCATTTTCGAAATGAAATATTTCCATGGAAACTACTTCTTTCTACTTACTACTTCAGCCTTAACCACAGTACTGTGGTCACTAACGTATACCACCTCACGTTATCGCACTCGATTTTCACTGATGATGGAAGTCGATGGCACTGCCGAAACGTCTGGTTTTGCAGAAAACTCTGGTCTACGCCAAACAGGACGGGAAGGAATTTTAACAACAAACTACTTCTTTGTTGCCGATAACGTAGTACATATATAAAAAATTATTCCCTCCCCCTTCAACTCTAGTTTTCATTTATAGAAAATTACCACCACCCCGTTCAACTAGCCTCTTCATTTATCGATATTTCATCTACGTTTCTACAGTGGATTATTAAGATCTTATCAGGATACTTTATTTATCAAAATTAAGTACTTTACACTTGTTATCACATAAAAGGTTGCTGGTCAACTACACCTTTCTCTTAACTGATCTTCACCAAAATCAATACGTCCTGAGTCCTCTACAACGCAGGCACATATGTAAAAAATTATTTGATTCTGTTTGAATATACGGCAGTTATCTTTCGTCATGAACAAATTTCTCTTGTACAACATAGAATGTTGCAGGTAAACTACCCCTTTCCCTTAACCGATGTTCACCAAAATTAACAGGCCTTGAGAACTCTACAATGTAGAGAAGTATGCAAGACATAATTTGATTCTGTTTGAATTTACGGCAGTTATCGTTCATCAGATAAAAATTACCCTTGTTATCACATAAGAGGTTGCAGGTAAACTACACCTTTCTCTTAACTGATCTTCAACCAAAATCAATACGTCCTGAGTCCTCTACAATTCAGGGATGGGTGCAAAACATTATTCGATTCTGTTTGAATGTGCGGCAGTTATCGTTCGTCATAGAAAAATTTACTCTTGTTAAAACATTAATAGTGGCCGGTAAACTACCCCTTTCCCTTAACCGATCTTCACCAAAATCAATACGGCTTTATCCTCTACATCACAGGCACATATGTAAAAAATTATTTGATTATGTTTGAATTTACGGCAGTTATCGTTCTTCATGAAAGACGTTCTCTTGTTACTATATGAAATGTTGCAGATAAACTGATCTTCACCAAAATGAACGGGCCTTGAGTTCTCTACAATGTAGGGAAGTATGCAAAACATTATTTGATTCTGTTTGAATTTATGGCAGTTATCGTTCGTCATACAAAAAATTACCCTTGTTAAAACATAAAATGTTGCAGGTAAACTACCCCTTTCCCTTAACCGATCTTCAAAAGTAACCACAGACCTTGAAATATCTATATTTGAGGAAGGTATGCACAAAATTATTTGATTCTGTTTAAATGTGCGGCAGTTATCGTTCGTCATATAAACAATTACTCTTGTTAAAACATAAAATGTGGCCGGTAAACTACGCCTTTCCCTTAACTGATCTTCACTAAAATCAACAGGCCTTCAGTCTTTTACAATTGAGGAACGTATACAAACAAATATTTGATTCTGTTTGAATGTGCGGCAGTTATCGTTCGTCATAGAAACAATTACCGTTATTAAAACACAAAATGTTGCTGGTAAACTACCCCTTTCCCAAACCGATCTTCAACAAATCAAAAGGTCTTGAGAACTCTACAATTCAGGGCTGTATCCAAAACATTATTGAATTCTGTTTGAATTTGCGGCTGTTACCGTTTGCCATATAAAATACCCATTTTAAAACAAAAAACGTTGCTGATAAACTACCCCTTTCCCTTAACCGATCTTCAAAAAAACAATAGACCTTAAAATATCTATAATTGAGGAAGGTATGCACAAAATTATATGATTCTGTTAAAATGTGCGGCAGTTATCGTTCGTCATAGAAACAGTTACTCTTGTTAAAACATAAACTGTGGCTGGTAAACTACGCCTTTTTCTTAACCGATCTTCACTAAAATCAACATTCCTTTAGTCTTTTACAATTGAGGAACGTATGCAAAAAAATATTTTATTCTGTTTGAATGTGCGGCAGTTATCTTTCGTCATAGAAAAAATTACCGTTAAAAACCCATAAATGTTGCTGGTAAACTACCCCTTCACCTTCACCGATCTTCAACAAAATCAACAGACCTCGAGGTATCTATAATTGAGGAAGGTATGCCAAAAATTTTTTGATTCTGTTTAAATGTGCGGCAGTTATCGTTCGTCATACGAAAAATTACCCATGTTAAAATATAAAACGTTGCCGGTAAACTACCCCTTTCCCTTAACCGATCTTCACCAAAAAGATTAGGTCTTGAGTACTCTACAAATCAGGGCTGTATGCAAAAAATTATTTTATTTTGTTTGAATTTGCGGCTGTTATCGTTTGCCATAGAAAAATATCGGTATGGAGAAACATAAATGACTTCCGTGTTTTAAGATTTATATTTAAAATCATTTTCGAAATGAAATATTTCCATGGAAACTACTTCTTTCTACTTACTACTTCAGCCTTAACCACAGTACTGTGGTCACTAACGTATACCACCTCACGTTATCGCACTCGATTTTCACTGATGATGGAAGTCGATGGCACTGCCGAAACGTCTGGTTTTGCAGAAAACTCTGGTCTACGCCAAACAGGACGGGAAGGAATTTTAACAACAAACTACTTCTTTGTTGCCGATAACGTAGTACATATATAAAAAATTATTCCCTCCCCCTTCAACTCTAGTTTTCATTTATAGAAAATTACCACCACCCCGTTCAACTAGCCTCTTCATTTATCGATATTTCATCTACGTTTCTACAGTGGATTATTAAGATCTTATCAGGATACTTTATTTATCAAAATTAAGTACTTTACACTTGTTATCACATAAAAGGTTGCTGGTAAACTACACCTTTCTCTTAACTGATCTTCACCAAAATCAATACGTCCTGAGTCCTCTACAACGCAGGCACATATGTAAAAAATTATTTGATTCTGTTTGAATATACGGCAGTTATCTTTCGTCATGAACAAATTTCTCTTGTACAACATAGAATGTTGCAGGTAAACTACCCCTTTCCCTTAACCGATGTTCACCAAAATTAACAGGCCTTGAGAACTCTACAATGTAGAGAAGTATGCAAGACATAATTTGATTCTGTTTGAATTTACGGCAGTTATCGTTCATCAGATAAAAATTACCCTTGTTATCACATAAGAGGTTGCAGGTAAACTACACCTTTCTCTTAACTGATCTTCAACCAAAATCAATACGTCCTGAGTCCTCTACAATTCAGGGATGCGTGCAAAACATTATTCGATTCTGTTTGAATGTGCGGCAGTTATCGTTCGTCATAGAAAAATTTACTCTTGTTAAAACATTAATAGTGGCCGGTAAACTACCCCTTTCCCTTAACCGATCTTCACCAAAATCAATACGGCTTTATCCTCTACATCACAGGCACATATGTAAAAAATTATTTGATTATGTTTGAATTTACGGCAGTTATCGTTCTTCATGAAAGACGTTCTCTTGTTACTATATGAAATGTTGCAGATAAACTGATCTTCACCAAAATGAACGGGCCTTGAGTTCTCTACAATGTAGGGAAGTATGCAAAACATTATTTGATTCTGTTTGAATTTATGGCAGTTATCGTTCGTCATACAAAAAATTACCCTTGTTAAAACATAAAATGTTGCAGGTAAACTACCCCTTTCCCTTAACCGATCTTCAAAAGTAACCACAGACCTTGAAATATCTATATTTGAGGAAGGTATGCACAAAATTATTTGATTCTGTTTAAATGTGCGGCAGTTATCGTTCGTCATATAAACAATTACTCTTGTTAAAACATAAAATGTGGCCGGTAAACTACGCCTTTCCCTTAACTGATCTTCACTAAAATCAACAGGCCTTCAGTCTTTTACAATTGAGGAACGTATACAAACAAATATTTGATTCTGTTTGAATGTGCGGCAGTTATCGTTCGTCATAGAAACAATTACCGTTATTAAAACACAAAATGTTGCTGGTAAACTACCCCTTTCCCAAACCGATCTTCAACAAATCAAAAGGTCTTGAGAACTCTACAATTCAGGGCTGTATCCAAAACATTATTGAATTCTGTTTGAATTTGCGGCTGTTACCGTTTGCCATATAAAATACCCATTTTAAAACAAAAAACGTTGCTGATAAACTACCCCTTTCCCTTAACCGATCTTCAAAAAAACAATAGACCTTAAAATATCTATAATTGAGGAAGGTATGCACAAAATTATATGATTCTGTTAAAATGTGCGGCAGTTATCGTTCGTCATAGAAACAGTTACTCTTGTTAAAACATAAACTGTGGCTGGTAAACTACGCCTTTTTCTTAACCGATCTTCACTAAAATCAACATTCCTTTAGTCTTTTACAATTGAGGAACGTATGCAAAAAAATATTTTATTCTGTTTGAATGTGCGGCAGTTATCTTTCGTCATAGAAAAAATTACCGTTAAAAACCCATAAATGTTGCTGGTAAACTACCCCTTCACCTTCACCGATCTTCAACAAAATCAACAGACCTCGAGGTATCTATAATTGAGGAAGGTATGCCAAAAATTTTTTGATTCTGTTTAAATGTGCGGCAGTTATCGTTCGTCATACGAAAAATTACCCATGTTAAAATATAAAACGTTGCCGGTAAACTACCCCTTTCCCTTAACCGATCTTCACCAAAAAGATTAGGTCTTGAGTACTCTACAAATCAGGGCTGTATGCAAAAAATTATTTTATTTTGTTTGAATTTGCGGCTGTTATCGTTTGCCATAGAAAAATATCGGTATGGAGAAACATAAATGACTTCCGTGTTTTAAGATTTATATTTAAAATCATTTTCGAAATGAAATATTTCCATGGAAACTACTTCTTTCTACTTACTACTTCAGCCTTAACCACAGTACTGTGGTCACTAACGTATACCACCTCACGTTATCGCACTCGATTTTCACTGATGATGGAAGTCGATGGCACTGCCGAAACGTCTGGTTTTGCAGAAAACTCTGGTCTACGCCAAACAGGACGGGAAGGAATTTTAACAACAAACTACTTCTTTGTTGCCGATAACGTAGTACATATATAAAAAATTATTCCCTCCCCCTTCAACTCTAGTTTTCATTTATAGAAAATTACCACCACCCCGTTCAACTAGCCTCTTCATTTATCGATATTTCATCTACGTTTCTACAGTGGATTATTAAGATCTTATCAGGATACTTTATTTATCAAAATTAAGTACTTTACACTTGTTATCACATAAAAGGTTGCTGGTAAACTACACCTTTCTCTTAACTGATCTTCACCAAAATCAATACGTCCTGAGTCCTCTACAACGCAGGCACATATGTAAAAAATTATTTGATTCTGTTTGAATATACGGCAGTTATCTTTCGTCATGAACAAATTTCTCTTGTACAACATAGAATGTTGCAGGTAAACTACCCCTTTCCCTTAACCGATGTTCACCAAAATTAACAGGCCTTGAGAACTCTACAATGTAGAGAAGTATGCAAGACATAATTTGATTCTGTTTGAATTTACGGCAGTTATCGTTCATCAGATAAAAATTACCCTTGTTATCACATAAGAGGTTGCAGGTAAACTACACCTTTCTCTTAACTGATCTTCAACCAAAATCAATACGTCCTGAGTCCTCTACAATTCAGGGATGCGTGCAAAACATTATTCGATTCTGTTTGAATGTGCGGCAGTTATCGTTCGTCATAGAAAAATTTACTCTTGTTAAAACATTAATAGTGGCCGGTAAACTACCCCTTTCCCTTAACCGATCTTCACCAAAATCAATACGGCTTTATCCTCTACATCACAGGCACATATGTAAAAAATTATTTGATTATGTTTGAATTTACGGCAGTTATCGTTCTTCATGAAAGACGTTCTCTTGTTACTATATGAAATGTTGCAGATAAACTGATCTTCACCAAAATGAACGGGCCTTGAGTTCTCTACAATGTAGGGAAGTATGCAAAACATTATTTGATTCTGTTTGAATTTATGGCAGTTATCGTTCGTCATACAAAAAATTACCCTTGTTAAAACATAAAATGTTGCAGGTAAACTACCCCTTTCCCTTAACCGATCTTCAAAAGTAACCACAGACCTTGAAATATCTATATTTGAGGAAGGTATGCACAAAATTATTTGATTCTGTTTAAATGTGCGGCAGTTATCGTTCGTCATATAAACAATTACTCTTGTTAAAACATAAAATGTGGCCGGTAAACTACGCCTTTCCCTTAACTGATCTTCACTAAAATCAACAGGCCTTCAGTCTTTTACAATTGAGGAACGTATACAAACAAATATTTGATTCTGTTTGAATGTGCGGCAGTTATCGTTCGTCATAGAAACAATTACCGTTATTAAAACACAAAATGTTGCTGGTAAACTACCCCTTTCCCAAACCGATCTTCAACAAATCAAAAGGTCTTGAGAACTCTACAATTCAGGGCTGTATCCAAAACATTATTGAATTCTGTTTGAATTTGCGGCTGTTACCGTTTGCCATATAAAATACCCATTTTAAAACAAAAAACGTTGCTGATAAACTACCCCTTTCCCTTAACCGATCTTCAAAAAAACAATAGACCTTAAAATATCTATAATTGAGGAAGGTATGCACAAAATTATATGATTCTGTTAAAATGTGCGGCAGTTATCGTTCGTCATAGAAACAGTTACTCTTGTTAAAACATAAACTGTGGCTGGTAAACTACGCCTTTTTCTTAACCGATCTTCACTAAAATCAACATTCCTTTAGTCTTTTACAATTGAGGAACGTATGCAAAAAAATATTTTATTCTGTTTGAATGTGCGGCAGTTATCTTTCGTCATAGAAAAAATTACCGTTAAAAACCCATAAATGTTGCTGGTAAACTACCCCTTCACCTTCACCGATCTTCAACAAAATCAACAGACCTCGAGGTATCTATAATTGAGGAAGGTATGCCAAAAATTTTTTGATTCTGTTTAAATGTGCGGCAGTTATCGTTCGTCATACGAAAAATTACCCATGTTAAAATATAAAACGTTGCCGGTAAACTACCCCTTTCCCTTAACCGATCTTCACCAAAAAGATTAGGTCTTGAGTACTCTACAAATCAGGGCTGTATGCAAAAAATTATTTTATTTTGTTTGAATTTGCGGCTGTTATCGTTTGCCATAGAAAAATATCGGTATGGAGAAACATAAATGACTTCCGTGTTTTAAGATTTATATTTAAAATCATTTTCGAAATGAAATATTTCCATGGAAACTACTTCTTTCTACTTACTACTTCAGCCTTAACCACAGTACTGTGGTCACTAACGTATACCACCTCACGTTATCGCACTCGATTTTCACTGATGATGGAAGTCGATGGCACTGCCGAAACGTCTGGTTTTGCAGAAAACTCTGGTCTACGCCAAACAGGACGGGAAGGAATTTTAACAACAAACTACTTCTTTGTTGCCGATAACGTAGTACATATATAAAAAATTATTCCCTCCCCCTTCAACTCTAGTTTTCATTTATAGAAAATTACCACCACCCCGTTCAACTAGCCTCTTCATTTATCGATATTTCATCTACGTTTCTACAGTGGATTATTAAGATCTTATCAGGATACTTTATTTATCAAAATTAAGTACTTTACACTTGTTATCACATAAAAGGTTGCTGGTAAACTACACCTTTCTCTTAACTGATCTTCACCAAAATCAATACGTCCTGAGTCCTCTACAACGCAGGCACATATGTAAAAAATTATTTGATTCTGTTTGAATATACGGCAGTTATCTTTCGTCATGAACAAATTTCTCTTGTACAACATAGAATGTTGCAGGTAAACTACCCCTTTCCCTTAACCGATGTTCACCAAAATTAACAGGCCTTGAGAACTCTACAATGTAGAGAAGTATGCAAGACATAATTTGATTCTGTTTGAATTTACGGCAGTTATCGTTCATCAGATAAAAATTACCCTTGTTATCACATAAGAGGTTGCAGGTAAACTACACCTTTCTCTTAACTGATCTTCAACCAAAATCAATACGTCCTGAGTCCTCTACAATTCAGGGATGCGTGCAAAACATTATTCGATTCTGTTTGAATGTGCGGCAGTTATCGTTCGTCATAGAAAAATTTACTCTTGTTAAAACATTAATAGTGGCCGGTAAACTACCCCTTTCCCTTAACCGATCTTCACCAAAATCAATACGGCTTTATCCTCTACATCACAGGCACATATGTAAAAAATTATTTGATTATGTTTGAATTTACGGCAGTTATCGTTCTTCATGAAAGACGTTCTCTTGTTACTATATGAAATGTTGCAGATAAACTGATCTTCACCAAAATGAACGGGCCTTGAGTTCTCTACAATGTAGGGAAGTATGCAAAACATTATTTGATTCTGTTTGAATTTATGGCAGTTATCGTTCGTCATACAAAAAATTACCCTTGTTAAAACATAAAATGTTGCAGGTAAACTACCCCTTTCCCTTAACCGATCTTCAAAAGTAACCACAGACCTTGAAATATCTATATTTGAGGAAGGTATGCACAAAATTATTTGATTCTGTTTAAATGTGCGGCAGTTATCGTTCGTCATATAAACAATTACTCTTGTTAAAACATAAAATGTGGCCGGTAAACTACGCCTTTCCCTTAACTGATCTTCACTAAAATCAACAGGCCTTCAGTCTTTTACAATTGAGGAACGTATACAAACAAATATTTGATTCTGTTTGAATGTGCGGCAGTTATCGTTCGTCATAGAAACAATTACCGTTATTAAAACACAAAATGTTGCTGGTAAACTACCCCTTTCCCAAACCGATCTTCAACAAATCAAAAGGTCTTGAGAACTCTACAATTCAGGGCTGTATCCAAAACATTATTGAATTCTGTTTGAATTTGCGGCTGTTACCGTTTGCCATATAAAATACCCATTTTAAAACAAAAAACGTTGCTGATAAACTACCCCTTTCCCTTAACCGATCTTCAAAAAAACAATAGACCTTAAAATATCTATAATTGAGGAAGGTATGCACAAAATTATATGATTCTGTTAAAATGTGCGGCAGTTATCGTTCGTCATAGAAACAGTTACTCTTGTTAAAACATAAACTGTGGCTGGTAAACTACGCCTTTTTCTTAACCGATCTTCACTAAAATCAACATTCCTTTAGTCTTTTACAATTGAGGAACGTATGCAAAAAAATATTTTATTCTGTTTGAATGTGCGGCAGTTATCTTTCGTCATAGAAAAAATTACCGTTAAAAACCCATAAATGTTGCTGGTAAACTACCCCTTCACCTTCACCGATCTTCAACAAATCAAAAGGTCTTGAGAACTCTACAATTCAGGGCTGTATCCAAAACATTATTGAATTCTGTTTGAATTTGCGGCTGTTACCGTTTGCCATATAAAATACCCATTTTAAAACAAAAAACGTTGCTGATAAACTACCCCTTTCCCTTAACTAATCTTTACCAAAATCAACAGGCCTTCAGTTCTCTACAATGTAGGGAAGTATGCAAAACATTATTTGATTATGTTTGAATTTACGGCAGTTATCGTTCGTCATAAAAAAAATTACCCTTGTTATCACATAAAATGTTGCAGGTAAACTACACCTTTCTCTTAACTGATCTTCACCAAAATCAATAGGTCTTGAGTCCTCTACAATTCAGGGATGCATGCAAAACATTATTTGTTCTGTTTGAATGTACTGCAGTTATCGTCCGTCATAGAAACCATTACTCTTGTTAAAACATTAAAAGTGGCAGGTAAACCAGGGGCGGCTATTCAGGGGTAGTAGGTGAAGTGGCACTTCACCAATTATTTATAATAATATAATATTATTTATTTATAATATAACAATTATTATAAGGAAAAATTTATTTTCCATATCACGTATGTTGGTTTTAATAGAAACGTATTTCTGTATTTTTGTACGGCGCGAGACTCTTTAATGTTCTGGCACCGAGCGCGGTGCGATTCTTATCACGGCGACCGACCAAGTGAGGTAGGCTTTATTTCAAGTTTCTCAACCTCAGGGGGGGAGCTAAGCTCGATAACCGGGGCGATGGTTGCTATGACAACCGTGACGTCACCCGCTGTAGAGAATCGTACGGGTGAAGTTACAAGAGAGAAATATGTTTCTTCTTCCAGTGTGAAATTCTTTCGGAGCGTGCTTGTTTCGTAGTGCTGTGCTGTTTTAAATATGAATCCTGTTTATGATATAGTGTGTGTTTTATTAGAAACATCATTTTCACGTTGGAAAGACGAAGATAAGAAGGAAGTTTTAAATTGTGGGCGCTCTACTGAATCTCTACAAATATGTGATACAAAAGAAGTGAAATATTCAGGTAAATGCTATAATCTTAGTTTCAAACGGTCGTGGTTTAGGGAATTTCCGTGGTTGTGCTCCTCTCCAACTCTACAGAAATTGTTTTGTTGGCCATGCTTGCTTTTTAGCAATAAAAGCAACGTTTGGAATAGAGAAGGATTTGCTTCTTTGTTGAATATAACACGATCGTTACACAAACACTCAGATTCGGCAGAGCATATAAAGTGCCAGGTAAATTTGAAAATTTTCGAAAGAAATCGAAACACAATTTCAGATGCCCTGAAGGAAAATGCTAGACTGTATACTATGCAATTCAATGAAAATGTACGTTTGAACAGACTTTTCCTACAGTTAGTGATTGATGCAGTACTCTATTTAAGTAAGCAAAAATTAGCATTTCGCGACCACGATGGAACAATAGACTCAATAAATCGTGGGAATTTTAAGGAACTGTTGACGTTGCTGGCATCAAGGAGTCCTGTAGAAATATAAAACCAGTATTCTAAGATAAAAAGTGTGTTCAGTGGCGAATCAAAAAGTATACAAAATGAGCTAATCGAGTGCATTTCAGACTGCATCAATGATTTTGTAAAAACTGAATTGGAAACTGCTGGGTTTTTTCTGTTCAGGTAGATGATACGACAGATATTACACAGGTGTCTCGGTGTTCTGTAATAGTGAGGTTCGTTAATGCAGATGGAGCTTTAGTGGAGCGTTTCTTAGGTTTCTATGAAGTAAGTGCCGACAGATCATCAGAAACTTTGTTTGCTTTATTGGACAAACTCTTGAGACCATTCGGCTACGAAGACAAATTAGTAGTACAGTGTTATGATGGTGCAAGCGTGATGTCTGGCCATTTAAATGGACTCCAGAAAAAAATTAAGGAGAAAGCTCCTCTTGCAGTATTTGTGCACTGTTTGGCACACCGCCTAAATCTAGTCTTACAACAGAGTTGCAAAAAAATACGAAAGTGTCGAATATTTTTTTCTTCTATTACTGGAATTTCTACCTTTTTCCATCACTCAGCGAAGAGAACCTACGCAACTACTTCTGCATCGGGACCACGCATTCCAACTGTAACACCTGTCCGCTGGAGCTCCAACTCGAAATTATTGAGTGTAATTGTGGACGACTGGGAAGAGTTGAAAGAGGTTTTCGAAACCATAGTTTGCTGTGAACAGTCCGACGATAATTCTACGCAACTTGCCAGAGGTTTTCTTCACGATATGAACAGTTTTCAATTCTTATTTCTGGTAGTAGTGTCTCATGACATATTATTTTGTTTGACAGATGTCTTGTTTGATGTTTTGCAAAAGAAGTCATTGGATGTTAACTAGGCTACTGTATATCAAAAATAAGGACTACTTGTGACATGCTAAGAAACAAGCGGGACGAACAGTATTTTTCAGTTATCTTTGAAAAGACCAGGAAAATGACGGATATGCGCCTCACACGAGAGTACAGCTCCCTGCCTCAGGATGAATGTGTTCAGATTTATCGAGCCTTGTATTATGAAATTTTGGACCACATTTTGATGGAAATGGATGAGAGATTTCGCGATTGTGAAAAAATTAAGTTTGTTTGCCTTGCTGATACCACAAAATTTGAAGAATACCAAACACGCTTTCCTTCTAGTGCACTTGAAAACGAGCAAAATTTCTTTGGATCTGTGTTTCCCAAGACACATCGCTTAAGAAACGAACTGTCTATTTTATATGCCGATGAGAAGTACAGACAGATTTCCACCGAAAAGATGTTCGAAATCCTTCATGAGGATAAGGACATTTTTACGGACGCTAATAAATTGTTCTCCCTTATTCTGTCCATCTCCTCTACTACAGCATCTGTGGAAAGAAGCTTTTCTTGTCTTAAACGTATAAAAACATACCTCAGGAATGCAATTTCAGAAGACAGACTTTCATCATTGGGGAATATTGCAATTCAGAAAGAACTTCTACTCCAGTTAATGAAGAAACAGCCATTCTATGAAGACATTACTGACAAGTTTGCCGCCTTACAGGACCGAAGGATCGATTTGGTATACAAGAAATAGGCGAGTTTAATTATTAAGATAATCATGTGTAAACATAATTATTTTCCTACTAGCTCTTCACCTAACTTCACAGCCACGAGCCGCCACTGAGGTAAACTACCCCTTTCCCTTAACCGATCTTCACCAAAATCAATAGGCATTGAGTCCTCTTCAAATCAGGTACATATGTAAAACACTATTTGATTCTGTTTGAATATACGGTAGTTATCGTTCGTCATACAAAAAATTACTCTTGTTAAAACATAAAATGTGGCAGGTAAACTACGCCTTTCCCTTAACCGATCTTCACTAAAATCAACAGGCCTTCAGTATTTTACAATTGAGGAACGTATGCAAAAAAATATTTTATTCTGTTTGAATGTGCGGCAATTATCGTTCGTCATAGAAAAAATTACCGTTAAAAAACATAAAATGTTGCTGGTAAACTACCCCTTTCTCTTCACCGATCTTCAACAAAATCAACAGACCTTGAGGTATCTATAATTGAGGAAGGTATGCCAAAAATTATTTGATTCTGTTTAAATGTGCGGCAGTTATCGTTCGTCATAGGAAAAATTACCCATGTTAAAACATAAAACGTTGCTGGTAAACTACCCCTTTCCCTAAACCGATCTTCAACAAAAACAAAAGGTCTTGAGAACTCTACAATTCAGGGCTGTATGCAAAACATTATTTGATTCTGTTTGAATTTGCGGCTGTTATCGTTTGCCATAATAAAAAATTACCCTTGAATATAAAAAAAAAAGTTGCATGTAAACTACCTCTTTCCCTTAACCGATCTTCACCAAAAAGATTAGGTCTTGAGTACTCTACAAATCAGGGCTGTATGCAAAAAATTATTTTATTTTGTTTGAATTTGCGGCTGTTATCGTTTGCCATAGAAAAATATCGGTATGGAGAAACATAAATGACTTCCCTGTTTTAAGATTTATATTTAAAATCATTTTCGAAATGAAATATTTCCATAGAAACTTCTTCTTTCTACTTACTACTTCAGCCTTAACCACAGTACTGTGGTCACTAACGTACACCACCTCACGCTATCGCACTCGATTTTCACTGATGATGGAAGTCGATGGCACTGCCGAAACGTCTGGTTTTGCAGAAAACTCTGGTCTACGGCCAAACAGGACGGGAAGGAATTTTAACAACAAACTACTTCTTTGTTGCCGATAATGTAGTACATATATAAAAAATTATCCCCTCCCCCTTCAACTATAATTTTCATTTATAGAAAATTACCCCCACCCCGTTCAACTAGCCTCTTCATTTATAGATATTTCATCTACGTTTCTACAGTGGATTATCAAGATCTTCTTATCAGGATACTTTATTTATCAAAATTAAGTACTTTACCCTTGTTATCACATAAAAGGTTGCCGGTAAACTACACCTTTCTCTTAACTGATCTTCACCAAAATCAATACATCCTGAGTCCTCTACAACGCAGGCGCATATGTAAAAAATTATTTGATTCTGTTTGAATATACGGCAGTTATCTTTCGTCATGAACAAATTTCTCTTGTTACAACATAGAATGTTGCAGGTAAACTACCCCTTTCCCTTAACCGATCTTCACCAAAATCAACACGCTTTGAGATCTCTACAATGTAGGGAAGTATGCAAGACATATAAATAAATTTTTACTTTTTTAAGGGACTCAACTCTTTGCACTTACCGGACCGATCAAAAGTTGATTTGAAGTATGGCCTTCAAATAAATTTTTACTTTTTTAAGGGACTCAACTCTTTGCACTTACCGGACCGATCAAAAGTTGACAACACACACATGTTTAACAAAGTAGCTTTAGAAATATCAATTTAGACGAATTTTGTCTTTTAATGAATGAGCCAGTTAGCCTATCTGGTTAATTTGTATAACAAAACGGAAACAACTTTGATTTTTAGAATATTTATTTATATCCAATGTACAATATTAGTCAAAAAAAAATACAGAATTGAAAAATTGATTAATTTGTACTGTAGACAAATAAAGCTGCAACAGGTTCAAGTTTAGTATTTAATAGTTAGTAGTGTCCAGAACAAAATATAAAAGTAAGGAAATATTTTACATTACATTACAGGGTCATCCGACGGTCGAATGCAACACTGTTTTTGAAGTTGTCAATTACATCACATGTTCTTGCGTTAGCAGCCAGTTCTTGTTCCACAAACGGAATCATCAAGTTTTCCAAACGATCTTGACACATCGTAGATCTGAGCTTGGATTTTATGATACTCAGCTTTGAGAAGGTTCTTTCACTTGTACAGCTAGTTACAGGCATCGTGGAAAATTTATTAATAACAGCACTAAAGTTTTCAAAGGTTGAACTTCGCTGGAACTTCGATAACCAGTCCGGAACACTTTTAGGCGGAAAGTTTGAATCAGTTTCTCCACGCTTCTTTGATTTCAACAGCTTAAATTCTGCCTCTAGTTCTGCAGCATTGACATTGAATTGTTTTTCGAGAATTTCGAAGTCCTTATTTTCACACTTGTAACAATCAAAAAGATTCAATCCCATCAGTTTCCCTGTGGCAGAGGTAACGTTTTTTGTTTCTTGAGCAAATCGAGAATTTAGATTTTCCACAAGGCGGTCCAAAACAGGATTGTAAGTGAACAGTTTCAATTCCTCTTTTTTGTGTCTGCGTAGAAAGCAGAAGAAGGGCAACTAGTGTCTTCTAAGAGGACTGAAACTTTCCTTTTCCGAACATTAGGGATTTGAACATCTAATGTACTACACATTTCCTTTATTTTGATAAAAATATCCTCAAACTCTTCTTCACTATTTCTCATTTCTACCAAAGCAAGAGCTAGGCTTTCAACATCTTCAACTGCTTGGCAAAGGTCTATTTTAGGACTTTGCAGAGCTTTGCTCACTTTCACCACAAGCTGAAGTACGGGATGCATAATTTGCAAAGACGCAATAAAATTAAAAGATTTTACTTGTAGCAAAATACCTTTACCTTGGGCCCGAACTTTTGAATCGGAAGTAGATTCCGTACACTTTTCAATGGCTTTTACAATTTCGTTTAATTGAACATAAATAACAGAAACCGCTTCTGAACGGCAGGCCCATCTAGTGTCTGAAAGGGATTTTAGAGTCTTTAGTTTCATTGTAGTTTGTTTGACAATATCCTCAAAGACTGCGTGCCTCTTTGGACTACCTTTGATTAAGTTAAAACTAGCTGGACTATTCCAAAGAAGTCGAAAATAATTGGATTTTCCTTGTGACTTGTGCAGGCACTTACCAAGGCAAGATTCAAACAATGTGCATAACAGTGCATGTACATTATGGATGGATTGACTTCTTTACATCTGGCCTGTACTCCGGTAAATTCACCGGCCATTGCCGAAGCCCCGTCAAAACACACACAAACTACATCTCTCCACAGCACACCTACTTCAGACAGCACACAGTTTATTGCCTTAAATATGCTTTCCGCATCAGTAGACTTCAATCGCTGTAAGGACACCAATCTCTCGACAGGATATGCATTTCCTTTCGGTATGTAGCAAAACACGACTGCTAATTGCTCGTGATGGCTCACGTCAGATGTTTCATCGCCAATAACTGCAAAGGGCTGTCCCTTGATTTCATCACTTATAGTTTTCAGTATCACTGCTCTAAATGACGAAAGATGTCATTTTGAATGAGGTTGCTAAGATAAGTACAGTTCTTAGGAGCATTTTTTAAGTAGTTTTGAAAAAAAGGGTCATATTTTTGCAAGATAGCAACAATTTCCAGGAAAAGACCTTTCTCTGTACTATCCTCGCTCTCGTCATGTCCCCTAAGAGGTTTTCCACCTTTAGCCAAGAAACGGACAATATCGAAAAGCCGCGACATGTACTCACGATTTTCTAGGCGTTTTTTCTCCTTCTCTTTTAGTTCAGCTTCCTTAGCATCATCCAACATTACATCAACTGGTTTGCTAGTAACATAATTTTCCCAGCCAACCATACTCGATACATGGCAGCTACTTTTTTCATGGGCTCTGAGCATTTCATTAACTTTATGCCAAAAATTAAAACTCTGTTGTTGTAAACGCATTTTCAACTAACCCAGGAAGTGAACTGTCATTTAAAGCAAAACAGCGACAGGCAAAACAATAAGCAGCATCTTTTGCCATGCTGTACTCCAGCCATTTGCAATTTTCGAACCATTTGGGTTTAAACGATCTTTTCCTAGAATTTTTTCCCTTACCAACTTCTTTTGTAGGGTAGTTTGAAATTCGTGGTTGGTATGGTCCACGAGAAATCCTAGCTGACTTTTCTTGCCTGTTCTTTGGCAAGTCTTGACAAGGATCATCGAGCTCAGCTGCTCTCTTCACTGGCTCACCGACATCATCCTTTTTTTCATCGTCATCATTATAAATAATTTCCGAACTAGGACCAGCAACAGCATCTGAAAAGGGAACATACACTTAGGCTTAGGCCTATTTTTATCGCTTTAAATTATACTATGCTGTACAATTTACTATAGCCTACAAATCTTTTTCCCTCTTGACGCTTCGTAATATGTGGATGGCCATTTATTGTAAATATAAACAAAATTGCATGTTAGGGGGCACGTGAGTAATAGTGTACAATATATTGTACACTATTATTCACTCACATACAAAAAAGTTAGTAAATTTAATTTTAATTTTGGATTAATTTAGCAAAAACAAAATTAATAATCGAAATATTTAAGCAAGAAGAAAGTAACACATTACAAGACAGACATGGCTGTAAGAAGTATATTACAAAATATAGTGAAAATAACTTTGTGGTTGTGGTTGAGTGTCCAAATCCTTGGTGGGCTCGGGTCTTTTAATCAGCCATTTATACATCATAAAAATAAGCTTATTCAACAATTAAATAACATAACGAACAGTACTGTCTTGTGTCCAAACTGAACGCCACTGGCCGACTCACGACTGAGTCTCTCATCTCAGTCTGACTGGCATCAGCACCGCGATAGCTGGCGCCGCCACCCTGGCGCTGAGTAAGGCCTAAAAACACGGCAACGACGGCAACTACACTATTCATGCAGCCGCTTCCCGACGCGACGGCCGACGCCAGATTATGTGACAAAAGCTATACGAAATTAAAGTTGATTAGATTCATATATTTATCGGTTTAATGGGAGTGTTGTCACGGAAATTATGCAGTTTCTACGTAAAAACAGATTCTGCACGTAAAAAAAAACAAAAACAAAAAAATTCTCAATCTAGTGGTGGTGCCACGGCACCGGTGGCACCTTCGTTGGACACGCCTATGGTTATCGTTCGTCATAGAAACAATTACCGTTATTAAAACATAAAATGTTGCTGGTAAACTACCCCTTTCCCTAAACCGATCTTCAACAAAAACAAAAGGTCTTGAGAACTCTACAATTCAGGGCTGTATCCAAAACATTATTTGATTCTGTTTGAATTTGCGGCTGTTATCATTTGCCATATAAAATACCCTTTGTTAAACTTTGTACCTTTTTAATATCTGCAATGTAACGGCGTATGCTTGCAGTGACGTCATCCCCCCCCCCGCTAAACTGCTGCCAGCCTGTTCCACACGCTCGCAGTAGTCTAGTTTAGTTAACTGTTAAACCCCGAACGAGCAACAAGCCTTCATTCGCCGCGTCTATGTAATTACTTCAATTCGAAATATTCAATATTCCACTTCAAATTATTATTATGCTCTTCAGTGCTTAATTCATTAATACTTAGGCAATTTCAGCTTCAATTTATTATTATGACTTTCAATATTTAATTTAATTCTACTTCTCAGGCAATGTATGCCGCGCTACACTGCACGTGCCATGCAATCATTTTCATATAAACTTCAATAAACAGTTAATTCAAAGAAAAATACAGTCCACTACTTTATTTCATATCATACCAGCCAACTCATCACCTCCCGTTGTAAGACCAACTCAAGAATATCTCGAGAGCGTCGAAGACGGAACAGTTGGTCCTCCGGGCCGGATCAAGATTCTGATCTATATTGCATTTAATGGGCCCAAACAACATTTTGTTCAAGCCCGAATCTTCTCAAACGTAAGATTGCTGGCCGTGAGCATACACTCATTACTTTCAAAAAAAAAAAAACTTTATACTTGGCCGTACAAGATTCTACAGGACATCATCTCTAAGACAGCAAGATATTTATAATTCATCGTCACTTGTCATACATCTGTGAAAATTAGAACTTCAAGCCTGAACAGAGAGCTACAGCTTCAAGCATCACCCGACAAGAGGAAACAAGACTTGCGCCACCAATCCAAGGCCTGCCGGACAGGATCGCCAAGGAAACGACAGGCAACGGAGCCATCTTAAACCTGCCGAGGACTCTCATAATCCAAGTGACTATGAACTTGTATTTCTCCTAGTTTTTCATTTACACAATTTTATGTACAGTAAAAATCAGTATTATTTACAATATAATTTTTATATAAACAGAAATTAGTTTCAAGTGACCATAGACTTGTATTTTCACATAAATTTTCACTTATACAATTTTACAAGAATTCAGTCAGAAACTTAAATAATGGAATGAAGCTATATGTATATTTTTACTTTTAAATGAGTCATATTTTCAAATAACTATTTTTAAAAAAATAAGTACCTATTATAATAAGGAATTAGATTAAGTTATTTACCGATCACTGGCTGCCGCATTATATCATAATTGGATAAAGTACGCAAATTACATTAATTGTTCACCTGTTCTGTATTTATTTATCGGTTTCGGATCATAGCTTGCAGTTCAATCATGACTGATGTGAAAGCTTTAATTAAAAAACGTGGCACAATTAAAGCCTCCATATCCTGTATAAATACCTTCGCGGACAATTTCGATCCTGAATTAAATGATCACCATGCTTTAAAAATTAAACTTCGTCACTTGGTGGAGTTGTCGGCGAAGTATGATGAAATTCAGACCCAAATTGAGGCTGATGAATCTGATTTCACATCGGTAAGTGACAGGGTTCAGACAGAGGATGATCTCTGTACTATTGAGTGTAAGCTGCACAATTTATTAGAACGTGTAGAAGAGGTGAACAAAAAACCATTAAATCAAGCGGAAGTTACGCCAATTAAAACATCCCCTATTCAGTTAGAGGCAATTAAATTTCCCTGCTTCTCAGGCAACATTATTGATTGGCAGCATTATTACAACATGTTCTTGGAGTTGTACACGTCAGTACACGTCAGAACTGACCTGACGGACATCCAGAAATTGCATTATTTGCATTCGTCACTAAGGGACGAGGCTTTAAATGTAATAAAGTCTCTCCCAATCACACATGATAATTATGTGGTAGCCATTGAGCTATTGAAGGCCAGGTATGATAGTAAATTAATTGTCTCAGCGTATCATATAGGGAATGTCTTGGGCATGAAGGCCATTCAGCAAGAGTCCATGGTTGGCATTTCAAATTTTATTGACGAAATCACCGCAAATATAAACGCTTTGAATTCATTGAGTTTACCTGTAAATAATTTTGAAATTATTTCTGTTCAATATTTAACGCTGATATCAGACACTTATTTTAAGATTCCAAGGTCCGTAAAGAATTTAAATAATTCCCAAATCATTTCATTTCAGCTCCATGGGTTTGCCGACGCGTCGATAAAGGGTTACGCGTGCTGCATTTATGTGCAAACGGTGTATTCAAACCGCAGCATTTCATCAAACTTGTTATGCTCTAAATCTAGAGTCGCTCCCTTAAAGCAGGTAACATTACCCCCGACTGTAATAATGCTGCCAATCAATAATGTTGCCTGAGAAGCAGGGAAATTTAATTGCCTCTAACTGAATAGGGGATGTTTTAATTGGCGTAACTTCCGCTTGATTTAATGGTTTTTTGTTCACCTCTTCTACACGTTCTAATAAATTGTGCAGCTTACACTCAATAGTACAGAGATCATCCTCTGTCTGAACCCTGTCACTTACCGATGTGAAATCAGATTCATCAGCCTCAATTTGGGTCTGAATTTCATCATACTTCGCCGACAACTCCACCAAGTGACGAAGTTTAATTTTTAAAGCATGGTGATCATTTAATTCAGGATCGAAATTGTCCGCGAAGGTATTTATACAGGATATGGAGGCTTTAATTGTGCCACGTTTTTTAATTAAAGCTTTCACATCAGTCATGATTGAACTGCAAGCTATGATCCGAAACCGATAAATAAATACAGAACAGGTGAACAATTAATGTAATTTGCGTACTTTATCCAATTATGATATAATGCGGCAGCCAGTGATCGGTAAATAACTTAATCTAATTCCTTATTATAATAGGTACTTATTTTTTTAAAAATAGTTATTTGAAAATATGACTCATTTAAAAGTAAAAATATACATATAGCTTCATTCCATTATTTAAGTTTCTGACTGAATTCTTGTAAAATTGTATAAGTGAAAATTTATGTGAAAATACAAGTCTATGGTCACTTGAAACTAATTTCTGTTTATATAAAAATTATATTGTAAATAATACTGATTTTTACTGTACATAAAATTGTGTAAATGAAAAACTAGGAGAAATACAAGTTCATAGTCACTTGGATTATGAGAGTCCTCGGCAGGTTTAAGATGGCTCCGTTGCCTGTCGTTTCCTTGGCGATCCTGTCCGGCAGGCCTTGGATTGGTGGCGCAAGTCTTGTTTCCTCTTGTCGGGTGATGCTTGAAGCTGTAGCTCTCTGTTCAGGCTTGAAGTTCTAATTTTCACAGATGTATGACAAGTGACGATGAATTATAAATATCTTGCTGTCTTAGAGATGATGTCCTGTAGAATCTTGTACGGCCAAGTATAAAGTTTTTTTTTTTTTGAAAGTAATGAGTGTATGCTCACGGCCAGCAATCTTACGTTTGAGAAGATTCGGGCTTGAACAAAATGTAGTTTGGGCCCATTAAATGCAATATAGATCAGAATCTTGATCCGGCCCGGAGGACCAACTGTTCCGTCTTCGACGCTCTCGAGATATTCTTGAGTTGGTCTTACAACGGGAGGTGATGAGTTGGCTGGTATGATATGAAATAAAGTAGTGGACTGTATTTTTCTTTGAATTAACTGTTTATTGAAGTTTATATGAAAATGATTGCATGGCACGTGCAGTGTAGCGCGGCATACATTGCCTGAGAAGTAGAATTAAATTAAATATTGAAAGTCATAATAATAAATTGAAGCTGAAATTGCCTAAGTATTAATGAATTAAGCACTGAAGAGCATAATAATAATTTGAAGTGGAATATTGAATATTTCGAATTGAAGTAATTACATAGACGCGGCGAATGAAGGCTTGTTGCTCGTTCGGGGTTTAACAGTTAACTAAACTAGACTACTGCGAGCGTGTGGAACAGGCTGGCAGCAGTTTAGCGGGGGGGATGACGTCACTGCAAGCATACGCCGTTACATTGCAGATATTAAAAAGGTACAAAGTTTAACAAAGGGTATTTTATATGGCAAACGATAACAGCCGCAAATTCAAACAGAATCAAATAATGTTTTGGATACAGCCCTGAATTGTAGAGTTCTCAAGACCTTTTGTTTTTGTTGAAGATCGGTTTAGGGAAAGGGGTAGTTTACCAGCAACATTTTATGTTTTAATAACGGTAATTGTTTCTATGACGAACGATAACCATAGGCGTGTCCAACGAAGGTGCCACCGGTGCCGTGGCACCACCACTAGATTGAGAATTTTTTTGTTTTTGTTTTTTTTTTACGTGCAGAATATGTTTTTACGTAGAAACTGCATAATTTCCGTGACAACACTCCCATTAAACCGATAAATATATGAATCTAATCAACTTTAATTTCGTATAGCTTTTGTCACATAATCTGGCGTCGGCCGTCGCGTCGGGAAGCGGCTGCATGAATAGTGTAGTTGCCGTCGTTGCCGTGTTTTTAGGCCTTACTCAGTGCCAGGGTGGCGGCGCCAGCTATCGCGGTGCTGATGCCAGTCAGACTGAGATGAGAGACTCAGTCGTGAGTCGGCCAGTGGCGTTCAGTTTGGACACAAGACAGTACTGTTCGTTATGTTATTTAATTGTTGAATAAGCTTATTTTTATGATGTATAAATGGCTGATTAAAAGACCCGAGCCCACCAAGGATTTGGACACTCAACCACAACCACAAAGTTATTTTCACTATATTTTGTAATATACTTCTTACAGCCATGTCTGTCTTGTAATGTGTTACTTTCTTCTTGCTTAAATATTTCGATTATTAATTTTGTTTTTGCTAAATTAATCCAAAATTAAAATTAAATTTACTAACTTTTTTGTATGTGAGTGAATAATAGTGTACAATATATTGTACACTATTACTCACGTGCCCCCTAACATGCAATTTTGTTTATATTTACAATAAATGGCCATCCACATATTACGAAGCGTCAAGAGGGAAAAAGATTTGTAGGCTATAGTAAATTGTACAGCATAGTATAATTTAAAGCGATAAAAATAGGCCTAAGCCTAAGTGTATGTTCCCTTTTCAGATGCTGTTGCTGGTCCTAGTTCGGAAATTATTTATAATGATGACGATGAAAAAAAGGATGATGTCGGTGAGCCAGTGAAGAGAGCAGCTGAGCTCGATGATCCTTGTCAAGACTTGCCAAAGAACAGGCAAGAAAAGTCAGCTAGGATTTCTCGTGGACCATACCAACCACGAATTTCAAACTACCCTACAAAAGAAGTTGGTAAGGGAAAAAATTCTAGGAAAAGATCGTTTAAACCCAAATGGTTCGAAAATTGCAAATGGCTGGAGTACAGCATGGCAAAAGATGCTGCTTATTGTTTTGCCTGTCGCTGTTTTGCTTTAAATGACAGTTCACTTCCTGGGTTAGTTGAAAATGCGTTTACAACAACAGAGTTTTAATTTTTGGCATAAAGTTAATGAAATGCTCAGAGCCCATGAAAAAAGTAGCTGCCATGTATCGAGTATGGTTGGCTGGGAAAATTATGTTACTAGCAAACCAGTTGATGTAATGTTGGATGATGCTAAGGAAGCTGAACTAAAAGAGAAGGAGAAAAAACGCCTAGAAAATCGTGAGTACATGTCGCGGCTTTTCGATATTGTCCGTTTCTTGGCTAAAGGTGGAAAACCTCTTAGGGGACATGACGAGAGCGAGGATAGTACAGAGAAAGGTCTTTTCCTGGAAATTGTTGCTATCTTGCAAAAATATGACCCTTTTTTCAAAACTACTTAAAAAATGCTCCTAAGAACTGTACTTATCTTAGCAACCTCATTCAAAATGACATCTTATCGTCATTTAGAGCAGTGATACTGAACACATTGTTTGAATTTTGCCTTGGTAAGTGCCTGCACAAGTCACAAGGAAAATCCAATTATTTTCGACTTCTTTGGAATAGTCCAGCTAGTTTTTAACTTAATCAAAGGTAGTCCAAAGAGGCACGCAGTCTTTGAGGATATTGTCAAACAAACTACAATGAAACTAAAGACTCTAAAATCCCTTTCAGACACTAGATGGGCCTGCCGTTCAGAAGCGGTTTCTGTTATTTATGTTCAATTACACGAAATTGTAAAAGCCATTGAAGATTGTACGGAATCTACTTCCGATTCAAAAGTTCGGGCCCAAGGTAAAGGTATTCTGCTACAAGTAAAATCTTTTAATTTTATTGCGTCTTTGCAAATTATGCATCCCGTACTTCAGCTTGTGGTGAAAGTGAGCAAAGCTCTGCAAAGTCCTAAAATAGACCTTTTCCAAGCAGTTGAAGATGTTGAAAGCCTAGCTCTTGCTTTGGTAGAAATGAGAAATAGTGAAGAAGAGTTTGAGGATATTTTTATCAAAATAAAGGAAATGTGTAGTACATTAGATGTTCAAATCCCTAATGTTCGGAAAAGGAAAGTTTCAGTCCTCTTAGAAGACACTAGTTGCCCTTCTTCTGCTTTCTACGCAGACACAAAAAAGAGGAATTGAAACTGTTCACTTACAATCCT
Organism: Magicicada septendecula; assembly: GCA_034769895.1. Lineage (NCBI taxonomy): Eukaryota > Metazoa > Arthropoda > Insecta > Hemiptera > Cicadidae > Magicicada > Magicicada septendecula. The sequence goes on from CM068372.1 coordinate 266,135,314, forward strand.
GTTTTGGACCGCCTTGTGGAAAATCTAAATTCTCGATTTGCTCAAGAAACAAAAAACGTTACCTCTGCCACAGGGAAACTGATGGGATTGAATCTCTTTGATTGTTACAAGTGTGAAAATAAGGACTTCGAAATTCTCGAAAAAAAATTCAATGTCAATGCTGCAGAACTAGAGGCAGAATTTAAGCTGTTGAAATCAAAGAAGCGTGGAGAAACTGATTCAAACTTTCCGCCTAAAAGTGTTCCGGACTGGTTATCGAAGTTCCAGCGAAGTTCAACCTTTGAAAACTTTAGTGCTGTTATTAATAAATTTTCCACGATGCCTGTAACTAGCTGTACAAGTGAAAGAACCTTCTCAAAGCTGAGTATCATAAAATCCAAGCTCAGATCTACGATGTGTCAAGATCGTTTGGAAAACTTGATGATTCCGTTTATGGAACAAGAACTGGCTGCTAACGCAAGAACATGTGATGTAATTGACAACTTCAAAAACAGTGTTGCATTCGACCGTCGGATGACCCTGTAATGTAATGTAAAATATTTCCTTACTTTTATATTTTGTTCTGGACACTACTAACTATTAAATACTAAACTTGAACCTGTTGCAGCTTTATTTGTCTACAGTACAAATTAATCAATTTTTCAATTCTGTATTTTTTTTCACTAATATTGTACATTGGATATAAATAAATATTCTAAAATCAAAGTTGTTTCCGTTTTGTTATACAAATTAACCAGATAGGCTAACTGGCTCATTCATTAAAAGACAAAATTCGTCTAAATTGATATTTCTAAAGCTACTTTGTTAAACATGTGTGTGTTGTCAACTTTTGATCGGTCCGGTAAGTGCAAAGAGTTGAGTCCCTTAAAAAAGTAAAAATTTATTTGAAGGCCATACTTCAAATCAACTTTTGATCGATCCGGTAAGTGCAAAGAGTTGAGTCCCTTAAAAAAGTAAAAATTTATTTATATGTCTTGCATACTTCCCTACATTGTAGAGATCTCAAAGCGTGCTGATTTTGGTGAAGATCGGTTAAGGGAAAGGGGTAGTTTACCTGCAACATTCTATGTTGTAACAAGAGAAATTTGTTCATGACGAAAGATAACTGCCGTATATTCAAACAGAATCAAATAATTTTTTACATATGCGCCTGCGTTGTAGAGGACTCAGGATGTATTGATTTTGGTGAAGATCAGTTAAGAGAAAGGTGTAGTTTACCGGCAACCTTTTATGTGATAACAAGGGTAAAGTACTTAATTTTGATAAATAAAGTATCCTGATAAGAAGATCTTAATAATCCACTGTAGAAACGTAGATGAAATATCTATAAATGAAGAGGCTAGTTGAACGGGGTGGGGGTAATTTTCTATAAATGAAAATTATAGTAGAAGGGGGAGGGGATAATTTTTTATATATGTACTACATTATTGGCAACAAAGAAGTAGTTTGTTGTTAAAATTCCTTCCCGTCCTGTTTGGCCGTAGACCAGAGTTTTCTGCAAAACCAGACGTTTCGGCAGTGCCATCGACTTCCATCATCAGTGAAAATCGAGTGCGATAGCGTGAGGTGGTATACGTTAGTGACCACAGTACTGTGGTTAAGGCTGAAGTAGTAAGTAGAAAGAAGAAGTTTCTATGGAAATATTTCATTTCGAAAATGATTTTAAATATAAATCTTAAAACACGGAAGTCATTTATGTTTCTCCATACCGATATTTTTCTATGGCAAACGATAACAGCCGCAAATTCAAACAGAATCAAATAATGTTTTGCATACAGCCCTGAATTGTAGAGTTCTCAAGACCTTTTGTTTTTGTTGAAGATCGGTTTAGGGAAAGGGGTAGTTTACCTGCAACGTTTTATGTTTTAACATGGGTAATTTTTCCTATGACGAACGATAACTGCCGCACATTTAAACAGAATCAAATAATTTTTGGCATACCTTCCTCAATTATAGATACCTCAAGGTCTGCTGATTTTGTTGAAGATCGGTGAAGGGAAAGGGGTAGTTTACCAGCAACATTTTATGTTTTTTAACGGTATTTTTTCTATGACGAACGATAATTGCCGCACATTCAAACAGAATAAAATATTTTTTTCCATACGTTCCTCAATTGTAAAATACTGAAGGCCTGTTGATTTTAGTGAAGATCGGTTAAGGGAAAGGCGTAGTTTACCTGCCACATTTTATGTTTTAACAAGAGTAATTTTTTGTATGACGAACGATAACTACCGTAAATTCAAACAGAATCAAATAGTGTTTTACATATGTACTTGATTTGAAGAGGACTCAATGCCTATTGATTTTGGTGAAGATCGGTTAAGGGAAAGGGGTGGTTTACCTCAGTGGCGGCTCGTGGCTGTGAAGTTAGGTGAAGAGCTAGTAGGAAAATAATTATATTTACACATGATTATCTTAATAATTAAACTCGCCTATTTCTTGTATACCAAATCGATCCTTCGGTCCTGTAAGGCGGCAAACTTGTCAGTAATGTCTTCATAGAATGGCTGTTTCTTCATTAACTGGAGTAGAAGTTCTTTCTGAATTGCAATATTCCCCAATGATGAAAGTCTGTCTTCTGAAATTGCATTCCTGAGGTATGTTTTTATACGTTTAAGACAAGAAAAGCTTCTTTCCACAGATGCTGTAGTAGAGGAGATGGACAGAATAAGGGAGAACAATTTATTAGCGTCCGTAAAAATGTCCTTATCCTCATGAAGGATTTCGAACATCTTTTCGGTGGAAATCTGTCTGTACTTCTCATCGGCATATAAAATAGACAGTTCGTTTCTTAAGCGATGTGTCTTGGGAAACACAGATCCAAAGAAATTTTGCTCGTTTTCAAGTGCACTAGAAGGAAAGCGTGTTTGGTATTCTTCAAATTTTGTGGTATCAGCAAGGCAAACAAACTTAATTTTTTCACAATCGCGAAATCTCTCATCCATTTCCATCAAAATGTGGTCCAAAATTTCATAATACAAGGCTCGATAAATCTGAACACATTCATCCTGAGGCAGGGAGCTGTACTCTCGTGTGAGGCGCATATCCGTCATTTTCCTGGTCTTTTCAAAGATAACTGAAAAATACTGTTCGTCCCGCTTGTTTCTTAGCATGTCACAAGTAGTCCTTATTTTTGATATACAGTAGCCTAGTTAACATCCAATGACTTCTTTTGCAAAACATCAAACAAGACATCTGTCAAACAAAATAATATGTCATGAGACACTACTACCAGAAATAAGAATTGAAAACTGTTCATATCGTGAAGAAAACCTCTGGCAAGTTGCGTAGAATTATCGTCGGACTGTTCACAGCAAACTATGGTTTCGAAAACCTCTTTCAACTCTTCCCAGTCGTCCACAATTACACTCAATAATTTCGAGTTGGAGCTCCAGCGGACAGGTGTTACAGTTGGAATGCGTGGTCCCGATGCAGAAGTAATTGCGTAGGTTCTCTTCGCTGAGTGATGGAAAAAGGTAGAAATTCCAGTAATAGAAGAAAAAAATATTCGACACTTTCGTATTTTTTTGCAACTCTGTTGTAAGACTAGATTTAGGCGGTGTGCCAAACAGTGCACAAATACTGCAAGAGGAGCTTTCTCCTTAATTTTTTTCTGGAGTCCATTTAAATGGCCAGACATCACGCTTGCACCATCATAACACTGTACTACTAATTTGTCTTCGTAGCCGAATGGTCTCAAGAGTTTGTCCAATAAAGCAAACAAAGTTTCTGATGATCTGTCGGCACTTACTTCATAGAAACCTAAGAAACGCTCCACTAAAGCTCCATCTGCATTAACGAACCTCACTATTACAGAACACCGAGACACCTGTGTAATATCTGTCGTATCATCTACCTGAACAGAAAAACCCCAGCAGTTTCCAATTCAGTTTTTACAAAATCATTGATGCAGTCTGAAATGCACTCGATTAGCTCATTTTGTATACTTTTTGATTCGCCACTGAACACACTTTTTATCTTAGAATACTGGTTTTGTATTTCTACAGGACTCCTTGATACCAGCAACGTCAACAGTTCCTTAAAATTCCCACGATTTATTGAGTCTATTGTTTCATCGTGGCCGCGAAATGCTAATTTTTGCTTACTTAAATAGAGTACTGCATCAATCACTAACTGTAGGAAAAGTCTGTTCAAACGTACATTTTCATTGAATTGCATAGTATACAGTCTAGCATTTTCCTTCAGGGCATCTGAAATTGTGTTTCGATTTCTTTCGAAAATTTTCAAATTTACCTGGCACTTTATATGCTCTGCCGAATCTGAGTGTTTGTGTAACGATCGTGTTATATTCAACAAAGAAGCAAATCCTTCTCTATTCCAAACGTTGCTTTTATTGCTAAAAAGCAAGCATGGCCAACAAAACAATTTCTGTAGAGTTGGAGAGGAGCACAACCACGGAAATTCCCTAAACCACGACCGTTTGAAACTAAGATTATAGCATTTACCTGAATATTTCACTTCTTTTGTATCACATATTTGTAGAGATTCAGTAGAGCGCCCACAATTTAAAACTTCCTTCTTATCTTCGTCTTTCCAACGTGAAAATGATGTTTCTAATAAAACACACACTATATCATAAACAGGATTCATATTTAAAACAGCACAGCACTACGAAACAAGCACGCTCCGAAAGAATTTCACACTGGAAGAAGAAACATATTTCTCTCTTGTAACTTCACCCGTACGATTCTCTACAGCGGGTGACGTCACGGTTGTCATAGCAACCATCGCCCCGGTTATCGAGCTTAGCTCCCCCCCTGAGGTTGAGAAACTTGAAATAAAGCCTACCTCACTTGGTCGGTCGCCGTGATAAGAATCGCACCGCGCTCGGTGCCAGAACATTAAAGAGTCTCGCGCCGTACAAAAATACAGAAATACGTTTCTATTAAAACCAACATACGTGATATGGAAAATAAATTTTTCCTTATAATAATTGTTATATTATAAATAAATAATATTATATTATTATAAATAATTGGTGAAGTGCCACTTCACCTACTACCCCTGAATAGCCGCCCCTGGTTTACCTGCCACTTTTAATGTTTTAACAAGAGTAATGGTTTCTATGACGGACGATAACTGCAGCACATTCAAACAGAACAAATAATGTTTTGCATGCATCCCTGAATTGTAGAGGACTCAAGACCTACTGATTTTGGTGAAGATCAGTTAAGAGAAAGGTGTAGTTTACCTGCAACATTTTATGTGATAACAAGGGTAATTTTTTTTATGACGAACGATAACTGCCGTAAATTCAAACATAATCAAATAATGTTTTGCATACTTCCCTACATTGTAGAGAACTGAAGGCCTGTTGATTTTGGTAAAGATCAGTTAAGGGAAAGGGGTAGTTTATCAGCAACGTTTTTTGTTTTAACATGGGTATTTTATATGGCAAACGGTAACAGCCGCAAATTCAAACAGAATTCAATAATGTTTTGGATACAGCCCTGAATTGTAGAGTTCTCAAGACCTTTTGATTTGTTGAAGATCGGTTTAGGGAAAGGGGTAGTTTACCAGCAACATTTTGTGTTTTAATAACGGTAATTGTTTCTATGACGAACGATAACTGCCGCACATTCAAACAGAATCAAATATTTGTTTGTATACGTTCCTCAATTGTAAAAGACTGAAGGCCTGTTGATTTTAGTGAAGATCAGTTAAGGGAAAGGCGTAGTTTACCGGCCACATTTTATGTTTTAACAAGAGTAATTGTTTATATGACGAACGATAACTGCCGCACATTTAAACAGAATCAAATAATTTTGTGCATACCTTCCTCAAATATAGATATTTCAAGGTCTGTGGTTACTTTTGAAAGTAGGGTAAGAATGAGAGTTCTAACGCGGAAGTGACGTCACAGCCCCCCCTTTTGGCGCGAAATTCAAAAATCCCTGTGGTGGGGGTAGACTTCCGGCGCAGCGTGTCGTCATGTGCAGAGGTTATGATGGACCGGGGGGGTAGTGGTGTGTCCCACGTGACCTCGATGGGCGTACCGAAGTTGTCGGCCATGTTGTCGGCGTTCGGCCATGTTGTCGGCGTTCGGCCATGTTGTCGTCGTCGTCCATTTTGCGTGGTTCCGTGTGCGTTGATTGGCGGAGGCGTGGCCGCCGTTCGTCGACAAAATGGACGACGACCCCGCCACGACGGGCGAGGATCAAGCCAGGCCGCCGCCCAGCGACGATGACGACGTCAATGACGACGGCGAAGGGCGAACGGCGAACATGGCCACGCCTGGTGTCCATGTTGGGAAAGCTGTGATGTTGTCGGATTGTGCGTGTGTGCTGGTTAAGGTTTGGCCACGTTGTCGGATCGTGGTGTGTTATAGTGTATGGTTTGGGTATATGTTTTGTTTTTCCGGAAGGGCGGCCATGTTGGAAAAGCGTCGACGTTGTCAACTTGTGCCGGCCACGGCTCGTGCATGTGTTATAGTGTACGGGTTTTGTATATGTTTACACTGCCGTTGTCGGCTCGGTGTTATAGTGTACGGGTTTTGTATATGTTTACACTGCCACGTCGACGTTGTCAACTTGTGCCGGCCACGGCTCGGTGTTATAGTGTACAGGTTTTGTATATGTTTACACTGCCACCATTGTTGCCAACTCATGAACTGTAAATTTGAATGTGTGCTTTTGTGGTAAGTATATATTGTAAAAATACAAAAAATGTGCACAGCATCGATGTGAAACTCTTGTTGACTGGCTATTGTGGTGTAATTGTTTTGATTGACACTTCACTTATAAAACATGCATGATAGAAGGAAAAAGGATAGTTGAAAAGAAAAGAAATAACTAAGCAAATTCAAAAAATTTACATATTTATATACAATATATATACCGAAAAAAAATTACAAATACAATATATATATACAGAAAAAAAACATTATTAATAGACATATAAATAATATAATTTAATGAAAAAATAAATAAAAAGTTCAGTTTATATTACATTTTATATACAATATATATACAGACAAAAAAAAAACGGTTATAATATATATACAAAAAATAAAACATTATATCAAAAAAACATCACTTTGTATATTACAATAGTAAAAAAAAAAAAAAAAAAAAAAAAAAAAAAAAACGGATACAATATACAGAAAATAAAACATTATATGAAAAAAAACATCACGTTGTTCATATTTAATGTGCACGACCATCTGTAACAGAAACAAAAACAATATTAGTGATGTATAATTGATAGGCGTAGGATGGATTAGAATAATGTGTACTGTTACATACCTCAAAAATGCATGCGTGCATAAAATGGGTGTATTGGCCTGCTGAATGCATACACCCGACATTGCGGACATCCTGGCGGCGACCCCTCCAGTGCCACGGTTTGAAACCAGTTGATGATGCACAGATAGTGGTATGTGTGCCCACACATTAAGCCGAGGAGTCTCTGCCCCTCAGTATAATTTTCTTGGCACACACTACAAGATGTGTGCCCTAACATACCCTGAATGGGGCAGAGATCTCCACGGCTCCATCGCCACGTTGGAAATCTACTTCTGAGAAGTAGTCTCATCGTGGCGACTTCGCTATGCATCCTTGGTTCCACCGTGTCGATAATATCATAAAACACGCATGGCGCGTCTTCTAGAGGGGACTGTAATCGTGGATCGTGCCGCATATGCTGTTGCTGAGGTTGTGGTTGAGGCTGCTGAGGCTGCTGAGGTTGTGGCTGCTGTTGAGGCTGTGGGGATTGCGATTCTGGTTGTCGTGCTGTACTTATCCATTGCGGACGTGGTTGCGGCTGTTCCTGTGGTTGTGGCGGTGGTGATGGCGATTGTGGTGGTGGTGATTGTGGCGGTGTGATCGTTATTTGTCGTGCTTGTGGACGAATATCACTGGTGAAAAGAATAAATATAAAAATCATGTAAAAAAAAAACATGAAAGTATGTAGACATAAGAAGAAGACTTACATATTAAATGTGATGGTAGGTAATTGTTGTTGTTGTTGATGCTCATCAACATTATTTTCATCATCATCATTATTAGTTCTTTCGTCAAGCAGTAACGTATCACTGTCACTATCATCGTCATCATAAACCATCATCTCATCATTGCTGAAAAAAAGTACACTTTTAATACCAGATGTAAACGCAATAGTACAAGTGAACGTTAATGAAAAAAAACGTACCGACTCGTGCCGGCTTCCTGAGATGCAGCAGCAGCAGCAGCAGCAGCAGCAGCAGCAGCAGCAGCAGCAGCAGCAACAGCAGTAGCAGCAGCTGAACCGGTAGCATCACTGAAAAAAAAAATACATTTAAATACCGAACGTAAACGCAATAGTACAAGTGATTGTTAATAAAAATGGTCTTACCGACTCGAGTTTTGTTGTGATACTGATGAAGGTCCAATAAGGCCTGACGTAACCTTTGGGAACTATAAAAAATAAACAGTAAGTCAGTCGAATGTTGTATTCTGTTTGTACTCGTTAAATAAAAAAAATGTTGTAATTTACCTTCGAACTCGTCGCTGCTCCTCACAGACTCTTTTATATAATCTATTATCGCTTCCACTCATTCTGTAAAACGTAACAAGAAAAATGTTGTATAGTAATTTGCTAACATAATAATGTGTGTGTGTGTGTGTGTGTGTGTGTGTGTGTAATGTCTAATATTAACGTAAAAATATAGTAAGTACTTACATGCAAATTGAAAAATTATAATGAATGTGATAATACTTATTATGACGAAATGCTTATATATACGTATATGCTTGGTAGGAGTCTGCTATAGACAAAGTCCCCTTACCCTCAAAGTGTTCACCACACACACACACACACACACACACACACACACACACACACACACACACACACACACACACACACACACACACACACACACACACACGGCTTGCATCCTGTACGTAACAAAGCCCCTCGCCATCACAAAGTTCACACGCTGCGATAACATATGGCTAGTCAGCGAATAAAATTAACTGCACATGTGCATAGTGTGGGAAAGTCTCAGTGGGAGTCGATTACATCCTGTTATAAATATTAACCATTAATGTCTAATCGTCTACCTCACCTCTCCTACCAATTGAAAATTAAATGAAAGTAAATAAATAAATTTTATATTTGCAATACAAGTTTATTATTACCATGAGTTACTGCTCTGTGTATCTTAGTCTCTTCATGTTAGGACTGGTATCGTCATTGGTTAACGCACGTTTACACACTCTGTAGTGTCCGTACGCGAGTGTAGTTACACCATCGTCCAGTACGTACCTCTTATCGTCATAAGGCGACAGGGAAAGTTTTGTTACACGTTGCGTGTACAGCTTATGACGATCGCTTCGTATACACTCGGCAGAGGTGAAAACTGTACGACTATCGAAAAGACACTCGCTGTATAACTGATGACGTAACCTTTTTTTTATTGCCGTTCTTGGAACACCTTTCGCCACCTTTTTGTCGGTACAGTCGGACAACAGGAGCGAGTAACATTTAGCTCTGAGTCCGACGAATTCCCTGATGGGTTTCCCATTAGTTTCATCCTTGAACTTCCCCACGACTTTTTTGTTGTCGTCGCAATGACAAGGATGATCTGAGGAATAGTCCGACGTGTCGAAAAGGTGGAGATCCTCTTTCATATCCAAGTACACATCGTCAGTCTGTATGCTGTAAAGTAAACTGTCGGTATCAGTCATCAATAATGTTAATCGTTGTCCGTACTTGCTGACAGCGTACCGATAATGAAAATCGTACATTATCAATTTACTGACATCAAGTACTGTGAAACCAACATACACTGGACGGGAAAGGTATATAGTTCTGTTTCGTAAAGCCAATCCGACCAAGTCGTCGGTGTAGCGGATCATACGCTTTAGTCGTGGATTGGAAACAAGTTTCTGCAGCCGCCCTTTGGTAGAGACTAGTTGGAAGTCTATTCGTTTCCTTACGTTCTCCAGCGATTTACCATAGACAGCGTTGACCATCAGTTTGAAAAAATCTTTTTCAAAACTGTTGGTGGCTGCTGCTCTCTTTTGTGTGTTGAAATCGATAAACGGTTTCATCCACGCTTTCTGTTTAAAACTCAACACCCTATGGATCGCTTTCAATTTTAGACCAAGGTTCAGATACAACTTTAAATTTCGAAAATGAAGAACGTATTTTTGCTTATCGTCCAAAGTCGTTAGCAACTTGGGGACGGACGATGAGGGCGTTTCTGATCCGTTATACCCTTTTGTATAGTGTAGTCGTGTGTGAAGTCGTCGAGAGTACGGTGAAAGTATGTCAGGATTGACGCAGGAACGCACAGGTGCTAGTGGATAATCTGAGTGAAGATCATGAAGTTCGGATGGATAGTGTAGGTCGACCTCAAGTATGTAGCCCATGTCACTGTCATCACTCAGAGTACGTACGTCCAGTGAGTCGATCTCGTTACGATCGAGCCATCTAAAGTCACCGTAAGGGAGTGGCTGTGACATGGCTGCACCGTAAAGGTTGTTGCAGTCGGTGTACAATATGAAAGAGGTCGGCTTTGAAGCATCATACTGATCAGCGATTAGCGGGTTGTTGGCCTTGGCATAGCGGTTGGGTACCATGCTAACACCACCGCGAACGGCTGATTCAATAAAAAGATGCTGATCTATATCCGTCAACAGTTCCAGTCGCACACCGGTCATCTTTAACATCGCGTGCCAAGCAACGCCGGGAAGCGAGTAAAGATGAGCCGGATCAATCTGGTAGTACCGTATGGCCATCTCACGAAACGCCTCGAAGACGTCAGCCAGCAGCAGTACATCTGTTTTAAGATAAAGATCGTGATAATCACCCAGCGTGCGGATTCCGAAAGTCTGCCACACATTCTGTGCATGTGCGTAATCTTCGTCCAACACGGGTGATTCACTCAGCCTATTGAAAAAGTGTTCGCGTGCGGGCAGACATGTTTCGTCGAACTTCTCGCTACCTGTCATGTAATCGTAAGGGTACACCCCCTTACGTAAGAGTAGCTCGAAGTGTTCTTCGAAACATTGCTTTGTTAAAGCGAAATCCGCACCGCTCGCGCGCAAGTTTCCAACAAGTGTATCCAAGGACGTGTTCAAAAATTGTAACGTGTCTACGAAACGTAGGGCACCCAACGTGACTGATACGAAGCGTTCACTAGTGGTAGCGATACAAGTGAGAGTTTCATCATTGTATTTACCCAACCCTTGTATCAAGTGATGTGCGTCGTAACCTCGTAAGTTATGGAAAAAGACAGGAATATGTTGGGCGGACTTGGAGTTGAGGTTACATACGTTGTGAGCTGCGCCAAGGTATCGTCCAGTCAGATGACAATGGTTGCGCACCTTGTCGTCATCAGTCAGCAGTTTTTCGCAGAGATGGCATACGACAGCATTCGTGAAAGATAATACGTCACGATCACTCATAGTCATAGGGATATTGGTACGCATGATCCTGTACAGTTCATGCTCTTCATCGATTAGTCTATCTAAAAAGGTTTCTATCACGTTCACACCGCGATAAACGACCTGTGGTTTGAAAATGTTGCCCTCGTGGTCGACTATGAGGTAGGAAAAACCTGAAGGAAGATGTAACGACTCTGTTGTGGTGGACGATGTGTGTGGAGGAGCATCACAACGATGGCAAGGTACAATGAACGATTCAAAGTCTGCATATATAGCGAAAGGGACTTTATGACAGTACGTGTAATTTTTGAAGTACATAACCTTCTCCTTCTCTTTCGTTGGTAAACGAATTCTTTGTTCACCATACGGTGAACAACGAGGGACATGTTCACTAAGGAGTCGTTCTTCACAGAATCTATGCAGACAGTAGTTGCAATAGAAAGAACGTCCGTTGTGTTTGGTTAGTGAAGATAGTAAGCGGCTAATATTTTTTATTAAACAGTAATGTTTTCGGTCAGCGGTGGTGAGAAGTAATAGATTAAAATGGTGTTGTCTGTCACTGAAAGGAGTTATTCTTAGCAGGTAAATTTCATTTTCTTCGTAACCAAAAACATTTATAGAAATGTCAGAATTGTCTCGTTCGAACTTCACAATATCGCATAGGCGGGTGGGATAAGTTATACCAGAAGTGGTGATACTGTGAATATGTGATTTGTATTTGGATACACGCTCGCTGTCTCTGTGTTGTGGAAACAGTGCGGCCAACACTGACCATATAAAACACATTTGATCGCCTGTATTGTTTACATTGATGATGGATTTAGTACAAGACAATTCAGGAGGTGTACGGATGAAACTGGAGGCGGCCAGCGGTTGGTATCGTGAGAGAACGAGTTCTAACGAGATTATATGATCCAACGCCCAACCGCTACCCTCACGAGTGAATTCGTGATTTCGATGATTTTTTCGTACGAAGCTTCTAAACGTTCAGGCAATACGTTCTGATCAGCGATCAATGTCGTATGACATCGTCCATGAAAATAGCCTTCACTCGTCACTTCTTCGTCCTCGTTCGTGTCGGCATTTACAATGTACTTGACAAATCTCGCTTTTAGCGCTATATGCCACTTTATAGTAAGCAAACGTGTCAGTTCGTTTAGAATGTCCGTACGTAACATATCGTGAATTTCATCAAAAAAGGTAATGACATCGTTGACACATTCTTCTTCTTCCTCTACAAGAGGTGTGTAAACGTACGACACCAACGAGCCACGCAACGAATGTTTACGATCAACAGAAAACGTCTGCATTGTTAGAATAACGATAAAAGCAAAATCAATTACTTGCTCACTTGAAGAACATTAGAATACTGATACAAAGTTAGAAAATAAGTAACATTTTATAAGCAGTGCGTGAAAGTTAGCCTGCACGAGACTCGAAGGTGAACGCAGGCAGCGATCACCGCTCCACTTATACTATCTATGATGAGTGCGTGCGCAGCTATTTGTTCCCACTACTGTGCTTTATTTCATACCGACCAATTGACGACAGCAATCCCCACTACGATTGCGCGCGCAGCTACCACTGAGGAAGTGAAATGCAGCGCAACAAACCAACATTCTTGCTTCAGATATGGACGTGCACACATATTCTTTTGCAAGCCGATTAAAAAGCTTTTATAACATCCATCGTCGAGGTAACATTAAATTTTACGTGCGTAAATTTCCGAATACGAACGTGAGATTTTTTGACCTAGCCAAAGCCGGGTTTATTTATGAAGGCGATGATGATGTTGTAAGATGCTGCAATTGTAAAATACGAATTATGGATTGGATGGCGGGTGATGATCCTGTCCAAGTCCATAAGGCGTCAATGCCTACATGTAGTTTCGTTCGTGAACACTTGTAGAAGTCGACGCACGCAAAAACGGCTCTTTTCAGAGCCAACATAAACTCATGTACAAACATACCCGTTTGGGTAGTACTAGTAGTACTCTGTGTTAGTACTATACTAGTACTAATAGTACTATATATATTACTATTACTAGTACTACTACTAAATGTGTGTACACAATTCAATGTCTGACTGATGGCGTCAATGATAAAAAAATAAAACAAAAGATTTCATAAAAATTATACCTATTAAATATCTTGACAATTTCGAAGCTGTATCACTTGCATCGCAGATCGATGACACAATGGATGTTTATCGATACGATGATGGGAAACATTTCACACTAACAAAACCGTTACGAAGCACGATACGTTCCAACTTGTGTTCTATGTATTTTGTGAAGAAAAAACGGTTTTGTGGTAACTACTGTACACGTTATAAGTTTGGTGTTGACAAATATCACGGACGTTGTTGGCGTCACATAAAGAAACGTAGCGGTTATCTCCCGCCGATCGTGCTGTTGATGATAATCTCTGATCGTATACACAACAAATCACGATGGCTTCATTTTATCGAAGAGTGTGATCGAAACAATGTACCGATTGAACTCGTGGTTTATGAAAAGGATATGTTCAAGTGTACAGTACGTCACGCGTGGAATTTTATTTCACGTTTCCGACCGATTCCTGAACTGTATCATGCCGTTCAACGTGTTCACGGCTTACATGATTCACACGGACAAATGAACTATGCGACTGTGTACACAGACATGCTCGCCTACGGAAGTTCAATCCCACACGCTTTGTGTTGCATTGTCATTACAGAGCGCACTATTCCGATACGTACAGCGATTGAAATATACAGAAGCGCGATTATGATAGCACCAAAGTGCGCAGTGGATCCTAGCTACAACGTAAGTTTTGACGTGCGCTGCCCGCCATCTTCGTTACCGACACTTGCGAGAGGGAAACAGTTCACATTGGTGAACAACAAGGCGCAGGGATTGTTTTCAGTAGCCTTTCTGAAGGAATCATTGCCTACACTCCGCAAGTATTGTGAATACTTCGGTCTGCAGTATTCACATGAAAAAGGGTACACAGTGAAAGATCGACGTTTATACGAACAGTGGCAACGATGTACAGGTGCTATGGCAGACGAGTTTTGGTTGTTGAACTCGTATCTTATACACCTGCATATGGAGTCGAGAAGTCATCGTCCGATCATAGAACTCAAAGCTAAACACATGTGCGAGCATCTACCCGTAAACGATAACGTCATAGTCGCGGAAATGCACGAGTATCGTGCCAACGTTATACGCAGCGTCATGTTCAAAGACATGAATTCCGTCAAGACCGTAAGAGCGTTGGACATGAAACAACACACGCTCATGAGATATTACATCGGTATGAGTCTCGTGCGTAATGGACGTATGAAAATCAGTTTAGCGCATGTTTTAACGTACTTACGCAATCACAAGAAGAACGCGTTGTTTTTCCGTTCGGTCGAGATGATATAACTGGACGTGGAGTGGAAATCTTACTACAGTCACGCGATGGAAAGCAGACGTACCAGAACGGTACCGAGGAGAGTTACATTCAGCACTGAGTTAACGCTTTACCACGTTCCGACGTATTGTGAATCACGGTTCGTACGATATGAGAATGAAACGACAGGTGAAGAACATACAGCAGAGCGTTCGCAAGACTATCGCGAAGGAGTTGCACAGACCGGTAAGAAGGAATTTTCCGAGACGTGCGGTGGAGTTAAAGGGACTTCACGACTTGTACCAAGCGGACCTGGTAGAGATGATACCGCACGCGAAGGTGAACAAGGGATTCAAGTACCTTATGACAATCATTAACGCGTTTAGCAAGTACGCGTACGCTGTTCCGTTGAAAACAAAAACGGGCGTAGAGGTCGCACGAGCTCTGGAACCGATTCTTCGTGCTAATAAAATGAAATATCTGCAGACAGACAACGGGAAAGAGTACTATAACAGTAGCGTACAAAAATTGCTGAGCAGATACGGTATCACACTCTATTCCACGTATAGTGAAAAAAAGGCCTCCATTGTGGAACGTTTTAACCGTACGTTGAAAACGCACATGTATCGTGCGTTCAGTGAACAAGGTCATTATCGTTGGTTGGATATGTTGCCGGAACTAGTCAACACGTACAACAACAGCGTGCACAGAACGATTGGAATGAAACCGTGTCAGGTGAAAGAATCCAACGAACGTACAGTGCTACAAAGGATTCGTGTGAACACAGCGAGGAGCATCGTTTATAAACGACCGAAATTCAAAGTAGGCGATCGTGTGCGTATAAGCAAACACAAAATGACATTCGCCAAAGGATACACACCAAATTGGACAAACGAGATATTTCTCGTTCATTCGGTGCGTACCGGCAGCGTACCCATTACCTATTCGCTAAAGGATCATACAGGAGAAGTGTTGAAAGGTGGTTTTTATGAACATGAAATCAGTAAATCGAACGTTGGTGACGTGTACTTGGTAGAAAAGATTGTACAACGTAAAGGCGATCGTGTAAAAGTCAGATGGTTAGGATTCGATGGTAAACACGATTCGTGGATACACAAGAAGAACTTGCTATAACAACTATTCGACTCATGGAAATAGAACCAGTATGCATCGATACGTTATGATGACAACATGCACGCTGTGTACAGTGTAAAAGACATTGTGTCACATCCTGGTTACGATGAGTACATCGTGAACACGACTGCAAACGACGTTGAACGCATGCGTAGGATCTTGACAGTGCACGAGTACTGGCAACGGGTTATCAATCGTGTGAAGAAATTCCGTCTTAACGAAATAGTACCAAGTTGTACCGGATTCGATCACTACAAAGAATGTGTTTGGTCGGATCCGAACTGTGAAACGGGTCCGGACACTTGTGTATGCAGTTACATATCTACCGACTGCTGCAATATAGTGCGACTATTAAATAGACTGTGCACGGAACGTCAACATGAAAATATTGCAACAAGCGCACAGATTAAAAATAAAGGACGTGGACTATTCGAAATTGTGCGGCGATGGTGGTGGGGGTGGTTGTGGCAGAAAAAAACGTAAACACGGACGTCTTCTGCCCGATACCGTTCGTTCGATCATCTGCGGACCTTCTGCGTGCGGGAAGACAAACGTCATGTTCAACCTGTTGTTCGATGTAAACGGATTAAGATTCGCGAACTTATACGTGTTTTCTAAATCACTATTTCAACCTAAATATCAGATGCTGGAGACCTTGATGACACAACTTTCCAACGAAGGAATGGGTTATCACGCCTACAACGATAACGAAGAGGTACCGCCTCCCGACGAGGTCGATCCTGATTCTATTATGGTGTTCGATGATGTGTCTTGTGAAAGACAACACAATATACGCAAGTATTTCTCTATGGGACGTCACAGCGGTGTGGACGCGTTTTACCTTTGTCAGACGTACAGTCAAGTGCCAAAACAGTTGGTTCGTGATAATGCCAATCTAATAGTATTGTTCAAACAGGATGATCGCAACTTGAAGCATGTGTATAACGATCATGTCAACACGGACATGAAATATGACACGTTTAAGAACATGTGCGCTGAAGCGTGGAAAGATCGTTATGGCTTTCTCGTTGTGGACAAGGATTCTTCTATCGACACCGGTAGGTACAGAGTCGGTTTCGATCGTTTCATAGTAGTCGCACCTAACGATTAAACAAAAAAAAAATTGTCAAAAGTTTAGCTAAATACACGTGTCCTGCTGTCAACGACTTTAGTTGTCGTACTACCGTTTATCGAGATGGATGACAAGAAAAAACGATTAGCACGTGATATCGACACGATCAGTGATGACATACGGAAGAAATACCATGCGTTAAAACATGGTATTCGTGAAGAAGAAGCAACGTTATCCAAAAGTTACAAACCGATTCTGGAACCGTTACAAAATATTTCACAAGCATTGCTTGAAAAGAAACGTAAAACAACAAATGAAAAGCCGATAAGAGTGAAAAAAATGAAACAAGAAGAAGAAGAGGAAGAAGAAGAAGAGGATCCATTAGATGCAATTAGTAAGAGCGATGTAGGAACACCACTTCGTTCCCGAACGAAACCGTCTTTCCTGAAAACACCCGTGATAGCCGAAACATCAGGTGATGACGATGAGGACGATCCTAGTCAAAACATTGAAAAAATGTTAGACACACCGGAAGGAAGACGTGAAGCGCGTAGATATTTTCAGGACAAATACGACAGTGAATCGTTAGCGAACAAGTACATGCGTATGATCGTTTCGTCCGAACGCGATCGTCTGATGGACTATACGTACGGTGTAAGACATGAAAACGGAAAATGGATGATTGGTGATTCACAGTTCGAAATCGATAAGGACGATACGATTCTTATCAACGGTAAACGATACAAAGGTACACCTGGACTCTACGAACTTGTATTCATGAAGCATCCTAATGAAAATATTTACAAGGAATCAGATCTGAAAACGTACAAAGATATACTGCGTAACACCAACGCGCATAAGCAGTATTACTTAGCGAACGCACAGGTGAACGCGAACAGAGGTGTAAAGTATAAACGAATAATATCGCAACTGTTTCCATCGAAACGTACAGGACAGGGGCATAATAATATTGATACATCGTATATGACGCTAACGAGAAAAAAAGACAAAATCGATTACGTGCACTGGGACGATCCGAACGAACTGGTGGACAGATTGCGACTGTTAATGGCATCACAACGTGTTGGAAACAGTGGGCACACGAACGAAATCGTCTCCATAGTGGAAGAACTACGTGAAGCAGACATAATCGTATAACAAGAGCGGTATATATCATCTGACATTAGCAGCAGCAGCATGGAATCGATCTTAAAGGACTCGTTAATGCCGTGTGCTCCCTATTCGATTCTGAAAGCCGATAAAGTATAAATAATACTGTTGTACACGCACCGGGGGACATTCCACGATTGGTTGTGACAACATGGATATCGTGCTACTGTTTATTATTGCGTGCACAAGCGCCGTCGTCGTCGCATCGTCCGTTAACGCTAACGATGTAGATTTCGCTATAGATTATTTGGTGCGATACGGATACGTGCCCGACGATAGTTTACGACTCACGGACAACACTACCATCGATATGGACGCCTACCTTCGCACGTTTCAAGTGAATTACAATTTAACCGTAAATGGAGAATTGAACAATGAAACGATGAATCTGATGCGTGCGCGGAGATGTGGTAACGAAGATTTCGTGTCGTACACCTTACGAACGCCGTGGGCCAAGAAACGTCTGTCGTGGCGATTCTTTCACGGTAGCGTCAGCGCTATAGAAGCGTCGCGACAAGCGTTCGCTGTGTGGCAGAAACATTCGAATCTGGAATTCGAATATCGACCCAACGACATAAACGCAGACATGGTTATCGCTATGAAATATTTTAAACACAGGTGTCTGACTTCCAGGTGCACGATCTGCGGGTACGATTTGGACGGACGAGGAGGTATACTCGCTCACGCTTACTACCCGCCCGATTTACCGTATAACACTACTGAAATACATATGGACTACTACGAGTCGTGGAATTATACAAACGCAACCGAAATACCGGACGATCAGACCAGTTTTCTTCAGGTGCTAACGCACGAAATCGGACACGCGTTAGGACTGTCTCATTCCCTCGAGAGGGATTCGATCATGTACCCGTTCTACGTACCACGCTCGGGCGGACCGTTCGACCTGAGAGACGACGATATAAGAGGCATTCAACGCTTGTACGGGAAGCCGCCGCCGCCGCCCGCTACGACGACGACGACAACGTCAACGTCGACGGCGACGTCAACGACGACGACGACACCGACAACGAACGAGACCGTGCGGACGACAACGGATTTATGTCGACTAAAGAACGTTAACCAATTTTTAATAATCAACAGACATCTGTATATCGTGCACGATAACTTTTTGTGGACATTGGATATCGAGTCGAAGCGAACGGGCGAGAGTCCGCTTCTGTTGACGGATTGGTTGACTTTCTTACCGCCGACGTTCACCAACGTTTCGGCGATGTACCAGAGACCGCGGACCGAAGAAGTGGTGCTTTTCATAGACAACTATGTATACATGTTTGATATACACAGTCTGCAGCCGGTGAACGGGTATCCGCGTTCAATCACAACGCTCGGTGTTCGCACGATGAATAAAATAAACGCTGCAATACACACGTACACGGGTCGAACTCTTCTGTTGTACAACGATATGTATTACAGTGAGATAGACGAGTGCACGTTCACGATCAAGAAACATGGTTATGTTAAAGATCGTTTTGTCGGCTTACCAGAAGCCGTTGATAGTGCGTTCCGATATATCGACGGAAAAATTTATTTCTTCAAAGACACACACGTATACGTGTACGATGAATTTCTAGATACGATTGTAAAAGGAAAACATAACGACGCACTATCCGTTGTCGGAATAAAATGCATAGACAGTACGATCGTATCAAAACTAATCGATTTATTACGTGAATACGTATAAATGTCGTGCACAACGAACGAGGCGCATCATTCACGAGATGAGTGTCGACAAGTTTGGCAGACACCAGAGCGCTGTCAGAGCGCGAAGAGAGACGCGACGCAGTCTGCGAGAGGATATTGGTATCACAATGACCGAGGACGGACACTTTGATGTAGCGGGGAAAAAAATACATAATTTGGGCGAACCGCGCGATGATAGCGATGCCGTTTCACTGCGCTTTGTGCGTGACAATTGTCTGTTAGCTGGCGATTCGTCGACGGCGGCGCAAGGAATAGATGCGAAAGGTCGTAAGCTCGTCAACGTCGGCGCTCCTGTCGATCTCGCGGACGCTGTCAACAAGCAGTACGTAGACTACTCGTGCTTACGTTTCACACAATTGGTACCGAACAAGAAGAACGGGGCTGTCGTCGACGCACGAGACCATCGCATACAGTTTCTGAGGGAACCGATTCGTGCGAGAGACGCCGCGACCAAAATATACGTGGACTCGAAAATCATACCGAAGGATACGAACTCTAACCTAATGGTCGGCAATGTGCGGATAACACAGTTAGCTCCACCCATGAACAACAAGGACGCAGTGAATTTGGAATTTTTGAACCGACACACAATCACCGCGGTAAACGATGCTTATTTCAACGCGCAAGGAAAAACCATTCTAAACGTTGGCGATGGTGGCGCACGGGCCACATATGCAGTGAACGCGCGTCAATTGGAGGACGTGAAGCGGTACGCGAAGAGCGAAACGTACAAACTCGCAAAAGTGTTCCAACATCGTTGGGAGAAAGTGGTATCGTATATCTATAAATTGCATACACGCGCAGCGCGTACTTCACTTGGTGCCGAAGAGGCAGACTTACTTCTTATGAACAAGACGGAGACGAGCGTGTTGATTAGTGATCTGGACAAATCCAACAACGAGCAAGATTGGAGATCTCTTTATCGAGAGCAAACGAAACAGTAGTCATGTATGAACTACGTAGCCGTGTTGATAAAAAAAAAGGGGGGCGTGGTCTTATCGGAAAAATAGTTAAAAGCGCGGTACCATTCGTCGCGAAGTCAGTACCTACACTGATCAATCGAGCGGTGGACGTATTACCGGTAGAACTACATCTGCCTGGCTACAGGTTCTGCGGACCAGGAACGAAACTAGAGGAGAGATTGAGTCGTGGTGATCGAGGAATCAACGAGTTGGACGAAGCCTGTCGCGAACACGATATCGCTTACAGCAAGTACAAGGACAACGAACGACGAGGTATAGCGGATCGTGTGCTAGCCGGTAAAGCGTGGGAACGAGTTAAAGCTTTGAATTCAGGCATCAGTGAAAGAGCGTACGCAGCAGCCGTAGCAGCAGCAATGAAGGCGAAATCTGCGTTAGGCAGCGGGCTATGCTGTAGTGGTGGTGGTGGTGTGCGTAAACGTCGACGTCGCACCAGACGACGCAAGCCGGTTCGACGCACGATAATCAGGAAGAGGAGGAGGACGACGACGACAACAGGGACAGGAAAACGACGAAGAAGGAGTGGTGGTAAAAAGGCTTCAGGACTCTATCTTCGACCGTACCGAAAAAACTAATCAAAATACCCGTGCGTCCATTGTCCGATCATGATCTTTATGAGTACACGAAACGATTGCGTATACCCTATTTCAGAGGTGTGTACATGCGCGACGCACTTCCTAGTACATCACCGTGGGTGAACGAAAGTGCGATCGTGAATCTGGACGATGCTAGCGGACCGGGCACGCACTGGGTATGCTACAAGAAGCGAGGCGACAGAGTCTGGTACTTTGATGGATTCGGCAATCTACGTCCACCTGTCGAACTAATGCGGTACTTTGGATCGAACGTGACCGACGTTCATTACAATTACATGCGAAAACAACCGTCGGATACAGTCATCTGCGGACATTTATGTTTAGAGTTTTTGACATCGAACGATCAGTAAACTACAAGATGTCTTCGCTTACGGTCACCGTCACAGGAACGGATCCGAGCGCACTGGTTTGTGACTTTTTTCCACCGCTTGAATTGACGGACGGTGAATGGTACGCAGGACTGCTGGACTTTACCACGTACAACTCTATACCGAACGTGGAGAGTGGAAAAAACAATGTCTTTCCTGTACTAAAGGGAGCACGTAAAACGTTAGAGCTTGTCAATATACCGACCGGTGTGTATGAAATCAGTGATATTGAAACATACCTGAAAAAAGAACTAGCAGACCCGAAATTTTCTCTACGACCCAACAACAACACATTGAAATGTGAAATTTATTGTTCATACGATATCGATTTCGGATGTACGGAACACACGATCGGTACCATGTTGGGTTTTTCCAAGAGCCGCAAGTTAGAAGCGTATATATTACACACGTCGGATGCGCCTGTAAACATTAACAAAGTGAACGTTTTGGAGATAAGGTGTAACGCTGTTCAAGGTTCATACAAGGCGGGTCGAAACGAGCATATATTGCACTCGTTCTATCCAACAGTTGAGCCAGGATTCAAGATAGTCGAAACGCCTAGAAACGTCATTTATTTTCCGCTTAACGTACTACACTTGCGTAACGTTACAGTGTCCGTACACGATCAGGACGGTGATATTGTGAATTTTCAAGGGGAAGTCATCACCGCACGTATACATTTGAAACGTGTGTAGTAATCATGGGAATTTATTTCACCGAAACCTCCATGATGATGAAGAGCGGAGGTAGCGACGGCTTGCACTGCAAGATAAAAGAGGACAACACTTTTGGAAAAGGTATCAGTAGACGTTCGTCGTTGACACGATTAACAGCAACTAACCGACGCTACCTGATTTCACTAGGATTCAAACTCAAGAGAAACAAGTAACATGACGGACAGCGGTATAGTCTTATCGGTTGAACGTCGACCGTTCTTTGAAGACAACATCACACATTATGAATATCATCCTCATGCACCGTACGCGTCGGCGTCACGATATGGAAATAATGATGAGATACGCATACCTATCCTGCAACAGGAAGTCTTCACTTTACCGATGGAAAGTTTCCTGTACGTTGAAGGCAAGTTGAGCAAAAAAACCACTGCCACTGGTAATGTGAACGTGAAAATGATAAACAATGCGATTGCGTTTCTCTTCGAAGAAATCCGTTACGAATTGGCCGGCGTGGAAGTAGATCGTACCAAGAGTGTTGGCATCACATCCACTATTAAAACCATACTATCTGCCAGCAAGCAGGACATTGTTTCGATGCAAAATGCCGGTTGGGTTGCTCCTACAGCTGACGAGCTAACACCATCTGGTAAAAATAATGAATTCAACTTTTGCATACCGTTGAGGATGCTGATGGGATTTGCTGAAGATTTCACACATGTTATTTTAAACATGAAACAAGAACTGATACTATTACGCACTTCCACTGACGTTAACGCTCTGTTCTCGTCTACGGATGCGCCCGCTAACGCTGATATAGAACTAACAAAAATCTCTTGGATGATTCCGTTCGTGTATGTGAACAATGAAGTACGGATACGATTATTGGATATCATACGCAAAGACCTACCACTATTCTTACCGTTTCGTAGTTGGGAACTGCACGAGTACCCGGTTTTACCAACGACTGACAGACAGACTTGGACAGTGAAAACAACTACACAACTGGAGAAACCGCGGTACGTGATACTCACCTTCCAGACCAGCAGAAAGAATAATCTGAAAAAACATGCCGGCGAATTCGATCACTGCAATGTGACAAATGCGAGACTCTTTCTGAACGACAAATACTACCCGTACGATAACCTGAACCTGGATATCGATAACGGACGTTATGCATTGCTGTACGACATGTATACACGATTTCAAAAGTCATACTACCACAGAAGTCAACCCAACGTACTTCTAACGCCTACTGAGTTCATAGCAAAAGCACCGTTATTCGTCTTCGATTGTAGCAGACAGGATGAGTCGCTCAAGTCTTCACCAGTCGACGTCAGATTGGAATTCGAGTCATCGAGCAATTTCCCCGCTCAGACCGCGGCCTACTGCTTGATACTGCATGATTCGCTCAACGTGTACACTCCGTTATCCAACACAGTGCGCAGACATAATTAAACATTTACTATAAATTATTGTTTTTTTTTGCTGTAAATATAATGTTGCTTTTTAGAATGTAATGTATGTGTTACATGTATGCGATTTTTATTTAAAAAATGTAATCAATTTTTATGTATTTGCTGTAAATAGAATGTAATGTATGACTTACATGTATGTAATTTTTTATTAAAAAAAAATGTAATCATTTTTCATGTATTTTATTTTGTGGAGGGGGAAACGATTATCCTCTTCTTCCTATTTTTTTTGCTCAGTGTTTCATCAACACGACTCGCGAGAGGACGCACAAGATGCTTTCACACGATTTCGATGATGATGATGCCAAACCCAAGAACGACCGCTATTTCAAACAATGCGGTGAAGCGACAGCAACAACAATCAAGTCCTTATCACCAGACGATAAAGAAGTGCAAGTCATCTTAATTCAAAAAATCACATCTCCGTACCCGCGTTACAGAAGCTTGGAAAATCGTTTAAAGAGTTTTAAAGAATGGCCTGTATCGTTAACGATAACACCTAAAGAATTATCAGAAGCGGGTTTCTTTTACACTGGATGCAACGATAGAGTGATTTGTTTTTGCTGTGGAGGCGGATTAAACAAATGGGAACGTGGAGAATATGCTTGGATGGAACACGCACGTCATTTCCCTGCGTGCTCTTACGTAATGTTAATGAAAGATAAAAATTTTATCATCAAGGCACTGGGTATCGTTACCGAAGCGCAAGCACCAACAGCAATAGCGACAGCAGAGAACGAACAACACGTCGACACTATCAAGGAGAATATAAAAAACATAGAAGGAAGCTCTAATCGTGATACAATGTGCAAAGTCTGTTACGCACAGAACGTGGAAGTTGTACTTATTCCCTGTCGACATTTTATCACATGTGTGAATTGCGCCATAACCCTACATACTTGTCCTTTATGTAGAACCACATGCACCGCTTACATGAGAGCGTATTTCTAGTTCATTTTCACACCTTAATTTAATCGATTAGTGAACACAAGGTTTGAAAATATATGCTGCCGTGGCAAAAGTGTTTAATCCAAGTCCACTAATATCGCATACCTCAGTGTTTGAACAGCACGCGTTGAAGACGGACGCATGGAGCTGTTATCTCCCTACCAGTACATACGCTGTAGTGAATTAAAGCACACAATAATATACCCTATAGACATTTTTGTATACAACATTTTGACCTGTAAATTTGTTGCACTGATCCGTGACGAAAATATAAGGTACAAAATAAACGTTCCAAAAAAATTCTTTACGAGCGTTTCACAACATACAACGTGTCTGTTTCGTAAGACGGACGGATCTGCAGCGTTCTTAGTAACACCAAACACATTATTTATAACGAAAAAAGGATGTGCGAGGATAATCTAGCAGTCATCCTTGACTTTCACTGTTTCATCGACAACGATGGAAACGAACTCGTTAAGGAACTATCCATTATGGATGTCACTGCATTTGCCAGCAGACATTGGATATTTTCACCTCCAGCAAACATGATTGTTTCGAATCATAAACATGTGAGGACAAACAGATGGTTAACAGAGCATTATCATGGACTAGCGTGGACGGACGGGGACACATCGTATGAACATCTTGTGCCGATATTAGAAAAATATACATTTCCTTTTAAATTTGTGTTCGTAAAAGGATTGCAAACAAAAAAATTTCTACAGAAGCGTATCGTACATTTTAATATTATAAATTTAGAAGATTTCGGTTGTCCTAAACTCGATCAATTACAATCAATACATGGAACAGTCTGTCTCGTGCACCACTTACTTCCAGAAATATGTACAAATACTAGAGTACACGCTTTACGCGAGTGGGTTGTATCAGATTTTAGAGTAATCAATATGTTTCTAATAAATTACTAATTGAAAACATTATTGTTTAGCGCTTACGTAAAACAAATTAACCTTTCTGACGATTACATCACTCTGTATAGTCATATAAAAAAAATTAGATTCACCGACATGTTCTAACACGCATGAGTGCTGTTAATTAAATCATTCTGTCTATTC
This sequence comes from Magicicada septendecula, assembly GCA_034769895.1. Taxonomy (NCBI): domain Eukaryota; kingdom Metazoa; phylum Arthropoda; class Insecta; order Hemiptera; family Cicadidae; genus Magicicada; species Magicicada septendecula. Next base: position 266,161,299 of record CM068372.1, read on the forward strand.
ATAAAAAAAATAACCGAGTCGTCTCCTCTTCCCCGCCTACCCATCGAGTCGTGAGAAGTCAAGTCGTATCCTGTTCACACGGATAAAAATAAACGCTTACTGTACGATAAAAAATTTAGCTTCAGCAACATGTTCTAACACGCATGAGTGCTGTTAATTACATCATTCTGTCTATTCATAAAAAAAAATAACCGACTCGTCTCCTCTTCCCCGCCTACCCATCGAGTCGTGAGAAGACAAGTCGTATCCTGTTCACACGGTTAAAAATAAACGCTTACTGTACGTTATGTAGTTCCCCCTCTCTGGTTCCACCTCCACAACTACCTCCCTATTTATTCCGCTGTGCGCGAGCGTTATTCGTTCAGTCCTTGAGAGACGCGCGAGACAAATATAAAATTCTTTATTTTAAAATGGCATCATTCACTGAAAAATTTGCAACTATTAGCGCAATTGAATATAAAAAAATAAAAGAATTAATAATCGGTGTAAAATATCCGATAGAAGAAATGCAGAATATAGACGCGAAGTACGGGAAAGCCGTACTCGTCACTCTTCAAGATTATAAAGACCCTAAACTAAAATATCGCGTATATCTACCTAAAAGATACGCGAGCGTTTTCGAAGATGATGAATTAAAAGATTTAGTACCGTGTTCGCTGCATCTAATTTTTCGTGGAGAAAAGGATAGAGCGTACATAGTAGAAATTGTACAGTAAGACCGAATGGACATACTCACTTACCATGTATAATTTTCATTGTAAATACACATAATTGTCATTAGCTGCACGTACAATTATATATTAACATGTACTTAGTTGTATTTTAATTTATAATATATTGTGCTTACACATATATTTCATTTAATTTAATTATATTTAATTATCAATGTATTTACTGTATATCTAGATAATAAAACAAGGCTTACATGGTGTACATTTTAGAGTAAGCCTGGATAGACATCTTCAAAATTAACAAATATATTTGTTCAAAATTGTCATTGCACACGTACACAAATAGTAAATATAATGTGCTTAAACTTATTTATTTTAATGTAATTCAAAACAATTATTAAAACAATTACAAATAATAAATTATTATGCGTAATGAATTTATAAATTAAAATCTAATTTGCTTACACATAATATAAATGTATACAAATGTATTTATTAGTTTTACTTATTTGTAATTCATACACAATTGTCACACATGTTTACATATTAATTTTTGTCATTACTGTGTACGTCATCATATTTTAATTTGTAATTACTTTATTTAGATGAATATTGTACACAAATGTCATATTGTATATGTTTACATATTATGTATTTTGTACTTGTCACCACTGTTTACTGTTACATAATATTTATTTTAAATTGTAATATATTTTGATTACTTGTATTTTAATTAAATAATATTGCTTTAACATTTTTATTCTATATTTATTTCACAAATCCTTGAAAGATTAACACTAATCATCACTCAATATACAAGCTAAAAGAAATGTTGCGCAATGTGCATTCATGTGTTATTACATATAACTAATTTAAAAAATCAATATTATTAAACAATAATTGCTTGATTAGAAATTACAAAAATTATTTTAAAATAAAACTTACCTTGTACGAGCTCTAGTTGAGAATTGCTTGATTATATTATATTTTAGAAATTAAAAAATTATTTAAAAATGAAACTTACCTTGTACGAGTTCTAGTTGAGTTACTGAATGTGAATCTCGTCGAACGAAAATTAAAAAAATTATTTAAAAAATGAAAATTATTTAAAAAAAAAATGAAACTCACTCTGTACGACTGAATGTGAATCTTAACGAACGAAAATTAAAAAAATTATTAAAAAAATGAAAACTTATTTAAAAATGAAAAACTCACACTGTACGAGTTCTAGTCTCGTTGAACAATGTGATGATGTGAGCAATTCGTACAGCGTATATATACGCTATCTCAAGGATGAACGCGAAAGCAGCTGGTATCAACCAGAGCTGCTACACGTGCAGTCAAGGACAACCATTTAGCTTGGCTTTTCTGTTTCGACGATAAAAAAAACCTAGAGCTACTACACGTGCAGTCAAGGACAATCACTTAGCTTGGCTTGGCTTTCTGTTTCACACAATAATTTATGTACGGTCATCACTTCGTTCACACACACATTAACAAATGCGCAGACAGCTGGAGCCCAATTAAAATATTACATCACCAACGACTTGTGTTCTTCAAATTATGTACGGCTATTAAAGCCTCAGCTCTCACGCTTTGATAATAGATGGCTAGACAATTACATCATCACCAGCATGTGTACATATGCTCAGATAGCCAATTATTATTCATTAGTTAGTCAACGGCTAGGGTTCTGTTATTAAACAAATGGATGTACGCACACACAAGCGCGCACAGACAGCTGGAGCCCAATTAATAATATTACATCACCAACGACTCGCGTTCTTCAAATTATGTACGACTAATAAAGCTTTCGTTCACACGCTTTGGTAACAGATGGGCACACAGATGGATTGATTACATCATCACTAGCATGTGTACATATTATGCTCAGATAACCGAAGCCAATTCATTACAACTAGACATTCAATTATGCAATGCATATCATGTGTATTTTCTTACATGTACACAACAATGTAAATTTTTTGAATTTGCTTAGTTATTTCTTTTCTTTTCAACTATCCTTTTTCCTTCTATCATGCATGTTTTATAAGTGAAGTGTCAATCAAAACAATTACACCACAATAGCCAGTCAACAAGAGTTTCACATCGATGCTGTGCACATTTTTTGTATTTTTACAATATATACTTACCACAAAAGCACACATTCAAATTTACAGTTCATGAGTTGGCAACAATGGTGGCAGTGTAAACATATACAAAACCTGTACACTATAACACCGAGCCGTGGCCGGCACAAGTTGACAACGTCGACGTGGCAGTGTAAACATATACAAAACCCGTACACTATAACACCGAGCCGACAACGGCAGTGTAAACATATACAAAACCCGTACACTATAACACATGCACGAGCCGTGGCCGGCACAAGTTGACAACGTCGACGCTTTTCCAACATGGCCGCCCTTCCGGAAAAACAAAACATATACCCAAACCATACACTATAACACACCACGATCCGACAACGTGGCCAAACCTTAACCAGCACACACGCACAATCCGACAACATCACAGCTTTCCCAACATGGACACCAGGCGTGGCCATGTTCGCCGTTCGCCCTTCGCCGTCGTCGTTGACGTCGTCATCGTCGCTGGGCGGCGGCCTGGCTTGATCCTCGCCCGTCGTGGCGGGGTCGTCGTCCATTTTGTCGACGAACGGCGGCCACGCCTCCGCCAATCAACGCACACGGAACCACGCAAAATGGACGACGACGACAACATGGCCGAACGCCGACAACATGGCCGACAACTTCGGTACGCCCATCGAAGTCACGTGGGACACACCACTACCCCCCCGGTCCATCATAACCTCTGCACATGACGACACGCTGCGCCGGAAGTCTACACACACCACAGGGATTTTTGAATTTCGCGCCAAAAGGGGGGGCTGTGACGTCACTTCCGCGTTAGAACTCTCATTCTTACCCTACTTTTGAAGATCGGTTAAGGGAAAGGGGTAGTTTACCTGCAACATTTTATGTTTTAACAAGGGTAATTTTTTGTATGACGAACGATAACTGCCATAAATTCAAACAGAATCAAATAATGTTTTGCATACTTCCCTACATTGTAGAGAACTCAAGGCCCGTTCATTTTGGTGAAGATCAGTTTATCTGCAACATTTCATATTGTAACAATAGAACGTCTTTCATGAAGAACGATAACTGCCATAAATTCAAACATAATCAAATAATTTTTTACATATGTGCCTGTGATGTAGAGGATAAAGCCGTATTGATTTTGGTGAAGATCGGTTAAGGGAAAGGGGTAGTTTACCGGCCACTATTAATGTTTTAACAAGAGTAAATTTTTCTATGACGAACGATAACTGCCGCACATTCAAACAGAATCGAATAATGTTTTGCACGCATCCCTGAATTGTAGAGGACTCAGGACGTATTGATTTTGGTTGAAGATCAGTTAAGAGAAAGGTGTAGTTTACCTGCAACCTCTTATGTGATAACAAGGGTAATTTTTATCTGATGAACGATAACTGCCGTAAATTCAAAACAGAATCAAATTATGTCTTGCATACTTCCCTACATTGTAGAGTTCTCAAGGCCTTTTAATTTTGGTGAACATCGGTTAAGGGAAAGGGGTAGTTTACCTGCAACATTCTATGTTGTACAAGAGAAATTTGTTCATGACGAAAGATAACTGCCGTATATTCAAACAGAATCAAATAATTTTTTACATATGTCCCTGCGTTGTAGAGGACTCAGGACGTATTGATTTTGGTGAAGATCAGTTAAGAGAAAGGTGTAGTTTACCAGCAACCTTTTATGTGATAACAAGTGTAAAGTACTTAATTTTGATAAATAAAGTATCCTGATAAGATCTTAATAATCCACTGTAGAAACGTAGATGAAATATCGATAAATGAAGAGGCTAGTTGAACGGGGTGGTGGTAATTTTCTATAAATGAAAACTAGAGTTGAAGGGGGAGGGAATAATTTTTTATATATGTATTACGTTATCGACAACAAAGAAGTAGTTTGTTGTTAAAATTCCTTCCCGTCCTGTTTGGCGTAGACCAGAGTTTTCTGCAAAACCAGACGTTTCGGCAGTGCCATCGACTTCCATCATCAGTGAAAATCGAGTGCGATAACGTGAGGTGGTATACGTTAGTGACCACAGTACTGTGGTTAAGGCTGAAGTAGTAAGTAGAAAGAAGTAGTTTCTATGGAAATATTTCATTTCGAAAATGATTTTAAATATAAATCTTAAAACACGGAAGTCATGTATGGTTCTCCATAACGATTTTTTTCTATGGCAAACGATAACAGCCGCAAATTCAAACAAAATAAAATAATTTTTTGCATACAGCCCTGATTTGTAGAGTACTCAAGACCTAATCTTTTTGGTGAAGATCGGTTAAGGGAAAGGGGTAGTTTACTGGCAACGTTTTATATTTTAACATGGGTAATTTTTCGTATGACGAACGATAACTGCCGCACATTTAAACAGAATCAAATAATTTTGGGCATACCTTCCTCAATTATAGATACCTTGAGGTCTGTTGAATTGTTGAAGATCGGTGAAGGTAAAGGGGTAGTTTACCAGCAACATTTATGGGTTTTTAACGGTAATTTTTTCTATGACGAAAGATAACTGCCGCACATTCAAACAGAATAAAATATTTTTTTGCATACGTTCCTCAATTGTAAAAGACTAAAGGCATGTTGATTTTAGTGAAGATCGGTTAAGAAAAAGGCGTAGTTTACCAGCCACATTTTATGTTTAACAAGAGTAACTGTTTCTATGACGAACGATAACTGCCGCACATTTTAACAGAATCATATAATTTTGTGCATACCTTCCTCAATTATAGATATTTTAAGGTCTATTGTTTTTTTGAAGATCGGTTAAGGGAAAGGGGTAGTTTACCTGCAACATTTTATGTTATAACAAGGGTAATTTTTAGTATGACGAACGATATCTACCGTAAATTCAAACAGAATCAAATAATGTTTTACATATGTTCCTGATTTGTAGAGAACTCAATGCCTATTGAGTTTGGTGAAGATCGGTTAAGGGAAAGGGTTAGTTTACCGGCCACTTTTAATGTTTTAACAAGAGTAATGGTTTTTATAACGGACGATAACTGCCGCACATTCAAATAGAATCAAATAATGTTTTGTATGCATCACTGAATTGTAATCAAGACCTATTGATTTTGGTGAAGATCAGTTAAGAGAAAGGTGTAGTTTACCTGCAACGTTTTATGTGATAACAAGTGTAATTTTTCTATGACGAACGATAACTGCCGTAAATTCAAACATAATTAAATAATGTTTTGCATACTTCCTTACTTTGTAGAGGAATCAGGGTGTCTTGATTTTGGTGAAGATCGGTTAAGGGAAGGGGTTGTTTACCTGCAACGATTTTTGTTTTAACAAGGGTATTTTATATGGCAAACGATAACAACCGCAACTTCAAACAGAAACAAATAATGTTTTGCATACAGCCCTGAATTGTAGAGTTCTCAAGACCTTTTGTTTTTGTTGAAGATTGGTTTAGGGAAAGGGGTAGTTTACCTGGAACGTTTTATGTTTTAACAAGAGTAATTGTTTATATGACGAACGATAACTGCCGCAAATTTAAACAGAATCAAATAAATGTATGCATACCTTCCTCAATTATAGATATTTCAAGGTCTGTTGTTTCTTTTGAAGATCGGTTAAAGGAAAGGGGTAGTTTACCAGCAACATTTTATGTTTTAACAAGAGAACGTTTTTCCATGAAGAACGATAACTGCCGTAAATTTAAACAGAATCAAATAATTTTTTACATATGTGCCTGCGTTGTAGAGGACTCAGGACGTATTGATTTTGGTGAAGATCATTTAAGAGAAAGGTGTAGTTTACCTGCAACCTTTTAAGTGATAACAAAGGGAATTTTTTGACGAACGATAACTGCCGTAAATTCAAACATAATCAAATTATATCTTGCATACTTCCCTACATTGTAGAGATCTCAAGGCTTGTTGATTTTGGTGAAGATCAGTTAAGGGAAAGGGGTAGTTTTTACCTGCAACATTCTATGTTGTAACAAGAGATAGTTGTTCATGACAAAAGATAACTGCCGTATATTCAAACAGAATCAAATAATTGTTTACATATGTGCCTGCGTTGTAAAGGACTCAGGACGTATTGATTTTGGTGAAGATCAGTTAAGAGAAAGGTGTAGTTTACCAGCAACCTTTTATGTGATAACAAGTGTAAAGTACTTAATTTTGATAAATAAAGTATCCTGATAAGATCTTAATAATCCACTGTAGAAACGTAGATGAAATATCGATAAATGAAGAGGCTAGTTGAACGGGGTGGTGGTAATTTTCTATAAATGAAAACTAGAGTTGAAGGGGGAGGGAATAATTTTTTATATATGTACTACATTATCGGCAACAAAGAAGTAGTTTGTTGTTAAAATTCCTTCCCGTCCTGTTTGGCGTAGACCAGAGTTTTCTGCAAAACCAGACGTTTCGGCAGTGCCATCGACTTCCATCATCAGTGAAAATCGAGTGCGATAACGTGAGGTGGTATACGTTAGTGACCACAGTACTGTGGTTAAGGCTGAAGTAGTAAGTAGAAAGAAGTAATTTCTATGGAAATATTTCATTTCGAAAATGATTTTAAATATAAATCTTAAAACACGGAAGTCATTTACGTTTCTCCATACCGATATTTTTCTATGGCAAACGATAACAGCCGTAAATTCAAACAAAATAAAATAATTTTTTGCATACAGCCCTGATTTGTAGAGTACTCAAGACCTAATCTTTTTGGTGAAGATCGGTTAAGGGAAAGGGGTAGTTTACCGGCAACGTTTTATATTTTAACATGGGTAATTTTTCGTATGACGAACGATAACTGCCGCACATTTAAACAGAATCAAATAATTTTGGGCATACCTTCCTCAATTATAGATACCTCGAGGTCTGTTGATTTTGTTGAAGATCGGTGAAGGTAAAGGGGTAGTTTACCAGCAACATTTTATGGGTTTTTAACGGTAATTTTTTCTATGACGAAAGATAACTGCCGCACATTCAAACAGAATAAAATATTTTTTTGCATACGTTCCTCAATTGTAAAAGACTAAAGGCATGTTGATTTTAGTGAAGATCGGTTAAGAAAAAGGCGTAGTTTACCAGCCACATTTTATGTTGTGGAACATGTATATGTATTGTATATTCGTGTGTGTATTTTGGGGGTTCTATATGTATTGTACATTTGTGTGTATTTTTGGGGGGTTAGATATAGGGCTAATAAAAAGAAAATATAAACATAGGGTTTATATATATATATATATATATATATATATATTTAATTTCGAATGACCATTTTGAAAGAGAGAATAAGGATTTATAATTATTAATTTCAAAAGAGTTTTTTTTAAAGGAGAAAATAGATTCTATCTCTATTAATTTGCATTTAATATTTTTTTAAAGAGAATTAATTATTTTTAATTAACCTGGTTAAGGAGTATATAGATTCTATCTATATTAATTTTAAATAAATATTTTTAAAGAGAATTAATTATTTTTAATTAACAATTTTAAGGGGAACATAGAATCTGAATGTTATATTTATTGATTTTGTAGGTAACAGAAAGGAGATAGAATAATAAAAGGATTTCCTTGATTGTTAATTTTATGAGTTTTAATTGCAAGTCCCGTCTCACTGGATCCAGCGCATTTTTGGCTTCTCTAGGCTTTGGTCTAGTTTTAATTATCTTGTGGCACCTCTTAAAAAAAAAAAAAAAAAAAAAAATTTACCAGTCAAAGTTAAAGAGGGGTTACAAGTTATCCATTATAGTACAGTGAATATGCTACAATTGCTATAGTGTATTGAGCCAGTGTAGTGATATGGCCTTCCTCCAAGACATTAGTACTACCGGTATGCTAAACAGTGGTAATGAACTCCATAGGCAGCATACATGGATGAGTAGTATTCACACACATCTCTGCTAAATTATGAATGCCCCCCATTCCCCATTGATTATATTATCTTATTTGTTTACACAGAAAACTTTTGAAATTTAGCATTGATGAAGTGATATTAAAAAGTTTATGGATTTACCAAAAAAAAATTACCATTTTTACCATCAATTTTCAAATTATAAGCAGCGCTTGCATAGTGTTTATGGATGCTTTCATACCGGTTCTAATACAGATAATTTAAAGAATTAAATTAATAACTTTGTTGTGAACTCTCAGTGATATGATATGTGACATAAACTTTGTCGTAATAATGGTTAATGTCCAACCCAGGCCAGTGAGTTATAACATCTAACGGTGAGTTATTAATATAAATCTGCAATCACAGTTAAGTGTACCAAATGATTAACACAGTTAAGCAATTTTATAATTTGCTGTTTCAATTTGCGGCAGTTATAGTTCGTCATGAAAACATTTCTCTTGTTACAACATAACATGTTTCAGGTAAACTACCCCCTTTCCCTTTACCGATCTTCACCAAAATCAACAGGCCTTGAGCTCTCTACAATATAGGAAGTTATGCAAAAAAATATTTGATTTTCTTTGAATTTACGGCAGTTATCGTTCGTCATAGAAAAAATTACCTTGTTACAACATAAAACGTTGCAGGTAAACTACCCCTTTCTCTAAACCGATCTTCACCAAAATCAACAGACCTTCCGCCCTATACAATTCAGGGCTGTATACAAAACATTATTTGATTCTGTTTGAATTTGCGGCTGTTATCGTTTGCCGTAGAAAAAATATTACCCTTGATAAAAAACGTTGCTGGTAAACTACCCCTTTCTCTTAACCGATCTTCACCAAAACCAACAGGTCATGAGTACTCTACAATTCAGGGCTGTATGCAAAAAATTATTTGATTCTGTTTGAATTTGCGGCTCTTATCGTTTGCCATAGTAAATACCCTTGTAAAATATAAAACGTTGCCGGTAAACTACCCCTTTCCCTTCACCGATCTTCAACAAAATCAACAGACTTTGAGTTCTGTATAACTTAAAAAGGTATGCAAAAGAGTAGTTGATTCTGTTTGAATTTACGGCAGTTATCGTTCGTCATAGAAAACATTACCCTTGTTAAAAAATAAAAGGTTGCAGGTAAACTACCCCATTCCCTTAACCGATCTTCAACAAAATCAACACGCCTTGAGATCGGTATAATTAAAAAAGGTATGAAAAAGACTAGTTGATTCTGTTTGAATTTGCGTCTGTTATCGTTTGCCATAGGAAAAAATTACCCTTGATAAAAACAAATGTTGCCGGTAAACTACCCCTTTCCCTTAACCAATCTTCACCAAAAACAATAGATCTTGTGTACTCTACAAATCAATGCTGTATGCAAAATATTGTTTGATTCTGTTTGAATTTGCGGCTCTTATCGTTTGCCATAGGAAATACCCTTTTAAAACATAAAACGTTGCTGGTAAACTACCCCTTTCCTATAACCGATCTCCACCAAAAACTATAGGTCATGAGAACTCTACAATTCAGCGCTGTATGCAAGAAAGTATTTGATTCTGTTTACATCTGCGGCTTTTATCGTTTGCCATAAAAAAATATCGGTATGGAGAACCATACATGACTTCCATGTTCTAAGATTTATATTTAAAATCATATTCGAAATGAAATATTTCCATAGAAACTACGTCTTTCTACTTATTGCTTCAGCATTAACCACAGTACTGTGCTCACTAACGTATACCACCACCACCTCACGTTTTCGCACTCGATTTTCACCAATGATGGGAGTCGATGGCACTGCCGAAAAGTCTGGTTTTGCAGAAAACATAGGACTACGGCTAAAGAGCCCGGGAAGCAATTTTAACAAAAAACTACTTCTTTGTTGCCGATAACGTAGTACACATATAAAAAATTCTCCCCTACACCTTCAACTATAATTTTTAATAATAGAAAATTACCCCCACCCCGTTCTCCTAACTTCTTCATTTATAGATATTTCATCTACGTTTCTACAGTGGATTACTATGAGCTTCTTATCAGGATACTTTATTTATAAAAATAAAGTACTTTACTCTTGCTAAAACATAAAATGTTTCAGGTAAACTACCCCTTTCTCTTAACCGATCTTCTCCAAAATCAACAGACCTTCCGTCCTCTACAATTCAGGGAAGCATGCAAAAAAATATTTGATTCTGTTTGAATGTGCGGCAGTTATCGTTCGTCATAGAAACATTTCTCTTGTTACAACATAAAATGTTGCAGGTAAACTACCCCTTTCCCTTAACCGATCTTCACCAAAATCAATAGACCTTGAGCTCTCTGCAACTCAGGAGGTGCAAAAAATTATTTGATTCTCATTGAATTTTCGGCAGTTATCGTTCGTCATAAAAAAATTACCGTTTTTAAAACATAAAACGTTACTGATAAACTACCCCTTCCCTTAACCGATCTTCAACAAAATCAACAGACCTCGAGTTCTCTTTAGTTCAAAAAGGTATGCAAAAACCTAGTTGATTCTGCTTGAATTTACGGTAGTTATCGTTCGTCATATAAAAAATTACCCTTGTTAAAACATAAAATGTTGCTGGTAAACTACCCCTTTCCCTCAACCGATCTTCACCAACACCAATACGTATTGAGAACTCTACAATACAGGGCTGTATGCAAAACATCATTTGATTCTGTTTGAATTTGCGGTTGTTATCGTTTACTATAGAAAACATGGAAGTAAAAATTACCCTTGTTAAAAAACAGTTGCAGGTAAACTACCCCTTTCCCTTAACCGATCTTCGCCAAAAACGAGAGGTCTTAGGTACTCTACAATTCAGGCCTGTATGCAAACAATTATTTGATTTAGTTTGAATTTGCGGCTGTTATCGTTTGCCATAGGAAACACCCTTGATAAAACATAAAACGTTGCTGGTAAACTACCCTATTCCATTAACCGATCTTCACCAAAAACAATAAGTCTTGAGAACTCTACAATTCAGGGCTGTATGCAAAACATTAGTTGATTCTCTTTGAATTTACGGCAGTTATCGTTCGTAATAGAAAAAATACCCTTGTTAAAACATAAAACGTTGCAGGTAAACTACCCCTTTCCCTTAACCGATCTTCAACAAAACCAACAGGTCTTGAGAACTGTACATTTCACGGCAGTATGCAAAATATTATATGATTCTGTTTGAATTTGCGACTGTTATCATTTGCCATATAAAATACCCTTCATAAAAAAAAAAACGTGTCTGGTAAACTACCCGTTTCCCTTAACCGATCTTCACCAAAAACAATAGGTCTTTAGTACTCAACAAAACAGGGCTGTATGCAAAAACGTATTTGATTCTGTTTGAATTTGCGGCTGTTATCATTTCCCATATAAAATACCCTTGATAAAACAAAAAACGTGTCAGGTAAACTACCCGTTTCCTTTAACCGATCTTCACCAAAAACAATATGTCTTTAGTACTCAACAAAACAGGGCTGTATGCAAAAACGTATTTGATTCTGTTTGAATTTGCGGCTCTTATCGTTTGCCATAGAAAATACCCTTTTAAACATAAAACGTTGCAGGTAAACTACCCCATTCCCTTAACCGATCTTCACCAACAACAATAGGTATTGAGAACTCTACAATACAGGGCTGTATGCAAAACATCATTTGAATCTGTTTGAATTTGTGGCTGTTATCGTTTACCATAGAAAAAAATTACCCTTGATAAAAAACCGTTGCCGGTAAACTACCCCTTTCTCTTAACCGATCTTCACCAAAAACGAAACTTCTTGAGATCTCTACAATTCAGGGACGTATGGAAAAAATTATTTGATTCTGTTTGAATTTGCAACTGTTATCGTTTGCCATAGAAAATACGCTTGATAAAAAAACGTTGCTTGTAAACTACCCCGTCCCCTTAACCGATCTTCACCAAAAACAATAGGTCTTGAGTACTCTACAAATCAGGGCAGTATGCAAAAAATTATTTGATTCTGTTTGAAGTTGCGGCTGTTATCGTTTGCCATAGAAAATACCCTTGTTAAACAAACGTTGTCGGTAAACTACCCCTTTCCCTTAACCGAGCTTCACCAAAAACGATAGGTCTTGAGAACTCTACAATTTAGGGCTGTATGCAAATAATCTTTTGATTCTGTTTGAATTTGCGGCTGTTATCGTTTGCCATAGGAAATACCCTTGTTAAAACATAAAACGTTACAGGTAAACTACCCCTTTCCCTTAACCGATCTTCACCAAAAACAATACGTTTTTAAACTCTATAATTCAGGGCTGTATGCGAAACATTATTTGATTCTGTTTGAATTTGCGGCTGTTATCGTTTGCCAAAATAAAAAATTTCCCTTGATAAAAAAAAACCGTTGCAGGTAAACTACCCCTTTTCCTCAACCGATCTTCACAAAAAACAATAGGTCGCGGGTACTCTACAAATCAGGGCTGTATGCAAAAAATTATTTGATTCTGTTTGAATTTGCGGCAGTTATTGTTTGCCATAGAAAAAAATCTACAGACACACACAGACAGACACACACACAGACACTTTTCGAAAAATGACTTTTTTTCATGTTTTGAGTGTAGTACAATCATATTCTGCAATAATCTCGAACACGATTTTTTTTGCCTTCACCATACTTCCATTTCCTTAAGGAACATGGAAGTAATACCCTTGTTAAAGTATAAAATGTTGCAGGTAAACTACCCCTTTCCCTTAACCGATCTTTAGCAAAACCAACAGGTCTTGAGAACTCTATAATTTAGGGCTGTATGCAAAAGAGTAGTTGATTCTGTTTGAATTTGCGGCTGTTGTCGTTTCCCATAGAAAAAAATCGTTATGGAGAACCATACATGACTTCCATGTTCTAAGATTTATATTTAAAATCATTTTCGAAATGAAATATTACTATAGAAACTACTTCTTTCTACTTACTGCTTCAGCCTTAACCACAGTACTGTGGTCACTAACGTATACCACTTCACGTTATCGCACTCGATTTTCACTGATGATGGAAGTCGATGGCATTGCCGAAACGTCTGGTTTTGTAGAAAACATTGGACTACGGCCAAACATCCCGGGAAGGAATTTTAGCAAAAACTACTTCTTTGTTGCCGATAACGTTGTACAATATATATAAAAAATTGCATAAAATTAATGGCTTGTATAAGTTAATGTTTGATCTCCATTATGTAGTGCTCAAGTTTCCAAAGTTTTAATATTATGATGTCCGTAATTAAAACATCAGAGCAGGTTTAGTGCGTATGAGGGTACACCGTTGACAAAAATTTTCAACATTTCCTATTGAGCGTTGCTACAGTGTTCCTAGTTGCAGCGTTCCTATCAAGCTGCGAATCTACAGTGTATGTTTCACAGAACAAACACGCGAAAAAGAAGGAGCGCTCCGAAGTCACTCATTGACCCTCAGCATCTTGCAGAGGGTTCATTCCTTAAAGACGAAAAGTCTATCTATGAATCGTTCCTCTGTAAACACGTGCAGTTACACTGCCCAGCGATCCACAGGAAGCAAATCGCTATGCACGCTGGACACTTTTTCGGCTTGCACGCGTTATGTTGGTATGGGTTTCGGCACTTAACATTTAAAAAGCGTGCAAATGTAAGAAAATAAACATGAGGAGGCCAGAAATAACGCGAATTGTGTGTGTGTGTGTGTGTGTGTGTGTCTGTGTGTGTGTGTGTGTGTTCCCTGCCTTTTTATTGCGGTAGTCATAATAATAAAATGGAAACGTAAACATTACATAACTGAGATATGCTTGCCTGCCACGAACGATATATTATTTTATACATGTATATTAACTCATACATAATTTACATTAAAATGAAAAAATTATAATTTTATTGCCTGGCAACAAAATTATTTTATTTTTAACAATTACCATTGTTTCAAAAAGTTTAAATGAATTTTCAAGTACTTTACTGTTGTTAAAACGTAAAAGGTTGCAGGTAAACTACGCCTTCCCCTTAACCGATCTTCACCAAAATCGAAAGTCCTTGAGATCTCTACAATTCAGGGACGTATGCAGAAAATTCTTTGATTCTGTTGGAATTTGGGACTGTTATCGTTTGCCATAGAAAATTACCCTTGATAAAAAAACGTTGCAGGTAAACTACCCCTTCCCCTTAACCGATCTTCACCAAAAACAATAGGTCTTGAGAACGCTACAATTTAGGGCTGTATCCAAATAACCTTTTGATTCTGTTTGAATTTGCGGCTGTTATCGTTTGCCATAGAAAATACCCTTGTTAAACATAAAACGTTGCTGGTAAACTACCCCTTCCCTTAACCGATCTTCAACAAAATCAACAGACCTCGAGTTCTCTTTAGTTCAAAAAGGTATGCAAAAACCTAGTTGATTCTGCTTGAATTTACGGTAGTTATCGTTCGTCATATAAAAAATTACCCTTGTTAAAACATAAAATGTTGCTGGTAAACTACCCCTTTCCCTCAACCGATCTTCACCAACACCAATACGTATTGAGAACTCTACAATACAGGGCTGTATGCAAAACATCATTTGATTCTGTTTGAATTTGCGGTTGTTATCGTTTACTATAGAAAACATGGAAGTAAAAATTACCCTTGTTAAAAAACAGTTGCAGGTAAACTACCCCTTTCCCTTAACCGATCTTCGCCAAAAACGAGAGGTCTTAGGTACTCTACAATTCAGGCCTGTATGCAAACAATTATTTGATTTAGTTTGAATTTGCGGCTGTTATCGTTTGCCATAGGAAACACCCTTGATAAAACATAAAACGTTGCTGGTAAACTACCCTATTCCATTAACCGATCTTCACCAAAAACAATAAGTCTTGAGAACTCTACAATTCAGGGCTGTATGCAAAACATTAGTTGATTCTCTTTGAATTTACGGCAGTTATCGTTCGTAATAGAAAAAATACCCTTGTTAAAACATAAAACGTTGCAGGTAAACTACCCCTTTCCCTTAACCGATCTTCAACAAAACCAACAGGTCTTGAGAACTGTACATTTCACGGCAGTATGCAAAATATTATATGATTCTGTTTGAATTTGCGACTGTTATCATTTGCCATATAAAATACCCTTCATAAAAAAAAAAACGTGTCTGGTAAACTACCCGTTTCCCTTAACCGATCTTCACCAAAAACAATAGGTCTTTAGTACTCAACAAAACAGGGCTGTATGCAAAAACGTATTTGATTCTGTTTGAATTTGCGGCTGTTATCATTTCCCATATAAAATACCCTTGATAAAACAAAAAACGTGTCAGGTAAACTACCCGTTTCCTTTAACCGATCTTCACCAAAAACAATATGTCTTTAGTACTCAACAAAACAGGGCTGTATGCAAAAACGTATTTGATTCTGTTTGAATTTGCGGCTCTTATCGTTTGCCATAGAAAATACCCTTTTAAACATAAAACGTTGCAGGTAAACTACCCCATTCCCTTAACCGATCTTCACCAACAACAATAGGTATTGAGAACTCTACAATACAGGGCTGTATGCAAAACATCATTTGAATCTGTTTGAATTTGTGGCTGTTATCGTTTACCATAGAAAAAAATTACCCTTGATAAAAAACCGTTGCCGGTAAACTACCCCTTTCTCTTAACCGATCTTCACCAAAAACGAAACTTCTTGAGATCTCTACAATTCAGGGACGTATGGAAAAAATTATTTGATTCTGTTTGAATTTGCAACTGTTATCGTTTGCCATAGAAAATACGCTTGATAAAAAAACGTTGCTTGTAAACTACCCCGTCCCCTTAACCGATCTTCACCAAAAACAATAGGTCTTGAGTACTCTACAAATCAGGGCAGTATGCAAAAAATTATTTGATTCTGTTTGAAGTTGCGGCTGTTATCGTTTGCCATAGAAAATACCCTTGTTAAACAAACGTTGTCGGTAAACTACCCCTTTCCCTTAACCGAGCTTCACCAAAAACGATAGGTCTTGAGAACTCTACAATTTAGGGCTGTATGCAAATAATCTTTTGATTCTGTTTGAATTTGCGGCTGTTATCGTTTGCCATAGGAAATACCCTTGTTAAAACATAAAACGTTACAGGTAAACTACCCCTTTCCCTTAACCGATCTTCACCAAAAACAATACGTTTTTAAACTCTATAATTCAGGGCTGTATGCGAAACATTATTTGATTCTGTTTGAATTTGCGGCTGTTATCGTTTGCCAAAATAAAAAATTTCCCTTGATAAAAAAAAAACCGTTGCAGGTAAACTACCCCTTTTCCTCAACCGATCTTCACAAAAAACAATAGGTCGCGGGTACTCTACAAATCAGGGCTGTATGCAAAAAATTATTTGATTCTGTTTGAATTTGCGGCAGTTATTGTTTGCCATAGAAAAAAATCTACAGACACACACAGACAGACACACACACAGACAGACACACACACAGACACTTTTCGAAAAATGACTTTTTTTCATGTTTTGAGTGTAGTACAATCATATTCTGCAATAATCTCGAACACGATTTTTTTTGCCTTCACCATACTTCCATTTCCTTAAGGAACATGGAAGTAATACCCTTGTTAAAGTATAAAATGTTGCAGGTAAACTACCCCTTTCCCTTAACCGATCTTTAGCAAAACCAACAGGTCTTGAGAACTCTATAATTTAGGGCTGTATGCAAAAGAGTAGTTGATTCTGTTTGAATTTGCGGCTGTTGTCGTTTCCCATAGAAAAAAATCGTTATGGAGAACCATACATGACTTCCATGTTCTAAGATTTATATTTAAAATCATTTTCGAAATGAAATATTACTATAGAAACTACTTCTTTCTACTTACTGCTTCAGCCTTAACCACAGTACTGTGGTCACTAACGTATACCACTTCACGTTATCGCACTCGATTTTCACTGATGATGGAAGTCGATGGCATTGCCGAAACGTCTGGTTTTGTAGAAAACATTGGACTACGGCCAAACATCCCGGGAAGGAATTTTAGCAAAAACTACTTCTTTGTTGCCGATAACGTTGTACAATATATATAAAAAATTGCATAAAATTAATGGCTTGTATAAGTTAATGTTTGATCTCCATTATGTAGTGCTCAAGTTTCCAAAGTTTTAATATTATGATGTCCGTAATTAAAACATCAGAGCAGGTTTAGTGCGTATGAGGGTACACCGTTGACAAAAATTTTCAACATTTCCTATTGAGCGTTGCTACAGTGTTCCTAGTTGCAGCGTTCCTATCAAGCTGCGAATCTACAGTGTATGTTTCACAGAACAAACACGCGAAAAAGAAGGAGCGCTCCGAAGTCACTCATTGACCCTCAGCATCTTGCAGAGGGTTCATTCCTTAAAGACGAAAAGTCTATCTATGAATCGTTCCTCTGTAAACACGTGCAGTTACACTGCCCAGCGATCCACAGGAAGCAAATCGCTATGCACGCTGGACACTTTTTCGGCTTGCACGCGTTATGTTGGTATGGGTTTCGGCACTTAACATTTAAAAAGCGTGCAAATGTAAGAAAATAAACATGAGGAGGCCAGAAATAACGCGAATTGTGTGTGTGTGTGTGTGTGTGTGTGTCTGTGTGTGTGTGTGTGTGTTCCCTGCCTTTTTATTGCGGTAGTCATAATAATAAAATGGAAACGTAAACATTACATAACTGAGATATGCTTGCCTGCCACGAACGATATATTATTTTATACATGTATATTAACTCATACATAATTTACATTAAAATGAAAAAATTATAATTTTATTGCCTGGCAACAAAATTATTTTATTTTTAACAATTACCATTGTTTCAAAAAGTTTAAATGAATTTTCAAGTACTTTACTGTTGTTAAAACGTAAAAGGTTGCAGGTAAACTACGCCTTCCCCTTAACCGATCTTCACCAAAATCGAAAGTCCTTGAGATCTCTACAATTCAGGGACGTATGCAGAAAATTCTTTGATTCTGTTGGAATTTGGGACTGTTATCGTTTGCCATAGAAAATTACCCTTGATAAAAAAACGTTGCAGGTAAACTACCCCTTCCCCTTAACCGATCTTCACCAAAAACAATAGGTCTTGAGAACGCTACAATTTAGGGCTGTATCCAAATAACCTTTTGATTCTGTTTGAATTTGCGGCTGTTATCGTTTGCCATAGAAAATACCCTTGTTAAACATAAAACGTTGCTGGTAAACTACCCCTTCCCTTAACCGATCTTCAACAAAATCAACAGACCTCGAGTTCTCTTTAGTTCAAAAAGGTATGCAAAAACCTAGTTGATTCTGCTTGAATTTACGGTAGTTATCGTTCGTCATATAAAAAATTACCCTTGTTAAAACATAAAATGTTGCTGGTAAACTACCCCTTTCCCTCAACCGATCTTCACCAACACCAATACGTATTGAGAACTCTACAATACAGGGCTGTATGCAAAACATCATTTGATTCTGTTTGAATTTGCGGTTGTTATCGTTTACTATAGAAAACATGGAAGTAAAAATTACCCTTGTTAAAAAACAGTTGCAGGTAAACTACCCCTTTCCCTTAACCGATCTTCGCCAAAAACGAGAGGTCTTAGGTACTCTACAATTCAGGCCTGTATGCAAACAATTATTTGATTTAGTTTGAATTTGCGGCTGTTATCGTTTGCCATAGGAAACACCCTTGATAAAACATAAAACGTTGCTGGTAAACTACCCTATTCCATTAACCGATCTTCACCAAAAACAATAAGTCTTGAGAACTCTACAATTCAGGGCTGTATGCAAAACATTAGTTGATTCTCTTTGAATTTACGGCAGTTATCGTTCGTAATAGAAAAAATACCCTTGTTAAAACATAAAACGTTGCAGGTAAACTACCCCTTTCCCTTAACCGATCTTCAACAAAACCAACAGGTCTTGAGAACTGTACATTTCACGGCAGTATGCAAAATATTATATGATTCTGTTTGAATTTGCGACTGTTATCATTTGCCATATAAAATACCCTTCATAAAAAAAAAAACGTGTCTGGTAAACTACCCGTTTCCCTTAACCGATCTTCACCAAAAACAATAGGTCTTTAGTACTCAACAAAACAGGGCTGTATGCAAAAACGTATTTGATTCTGTTTGAATTTGCGGCTGTTATCATTTCCCATATAAAATACCCTTGATAAAACAAAAAACGTGTCAGGTAAACTACCCGTTTCCTTTAACCGATCTTCACCAAAAACAATATGTCTTTAGTACTCAACAAAACAGGGCTGTATGCAAAAACGTATTTGATTCTGTTTGAATTTGCGGCTCTTATCGTTTGCCATAGAAAATACCCTTTTAAACATAAAACGTTGCAGGTAAACTACCCCATTCCCTTAACCGATCTTCACCAACAACAATAGGTATTGAGAACTCTACAATACAGGGCTGTATGCAAAACATCATTTGAATCTGTTTGAATTTGTGGCTGTTATCGTTTACCATAGAAAAAAATTACCCTTGATAAAAAACCGTTGCCGGTAAACTACCCCTTTCTCTTAACCGATCTTCACCAAAAACGAAACTTCTTGAGATCTCTACAATTCAGGGACGTATGGAAAAAATTATTTGATTCTGTTTGAATTTGCAACTGTTATCGTTTGCCATAGAAAATACGCTTGATAAAAAAACGTTGCTTGTAAACTACCCCGTCCCCTTAACCGATCTTCACCAAAAACAATAGGTCTTGAGTACTCTACAAATCAGGGCAGTATGCAAAAAATTATTTGATTCTGTTTGAAGTTGCGGCTGTTATCGTTTGCCATAGAAAATACCCTTGTTAAACAAACGTTGTCGGTAAACTACCTCTTTCCCTTAACCGAGCTTCACCAAAAACGATAGGTCTTGAGAACTCTACAATTTAGGGCTGTATGCAAATAATCTTTTGATTCTGTTTGAATTTGCGGCTGTTATCGTTTGCCATAGGAAATACCCTTGTTAAAACATAAAACGTTACAGGTAAACTACCCCTTTCCCTTAACCGATCTTCACCAAAAACAATACGTTTTTAAACTCTATAATTCAGGGCTGTATGCGAAACATTATTTGATTCTGTTTGAATTTGCGGCTGTTATCGTTTGCCAAAATAAAAAATTTCCCTTGATAAAAAAAAAACCGTTGCAGGTAAACTACCCCTTTTCCTCAACCGATCTTCACAAAAAACAATAGGTCGCGGGTACTCTACAAATCAGGGCTGTATGCAAAAAATTATTTGATTCTGTTTGAATTTGCGGCAGTTATTGTTTGCCATAGAAAAAAATCTACAGACACACACAGACAGACACACACACAGACAGACACACACACAGACACTTTTCGAAAAATGACTTTTTTTCATGTTTTGAGTGTAGTACAATCATATTCTGCAATAATCTCGAACACGATTTTTTTTGCCTTCACCATACTTCCATTTCCTTAAGGAACATGGAAGTAATACCCTTGTTAAAGTATAAAATGTTGCAGGTAAACTACCCCTTTCCCTTAACCGATCTTTAGCAAAACCAACAGGTCTTGAGAACTCTATAATTTAGGGCTGTATGCAAAAGAGTAGTTGATTCTGTTTGAATTTGCGGCTGTTGTCGTTTCCCATAGAAAAAAATCGTTATGGAGAACCATACATGACTTCCATGTTCTAAGATTTATATTTAAAATCATTTTCGAAATGAAATATTACTATAGAAACTACTTCTTTCTACTTACTGCTTCAGCCTTAACCACAGTACTGTGGTCACTAACGTATACCACTTCACGTTATCGCACTCGATTTTCACTGATGATGGAAGTCGATGGCATTGCCGAAACGTCTGGTTTTGTAGAAAACATTGGACTACGGCCAAACATCCCGGGAAGGAATTTTAGCAAAAACTACTTCTTTGTTGCCGATAACGTTGTACAATATATATAAAAAATTGCATAAAATTAATGGCTTGTATAAGTTAATGTTTGATCTCCATTATGTAGTGCTCAAGTTTCCAAAGTTTTAATATTATGATGTCCGTAATTAAAACATCAGAGCAGGTTTAGTGCGTATGAGGGTACACCGTTGACAAAAATTTTCAACATTTCCTATTGAGCGTTGCTACAGTGTTCCTAGTTGCAGCGTTCCTATCAAGCTGCGAATCTACAGTGTATGTTTCACAGAACAAACACGCGAAAAAGAAGGAGCGCTCCGAAGTCACTCATTGACCCTCAGCATCTTGCAGAGGGTTCATTCCTTAAAGACGAAAAGTCTATCTATGAATCGTTCCTCTGTAAACACGTGCAGTTACACTGCCCAGCGATCCACAGGAAGCAAATCGCTATGCACGCTGGACACTTTTTCGGCTTGCACGCGTTATGTTGGTATGGGTTTCGGCACTTAACATTTAAAAAGCGTGCAAATGTAAGAAAATAAACATGAGGAGGCCAGAAATAACGCGAATTGTGTGTGTGTGTGTGTGTGTGTGTGTCTGTGTGTGTGTGTGTGTGTTCCCTGCCTTTTTATTGCGGTAGTCATAATAATAAAATGGAAACGTAAACATTACATAACTGAGATATGCTTGCCTGCCACGAACGATATATTATTTTATACATGTATATTAACTCATACATAATTTACATTAAAATGAAAAAATTATAATTTTATTGCCTGGCAACAAAATTATTTTATTTTTAACAATTACCATTGTTTCAAAAAGTTTAAATGAATTTTCAAGTACTTTACTGTTGTTAAAACGTAAAAGGTTGCAGGTAAACTACGCCTTCCCCTTAACCGATCTTCACCAAAATCGAAAGTCCTTGAGATCTCTACAATTCAGGGACGTATGCAGAAAATTCTTTGATTCTGTTGGAATTTGGGACTGTTATCGTTTGCCATAGAAAATTACCCTTGATAAAAAAACGTTGCAGGTAAACTACCCCTTCCCCTTAACCGATCTTCACCAAAAACAATAGGTCTTGAGAACGCTACAATTTAGGGCTGTATCCAAATAACCTTTTGATTCTGTTTGAATTTGCGGCTGTTATCGTTTGCCATAGAAAATACCCTTGTTAAACATAAAACGTTGCTGGTAAACTACCCCTTTCCCTTAACCGATCTTCACCAAAATAAATAGATCTTGAGAACTGTACAATTCAAGTGTATTGAGGGCTGTATATGAAATATTATTTATTTCTGTTTGAATTTGCGGCTGTTATCTTTTGCCAAAAAAAAATTACCCTTGATAAAAAAAACCGTTGCTGGTAAACTACCCCTTTACCTCAACCGATCTTCACCAAAAACAATAGGTCGTGAGTAATCTGCAAATAAGGGCTGTATGCAAAAAATTATTTGATTCTGTTTGAATTTACGGCTGTTATCGTTTGGCAAAAAAAATCTATAGACACACAGACAGACACATAGACAGACAGACACACAGACACTTTTCGAAAAACGACTTTTTTCATGTTTTGAGTGTAGTACAATCAGAATCTGAAATAATCTCGAACACGATTATTTTTGCCATCACCATACTTCCATTTCCTTAAGGAACATGGAAGTAAATATCGGTATGGGGAACAATACATGACTTCCATGTTCTAAGATTTATATTTAAAATCATATTCGAAATGAAATATTTCCATAGAAACTACGTCTTTCTACTTATTGCTTCAGCATTAACCACAATACTGTGGTCACTAACGTATACCACCTCACGTTTTCGCACACGATTTTCACTGATGATGGCAGTCGATGCCACTGCCGAAAAGTCTGGTTTTGCAGAAAACATTGGACTACGGCTAAACAGCCCGGGAAGCAATTTTAACAAAAAACTACTTCTTTGTTGCCGATAACGTAGTACACATAAAAAATTCTCCCCTCCAACTTTAACAATAAATTTTAATAATATAAAATTACCCCCACCCCGTTCACTTAACCTCTTCATTTATAGATATTTCATCTACTTTCTACAGTGGATTATTATGAGCTTCTTATCAGGATACTTTATTTATAAAAATTAAGTACTTTACTCTTGTTAAATCATAAAATGTTTCTGGTAAACTACCCCTTTCTCTTAACCGATCTTCTCCAAAATCAACAGATCTTCAGTCCTCTACAATTCAGGAATGCATGCAAAAAAATATTTGATTCTGTTTGAATGTGCGGCAGTTATCGTTCCTCATAAAAAAATTACCCTTTTTAAATCATAAAACGTTGCTGGTAAACTACCCCTTTCCCTTAACCGATCTTCAACAATATCAACATACCTTGAGTTCTCTTTAGTTCAAAAAGGTATGCAAAAACGTAGTTGATTCTGTTTGAATTTACAGCAGTTATCGTTCGTCATATTAAAAATTACCGTAGTTAAAACATAAAATGTTGCTGGTAAACTACCCCTTTTCCATAACCGATCTTCACCGACACCAATAGGTCTTGAGTAGGGGTAAACTGACAGTTCTACCCCGGATGTGACGTCATATGGCGGGAAATTCAAAAATCTAGGTGGTGTGGGTAAAAATCTGGTAGTCGGCTTTCGGTCATGTTGTGGGCGGTGAGTATAAAGTGGGGTTATGTGTGCGTTGATTGGTGTATACGTCGTCGACGTTGCCGCTTCGTGCATGTGTTATAGTGTACGGGTTTGTATATGCAAGGAGTTTTTCCGGTCGGCCATGTTGTAAAATCGTCGTGGTCGGCGTTGCCGACTCGTGCTGGTTAATCGCCGTAGTCGACTCTTGCGTGTGTTATAGTGTACGGGTTTTGTATATGAACGGCGCTGCGGTCGATGCGGTGTATTGTTGGCGACGGCGTGTCTGTGTGTCGTGGCGAACTGTATCGCGAGCCCGTGTAGTGATCCGGTTCGCCGTTCGCCGTTCGCCGGCCGCCGTCCGGTTGATCTGCTGTCGGACGCCGTCCGCCGCCGACGGTGAATGGCGAACGGCGAACGGCGAACGGGTTCGTGAGGCTGCGTCGTGATCCGGTCGGTGCCGTTCGCCGGCCGGCGAGCGTCGAACGGGTCACGCGGTGATCCGGTTCGTCGTCGAGGATTGGTCAGTGTGTCGGATATTCTGATTGATATGTAATTTTCTATAGGTAAGTAAATGTATACAGATTGTAAAAATACGTTAGCACCAACCTGTTCGTCTAGCGCTCGCTATAGCGGGCCCTACGTTTGTTGTTGTAAGAAACACACATGAATAATAGGGACAAGTGGCAGTTGGCTTCCGCTGAGATTTATTGTGGAACGCACACGCACACACACACACACACACACACACACACACACACACACACACACACACACACATCATGCATGGAAAAGGAAAGTTGAAAATAAACACATAAGCAATTACAGATACACTCATGTATTTATTTACATGGACACATCTTATTTACAAAATATTTACAAAAACATAAATTAAAAAGTACATATATACAAAAAAACTATTGTGCACGCTCATATATTATAGACACATATTATTTACAAAATATTTACCAAAACATAAATTAAAAAATAAATACATTTTTAAATATTTACAAAAACAGAAATTAAAAAATAAATACATTTTTAAATATTTACAAAAACAGAAATTAAAAAATAATTACATTTTTAAATATATATATACATAAAAAACTGTTGTGCACGTTCACGTTCATCTGTAAGAAAAGAAAGAAAGAGTATTAGTGACGCACAGTTGATGCGAGTAGGATGGTTTAGAATAACGTTTATCAGTACTGTAACATACCTCAAAAATGCATACGTCTGTAGAATTCGCGTTTCGGCTTCCCGAACGCGTAGAATCGACATTGCGGACATCTCGGTTCCGCCCCCTCCGACGCCATGGTTCGAAACCAGTTGACTATGCACCTAGAATGGAATGTGTGGGTGCACGGCAACCCGAGGAGCCTCTCCCCATCCGTGTATGGAGCTAGACACGCACCACATGTGGCGTGTGGTAGCATACCCTGGATGGGGCAGTCCTCTCCACGGGTCCAACACCACGTTGGTAATGACCTTCTAAATAATATCATCATCAACGTGGGGTTGTAGTTGTTGTGCATCCTTGGTGTCATAACGTCAATGATTTCAAACAACGGTAATCTTTGTTGTGGTTCCCGTTGTTGTGGCTGCGGCAGCGGCTGCGGCTGCGGCTGCGGCTGCGGCTGAGGCTGTGGGTGATGTCTACAATGCAGCGGATGGTGTATGCAATTTGGGCGAGTGGTGCTTATCCGCTGCGGTTGATGCTGTGACAACGGTTGCGGCTCATGCTGTGGTGTCCGAGGTCGTAGTGGTTGATGCTGCGGTTGTGGGCGCGGTTGAATGTCACTGTGTGGCAGAATATAAATAAAAAGATAAAAACGTGTACAGTCATGGAAAAAAATATATGTACGCATAAGAAGATGACTTACACATCGCAGTTTGGGCGAGTGCTTATCCACTGCGGTTGATGATACGACAACGGTTGCGGCTCGTGCTGCAGTAGAGGCTGCGGTGTCTGAGGTCTTATTGGACGATGCTGCGGTTGTGGGTGCGGTTGAATGTCACTGTGTGGCAGAATATAAATAAAAAGATAAAAACGTGTACAGTCATGGAAAAAAAAATATGTACGCATAAGAAGATGACTTACATACTGACGTCGATTATGGAAATCGTTGATGATGATGAGTTGTTAAATATTTCATCATCAAGAAAATCTTCGTGACTGTCATTATCATCATCATCATCATCACTATCATCACAAAGATTGACCATCCTCTCATCAAATTCCACATCGTCCATGTGCATGAAGACACCGCTGACAGTGTCACCACTGTATCCGCTAGATTCATCATTACTGGAAAAAAAAAGTACAAATTTAATATCGAACGTAAACACAACAGTACAACGGAATGTTAATGAAAACGGTCGTACCGACTCGTGCCGGGTTCAGGAGATGCAGGAGTTCTGCTGGCAGCAATAGTTGGAGCGACAACATCACTGAAAAAAATAAGTATAAATTTAACACCCAATGCAAACGTAATAGTGCAATAGTTTGTTAATGAAAACGGACTTACCGACTCATGTCGGGTTGAGGAGACGCTGGGCTTGTGCTGACAGCAGCGGGTGGACCATCAGCATCACTGAAAAAAAAAAAATATATATATATATATTTAACGTCTACTGTAATCGTAATAGTATAAAAGATTGACAATGAAAACTCACTTACCCACTCGTCCTGGGTTGAAGAGATGTAGGACTCGTGGTTGCCAGCAACGCACGTTGTATCCGTTGTGAACTACAAAAAAAACAATAAGTCAGCCGAATGGAATATATTGTTTATGCTCATTAATACATAAAAAAAGGTGTACTTACTATCTTACACGCCGCTGCTCCTCTTGTATATGGTGTTTGCATACTCGTCCTCGTCCGTTATTATGCATTCTGTAAAATGTAATGAATTATGTATATTAATTAGTAAAAGAACATAATAAAGTGTGTGTGTGTGTGTGTGTGTATTGCTGAAATTAAACAGAAAATACAGTAAGTACTTACATGCAAGATGTAAAACAAACTGAATATGATAATCGTAGCGACAAAAATCTTATATATATATATGCATTTGCTCGGTGGGAGTCTGCTACAGACATGCTCCCCCCTATCATAACGTTCACAAGGTCAGACAACATCTTGTTGTTTAAAATTAAACGCATATTCCCCCTCTGTCTCGGCGGGAGTCGATTACATCACCAGCGGCTCGCGTCCGGTTTCACAAGGTTAAACTGACGTCATCTAGTCGCCTACCTCCCCACACTTGCACTGTGTGAATTGTATTAAATAATTTTTATACATGAAATACGAGTTTATTCTTACCATGAGTTACTGATCCGTATACCTCCGCCTCTTCACTTCATTGTTAGGACCAGCATTGTCGTCGGATATCGTGCGTTTACGCGTTCTGTAGTGTCCGTACGCGAGCGTAGTTACGCCGTCGTCCAGTACATACCTCTTATCGTCATAAGGTGACAGGGAAAGTTTCGTTATACGTTGCGTGTACAGCTTATGACGATCGCTTCGTATACACTCGGCAGAGGTGAAAACAGTACGACTATCGAAAAGACACTCGCTGTACAATTGATGACGTAACCTATTTTTTATTGCCGTCCTTGGCACACCTTTCGCCACCTTTTTGTCGGTGCGGTCGGACAATAGAAGCGAGTAACATTTCGCTCTGAGTCCGACAAATTCCCTGATGGGTTTCCCGTGGGTTTCGTCCTTGAACTTCCCCACGACCTTTTTGTTGTCGTCGCTATGACAAGGATGATCCACGGGATAGTCCGACGTGTCGAAAAGGTGGAGATCCTCTTTCATATCAGCGTACACATTATCAGTCCGTATGCTGTAAAGTAAACTGTCCGTGTCAGTCATCAGTAATGTCAATCGTTGTCCGTACTTGGCGACAGCGTACCGATAATGAAAGTCGTACATTATTAGTTTGCTGACGTCGAGTACTGTGAAGCCGACGTACACCGGACGGGAAAGGAATATCGTCCTGTTTCGTAAGGCCAGTCCGACCAAGTCATCGGTATAGCGGATCATACGCTTTAGTCGTGGATTGGAAACCAGTTTCTGCAGCCGTTGTTCGTTAGAGACTAGTTGGAAGTCTATTCGTTTCCTCATGTTTCCAGCGATTTACCATAGACGGCGTTGACCATCAGTTTGAAAAAATCCTTTTCAAAACTGTTTGTGGCTGCCGCTCTCTTTTGCGTGTTGAAATCGATAAACGGTTTCATCCACGCTCTCTGTTTAAAACTCAACACCCTATGGATCGCTTTCAATTCTAGTCCAAGACTCAGATACAACTTTAAATTTCGAAAATGGAGAACGTATTTTTGTTTGTCGTCCAAAGTCGTCAGCAACTTGCGAACGGACGACGAAGGCGTTTCCGATCCGCTATACCCTTTTGTATAGTGCAGACGTGTCTGGAGTCGGTGAGAGTATGGTGAAAGCTTGTCGGGATTGACGCAGGAACGGACGGGCGCCAGTGGATAATCGGAGTGGAGGTCGTGAAGTTCACGTGGATAGTGTAGGTCGACTTCGAGTATGTAGCCTGTGTCACTGTCATCGCTCAGAGTACGCACGTCCAGTGAGTCGATCTCGTTACGATCAAGCCATCTGAAGTCGGCGTAAGGGAGCGGTTGTGACATGGCTGCACCGTAAAGGTTGTTGCAGTCAGTGTACAGTATGAAAGAGGTCGGCTTTGAAGCATCGTACTGATCGATGATTAGCGGGTTGTTGGCCTTGGCATGGCGGTTGGGTACCATGCTAACGCCGCCGCGAACAGACGATTCGATAAAGAGATGCTGATTTATATCCGTCAACAGCTCCAGTTGCACACCGCTCATCTTCAACATCGCGTGCCAAGCGACGCCAGGAAGCGAATAAAGATGAGCCGGGTCGATCTGGTAGTACCGCATGGCCATCTCACGGAACGCCTCGAAGACGTCGGCCAGCAGCAGTACATCTGTTTTCAGATACAGATCGTGATATTCACCCAGCGTACGGATTCCGAAAGTCCGCCACACGTTCTGCGCGTGAGCGTAATCTTCGTCCGACACAGGTGATTCACTCAGCCTGTTGAAAAAGTGTTCACGTGCAGGCAGACGTGTTTCGTCGAACTTCTTGCTACCTGTCGTATAATCGTAAGGGTAGACGCCCTTACGTAAGAGTAGCTCGAAGTGTTCTTCGAAACATTGCTTCGTTAAAGCGAAATCTGCACCGCTCGCACGCAAGTTTCCAACCAGCATGTCCAAGGACGTGTTCAAAAATTGAAGCGTGTCTACGAAACGCAGGGCACCCAACGAGACCGATACGAAGCGTTCACTAGTGGTAGCGATACAAGCGAGATTGTCGTATTTGCCCAACCCTTGTACCAAGTGATGCGCATCGTAACCTCGTAAGTTATGAAAAAAGACGGGTATGTGTCGGGAGTCTTGAAGTTGAGGTTACAAACGTTGTGCGCTGCGCCCAGGTATTGACCGGTCAGATGACAGTGGTTGCGCACCTTGTCGTCGTCAGTCAGAGGTTTTCCACAGAGATGGCATACGACGGTATTTGCGAAAGATAACACGTCATGCTCACTCATAGTCATAGGCACGATGGAATGTATGATTCTGAAGAGTTCACGCTCTTCGACGACCAGTCTATCGAGAAAGGTCTCTACCACGTTCTCACCGTGATAAACGACCTGAGGTTTGAAAATTTTACGCTCGTGGTCGACTATGAGGTAGGAGAAACCTGAAGGAAGGTGTAACGACTCCGTTGTGGTGGACGATGTGTGAGGAGGAGCGTCGCAGCGATGGCAAGGGATGATAAAAGATTCAAAGTCTGCGTATATCGCGAAAGGGACCTTGTGACAGTAGGTGTAATTTTTGAAACACATCACTTTTTCCTCCTCCTTCACAGGTAAACGAATTCTCTGTTCACCGTACGGTGAACAGTGGGGGACGTGTTCGGTAAGGAGCCGTTCTTCGTAGAACCTGTGCAGACAGTAATCGCAATAGAAAGAACGCCCGTCGTGTTTGGTTAGTGAAGACAATAAGCGACTCATATTTTTTACTAAACAGTAATGTTTTCGGTCGTTAGTGGTAAGAAGTAATAGATTAACGTGATGTCGTCTACCAATGGAGGGAGTTATTCTTAACGGGTAAATTTCATTGTCTTCGTATCCGAAAACATTTATAGAAATGTCAGAATTGTCTCGTTCGAATTTCACAATGTCGCATAGACGGGTGGGATAAGTTATACCGGAAGTGATGATACTGTGGAAATGTGATTTGTATTTCGATACACGATCGTTGTGCGAGTGTTGAGGAAATAGTGCGGCCAATACTGACCATATACGAAACACATTTGATCGCCCGTATTGTTCACGTTGATGATGGATTTAGTACGAGACAATTCGGGGGGTGTACGGATGAAACTGGAGGCGGCCAGCGGTTGGTACCGTGAGAGAACGAGTTCTAAAGAGACGATGTGGTCCAACACCCAACCGCTACCCTCGCGCGTGAATTTATAAATTGATTCAATGATTTTTTCGTACGAAGCTTCTAAACGATCCGGCAATATGTCTTGGTCACCGATCAGCGTCGTATGGCATCGTCCATGAAAATAGGCTTCAGTCGTCACTTCTTCGTCCTCGTCTGTGTCAGCGTTTACTATGTACTTGACAAATCTCGCTTTAACCGTTATATGCCACTTTATACTACGAAATCGTGTCAGTTCGTTTAGAATGTCCGTACGTAACGTATCGTGCATTTCATCGAAAAAGGTTATGACATCGTTGACACATTCTTCGTTCTCCGTAACAGCCGTGTAAACGTACGATATCAACGCGCCACGCAACGAATGTTTACGAGCAACAGCAAACGACTGCATTCTTGGTACAATTAACTACAACAACAACAAAAAACTTGAAACGATAAAAGCAAAACAATTACTTGCTCGCTTGAGGAACAATGTAATACTGATATGAAGTTAGAAATTAATCACCACTTTATATGCACCACGTGAAACTTAGTCTGCACGAGACTTGCAGGTTAACTACAAAGTGAACGTGAACAGCGATCACTTCAGGCTTACACTTCAGGCTGCGCGCGCAGCTATCCGCTCCCACCACCATGATACCGAACTATTACCGTCAACGATCCCCCACTACCAACTGCGTGCGCAGCTATCTGCTCCCACTACTGTGCTTTATTTCATACCGACCAATCGACGACAGCCATCCCCACTACGGATGCGCGCGCAGCTATCGCTGAGGAGGTGAAATGCAACGCGACAAACTAACATTCTTGCTTCAGATATGGATGTGTACACATATTCTTTTGCAAGCCGATTAAAAAGCTTTTATAACATCAGTCGTCGTGGTAACATTAAATTTTACGTTCATAAATTTCCGAATGCGAACGTAAAAATTTTTGACCTAGCCAAAGCCGGGTTTATTTACGAAGACGATGGTGATGTTGTAAGATGCTGCAAGTGTAAAATACGAATTATGGATTGGGCAGTGGGTGACGATCCTGCCCAAGTCCATAAGGCGTCAATGCCCGCATGCGGTTTCGTTCGTGAACACTTGTAGAAATCGACGCACGCAAAAACGGCTCTTTTCAGAGCCGACATAAACTCATGTACAAACATACCCGTTTGGGTAGTACTAGGTGTTAGTACTACTACTACTACCGAACAACAGTAGTCACTCCAAAAGTGTGAGTGAAGACACCCATAATAAAAAAAAATTATAAATAAAAAAAATTCCTCAAACAATATGCGTATACACTATAAATATCACGATCATGACTAATAGCGTATCACTCACATCGCAGATCATCGACACGATGGACGTCTATCGATACGATGATGGGAAACATTTCACAATAACAAAAGCTTCACGAAGCGCGATACGGTCCAACTTATGTTCTGTGTATTTTGTGAAGAAAAGACGATTTTGCGGCAACTACTGTACACGTTACAAGTTCGGTGTTGACAGATATCACGGACGTTGTTGGCATCACATTAAAAAACGTACCAGTGATCTGCCACCTATAGTGCTGTTGATGATAGTCTCCGATCGTATACACAACAAATCACGTTGGCTTGAATTTATCGAAGAGTGCGAACGAAACAACGTACCGATAGAACTCGTAGTTTACGAAAAGAGTATGTTCAAGTGTACCGTACGTCATGGATGGAATTTTCTTTCACGTTTCCGCCCGATTCCCGAACTGTATCGTGCCGTTCAACGCGTGCACGGTTTACACGATTCGCATGGACGGATGAACTACGCAACGGTGTACACGGACATGCTCGCATATGGAAGTTCGATCCCTCACGCTTCGTGTTGCATTGTCATTACGGAGCGCACTATTCCGATACGTACACCTATTGAAATATACAGAAGCGCGACAGCGATAGCGCCAAAGTGCGCACTAGATCCTAGCTACAACGTAAGTTTTGACGTGCGCTGCCCACCGTCCTCGTTACCGACACTAGCGAGAGGGAAACAGTTCGCGATAGTGAACAACAAGGCGCAAGGATTGTTTTCGGTACCCTTTCTGAAGGAGGCGTTGCCTACGCTTCGCGAGTATTGTGAATACTTCGGTCTGCAGTATTCGCACGAACAAGGGTACATGGTGAAAGACCGACGTTTGTACAAACAGTGGCAGCGGTGCACCGGTGCTATGGCTGACGAATTTTGGTTGTTGAACTCGTACCTGATACGCCTGCACTTGGAGTCACGAAGTCAGCGCCCGATCGCTGAACTCAAAGCTAAACACATGTGCGAGCGTCTACCCGAGAACGATAACGTCATAGTCGCGGAAATGCACGAGTATCGCGAGAACGTTATACGTAGCGTCGTATTCAAAGACATGAATTCCGTCAAGACCGTACGAGCGTTGGACACGAAACAACATACGCTCATGAGATATTACAGCGGAATGGGTCTCGTGCGTAATGGGTGTATGAATATCAGTTTAGCTCACGTTTTAACGTACTTGCGCAATCACAAGAAGAACGCGCTGTTCTTCCGTTCAGTCGAGATGATATAATTGGGTGTGGTGTGGCGGCGTCGCGACAGTCATGTGATGGAAGGCAGTCGTACCAGAACGGTACCAACGAGAGTTACGTTCAGCACAGAGCGGACGGTTTACGACGTGCCAGCGTATTGTGAATCACGGTTTGCAACGCGACGACATGAGAATGAAACAACGAGCGAAGAACGTACAGCAGACCGTTCGCAAGACTATTGCGTCGGAGTTGCACAGACCAGTAAGACGGAATTTTCCGAGACGAGCGGTCGAGTTGAAGGGACTTCACGACTTGTACCAAGCGGACCTGGTAGAGATGATACCGCACGCGAAGGTGAACAAGGGATTCAAGTACCTCATGACGATGATTAACGCGTTTAGCAAGTACGCGTACGCAGTTCCGTTAAAAACAAAGACGGGTGTAGAGGTCGCACGAGCTCTGGAACCGATTCTGCGCGCTAATAAAATGAAATATCTTCAGACGGACAACGGGAAAGAGTACTACAACAGCGTCGTACAAACGTTGCTGAGGAGATATGGTGTCACACTGTATTCTACGTATAGTAAGAAAAAGGCGTCCATCGTGGAACGCTTCAACCGTACGTTGAAAACTCATATGTATCGTGCGTTCAGCGAACAAGGTCATTACCGTTGGTTGGATATGTTACCGGAACTGGTCAGAGTGTACAACGACAGCGTGCACAGAACGATCGGAATGAAACCATGTCAGGTGAACGAATCCAACGAACGCACGGCGCTACGACGGATTCACAAGAACACAGCGAGAAGCATCGACTATAAACAACCAAAGTTCAAAGTAGGCGATCGAGTGCGTATAAGCAAATACAAAATGACGTTCGCCAAAGGATATATGCCTAACTGGACGAACGAGATATTCCATGTTCACACGGTACGTACCGCCAGCGTACCCGTCACTTATTCGTTAAAGGATCATACGGGAGAAGTGTTGAAAGGCAGTTTTTACGAACACGAAATCAGTAAATCGAACGTTGGTGACGTGTACTTGGTAGAAAAGATCGTACAACGTAAAGGTGATCGTGTGAAAGTCAGGTGGTTAGGATTCGATGGTAAACACGATTCGTGGATACCCAAGAAGAACTTGCTATAACAAGGAATTGGCTTGCGGAATAGAACCAGTATGCGACGGTGCGTTACGATGACAACATGCGCGCTGTGTACGGTGTGAAAGACGTTGTGTCGCATCCTGGCTACGATGTGTACGTCGTGAACACGCCCGAGAACGAGATCGAGCGCATGCGCAGGATATTAACAGTACACGAGTATTGGCAACGGGTTACTAATCGTGTGACGAGATTCCGACTCAGCGAAATAGTACATAGAGGCACCGGATTCGATCACTACAAAGAATGTGTTTGGTCGGATCCGAACTGTGAAACGGGTCCTGACACTTGTGTGTGCAGTTACATATCTGTCGATTGTACGAACATAGTGCGAATATTAACTAGACTTTGGACGGAACAAAATGAAAATATTACAACAAGCGCACAGACTAAAAATAAAGGACGTGGACTATTCGAAATTGTGTGGCGATGGTGGTGGTGGTGGTTGTGGCAGAAAAAAACGTAAGCACGGACGTCTTCTCCCCGATACCGTACGTTCGATCATCTGCGGACCTTCCGCGTGTGGGAAGACTAACGTCATGTTCAACCTATTGTTCGATGTGAACGGGTTGAGATTCGCGAACCTGTACGTGTTTTCTAAATCATTGTTTCAACCCAAATATCAGATGCTGGAAACCCTGATGACACGACTTTCCAACGAAGGAATGGGTTATCACGCGTACAACGATAACGATGAGGTACCCCCTCCTGACGAGGTCGATCCCAATTCTATTATTGTGTTCGACGATGTGTCTTGTGAAAGGCAACACAACATACGCAAGTATTTCGCTATGGGACGACACAGTGGAGTGGACACGTTTTACCTGTGTCAGACGTACAGCCAAGTGCCGAAACAGTTGGTACGCGACAACGCCAATCTAATAGTGTTGTTCAAACAGGACGATCTCAACTTTAAGCACGTGTACAACGATCACGTCAACATGGACATGAAATACGACACGTTTAAGAACGTGTACGCTGAAGCGTGGAAAGATCGTTACGGGTTTCTCGTCGTGGACAAGGATTCTTCTATCGACATCGGTAGGTACAGAGCTGGTTTCGATCGTTTCATAGTAGTCACGTCTAACGATTAACAGCTGTTCACCAAAAAAATTGTCGAGCGTACGGGTAAATACAAGTGTCCCGCTGTCAGCAACGTTAGTCGACGTACCGACGTTTATCGAGATGGACGAAAAGAAGAAACGATTAGCCCACGATATCGACACGATCAGCGATGACATACGGAAGAAATACCGTGCGTTAAAACACGGTATCCGTGAAGAGGAAGCAACTTTATCCAAAAGTTACAAACCGATACTGGAACCGTTACAAACTATTTCGCAAGCGTTGGTTGAAAAAAAACGTAAAACAACAAACGAAAAGTCGACGAAAAAGATGAAGCGTGAGGAGGAGGAGGAGGAGGAGGAGGAGGAGGCGGTGGAAGAGGAGGATCTGATGGGCGCGAGTAGTAAGATCGATATAGGAACACCGCTCCGTCACCGATCGACACCACGTTTCCTGAAAACACCCGTGATAGCCGAAACATCGGACGAGGACGACGACGACGAGGACGATCCTAGTCTCAACATCGAAAAAATGTTAGACACACCAGAAGGAAGGCGTGAAGCGCGTAGATATTTTCTGTCCAAATACGACAGCGCATCGTTAGCGAACAAGTACATGCGCATGATCGTGTCGGCCGAACGTGATCGTCTGATGGACTATACATACGGTGTAAGAAACACAAATGGAAAATGGATGATCGGTGATTCACCGTTTGAAATCGAAACGGACGATACGATCCTCATCAACGGTAAACGATATAAAGGCACACCGGTTCTATACGAACTCGTGTTCATGAAGGACCCTAACGAAAACATTTACAACGAGACGGATATGAAGGCGTACAAAGATATACTACGCGCCACCAACGCGCACAAGCATTATTATTTAGCGAACGCTCAGGTAAAGGCGAACAGAGGTGTAAAATATAAACGGATAATATCAAAGCTGTTCCCACCGAAACGTACAGGACACGGGTATAATACCGACAGAACGTATATGGTAGCGTCGAAAAAAAAAGACAAAATCGATTACGTGCACTGGGACGATCCGAATGAACTGGTGGACAGATTGCGAGTGTTGATAGCGTCACAGCGCGCTGGAAACGGTGGGCACACGAACGAAATCGTTTCAATAGTAGAAGAACTACGTGAAGCTGACATCATCGTATAAATTAGACGGGTATACGACGACTACCGTCATTAGCAACAGCATCGAGACACGATTCACACATGTATACCACGCTAGTGTTTATTATCGCGTCCACGAGAGTCGTCGCATCGTCCTTCGAGAGTAATAACGCGAACGATATAGACTTCGCTATCGATTACTTGACGCGTTACGGATATGTGCCCGACGATAGTTTACAAGACACAGACAACGCCACCGTCGACGGCGGCGTTATTACGTCCTACCTGCGGACGTTTCAAGAGAATTACAATTTAACCGTAAACGGAGAATTGAACAACGAAACGATGAATCTGATGCAGGCGCGGAGATGTGGTAACAAAGATTTTGCGTCGTACACCTTACGAACGCATTGGACCAAGAGACGACTGTCGTGGCGATTCGTTCACGGTACCGCTGACGCTATAAAAGCGACACGACAAGCGTTCGCTATATGGCGGAAACATTCAAATTTGGAATTCGAATATCGACCCAACGACATAAATGTGGACATAGCAATCGCTATGAGATATTTTAAACACAGGTGTCTGACCTCCAAGTGTACGATCTGTGGGTACGATTTGGACGGACGGGGAGGTATACTCGCACACGCTTACTACCCGCCCGATCTACCTTACAAAACTTCCGAAATACATATGGACTACTACGAATCGTGGAATTATACGAACGCAACCGAAATACCGGACGATCAGACCAGTTTCTACAGGTGCTAACGCACGAGATCGGACACGCGTTAGGACTGGCTCATTCCCTCGAGAAGGAATCGATCATGTACCCTTTCTACGTACCGCGCTCGGATGGACCGTTCGACCTGAGAGACGACGATATAAGAGGCATTCAGCACTTGTACGGGAAGCCGTCGATCGCTATGGCGACGACGACGACGACGACGGCGAGGTCGATGACGAACGACACCGTCCGGACGACGACGGATTTATGTCGACTAAAGAATGTTAATCAATTTTTAATAATCAACAGACACGTATATATAGTGCACGATAACTTTTTGTGGACAATGGACCTCGAGTCGAAGCGTCTGGGTGGTGGTGGGATTCCGCTTCTGTTGACAGATTGGTTGACGTTCTTACCGTTAACGTTCACCAAAGTTTCGGCGATGCACCAGAGACCGCGCTCCGAAGAAGTGGTGCTCTTCATAGACGGATACGTGTACATGTTCGATATACACAGTCTACAGCCGGTGAACGGGTATCCAAAAGCGATCACGACTCTCGGTGTTCGCACGCTGACAAAAATAAACGCTGCGATACACACCTACACAGGACGTACATTTCTGCTGTATAACGATATGTATTACGGTGAGATAGACGAGTGCTCGTTCATGATCAAGAAACACGGATACGTTAAAGATCGCTTTGTCGGCTTACCTGAAGCCGTTGATAGCGCGTTTCGATATACCGACGGAAAGATTTATTTCTTCAAAGACGCACGTGTATACGTGTACGATGAATTTCTAAACACGATCGTGAAAGGAAAACATACCGACGGACTCTCCGTCGTCGGAATAAAATGTATAGACAGTACGATCGTATCAAAACTAATCGATTTATTACGTGAATACGTATAAATTCTGCGTACGATGGTCGACGCGCATCATTAACGAGATGAGCGTTGACAAGTTCGGCAGACACCAGAGCGCCGTCAGAGTCCAAAGGGAGACGCGACGCAGTCTGCGGGAGGATATCGGAATCGCGATGACAGAGGACGGACACTTCGATGTAGCGGGGAAAAAATACACAACTTGGGCGAACCGCATGATAGTAACGATGCCGTTCCACTGCGGTTCGTGCAAGACCACTGTCTGGTCGTCGATCCGTCAACGCAAGGTTCCTCGAGAATAGACGTGAAAGGTAGTAAGCTCATCAACGTCGGCGCTCCCATCGATCTCACGGATGCTGTCAACAAGCAGTATGTAGACTACACGTGTTTGCGTTTCACGACGGTACCGAACAAGAAGAACGGTACCGTCATCGATGCGCGGGACCATCGCATACAGTCTCTGAGAGACCCGATTCGTGCGAGAGACGCTGCGACCAAAGTATATGTGGACGCAAAGATCATACCGAAGGATACGAACTCTAACCTAATGGTCGGCAACGTGCGGATAACGCAGTTAGCGTCGCCTGTCAACAACAAAGACGCTGTAAACTTGGAATATTTGAACCAGCATACAATCACAACGGTAAACGACTCTTATTTAAACGCACAAGGAAAGACTATTCTGAACGTCGGTGACGGTGGCACACGGCCCACAGACGCTGTGAACGTGCGTCAATTGGAGGACACGAAGCGGTACGCGAAGAGCGAAACGTACAAACTCGCAAAAGTGTTCCAACACCGTTGGGAGAAAGTGGTATCGTATATCTATAAATTGCATACGCACGCAGCGCGTACTTCACTCGGCGCCGAAGAGGCAGAGTTACTACTCACGAGCAAGGCGGAGACGAGCAAATTGATTAGCGATCTTGACAAGTCCTTCGACAAAAAGGACGAGAACGATTGGAGATCTCTTTATCGACAGCAGGCGAAACAGTAGACATGTACGAACTTCGTAGTCGTGTTGATAAAAAAAAGGGGCGTGGTCTCATAGGAAAAATAGTTAAAAGCGCGGTACCATTCGTCACAAAGTCAGTACCTACACTGATCAATCGAGCGGTGGACGTATTACCTGTGGAACTACATCTGCCCGGCTACAGATTCTGCGGACCCGGAACGAAACTAGAGGAGAGATTGGCTCGTGGTGATCGAGGAATCAACGAGTTGGACGAAGCCTGTCGCGAACACGATATCGCCTACTCCAAGTATAAGGACAACGAACGAAGACGCGTAGCGGATCGTGTGCTAGCCGGCAAGGCGTGGGAACGTGTGAAAGCTTTGAATTCAGGCATCAGTGAAAGAGCGTACGCGGCGGCCGTAGCGGCAGCGATGAAAGCGAAATCGGCGTTAGGTAGCGGACTATGCTGTGGTGGTGTGCGTAAAAGGCGTCGTCGCACCGGTCGACGCAAGTCGATTCGGCGCACGATAATCAAGAGAAGGAGGAGGACGACAGGGACGGGACGACGAAGACGGACCGGTGGTGGTGGTAAAAGGTCTTCGGGACTATACCTTCGTCCGTACCGAAAAAACTAATCGAAATACCCGTGCGCCCGTTGTCCGATGGAGATCTGTACGAGTACGCGAAACGATTGCGCGTACCTCATTTCAGAGGCGTGTACATGCGCGACGCACTTCCTCGCTCACCGTGGGAGAACGAAAGCGCGATCGTGAATCTGGACGACGCTACCGGACCGGGCACGCACTGGGTATGCTACAAGAAGCGTGGTGACGGAGTCACGTACTTTGATGGATTCGGCAATCTACGCCCTCCCGTCGAGCTAATACGGTACTTTGGATCGTACGTGAACGACGTTCGTTACAATTACGCGCGTAAACAACCGCCGGACACGGTCATCTGCGGACATTTATGTTTGGATTTTTTGACATCAAACGATCAGTAAACGACGAGATGTCTTCACTTACGGTCACCGTCACGGGTACGGATCCAAGCGCACTGGTTTGTGACTTTTTTCCACCGCTCGAACTGACGGACGGTGAATGGTATGCAGGACTGCTGGACTTTACCACGTACAACTCTATACCGAACGTGGAAAGCGGAAGAAACAACGTCTTTCCTGTACTAAAGGGTCCACGTAAAACGCTAGAACTCATCAAAATACCGACCGGTGCGTACGAAATCAGTGATATCGAAACGTACCTGAAGAAAGAGCTATCAGACCCGAAATTTACTCTACGCCCTAACAACAACACGTTAAAATGTGAACTTTATTGCTCATACGAGATCGATTTCGAGAGTACAGAACACGGAATCGGTACCATGTTGGGTTTTTCCAAGAACCGCAAGTTAGAAGCGTATATATTACACACGTCGGACACACCAGTAAACATTAACAAAGTGAACGTTTTGGAGATAAGGTGTAACGTCGTACAAGGTTCATACAAGGCGGGACGAAACGACCATATACTGCACTCGTTCTACCCGACTGTCGAGCCTGGATTCAAGATAGTCGAAACGCCTGCCAACGTCATTTATCTTCCGCTTAACATACTACACTTGTGTAACGTTACAGTGTCCGTACACGATCAGGACGGTGATATTGTGAATTTTCGTGACGAAGTTATCACCGCACGTATACATTTGAAACGCGCGTAGTAATCATGGGATTTTATTTCAACGATACCGCTTTACCTACAGCATCGGTGACGAAGAGCGGTGGTACACACAAGATAAAAGTGGACGACACTTTTGGACAGAGTATCAGTAGACGTACGTCGTTGACACGATTAACAACGGCTAACCGACGCTACCTGATTTCACAAGGATTCAAACTCAAGAAAAACAAGTAATATGGCGGACAGTGGTATCGTCTTATCGGTCAAACGACGACCGTTTTTTGAAGACAACATAACACATTACGAATATCATCCTCATGCACCATACGCGTCGACGTCGCGATACGGAAATAACGATGAGATACGTATACCTATCCTGCAACAGGAAGTCTTCACTTTACCGATGGAAAGTTTCCTGTACGTTGAAGGCAAGTTGAGCAAGAAGACCGACAGCACCGATACTGTGAACGTGAAAATGGTCAACAACGCGATCGCATTTCTCTTCGA
The DNA here is from genome assembly GCA_034769895.1 of Magicicada septendecula. Taxonomy (NCBI): domain Eukaryota; kingdom Metazoa; phylum Arthropoda; class Insecta; order Hemiptera; family Cicadidae; genus Magicicada; species Magicicada septendecula. The sequence goes on from CM068372.1 coordinate 266,202,546, forward strand.
AGAAATCCGATACGAACTGGCCGGTGTGGAAGTGGATCATACCAAGAGCGTTGGCATCGCATCCACTATTAAAACCATGCTATCCGTTGGTATGCATGACGTGGTTTCGATGAAAAACGCCGGTTGGGTTGCCCCCACGGCTAACGAGCTAACACCTTCCGGTAAAAACGGTGAATTCAACTTTTGCATACCATTGAGGATGCTGATGGGATTTGCTGAGGATTTCACGCACGTCATATTAAACATGAAACAGGAACTGATACTGTTGCGCCCTTCCACTGACGTTAACGCACTGTTCTCGTCCACGGATACGTCAGCTAATGCCGATATAGAACTGACCAAAATCTCTTGGATGATTCCGTTCGTGTACGTGAACAACGAAGTACGGATACGGCTGTTGGACATCGTACGCAAGGATTTACCGCTTTTCTTACCGTTTCGCAGTTGGGAACTCCACGAGTACCCGGCTTTACCTTCAACTGACAGACAGACTTGGACGGTAAAAACAACGACACAACTGGAGAAACCGCGGTACGTGATACTCACGTTCCAGACCGCTAGAAAGAACGATCTGAAGAAACACGCGGACGAATTCGATCACTGCAAGGTGACCAACGCAAGACTCTTTCTGAACGACAAATACTACCCGTACGATAACCTGAACCTGGATATCGATAATGGACGTTACGCTCTGCTGTACGACATGTATACAAGATTTCAAAAATCGTACTATCATAGAACTCAACCCAACGTACTTCTAGCACCGACCGAGTTCATAACGAAAGCACCGCTATTCGTCTTCGATTGTAGCAGACAGGACGAGTCGCTCAAGTCGTCACCGGTCGACGTCAGATTAGAATTCGAGTCATCGACCAATTTCCCCACTCAGACCGCGGCCTACTGCTTGATACTGCACGATTCGCTCAACGTCTACACTCCGCTGTCCAACACGGTGCGCAGACACAATTAAACTCACTCTATAATTGTTTTTTTGCTGTAAATATTATGTTGCTTTTTACAATATTATGTGTGTGTGTGTGTATTTCATGTATGTGTTTTTTTTATATTAAAAGATGTAATCAATTTTCATGTATTTTATTTTCTTAATACCTGTAACCTCCCTCTTTCCGAACGGTGGGAGAGGGAAACGTCTCCCCTGCTATTCTTCGCTCAGTGTTTCATCAGCGCGAGTCGTGAGAGGACGTGCACGATGCTTTCGTACGATCACAAGGATGACGATAACGATCGCAACGAAAACCGCTATTTCAGACAGTGCGGTGAAGCGATGACGATCAAGTCCGTATCTCCGGACGACAAAGAAGTGCAGATCGCACTGATTAAAAAAATCATATCTCCTTATCCACGTTACAGAAACATTGAAGACCGTTTAAGGAGTTTTAAAGATTGGCCGATATCGTTGACGATAACGCCTAAAGAACTAGCCGAAGCGGGTTTCTTTTACAACGGATGCAACGATAGAGTGATATGTTTTTGCTGTGGAGGCGGTTTAAACAAATGGGAGCGAGGAGAAAACGCTTGGACGGAACACGCACGTCATTTCCCCGTGTGCTCTTACGTAATGTTAGTGAAAGATAAAAAATTCATCCTAAAGGCATTGGGTATCATTACCGAACCGGAAGCAGCAGCAGGAGCAGCAGCAACAGCAGTGGCAGCAGAGAACGGACAAAGCACCGACTCGATCAAAGAGAATAAAAAAGAAGAAGAAGGGGGTCCGGATCGGGATACGATGTGCAAAGTTTGTTACGCACACATTGTTGAAGTCGTACTTATTCCCTGTTGTCATTTTGTCATATGTGTGAATTGCGCCATCACTCTAAATCAGTGTCCCGTATGTAGAGCCACATACACCGCTTATATGAGAGCGTATTTCTAGTTCGTTTTCATGCACTGAGAACGTCTAAACAACGTGCAGTCAGAAAACGAACAGCAAATTCATACTCGCGCTTACAAAAGCAAGAACGTTTCGTCTAATGCATGAAATAAACCAGTAAAAATAGTTTAAAAAACAATGCTGCTGCTGTGACGGAAGTGCTTATAAATAAACGATATCTCACTACTTCCTCAGTGTTTCGGAAGGACGTGTCGAGAACGAACGCATGGAGCTGTTGACTTCGTACGAGTACAGACGATGCAGTGACTTAACGAACGCAGTACTGTACCCTGTAGATCTTTTTGTATCCAACGTTTTGACGCAAGAATTTGTTGCACTGATTCGTGACGTGGAGACAAGGTACAAAGTAAACGTTCCGAAAAAATTCTTTACGGACGTTTCACAACATACAACGTGTCTGTTTCGTGAGACGGACGGATCGGCAGCGTTCCTAGTAGCACCGAACACATTGTTTGTAACGAAAAAAGATGGCAGTCGACGAGCTAGCAGTCATACTTGACTTTCACTGTTTCGTGGACGATAACGGAAACGAACTCGTCAAGGAACTGGCCGTTATGGATGTCACCGCATTTACCAGCAGACATTGGATATTTGCACCACCAGTGGACACGAACGTTTCGAATCACAAACACATGAGGACGAACCGATGGTTAACGGAGCATTATCACGGACTAGAGTGGAGGGACGGGGAGACATCGTACGAACATCTTGTGCCGATATTAGTAAAATACACGTTTCCTTTTAACTATGTGTTCGTAAAAGGTTTACAGAAAAAAAGATTTCTGGAAAAGCGTATCGTGCATTACAATATTATAAATTTAGAAGATTTCGGTTGTCCTAAACTCGAACAATTACGTCCGATGCACGGAACAGCATGTTTCGCGCACCGTGTATTTCCAGAAATATGTACAAATAATAGAGTGCACGCTTTACGCGAGTGGGTTATATCGGATTTTAGACTTATCAGTAGGTTTCTGGTATATTATTAACATTTTTGTTTTTATTTAGCATCATGTCGCTTGCATAAAAATTACTGCCTTCACACCCTGTCTAGACGCATAAAAAACTAGTGCCGCCGTCTGGTCGTCTTTCCCCTTCCGCGCTCAACAGGAATCAATGACATCACTCTGTCTAGACGTATAAAAAAATAGCGGCATCTTTCGCATGCATAAAAATTACTGCCTTCATGTCAGAATAAGATTACATAACCCTGTCTAGACGCATAAAAAATTAGTGCCGTCGTCTGGTCGCCTACCCCCTTCCGCTCTCAGCAGGAGTCGATTACAACACCTTGTCTAGACAGATAAAAAAATAATTGCCGACTGGTTGCCTCCTCCCACCCACCGAACATGACGTGTGAAAGCGGCTTCATCTGTTTCACAGGGTTAATAATAACAGTTTACTGCTCGTTGTCTGGTTCCCCCTCCCTCACGCTGTCTGGTTTCCCCCTCCTCAACAGCCTCCCTACTTATAACGACGCAAACGAGCGTTATTTAATTCAGACCTTGACAGAGACGCAAGCGAATAGTGATTCTTCTTCATTAGAAATGGCTTCATTCGTTGCTAAGTTCGCGGACATTAGTGCTATACAATATAGGAAAATTAAAGAACTAGTAATGGGTGTAAAATATCCCATAGTGCAACTTCAAAACGTAGACAGTAAATACGGAAATGCTGTACTCGCTACTATCCAGGACTATACGGACGATAAATTGAAATATCGTGTTTATCTTCCAAGGAGATACGCAGGCGTTTGGGAAGACGATGAGTTAAAACATTTAGCACCGAACTCACTATATCTCGTTTACCGTGGAGAAAAAACAGGGCCTACGTGGTGGACACTTTAATGTAATACTGGATGGACATCTTATGAAGTAACAAGTATATTTGTATGTCATAATGTACACATTATTAAATTTGTAATATATATAGCGCTTACATGTAATTCATTTGTTTTAATTACAATTCAATGTGTGTGTGTGTGTGGTGTGTGTGTATGTGTGTGCATAATATGTATTTTAACTTGAATGCAATCATAAACTTGTAATATAGTGTGATTACATATATTTCTTAATTGTACAAAATTGACAATGTACAGGTGTTTACATATTATGTATTTTAACTTGTAATAAGTATGCATACATATATTTCTTAATTATACACAATTGAAAATGTACACGTGTTTACATATTATGTATTTTAACTTGTAAGTAGTGTGCATACACGTATTTCTTTTATTTTAATTATATGCAATTGTCAATTCAATTCATTGTGTGTGTGTGTGTGTGTGTGTGTTTAAATATTTTAACTTATAATATATTGTGTGTGTGTGCATAATATGTATGTTAACTTGAATGCAATCATAAACTTGTAATATAGTGTGATTGCATATATTTCTTAATTGTACAAAATTGACAATGTACAGGTGTTTACATATTATGTATTTTAACTTGTAATTAGTATGCATACATGTATTTCTTAATTATACACAATTGAAAATGTACACGTGTTTACATATTATGTATTTTAACTTGTAGTGCGTGTGTGTGTGTGTGTGTGTGTGTGTGTGCGTGTTTAAATATTTTAACTTGTAATATATTGTGCTTATTGATAAAATTAAACGATATTATCTTAACATTTCATTGTATTTAATTTCAAAAAAATCCTTTGAACTAACAGTACATTTAATCATATTTTAAATAACAGTATAACACTCAATCTACAAGCTTGAACGGTCGTTGCGCACCGACCGTTATTAGATACATTCAATTAATAAAAAATCAAATTTATATTAAAATAATTGCATAATGGTAATATATTACAGAAACTAAAGAATAATTTTAAAGCAACTTACCCTGTACGAGATATTCTGTCTTTCACCGATGATGTCAAAGCAGAATCCAAGATGGTATGTACTTCAACAGATCAAATCTGTCGGCTTTTTATACATCGCTGAACCCCGCTTAAGGAAATGAAGATATGCAGTCATGAACAATAAAAAAGTTAACGACTCAGGAAGGCAGATGTTCAGAGACTTGTTTGCCTAACCACGCCCGTGAACAAGGTCGACCACTACCGAATATCAGCTAACGCCCAGACGTCCTTACTACCACAATATATATTTAAATTCTTTTTTTATACAAAATAATTGTCAACTCCGAACAGACACTTATTACTTTTTTATACAAAATAATTGTCAACTCCGAACAGACACTTATTACATACCCCGTCACAATAATACAAATGATAATAATTTTTTTTTATTTTTAAATTTAAGTTTTCAATTGTGTTTATTTACAATTATCCTTTTTCCGTTCATGATGAGTGAATTGCTTTATTTTGTACGAAATAATTTTCACCACTGAACATACACTTAATACATACCCAACACATTAATATAAATGATAATAATTTTTTTAAATACTTTCTCATGCATAGTATGCATTCTACAATTTATACAAGTAAAGGACATCATTCGTATCTTTACAACGATGCCGAACACTTTGTTCTTTACTCACCACCGACACACAGACCAATCCTCGACGACGAACCGGATCACGACGCAGCCTCACGAACCCGTTCGCCGTTCGCCATTCGCCGTCGGCGGCGGACGGCGTCCGACAGCAGATCAACCGGACGGCGGCCGGCGAACGGCGAACGGCGAACGGCGAACCGGATCACTACACGGGCTCGCGATACAGTTCGCCACGACACACAGACACGCCGTCGCCAACAATACACCGCATCGACCGCAGCGCCGTTCATATACAAAACCCGTACACTATAACACACGCAAGAGTCGACTACGGCGATTAACCAGCACGAGTCGGCAACGCCGACCACGACGATTTTACAACATGGCCGACCGGAAAAACTCCTTGCATATACAAACCCGTACACTATAACACATGCACGAAGCGGCAACGTCGACGACGTATACACCAATCAACGCACACATAACCCCACTTTATACTCACCGCCCACAACATGACCGAAAGCCGACTACCAGATTTTTACCCACACCACCTAGATTTTTGAATTTCCCGCCATATGACGTCACATCCGGGGTAGAACTGTCAGTTTACCCCTACTGTCTTGAGAACTCTACAATACAGGGCTGTATGCAAAACATCATTTGATTCTGTTTGAATTTGCGGCTGTTATCGTTTACCATAGAAAAAAATTACCCTAGATAAAAAACCGTTGCTGGTAAACTACTCCTTTCCCTTAACCGATCTTCACCAAAAACGACAGGTCTTGAGTACTCTGCAATTCAGGCCGGGATGCAAACAATTATTTGATTCTGTTTGAATTTTCGGCTCTTATCGTTTGCCATAGAAAACACTCTTTATAAAACATAAAACGTTGCTGGTAAATACCCTATTCCATTAACCGATCTTCACCAAAAACAATAGATCTTGAGAACACTAAACTTCAGGGCTGTATGCAAAACATTATTTGATTCTCTTTGAATTTACTGCAGTTATCGTTCGTCATAGAAAAAATTACCCTAGTTAAAACATAAAATGTTGCAGGTAAACTACCCCTTTTCTTAATCGATCTTCAACAAAATCAACAGACCTTGAGCTCTGTATAATTCAAAAAGGTATGCAGAAGAGTAGTTGATTCTGTTTTAATGTACGGCAGTTATCGTTTGTCATAAAAAAAATTACCCTTTTTAAACATAAAATGTTGCAGGTAAACTACCCTATTCCCTAAACCGATCTTCACCAAATCCAACAGGTCTTGAGAACTCTACAATTCAGGGCTGTATGCAAAAACGACAGAATCAAATATTTTTTTGCATGCATTCCTGAATTGTAGAGGACTGAAGATCTGTTGATTTTGGAGAAGATCGGTTAAGAGAAAGGGGTAGTTTACCAGAAACATTTTATGATTTAACAAGAGTAAAGTACTTAATTTTTATAAATAAAAGCTCCTGATAAGAAGCTCATAATAATCCACTGTAGAAAGTAGATGAAATATCTATAAATGAAGAGGTTAAGTGAACGGGGTGGGGGTAATTTTATATTATTAAAATTTATTGTTAAAGTTGGAGGGGAGAATTTTTTATGTGTACTACGTTATCGGCAACAAAGAAGTAGTTTTTTGTTAAAATTTCTTCCCGGGCTGTTTAGCCGTAGTCCAATGTTTTCTGCAAAACCAGACTTTTCGGCAGTGGCATCGACTGCCATCATCAGTGAAAATCGAGTGCGAAAACGTGAGGTGGTATACGTTAGTGACCACAGTATTGTGGTTAATGCTGAAGCAATAAGTAGAAAGACGTAGTTTCTATGGAAATATTTCATTTCGAATATGATTTTAAATATAAATCTTAGAACATGGAAGTCATGTATTGTTCCCCATACCGATATTTACTTCTATGTTCCTTAAGGAAATGGAAGTATGGTGTTGGCAAAAATAATCGTGTTCGAGATTATTTCAGATTCTGATTGTACTACACTCAGAACATGAAAAAAAGTCGTTTTTCGAAAAGTGTCTGTGTGTCTATAGATTTTTTTTTGGCAAACGATAACAGCCGTAAATTCAAACAGAATCAAATAATTTTTTGCATACAGCCCTTATTTGCAGAGTACTCACGACCTATTGTTTTTGGTGAAGATCGGTTGAGGGAAAGGGGTAGTTTACCAGCAACGGTTTTTTTTATCAAGGGTAATTTTTTTTTGGCAAAAGATAACAGCCGCAAATTCAAACAGAAATAAATAATATTTCATATACAGCCCTCAATACACTTGAATTGTACAGTTCTCAAGATCTATTGATTTTGGTGAAGATCGGTTAAGGGAAAGGGGTAGTTTACCAGCAACGTTTTATGTTTAACAAAGGTATTTTCTATGGCAAACGATAACAGCCGCAAATTCAAACAGAATCAAAAGGTTATTTGGATACAGCCCTAAATTGTAGCTTTCTCAAGACCTATTGTTTTTGGTGAAGATCGGTTAAGGGGAAGGGGTAGTTTACCTGCAACGTTTTTTTATCAAGGGTAATTTTCTATGGCAAACGATAACAGTCCCAAATTCCAACAGAATCAAAGAATTTTCTGCATACGTCCCTGAATTGTAGAGATCTCAAGGACTTTCGATTTTGGTGAAGATCGGTTAAGGGGAAGGCGTAGTTTACCTGCAACCTTTTACGTTTTAACAACAGTAAAGTACCTGAAAATTCATTTAAACTTTTTGAAACAATGGTAATTGTTAAAAATGAAATAATTTTGTTGCCAGGCAATAAAATTATAATTTTTTCATTTTAATGTAAATTATGTATGAGTTAATATACATGTATAAAATAATATATCGTTCGTGGCAGGCAAGCATATCTCAGTTATGTAATGTTTACGTTTCCATTTTATTATTATGACTACCGCAATAAAAAGGCAGGGAACACACACACACACACACACACACACACACACACACAATTCGCGTTATTTCTGGCCTCCTCATGTTTATTTTCTTACATTTGCACGCTTTTTAAATGTTAAGTGCCGAAACCCATACCAACATAACGCGTGCAAGCCGAAAAAGTGTCCAGCGTGCATAGCGATTTGCTTCCTGTGGATCGCTGGGCAGTGTAACTGCACGTGTTTACAGAGGAACGATTCATAGATAGACTTTTCGTCTTTAAGGAATGAACCCTCTGCAAGATGCTGAGGGTCAATGAGTGACTTCGGAGCGCTCCTTCTTTTTCACGTGTTTGTTCTGTGAAACATACACTGTAGATTCGCAGCTTGATAGGAACGCTGCAACTAGGAACACTGTAGCAACGCTCAATAGGAAATGTTGAACATTTTTGTCAACGGTGTACCCTCATACACACTAAACCTGCTCTGATGTTTTAATTACGGACATCATAATATTAAAACTTTGGAAACTTGAGCACTACATAATGGAGATCAAACATTAACTTATACAAGCCATTAATTTTATGCAATTTTTTATATATATTGTACAACGTTATCGGCAACAAAGAAGTAGTTTTTGCTAAAATTCCTTCCCGGGATGTTTGGCCGTAGTCCAATGTTTTCTACAAAACCAGACGTTTCGGCAATGCCATCGACTTCCATCATCAGTGAAAATCGAGTGCGATAACGTGAAGTGGTATACGTTAGTGACCACAGTACTGTGGTTAAGGCTGAAGCAGTAAGTAGAAAGAAGTAGTTTCTATAGTAATATTTCATTTCGAAAATGATTTTAAATATAAATCTTAGAACATGGAAGTCATGTATGGTTCTCCATAACGATTTTTTTCTATGGGAAACGACAACAGCCGCAAATTCAAACAGAATCAACTACTCTTTTGCATACAGCCCTAAATTATAGAGTTCTCAAGACCTGTTGGTTTTGCTGAAGATCGGTTAAGGGGAAGGGGTAGTTTACCTGCAACATTTTATACTTTAACAAGGGTATTTTTTATGACAAACGATAAAAGCCGCAAAAGTAAACAGAATCAAATACTTTTTTGCATACAGCGCTGAATTGTAGAGTTCTCATGACCTATTGTTTTTGGTGGAGATCGGTTATAGGAAAGGGGTAGTTTACCTGCAACGTTTTATGTTTTAAAAGGGTATTTTCTATGGGAAACGATAAGAGCCGCAAATTCAAACAGAATCAAACAATATTTTGCATACAGCATTGATTTGTAGAGTACACAAGATCTATTGTTTTTGGTGAAGATTGGTTAAGGGAAAGGGGTAGTTTACCGGCAACATTTGTTTTTATCAAGGGTAATTTTTTTCCTATGGCAAACGATAACAGACGCAAATTCAAACAGAATCAACTAGTCTTTTTCATACCTTTTTTAATTATACCGATCTCAAGGCGTGTTGATTTTGTTGAAGATCGGTTAAGGGAATGGGGTAGTTTACCTACAACCTTTTATTTTTTAACAAGGGTAATGTTTTCTATGACGAACGATAACTGCCGTAAATTCAAACAGAATCAACTACCCTTTTGCATACCTTTTTAAGTTATACAGAACTCAAAGTCTGTTGATTTTGTTGAAGATCGGTTAAGGGAAAGGGGTAGTTTAGGGTATTTATTATGGCAAACGATAAGAGCCGCAAATTCAAACAGAATCAAATAATTTTTTGCATACAGCCCTGAATTGTAGAGTACTCATGACCTGTTGGTTTTGGTGAAGATCGGTTAAGAGAAAGGGGTAGTTTACCAGCAACGTTTTTTATCAAGGGTAATATTTTTTCTACGGCAAACGATAACAGCCGCAAATTCAAACAGAATCAAATAATGTTTTGTATACCGCCCTGAATTGTATAGGACGGAAGGTATGTTGATTTTGGTGAAGATCGGTTTAGAGAAAGGGGTAGTTTACCTGCAACGTTTTATGTTGTAACAAGGTAATTTTTTCTATGACGAACGATAACTGCCGTAAATTCAAAGAAAATCAAATATTTTTTTGCATAACTTCCTATATTGTAGAGAGTTCAAGGCCTGTTGATTTTGGTGAAGATCGGTAAAGGGAAAGGGGTAGTTTACCTGAAACATGTTATGTTGTAACAAGAGAAATGTTTTCATGACGAACTATAACTGCCGCAAATTGAAACAGAATCAAATATTTTTTTGCATGCATCCCTGCATTGTAGAGGACTGAATGTCTATTGATTTTGGTGAAGCTCGGTTTAGAGAAACGGGTAGTTTACCTGCAACATTTTATGTTTTAACAAGAGTAAAGTACTTAATTTTGATAAATTAAGTATCCTAATAAGAAGCTCATAATAATCCACTGTAGAAACGTAGCTGAAACATCTATAAATGAAGAGGTTGGGTGAAGGGGGTGGGGGTAATTTTCTATTAATGAAAATTATAGTTGATTGGGGAGGGGAGAATTTTGTATGTGTACTACGTTATCGGCAACAAAGAAGTAGTTCTTTGTTAAAATTCCTTCCCGGGCTGTTTAGCCGTAGTCCAATGTTTTCTGCAAAACCAGACTTTTCGGCAGTGCCATCGACTTCCATCTCAGTGAAAATCGAGTGCGAAAACTTGAGGTGGTATACGTTAATGACCACAGTACTGTGGTTTAAGGCTGAAGCAATAAGTAGAAAGAAGTAGTGTCTATGGAAATATTTCATTTCGAATATGATTTTAAATATAAATCTTAGAACATGGGAGCCCTGTATGGTTCTCCATACCGATATTTTTGTTTAGTTACTTTTTACATAGTTCAATCACCTGCAAATTAGGTTTTATACCTCCTACAGATTCCACCACTTTCAGTTAGTTTTTAAAAATAGTTTTAAGTTCAGTCTTTCTCTTACAATAGTAATGCTTTTATATTCAGATAATATAGAATTTTACAGAAATTCGACCAAAAAGTTACCTTGAAAAGAGGCAAAAACTTGGCTCAAAAAGCTTAAAAAACTACCATTTTTACACTTTAATTTTAAAAATTTTCCGGGGGAGGAACCCCGGACCCCCCGCTACACTGGTGAGTATTCCAGACCCCCCCAGACCCCCCGGTATTGGTATTGGGGGCGCAGCTTTGTCAAAATTGCCAAGGGCGCAGGAGTACCTTGTTACGGCCCTGATCAGAATTATAATCTTTCAAATACAATGACTAGGTGTAATAATCTACAGTCATTTTTTCTTCAAAATATTGTTTCAGATTACTGGGAGTTTTGTACTGGCAGAATTTGATTATATATGTAACAAATATAATTATATATGTAATATTCATATGTTAAAACACATGTACATATCTTATTTGATAACACATTCTGTAACAAAGCTACACAATGTTTCTAGAATTATATAGGAAAGGAGTAAAAATAAAACTTTAGGTAACTACTGGTATAGCCCATTACTCAATGGTAAATAATAAGTTATACGACTCTTCATTTACTATTTGATTCAAGGCATATTTAAAACAAGCCACTTAATGTTTTATTCTACTCATTCTCTACTGACTAAGTGGCAAATCAAAGGAGATGTAAAGTTTTATTATTTTAAGTCGTTCACTCATCTTTTTCTTTTAGAAGTTTTAACGTCCAACAAGAGGCACCAGGAGCAAGATATTATAAAATTGCTTAACTGTGTTAATCATTTGGTACACTTAACTGTGATTGCAGATTTATATTAATAACTCACCGTTAGATGTTATAACTCACTGGCCTGGGTTGGACATTAACCATTATTACGACAAAGTTTATGTCACATATCATATCACTGAGAGTTCACAACAAAGTTATTAATTTAATTCTTTAAATTATCTGTATTAGAACCGGTATGAAAGCATCCATAAACACTATGCAAGCGCTGCTTATAATTTGAAAATTGATGGTAAAAATGGTAATTTTTTTTGGTAAATCCATAAACTTTTTAATATCACTTCATCAATGCTAAATTTCAAAAGTTTTCTGTGTAAACAAATAAGATAATATAATCAATGGGGAATGGGGGGCATTCATAATTTAGCAGAGATGTGTGTGAATACTACTCATCCATGTATGCTGCCTATGGAGTTCATTACCACTGTTTAGCATACCGGTAGTACTAATGTCTTGGAGGAAGGCCATATCACTACACTGGCTCAATACACTATAGCAATTGTAGCATATTCACTGTACTATAATGGATAACTTGTAACCCCTCTTTAACTTTGACTGGTAAATTTTTTTTTTTTTTTTTTTTTTTTTAAGAGGTGCCACAAGATAATTAAAACTAGACCAAAGCCTAGAGAAGCCAAAAATGCGCTGGATCCAGTGAGACGGGACTTGCAATTAAAACTCATAAAATTAACAATCAAGGAAATCCTTTTATTATTCTATCTCCTTTCTGTTACCTACAAAATCAATAAATATAACATTCAGATTCTATGTTCCCCTTAAAATTGTTAATTAAAAATAATTAATTCTCTTTAAAAATATTTATTTAAAATTAATATAGATAGAATCTATATACTCCTTAACCAGGTTAATTAAAAATAATTAATTCTCTTTAAAAAAATATTAAATGCAAATTAATAGAGATAGAATCTATTTTCTCCTTTAAAAAAAACTCTTTAATAATTAATTAAAAAATTAATAATTATAAATCCTTATTCTCTCTTTCAAAATGGTCATTCGAAATTAAATATATATATATATATATATATATAAACCCTATGTTTATATTTTCTTTTTATTAGCCCTATATCTAACCCCCCAAAAATACACACAAATGTACAATACATATAGAACCCCCAAAATACACACACGAATATACAATACATATACATGTTCCACAACACAGGACAATTATAACATATATCTCTTGCCACACCTTTTTCCACCCCATGAGGTACATCATTAATAATTTATGAAAATCCATGTTAGGTTTTAATTCTTAATATGTGCATAACACATTACATGTGTATCTGATTATATATGCAACACCAGTAGTCCCCAGGACATAATAAATTCAAAATTTGGCCAAGTGCCTAATACTATTATAAAATGCTGCCACACTGGGCACTTAGACTGGGAGAAATAAAATTTAGAATACAGTGAACACCCCAGTGATCATAATTAATTAAAAGAATTTATATATTGATAAATATTGTTAAGTTTTGAAAATAGTAATGTGTCATGAGCCTTATAACCCTTTTAAAAGTAATTTTGGCCCAAAGGCCAACATGTCATAAGCAAGATAGTGCATAACTCAACCTGTCCCAACAGCATGTTTAATTCTGCATGAAAATGCACCTATACAGGATTAAACTGGTGACCCGACCTAACTAACAAAGAAACTTCTATCCCTATATAATCCAAACTGAATTTAAAAATGAGAAATTAATACAAAAAATGAAAACTAAATTGAACCAGAGAAATTACAAGTTGAGTGAATGAATTAGTAGCACTAATGAAACCCTTATACTGGAAATAAGAAGGAAATTACACGTCTGAATGGTGAGCAGCACCAGATGCATGTCAGCCTCTGGGCTCACAGATTATACAAACAAATTAATAAAATTTACAAAAGATTCCCCCCCAAGTTCACGCACTATTCTGTTCCGTTAATCGGGGACCCAATTAAAATGTTTAAAACTTAAAGTCATTGTTGTAGAGTGATTGAATGTCCACTGACTCTAGTGAGTTACATCACACTGTGTAAAGAATATATAACATGGATTGAGTCACCTTATTTTTTCCATGGGTGTGAAGTGGTGATCTCGTGGCCTGCATGATAGGGTGTTTGTGTTTCGTCTTCGCTATTCTCCTCCGGCAGATGAAGTTGAGAGAGAGAGAACCTGGATGTTAAAAGTTCAGGTTGGAGCTGGTTCCCCTTCTTCAGCGAGGGACCCGCAGATCTGTAGTGGTTTAGCCTGCCATAGGTAGAAGAATGGTGCAACAAAAACTTCTTTCTGTCCGGAGGAAAAATTCAACCGAAGCTAACAGGTAGCCGAGCAACGAGAGACAATTTTTAACCAGACTTATTTCCGGCCTCGTAGCTTGGAAACAGCGGCTCGCGCTAGGGTGCAGCACTAACCGGGGACACTTAAATGGTATTACAGTCGCAGATTATTTATTACCGCTGCAGATTGATACGTATCCCCACAGCTAAATACAGTACCGCATTTAACGTCAGCTTTAGCGTTAAATACCGAATACTCGCCGATCTATTTTAGACCGGCACACCCCCACCCCAAAAGGGCAACATAGTTGCCCCACACTTAGACAGAGGAGCAGAACAAAAACTCCTCACAACTGCTACGTTCCCCATGCGACCCTCTCCGCCATGCCAACCCCACAGGACCGCCCCAACACGTCACCCTCTCTGGTGACCACCACCTACTTCTACTGGTCCCACTCACATACTCGTCCGAAGACCAAACAAGGTATCGCCCACCTTGGTATGTGAGTGACCATACTACTACTCTCGTCCACCTCTCGGACCGACCAGCCACATGTCCCAACAAGGCATCTCCATCCTTGCCATATGGCTGGCCCACATCCCTACACTAGGGCGGACGGCCCCGCTTAGCCGGACAGAGAAAACCGCATAGAGGGCACGCGAACATTATCCCTTCTCTTACTCTTTAAATACTGCGTAACTAACAAGGGGGGGGTTTACTTCTCCACGGGATCGTCTAACAACCACACTTAATCCAAAATAACCTACCAGAGAAATCAACCAGGGAATGCGGCATGGCCCCGACCCTACAATAATCAACAACAAACTACAACAGAGAAAAATGAAAACTACACCAACCTAGTCACAACTCTTCCAACTAACTTCTTTTCTAACTCACTTTTGATATTTTTCTTTTTTCCTTTTCTAATTTTTTTTGTTTCTTTCTAATTTTTATTTGTTTTTTATTTTATTTTGTTTTCTAAGGGGAGGGGTAGGAAAATTGGGAAGATGAAACGGGGCAAGGATCATTAAAAGGTCAATAGCTAGGACTAAGGGTAAGGACATGGTTCCCTCCGATAATAAGGATGGGTGGAGAAAACCAAGGCTCGCGGAGGCAGGGGTGCAACCCTGAAGTAGACGAACACCACTGGGACTGTGGGGAACATCTACCCGCTACCCGTTAACCGCTTCTTCTCACCTTTTTATGACGAACTTTAGGTACTCGTTCCTTTTGGACACCAGTCTCTGAGAAACTATCTCGTGTTGAGCTGTACTGATTTGCTTCTTCTGAATTAGAATCAAGGTAACTTACCTGACTACTTTTACCCCGATTTGGATTATCCTCAACCTCTAACTCCGCTGCTTCTACCTTCTTCTCTTCTACAATTTCCCCTGGTTCTCTTTCTTCCACCTCTTCCTTTTTCTCCTCTACATAATCCAAATCACCATCACGACACTGCACATCTTCATCCTCTAGTTGCTCACCTGGTCCGCCCGAAACTTCTTTCCATTCCTCGGAATCCTCCACACTACTTACAGAAAGCGTCTGCACATCTTCACACACTACCTCATTCTCACTCACACACTCCACAACGCTGCCACCCAGTTTCTCCTCAACTTCTACCTCATCTACTTCTACCACACTTGCAGCCTGGACATCCCCTTGTCCATCCGCAACCTCAGAAACACTTGCAGCCTCCCTAACACTTACACTTATACTCCCCTGCGTAGCATGTGCAGACCGCTCTTCTGCCTCTTCCTTCGATTCCTCTCCTTCACCACTCTCAGCAACTACAACTTCCTCAACCTTTCCCAACCTGGAATCCAGCTGTCCAGGTCCATGTGCAATGTCTAAATTAAATTCTACTGACGATGGTAAAGCTCCACCATCAAGTGACTTCTCATCTCCCGGCGTAGGCGATGATGATGTTACCGGATCTGGATCCGTCATGAACTGAGATGGAGATACCGGAACAAATTCTGCGGCATCTGGATTCAACCATGACGTCCTCTCTGAGTCCTGTAATCCAATATCAACAGACGTGTACTTGTCGTCTTGTATTGATCCACAGAAGTTACTTCGCTTTTCTTCTTTCTACTCACCTTCTTCATCCACTACTCTATTAGGCACTGGTAATTCCTCTGGAAACTTCAAAGTTTCTTTTTCTCCCAATAGGAATAACTCCTTGCTACAGGCTCCCTACTTGCCGATGTTGGTTTACTAATATAACTTCTTCTTTCCCTGTTAATTTCGTACTTATTTCTTTTCTCTGCTGTAACCGTTGCTACCGTCTTCTCACTTGCCACCCCCTTGTAGCCTCCATTACTTCCGGAATATTCAGTTTTTCTGACAGTCTCTTGTGTTCTTCTCCAACCGCCATGTTTGTCCCTTGTAGCTCTTCCTAACGAACCACTGGAGTATTGGACATCTGTAGCAGCTCTTCCCCGGGACTCGTCCCCTGTCCGGACAGTATTAGAAACAACACACAACCGGTACAGATCCGCGAAACAACGTGGACGGTCTGCGAATATCAAACGCGATCTCTCTTGGGGATTTAGTCCTTCCAGAATTACTTGTATTACTTCCGTCTCGGGCAACCCTAATCTTAATACCCGGGCAGCTTTCCGTATGTCCTGCACGAAGTCCCCCAACGCCTCTCCATGCGCCTGTAAATGATAGAATAAATCCAGCTTAAGCTGGGAACGTCGTCGATGGGGTATGAAGAAATCCAACACTTCCCCATGAAAAGCGTCGACACTGCCGCCCCGATGCAGAGTGTTGGTGACCAACCCTGCCAACGAACCCTGGCAATACGGGTATATAAGGGACAAGACCTCCCCATCGGACACACCCGGGAAATCTGCCAACTGCAGGACAAGATCCAAGAAAACCAGCAGCTGGTCCTCATCAAATTCATTCACCACCGAAAGTTTCTGGAGAACTCCTGAAAGGGGGTGGGGCAATTTCTGAAAACATACCGCCGCCAGAATTGCACAATTCACAATACACAATCAACAAAACATAATCCCCGCAAAACACCTAACCCTATAAAATAATGACAATAATAAGACAGGAATCAGAAAAAACTCGAGTACTAAACTCTTCCTTCGAGCAGACTGCGGGTCCCCCTACCGTTGCGAGGACCCAGCCCACTTACCTGAACTGCTCTCTCAACAACACTACTCATTAAGGAACGCGACACACACACTAACACACAACACGACAAAATCACCGACCGACAATTTTCAAAAAATATTTCTAATGACTTCGGCTCCCATATCTCGGAGGAGACCGACTGCCTATCGGGCCATACCGCATAAATGAAACACCTCCCCTATTATGGGCAAGGTAATATGCAAACCATATCTCCACCTAGGCACAGATCTGCGATAACTCGCGTTTCCAAAGGAATGTCCCCTTTTAAAATTTCACACCACATGGCAACCTACCGTTCAACTATCCAACAGGCAGGCAAGTACATAGACATCTTATACACAAAACCTTAAACCTAACAAAACATAGTCACTTTTAGATATAGGGCCTTTTAGAGATTCTTCTAAGTTCTATTCGAACCCCAAAATGTTTCCTGAGTTTACAAGCCCCGTCACACCCAAAGGACCCAAGGGTTGACCCTAATCTCAACCACGTTCTGCTACAAAATGTAACCCCTCTTTAACTTTGACTGGTAATTTTTTTTTTTTTTTTTTTTTTTTTAAGAGGTGCCACAAGATAATTAAAACTAGACCAAAGCCTAGAGAAGCCAAAAATGCGCTGGATCCAGTGAGACGGGACTTGCAATTAAAACTCATAAAATTAACAATCAAGGAAATCCTTTTTATTATTCTATCTCCTTTCTGTTACCTACAAAATCAATAAATATAACATTCAGATTCTATGTTCCCCTTAAAATTGTTAATTAAAAATAATTAATTCTCTTTAAAAATATTTATTGAAAATTAATATAGATAGAATCTATATACTCCTTAACCAGGTTAATTAAAAATAATTAATTCTCTTTAAAAAAATATTCAATGCAAATTAATAGAGATAGAATCTATTTTCTCCTTAAAAAAAAATCTTTTGAAATTAATAATTATAAATCCTTATTCTCTCTTTCAAAATGGTCATTCGAAATTAAATATATATATATATAAAAACCCTATGTTTTATATTTTCTTTTTATTAGCCCTATATCTAACCCCCCCCCCAAAATACACACAAATGTACAATACATATAGACCCCCAAAATACACACACGAATATACAATACATATACATGTTCCACAACACAGGACAATTATAACATATATCTCTTGCCACACCTTTTTCCACCCCATGAGGTACATCATTAATAATTTATGAAAATCCATGTTAGGTTTTAATTCTTAATATGTGCATAACACATTACATGTGTATCTGATTATATATGCAACACCAGTAGTCCCCAGGACATAATAAATTCAAAATTTGGCCAAGTGCCTAATACTATTACAAAATGCTGCCACACTGGGCACTTAGACTGGGAGAAATAAAATTTAGAATACAGTGAACACCCCAGTGATCATAATTAATTAAAAGAATTTATATATTGATAAATATTGTTAAGTTTTGAAAATAGTAATGTGTCATGAACCTTATAACCCTTTTAAAAGTAATTTTGGCCCAAAGGCCGACATGTCATGAGCAAGATAGTGCATAACTCAACCTGTCCCAACAGCATGTTTAACTCTGCATGAAAATGCACCTATACAGGATTAAACTGGTGACCCGACCTAACTAACAAAGAAACTTCTATCCCTATATAATCCAAACTGAATTTAAAAATGAGAAATTAATACATAAAATGAAAACTAAATTGAACCAGAGAAATTACAAGTTGAGTGAATGAATTAGTAGCACTAATGAAACCCTTATACTGGAAATAAGAAGGAAATTACACGTCTGAATGGTGAGCAGCACCAGATGCATGTCAGCCTCTGGGCTCACAGATTATACAAACAAATTAATAAAATTTACAAAAGATTTCCCCCCCCCAAGTTCACGCACTATTCTGTCCCGTTAATCGGGGACCCAATTAAAATGTTTAAAACTTATAGTCATTGTTGTAGGGTGATTGAATTTCCACTGGCTCTAGTGAGTTACATCACACTGTGTAAAGAATATATAACGTGGATTGAGTTCACCTTATTTTTTCCATGGGTGTGAAGTGGTGATCTCGTGGCCTACATGATAGGGTGTTTGTGTTTCGTCTTCGCTATTCTCCTTCGGCAGATGAAGTTGAGAGAGAGAGAATCTAGATGTTAAAAGTTCAGGTTGGAGCTGGTTCCCCTTCTTCAGCGAGGGACCCGCAGATCTGTAGTGGTTTAGCCTGCCATAGGTAGAAGAATGGTGCAACAGAAACTTCTTTCTGTCCAGAGGAAAAATTCAACCGAAGCTAACAGGTAGCCGAGCAACGAGAGACAATTTTTAACCAGACTTATTTCCGGCCTCGTCGCTTGGAAAGAGCGGCTCGCGCTAGGGTGCAGCAGTAACCGGGGACACTTAAATGGTATTACAGTCGCAGATTATTTATCACCGCTGCAGATTGATACGTATCCCCACAGCTAAATACAGTAGCGCATTTAATGTCAGCTTTAGCGTTAAATACCGAATACTCGCCGATCTATTTTAGAACGGCACAAACTGCTGTGTTAATCTTTAATTGTCATCTATTTTTGTGATGTCAGCTCCTACTGTTTTGTGGATTCTATTATAGCATGTGTATGCTTACTAATTTTGTTACTTCCTTGTAGTGATGTATGGTGTTATGTAAGCTACACTATTTACCATATTTTATAGTTTAAAACCACATAGTAATTAGTTTATTTTATTTTTTAATGATGCTGCTATTTTAAAATTCCATGATTTCAAGTATATTGGTATCGAAAATATTTCATGATTTCATAGCCAACAGGATAAAGAAACTTATTCAAACATACTGTCACACAAATGTGTAGGCAGGAATTCAGGTATATTCTTTTTTGACTGGAGTTGAGTGAACGTTGACAGGGTGGTTGAGAGGGGACAGTTGCTTTCTGGCTACTTACAGATTGCAAAAGTGGATGCTTCATCAGTGATTAGAATGTGCACTAAGAATTATCCATCTTTTAATCAAAGTGAAACCAGTTCCTAATGTTTAAAACAAATTTGAAACTTTCATCTAAAAAATGATGGGACAATGTTTACAAATTCTGAATGAGCAAAATGTTTATTTTGATATTATAAAATGGAATTTTAAAGTATAAACTTGAATACTTCAATTTCAAAGGAATCCATAACTAAAGGACGGCTGATAACTTTAAGGTTATACCTAGTTTTTAATGATAGAAACAACTTCACAGAACAGCAAAAGCCAATGAAAAATATTATTGTAGGAGACTACACAAAGGTTTTATATCACTATATACCTATCATAAAAATAATTAATGCTTGATGCCTTTACTTGGTGAAAATCCATTGTAAATTATAGTAAAAAATAAAACCATAAAATAGTTTTTGTGATTTCCACTCGTCAATTTATTAAAATTATAATAAATTTTATGGTTTTATAATATGGCTGTCATGGTTTTATAATTTTAATAAATTGACGAGTGGAAATCACAAAAACTATTTTATGGTTTTATTTTTTACTATAATTTATCATAAAAATAAGTACATAAAAATTCAAATGTCTTTAAAAAGAAAAGTCATTTGTCAGTATATAACTACATCTTCAAAATCACATCACACTACTGTACTTTTAACTTTACTACACATATAGTCCAGAATTAGGAGATTATTGCTCCCTATCCTGTGTAGGCACCCTTTTACAAAACTCCTTCCAATTCTTCCTGTCCATGACAGATATGCCTGACTTCTCTCCATTTGTGTCCTTTCCACTGCTGCTGTTCTAACATCTTCTATCCACATTCTTAGATGTTTTCCTCTTTCTTCTTCTTTATCTCCCTTACTTCAAAAATTATTCTCAACAACCTTTCCTCTTTCATCCGTACACATGCCCTAACCATCTGAGTATTTCATTGATGTTATATTTAACTGCTCCCTACATACTTTACTTCTAATCTGATCCACCTTTGTTTTTCCTTATATGTGTCTTAAAAACTAAGTTACGTTTAGTCTATTAAATTTGTATATACGCCTATTTATAGGGGTACCACAGACAAAAAATTGTTCCAGTGCGCATGCGCTGGCTCAGCGGAGACGGCTGTCACTCCCATCATGTCCATCACCAACGTTGATGGGCAGCATGTTATTCGGTTAGATGCGAATTTGGTATTTATGGATAAATTGTGATTTGTTTTCCTTATCCGATTTCTTTACGTTTTCGTTTAATATAATTATATATATACAATTTATATTTAGTTTTCGTTTAGTATTTTATTATAATCATTAGAACTAACAGTGTGTTGTGTATTTTAGTTTATGTTGACTAATTACCAACGAATTACCATTCGTTGTCGCATTGTTACCTTAGCGTGTTATTTTTTTTTATAAATGGCATCGTCATCGAATAGTAAGCTAGATTCTGGGAGACCTCTAACAAGTCAAGCCAGAGAAATTATTTTTAATGTGGGAGAATATTTAAGAAAACAAAAAAAGGAATACAACTTAGGTTATAATAGTGAAGCAACAATTGCCAGTACAAGTGAAGCAACAGGAGTCTCTCAAGCTATTGTGTACAAAATTTTAAAAGAAGGCAAGAAATTGTCAACATCAGGTTGTGAAAAGAATCTGTTTTCTACGCCAGAAGGAAAATCGCAGGCTCATAAAAAAAATTGAAGTGGACTCCTTCACAGATAGTGCAATAAGGAGAAAGGTGCACGGATTTTATGCAGTGAAAAAAGTCTCACCCTCAATAAAGAGTTTACTGCAGTCTCTGAAGGAAGATGATGTCATTCAATGTGAAGAGAATATTTGAGGCAACGACTTAAAAAGTTAGGATTTAAATGGACTCGTCAATCCAATAGAAGGCTCCTAATAGAAAGAAGTGATATGTTACTTGGAGAATTCACTAAGTGACATAAATAAATACAGACAAGAGGATAAAAATATTGTTTACATTGATGA
The DNA here is from genome assembly GCA_034769895.1 of Magicicada septendecula. NCBI lineage: Eukaryota > Metazoa > Arthropoda > Insecta > Hemiptera > Cicadidae > Magicicada > Magicicada septendecula. The sequence goes on from CM068372.1 coordinate 266,224,930, forward strand.
AATATATGTTCAGGCATCACATTCACTATCTTCATGTTGGCAATCTTCGGAAGAGGTCGGGATAACAACGAAAATTGGGAAAGGTAATAGACTTATTATAGTTCATACAACCAGGAGAGGCTGGTTTTGTTAACAATGCTCTGTTAATATTTAAGTCTTCGTCGACATCTGGAGACTACCATAGCTCTAAGAATTTTAATAACTTCGGTAAATGGCTATCAGAAAAATTACTACCTAATCTCCCAACCCAAACAGCTCTGTAATAGTGATGGACAATGCCAAGTATCATTGTGTAGAAAGGGATAAAAGGCCGACCTCGGGTTCATAAAAACAAGAAATAATAGACTGGCTTGTGAGTCATGGTGTTACAATAGATTTTACATTAACGAAATATCAGCTGCTGGAAAAAGTGAACCTACTTAACTGTGAAAAAATATTATTGTCAACAAAATAATTCGTCCAAAAAGACATATTCCACTTCATCTGCCAGCTTGCCATCCCAATCTGAATCCTATAGAACTCGTCTGGGGAGATATTAAAGGAGAACTTACCTGTAATTTTAGTGGACTATCTTTAGATGAAAAGAAAAATTGTTGCGAAAAGACAGTTGATAATTTTACAACTGAAAAGTGGAAAAAGTGTTGTGAACATACAAAAAAAATTGAAGAACAGTACTGGATTATGAATCATATTATGAATGAAGAAGTGGACAAATTAATTATTTATGTGGGAGAAGATTCAGAAGACGAATAGGTAAGGAAAATTAACACCATAAATATTTATCATTTTATTATTATTAATAATTACAGTAATTATAATAATTAACATTATTTATTGTTAAAAATGTTTAATAACATCAATTTTTACAGTGGTAGGCACCTCGATTTACACAGGTGGTTGCTTTATGTAGCATAAGAATTGTTTTTAAAGCATGCCTTTCACAAATGTTGGGGTTAGGTTCTGCAGATATTATTTTCAAATTAAGTAGAGTTCTGCTCTACACAAATTAAGTAGAGTCTATACAAATTTAAGGATTTTAGAATTTGTTAATTGTGAATTGTATAGAAACGTGCATGATTACTTTATGATCTGTTACTTTGAATAGTCTGTTACGAATTAATACCATGCATACGTTTTCGCACACGAAGAACAAGTCGTTGCCGGTATATAAATAACATGTGTAAAATACTGCAGTAATAAGTGTGACTGATGACAATGGAGGGGGTAATGTTCCCCCTTCGTTGTGACGCTGTTGTGGCGGCAGTCCCCACTCCAACTATTTTTTGTCTCTGGTCGAGCTAAAGTTTTGTTGTTATACCATTAAGTTTATTCTATTATAAACTTGTATTAGCCTTATTCTATTCTATTAAAGTTATTCTATTATGAACTTATGTTAGTTTATTAGTATTGTTGGTACTTTCACTGTTACTTGTATTTACTCATACGTCGTTTCGGAGTGGTGTGCTCCTTCGTCAGTGAGTTTGGATATGGAATGTGCAAACTGTCGGTAATTTTATGTATAACGGTTTTAGTTAACAGGTTGTGTGTGGGGTGGAGGTGGAGGGGATTGGCGCTGAGTTTGAATTGTTGTAGGTGTTGTTTATTACTGTGTCAAATAGTGTGTTTGATTTGAATTGTAATTGGTCATTGAGTATGTTGTTGGGTTGTGTTTTGTTGTGTTTGTATATTTCAAATTGTTCGTGTTAAGTTTACGACTTTTGGGTAGGAAGTGTAAAATTTTAAGGTTGTTTTTTATATTTGTGTAAGTGTGGTTTTCTGTCTGGATATTGTAACGTGACCTACGATAGCACAAGGTTTACAAGTACAAATAATTGAAGAAAAGCTGTATACTAAAGGGAAATACAAATTATTAAATGAGAAATGATAGAACAACACCACTAACTGAATCTGACTTAGACAAAGACGATGACGATGACTAGACCCAATAGATTGGATAAGGTGAGGCAGAGAAAATAATTCAATCCACAATATAACATCAGTTATAAGCACCCAAGGGTTAAAAAGAATTATGTATAAATAAAAGTACAAAATTAGATAGAAAAATAAATAATATGTAATCTGTAGGAAAGATAAAAAGAAAATGAAATGTAAGAGCAAATATACTGATAAAATATAGAAAGAATGTTAATAAGTAAACTATCAAAAGACACTAATATAAAATAAACTTGAATAACAATAATTCATTAGGAAATTGGTGATAAGTAATAATCATTGATAGGACCCAGTGATAATAAATACATGAAATCTAGAATAAAATGTTAGGAGGTGAACACAAAAGTGATAAATGAATAAGAAAGATAACAATCAATAATGAACCATAATAGGACCCAGTGTTAATAAATGAACTACGTTAATAAAGTGCAGTGTAGTCAGAAATAAAAAAAAAACTTGTAATAATAGATTATAATATCCCAAATATAAAAAATAAACAGTATAAATTATAAGGGACAGTTATAAGTAGTCATGGGCCTAGTGTAATGAAAAAAGGAAAAGTATTAATATATAAGAATATTTGTTGGAAGCAAACCACTGAAAATTGTTTTCCGTTATGTTAAAGAAGTTTGTTAGTATAGTATAAGGATGATAGGGGATATATTGTTTTATTGTTAATGAATAAAATTTACAAATTTATATTAACCACTATTAAAATAAGGACAAAAGACTAATATGTTAGGCTGAATACAGTAAGGGGAGTTAGACACTATATTCTCTAAGTGAATTTATAAGGGAATATTAGTACACACCTAATATTCAATCTTATTATAGGTTTCTTTGATTGTAAGTAACCCAAATATTATTATGTTGAAAATTATGTTTAACAGAACCGTTTAAAAACATGTAAAACTTTAGATACAGGCATGGGCCTAAAAGAGTTATTATTATGTTATATGATGATTAAAAATAATCAAATGTTATGATTTAATTAAGGTTGTTACAGTAATTATGTTTAGCAGCATATAAAATTAACAAAAATGACTATAAACAATTGTAATGAGTATAGGGTAGGTGAATTATGAACTCTAGGCATTAGGCCTATAACTAGCAGTGGCGAAGCTAGTAGTTAATGAATGTGTAGGCATACGTCTTACCTTAAATTCTGTTGTAGAGTAGTTCAACACGGCGAGTTTTCTTGCTTGCAAAATTGTCAACTACACGGTCTTTGAACTGGTCACTCATCAATTCCTTTACAAATTTTTTTCAATAGCAATGGTGCTAAGAGAGTTAAGTTTTCATTAGTCATCGTATTGTGCAAGTAGTTTTTTTATTCTTTTCAAAGTACTCATTCTCCTTTCTGAAGAAGCCGTGGTAACAGGAAATGTTAAAATCAAACGAATTAATTTTGAAACTTCCACGTACACTGGTTCTAAGTCATCAAGAATTATAAAATGTAAAAGTCTTTGAGGGAACAAATGTTTTCCAGTATCTGAGTAAATGTTTTTTAATTCATTTTCCAGTCTTTCACTATTGAAAAAAGGGTATTTATTTATAAGGCTGTTCAGTTTAGTAGAAGGAAAACTCTCTTTGTAAGAAATGAAGTGATTTGGATCCAACAACTCAACAAACTGGATACTTTCGAAATCACTGAACCGTACCTCCAGCTGCATAATCAAAGTATCAAGAACTTCATAAGTTAACGTTTTCAGCAGTTTCCTGTTACTGTCATCTATATTTACCTCGCTGCTTATTTGGTGACATTTTTCAATAAAAGACGACACAATGTTTTCTGATCTCATGTCCTTGAGGATAGCAGTAGTTTTCTTAATTTCAGTGTTGCACAGAATTATATCGGAGATAGTTTTGTGTTGCAGTAGAGAAAAGAGATGGTCAGTATAAACGAATATTTCCCTATAAAAACAAAGTAAGTAAATGAAAATGGGTCTTTTTGAGTATGTTAAGCAATCCAACAGCAGAATTGTACGAATCACTATCCCATCCTTCATCATTCTCTGTAATGTCCTCAAACATTTGTCTCAAGTCACCATAGTTGGAAAAGATAGTATGAACTGCTCTGGAATGAAAGTTCCAATGGGTAGTGGATGCTTGTGGAAGTTTAAATCCTCTAGATTCTAAAAGCTGTGATCTCTTTGAGGATCTACAAAAAAATGTGTGAAATGCTGTCAGATTGTGAATGAAGAGCCTAACCAATTTTATTGTTTTAGTGCAATGAAGAAGTACGAGGTTTAACTTGTGAGCATAGCAATGTAGAAATAATGCTCTTGGGCAAGTCTGTTTTACAAAGTGCTGAACACCTCCATGCTTTCCAGCCATTACAGAGGCTCCATCATATGTTTGACAGACTACCTTCTCAGTTACACCCCACTTTTTTAAAACGTCAACAATTAATTCTGATAAGCCTGATGCAGTCTTATCTACTGAAACATCATAAAACCCAATGAACCTTTCTATTGGACCTTCTTTTGAACAAAATCTAAAAATTATGCTGACTTGAGATCTACTTGATACGTCTAAAGTTTCATCTGCCTGAATTCCAATAAAATCACAAGAATCTAACTCCGCTTTAATCTTCTCTTGAATTATATCAGTTACAGATTCAACTAATTCATTCTGAATATTGCTTGATGTACCTTTAAATCCTGATGTAGACTGGAGATGATCTCGAATGTACTGCTCCTGCTTAGAAAGAAGATTTAACAATTCTAGATAATTACCCCGGTTGACTGAGTCTTCCCCTTCGAAATGACCTCGAAATCCAAGCTCCTGTTTCCCGAGAAAACACACAATATCAACAAGTCTTTCAACAACAAGCCTATTTTGTTTCACGACTTCATTATGTTTAACAGCTTGAATTCTAGCCCCTTCAGAGAGAGTATGTTCAATCCTCACGCGTCCCAGCAAACGGTACCACTCTTCATTTTGAATATGTTTATTTGAATTCTGGTGTTTGTCTGGCTTTCTAAGAAAGTTTTTTGTTACCATCACTCCATATAAAATCCATTATTTTTCACCAGAAAACAAGATACATGTATAACAAAAAAGTCTGTTGGTTTCGGAACAGCCTGTCAACCACGAATATCGCTCATACCAAGAAAACTGAAATTTTCTAGATACTTTACCATCAAAATGTTTAATTTCTAAATTAGGCGTAAATCTCTTGTTTTTAACACCACATTTTTCTTTGTAACTCCAAGAAGAAAACGGCTTACTTCTTAATAAGTTTAAAATACCTGACAAAGTATTAAAAGGACCGCATTCACTCATTTCGGGCGACACACTTATATTCATACACAATAATGTAACTAATTGAACTTCCAAATTTATAACTTGATTAGTTTCTATATATATGTTTAATGTCACAAATAATTTAAATGACAGTGTTGATCGTCTATTAGTTCACCGGAATCACAAGCACACTTTTAATAACCGCACAAAATAAACACGATTATAAACAACACTGCTTTAAAACTCGCACAACAGCAGTGGGACATGCCTCAACGCTACAGTGTGTGGAGTGCTGGTCAATCCCCCGCTCCCCGCACTGCCAAGTATCGGCCAACACATTGCTTACATATAGGCTACGATGTATAAAAAAATGCTGAGGCAGGTTCACGTTGCCTCATTCGCTTTAAACTAACTATGTCTGCTGTCACTTGTCACCGTCTAGCGGTCGCTGAGTAAAGCATGTAATTAGTAAATTCGACAATTACAGTAACAATGTATAATCTTTATGTTACATACTTCATACGTATTTATAATTTTTATTCTACAGAATTTTTTAGGGTAGGCATTGCCTCCATGTAACTTCGCCACTGATAACTAGTAACAAGAAATTTGTGAAATTTAAGACAAAACAATAACCATTGATAAAATAAAGTATATAATCTGTTTTGGTTTCATAATAATAGTGTAGGATACAAAACTGGATAGAAAATAATTAGTTTAAAGGTAATTAACAAAAGAAAAACCAGATGAAAATGTAGTAATCTGTTATAATTTGAAAAAAGGTAAACTTGTGGGGTATCAAAATAATTTGTAAACAAAAAGCAAACTAATGGTGTTATTGTATTTAAGATTACAGGTAGTATAAGGAAGTTATAATAATTTAAAGATTTGTATTAATTTTATATAGAAAAACGTTAGTTTTATATAACAATATTGTAAATTATCAACCAATGGGAATTAGTGTTTGGATGAGAGTTACCATAACAACGAATCTTTGTTAGAAAAAAACCGTTAATAAATTGTATGAGCCCATTATTAGAGCTTGCTGAGGGCAGATGTATTAAAACCACAAGGAATAAAAAAAGAATTAAATCAACTAAATTTATCAAAATTAATTATCAACTAGTAAATTAAATCACAGAAGTAATACTAATAATAAACAAATTAAAAAATTTACCTGAAGAAATGAAAATATTCATCAGGAATTGCTGAAGAATCCCAAGTAACGGAATACGAACCATTGGAAGGAAGAAAATATCTGAAACCCATAAATGAACAATGGAACCTGCAATAACCAGGATGACTGATGGAAAATAAACGTCTTAACCACATGACTAAGAAAATTGAAGCCTTGAATTAACAGAAACACCCAAGAAAGAACAAGCACCAGTATTCGTGAGAATATTTACCCGGATAGCAGAGACGGAGGATTGTTAAGTATATATTAAAATATGACTTCACAGTAAAAACCAACAATAAGTGAAACTACACTTTCCACGTTATTTATCACTTTTTAACAAACACTTGAACTTTCTTTTATTTAATGAACACTTCAAATTGAATAACTATCTCAATCCAACATTGATTCTTTAAGTGAATATATTTTAAACGTAAACTTTACTAAACGTAAATAACCTCCAAACGCTAAATCCCGTAGCTATAGTTTACCACTGTAATTATAAGGATATCACCTGTTCTATGATATTTATATGGTATTTGTAAAATTTTGTACTTTTATTAGTCCAATTAACAACATTTTCTGTAGTCACAAGAACTTCGGCCTGAGATTATAAATAAACGAAGAAAAACCAATTCCATAACAGTGAGTCTACACTACATAAACAACGGCAGGCAGAATAACTAGAGACACAACTGGGGGTCGCGAGTAGTGCAGTGTCCCGAGTCTCAGAAAGGACTCCTGCCACTGGGTCTGGTTGAGTTCAATATATACTTTTTATCTACTTATGGGGGGGGTCTGAAGCGACCTGCGATTGGTGGATTATACCACCGGGACTAGCAAACGAGGTCGCTTCCAGGACTCACCTGGTCGCGGGGTGTATTTACCAAGTCCGGCAATGAGGGAATTGTGGGTCACTCTGTCGGAACGAACATAGAATCGTCGCGCCAGGCGTCTCACGGTGTCATCAAGAGAGCGGACACCGAGTCCTCTCCTCAAAAGACGAGAAGAGTACCTCCGGGGGACTTTGCACGCGAGCTTCAGTCCCCGGTCGAGTACGCGCTGGAGCGTGATTCTATGACCACGAGCCAGGTATCCCCAAACAGGACAGGCGTAGGTAATCACCGGCAACACGTACGTGTTGACTATGAGCTTACCTAGCCGGGGGGTCATTGCCGGATTAGATAGCACGGGCCAGAGTCTACTGAGTTGCGCCGAAGCGCGTTGTCTGATGTAATTTGCATGGGTTCGCCAGGTGAGTCGGGAATCCACGTGGAGCCCGAGGTACTTGACGCTGTTGGTCCAGGGCACCTCGACGGGGCCTACTTTAAGCGGCCGAGGCCGCTTGCGTTTTCGCGAGAATATTACCGCGGCGCTCTTGGAAGCGTTAACGGCAACTCTCCAGTCATCGGTCCACCCGACATACGCGTCGAGTTGGCGCTGGAGCTTAACTGCCGCATAACTCGCGTTCGGCTCTGAGGCAAAAGCCGCAGTGTCGTCCGCGAACAGCGACAGTTTCACTCCAGGAACTCGGGGCGTGTCGTTGACAAACAACGAGAACAGGAGAGGCCCAAGGACACTTCCCTGAGGGACGCCAGCGGTAATACGCCTCTCCGAAGAGAGAGCGTGGTCTACTCTCACTCGGAAGCTACGGTCTCGCAGAAAGCTGCCGATCAAGTGAACGTAGCAGTCTGGGAGAAGGACTTCCGTTAGTTTGTAAAGGACACCCTCGTGCCACACGCGGTCAAAGGCTTTCTCTACGTCTAGGAAGATCGCAGCCGTCTGTTTGCCCTGGCAGCCAGCCTCGGTTATGCATTCCACGAGTCTCATCAGCTGATGAGTCGAGGAGTGCAGCTCACGAAAGCCGAACTGTTCGGGGATCAGCACGTCTAGTCTTTCTAGATGGTCGCGGATCCTACGCTGGATCAGACGCTCAAAAACCTTGGACGTCGCGGACAAGAGGCTGATGGGCCTGAGGTTCTCCACTCGAGAAGAATTCTTTCCCGGCTTGGGTATCACGATGACGGTAGCCGTTTTCCATTTCACCGGAAAATAGGCCAGTCTGAGGCATGAATTGAACAGGTCAGTGAGGAACTGGGTTCCTCGCTCCGGAAGGCGATGGAGGGCGGAATTCATGACTCCGTCCGGGCCAGGCGCCTTCCGGGGCTTGAGCTGAACAATCCTCTCAGAGACCTCCTCCGGGGAGATGGGCTCCGGCTGGACTGTGATATCGGCCGAAAGAAAGCGCTCTACCTCGCGGCAGATTTGCTCAGTGAAGGCCGGGTTCTTGGATGGGTTGGGAGCGAACTGACGCTCTAAACTGTCAGCCAAGAACTCTGCCTTTTCGAGGGGGCGGCCAAGGGGGTGACCGCCGGGTCCGGCCAGTGCGGGGAGAGGCGCGCGTTTGCGCTTTCCCGTTAGGGCACTGGGAATCCGCCAGACATTACGGTCCTCGGCAGGGCCATCCATCTGTGTTACAGCTAGCTCCCAGTTGCGTCTACGGAACGCCAGCATGTCGCGACGCAACTTGCCGGACGCTCTGTTGAACGCAGCCTTGTCAGCCGGGTCACGAGTCCTCTGCCAGCGTCTCCGGAGGCGATTCCTCTCGCAAGCGAGCTGAGACACCTCTTCGGGGATCCGCTGATAGTCGGGCGTGAGCCCCGGCTTCATCCGGGAGGACACGTCGACCGCCGAGACTACGGCTGTGTCGAATACGGCAACTGCCTCATCGACATGCTGGGTAGTGTCGAGCGGGATATGCTCTGGTAGGCGGCGACTGAACGCCGGGCCAAAGCGGTCCCACTCGATTACCCGCCGCTCGTCGCGGACGGTGGCGTGCTGGGTAGCTATATGCACACTGATAGGGCAGTGGTCCGAGGACAGTTCCGAAATGACGGAGACGTGGACCGGGCAATAAACGCCCCTGACCGCGGCAATGTCCAGTACGTCAGGGCGGGAGTTAGCCCTAGAGGGATAGTACGTAGGCCCGGTAGGACCCATGACTGTGACCCGAGCCGCATCAGCATACCTGCGTAAGCGGGTCCCGTTTGGGTTCGCCAAGCGGCTCCCCCAATCGGGGTGCTTACAGTTCAGGTCGCCCGCCAGGACTACCCTCATGTGTGCTCCAAAGACGGCCTCCAGATCGTTCGACAGGAGCTCCGTGTGTGGAGGCTTGTAGGCGGAAACCACGAGTAGACCGCCGAGAGCACCATGGAGCTCGACCGCGGTGCACTCGAGGTTCCGCCGCTGAGGCAGGACAACGCGGTGATGGCGAAGACTCGCCTTCACCGCGATGGCTGTGCCCCCTCCTGCGCGACCCGATTGGTCGTCCCGGTGGCACACGTAGTTGGGTAGTCGGAAACGACGATGCGGGGTCAGGTGCGTCTCGCCAAGAAGAAGCACGTCGGGCTTGTGACGGGCAACGAACTCTAAGAGCTCAGAATGCCGGGAAGCGAGGCCGTTGGCGTTCCACGCCACGAGCTCGAGGTCTCGCTTGAGGGATTGCCGTGGTTGTCCGTTCATAACAGACCTGTAACACGGCATGCTTCCACCAAGAGGAGGAACTTATCTTGGGGCGAGGCTGTTGCCAAGCGTTCCTTGATTTTAAGGAAAGTCTGGGCTACTTTCTGGAAGTCGTAGCTTGCCAGAAAGTCTGAAACGACGGCGAGATCATCTGAAGATGAGGCCGGGGGAGAACGCTTGGCGGCAGCTGCATAGCTGCGACGGGGCGAGACGGTGGAAGCCTTGGGGGCTGGTAATGGAGCGGGTGGCCGCTCTGGCTTTTGGTGGACGGGCTTGGGTCCAGTGGCAGGTGGTTTAGGCTGGCCCGTGTTCTTGGCCTGAGTCTTAGCTTTCTTGCCCGATCTGGGGAATCTAGGCTTGGGTGGCGGCGGCAATGGAGGATCAATTTCCTCATCGTCCGGCAGCGGGACTTGTGTATAGTGGGGGGCTTCGCGTTCCGGTTCCGGGGGCGCGATGGTGGGTTTGGCCTTTGGAGCTTCGCTCGGGCTCACTGCACTTGAAGGTTTCGGAACCGGAGCAGACCTAGGGGCTGGTTTCCGGACCACAGGTTCAGCGGCTTTGGCCGGTTTTACTGGTTGACTAACATGTCGAGGCTTAGGCTGGACGGGTTTCTTCAACTTGTCCAGCTGCTCGCTATAGACTGGGCAGCGCCTGTTATTAGCAGCATGGGCGCCGCCGCAGTTTATACAATATCGGTGGTTGGCCGGGACAGCGCAGGCCTGCGTCAAGTGGTCATTTCCACAGCGGACGCAGGTCGGCGCGTTCCGGCAACCGAAGCTGCTATGGCCGAACCGCTGGCACCTGTGGCACTGGGAAAGTCGCCCAGTCTGGCGGCAGGGCTCGACGCTTACGCAGACCCCGAAAAGCCGTTTTAAATCTAATAAGGCCTGGGAGGATTCGCCCTTCTCTGCCAGGAGTCTTATCAGCGGGAGTGGTCGACGCGAGCCATAAGTAGTGTACAGCCGTGAGGCTCCCACAACCTTATACCCCGCGTCGCACAGTTCGTCTGTGACGACCTGCGGATCCGCCTGTATGTCCAGGCCCCGAAGGACGAGGGCTACAGGCTTGACTCTGTTCAAAGTGTAGGTGTGGAACTGGAACGATTCACGTTCCAGCCACTGGACCACTCCGAAGTGCTCCGATGCGCTGCGGCAGGTAACGCGCACAGTCTCGCTCGCAAGGAGCTTGACAGATGCGTTATCTGCCAGCGCAACGGTCTTACGGAGTCGGCGAACGAAGCCGATTACGTCCCTGACGTTCGTAACGAACACCGGCGGGACCCTTCCTTCGGAGGTGCGACTAGGCGCAACCTCAGCGGAGGCTTGGAGTGCCGCCGAGTCCGTGGCCGAACTCAAGGAGGTCAGGGAGGGAGACTTTCGCGGCTTGCCACCGCGCCCTACTGCCACCCAGTCGGTGGAAGCCGAGGTCTCCATGTCTGGGGAGTCAGACTCCGGCAGAGGATTTGGGCTGCGTGGCCTACTAGCGGCCGTGCAGCCGGAAGGTCCGGCCTTAGCGGGCTTGGTCGTCCCTAATAAGGACCGATTGTGCTCACGTACTTGCGCGGGTTCAGCAGGGCTTCCCGCGCAAGTCGTAGGGTTCCCGGCTGGCCCAAGTGGCCGGCCGGGGGGCTCGATGCTGCCGCACAGTGCTTTAGGGACACTATCAGCGGGGCTACTGCCGACTAACTCGGCTCTTTGTCCAGCGGGTACCCGGGGGCCGAACTGTGACACCGTCACAGTGGCGGCGCAATGCGCATCTCTATTCGTCAGTCCTACTCTCGGACTCCCCGGGTTTCGCTGGACAGCGCTACCTATCAGACTTACCGGCACTGTGCGGCAGGTCCCAGTTGTGTTGTTGCTGTCTTCGTCTTGCAGGCAAGGCGGCTGATCAATTTCCATCGCAGCAGCTGGATGGTGGCGCTGGCGATGAGAAGATTCTTGGTCCGGCGGTTTCTTCTTTACTGCCGCCGCAGTAGCTTGAGCGGAAGGCCTCTTCATTGCAGTCTATGTAGAGGACGAGGCGTTCCTCTTCTGCGTTGTTCTAATGCTGTCACTGATGCGTGTGTCCACTTCGTTCCTCACAAGTCACGTCCGTCACGTCACGTCACCTCGTCACCAGAATAACTAGAGCTCTATAATAGATCCTTTTATAGATCCTTAGAATAACTAACCGCGAATAATTAAACATCCCGGTGCAAAAATAAGATTTATAATTTGGAAGAAATTGTAAGATTTGAAAACCAATTGATAATTGTTAATAAACATAATAGAAGCATTAAACTGTATGTTTGATTTTATTTAATTAATCTCTAAAATTTGAGTACTAACTTATAAAAAATTAAACTTTACAATTTTGGTTTACTAAGAAGAGTTGGCCAACCTGACGTTGAGGCACAAAATACGAATTTGAACGGCCGAACTGGTGAGTAGACACTCTCCCCATAATAAACTATATAAACCTGATAAACGAAGTACGTTAAGGATCTATAAAAGGGAGTATTCGCACTCGCCATCTTTGTTCCGAGACTGACATAATATTATGGTGGCGCTTGTGTATACATGGGACGCAGTATAAGTTTGTTTTCGATATTACATAAACTATTATAGTTTTTCGTGCCAAAAATATAATTTCAAAGTGTGAAATTATGTCCCACGTCCTTAAAAATATGGAAATAATAGTTTTCATCTTAAAACTTACTGATTCAGACCATAGTAAGAGAAGAATAATTTTGTCTAAAAAACAACAAATACCAATCGTTACCACTTACCACTTTGTTAGGTATATATTCTCAGATTTTACTTTTATTCCTGTTTATAATAGATGGCTGTTGAATTAATGTTTACTAAACTTCGTTTGTCCAAAAGTCCAAATAAAGTTACTAAAACTATTTTTAATAAACACGAATTTACATTTTTAACTTACTTACTATTAAGTTTATATTCAGGTTTTTTGCTTAACATTTAGTTAAAATTAATAATAAAATGTTTAGCTTAACATTTTATTAAAATTAACAATAATGTATTTTTCATTGCACTAGACATTTAATAGTCAAAAGTATTTTTCTCGGTTAGTAGGAAGGGTTAAACTTTGTTAGTACAGGCAAAAAATTTGCAAGTTACAACTTCTCACGGCCATATCTTGAAAATAACTTGTGGATTAAAACCCGGCCAAAACGAATTTTGTTTGTTATTTCGTATAGAATAGGTCCTAATGCAAAATTGGTCCTATTCATTTTTACTATAAACTCAAACGTTTTTTAGTTATTCGCAAAAAGTTACGCTAAAATCCTGTTTTTTGGGGGTAAAAATAGAAAATGTTGATTTGGAATAACTCGAAAACAACGCATTTTTCACAACAGTTGCGTACTGACTTTTTTGCTTAGAATTTGATTCTCTATTGGACCCTGGGGTTAATTTTTTTTATCAATCACCCTTGGAAAAGGGGTGGTTCTCACCCCCAAATAAAAAGCGTACAGTTTAACTTTGTTCTAGAGTGCATATAGAACATACATATCAAATTTCGTGAAATTCCATCGACAGTCAATCGATGACCAAAAATGTTGCGGTTTGGAAGCCCTTGAAGAATCGTGAGTTATTCCAAAAACGCTAAGCGGGAAAGGCTGGATTGTATGTTAGAAAGAAATGGACTGTATTGAAGATATTGAACATGCGTTTATTGAAAATGTTGATTGTTAGTTACGATCGGCACGTGCGGATGCATTTGGAGCAATAACGCCCGAAAATTAATTTTGAATGAAATCGTGGTCCATTGTAGATGGACGCAGATAATTGAATTAAACGAAATCTTATGAATGCATGCCAAAAAATATCCAGAAGCCGCGGCTGGAAGAGAAGTGTTTTACGAGAGTTGCGCTCGGAGCCTTGTTAGAAACTAACCTAAACTTGCCTGTAGCCGGCGGTGATGGCCGGCTGCAGCGTTTGATAAGCGCGTGACGTCATCCGCGCGTGCCGCATTGCGGCGGTACACCGCGTACAGCTGATAAACCAGTACAAAGTTTAAACACCATGAATCATTTTTTTTCTGTGGATAGCATAGCCAATGCATTCAGTCTATCAGTGCCCATGGAATTTCTTAAAAATGTGTTTATTCTTTTCAATGTAGAAAAGCACCTTTCACTCTCAACAGTTGTCATCGGTATGGTAACAATTATCTTTAAAATAGTCACACACTCTGAGAAGGTACGAAACATGTTATTATCAAGGAAAAACTGTAATAAGGGTGTTGCACCAGAAGCAATACGTAAATCTTCATGACTGTATAACACTTCTAGTTCGGTTCTCAGTTTAGAACCATTTATTGTGGGATAAAATTTAATTGTAGTCTGAAAATCATTTTCCGGAAACTCAACACAGTACTGTGGGAACTTTTCTACTAAAAACAATTTGGAAACACATAAATGATATGAAAATTGAAATCTTTCATTAATAGTGTTCACAATCATATCACATACTTCCAAAGCGGCCACACGGTTGCTCCTATTACTTAATTGTTCAACACACTGTCTCTTAGTCACAGGCTCACTTACAGACACTTCACTGTCTTCATAGGTCTTACGAATATTAACCACTGCACTCACAAAATGTTTAACAAATGTTCTCATTTTTATTGCATCAATGTTTCTTTGTTGAATGCAATCAAAGAAAATCGCCACATGAGGCATAATTTTGTGGAAAAATGTCAACCAGAAAATGAACTAAGGATCCCTCAAAGTTCGTACAAATCCTGCAGCCTGGCTAGAAGCACTTTTGTCAGAAATCTCTATGTCCCTAATGTGTTCAATTTATTAGATTATCTTTATGTTCAAACACAGTATTAACAGCCCTGTGTTGAAAGTACCATCTTGTAGGAGGCACAGACTCAATTTTTTTTACAATTTCTACTAAATAATCCATCCTCTTTCGAGATCTTGAAAAATACGGTCCTATTCCTTGCAGGTCTTGAAAAAATATTCTACTCTGGGAGGCAGACGATGTTGAGTTTTGAAGAATCAGATTCCCTTGATGGGCATAACAATGAATAAAATTTGCATTTGGATACTTCTCTTTAACCAAACACTGGACCCCTCCTTTCTGACCACTAATAACAGATGCACCATCGTAAGTCTGACAAATTAGTTTTCCGGGGACTTGTCTATTCCTATTTCTTCCAACTGTCCTAAAATTGTCGAGGCTAAACTTCGAGCAATTTTATCAAAAGGGACTTCAAAAAAACCCCAAAACCTTTCAATTTTTCTCACTTCAATGAGATATCTCAAAATCAGTGCCATCTGTGTTTTGCACAAACTGTCAGTTGTTTCATCAGCCTGAAGTGATATGAAGTCTATCGTAGAAATTTCAGTCACAATATTTTTTCGACACACTGACAAAATGGCATCTAAAAGTTCGTTCTGAATTGTTTTCAAGGTTCCTTTAAACACTGCTGAATTTTCTAAATGATCTTTCAAAACACTGTCAAGTGCTGCAGTATAATTGATTAGTCCTTTAAAAATCCCTGGGTTGTTGTCTGCTTCTTCCGTTTCATCGTGGCCATGTAAAGCTAATTCAAATTCCCCACAAAATTTAATTGCATCAATTATTCGAGACAAGATGTATCTGTTCTTGTCTACAAGTTCGTTATGTTTACGAACAGAAATTCTCTAACCATCATCGAGTTGCAACCTAATATTTAAAATACCTAGCATGGCTAAACTCATTTCATTGTCTAAATGACATTTAGACAGCGAATGCTTCTTACTCTTTTCTGGTAAATGTTTCAGATCTTTAACGCCCGACTTAGTCCACGTGTCTTCATCGCCAAACAGAAGACAAGCAAAGCAAAATAAAGCATTGATTGTGGGGCATCCGCACATCCATTCCCATTTTTCGTACACTGTGGTATTGAAAGTTCTATTATAGGTTCTGTTTTTGTCCTTAAACACTTGGTTGATAGACAGCTGCGGTCTTGGTGGACCCAATTGTTTTGGTATTAACCTTTCTTCATAGCACAAAGTTTTACTCTGTAAATACTTGACATCATTCATTTTGTCTCAGAGATTTACACAAGCACACAAAATACCGACACTTGAATATTTTCAACACCGTTATTTACACGCGTGCGTAACACTGATTACTGAAAACCACTTGTAACACTACAATTTATACAATTACTATAAGCACTGCCACCACAATATTATCGTGTAGCTCATAACATAACCGCTCTAGGTACACATTCTATTTTAATATTTCCTTCAATGAGAATACAATTTAAAATTATATATAATCGCAAAAATTATTATAATCATATTCACGATAGACACATTATAATAACATTATTTCGTAACAATATATACTAAGAAAGTAACAGTAATTATTAGTATTATAGAACAGCTCAGATGGAGGTAAAATGTAATAGTCTACTAAATAGCTCCGATTCATATCCGTTAGTTGCAGTAATGTGGCGCACCTACAGGATTCAGAGTTTACTACTTGAAGACTGTTAATGTTTGGTCAATGGTCACATAGTCTAGTGTGACCGAACGCTATGGGATTTTAGCATTATGCTCTCCCACCACAAGAGAGTTGAGAAGTGGAAGGGAGTAATACCATCTGGGTCACAACGTATCTGTGACCGTCGCTATGTTGCCACATTTGTTTTCGCGTTGCCACATTTCTCCAGACTTCTCACTGTTACAAACTATTACTATCATTTGAAACGAGGACGTTTCTACAATATTTATTTATTTCGTGATTTTCTGGTGGGGCACGTGACCATGTGCCCTTATGAGTGAGCCGCCTCTGGTTTGATATAAAATGGCATATCAAGTGATGAATTCAAAGTGGTCTAACATGTTAAGTTGTTCATAGAAAACTTTTACATTTCATATTACTAATTACTAATTCAAGTCGCTTCAATTTGTCTGTATGGACAAAGCAAAACTAAAACTACTTCCTTTCATGTTCATAAGTTAAATACATGCTAGTAAAAAGCTTAGATTAGCTTTACCATTCAAGTTACTTTTGTTCATGTGATTGGAGAGGGCAGTTGGGAGCTGTACATTATAGTTTTTGTAAATAAATTATGAGGTATAGCGTGTAAACACTATTCACTGTGTTTTTTCTAGTATGTACATATTGAGTTAATGTTGTGATACCTCTTTTACTTACTTCCAATAAAAGTTTACTTTGAGCAGTGGTCCTTGCAGGTAAAATTACTGCATGAAACTATATTAATAATAAAAAATTATATAAGTTAAGAAATGTTCACACATTTCCAGTTTTTATTGTTTGTTTTAAAACTATAATTCATTTATTTAAAATTATTAACTTTAAATAATTGTAAACTTTTGATTTACATAATTTATAATGCACAGTCACACAGTCACAAGGAAGTAAGGTGGACAATGAGTGCCATTTGTCTTCCTCCCTTCTTCACCAGTTGCTACTACAGAGCAAAAGCAGAAGATAGGTAGTTCAAACCTGCATATATTGCAGCTCCAATGTTGTTTTGTGAACAAGTGAAGTATTTGGATTGGTGTTTTCAAACAACTGTATAGAAGGGTAGGTAAAGGTCATTCACAGATGGAGACAGCTGCTACTGTTAACACGTTGGTTTATGCAGATCATGGAAGCCTTGTTCAGTTAATAAACAATTAGTCTACATGATTAAGATACAATACAATTCAAAAGCAATAAAATGCATTAACAATAAATACAAAAATTTAACTATTTATAATTTGTGATGTGACTGGTGGTTCTGAAGCTCTGTAGTAATTATATCAAAGCCACCTTTGACTTTGAGTAATTATTTTGTTCTTATAACATTTGGTAAAAAATAACATGTTTTTAAAAAGAAACTCATACCAGCAGTATGAGAGTAAGTAATTCAGAGTTCAACTGTGAAATTAGATAACCATATTTAAGAAAGTGACAAATGATATTTAAATATGGACTATTGTCATTTTGATGACATTTATTATTGGTAATATATTTGGGACAATTGTGTACCTAGAACTATTATAATATAACAAGGATATGCAAATAAGTTATAAGTATCTTGTAAACTTACCCACTTTTTTCACACCATACCCACCTTATTTTCGCTTATCTCCACGATCTATTCGTCGCCAGAATAGTTTGAGGTTAACATATGCAAACCATTTCACTCTTTGCATTAATAACATTTGCATAATTTAAACACTATTTCCCTTGACTCAGAAGATTCTATAGGCTCGATTAGGCAAGATTTTGACGCTGGAAATAGGTTAGGTTTCAGAGCAATAATTTATACTGAACACATGGTCATGGTGACATTGAAATCTGCGTTTTATTTGCAGTTAGAAATTCATAGGGTGTTACCCCTATTTATCTGGTGATTAAGAGATCACCCTACAGTGCACATACATAATCATTAATTGAACAAAACTACTTAACTTTAATAAGGCGAACCAGTACTTCACAACACACTCTCACTCACTCTCTTGAAACCCTACTTAGATTTGAGATCTCATTATTATTGGAATGTAGTATTTGAATAATAGATAGATAATTATTAATCGTCGGCCAGTCGATCTAGTTTTAAGTACTTAGCTGTAGAAGTTATTCCAAATGTTGCGCCATTACTCGTTCAGTTCACTTTTTGTTCCCACACTCACAAAAATTGTTCCACCCTGTTGATTAAATTTTCTAATTACATTTATACTTGCAGAGATTTACTTATACTTGTTTTAAATACATTTTCACACTTTTGTAGGCCTCCACTGATTTTTTGTCCGCGTAGGCCTCCTAACACTATTACATGGCCTTGAGTTGTTCGTAGACTGGCCGAATGGCGATCGGTCAGCATATAATATATGAGCTAGTCATGTGGTTCCTTCCGCTCACCGCTGCCCCTCTCATCTGCTTCCATCAAAAAGTCTAGAAGTTTATAAAATTCCAAATTGCGTTTTGTTATTTGAAAACACGTGCTCCTATCGTGATATTCTCGTGACGTAAGACAGAATACAAAATTCCTTACCTTATAAGGTCCAGTTATTCAGTCTTTGAGACGGTAAAGCCTACGTCACACTGGCTGATTCATACCATTCCAATTTCTAAAGTTGTATTTTATTCAGTTTTACATAGATCGTATTATTGCACAATATTAAAATGATGCTCCCCGTTTTGTACTGTCACAATCTGTCATTTAATAATTTATTCTACTGTTTAAAAATAAGAGATTTAGTGATATAAAAGTTATCACTAGATAGCCAGAATACTTATGACAAATTAACAAAAGCTCTTGAACTATGGTACAGGGACTAGCAACTGTACAATGTATGCTGCGCTCAACTAAAATAAAGCAACTGCATTGCAAAGAAAGTCTTCAGGAAAGTGATGCTTGTATTGACTAACTGACTAGATTGACATACCCTGAAGTGTTTGGGGGACTTCCAAGTGAGTTTAGTCTCATTCACACCATACGCTTATTGATAGTGCAAGAAATAATTAATTACAACAAATGTTGAGAATAGCACAATACCAGAGGAGTAGATCAAACTCTCCTGTTCACACATTCTAGTTTGTAGGCGCCTAACCTATGCTGTCCGTTTGAAGCTGTTTAAAAATAGTCACTAACCTCAATGAAGTTATGGTCAAACATGGTGATGTTTGGTCATGCATCATCACAGTACAGTCAAAAGCTTCAGTACTGCAACATACTAGCATTACAATAAACAGAGTAAAGAAATGGTTAAACAATTTGAAATATCAACATCACCACAACAATCTTTTGAACTACATGAAAAATACAGAAGGCCTAAGTGTGGAATGTATGCCCTCTTCAAGAAGATTTTTTGAAGACTAAACACCAGACAGAGAGCATGAACAACAGCAAGTGGAAGTGCAGCTCCTTTCTCTGCAACACAGAGGTTGGTGACTTGCAATTTCTTCCTTTCTGAAGAGACTCTCTTAGTCTCTGCACATTTTCTTCCTCATCTGATTTAACCATCCATCTGATATATCCTGTCTGGCTTTCCCCTGCCACAATGCTTCTCAATCATTGCCTTAGGGTGGTGAACCAGTTTGAATAGCATAGTAGGTGATCAGTTATACTGCTTCTCTTTTGTGCAGTGGTTTTAAACAGCATCCTTTCACCCACTTTTTTCAATACTTCATCGTTAGTTACTCTTTTTGTTCACAGTATTCTTAAGGTTCTCCTCCAGCCCAACATCACAAAGGCTTCAAGATAGTTCCTCTCCAAGTTTTGCAGGTTCCAGGTTTCTGAACCATATGTGCATGTGATCCAAAAAAAACTTTTTATGAATTTATTTTTGGTTTCCAAGGACACTTTTATGGATGTCAGAAGAGGTCTTTTCTTGAAAAAGGCTCCTATTGCTTGTGCAATTCTACTTTTTACATAACTGGTGCATCTCCCATCTGATGTAATGCAGCTGGCAAGATATTAGAAGTCTCAACTTAGACTAGTTTTGTTCTGTCAAGAAATATCTTAGCCTTCTGTTTTTCCATTTCTGGAACCTGACTTTTGTTTTTCCTTGTTTATTGCCATGTCACTTTTAGCTTTCAGAACAGTGTCCAATTGGTGAAGTGAATTCTGTAGTTCTTCCCCATTGTTTCCTAAAAGCACTGTATGTGATATGCAAAATGGATGGTTGTATAGCATTCACCATTAATTATTACTCCATTGTTGCTGGTTTCCATGAAGTCCTTCATCACATATTCTACATACTAATTGAACAGGAGTGAGGATAACCCACAGCATTGTCTAACACCTTTGAGTCTATCCTGGCTTATAAGGGCTCTATAGTTCTTGTTAGATTGCAGGATTATTCTTCTGTCTCTGCAGTCTACCTTTAGGACTGTGAACATTACATTTTAGTTGATGCT
Source organism: Magicicada septendecula (assembly GCA_034769895.1). Taxonomy (NCBI): domain Eukaryota; kingdom Metazoa; phylum Arthropoda; class Insecta; order Hemiptera; family Cicadidae; genus Magicicada; species Magicicada septendecula. Next base: position 266,245,711 of record CM068372.1, read on the forward strand.
GTCAAATGTCATTTTGATGTCAACAAAGACTATCATGATTTCTTTGTTCAGTATCAGAATTTTCTCCATAATTGTTTACAGCAACAATATGGCTTCTCATGTTCCCTGAAAACCAAACTGATCATCTAATAAGTTCTTCTCAATATTCTTTTCCATTTGATAATGAATTATTCTAGTATGTATTTTTGATGCATATGACACTCTTCACATATTTGTACAGTGGTGGTCTTCAGAATGCATATCATGTGTGTTAGTTCGAAACAACGTATCTTTGGCTTTTACTCCAAGTGACTAAAATTTTCCAAGGATATTATCAGGTCCTGGAGCTTTGTGGTCGTTCAGTTCAAGTACCCCATCAAATCCTTCTCTCAAAGTTGGTGGTCCGATCTCATCCTCTTCAACACTATTCACATTTCCAGAATGTTTGTATCTAAATTTTGACCACTGTATAATTCTTCCATTGTTTTAGAATTCCTTCATCATTTATCACTTTTACATTTTTATCTTGTAAGCTTACTATTGCTGGATTCACTTCGAAAAGTCAGTATTGCTTAGCTGTAGTACAGTGTTGTCACATGTTATATGTAGATGAAGCTTGCGTCTCAGACTGTACGCAGTCCAGATAAGATAAACAACCACGTGTAGCGAAACTGGTGTTTTGACAGTGCTGAGACAAAACACTGGCAACCAAACCTTTTTTCATTACCGTATTCGCCAGTGACTCAGTATATCGTTTGTCTATGGTTTGGTTAATTCATTATTTTAGTTGTAATAGTTTTAGTGGTAAAAAAGTTTATTGGACACTTTCCTTTTTATTTTAGTTGTAACAGTGTAAGTGGTTAAATATTTTATTGAACACTTTCCTTTTATTTACCAAACTTAAATAGTGGTGATAAAATTCTAATTGCTATTTAATAAATAACAAAAAACATGGAGCCCACCATTAGAAAAAAGAAACAAGGAGAGAGGACAAGGAGTCGAGAAAAACAAATTATTATCAATGTACTAAATAACTTCTTACATGAGAATGACAATGTGTCATCAGGTGTGAAAAAAGCCAGCAATCTTTGTGGGATATGTGAAAGACCAGTATAATAAAAAAGCGAGAAGTGATGGTAAAGTTATTGTTTATACAGATAAATCTTGGGTTAATGTCGGTCATTCACCAAGTAAGGTATGGAAAGACAAAAATGTAAAAAGTGCAAAACAGGCGTTTTTAAGTGGTTTAAGTATGGGTCTTACCGCTTCCTTAAATCGAGGACCTCGGTTTGCTCTTGTACACGCTGGTAGTGAACAAGGGTTTGTCCCTGGTGCGGAACTCACATTCTTATGCAGAAAGAACACAGCTGATGTACATGATGAAATGGATGGAGATAAATATGAGAAATGGTTTTCTGAACAATTGCTTCCTAACTGCCCAAAAAACACGGTAATTGTTTTAGACAATGCATCGTACCACACAAGAAGAGTCAAACCGATACCTACTTCTTCTTGGCGAAAAGCTGATGTAATGAAGTGGGTTATCGATCACGGCATATCTGTTTCTGACGATCTTCCTAAAAGAGAGTTACTACACATAGTAAATGAAAACAAAGAAAAGTATTTGAAATACGTAATTGATGAAATGGTCCGAAATGCAGGGTTACAGTTATTAAGGCCCCCGCCTTACCATTGCGAGTTAAACCCAATCAAAATGGTATGGAGTCAGTTGAAATATTTTATAAAAATGAATAACACAACATTTAAAAAAGACAAAGTTTTAAAACTAATTACGAGGGGTTACGAACTAATTTCCCCATCAAACTGGTCTAATTACACAAAGCACTTAAAAGAGATAGAACTGCGAATGTGGGAAGCAGATTGTTTACTGGATGATGTGAAACCCCCCTTTTATTTTATTAAGTGTTTTATGAATTTTTTTTTTTTTTTTTTTTTTTTTTTTTTAAGGGGAGAGACTTTGTTTTCAATAACCAAAAGAAACCAACATGTCACTACATAACTGGGCTTGCCATAAAGACAAGTTCTCACTACAACAGAACAAGTCCTAACCAAGAACAGACAAGTACTGACGACACCTGATCATGTTCAAAATTTTCTAAAATCCGAATGTATGTCGGAATAATTTCAATTAAATCAATTTCCTACTCAATATACCATTAACCTCGCAATTATAACCTATTACAGCACATACCTTACACTCACTATCACAAAATAATCATGCTTAAATACTAACACATATTAAATTTAATCCATCTCTATTCATTTCATACAAAACAGCATGCCATCAAAATTCTATTAATTAATCAAACTGTTCAAAATTTCAATTAACTTCTTCAAATACCCTTGACTCAGATCAAACATCATTTTTCAGGCTCAATATTTGCAAGTCCCAACGCCAGCTGACATGCCTGCAGCCACACTAAGTTTTCAAGTAACATCAATAAATGCAAGTCCCCACAGCCTATAACTTCCAAAATTCAATGAATTAAGTTCTGAAATGCAATTTACTACATATTCTGAATGCATATGATTATATAAACCCATTGACTCATAACCACGCTAAACTGCTATCATTTGAAACCCCCCTTTTATTTTATTAAGTGTTTTATGAATTTTTTTCTAAAGGGGAGAGACATAATATTTAAAACTAGGTAATGAACCTAGAGGAAGCCTAAAGTGTGCAAAGACCCAAGCCACAATTTCAGACATGTCCACTGGTTGGATGACAGGACTTGCAAATAAGAAACTCTATTAACAGTAACAAATTTATATTTATTTGATGTCCAGTCTATACACAATATAATAAGCATGAGTAAAGTACAATTATATAAATGCCACTGAGTAATATTACAATACAAAATATATATGTATATCCTTGATCAAGCCCTAAGCATCATGTGAATGTATGCAAGAATTTTCGATCACCAAAATGTATTGTTCTGCATACGACAGTCATCACTATTATAAGTTAGGTATATATATATGTTAATTACCTCATTATGTTGTGTGAGAGCATATATATATATATATATATATAAAATAATTATGCATTATTGTAAAACACCATAGATTTAGGCATGAATGCTTAATGCAGTGGCTAGTACAAAAAAAAAATGCAACCCAAGGATTGATATTTGATATTAACATCTAATATTCGATATTTGATAATTGATATACAGTATTTGATATATATTATTTGATATATGATATTCAATACATGATAGTTAATATATAACACTTGATATTTGATACATGCTATTTGATCTATGATATTCAATATATAGTATTTGATGGCAAGGTAGCCTAGAATTGCTAGTTCTGTCGACAGTCATGATAGCACATGTGCTATACATCATTATCATTATATTATATTCCCCTTTTTTTGAGAATTACACATAAACACGTACTACATACACATATAACACACACCCCAATTCCTGCATCAACCTTCTCGCTATAACCCATCACATAATAGAAATTTTACAACTATACCCAATTTACAATTCAGATACTTGTGTCACCATTAAGTTGAAAATTCCTATAACCAAAGCAAATGATTTGCCCCCACATTACAAGATAACTTAACTTTGTAATTTAATACAGGATTCATGCAGTCTGGATTAACAACTCAGGGAAATAGCCATAATTATTGTTAAGGCCTCAATAATGGCACGAAATTCAAACACCCCAGTCCTGCATTATGCCCACATGGAAGTACATGATTAAGCAGGCCACAACCAACACTCTGATACATTGACCACGAGAAACAAGGAAACTCAGAGCTGCTCATCTAAGTACATGTATATGTGTAATCCCTTACATCGTATAAGAGTGTCTTAAATATACATAAGGTGTTTATCTGTGTACAGTGTCCGAGCATGCAGGCACGAAACCTAACATGGGTTTGCAGATTTTAAACAAGTTCTGAGTGGATTTTATAAGTCTGTTTTTGAAAGTGTCTGCAGATGCACCGTGTTGTGGTAGATGATGGTGTTAAATTAAATTAAGATGGATCACACCTGAATTGTCCAATGTAGTAGGTGGCCATGTGTCTAGGTTGAGCAGTAGTTGAAACGGATGATTTCTGGGGGCAGAATTTCTCTAAGAGTTTGCATCTCTGTCCCGACTGACGGCGTCTCAAGGCTTATGTAGTTTCTCTGCACAAGGGGTTGGCAGGTCTTAGGCCAACCCCGACACCCATCTGGCCATTGGCCGAGCACCTAGGACAGGCAACTTGCTATATAGGGTGTCATAGACATAACACAAGCACAGCTCGCACTCACGCCACAATTATAATGCTATAGAGAAATCACACTTTAATATTCAGCACAGGAAAAGAACCTTTTCACAAACACTTACTATCTTATTAACAATCCGCTCTAACCACAAGATGTGCATTATTTAGTTTTATAAATCTTTTATAACCCCTTTTATAACTATGAAATTACTTTCTACCTAGGCCGTTCTCATTTACAATTTCTGAACGAGTAGCTGAGTGTAAGATAATTTTAAATTGATTTGACCAAGTTAATAAGTTACATTTAATTTAATCAGACACTGTTATATGCCTGGAAATTCACACACACACGGGCACCTTTTAGTAAGAACACCTAACAAAAATGTTTTGAGGTTAAAAATAATTGAGCTATAATTAAGGCTATGCCTACCTGGAGCTAGCTTTAAATTATTTTCCCATAGTAAAGGCTTCAACCAGGCAGAATGATTCAGGCGCCATCAGTCGTGACCAGTGAAGATTTCTCTGAGAAGGTCAGAAGAGAGATGAGGCAGAATACATGGCAAATTGCACCCACGAGACTTCGCTTTTTTTACAGGTTACGGCAACAACAGCTGGCCCTGGCCGACATAATTTTCGTCGCCGCAACTAACAAACGTAGCCCGCTACACACAGTGACGATGCACCATACATAGCAGTGCACGACTGGGAGAACGCGGGAGTTTTTAAAATGAAATGGTATACGCGCATACCACCGAACTTAGCATATTAACAACGGAGCGCCGAACGAAGTAAGGCACACCCTCACCCCAAAAGGTTGCCCCAAAAAAATCTAAACATAGTATCTACCACGATTGTTGTGGGACTCCAGGGAAACCTCAGACATCTATGCGCTCTTGGTGGGTGCAGTGTCTCAGGGAAACGAAAGAAGTAGAAGGAAGGAGTGTAAGTTATACCTGTGTGTGTGCCTGAATGAGTAAGTGTAAGTGTGCGTCCTGCATGCTCGCCGGACCCTGGTCCGCGTGCAGAGATAAGGAACGAAAAAGAAAAGGAGAAAGACAAGAATCGCAGGATCCGGCTCTGAGTACTGACTACCCAAGGCCACCTAAACTCAACAACTGAGACCCAGGAACCAAACAACATCCACAACGGAACAAACCCCTTTGCCACCACTCACACCTATGCCCTATGGCAAAACTTTAGTTTTGAGATGTGAGTGGTCATCCTGTCAACACCCCCACCGGGATCACCCAATTTTACCGTAACTGGCGATACAAACCGTAGAATGCGGTATGGTCCCGACCAACGATAACACAGTTTAGCGGCCCTTCTGTCTATGACTGAGCTTATCGGGTGGCTCTGGCAGTAGACCAGATCTCCAACCTTAAAAGGGTTCGGAATTCGCCCCTGATTATAGCGACTACGGACGCGGTTGTGCGCACGAAGCAAATTCTTCCGGGCCTCCTTCCATCTATCCACCGTCTCAATGTCCGGATCACTAGGTAGAAGATCTTCAATGTTCCACAAGTTGGCTAAGGGAAGTGTCGGCGAGAAACCAAACATAACCTCAAAGGGTACGGCCTTATGACTTTCGTGTAAAGCCATATTAAATTCCAATTGTAACCACTTTAGGTTTTGATCCTAACAATTCTGTTGTTCAGTATGATAGGCGATAAGGGCTGAACGGAGATTCCGGTTGAATCTCTCCGCGTGGGATGGCTGAGGGTAGTAGGGGGAAGTGGTCACATGTTTGATGCCGTTAGCGAAACACTTTCGCCGGAAATCACCTGAGATAAACTGTGGTCCATTGTCTGAGACAATGGTGGGCGGAAGACCGAAATGCTGAAAAACATGGGTCTGTAGCGCAAGGATGGTCGATCGAGCGTTTGCCTGTCGTAAGGGCAGTAGCCAGACAAACTTAGAAAAAGCATCCACACAAACAAGCAGGTAGGCATTACCTGACTTGCTACGAGGGAAAGGTCCCACGTAGTCGATGAATAACTTCTCCATCGGTTTGCTCGCCACTTCTGATGATAATAAACCCAATTTGGTGTTTTGTGCAGGCTTACTCAAGCCACAGAGATGACATGCTTTCACACGAGTAGCTATGTCCCTATCCATGCCCTTCCAGATAAAATGTCTCCTAATACTGGAAATGGTCTTCGAAATTCCCTTATGTCCACCTACTGGGAAATCATGATAGTAACTGAAGACCATGGGCACGAGCTTGCTAGGCAGCACAATCTTCGGGGCACGTCCTTTTCTTTCTCTGCAGCACAGGACGCCCTTGGACAAGAAATATGGGGACTGTACGTTACCCTCTTTTAGATTTTGGATGATCGGACCCATCTCTTCATCATTTAACTGATGGGGTAACACATCAGTGAAAGCCAAAGGAAAGTCCAATAGAACAGGACAGGGTTGCTCAGAGTGGGCTTCACTGGGTTGGGAGAACATGCGTGACAAAGCATCTGCAACCACATTTTGAGTTCCCCTAATGTGTTGCACCTTGAATTTGAAGGGTGAGATTTTGACCACCCATCTTCCTATTTTACCCAGTTGCCGGGGATGAGCAAGAAGCCAAGAGAGAGCCTGATTGTCGGTCTTGAGCAGGAACTCAGCATGTTCCAAGAAACGCCTGAACTTATCTAGAGCGTACACGACATCTAGACACTCTAGTTCATACACTGATGACTTCCTTTCTTGTTGGGTCAATGACCTGGATATAAACGCCACTGGCTGCCTAGCACCATCAACAACCTGGGACAGAACCGCCCCGAGTGCAACAGAACTCGCGTCCGTTTGTAAGATGAATGGTTTTGAAAAGTCAGGCATCCGCAACACAGGCGGCGAGATGATTGCCTCCTTGAGGGTATCAAAGGCCTTCTGTTGCCTCTCACCCCATATGAATTTGGTTCCAATTTTTCTTAGTTCATTTAAGGGAGGGGTGATCTCCGCGGCATTAGGGATGAACCTGCGATAGAAATTAACCACGCCTACAAACCTGGCAAAACCCTTCGCATCCATAGGAGGAGGAAAATCTCGGATGTCTTGCGTCCTCTCCGGGTCAACCGTAACACTCCTGTGTGAGACAAGATGCCCCAAAAACGAAATACTTTGTTCAGCAAATTTGACCTTTTCCGGATTGACAGTGAGACCAGCACTCCTCAACCGACACATTACCTCTTTCAGATGACACAAATGTTCTTCAAACGTTTTACTATAAACTAATAAGTCGTCCAGGTAATTAAAAATAAATTTGAACTTGACATCATGAAAGACTGTGTCAAGAAGCCGCGTGAGGGTTTGGGCCCCCACTGCCAGGCCCATTGGTACCCTAGTGTACTGGTAAAGATTCCACGGCACGCAGAACGCCGTGTAGGGTCGGCTTTCTTTAGACAGAGGTATCTGATGATAGGCCGCATTGAGGTCAATGATGGTGAAGTATCTGGCCTCACTGAACCAATCGAAAGCAGAATGTAAGTCCGGAAGGGGAACGGAATCCACTTCTATATTCGCATTTAATTTTCGGTAATCAATTACCATACGATGTTTACCCCCAGGCTTGGGCACCAGAGACGCTGGACTAGCATAACTAGAATTAGAAGGCTCAATTACCCCTTGCTCAAGCAATTCTTGAACCTTCTCTCTTAGAACAGCCATTTTTGGAGGAGCGAACTTGTATGGGTGTGAACGTACTATGGTGGAGTCAGTTAGGCGGATTTTATACTCCAAAAGGTGTGTGAGCCCCAGGGAAGAGTTAACACTGTAGGGAATTGCTCACGCAGCTGATTTAAGGCATACTTCTGGGAAGGAGTGAGATGGTCTCTTGCTGAATCGGGACACTCTACCTCTTGGATACCTCCCTTAGCTCCCTGGTACCCAAGGAAAGGAATGACAACTCCCCGATTGAACTTGAAATAGCATTGGTGCCCTTGAATGTCTAATACGAGACCATTCTTAGAGATGAAATCGGCACCCACGATACAGTCGACTCCCAGAGCCGGAGAAACCAAAAAGCGCCACACCCATGAAAAACCTTCGATTTTAAATTTAAAGGAAACCACCCGGGAGATGGGCAGAATTTCCCGCGATGCAGTGCAGCATACCACCGAAGACTGATCCGACCCTTTTATAAAGCCCTGTTTTTCAAGGTCCGCACACACTCTCGATGAAATTATGGATCGGGCTGATCCAGAGTCAACTAAAGCTCTGAGTTGACCCCTTTTCAACTCGAGCAACAGGAAGGGGCATACTGAAGTGTAGTTGGAGACAGTTTGCAAGACCTTGATGCCAGCAGATCCGGGACCTACTACCTGCCTGGGGTTAAGTAAATCTGCAACAGAATGACCTAACGGGGAAGACGACCTCCGACCTATCTTCCCCGGGTATTTACGTTTTTTTGGTTGTGTTCATTTCGGGAAGGCACCGGACGCTGTCTAGTACCAGGACAGTATCGAGCAATGTCTGTGACATCTGAAGCAGACAGAGTCACGAGCATCACTAATTTGAATGGCCGCAGACCGAGAACGCTGAGACTCGGACCGCCCGACACGTTTCTCGACAACTTGGCGATCAAGACTCCGCCTAACCTCGTGACCTCTAGTGTCATCATTACATTGAATGGTATTCGACAGGACACATAGCCTATCCAGATCGATAAAGCTCCTGGGACGTTCAGCAAACACTAAACGTGACCTCTCTTGGGGGGTCACCCCTTCCAGAATGGTTTGGATTATTTCGCCCTCGGGCAACCCCAGTCTCAGGATCCGGGCAGCGTCCTTAATACTAGAAACGAAATTGGCGAGGGGCCTCCCCATTTGCTTGTACCCGGTAAAAATGCTTTTGTCTCAGCTGCTCGCGCAGCCTCCCTGGTACGAAAGCGTCCAACACTTCCCTATGAAAATGGTTGATACTACCACCACCCCAAAGGGTGCTGGTCACCCGCTCAGCCATAGATCCCCTGCAATACGGGTAAATGAGCTCGAGCAAGATCCGCCCCGACATCCCCGAAGAATCCGCTAATTGAAAAAATATGTGAAAGAATTTTAAAAGTTTTTCTATGTCCAACCCATCCACTACTGGGAGGCGCTGGATGACCTCGAGCAGCGGGTTTGGGAGCTTGTGATAGCTTGCGGCAGCCACCCCCGAGAAGGCAGGGACCGGTGCTGTAAGTTCTAATTTGTGAGCAGACTCAAGAGAAGAGGGACCAGGATTCGCGTCCACGGGATGGTACTGGCCGAGAGAAGACTCTCGCAATGCATTGGTCACTTGTTCTGTAAGTGAAGAAATGGTTCTCTCTAACTCTGTAGTAGTAGTCTGCTATTCTAAATTCTGCAATCGGCATAATACATGTTGTAATCGTTGGCGCACCCTTTGTCTAGCCGTGGAGCTTGGTGCAGCCGACTGCAGGCCTTCGGCCAAATCTTTGAGTTCAATGAATTTTTCCTGACACAGATCCACTTCAGCAGTGACATCCGTGAGTATTACTTTACCACCCGGGGCTTCTCCGGAGGCAAGAGCCTCCCGCAGTTGCTTCCTCAATGAGGCGACCGTGTCTTGCGGTTTCCGACCTCGGAACCGGACCTCCCACTCGAGCTCATCTTTTACAAACAAATCCACGTTTACCGAGCTGGTCATCGCCGCACAATATTCACACAAATAATATAATGACAATAACAAAATAGCAAGGAAACAGGAAGAACTTGATAATTCAAGTGGCTCCAGAGTGCTCTAGCGATGCGACGAGATGGGTGTATAATAAAGGCAGAGAGAGAGAGCTACTCAAAATGCCCAGAAGAGAACACAACAACACAAGACTACACATCTAACTTACAATACACAAATCCACAAGAAGTACACATAACATCTAAATAAATAACAAACAATGCTGTTCAGCTAATTCAACTAATTAGATTCATGTCGAAAATCGGTGTGTCACAACGTGACCCAACTTCAAATATTCCATCAAGGATTTAATGACACATCACAGCATCACGACATCTGGCCGGACCATAACCGCATTCATAAATTAAAATTACCCAAAATACCATAAGGTGAATCCCACCATTACATGAGCGTCTCGCTTCATAATTTACTCCAAATAGAAGGTTCTCAATAACCAAAAGAAACCAACACGTCACTACATAACTGGGCTTGCCATAAAGACAAGTTCTCACTACAACAGAACAAGTCCTAACCAAGAACAGACAAGTACTGACGGCACCCGATCATGTTCAAAATTTTCTAAAATCCGAATGTATGTCCGGAAAAATTTTAATTAAATCAATTTCCTACTCAATATACCATTAACCTCGCAATTATAACCTCTTACAGCACATACCTTACACTCACTATCACAAAATAATCATGCTTAAATACTAACACATATTAAATTTAATCCATCTCTATTCATTTCATACAAAATAGCACGCCATCAAAATTCTATTAATTAATCAAACTGTTCAAAATTTCAATTAACTTCTTCAAATACCCTTGACTCAGATCAAACATCATTTTTCAGGCTCAATATTTGCAAGTCCCAACGCCAGCTGACATGCCTGCAGCCACAGTAAGTTTTCAAGTAACATCAATAAATGCAAGTCCCCACTGCCTATAACTTCTAAAATTCAATGAATCAAGTTCTGAAATGCAATTTACTACATACTCTGAATGCATATGATTATATAAACCCATTGACTCATAACCACGCTAAACTGCTATCATTTGAAACCCCCCTTTTATTTTTTTAAGTGTTTTATGATTTTTTTTTCTAAAGGGGAGAGACATAATATTTAAAACTAGGTAATGAACCTAGAGGAAGCCTAAAGTGTGCAAGGACCCAAGCCACAATTTCAGACATGTCCACTGGTTGGATGACAGGACTTGCAAATAAGAAACTCTATTAACAGTAACAAATTTATATTTATTTGATGTCCAGTCTATACACAATATAATAAGCGTGAGTAAAGTACTATTATATAAATGCCACTGAGTAATATTACAATACAAAATATATATGTATATCCTTGATCAAGCCCTAAGCATCATGTGAATGTATGCAAGAATTTTCGATCACCAAAATGTATTGTTCTGCATATGACAGTCATCACTATTATAAGTTATGTATATATATATTACAACGCTCCCTTTTATCTATTTTTAACAAACTATTTAACAGTTATTTGTAACCTTGAATTCCACTTCTTTTCAAATTTATTAATATTACAATTTAACTAATCACTTGGGTAAAAGCAACGCCAAATTATACAACTTTCTTTTGTGCTAAATTTGGTGATTTAATCGAGCTTCTTCGAGTTTAATCGGGCCCCACGTTGGGCGCCAATCTATACAACGCTCCCTTTTATCTAACACAATTATCTAATATTTGAATGTTAGATAAAACGTTACTTACCCGTGAGATTACTTTACCTGGGCGCCAGAACAAATCCCAGATACAAATGACACGGTTTCAGCTTAGCTCAGCGCATGGAGACACTCTTTCTCAGGATTCGTTCAGTGATTGTGGTTTTCAAGGGGAATCGTTACAAATAACACTTTAATATTTGCTTGATTATTTAATTAACGTTTTAATCAATTATTTTTAAACTTGAAAATGCTAATGGTAGGACTTATTTGTACCCTAACACTTATAATTACTGAGTGAGTGTGAAAAGTAACGATTAAGACGTTCAAACGACCTATGGCTCTTATCTGGTTTAATTAAGAGATTGCTATCTCCCAAACTAGTCCTAAAGAACAGGTCTGCAATAATTTTCACGTCCAATACTACACCTCACTTTCAATTCAACACTCCTATACTATGTTAGAGCTAATCTTATAATTATAATACAAAGTGTGAAATTCTTAGTGTCTTTTTAAAAATTGTTTATTGCTTTTATTATTTGTTTAGTGCTTATTTCATTGATCAATGAATCTATTTCTTACTGTTTGATGCGTTGACCGAAGATAGGAATCCGTAGGGGTCCTCCTTTTGATGGTTTTGCACAGAAGAATTGATGTTGATCAATGCTGTAGAAGATGCCCTGGCAATTACAGATGCTGTAGCCTTCTGTCGCACAGGTCCTTCACGGCTGATGATTAATTAATTAATAATTTAATTAATTAACGTTGTTTTACGCAGCGAGAGTTGTTGAACGGCACTAGTTCATCTTCACTGCGGACTACTTCTCGAATTTGAAGCTTAATTACACTTTTGCGTGATTGAAAAATTTCTGTACGTAATTTATACACGACTAGCGCATTGAAGATCTGAACGAAGAGTGATGCTACCCCTCGCTTTGAGTTGGCGTCAGTTTTAAATACGGGATGCTGATTGGTTGTTCAAATATATCATGCGTTTTTCCAGTTTTGACAATCTCGAACAGGTCGACGAAACACCCCGTGACAGGTTTGAAACTGCAGAGAATTTCTAGTTAAAATCGTACTTCCTGTGTTTGCAAATCGATTGATTACAGGTATTTGCAAACGTGTTTTCAAAGATCTGACCACAGAATATTGTTGCTTAGGTCTTTATCTGTGTGTGTGTGTGTGTGTGAAAACACCTAATTTCTACGTAGCATAATTCTCTCGTTATTCCTTTTGGCGTTCGTCTTCCGTATAACTTCTTCAATTGTTAATTATATTAACTGAGATTGCGGCTACTTATAAAGCTTCACTTGCTGAATACAATGCTGTTTTCAGAATTGCCGTATATTTATTAGTTTTTAAGTTATCACAGGTTGAACTGATAATTTGTATTGAGTAATTTTTCATGTTCGTACCGGTATCGGATGTCGCTGTGACGAGGTTAGAGTGAGATGGCTGCGATTGTACGCTCTCTCTCTTGCTTACGCTTCTATACCCCCTCCGTCAGACACTTTCATATAACGCTCAGATAGGACGCTAATATGAATCATTATATATAGCCCCACTCGGTGTGAAAAAAATTGATTATTTTATAAGTCATTATTTTTATTTCTTTTTTTTAATGTACAGTTTTACACTGATGAAAAATTTGCACATATTCTTTCGCACTTTTTCCCGCACAAAACTTGCACTAATACAATTTTCTTTACATCTATCTTATAACTAAAGATTACAATGTTACTTAACCTAACATGGTATATTGGAAATTTATATGACCATTAATATTTTAATCATCATTTTGGCTTAATTAATGTCAATAATTTAAATAACCATACTAACATTTATTTAAATAAAATTTATTATTATTATCATTGACCTTGATTCAAAACAATTATATATTTATTTTATTTGACCATGTTTGACTCACATACCTTATTGGCTCAAACTATTATTTCTTTATGGGTCAATATTTTGTCTATATTTCCTTAAACTATCCCCATGGTACTTTCTTATAATTTTATTTTTCTCCACATCTTTTAACATATATGTGTACCTTGCAATCTGTTTTTCTATTCTATAAGGTCCCATGAATATCGGAAAGAACTTGGCCGTGGTATTATCTATGGCAGAGGATACACGATTCGCTTTCAGTAGCACTTTCTCTCCTTCCACAAACCTTACCAACTTGTGAGTTCGATTATATCGTTCTACCCTTTTTTGGCCTTCTCTCTGTATTCTTTCTTCTGCTATCCTGGTTTTTACCTCATATGGAATAGGTAGATTGTAGTTGGGTGGACTTTTTATGGTTTTGATCCATACATGTACAGGCTCTTTATTAATAAATAATTCTGAAGGTGTGTACCCCGTTGTTTCATTACATGTATTATTAATACAATCTGAAATAAAACTCAAGTAGTCTACCCATGCAGAATGGTTCTGACTGCACAATATTCTAAAATAACCTCCCTAATTCTCTATTTATTCTCTCAGCTAAATTGGCTTGAGGGTGACGTATGGATGTAAGAATAGGTTTTATATTTAGTTCTTCCAAGGTTTCTCTTCATAGGTTATGGGTAAACTGTTTTCCTTGGTCGGACAATATTTTCCTTGGTTTACCATACTGTGGGATGTAGAACTTCGTTAATGCTCTAAGGGTCGCTTTTGTCGTGGCTCTTTGGACTGGGTATAATTTTACAAATTTAGAAAAGAAATCTACTGTAACTAGAATGTGCTTTACCCCTCCTTTTGCTTTTGGTAGAGGCCCGTTATAATGCACAGCTAATAACTCTCCTTTCTCTTTTGCTTGGATTGTTTGCATTTCTACTCTTGTAGCTAAGTTCGGGTGTTTACACTTCTGGCACAGGTCACAAGTACACAATAATCTTTTCATGCGTTTTGCTAACCCCTTTCCAATGAAACTTTCTGTTAAGGCTAGATGGCATTTCTTAAATCCAGCGTGGCCCAATGACAAGTGGCATTCCCAAATAAGTTCATCTATCATACAGCAAGGTAATAGTAACTTCCACTTATGGGAACATAGCTTATATAGCTTACCGTCATATATAGAAACTCCTGGTTTGGTGTTGGTAACTGCACTTCTCCAAGCTACACTAATCCTAGGGTCTTGTTGTTGATGAGTCCCTATTTCCTTAAGTCGTCTAACTACTTCAGGTTTTGTTATATGCTTTACCGCGTAAATACCAATATCATTGCTACTACATTTAATGTTATCAGTTTCCATGTTGTTTTCTGATGATGGATTTCTACTGAGTACATCTGCTACCAAGTTGTCTTTCGCTTTACAATATTGTATTTCAAATTGATACTCTTGTATAGCCAAGATCCAACGAGTCAGACGAGCACCTAGCAATTTACACTTTAATAAAAATACTAACGCCTTATTGTCGGTGATTATAGTAAGTTTAGCACCCAGAATATAACTTCTAAACTTTGACAGGCTATGGACTATCGCTAATAGCACTTTTTCTGTCGTAAAATAGGTTAATTCTGCCCCTTTAAGTGCGCGACTTACAAATCCTAATACCGATTTTGGCCCTTCTCATCGATCTGATACAAGTGTGCTCCAATAGCAATATTGCTGGCGTCTGTTTGCAAGTAAAATCTTTCTCCTACTCTTGGATGATTTAATACAACAGTATTTATAAAAAGACTTTTCACTTGTTGCAGCGCTTCATCGTGGTCCTTTGTCCACTTCCATTTAATCCCTTTATTTAACAACTTTAACAATGGAACAGTACTTTCCGCGTATTTACTTGTAAACTTCTGATAGTAGTTAGCTAAACCTTGAAATGACTTTAGCTGCTTACAGTTCTTTATGACACTTACCGACTTCCAATGCTTATATTCTTTAATGTTTACATTTATTTTATTTGTATTTATTTCCATCGTAATGGTATTTCTTTTAATATTTATTTCTGCCTTCCATTCAAGTAACATATCTACCCCAATAATACAATCATGAACGAGTTTCGGGACTATAAGAGCTACAATTTGGGTTTGGTTACCATTTAAACTGACAGGTAAATATATTTGTTCAGTTATCTTTTGCATTTTGGCTCCAGTGGCTCCCTGTACATTACAATGTTTTACGGGTAGTCTGGGACAATTTCGCAACTGACAATTATCTACAAACCTTGAGCTGACACAGGTAACTTCACTGCCGGTGTCTATAAGCGCTCTTACTAGTAGATTACTGATTTTACAAATTATTTCCGGACATTCAGGATAATGGTTTCTACCCACTTCTTGCTCTTCTTTTAACAAGAACTCCCTATAGCTCACTTGTTTTATATTATTAGTTATGTTCTTCTTACCTGTTTTCTTTGGTTGTTTCACTGCAGGTAATGGTAGGTTTAGTTTTGTTTCTTTTCTACCTGCAGTGGTTTCCCGTTTCCCGTATTCATTTTACTAGTCGACGGTTGCTGCTCGGTAGAGGTTATAGTTGTTTTACATACTTTATATCCTTTATTTGGTTTGTTTTCTACACTCCTACTTCTACCCTTCTCCTCCAATTCCGGCCGATTTTGGGGTTTATTACCCGGATATGGGGTAAACCTTTTTTCTTTCAGGCGTTCATTGTCTCTCCTCTTAGTTGAGTAGAAAGTTGGTTCTTGATGATCGCCTCTAGAGTAGTTACTCAGCTGATTACTTACACGCTGTAGGTCCCTCTCTAAATCTTGACACTCATCTACAACCATTATGAACTTTTCTAGAGTATCCACTCCTCTAGTAGTGGTTGCTACTCTAGTGCGTTCTGAGAAATGACGCGCTAGCTTATATACTAGGTCTCTCTCTTCTATTGGTGGTGTTAGATGCTTAACTTGCGCCATTATGTTAAGCACATAATTGGTGGTTGTCATATTCATTGACGGGTGATATTTACCAAATTCCAGATGATCGCGTCCCCTTCTTTGTATCTGAACGTTCCAGTATTGAGCAAGGAATTTTTCTCTGAAGTCTGAGTAGGTTTGGACTCTGTCCGAGATGACTTTCCACCACGTACCTGCCCAATTCTTGAGAAATCGGCCTAACATGTCCTTCTTGTCCTCGTCGTCCATCAGTGGATTTACACGAGCTACATAAGCCTCAAACAGCTTTAGAAATCGCACAGGATTCTCATGTGGGTTTCCTGAAAATGCAAGGTTTTCCGGTTCTTCCTTATAGCCGCCACACCTCACGATTTTGGTTTGCTGTGACTTCATTGCCTTAGTCACATCCTCCCACATTACCTTTAATTGCTGTTCCACCTTTTGATGTACTTCGTCACTGTTAGCCTTACTCTCTACCTGTTTCTTAACTTCTTTAATATTCTCACCCAGTTGTGTACACTCTTCCCTAGTATTCTGGATTTCTTCTTTATTTAGAAGCGATTGTGTTTTTAATTCAGCTGTTACTTCGCTGAATTGTTGATTAATGAGGGTTACTTTTTGTTCTAACCTTTCATGAAATTCGTTTCTAAACTTATTTAGTTTTTCGTCTTGATGGCGAAAATTAGTGTTTACTTGTTTTCTAAATTCCTCTAACGTAGTTTTAACCTCTTCGGTATGTTTATCAAACCTAATATTACTCTCATCTATTTTATTATTAGTACTATCTAATTTACTAGCTAAATTAGATATTTCTTCATTTATTTTAAATGTATCTTCCTTACTACTTTATTCTATTTGGCTAGACAAATTTTCGTTTATTTGTTTCATTTCACTAGACAAATATTTATTAGTTTGCTCAATTTTATTATTAACATCTGTTATTAATTTTTGATTACTTTCTTCTAAACTTTTATTATTTTCATCTATTTTCTTATTGATGAATGATTTTCTTATTTTCTTTATCTTTTATTTCACTATTTAATTAACTACTTGTACTATCAATTTTACTATTTGAATTTTCAATTTTATTATTAGTATCTTTTATTTCACTAGATAATTGATTCTTATTTTCATCCATTTTAGTGGTTAACTGCTTAAACACTTGCTCAATTGCTGCCATATCTACTGCTGATGATTTAGCCATTTTTTATCTTTTATTTTTAACAAACTATTTAACAGTTATTTGTAACCTTGAATTCCACTTCTTTTCAAATTTATTAATATTACAATTTAACTAATCACTTGGGTAAAAGCAACGCCAAATTATATAACTTTCTTTTGTGCTAAATTTGGTGATTTAATCGAGCTTCTTCGAGTTTAATCGGGCCCCACGTTGGGCGCCAATCTATACAACGCTCCCTTTTATCTAACACAATTATCTAATATTTGAATGTTAGATAAAACGTTACTTACCCGTGAGATTACTTTACCTGGGCGCCAGAACAAATCCCAGATACAAATGACACGGTTTCAGCTTAGCTCAGCGCATGGAGACACTCTTTCTCAGGATTCGTTCAGTGATTGTGGTTTTCAAGGGGAATCGTTACAAATAACACTTTAATATTTGCTTGATTATTTAATTAACGTTTTAATCAATTATTTTTAAACTTGAAAATGCTAATGGTAGGACTTATTTGTACCCTAACACTTATAATTACTGAGTGAGTGTGAAAAGTAACGATTAAGACGTTCAAACGACCTATGGCTCTTATCTGGTTTAATTAAGAGATTGCTATCTCCCAAACTAGTCCTAAAGAACAGGTCTGCAATAATTTTCACGTCCAATACTACACCTCACTTTCAATTCAACACTCCTATACTATGTTAGAGCTAATCTTATAATTATAATACAAAGTGTGAAATTCTTAGTGTCTTTTTAAAAATTGTTTATTGCTTTTATTATTTGTTTAGTGCTTATTTCATTGATCAATGAATCTATTTCTTACTGTTTGATGCGTTGACCGAAGATAGGAATCCGTAGGGGTCCTCCTTTTGATGGTTTTGCACAGAAGAATTGATGTTGATCAATGCTGTAGAAGATGCCCTGGCAATTACAGATGCTGTAGCCTTCTGTCGCACAGGTCCTTCACGGCTGATGATTAATTAATTAATAATTTAATTAATTAACGTTGTTTTACGCAGCGAGAGTTGTTGAACGGCACTAGTTCATCTTCACTGCGGACTACTTCTCGAATTTGAAGCTTAATTACACTTTTGCGTGATTGAAAAATTTCTGTACGTAATTTATACACGACTAGCGCATTGAAGATCTGAACGAAGAGTGATGCTACCCCTCGCTTTGAGTTGGCGTCAGTTTTAAATACGGGATGCTGATTGGTTGTTCAAATAAATCATGCGTTTTTCCAGTTTTGACAATCTCGAACAGGTCGACGAAACACCCCGTGACAGGTTTGAAACTGCAGAGAATTTCTAGTTAAAATCGTACTTCCTGTGTTTGCAAATCGATTGATTACAGGTATTTGCAAACGTGTTTTCAAAGATCTGACCACAGAATATTGTTGCTTAGGTCTTTATCTGTGTGTGTGTGTGAAAACACCTAATTCCTACGTAGCATAATTCTCTCGTTATTCCTTTTGGCGTTCGTCTTCCGTATAACTTCTTCAATTGTTAATTATATTAACTGAGATTGCGGCTACTTATAAAGCTTCACTTGCTGAATACAATGCTGTTTTCAGAATTGCCGTATATTTATTAGTTTTTAAGTTATCACAGGTTGAACTGATAATTTGTATTGAGTAAATTTTCATGTTCGCACCGGTATCGGATGTCGCTGTGACGAGGTTAGAGTGAGATGGCTGCGATTGTACGCTCTCTCTCTTGCTTACGCTGCTATACTCCCTCCGTCAGACACTTTCATATAACGCTCAGATAGGAGGCTAATATGAATCGTTATAATATATATATATATGTTAATTACCTCATTATGTTGTGTGAGAGCATCTATATATATATATATATATATATATATATATATTGTAACGTAACAGAGTTGAGGTCCCCAACGTTACATAAAAAATTGACTTAACAATGGTCAAGTACCATACCCTGAATTAAGGTTGCTCAGTAATTAATGCATCTGAGAGGTACCTCAAGTCAAAAGAGGCAATAATTAATGTTGAATATGAAATACCATACCAATTAATAGTTAATATAATAAATTGTGCTTGTTTTTATACTGTAGCATGTTAATGTTCACAGAATATTTATGTTATGTTTTTAGTATGGTAAGAGTGAACTGATGTTGTTTAATAGGAATACTTCATCAATGATTATGTTTGTATTTATGTTAAATTCGTCTTTAGACAATCAAGTATAGTTACCTGTGTTAGGCATTATACTAAGTTTTAAGTATTGTCTAAAATTGAATAATGCAGTTGTTTTAATAAATGTTTGTAAACTTGGCCAGGAGGGCAATCTGTGTTTAAGGTTTGACAAGTAGTTCTGATAATTATATTGTGAACTAATGAAGGGTTCCAAGACGAATTAATTAAGGTAATAAAATAAAAACCAGGAAGTTAAAATTAATGTAAATAACCATTAACCAATAATTAATTGTACAGTAGGTCAGGTAAAAGAAAATTAAGTTCAAAAACCAAACAATGTTATAACAGTTGTAAGAAAACCTATAGGCCTAAATTTAATATTTGTAAAAGGAAATTAATACCTTTTTAAGAAGTCCAGTCCAATGAAACTATGGTAAAACATTTACTGTTTAAGAAGGAAGGTTAGGTGAGAATTTTAGGTAATTTAGTATTATTCCAAGCATGGAGTATTTTATTGAAAAAGAGTAGTAATATTCTATAATTCTGGCTCTAGGATACCTAATTTCACCCAATGACAGAAAAAAGTGGTTGTTAAGGCAACTGAAATGGACATGAGTTGTTTATATTGAATCATTCGTTCTGATTGTTACAAGCTATTGAGTTGAGATGGGCAGATACATTTAAAAAAAATGAATAATAAATTCTGAAGAAAATATGAATCAAAATTAAAAAACCCTCTTTGAAACCTAATTCTATCATAATACTGATGAGTAATAAAACTAATTAGACTTCCAAATTATAACTGAAGACATTTAAAAGTGTTGAAAACCCCTCACCTCATTCACCAGAATAATTCCGCTGGATTCGGTATTAAACCGATTTCTCCTATAACCAAAAGATTAATTAAGAGAAATAAAGGCCGAAACTAACGGAATTATTGAGAAGACATACGAAGATCTCGTTTTGCAGAGTTAACCTTCACTTGCAGAAGAAGCTGGGATACTATTTTCATTCCACCGTGACCGACAACTATCAAGATCATAGGTGAAGAACAGCAGTTAGAAGAGTTCCTGAGAGCTTCCCTGGATATTACACTATCAATTTTATTAAGGGCCAAAACAAGTTTTCCTGGATGAATGTAACTTAAGCTGAACATCTTCACTGTTTACAGACGACCAGTGCCAGTTTGAGTTCTGCCAACCCGGTAAAAACATCCTATTTTAAATTCAATATATTTAGAGTTAATAATTTTGTTTTGTAATATTTGAGTAACCTTAATTGTGCATTTTACCTGGCCTTACTAATGGTTCAAAGAATCTTACGAACCCTGGGATAAGAATTATTTATTGTTATATTTAATTTGTATGAGTCAAAGTAACTTGATCAATTGACAATCGATATATTTTTGTATAATCGATTTGATAATATTATTATTTTGGAGATAACGGTAACTGTGAAATAATAGATAAAATTAATAAAGGATCTTTATTGTATGAGATAATGTTTGAAGTTATTGCAGAATAGAGACTATATGTAGTGGGTGGAATAATTTACAATAAAAGGTTGATTCAAACCCGATGAACGGCCAACCTAGAAACACGATTATTACAAATAACCACGCTAAGTGCTTACAGCTGGTGGAACGGGAGATTGCCGAACTAGCGTGTTTTCAGTACAAAATTTGAATAGAATTTTCTAACATCGAGGGACTAGGGTCGACAAGAATACTCATTGCATTCAGTCAATACACTATATATATCGTTAATATTACCCAACTATTGAATACTAAGTTAAAAAACCTATATCGTAGTACGATTATAAGTTAAAAGAACATAATTATAATTATATTTGCCTAATAATATATTTTCAGGAGGTTTCATCGGTAACAACCGAATAGATATATTCATTAATAATATATTGATTAAAAACAGGTAACAAAATAATATTTGTTACAATATATATATATATAATAATAATAATAATTATGCATTATTGTGAAACACCATAGATTTAGGCATGAATGCTTAATGCAGTAGGTAATGTCCTAATGAATTGTCCAATGTAGTAGGTGGCCATGTGTCTAGGTTGAGCAGTAGTTGAAACGGATGATTTCTGGGGGCAGAATTTCTCTAAGAGTTTGCATCTCTGTCCCGACTGACGGCGTCTCAAGGCTTATGTAGTTTCTCTGCACAAGGGGTTGGCAGGTCTTAGGCCAACCCCGACACCCATCTGGCCATTGGCCGAGCATCTAGGACAGGCAACTTGCTATATAGGGTGTCATAGACATAACACAAGCACAGCTCGCACTCACGCCACAATTATAATGCTATAGAGAAATCACACTTTAATATTCAGCACAGGACAAGAACCTTTTCACAAACACTTACTATCTTATTAACAATCCGCTCTAACCACAAGATGTGCATTATTTAGTTTTATAAATCTTTTATAACCCCTTTTATAACTATGAAATTACTTTCTACCTAGGCCGTTCTCATTTACAATTTCTGAACGAGTAGCTGAGTGTAAGATAATTTTAAATTGATTTGACCAAGTTAATAAGTTACATTTAATTTAATCAGACACTGTTATATGCCTGGAAATTCACACACACACGGGTACCTTTTAGTAAGAACACCTAACAAAAAATGTTTTGAGGTTAAAAATAATTGAGCTATAATTAAGGCTATGCCTACCTGGAGCTAGCTTTAAATTATTTTCCCATAGTAAAGGCTTCAACCAGGCAGAATGATTCAGGCGCCATCAGTCGTAACCAGTGAAGATTTCTCTGAGAAGGTCAGAAGAGAGATGAGGCAGAATACATGGCAAATTGCACCCACGAGAGTTCGCTTTTTTTACAGGTTACGGCAACAACAGCTGGCCCTGGCCGACATAATTTTCGTCGCCGCAACTAACAAACGTAGCCCGCTACACACAGCGACGATGCACCATACATAGCAGTGCACGACGGGGAGAACGCGCGAGTTTTTAAAATGAAATTGTATATGCGCATACCACCGAACTTAGCATATTAACAACGGAGCGCCGAACGAAGTACGGCACAGATGTAGACCAACTTGTAATAAATGTATCTTCATCTTCCGCATCATCTTCTGAAGAGTGTTCTGAGGGGTCCATGGAAGTCAACATAGAAGCTGAAACATCAGGTACTACAAAATTTATTCCAGGAATCGAGCCGCTACCTTCCTCAGACAGTGATTAGTGTAAACGCAAGAATATAAATAACGATTATTTTAATTTATAAGAATTAACAAAATAATTATATGAATTAAAAAATAAACCATGTGCATTTTATCAAGACAATATTTTCAACCATCTTTTATGACTACTCTACTACAGTTGGTAAGTCAAATTACTACTGTTCATAATTCATAATTTACTTCATTGTTAATTAATTTATAATTTACTTTTTTATTTGTATTATTTTTTTGTTAGTAAATTTATCTAGTACTGGCAGCTGTAGATTTGTCAAATTAATTGTAAATAGTATATACTGGCTTAGTTTTAAATAATACACGAGTATTGTAATTTTTACCATTTATACAAGTAGAAAACTGAAAGTAAAAATTCTTAATTTAAAATAATAAGTAAAAACCAACCGATATCAATGAAAATTTAACACTGTACGCAATTTTTTACGTAGATTGCAAATATGCAATAATTTTTTCAATATCTCAACGCGTTCAAGAGTTGAGTACTTTGTAGGTAAAAAATATAAGAGTTAGTCATTTGTTGATTTGCGACTCCAGCTATGAAAGATAAACATTTCCATTCAGTACAGTCAATTGAAAAAGGTCGGCGTAAGACGTGCAGAATGCTACAACATTGGGCTGTTAGAAAAGGACAAACAAACCTATTCCTCAAGGACGTAAGTAAAACAAAGAGAGCGAACACCCATTTAACTAATACTGACTTTAAAACATGAATCTGACTATAGCCTTGTTGTTTGTCTGTTGAAAGTCTCCTTATTTCCATGTATGCACATTCTGTGTTACTTCTGACCATCTATTTTCTTTCAAGCTAGTCTTCTCTTGCTTTCTTAGTTTCTCTGTTTATCATGTTTTTGTATTTCCTATAGTCAAGTTGATATGATATTTTACACTTCCTCTTTTTCTTCACCATATTGATGTCTTCAGTTGTCCATGATTTGCACACAACATTTTCAAGTGACCATAAGCTCACACGACCAGAGTTGTCCTTAATATTTACATTAATGAATCTGTTAGGCATGTCCAATATAATTACTGCTAGACATTTCAGCCACACAGATGAAGGCCATTTAGTGGTATGGGAACAGAGATAGAAGTATGCCCACATATGACTAAGTTGAGAGAGCCCATACAGACTAGAGGCAATTATACGAGGTGTGGCTAGAAAAAAACCGGATTGGTGTTTTAAAACTTTTTATTTATCATCTTTTACAATTTTGATTTTATCACCTTCAATGTACTCCCCTTTTTGATCCCTACACCGTTCCATACGAATTTTCCTCTGTTCAAAGCAGTGCTTCAGGTCATCTTCTGAAAGCCCTTTCATGACCTCCACCGCCTTTGCTTTTACTGCATCTACAGTTTCAAATCTGGTTCCTTTTAGAGCTGACTTGACTTTAGGAAATAAAAAGAAGTCACACGGGTCGAGATCAGGTGAATAGGGTGGGTGTTCCAAGACAGTGATTCCGTGCTTGGCAAAAAACATCTTGACAGACACTGTGTTATGGGCCGGGGAATTGTCCTGGTGAAGAAGCCATGTCTGGTTTTTCCACAAATCAGGTCGTTTCTTCCGTATGCGCTCACGTAGTCAGGACACTTTTGTAGTACTGTTGGTTGACTGTCTGACCTTCGGGTACCCAATCAACGTGCACAATCCCTCTGATGTCGAAAAAAAACAATCATCATTGCTTTAAATTTCAATTTGCTCATCTGTGCTTTCAAGTTTGCCGCGAAAACTTGTGTACGCGACAAACACTCATCACCATACACTTGTTGCAACATTAAATAAGTTTCTGTTGCGGATTTCCCAAGTTTGAAAAGAATTTCACATTAACACACTGCTCCTTGTGAACACTTAGCACTTTTTCGGCAAAGCGTAACTGCACGAACCACTTCTAATGAAGGCTACGGCCAAACTAAGCGATGCACTACTACCAGAGCTGTTGGGTTGTGCGTCGTGAGACGACCATATTGGTTTCCTAGTACCGAGCCTCCGGTAGGGGCTCCTGCCTAGTGGTCCTGTCCAGACGGAATATATTTTAATTAATTTTTATTGGTCGCTACAACGACATGCTCGTACTAGGTCGACTAGTACAGTATTTGTCGAGGCAGTTTCCAAGATTCACCTGGACGTGTTCGGTACTTGCCAAGGCCAGCTATGAGTGGGTTTGTCTGGGTCCTCGCAGCTCGGACGTAAAATTTACGTGCAAGTCGCCTTGCGGTGTCATCCAAGGAGCGGACACCGAGTCCTCTTCTCAAGAGACGAGAAGAAAACCGATAGGGGACTTTGGCCGCTAGCCGAAGTCCTCTATCGAGAACGCTTTGCAACCTTCTTTTATGAACGGTTGCGAGGTAACCCCAGACGGGAAGAGCATAGGTAATGATCGGCAACAGATACGCGTTGACGATCAACTTACCCAGCTTGCGGGTCATAGCCTTGTTGACAAGTATCGGAAACAGTTGCGCAAGACGAGCGGACGCTTCCTTTCGCATCGTCTCAGCGAGGGCACGCCAGGTGAGCCGACGATCAAGGTGGACACCGAGGTACTTAACTTCTCTCGACCAGGGCAAGTACGTTCTACCGAGTCTCACTCGGCCTCGTGGTTCTTTCAGGCGCTTTGAGAATAGCACCGCGGAGCTCTTGGTGTCGTTGACGGCAACTTTCCAGCTTTCCGTCCACGTCGAATACGCATCGAGTGCGCGCTGGAGTCGTAGGATAGCCCTGTCAGCGTTCCGATCGGCGGTATAGACCGCCGTGTCGTCGGTAAACAGGGCCATCTGGACTCCAGGCTCTCTGGGTGCGTCGTTGACGTGCACGGAGAACAGGAGAGGCCCTAGCACGCTACCTTGAGGTACCCCGGCTGTAATGCGTCTCTCGGAAGAGACATGGTCGTCTATTCTCACGCAGAAAGTCCTCTCCGTCAAAAAGCTAGCAATCAAGCGAAGGTAGCAATCTGGGAGCTGGATTTCCCGGAGCTTGAACAAGAGCCCGTCGTGCCAGACACTATCAAAGGCCTTCTCCACATCTAGGAAACAGGCGACAGTCTGCTCTCTCCGACAGCCGGCGCCCGTGATGTATTCCACCAGTCTCATCAGCTGATGAATGGTGGAATGCCCCACACGGAAGCCGAACTGTTCGGGGACCAGTACATCGAAATTTCGTAGATGGTCTAGTACTCTCCGTTGTACGAGACTTTCGAGAACCTTTGACGTGGCTGACAGTAGACTGATGGGCCGGAGGTTGCCGGGACGGGAAGCATCCTTTCCCTGCTTCGGGATCACTATGACCGTCGCATGACGCCATTTCTGGGGAAAATAGGCCAGTCTAAGACACGCGTTCAACAGCGCGACCAAGAAAAGTACTCCGTGCTCCGGGAGTCGAGTAAGAGCGGCGTTCGAGACGCCGTCCGGGCCAGGAGCTTTTCTCGGTACGAGTTCGACGAGCCGATCTGTGACCTCTTCCCTGGTAATGGGTTCGGGCTCCGCAGTGATCGGAAGAGACAGAAAGTCTTCCACTTTGTTCTCGACTTCTTCATCGAAGTCCCAGTCCATGGGCGGGTTAGGTGCGAACTGTCGCTCAAAACACGCACCCAAGTACTCGGCCTTCGCCTCCGGGCGAGCCAGGATTAGACCGAAAGGTCCAGCAATGGCTGGGATACGAGGCCGGCGCCTCTTCCCTACCAACGCCGAAGGTATCCGGTAAGGGCTACTTTCGTCCGATCCGTCCCCTGCTTGGGCCACGGCGAGTTCCCAACAGCGTCTCCGGTAGGCCTGCATTTCACGACGTAAAATGCCGGTCGCCCGGTTGTACGCTGCCTTGTCGGCCGGATCACGGGTCCGCTGCCAGCGTCTCCGGAGGCGATTTCTCTCGCAAGCGAGAGCACTCGTCTCCTCTGGGATCCGCTGCCAGTGGGACGTGACGCCAGGCTTCATGCTGGAAGACGCGTCGATCGCAGATACGACAGCCTCGTCAAACGCGGCAACTGCCTCGTCGACTTGGCGGACGCTTTTGAGTGGTCCCGCCTCTGGCAATCGGCGACTTAACGCCGGGCCATAGCGGTCCCATTCTACCACCTTCCTGACATCTCTGCGTACGACGTGCTGGGTAGCGACGTGTATCAAGATGGGGAGATGATCGGACGATAGTTCCGTTAGCGCGGACACATGGACCGGACAGTCAATTCCTTGGATCACCGCTATGTCCAAGACATCGGGAGCCGCGTGGCGTTGTGAGGGGTAGAACGTAGGTTGGGTAGGCCCAATCACTGTTATCCTGCGAGAATCAGCAAACCTGCGTAAACGTTTCCCGTTTGGGGCAGTCAAGCGACTGTTCCAATCGCGATGTTTACAGTTCAGGTCGCCGGCCATGATGACCCTCCTGTGTGCATCGAACGCGACAGCTAGATCGGGGTGAAGGAGCTCTTTTTGCGGCGGTTTATACGCCGCGACCATCTGTACACCGCCAAGAGTGTTTAACAACTCCACAGAGGTGCCTTCGAGGTGAGTCATTGCAGGCAAGACGACTCGGTGAGATTGAGCCTCACCGCGAAGGCAGTACCGCCACCAGCAGTGCCCGGTCTGTCGTTTCGATAGCACACATAGTTGGCCAGTCGTAACCGATTCGCAGGAGTTAAGTGGGTCTCATTGAGAAGCACTACATCGGGTTTGAGTCAGGCCAGTAATTCTTGGAGTTCCTGGATCTTGTTGGACAACCCGTTGGCGTTCCAGGAAAGAATTGAGAGATCACGTTTGAGGACCCGACTCATAGAAGACCTACACAAGTGGCGGCTTCCACCAAGAGCATGAATATCTCGGTTATATCGGCAGTCTCCAAGCGGGAGCGGATGGACCTGAATCCGGATGACCTGGGCAACTTTGTTGAGATCGAACTCAGCAAGGAAGTTGTGGATGACCTGGTAGTTGTCAGGTACGGTTTTTGAGGCAGATTGCCCGGAGACTGTATGCGCATAAGAGCGCCGAGGCTTATCAATCGGGGGATTGGTGGAAGCCATGGGTTTCTTAGGGCCAGGTGTAGCACCTCTAGCGGAGGTGCTCGGAAGAGGGACAGATGCGAGTGCGTCGGACTTTACGCGCTGTGCAGGCTGTCTGGACTGTGCGGCCGGGTTGGCAGGAGCCCGGGAACGAGCGCCACGGGGCTTTCTATGCCGCTTCTTTTTGCCTGCGTTAGGAAACCGCGGGGGCGGGAGGTCAGGCGAGGCTGCTTCTAAAGCAGGGGCAGGATTCTCCGGTGCTGGGGAGGGTTGAGAATTCTCAGGCTCCGCAACCGAGATGTTTTCTGTAGGCTGGGTGGTCTCACTTTTAGATGCCACGAGGTTTCGGCGCTTTTTCGCTATAGGTGGAACAGGGGCCTGTGAAGGAGCCTGAGTTGGAGTTGCCTGTGCTGCAGGTGTTTGCTTCGGGCCTTTGCTGCGTTTACGTTGCTTGTTAGCAACTGCGGCGAAAGACACGGCAGCCGTAGCAGGAGGCGAAGGGCCTGGCTGCTCGGTAGCAGGTCTAGAACCAGCTTCCGGATGCCTCGGTGGTGGCAGGCACCCTTTCGGCTTTCGCCGCTCGAGCTCCCGCTGAAACACCGGACATGCCCGGTAGTTGGCGGGGTGACTTCCGCCGCAGTTGATGCACCTTTTAAAAGCAGGTGCATCGCAGTGTTTACTAGCGTGAGGTAAAGAGCACCTCAAGCACGCCGGAGCGTTGGAACAAGTTTCTGAGTGGTGCCCGAAGTGTTGGCACCTATAGCACTGAGGCAGAGCCCCGGGAGCGCGGCTTCTTTCCACTTTTACGCGGAAACCAAAAAGCCGCGTAAGAGAGAGTAGGCTTGCGCCTGCCTCGCTGTTCTCGGCCATGATGCGAACCAGGGGAATTGGACGCCTTGGTCCGGCGGGAGCAAATACACGATGTACCGCGCGAACCGGATAGCCCAGCTCGCGCAGCTCATCGAGGATTTCCTCGAGAGGAGATTCCACGTCTAAGCCTCTGAGCACAAAGGACAGAGGCTTCACATGTTTCGGGGTAAAGGTGTGGAACTGCAGGTTGGCGGATTCGACAAACGCCATGACGCTGCGGTACTCGTCCATTCCTCGGACAACGATCTTGACAGTATCGCCCCCAAGGAGCTTCAAGTCAACGTTGGCCGGGGAAAGTCCGGGAGCCACTATCAGTCGCCGGTAAAAACCGGTGACGTTGTTCACGCCGTGAACGAACACGGGCGGGATGCGACGAGTGGCCGGCGGTGCTTGGGCAGCGCCGGGCACAGTCGGCCCCGAGCCGGATTCGCCATCGGCGGGGACAACTTCCATGGCGGACGCCGAGGAAGATGTTGAGGAGGACCGATTCCGCCTCGGTTTCTTAACCGGGCGCCCCCGTGGCCCAACCGCCACGAAAGCGTCGGTCTCGTCACCGGGCAGCGGAACCGTCCGGGGATCTACGACTTGGTCCGCATCCATAGCCGGAGAACACGGCGAATCGCTCGTGTAGGGTATGGAGGAGGCGAGCGATTGCGTGCTCGTTGACGCTCCCGAACCAGGCATTTCCGCCAACGAGCGGGAGGTTCGCCGACCAGAGGCAGCCAGGCTGCCTCCGGCGGTAACCAGGGACCTAGGGTCCGGCCCGAGCCGGATCGCAAGCGGGACTACTGGAACGCTCAGGCTTTCTACGAGCTGGGCTAATGACCGGCTTCGTTAGATACCTCTCCTTGCCAAGAGAGGTGTCCACCGGCCTCTTTACCTAGGCGATATCCAAGCTCGCTTACCACTGGTGGGGGCTCGCAAGGATCGTCCTAGGCAGCGCTACCTAAGAGCCTGAGCGTCAGCGGGCAAGATGCGCTGCGCAACCGTAAGCTCTGGCAGGCTAAGTGCTTCCTCTTCAGCGGCAAACTGGTGGTCCTGAAAAGGGTCGCTCGGCTGGTGGCCCTTAGAAGGTCCGACGGACTCAGCTGTGTGTGCTGGCTACTCAGTTCACCAGCAAGCTAAGTTGAAGTCTTCTTTCGTCTAAGGCCTGATATCCAGTAAGCGGGCAAGCTGGTGTACGTCTGTCCTCGTAGTCGAAGGCAGCAGCTGAAAACAGCGAAATCTTCAGTCCAGAGAGAGCAGTCCAGGAGAGGTCAGTTCTGATCAAGAGCTGGGTCTGAAGTGAAGCGATGCACTGCGTTGAACTAGCGTAGATATGCAGTGCCAGGGACGGATTAGCAGAGCAGGTCGGAGTGGTGGGGATGGGTGGGAGAGAGTGCAGTAGTAGTTGGAAGGAAAGACACACCAATACATAATCTAACTTCTTACCTTGTTAAAGCGTTCGTGTGTAAAGTGGCGCGTTAATAAATTAGCTCTTCAAATCCGAGACAAATATAATCTTGGCCATGAATAAGTCGTAAAAAATGACTCACAATTTAGTTAACACAAAAAAGTTATAAGAATGCTGCAGTTTCTAATTTACCACACACACAAATTAAATATAATTAAGACTAATTCACTAAAGTAATTATTAACCATGTATACGTCTTTTTCATGATTTAATTCAGTAGTAGGTCTAGAGCTAACTTATTTCTTTCTTCATCTGATAATTTTTTACTACACTTTTGGGCTTTGCTTTTCTTAGTTTTAGTAAATCTTCGTTGATGAGGAATGTTTGTATTTCCCGGTGAAATAGCACTTGTGACCTGCAAAATAAAACAAATTACTATTCACCCTAAATTCAAAGATAAATTTAACTTGTTGTCCATATGAAACATTTAAAAATATTTTGGATAATGAATAATTAAATTTTACTTAATTGACATGACAACCCTTCAGTGTTTTAATTATTTAGATTAACTATTTGAACAGACTCTGACTGTATTTCTGTTTGGAAAAAATATTTTAGTTGAATACTAAATGATAGAATTTTACTAAAAAATGGAAAACTAAATACAACAGATATAAAAACTGTAGGCCTATTATATTTTCTTATCAATTTGATGGTAAGTAGTTAAAATCAAAACGGTCCAAAGCACGTAATCATGAAAACCAGTCTCTACCTTTTGTGGAGCGCATGTAAGTTTGCAATTTTACTCTTCTTAGTTTGTTTTTACTTTTCTGTGTAAATTTTCAAGAAGACAACGGATTGCGTAACCCCGATCAATTCGGTTAGGCTAAACGCTTTACTAATAATTAGAAAAAAATCCAAAATAAAATGTAAAATATGTTCCAGCGACCATGCGGGACAGAACTCTTTAAATATACTGTTTAAAAATATTCTTAAAATTAACGTTAGTTAACATTAAACAATAATTCATTATTAATTGGGGCAGGAACGTGCTTGCGGGTGCGATTGCGAATGTGTGGGCGCGCGCCACGTGTGCTTGATGAATATACACTTGTAATGAAATGTTTTTACCTAATTAAAGTATTATTATATAATCTAATTTAAAAGAATAGTTTAATATTATTTGTTACATGCACCTGATAATGATACAATAGTTTCATTTACATACCTTTAATGTTGGCCTAGACGTTGTAGGCAAGTTCATTGCATCTACTGTGGTCGTAATTCTTCTCATTTCACTTCGAACAAAGTCAGCTTGTTCGAGGCTTGTAACACGTCTCGTTAGAGTTTCAAATTCTTGGAAAAGTTTTAACTTTTCTTTTTCTAAGTTTAAATTGAAGTCCACTGGTTTACTGATTTGTTTTAAAATTTCGTCTTGTATTGGTTCTTCGCTCGGTTCGTAATCAATGGTAAGTTGACCTTGGTTTTTGTCTGAGTCTGTCTCTTCGGTGCAAGAATTTAGTTCTGTTTTTGCCATCGCATGTATGTGTTTGCACATGTTATTTCTGATACAGCTATCCACACATGTGCAAACAAATTCATGAAAACATGAATTACAGTGCAAACATCGCAATTGGCACGTATTACAGATTCTAACACGTTTAACAGTATACAATTCCGTTTTATCTAACGAAAGAACCTGCCACTTGTCTTCGGTTTTTATCACTTGGTCACTCTCAATAATAAAACTTCGCCTATGATTTTTCCTCAATACCTGTAATTTACGCACGAGTTTTCCCCTTTTCATTTTTATTAGTAAATCGAACAGCCTGTCTCTGAGGAGGTTCAAAATTGCGCACAGCGTTTTATCTAAACGGCGAACATTTTTACCTCTTAGGTAACAATATTTGAGCACTTTGTTAAAATTTTCAATTGACATATTTGTGTTCACACCCGCATGGATTCGGTAGCAGTATGCCCAAGTCTTAAATCGCTCATTTTTTATGTAGTATTTTCTAAAGTATTCTGAGAAAGCTGTCAAGTCCTGGTCATCATTTAAAGTATTCATTGTTTCTGAAAGAAGTTTTTTAAAAGTTTCAATATCTAACTCGTATAGAAGTGTTTGCAGGAGTTTATGCACATAGTCGCGTTTCTCTTTTATTTTAATTTTCTGTATTACATTAGTTCTCCATGCTCGAAGGACATGCCATGTACAAAAAAATCCTTTGTTCTGGAGCACCCATTATTTGTTTCCACGCTGAGAAAAAGGTCTCCTCCATGTCAGACATAAACACTTTTGGTGTAATGCTTCCTGCAATAGTTTTTATAGATTCGTAGAATTTTGAGACGACACATTCATCACCTCTATTTGTGAACATAAACGCAGTCGGAAAACCTTCCCTTGTGTCATCCAGAGTCAATAATGTATATAATTGAAAATCGTAGCTGTTAAGGCCGTGTGTGCTGTCTATGCAGATAGTGTCATGACCGTATTTTTGTAACATGGTCTTTTGAGCCTCAGTCATAAAAATTAATAAAAAATCTTCTTTTCTTAGGTCTGGACACTCTGAGGTTTCTACGCCCTACGGCTTGTAAATAATCAAAGCAATGTGTTCTGAAGTAGTCAAATCCTTCACCCAAGAGGTGATGCTAACTGGGTCAAATGGGTGTTTAATAGCTTCGTCATGTAAATTAAAACTATTTTCTATATTTACAATGTCTTTTTTATTTGTCAGATGTATTCTGTGAAGATCAAAATTAGATACTGAACCTCTAATTGATTTAAGAATTTCTTCATGGGATGTTTTGCTTGCCAGTTGCAGTGCTATAGACTTTTTTTCTTCACGCGATAGCCGTATATGTTTAAGGTCGCTTTTGTGACCGACGTGCGTAGACACATAAAGTACACGTACTTTATTGTGCAAAATCTTCATTGTAACTTTGGCGGGACAGAATCCATTTATTTTACAAGATCCTGACATTTTTATGTGTCGTTTAGTATGGCCTCTTGATTTTTGGTAGCCACACCTGTGACACTGATAATATGCCGTGGTCTCTGTTGAAAATCTTTTAATGTAGGAAGCTTTTGTTGTTTTTTCCATTTCATTCTTCCATGAATAAAATTCTTCAATCGAATCAAAATTACAGTGTTTTTGCCTTACTGGTATGTCTTGTACCTTTTCGAAATGCGTGTGAATATCGTCTGTACTTTTCTGTACTGATGTATACGGACACACTGGACATTTCCTTTTTGTAGGTAAGGTTACTTCTCCAATTCTGTGAACTTTCCGTTGGTGATATTTAAGGTTTCTTTCCTTTCTGAATTTCGCGATACATTTTGAACATTTAAAATACAGTGTCAGACAGGTTGCCTCGTTTTTTCGTGCGTTTTAAAGAAATGCCGTTTTAAATTACTTTGGTAAACAGTTTCAAATTCGCATTTAAAACATTTATATTTTTTTGAGATATGATGCGGTAAATGTACAAAATTCATGTGATGCTCCAAGTTTCTTTTAGCGGCAAAGTTCTTGTCACACAATACACATACGAATTTTTCTCGGGGATTGTCTAGAATAAGGTCGCCGCTCGAGTTTCCTTTGTGCACGGTTTTCATATGCCGTGTGCAATTACTTTTCTTGCTGAACTCTTTATCACAATACTGACACTTAAATGCCGCAGGCGGGTTCATCTGCAAATACAGGAATTAACTTGTATTTTGGAAAATGACATTGAATTTTCCATAGTATTTTTGAAGTTATATGTTAATGATGGATATTTTGAAGTGCAAACTTTATTTCTTTGAACATATGCCATCATAGCTACATTTTATATGACAATATAAAAACAGAAGGAAAGAATTGTTCATTTAAAGTACAAGGAACGAAAATTTGTAAAATTAAAAATCCACGTTTTCAAAAAATAGTCCAATATTCAATAAATTTAAAATTCAAAGACTAATTGTATGGACAGTTGAACATTTCTATTTAACAGCTTACACTAGATATCCTCCAATCGAACGAATTGTTGCCGATATTAACAGGGAAGATGGGTGGATACACACGACCTAATGTCCAATGTCATTTTGGCGGCAAATAACACTTAAAAATATGGCATTTTCGAGAATTTATTGTTATTATTTGATGTACACATAGCTTGATTAGCTTCCAAGTTACACTAGACTAACTAAAGTTCCAAAAGAATAATAAATAAATTTATGAAATGGAGAAAACAGTAACGTTTGTATTATTTAACTACAATCAATTATTCTTTTGATACTGTAGGCCTACTATCTAGTAACTATTAGTACTTGCTGTACCTTAGATTGTATGTTTTTCTTAAGTGCTTAATTTTAACACAATAAGTATAAATCTCTAGTTTGAGGTACACCTCGGCCATCATTTTATTGAATAATTGACTTTATTTTGCCATCACATTGTCTTAACTTTTAGTCTACCGTACATCAAAATAAATTTCATTCGTATATATAAAATTCATTATTTATTTATTATTTTTAGAGCCGTAAGTTTATATAAGCTACGTAGCATTTTCTTAGACATTGTGCATTATTTTTATCTAGAATAATTTAAAGTAAAACGGTTTAGGATACTGAGAATTGTATGAATGTACAGCATTTAACAGTCTGTAAATGGGTACACTTTATTAAGAGGGCGAGAATGTATTTCATTCATTATCTGTGTATAGTCTATTACGTGAGGAATTTTCAGCCGATTTTGAGTCAGTGTCCGTGGATCCTTCTGATTTTTTTGCAATGTCTTCATAAAAGGTTATAGAATAAAGTTAAGCAAATTTTTTGGCCCGCTCGTAAATTTAGGGGTTGTTTTCACCCCTTTTCGGTGGTTTAAAAAACAAAATTTAATTAACCCCGGGAACCGATAGAGAATCAAATTCAAGTTTTCAACCCATTCAAGTCCAACCCTCGCGTCGGATGTATCCCTTGATGTCAAAATCGTAATAAGCACCCCCCAAAACCTATAGGCCTAGGTACTTACTTTCGAGGCTCTGTCCTGCATTCTCGCAAACTTTAATAATTACACCCCCGATTATAGCCTGCTTAAACCCTTTAAAAACTACCCTTAGCGTCGAATATAATTTTGGACGTCAGAATCGTAATCAGCACACCCCAAAACCTATAAGTACCTAATTTCAGGGCTTCAAATTCATCCTCGCGTCATTTCATATTTTCAACCATTTAGGGGTAATTTTCAACTCTTTAGGGGTGAGAGCGGGTCAAAAAATTTTCCTTAACTTTGTTTTAGAACCTTTTAGGAAGCGATAGCAATTGGAATCAAAAAATTACATGGACACTGACTCAAAATCGGCAGATAGGCCCTTTATCACGCCTACGTAATAGAGTATTAGTAAAAATGCTTATCTATATCTATTGATTTTGTCTTAGCTTTAATAATACACCTGACGATTACATTAATCAAAAGAGAACCTAATCTACAATAATTGTAAAGTATTTGAACAAACTGATAATAAAAGCCACCTTAACTGCATATAGACCTACAATGTTTTTTCTCTTACCTTGAAAACGTAACTGACGTGTAAATGTAGTAGAAACAACACTTAATATAAAACTACGAGAAACTAAACTGAGAACAACTAACGTAATGTAAAAACGGTAAACAGAAACCTTTTTAAACTGTGAAAAACCATTAAACGTTTACACTTTACACCAGCAAAAACAGAAAGAATCGCGCGCGTTATTCGGAACTCGGAACGACTCGGTTATTATCGACTGCAATCGCCTCTCCCTACGTTATCCCCACTTGACGCTCGGCTCTGTGATCCTGCTGTGGCACTGAAAATCTAGACGCTAGTCTGCGTTGAAACTCGAGTAGACTGTGGAGGGGGTAACATGTGACACTGCCACGCAACAGTCGTCTGTGACACGCTTGCCGTTCCGCTGTAAAAAAACAGTCCTGTTTTTTTTCTAACCACACCTCGTATTTATAACCTTTTACATGCTGAACCATTCCTTATGCTGGTCGGTCATCGTTTGGATCTATCACATCGCACTCTCCCCTGTTAGACTGAATTTTAGCATTTCTCAACACCGGACCAGTAGGTGGTTGCCATGGTGTCCTTCCTATCAAGAGTGTAATGGACTGCATCAGGAAGTTGAATGAGCGGCATGGGCTGCACACTATTTTCTTACTGACACAGAAGATTCAACAAACTTGCAAGAGTCCAGGGACTCAATTTATTTGTGCGGTGTATACAGAGTGCCTTGCTCCTGTGGTAAAGTGTACATTGGCACTACAGAACATTAGCACCAACACCTGCACTGATGAGCAAGTGACATTGCCATCTTTGTGGACCACAGAAGTCAGCTTAGTGGACCATGCACTGTCCAAAAAAGGTCTTATACTACTGTTCTGAGAGACCTAGGTCGTGTCTTCTACTCATCAGTACTTCGCTTAGTTGCAGAGGGAGGCAAGCAAAATTCACACACACAGCATCTGCAGCATGAGGAGACTTTTGACACCGAATAAATACTGATAGCTGGTGTTGAAAAGTGCTGAAATTCAGTCCAATCCAGCAGTATATCTTTTAATTTTGGGCTGTTGCAAGAGAGAATTTGAAATGGTGAGCTTCACAGAAGTCTGTAAGCTTTGACTTCTGCTCATTCCTCTCTTGAAGTCAATCTTCCCCTACAGAATCTTCTTCTCTGGCCTATCCAACGACTGCATTCCAGTCACACAAAATCACAAGATTAGTCCTGTCTTTAACTTTCATTGGACTTCCTGTTTGTTCACACACATTCTTTAGTCTTTCATCTAGGTAATCTGAAGTTGGTATATAAATCTGAACTTGTATCTCTTATCAATGACAGGCAGTGTAAACAACATGCAGTTCAAGTTAATTGTAATAATATATATTTAATGTTATTATCTGCTTGAACAAGATATCTTAAAAATTTATTGTATAGAGCCATCTTTAGTCAAAACACATCAGACAGTTGTAATTCTAGGCTTATAGAAGTGTGCAAGGGCGCAGCGAGGGGGGTTTGGGGGTTAAAACCCCCCCAGAGAGATTAAAAAATATATTTTTTTTATGTTGAATGGGCTACATAATAAAGAAGTTTTAAAACAGTTTAAGAAGTTCTTATATCAAAACATGCTGACAGTGGACTGAGGAGTGTTAATCCTCAATTCCATGACCGTAAACTGCGACTCTCTGCAAGTCCACTCGGTGAGTGTTTGCCGCCATTACCATGGCAGGCAACACCGCTATGTGTAGAATGATGCGCGTTTTACTCGCCGTTCACTCGCAGTGGTTCAACCGCTTAACGTATAGAATGCGCAATTTGTATTCAGTTTGTAGCAGGCAAACTGCGGCGGTACACCCGCTCGTGTAGAATAAGCCTTTCTCGTTTTTAATTGGAGGGAAAATACACGACTTGTCGGGAATGTCCGGAAGCGATCGTCTGACTTCGGCCATGAGGCGCGCGAAAGTGCTAGGGTTTTGGGGGGATTGGGTTGGTCTATATATTTGTCTTTGTCACTCGTCGCTACTTCTGGCATTTTCTCGTCTTGACGGGAGTGAAGAGAATAAGTTTTTCTTTTTGTTTCAAAGTTTGTTCCTGCACTCTTTATTGATGGATATTCGGAGGTTCTTCAGCCAGCATTCTGATGCATCCCATGGACATAGGGACTCTGGAAATCTTTCAGTGAACGAACCCACTCAAAAGGCAGAGGAAAACTTCAGGTCTTTATTAAGTTTCCGGATTGAATCTGGCGATACTGTTTTGAAGGAACACTTGGAAAAAGCAGGGGCAAATGCAACTTACATAAGTTGGTAAATTCAGAACGAGATCATCTCGTCACTTAACAACATTATCTTGAAAAAACTTGTTGAGAAAGTGAAAGATTCTCAGTGGTTTTCAGTTCTTGTCGATAAAACGACAGATGTGGGTACTGTTGCCCAAATGACTTTCTGTGTTAGATTTGTTGAAAATGGAAAAGTCCATGAAGAATTCTTGCAGTTCATTCCTATCACTGATATGACTGGAAAGGGACTAGCTGATGTAATATGCAAAACTATAAATGATCTGAATCTTCAACCAGAGTTCATGGTTGGTCAAGGATATGATGGCGCAGGGGCGATGAGTGGACATATGAAGGGAGTTCAAGCACTTATACAGGAAAAGTATCCAAAAGCCATATATTTATGTGCAATGCAGCTCACACTGCTTAAATCTCTGCATTTCTGAAGGATGCTCTGTTCAGGGAGTGTGAAATTGTATGGGCACAATTGAGAGTGCTTACAATTTTTTCAACACCCAAAGAGGCAATATACAAACATTTGGAAATATACAAACAGACAAAAACACATAAAAAAACATCCTAATCAAACAGACACAATTCAAATCACATGCATTATTCAAATATGTCACACCCCCCACATAAACAAATCGATTTATTCAAAAATCGACACTGTCGCCAAGAACAAGACGGACAGCGCTCCCAGTGGCAGCCTCTGACAAAGCTTATAATAACCAAAAACTGGTTCAGGCTATAAGGTAAAACTTTTACATTTTTACCCATAAAAAATCTTCAATATAATTGTTTCATAGCGTGAGAACTGAGGAAACAATTAACTAACGAGAGTAGATTAACTGAAAAATGGGTCTCATCAGATTTCAGAGCTAATAATTGTAAAGAATGGTTAAGAATGAGCTAGCTTATGAATCAACTAGTAATGTCATTGTTATTAAGCTCTAGTGTAATAAACAGTACAATTTGGTATCTTCTTCTTGCTGAGTCATCAGCCTTTTGACTAGTTTGTAGCCTCTCTGCATATACCCATGGTGCATGACTTACAGTTTTGTGTATACTATAAATAAACAAAAAGCCATGATTGTTATTAGGAATACCTTTTTACATTTATCTATGAAATTTATTTTGTAGTCCTTGCAATTTGGCCAGAAGACCATCAACATAATTCCTGTTAAAGGCAAAGTTAAAATCAGTTGATGGTCCACAGCCCCAATAATTCAAGGAAAGATGAAAGTAACTGGAATTATAGAAAGAGTGTACTTTCTGCTAATCAATGTGTATAGTATTACTGGAAATGAGTACTGAAATTGGGAGAGTTCAAATTGAAGATATTCATGAAATCAGCTGTAATGGTTGAATTCTATATTACACTGACATATGTTATTAAATGATCTTCAAAGACCCTACTCTGTTTGCTGGGTGCAAATTAATGATTTGGAAATGTGATGTATGTCAGTAAAAGAAGTACAGGAGAATGTGAGTTATCTCAATGCCAAATATACAAATTGTCAAATATCTGAACTTGCCGGAAAAGAAAAATTCATAATTACGATATAATTATTAGTGTGGCACATACTGAATCTCTTTTCCCATTAATTTATTCCATTTTACATTAATTAAGGGTATGTATTATTAGTTTCAATTACAAAGAAAAAAAACTAATTATTTATTGATTTTTTTTTAATTCACCAATATTTATATTCTTGACCATGTAGAAAGAAAATGAATATACAATTAAATGAATTTATGATGTTAAAAATATGTAGGTCTATTAGTGATATTGAAGGCTGTAAGTGATCATCACTATTATAAGAATGGATTTTTTAATAGTATGCACAAAAAATTTTATATTCAATTGTATGTCATCAGTACTGTGGAAGCTTACAGTAAGATGTACTAGAAGTATGCATTACAATTTTTTACTTGTAATGTGTTGCTATTTGTATTTCTTACCAGGGGCGCAGCGAGGGGGGTTTTGGGGTTAACCCCCCCCCCCAGAGAGATTAAAAAATATATTTTTTCATGTTGAATGGGCTACATAATAAAGAAGTTTTAAAACAGTTTAAGAAGTTCTTATATCAAAACATGCTGACAGTGGACTGAAGGGTGTTAATCCTCAATTCCATGACCGTAAACTGCGACTCTCTGCAAGTCCACTCGGTGAGTGTTTGCCGCCATTACCACGGCAGGCAACACCGCTATGTGTAGAATGATGCGCGTTTTACTCGCCGTTCACTCGCAGTGGTTCAACCGCTTAACGTATAGAATACGCAATTTTTATTTCAGTTTGTAGCAGGCAAACCGCGGTGGTACACCTGCTCGTGTAGAATAAGCCTTTCTCGTTTTTAATTGGAGGGAAAATACGCGACTTGTCGGGAATGTCCGGAAGCGATCGTCTGACTTCGGCCGTGAGGCGCGCGAAAGTGGTGGGGTTTGGGGGGATTGAGTCGGTTTATAAACGTTTGTCTTACTCGCTCGTCGCTACTTTTGGCAGTTTCTCATCTTCTCGGGAGTGAATAGAATAAGTTTTTCTTTTTGTTTCATAGTTTGTTCCTGCACTCTTTATTGATGGATATTCGGAGGTTCTTCAGCCAGCATTCTGATGCATCAACAATAAGTTTAACTCCAGGTAATTTTGATTGTTCATGACATGTATACAGTTTAACTAACTAAAATAGTGAGCACTGTCATATTGTCAAATACTTATTTATTTCACAGATTATTGTATTATAATCCTACTTGGTAAACGCAATATGCACAAGAGTTTGATTTTTGCAATGTAGCACACTTACACTGACTACCACTCAGTCACAGCATTGAAATATAATTTTTGCAACGTTCAGTGAGTTTGAGGTTATGATTTATCATTGAGCAGTAACCGAAAAATCGTGTCATACAGTGCTGCCACCTCATTAAAAAACGTTTCCCTAATATTGATAGAAATATTACGTAGTCTATATTTTGTTCTAGTCTCCTGGACTGGTTATATATAACAAATCTGTAGATGGGGTAATGTACATTGAAAATATAAGCGAAACCCCACTTTTACACAAACAATAGAGACTGAAAGTTTTCAATTCCATTTGAACGAAAACAATCATAACTTTGTAAAAATAAACTTGGCGTAAATATATAGTTTTTACTCCTCTTTCATTTGTAATTCGTGGTCCACCAACATGCGAGCACAATAATTCAACTTTATAATATTACTATAGACCAGCACGTGAACGAAGTCGAGAGCAATGAACGGCTAGTTGTTCTATGATAACACTAAAATCGGTCAAATCCAAGTCAAACATTGTTAAACTATTAAATGTGTAATAAACATTTCAAGTTTTGGAATTTTTTTCTAGATGGTGATGAAGGCAAAAGAAGAGAAGGATTGAGTTCGACCACGTCGATAAGCAAGAAACCAAGGCTCAAGGAAAACGAATCTTCATCAGCTTTACTGCAACCCAACTCTTTAACAGTGTTTGATTCTGATATTGGCCTATACATTGGAAAATAGGTACGAACAACATTTGTGAACAAGAATTCAGTAAAGTTGACATAGTTGAGAAAAGTCAATCAATTCAATATGTATACTTTTTTAAATATCTGAAGAAGGATTCATGTTTTCATCCTTCCTTTTTTCATCCCCTTTCGTCCCCCAATTTTTTTTATTGAGAAGTCCAGTATACCTAATTGTTTCTTAAAATTTGATTGTTTTCTCGCCACTATTGTAAGATAAAAAGATTTTTCATTTTACAGTATTTACTTAACTTATCTATTATGTTCCAGATTGATGACAACATTAGGAAGAAGCTTCTTCTGAGCCCTTGGAAACCTGACTTCAGCTTTATTTTTCCATCATCTGGTCCAAGAAACTTGAAGTTTGTTCTAAGATGGCTTGGTGAGTGGCACTGGCTTGTGTATTCACCATCACAAGACGGAGCATTTTGTAAGTTTTGTTTTTTGTTCTGCACTACAGTTGGGAAGCAAAGTTTGTGTCCTGGAAAATTAGTTAAGTATCCATTCAAAAAATGGAAAGATGCCAGGGAAGTTTTCCGAGAACATGAAGAGGCAAAATACCATGCTGATTCTCTTCAAAAGGCAAGTATGTTTATGGCCACACATTCGGGGAAGGGGTTCCAAGTATTGACAAGGGTTTAGATAGAGGGCATGTGGTTCAAGTCAAGAAAAACAGAGAACTATTGAAGCCGATTATATATACAGCAATTTTCCTTGCCAGAAGAGGTTTAGCGTTCCGTGGACATAGGGACTCTGGAACTCTTTCAATGAACGAACCTACTCAAAGGGCAGAGGGAAACTTCAGTTCTTTATTAAGTTTCCGGATTGAATCTGGCGATACTGTTTTGAAGGAACACTTGGAAAAAGCAGGGACAAATGCAACTTACATAAGTTAACAAATTCAAAACGAGATCATCTCGTCACTTAACAACATTATCTTGAAAAAAACTCGTTGAGAAAGTGAAAGATTCTCAGTGGTTTTCAGTTCTTGTCGATGAAACGACAGATGTGGTACTGTTGCCCAAATGACTTTCTGTGTTAGATTTGTTGAAAATGGAAAAGTCCATGAAGAATTCTTGCAGTTCATTCCTATCACTGATATGACTGGAAAGGGACTAGCTGATGTAATATGCAAAACTATAAATGATCTGAATCTTCAACCAGAGTTCATAGTTGGTCAAGGATATGATGGCGCAGGGGCGATGAGTGGACATATGAAGAGAGTTCAAGCACTTATACAGGAAAAGTATCCAAAAGCCATATATGTGCAATGCAGCTCACACTGCTTAAATCTCTGCATTTCTGAAGGATGTTCTGTTCAGTGAGTGCGAAATTGTATGGGCACAATTGAGAGTGCTTACAATTTTTTCAACACCCAAAGAGGCAAGCAGTTCTAACAACACAAATTGAAATGATGGAAAATGACAACAGAAGGAAAGAAAAGCTGAAGAGAATGTGCCCCACTCGTTGGGTCGAACGCCACGACTCTGTGCAATCTTCTGTAGAGTTACTTCACCCTATGCTGTCAGCTGTAGATGAAATCAAAACCTGGACTGACAAGAAAGCTGTCACTGAAGCTTAGCTTCTTCAAAGTGACTCTGCCAATCGATTATGTTGTTCATTACAGTAGATGTGTAAATGTTTTCCTAACTCTTTATTTACCCTCTCAGCAAGGTTTCCTTGTGGATGTCGTATTGCCGTTAACACTGGTTGTATGCCGTGCTGAGTTAGCGTTTCCGTCCATGCTTTATTTTGAAATTGTTTACCTTGGTCACTCAATATCTTTTTGATTTGACCATACTTCGGTACATATTTTCGTAGTACGACATTCAGTACACTTTTTGTGGTAGGTCTTCGAATAGCGTAGAGTCGAACTGCCTTGGTGAACACATCTATACATACAAGTATGTGCTTCGTACCCCCGTGAATAGCTCTCGGAAATGGGTCCAGGAAGTCTACTGCTACTAATTCTCCCTTTTCCTGTGTCTTTATATTTTGCATATCTACATATGTGTGAAGATTCGGATGTCGTGCTGTTTGACATTCGTAGCATCCTTTTAAGATTGCTTTAATTCTTCTAAACATATTATTCAAAATGAAGTCTTCCTTCAAAGCTAAATGACATTTTAAAGCAGACGCATGTGCTAAACTTTGATGACATGGTAGAGTTAGTGTTTTTAGCATCTCTGGTGATAGGACTATTTTCCATCGTAATTTACGAGTTTATACAATATACTATTCTTTATCGTATACCTACTAGATAGTGTTGATAATTTCAAGTGACTGATCTGCGGATCTTTATTTTGTTCACTTGCTAGATTATTTAGCACATATTTAACTCTATCATCTGTTTGATAAGTAATATTTAATATGTTAACCACTTTACGTTTCTTTATACCGCTTATTGTTCCCCCTTGTGTATAACAATAGGCGTGAGACAACATTCTTTCCTGTTGTAGAT
This sequence comes from Magicicada septendecula, assembly GCA_034769895.1. Lineage (NCBI taxonomy): Eukaryota > Metazoa > Arthropoda > Insecta > Hemiptera > Cicadidae > Magicicada > Magicicada septendecula. The sequence goes on from CM068372.1 coordinate 266,289,746, forward strand.
TGTTTGTATCAACTAGGGTGGCGCTCAGCTCCTGTGTGTGCAGGCCATTTAACAAGCCTGTTCGTTCCGGTATTTTGTTGGAATACATGTTGCTTTTAAAACTTGTTTGAGCTGGCTGGCGGCGTCTCCCTCGCCGTCATTCATTGTTCTTCTCCCTTGTCGTGTGATCACCCCCTTCCTCCTTGGATTTTGACGGGCGTGTCAGCTGTTGAACACTTTTATTTTCATAATTATTCTTATTATTATTATGATTATTATTATTTGCATTTATATTCTGTACATTCGCATTGTACGGTTTTAATTGCTTTTTAGCCGTACCTGGATGCGAGTACGCTCCTTTATGTGGAGTTGTATTACCTTTTTCAAAGGGTCGTTTATACTCTTTCCAATTCTCTTCTCTCTTCGCAAACTGCGTCGATTTTTGTTGTATTGGATTATGCGTAGAGTACTGCTGCTGCTGCGGCTGGTTCTCTCTTCTCTCGTATTGTTTATTAACAAACTGCGATGACTGTGTTACAAGAATAAGAAGTTCCCCTATGGTTTTAACTCCTTGGGTATAAACAGCAAGTCTAATGTGTCTGTCAAAATGGTAGCTTAATTTTAACACTAATTCGTGCTCCGTGAAACTGGGTCTAAGATGCTTACACCGTTCGACGAGTTGTATAATGTAGTCTTCCATGGAACGTTTGTTGTTGACGTAATACCATCCATACTCCAGCTGGTCTCGTACCTCTCTCTGGGTATGTATATTCCAGTATCGATTTTCGAAGGATGCCTTGAACTGTTCATAAGTTTCTGTTTGGTCCCGAACAATCGTAAACCATTTGGATGCTGTTTCCTGGAAATGTCGACTTACAAATTCTATACGTTTTCGGTCGTTTAGGTTGCTTCCTATAGTTGCCATTTCTCGTTCACATTTATGTAAAAATTCTATGGTGTTTTCCCATTTATTACCTTTAAAACTGATCTTCTCTCGATCGTCTACCTTTGCAGCACACATCATCATAGCACTGGGTCGTCTCTTGACTTCTGCTCGTAGTTTTTCTACCTCCTCTTGTAGTCCATCTTTCATATTGTTAATTTCCATGGAGTGGTGTGTAGTTTTCCTCGTGACCTCCTCCACAGCTATTTCTACAGTTTCGGTCCTCACAGTGAGTTCCTTTGTTTTATTAGTGTTGTCCAGGATGCGCTCATTTACATCTTTGTGCCTGAGATCTTGCTTCTGTTTTGTAATTTTAAACTTTTCATTCCACTGTTCAGCCAGTTGTCGAATGTGTTCTTTTGTTTCACGTGTAGTATATTCACGCTGTTCTCTAAATTTACTGTCGATCTTTACAGCATGTTCATTAAGTGATTGTTGAACTCGCTGTTCGACTGCTTCAACGCGTGCAGTAAGCTCTGTTTTTAAAGTATTACTGACGAGTTCTATTTTCTCTTCTAACATAGAATTATTATTATCTATATTACTCTCTAATTGAGTTTTCACTTCTTCAATAGTAACTTCTAATCTATTACGTCTATCTTCTATTTGAGTTTCTAATCTCGTATTACTATCTTCTAATCTTCCTAATTTATTTTTTAACTCTTCATTACTACTCTCTAATTGAGTTTTAAGTTCTGCATTACTCCTTTCTAATTTTTCACTGCTACTTTCTAATTTATTTTCTAGTTTTTCACTATTCGTCTTCAACTCTTCTTGAAGTCGTTTAAACATTGTTTCGAAGTCCATTGTCGGTTGCTTCGCCATTTTTATATGTAGCCTACGGTGTCCTAACTAATTCATTATATGAATTATAATTTTATTATTGGTCAACCGTGACTCTATATTTCTTTATTTAAATTATTTTTATTTATCGGTATTAATTTCACAACTCTTTTTCTTCTCTGTACTTTATTATAACAATTTGTAATATTATTTATTACACAAATTGACTATTAATTCCTTCTTACAATATTTTGCTAATTATTTATTAGACTTTATTTATTACCAGGGCGCCATTTACTTGTAATGATAATTAACCGTTATTTTCTTTATGTCGTGGCCCCACGATGTCAGCGACAATTACTATACAACGTTATTTTTGTTACAACGATGCCAACGTGGCCAAGACACAACAATAATTAACATAAGTTACATAAATTTATTTATGTTTGCCGAGCCCCACGTTGGGCGCAAATTACTATACAACGTTATTTTGTGACACTTACTTTTACACATACGCTCTTACTCGTATGCGCGCACTTACCCACGTCTCGGAGGTGATACTCTTCTTCAGCAGTATTTACCTTGATGTTCCCCGGCTGGGTCGCAGGCTTTGGTCGTTGGTTGAGTGTGGATAAGCGCGTGAATAACGTTATAAGTTTTAATTTACAAGTAAAGAGTACAGAGGATTGAGCAGTGGTTGTGAAATTAGTACGACTGTTTCAAGGAAAGCATATTCATTTGATTTATTCAAAAATAGAAAATTCTCATGGTATTTAATTGTTCAATGTGGGTTTCTTGTTATATGAACCCTTATATTCAATCCGAATATAATATACTCATAATATGTGTAACTCTGATTTCTTATACTTCTAAGACATAATATATACACACATAAATTATATATGACCTGAAATAGTACACAGACATATACATATAACACATATAAATATAATAGGAAACATAATTCGTACGTATAACATTTACATATTGATTTAGTCTTTACAAGTGTGGGTTCCAATGTATACCACATAAATGAAACTTTTAATTAATTCAAATATTAATAGAGAATCTTCTTTACGTTAATTGATTCTAATTTTACTGTCTCAATTAATTAACCATTACGTAAATCTCATATTTACGAAATTACTCATTTAATTAATTACAACATATATAAACTATGGTTCTTTCTTGACCATTCAATTATGAGATTACTATTATGATATTCTCTATTCTCATTTATATATTTAAACAATTATTTATTCATTCTTTAAGTTAAAAAAAAATATACTAATGTTCTGTAAACTTGGATATGGTAACTAGCTTTTGGTGATAGACTTCAGGGTCATTTATAATGTTAAATAAATGTTCGAGTTCACCTGCATTTTTCCTGCACCCATTTAAATTGTTGTTACCGTCCTCCAGACTCTCGAGTTCGTTGATCCTCTTCGGTATCAGCTCCTCTTGTCTCTACGTCGTTGAATTCCTCGCTCCGTCTCCTGGATGCTGAGTTCTGACGTGGACCTCTAGTCTTGATGATAAACGGCTGGATGTAGCTGCATAGGCTGTCCCTGCGTCCTCTCGTAGATGTCTAGTTCCTCGTCCTCTTCTTTCTTGTCCCTCGTTGCTGTCTAGAAGTTCTACGTAGTTATGACTCTTGTAGCTTCATTAATACAGTCTTTATTTAAATCACTCGCTATTTAATAACTGCACCGACGTAATGCCGGTTCCATCGAACTTCAGTTTATTTAAATACTGTTCAAAACATTACTATACCCTGATTAACGAAAGAAAGTGACTGGCGGAGCGGCCGCGCGGCGACCGAGTTTGTAGTAAAAACATTCCACTTTATAACCTCGTGGAAACGTAAAATACAGGGCGAGAAATGTCTAATGAACTGTATTTTAATCATCAATTAAAGACGTTTTTAACAAACTTTTCTAATTTTTAAAATCTCTTTTCAATAAATTTACATTGTGAGTTAAAGAAAAAAATACACGAATTTGAATTAAAAAATTAGGGTTTATCGTTTTTATTACGTAAGAACTCAGAGGTTAAGCATCGGAAAAAAATTTCTTGTAGAAAAATGGTAGTCCACCTTCTTTAGTACAATATATCAAAAATTGAGATTCCTACGATTAATATTAACGACGTTATTAATTTTTTCCGAATGTACTGTTAACTCCGTTATTAATAATTTTTTTCATTGTGTTTTTTCACAATAAACATAACAAAATTGTATTCATCAATACAAAGTGGTATGTAACCTTCAAATATTACGAAATATAACCGCAATCAGTTAATATAGGAAAATTAGAACTAACATCGCTCAACGGCGCGCGATCGAGTCAAGGTACAGTAACAGCCCAAAGAAAGTGGTGCATACGCTCACGGCTCACACATTGACACATAGCCAACTTACTACGAGTCACCAATCTCTCATAAGTATATACTTAGTTATCTGTCTACTTATTTAATCTAATCTTCTACCTGGAGATCTGTCAAAAACGTACATCTGACCAGACTTTTGTGGTTTAGTTGAACTACATGCTTTTTATAACAGTCTTGAATGATTGTTTATTACTCTTTTGCGGTACGGTATTTATTGTTTTCTTGTTAATAAACTGTTTTTGTTTTGTGATCAGCTTTAATACTACTAATTGAAGTGCAATGTAATTACTGGGAAATTGTTAATGCCATTCAAATTTCTCAATAACTAATTATTTAACTATGAAATATAGTTTACAGTTTAAAACTACCGAGCAAAGCTCGGTCTACCAGATATTGCATAATTATAACAGTATTTTACTGTTATAATGTAATTGAAATGTAAAAACAATTAGTAAATTACTTGTTATTAGCATTGACAAATAAATAATAAATACAGTACGGTACTTACAAGTATTGTAGTGTTCTTCAGCTTTTATGGAATCCGCTCATAAAATATGTGTATAAATCATAAAAATACACTATTAAAACACTCTATAAAAAACACTTATAGCTGTGAGTTAGTAGTCTTCAAACGAAAGTTCTCTGATACCCTTCATTGGATCGTCATCACTATTATCATCTTCTGAACAATTATCATCCTCGGAGCTACTGCTGTCTTCCACGGATATAATCATTTCCTCCACAGCTTCTTCCATTAGTCCTTCGTTATTCCATGCATCGATAATAACTTTTTTGGTGTGGTCCACTACTTGCTCCCACCTCTCAGCAGTAATTCGATTAAATCCGTCTTTAGTCAGTCGTTCAACTTCTTTTAAAGTAAACATTTTGTTGTTTTCGGCAACATACCCCTTAACCTGAGCCCATATAAGCTCAATGGCGTTAAGATGGCAATGGTAAGGTGGTAGCCTTATCACTTTGTGACCTCTGCTCTCTATCAATTCATCAACAAAATACCTTTTGTTCTGGGGCTTGTGCCATTTCACTAATTCCAAAAGTTCTGATTTTTTCAAGTCGGTTGTAGATTGAATATTTTTCCTATCCAGCCATGCAAGTATGTCAGCTTTTTTATCTTTGCTTGTGGGAGCTTTATCAATTTGCTTAGAATGGTAGGGAGCATTGTCCATGACTATTACTGCAGGCTCTTCTAGGTTATTTAGCAAAGTTTCAGAACACCAACCGAAGAATTTGTCGTGATCCATATCTTCATGGTAGTCACCGGTTTTTTTCGATTTAAATAGTAGAAGGGAATTTGGAACAAACCCTTTTGAAGAACCTGCATGACATATTATTAATCGTTCACCTTTCCCTATAGGTGTTAACATTGTCCCCTGAAGTGACTCATCAGTCCATCCTTGTTTCAAACAATGCCCAGCATTGACCCAGGTCTCATCGAGCCAAATTATATTATCGAAATTCTCGTCTTTGATTTGGCGAAGAAAACGACACCTCCAGGCAGCGACATCGCTTCTCTCCATAATCACTTTTCTGCCCGAAAATTTTCTCCACGTAAATCCTAAACCTTTTAGCACGTTTCTAAGCGAAGACAGACTGCCATTAAACAGCTCTTCATTTTCCAACGATGATAAAAGTTTTTTCAAAGTGGGATATTCTTTTCTTATGTAATATTGATATACATGTCTTCGTATAGCGTCTTCCTGAAAAGTGTCAAGTTTTGTCACAGTTTTCTCCCGTTTCCTCTGTTTGCCCGGAGTTGAAAGTTGGCTATTACTGTCATCTTGTATTTCTTTCAATTCTTTTTCCTTGCAAACTCGCAGAACTGTATTTTTATGTATTTTCAGAGCATCTGCAGTTCGCTGTATTGCATTATTAACCGGAATCAAAGGACCTTTGTTCGCCTTTTCTCTATCCCGCACTTTGCACACAATTTCTCTTGACTGTCCTTTCATAGGTACGCCTCGGCCCGAAGTTTGTCTTTTCTTTGGAGTTCGAGTCCTAGGTCTTCCCCTATGTTTCCTTGGTTCAGCCTCGTTACGTTGCTCCATGCTCAGCCACCGAAGTATATTCACACAAAATAACTTAAAAACACGTCAATTTATAATGAAAGCACAAGAAACTAACACTTAAAATCAAGATAACCAACAACCGGACATCACTCAACCACCACATCAACTAAACTGAAAGCTGGAAATTTCCCTTACCCTTAGTGTGCGTATAACGGTTCAGTTTTCCTGGAAGCGTGTGCTATTTGTAGACATAAAGGAGAGGCCGAGACGCTGTACGGGAATGACGGTAGCGCGCGAATAAAATGGGTCCAATAGGTTCTGACTGTACTTCCGCCGCAGAGCGCCACGCATTGCTCTCTGTGAAATTCACTTTATATATTAATCCATTGTAGTATTCCTATCACGTACAAGGTGTAAGTTGTATATGTCTTCTACATTTAGTTATCTAAAGAGAGCGTCACGCAAATCTCATTCGTGTACAACTTTTAACAACTGAGTTAACAGGACATTAGAAAAAAATTAATAACGTCGTTAATTTTAATCGTAGGAATCTCAATTTTTGATATATTGTACTAAAGAAGGTGGACTACCATTTGTCTACAAGAAATTTTTTCCGATGCTTAACCTCTGAGTTCTTACGTAATAAAAACGATAAACCCTAATTTTTTAATTCAAATTCGTGTATTTTTTTCTTTAACTCACAATGTAAATTTATTGAAAAGAGATTTTAAAAATTAGAAAAGTTTGTTAAAAACGTCTTTAATTGATGATTAAAATACAGTTCATTAGACATTTCTCGCCCTGTATTTTACGTTTCCACGAGGTTATAAAGTGGAATGTTTTTACTACAAACTCGGTCGCCGCGCGGCCGCTCCGCCAGTCACTTTCTTTCGTTAATCAGGGTATACATTTTGTAAAGTTTACGTTGTCGAGATGCGTGGATTCCTCTTACTAAATGAATTTGATCTGCGCTGAAAGTGTGTCGCGCGCTGGGGTTTTATACTGCTGCTCGTTGCAATTCCTGTTGGAAACTGTTTCTGACAACTTTGGACTGGCCAGCGCGTCGGTTTCATCATCACTTTCAACCTACGCGTCTTTTTATGTAGCGCACACTTTTTTATAAATATTATTACACCAATAGTTAGGTATAATATTAAACCTTGTCTCTGCAAATTTTGGTTGTTACCCTGTGCAAATTACGACAGCTATGGCAAAATTTCACACGGTGTCTGAACCGTTCCCACGATTAATGACCACTTAACGCCAAATTGAAGCGGCAGGCGTCAGCTATGTATTCACATATGTCGCTGATTCGTGTGACTTTTGGTTCACGTACAATCCTTAAAAAACTGTGTGAAATCTTCCACCCTCGTTTGCATAATTGAACCTGTCTGTTATTTACACATGTCCACATACACACACACGCAGACTGATACACAAGCAGCGGCAGGCCGCTCTGACGTCACCTCTGCCGGTCTTAGCGTGTTAATAGCTCCCCTTCGTTACATTTAAAAACCAACAAAGTCATGCGTTTCCATATGCATGCTTACGTACAATATTTGATTTATTTAAATTTAAATATTGCTTATATTTATTACATTCTTTCTTATCTATAACGTACATTATATTATTTTTATTATGTACATCTTACATATTTTATACTTATAACTTATACGAAAACACGTTATCATACCTCAGTCAGGGGTTGATACATATACTTATGCTAAACGTATCGTTGCATAAATTCCCCTGCTGGGTAAAATAAAATTTGAATTTTATTAAAATTTTATTTCCTTACTCAGAAATTCTTTATTTAAATTATTTTTTACAACTCACAATTAGTGGTTATAAGGGTTCTTAAAATTTTTCATTTTCCCTGGGTGGATTACGTCTTTCCCATGGACTTATAAATTGACTATTTATTTATTCATTTATCCATAGAATTTACGGAATGCTGGTGCATGGTACTTTCCAATGATCTTGTTTCTTGTTGGATCGTAGACGATAAATGTGTGTCGTCCTTTCCTCCTTTGTAATAAGTAGGGTCCCTCGTACAGTCTGAATAGTTTCTTTGCTGTATTGTCGATTCGTTTTCCCACTGGATTACTTTTTAGTAGCACACACTCTCCTTCATGGAATGTGATGAGTTTGTGCGTTCTGTTGAACCTCTCGATCCTCTTTTCTCCAAGTTTTTCCATCCTCTTCTTCGCATTGTCGTACTTGTGACTTAATGGAATTTGTAGATTTTGGTTTAGAGGTTTGTCACTGTTTCTCGACCAGAATCTATTGGGTTTCTTATTTGTTTCCAGTTCCACCGGTGTATATCCCGTAGCTTCACAGTATGTAGCATTTATAGCTTGTTCAAAAAATGATAAGTACTCTGCCCATCGATTATGTTGTTCATTACAGTAGATGTGTAAATGTTTTCCTAACTCTTTATTTACCCTCTCAGCAAGGTTTCCTTGTGGATGTCGTATTGACGTTAACACTGGTTGTATGCCGTGCTGAGTTAGCGTTTCCGTCCATGCTTTATTTTGAAATTGTTTACCTTGGTCACTCAATATCTTTTTGATTTGACCATACTTCGGTACATATTTTCGTAGTACGACATTCAGTACACTTTTTGTGGTAGGTCTTCGAATAGCGTAGAGTCGAACTGCCTTGGTGAACACATCTATACATACAAGTATGTGCTTCGTACCCCCGTGAATAGCTCTCGGAAATGGGTCCAGGAAGTCTACTGCTACTAATTCTCCCTTTTCCTGTGTCTTTATATTTTGCATATCTACATATGTGTGAAGATTCGGATGTCGTGCTGTTTGACATTCGTAGCATCCTTTTAAGATTGCTTTAATTCTTCTAAACATATTATTCAAAATGAAGTCTTCCTTCAAAGCTAAATGACATTTTAAAGCAGACGCATGTGCTAAACTTTGATGACATGGTAGAGTTAGTGTTTTTAGCATCTCTGGTGATAGGACTATTTTCCATCGTAATTTACGAGTTTATACAATATACTATTCTTTATCGTATACCTACTAGATAGTGTTGATAATTTCAAGTGACTGATCTGCGGATCTTTATTTTGTTCACTTGCTAGATTATTTAGCACATATTTAACTCTATCATCTGTTTGATAAGTAATATTTAATATGTTAACCACTTTACGTTTCTTTATACCGCTTATTGTTCCCCCTTGTGTATAACAATAGGCGTGAGACAACATTCTTTCCTGTTGTAGATTGTCTGTATCAACTAGGGTGGCGCTCAGCTCCTGTGTGTGCAGGCCATTTAACAAGCCTGTTCGTTCCGGTATTTTGTTGGAATACATGTTGCTTTTAAAACTTGTTTGAGCTGGCTGGCGGCGTCTCCCTCGCCGTCATTCATTGTTCTTCTCCCTTGTCGTGTGATCACCCCCTTCCTCCTTGGATTTTGACGGGCGTGTCAGCTGTTGAACACTTTTATTTTCATAATTATTCTTATTATTATTATGATTATTATTATTTGCATTTATATTCTGTACATTCGCATTGTACGGTTTTAATTGCTTTTTAGCCGTACCTGGATGCGAGTACGCTCCTTTATGTGGAGTTGTATTACCTTTTTCAAAGGGTCGTTTATACTCTTTCCAATTCTCTTCTCTCTTCGCAAACTGCGTCGATTTTTGTTGTATTGGATTACGCGTAGAGTACTGCTGCTGCTGCGGCTGGTTCTCTCTTCTCTCGTATTGTTTATTAACAAACTGCGATGACTGTGTTACAAGAATAAGAAGTTCCCCTATGGTTTTAACTCCTTGGGTATAAACAGCAAGTCTAATGTGTCTGTCAAAATGGTAGCTTAATTTTAACACTAATTCGTGCTCCGTGAAACTGGGTCTAAGATGCTTACACCGTTCGACGAGTTGTATAATGTAGTCTTCCATGGAACGTTTGTTGTTGACGTAATACCATCCATACTCCAGCTGGTCTCGTACCTCTCTCTGGGTATGTATATTCCAGTATCGATTTTCGAAGGATGCCTTGAACTGTTCATAAGTTTCTGTTTGGTCCCGAACAATCGTAAACCATTTGGATGCTGTTTCCTGGAAATGTCGACTTACAAATTCTATACGTTTTCGGTCGTTTAGGTTGCTTCCTATAGTTGCCATTTCTCGTTCACATTTATGTAAAAATTCTATGGTGTTTTCCCATTTATTACCTTTAAAACTGATCTTCTCTCGATCGTCTACCTTTGCAGCACACATCATCATAGCACTGGGTCGTCTCTTGACTTCTGCTCGTAGTTTTTCTACCTCCTCTTGTAGTCCATCTTTCATATTGTTAATTTCCATGGAGTGGTGTGTAGTTTTCCTCGTGACCTCCTCCACAGCTATTTCTACAGTTTCGGTCCTCACAGTGAGTTCCTTTGTTTTATTAGTGTTGTCCAGGATGCGCTCATATACATCTTTGTGCCTGAGATCTTGCTTCTGTTTTGTAATTTTAAACTTTTCATTCCACTGTTCAGCCAGTTGTCGAATGTGTTCTTTTGTTTCACGTGTAGTATATTCACGCTGTTCTCTAAATTTACTGTCGATCTTTACAGCATGTTCATTAAGTGATTGTTGAACTCGCTGTTCGACTGCTTCAACGCGTGCAGTAAGCTCTGTTTTTAAAGTATTACTGACGAGTTCTATTTTCTCTTCTAACATAGAATTATTATTATCTATATTACTCTCTAATTGAGTTTTCACTTCTTCAATAGTAACTTCTAATCTATTACGTCTATCTTCTATTTGAGTTTCTAATCTCGTATTACTATCTTCTAATCTTCCTAATTTATTTTTTAACTCTTCATTACTACTCTCTAATTGAGTTTTAAGTTCTGCATTACTCCTTTCTAATTTTTCACTGCTACTTTCTAATTTATTTTCTAGTTTTTCACTATTCGTCTTCAACTCTTCTTGAAGTCGTTTAAACATTGTTTCGAAGTCCATTGTCGGTTGCTTCGCCATTTTTATATGTAGCCTACGGTGTCCTAACTAATTCATTATATGAATTATAATTTTATTATTGGTCAACCGTGACTCTATATTTCTTTATTTAAATTATTTTTATTTATCGGTATTAATTTCACAACTCTTTTTCTTCTCTGTACTTTATTATAACAATTTGTAATATTATTTATTACACAAATTGACTATTAATTCCTTCTTACAATATTTTGCTAATTATTTATTAGACTTTATTTATTACCAGGGCGCCATTTACTTGTAATGATAATTAACCGTTATTTTCTTTATGTCGTGGCCCCACGATGTCAGCGACAATTACTATACAACGTTATTTTTGTTACAACGATGCCAACGTGGCCAAGACACAACAATAATTAACATAAGTTACATAAATTTATTTATGTTTGCCGAGCCCCACGTTGGGCGCAAATTACTATACAACGTTATTTTGTGACACTTACTTTTACACATACGCTCTTACTCGTATGCGCGCACTTACCCACGTCTCGGAGGTGATACTCTTCTTCAGCAGTATTTACCTTGATGTTCCCCGGCTGGGTCGCAGGCTTTGGTCGTTGGTTGAGTGTGGATAAGCGCGTGAATAACGTTATAAGTTTTAATTTGCAAGTAAAGAGTACAGAGGATTGAGCAGTGGTTGTGAAATTAGTACGACTGTTTCAAGAAAAGCATATTCATTTGATTTATTCAAAAATAGAAAATTCTCATGGTATTTAATTGTTCAATGTGGGTTTCTTGTTATATGAACCCTTATATTCAATCCGAATATAATATACTCATAATATGTGTAACTCTAATTTCTTATACTTCTAAGACATAATATATACACACATAAATTATATATGACCTGAAATAGTACACAGACATATACATATAACACATATAAATATAATAGGAAACATAATTCGTACGTATAACATTTACATATTGATTTAGTCTTTACAAGTGTGGGTTCCAATGTATACCACATAAATGAAACTTTTAATTAATTCAAATATTAATAGAGAATCTTCTTTACGTTAATTGATTCTAATTTTACTGTCTCAATTAATTAACCATTACGTAAATCTCATATTTACGAAATTACTCATTTAATTAATTACAACATATATAAACTATGGTTCTTTCTTGACCATTCAATTATGAGATTACTATTATGATATTCTCTATTCTCATTTATATATTTAAACAATTATTTAATCATTCTTTAAGTTAAAAAAAAATATACTAATGTTTTGTAAACTTGGATATGGTAACTAGCTTTTGGTGATAGACTTCAGGGTCATTTATAATGTTAAATAAATGTTCGAGTTCACCTGCATTTTTCCTGCACCCATTTAAATTGTTGTTACCGTCCTCCAGACTCTCGAGTTCGTTGATCCTCTTCGGTATCAGCTCCTCTTGTCTCTACGTCGTTGAATTCCTCGCTCCGTCTCCTGGATGCTGAGTTCTGACGTGGACCTCTAGTCTTGATGATAAACGGCTGGATGTAGCTGCATAGGCTGTCCCTGCGTCCTCTCGTAGATGTCTAGTTCCTCGTCCTCTTCTTTCTTGTCCCTCGTTGCTGTCTAGAAGTTCTACGTAGTTATGACTCTTGTAGCTTCATTAATACAGTCTTTATTTAAATCACTCGCTATTTAATAACTGCACCGACGTAATGCCGGTTCCATCGCACTTCAGTTTATTTAAATACTGTTCAAAACATTACTACATTTTGTAAAGTTTACGTTGTCGAGATGCGTGGATTCCTCATACTAAATGAATTTGATCTGCGCTGAAAGTGTGTCGCGCGCTGGGGTTTTATACTGCTGCTCGTTGCAATTCCTGTTGGAAACTGTTTCTGACAACTTTGGACTGGCCAGCGCGTCGGTTTCATCATCACTTTCAACCTACGCGTCTTTTTATGTAGCGCACACTTTTTTATAAATATTATTACACCAATAGTTAGGTATAATATTAAACCTTGTCTCTGCAAGTTTTGGTTGTTACCCTGTGCAAATTACGACAGCTATGGCAAAATTTCACACGGTGTCTGAACCGTTCCCACGATTAATGACCACTTAACGCCAAATTGAAGCGGCAGGCGTCAGCTATGTATTCACATATGTCGCTGATTCGTGTGACTTTTGGTTCACGTACAATCCTTAAAAAACTGTGTGAAATCTTCCACCCTCGTTTGCATAATTGAACCTGTCTGTTATTTACACATGTCCACATACACACACACGCAGACTGATACACAAGCAGCGGCAGGCCGCTCTGACGTCACCTCTGCCGGTCTTAGCATGTTAATAGCTCCCCTTCGTTACATTTAAAAACCAACAAAGTCATGCGTTTCCATATGCATGCTTACGTACAATATTTGATTTATTTAAATTTAAATATTGCTTATATTTATTACATTCTTTCTTATCTATAACGTACATTATATTATTTTTATAATGTACATCTTACATATTTTATACTTATAATTTATACGAAAACACGTTATCATACCTCAGTCAGGGGTTGATACTTATACTTATGCTAAACGTATCGTTGCAATATATATATATATATATATATATATACAGTATATATCTTAAGACTATGTTATTTGTTCATGTAGATAAGTAAATATAAAAAACCAGTACCCAGTACTTCTTCAAGGCAAACCAGTACGGTTAAGGGGAAACCAAATCAGTTCTGGACATAGTATAATGTAAGGCCATTATTTGATGTTGTTGATTGGATGTTTCAGTGTCTGGTGATATTGTGGCGTCGGATGTGTGCTCGCCTGCGCGTCATAGCAGGGGCATCTAGTGCCTGTCTGGCCTTGCGATGTTGGGATCCTACTCCAGTAAGGTCATTCAGGTGCGGCTACAGTCACTGGACCAGGGGGGTAAGTAACCCATGGTTTTAATAAAATGTAAAGGGGGTTATGGCGCCATATCCGGACTGATCCTCTTAGGTTGTGTCAATGAGTGTTTTTATGCTTCAGCATAAAACCTTTCATTGAGAGGGTATTGTGACGGTACAAACCATGGCCTAAAGTGTAACATGAGGTAAATACTCTAATAATTGTAATTCTGGATTGTAATTTTAAATAAAACGACAACCAAATACGAAGTCAAAAGTTGGATATACATTGTAAGTCAGTGAGTCAGCAGCTATTTTTAGAAACGTCAAGCCTCAACGCTTTGGGTTACAAATGACGTTACAACCACATCGTGGGCCGTGCCCATAATTATATAATATTGGAATTCAGGATGGTCATCGCCAATCTTAAAATTCACCGACGTGGAACTTTTGGCTGAGGAGGGGAACCACGTGATCAATGTTCAATAAAACCATACGCGAGCAGCTTTCTGCAGCAGATCTGTCCTCAATCTCGTGCCGTACGGCCGCATAACAGTCTGCGGACGAAATTTCGGGTGGGCCCACCACCAAAAGTTATAAAATGAAAAAATAATCAATAGTAAACAGTGGTTAAACCGTAGTAACAGTTTTTAAAATAAGTGGAATTAGTGGAAATCGACCTTGAAGTAAAGTATATGGGATAATCGACATAGTGCGTGTGTGATATGGATTTGGCGTCTTCAGGACAATGGACAGATAAGTAACTAATCGGGGGGTAAAACAAATTTTCAAAATTGTAAAATAACACGAAACGTAATTTCATAAAGATGTACAAAAGAAATTGAGATCTCAAAAAAGGGTGGGGTTGAGTAACTGGTATGAGAGTGTGTGTGTATGCGAAATGTGCAAGAAGTATTGGTTTGCAATTAGAATAGGTAATTTTATTTCTATATTTGTTTTATTTTATATTTTACAGTATAACACTGTATAATCACGATAAGAATTTAATCACAGTTAATTTCACTTCATGTTTGTTTACATATATTTTAATCTGTAAAAAATGAGATAAGTAAAAGAAAAAGGAAAGTTTTTTTAATTTTATTTACTAATGTTAGGCGGCTCAGTAGACCAGTGGGTATGGCACCTGGCTACTAATCTAGAGGTCCCGGGTTCGATTCCCGGGCCAGCACCATAAAATCAAGGTGCGTTTTTCAGCCCCCAGGTCGACTCAGCCAGTTGAAAATGAGTACCTGGGATAACATCCTGGGGATAATAATGGGCGGCTGAAGCGTAGTGCTGGCCACACTGCCTTCCTCTTGTATGCCGTAAGGCTCACATAAGGCAGCCTACCCTGCCTAACTCCTAAGCTACTTCGGTGGTATACATGGGAGCCATTATTATTATTATTTACTAATGTTGATAAGAATAAAATCTAGCTTCATTTGAATACAAATTAGACTGAATTATTTACTGCAAGTAACCCTATTCTGCTCTCCGGTTCATCCAAGAGGACCTTGAATTGCCCTTGAGGTGAGTAACGATGAAGTATTGGTAAGGAAATATTGTTAGATATAATTTCAAATGGCGTCCGGCAATGCATACGTGAAAACAGCTGTTTTGTGTAACACATGTATGCAAAGTATAACCCTGAAAAAAGTTTATTACTTTACACTGTTTAAATGTGCGGCAGTTATCGTTCGTCATAGAAAAAATTACCCTTGTTAAAACATAAAACGTTGCAGGTAAACTACCCCTTTCCCTAAACCCATCTTCACCAAAAACAATAGGCATTGATTACTCTACAAGTCAGGGCTCTATGCAAACAATTATTTGATTCTGTTTGAATTTGCGGCTGTTATCATTTGCCATAGAAAAAATTCTACACACAGACAGAGACAGACAGACACACACACACACACACACACACACACACACACACACACACACACACACACACTTTTCAAAAAATGACTTTTCTTCTTGTTTTGAGGGTAGTACAATCAGAATCAGCCGTTATCTCGAACACGATTTTTTTCGCCATGACCATACTTCCATTTCCTTATGGAACATGGAAGTAAAAACAGCATTGAAAACAAGAATACTTTAATTGAATAGTTCAACATGGAAAGCAAGAAGTATTGATGAATTACAGATATTTAAAGCTTTCACATCCCTACAGTTTAATAATCATTGAGTTAATGGTAACAAAAATATAATTTTATCATGTGTGCATATATAAATCCTACTTAGAATATACTTGCTCAACACTCACAAGCAGTAGCTAGTTACTGTATTATAATAACCATGAATAGAGTTATTTAAGACAAAACTATTGTTTTCAGAGTCAACTTTTATCTTTTCTTTTTGCTCTTCAAAGAGATAAAGAAATAAATGTCCATAAAAACTCAAGTGGCATGACATACTTGACTTTCAAAATGCTGAATAAGTACTAATTTCTGAATATATTTGCAAAATAATACAAATTATTTCTAAAGGAAAGTGGTACTGACAGTTTTAAAAATGACTAATCTAAAATGGCAAGAAATACAGTTATTTGATTTGTGTTCAAGTTTAAAGTACTAAGTCTTTATACTATAAGTACAGAATCAACTATCAATATAAAATCAACTATAAGTATAACTACAGAATCAGACTAGTGAAATATGGTGAGATGGCCAAGTGGTGTGACTGTCAGTTTTGGAATACTGTAAAGTTGCAATAGAGTACCATAAATTTTTATAGTTAAAATTATCACAACGAAAATATTTAAATAAAAATATTTACAGCATGACACATTTATGTAATATATGAAGTGCATATCCAATTTAATTCCAATACTTTACACAGGCCTAGCAGTCTAAATATAAAGAAAAGAGCACACTGACTAGAATAACTCTAGTATTGTGGGTTGCTGCAATATTTCAGATGATTCTGAAAGGGTACTGGAAAGTTGTATATAATATTATAAAGTCTTAGCTCTGCTACTGAGGATGCTACATAATTCAGTGGGCAAACATTTAGTTTAAATAGGATTATAATCCAAAAAAGTGTTGTTCTTAAAAGTTTATGTAAGTAAACTATGTAAGTTTATGAGCAAAATTATTGGTACCTCGCCTAAACAGTGTTCACTATGATAATACACATCTAGACTGGTAGGCAGTGAACTATTTATCAATTTTTAATGAAGTAATTTTTTATGACAATTATGTTGTCATTGTTCCTATGGCTGTATGGAAAATTATTCCATCTTGCTCCTGGTGTCCCAGTAAAGACCAGCTAGGTTGGCATTTTGTAGATAGGCAGAGTTGAGTCAAGTGTAGTGCAGCAAGTGGTCAGCATCCATGGTAGAATTTGGAGTGTCGCAAATGATGCATTCACTTAACTGGTATCTTCGATCATGCAAGATGTGCTGCAAGTCAGTCATGGCTAGTTGTTACTCAGAAAGTTCCCACAGCTTCCTTCCTGGGATTTCCTATTGTTCACAAATGTTTTCCCGTATTCCCCTTTGTGCTTGTTCTGCTGTTTATTTTCTACAGATTTCATGAATTTGGCACTGTACAGTTTCTTCACAGAGTTCATTTCCACAGCCTTCTTCCCCAGATAGACTTCATTACCCTTGTTGGCCAACGTGTCATCAATGACCCTCAATCCCTACAAGGGGCAGGATCCACTGGAGCATGATAATTTTGTTGAGGGATTTTATATGGCAATGATAACGATTTAATGTTTAACATACAAATTTTAAAATATGCTTTAAATTCTAAGAATAATTTTTCTTACAGGCAACATTAATTTTCTTGAAAGCTGATCCATATACAGAAGCATGAAGAACATGATGTATTTGTTCTACATACTGATTTCCTTAGGGAGGGGGGGTGAGATTGGATTTCTTGTTTTCCTCAGAACAAATGATTCTTCCTCATATCACAATTCTTCCCTTATAATTATTTACACAATATTTATAATCCTTATTTGAACACTTGCAACTGGCTTAGAAATAGACCTACGTTATGTGGTTATGGAATTTCACACACATTTTTAATAACTCTACCATAGTTAGGCCACTGTATACTATAATATACATGTAGCCCTTTATCCTGATAAGTTATTAAAAATGTTTAATTATTAGCTAAACAACTTTCACATGTTTAATTGAAAAGGTCATAATAATGACCCGCTCAACTGTAACTAGAATGATCATGTTTGCTTGCAGAAGTCAACTTTAGACATTTAAATTTCATATTTAAGCTTCTAAACTGTCTAAGCCAAACAACTGAGATTGGAAACTCCAGTTTCTAAGAAAGATGAGTTTTCTACTCAACTGTTACTTCATTAATATCATGATTTGGGAAATCCTGTGTTTAAGCTAGTATATTTGAAAAAAGGAGAGACTGAAATCCTGTGAGCTGAAAGTGGTTTTGGTTTTGGTTTTACGGCTGTTGTAATTGAATTGTTGATGTCTCCATACCAATATTTGTTTATAGTATGTCTAGAAGGCAAGTACTGTGCCGAAGTATTTAAGCTTAAATTATTCGGCGTACGTCGCGGCTACAGTGCCGTCTGTATAACGGGTTCAAGGGTTGCTTGTGCAGCCACGGCTTCACTGTATCGTTTAACCTTGATCGTGACTTGGCGATAATTGTGTGTATACGTAATGAAGCATGCCCTGCCATTCAGCTGATTTGTAAATTTTCTGTTCGCGTGGGATCGCAGGTATCGACATTCGCTCTCATTTCTTCTTTTGCATTCAAACGGGACACTGGTCTGGCGGCGTTATGAATTAAGATTCATCTTTTGAACTGATTTCGTGATCATTTAAAGAGCTTCAGGTGAGCCAAAGTGTTGCTTTAATATTAATTAACTAAGCGCTTGCGGGGGTATTATATTATGATAATGTACGTCTTTTTTGTGTGTGTGATTTTTGTGTGTGTTGCGTCTGGGATGGTTAAGAGCACATTGCCGACTTGCCTTGGCTTGCATGAAAATTAAATAGAACTTGCCGTTAGAACTATATTCCAATGTAAAGTAATAAAGATTTAAGGTTAAAAATAATTTAATTCTAAAACTGGATAATTTAAAGAGAAATTGTGAGGAGTAATATTTATGTTGACACTTAATTTTCGGAATGGAATTGTGACAGTGAGTGTGTCTGTGATCTCTGCTTACCGGGGCGAGAAAGAATTGTGTGAGGGTATTTTTTCCTGACGGCTACTTACAAATAAAATGTTTCCAGGGTTCCCGCCTAGCCGAGAGGGAAAAGGGGACAACGAGGATGGGGGACAGAACATCGATCGTCATCTGCAGACTATCGCAGCACCACCCCAATGCCGTCAGACCTCGAGAAATCCCCACACTGCCAGCCCAAAATGACTGCCCTAAGGAAGAAATGAAGCACAGAATTTCGGAGACACCAGTGGTTACACCCCAGTCAACATCAGCGTGCATTCTGGGTAACAACAAATCGTCTAAGCACAGGTGGGACCTTTCCTATATTTTAATCCACAAAACACAAAAAGAAACAGCAACCTATTGCAGTTGAAACATGAAATGAAAGACATCTTCACAACCGTAATTTTAGATGTTCAATGACCAACTGTCTATTATAGCATGTCCGGTGGACTTATAGTGACTAATGTAATTAAAGAGTTAAAGAATCTACCTGTTGAAGAATGTCAATTACTATGCTATATTTTATAGCACACCATTTGCCTTTGTCGTGATTAGTGACCTAGCATAATTTAAAACTGGTAGTTGGGCAGTTTAATTAACTGTTTCTTATGAAGATAAAATGTCATTAACAACTTGTACTTAACGCATTGATAATAACTATGGAGTAGTTCCTTCCTAAATCTTCTTGTGGGTACAGGTCCTTATTAGGGGGGCTGTTACAGAATTGAGCCAGTATAATTCTTGTAGTATGACACCTTAAATTTTTTCTTAAGCGGGCAACTGGTGTGTGTAAGGCATGGTGATAGTAGTAAGATATATATATCTATATATACATGTATTAATCCTGTGATGCATAATTTATTTTAAAAGGAAAAGAGAAATATTTTATTTGGCAAGTATAAAACGGCATATTACATGTTCTTGTTAGGCATGATGTATCATTGTTTGAGGGTCAGTTTAATTCATAAAGTTTCTGTAGATTCAACCTTTAGTAATTGTTTATTAGAACTTATTTAGAAAAGTCATGTGAATAAAGGTTAATACTTAGTGATGTCAGCTTATGTGAAGGCAATGCACTTAAAGGTGTTTGAATAATTTGTTGTTGATTAATTATATTCAAAATTGTTTCTTTGTTAATATTGCCAATTGTTATTCAATATTGGAGAGATGCACGTTTATTAATGATAGTGGAAAATATAGCCGTGCATATTGTAATAAAGGTGTGATTATTATAACAAGAGAACACTAATAAAAGCTGTTATCGTTTGCAAGTGTTTTATTGCAAGTCCTGTCACGATGGGCTCAACTCAATTTTTCTTCGGTCTAGACTGCAGGTCTAGTTTTAATAATTAAGTAACAACCCCTGAAAAAAAAACTTAACAAAAATTTTATAAAAAATTCAGGGGGACGTTTCAATGGTAGCAGAGCGTGTTTTAGATCAATGGGCTGAAATGTGACAGGACTTGCAAGTAATTTGGGCAGTTCAGATAGATTCTGGGGCAGTAAGGGAGAGTCCAATAATATATATATATCTGTTGAGGTTTAAGCAAGGAATTAATTTAAAGGAAGGTTTTATTGGTGTTGTTCCTGTTAATTGTTTTATAAAATGTTAATGTTGTTGTGTGTATATGAATCTTATGTATGTAAACCGGACGCAACATGTATATAGGTGTGTAACTATGTGAAGGTCACACACGCATTTACACGATTGTTTGAGTAGCTTGGTTTCCTTGTGGGATTTTGAGTACGTTTAGTGCATCAAAATTTTTTTTACCTGGCCCAACAACGCTGTCAGACCTTGTTGAAGTTGGTCGGGACCTGTTAACCCGTGTCGTATTGACCTGCATGGTTGTAGGATAACCGATATGATTTTACTGTCTGCGCTTAGACAGGGATTGTTCGCCTGTTTCCACATTACGGAATTATCCGGGTCAGAATATATATATATATATATATATATATATATATATATATATTTTTTTGGCAGAATGCGGCCATGGTCGGGCCATGCATCCTACTTGTGTACGGTCATTTTTAAAAAGTGCGGATTAGTTGTGAATTGTTCATCATGAATGTTGCTTCCGCAACACATGTGTATGTATATTTAATAGATGGTATTATTATAGCGTTTGGTATTGTGTGGTGTTATTTATGTATGTACATTTGGTACTAAGGTTGTTGTTTGTTTTCTTGTGTTGGAGAGATTGCTCTGTCTTTCGGTTTCCCCTTCCCCTCGCGCTTCGTTAGGGAACCCTGAAGCCACTTGAGAACCCTGAAGCCACTAGATGCGACTCAAGTTTTTCCTCTTCTTTTGTTGTGATGTCGTGTTGAATTGTTGTCTGTGTCGTGTTGGTTATGTAAATTTTGGGGGTGATAATTCAGCAGCCTGAATTGAATAATCTGTTTGCAATGTATCATATGGAGAGTCGGTCGATGAAAAGTTAGTTGGGAAGGCAGTAGGGAAAGGATGACTATGTTTTTTGTTATCGCCCTGTTCGCGAGAGTGTGTATTCAAATGAAACTATGCACGGGAGAGATATTTTAAAAATTGAATATACACAAGATTATAAAATTAGATTCAATACATAGTGAGGCGAATGAGGTATGCCTATCCGAAAGATAACCTTTGGCCAGCTGATAGCCGCAGCTGTAACAGTATTTCAAGCCTTGCTGCCTGCTTATCTGATAGATTGTACATCGTTATATGTTATAATTGCGCGCCCGGCTTCTAAATTCAAAGACCAGTTTATTTGTTTTCTGTCTGACCAGCTGTTCGAGTGATATAAAATGTAGGTCAGTTTTTCAATGTGGATTAGTGTTTGGCCCGAACCATGCCGCATTCCGGGTTGATGTCCCCAGGGTTGTTTGGGCATCGGTTGTATGGCTGAGTGTTGGCTGTCCGCAGAGAAGCTACCCCCCTCCACCTTAGGTAGGGAGATAACTATTCGAAAGTGGAGATTGGGAGAGTGATGTTCGCGTGCCCTCGATGTGGTCTTCTTCGCCTTGCTAATCGGGTCCGTCCGCCCTAGTGTAGGGATGTGGGCC
Organism: Magicicada septendecula; assembly: GCA_034769895.1. Classification (NCBI taxonomy): domain Eukaryota; kingdom Metazoa; phylum Arthropoda; class Insecta; order Hemiptera; family Cicadidae; genus Magicicada; species Magicicada septendecula. The sequence continues at coordinate 266,311,923 of CM068372.1, forward strand.
AGTCATGTGTCAAGGATTGATGATGCCTTGTTTTGCTGCACATGGCTGGTCGGTCCACGAACTGGACGGTTGTAGAAGTGGTACTCACATATCAAGGTCAGTAGCACCTAGTTGGCCTTCGGGCATGAATATGTGAGTAGCAGTAGAGGTAGGGGTGGTCACCAGAGAGGGTGACGTGTTGGGGCGGTCCCGTGGAGTTGGCATGGCGGAGAGAGCTCGCGTGAGGATGGTCGCAGTGTGGTTGAGATTTTCAGTCCTGGGAGGGGTGGACAGAGGAAGGTCCTGGTTGTAACGAGAGCTTTCGGGTCTCAGTTGTTGATTGTAGGATGTCTTAGAAGGTCAGAACTCAGGGAGCTCCCGAACTTGTCTTTCTTCTTTTCTCCTCCTGTCTCTTGTCGCTGTATGCTGACCCTGATCAAGTCAGCATACAGTTCCCACACATTTGCACAGATACACCCACATGCACACAGGCATACACACTTCACTTCTCACTTCTTCTTCCTTCGTTTTCACCCTGAGCCTCTGTCTTCCTAAGAGCGATATTTTCCTGAGGTTACCCAAGGGAGCTCGAGTCCTGAGAATTACCCTGGGCGGTCATGTGAACTGCGAATGAGTGGATCTTTTGGGGCAACCAGGTTGCCCTTTTGGGGTGAGGGTGTGCCGAAGTATTTAAGCTTAAATTATTCGGCGTACGTCGCGGCTACAGTGCCGTCTGTATAACGGGTTCAAGGGTTGCTTGTGCAGCCACGGCTTCACTGTATCGTTTAACCTTGGCTTGCGGGGGTATTATATTATGATATATGTACGTCTTTTTTGTGTGTGTTGCGTCTGGGATGGTTAAGAGCACGTTGCCGACTTGCCTTGGCTTGCATGAAAATTAAATAGAACTTGCCGTTAGAACTATATTCCAATGTAAAGTAATAAAGATTTAAGGTTAAAAATAATTTAATTCTAAAACTGGATAATTTAAAGAGAAATTGTGAGGAGTAATATTTATGTTGACACTTAATTTTCGGAATGGAATTGTGACAGTGAGTGTGTCTGTGATCTCTGCTTACCGGGGCGAGAAAGAATTGTGTGAGGGTATTTTTTCCTGACGGCTACTTACAAATAAAATGTTTCCAGGGTTCCCGCCTAGCCGAGAGGGAAAAGGGGACAACGAGGATGGGGGACAGAACATCGGTCGTCATCTGCAGACTATCGCAGCACCACCCCAATGCCGTCAGACCTCGAGAAATCCCCACACTGCCAGCCCAAAATGACTGCCCTAAGGAAGAAATGAAGCACAGAATTTCGGAGACACCAGTGGTTACACCCCAGTCAACATCAGCGTGCATTCTGGGTAACAACAAATCGTCTAAGCACAGGTGGGACCTTTCCTATATTTTAATCCACAAAACACAAAAAGAAACAGCAACCTATTGCAGTTAAAACATGAAATGAAAGACATCTTCACAACCGTAATTTTAGATGTTCAATGACCAACTGTCTATTATAGCATGTCCGGTGGACTTATAGTGACTAATGTAATTAAAGAGTTAAAGAATCTACCTGTTGAAGAATGTCAATTACTATGCTATATTTTATAGCACACCATTTGCCTTTGTCGTGATTAGTGACCTAGCATAATTTAAAACTGGTAGTTGGGCAGTTTAATTAACTGTTTCTTATGAAGATAAAATGTCATTAACAACTTGTACTTAACGCATTGATAATAACTATGGAGTAGTTCCTTCCTAAATCTTCTTGTGGGTACAGGTCCTTATTAGGGGGGGCTGTTACAGAATTGAGCCAGTATAATTCTTGTAGTATGACACCTTAAATTTTTTCTTAAGCGGGCAACTGGTGTGTGTAAGGCATGGTGATAGTAGTAAGATATATATATCTATATATACATGTATTAATCCTGTGATGCATAATTTATTTTAAAAGGAAAAGAGAAATATTTTATTTGGCAAGTATAAAACGGCATATTACATGTTCTTGTTAGGCATGATGTATCATTGTTTGAGGGTCAGTTTAATTCATAAAGTTTCTGTAGATTCAACCTTTAGTAATTGTTTATTAGAACTTATTTAGAAAAGTCATGTGAATAAAGGTTAATACTTAGTGATGTCAGCTTATGTGAAGGCAATGCACTTAAAGGTGTTTGAATAATTTGTTGTTGATTAATTATATTCAAAATTGTTTCTTTGTTAATATTGCCAATTGTTATTCAATATTGGAGAGATGCACGTTTATTAATGATAGTGGAAAATATAGCCGTGCATATTGTAATAAAGGTGTGATTATTATAACAAGAGAACACTAATAAAAGCTGTTATCGTTTGCAAGTGTTTTATTGCAAGTCCTGTCACGATGGGCTCAACTCAATTTTTCTTCGGTCTAGACTGCAGGTCTAGTTTTAATAATTACGTAACAACCCCTGAAAAAAAAAACTTAACAAAAATTTTATAAAAAATTCAGGGGGACGTTTCAGTACTATGTCTGTCATATTAAGGAGTCTTTTTTTGTGGTTTGTTCATAAAAAACGATATTCATTAATAATAAGATAATGACATTTTTTGTTACTGAATTCTGTTTTATTGTGTATGTTTAAAGTACAATACTTCTGGTAGCACAGTTTTGCAATTCCAGTACATTAATAAATAGGCCTATACTGGAACTCCTCTTGTGATTTGTACCGTACATTTGTTCTTCGTATATTAAATTATCATACGGTATACATAAATTATCACAATAATAATTAATTCTTCTTAAAGTTAATTTTATTTAAATCAAAATATACTTGCAGAAGCAATAAGAAATTAATTATTTTTGTGATAACAACGGTATATAGTAACTGTAAGAAACTCTGAAATGAGAGTTATAATACAGCAGTATACAACACACACACACACACACACACACACACACACACACACACACACACACACACACACACACACACACACACAAATATAAATAATAAAAACTGCAATATATTAATTCTCTTTTCAGTCAGGTACAAAGGACAAGTTAGCTCAAAAATGAACATTTTCATTCATCAGCAGTGTAAGATAGCTCTGTAAATGAATTTTTTTATGGACCTGGTGGTGGCGGAGGAATATAATTTGGATTATGGCTTTGGCATTCAGCTTTTAAGTTGGTAGGTAGAACATTTTTTGTAAGTTCAACAACTTTGTTCAATGGACAAAACTCTTCACAACTAGGAATAGTGAGTTTATATGGTTCTGTATGCGTGGAATTCCGCAAGAAAACCTGTAATAAAAAAATTCCTTTAAGAGAAAACAATAATACTCAAGTATATAACGTGCACTAGGCACTAAGCTTATTTAACACACACACACACACACACACACACACACACACACACACACACACACACACACACACACACACACACACACACACACACACACACACACACACACACACACACACACACACACACACACACACACACACACACACACACACACACACACACACACACACACACACACACACACATACACACACACACACACACACACACACACACACACACAATTAACACCAGTATATATTTGATACATTGATCAAGAAACATACTGATGGTTGAATATACAAATTATTTTATTACAAATTTAAATTTTTTTAATGTAAACGTTCTTCACACACTTTTAACACACTTTGAACAAGCAGGTTATCAGTTGACGTGTGTTACTATGTGTTATCTAGAGACCATGAGATGGTTTAATGAAAATTGTGAAAAGTATTATTTTCATATCTGTTATCAAATGTATCATGTTTTTTTTTAATGTAAATGCGATTTTTTCCAAATCATGTTTTTATATTTCTACAACAGTTGTTAGTTTGATAATCCAGACACTCTGAGCAATTAAATTTCTGAAATATTAGAACAATTTATATTAAAACAAACCTAATGTTAATAAAAAGTAAACTTAGTTTACAATTTTGTATAAGACATTATTTAAAATACTGGATCGCTTGTAAACATTTCAATGTAATTCACTGTAGTAATAATTGCTGATAGAGTGTAACAGCAAACTGCGTTCATTAAATAAATAAACATTCTGTGACATAAGATATTGTTAATTTTATACAAGGAAATATTAATGGATGTAGTCTAAGAATTCTCTTTTAATTTTAAAGGTTTGTAATGTGTAAACTGGTGTTTTAAAAATAATGATCACTTACTAAATATGAATGAGCACTGATTAAAAATATGATTATTAGTGAAATTAAATGTAGCTAATTCTTTTTGGTTTGTTTCTTCCATACATTATCTCAGTCTGAAATTAAAATTTGATATTTTAAAAATATAAGTTCTTTTTTCTTGTATATAAACCACCCCATAAACCACACTTTATACACATGTTAATGTATTATTGAAGTTTTAGCTCAGCTCATACAGTTGCATGACTTTTTGTATGATAATTCATGTATATAGTGAATAAAGAAATTACTGTAACAACTAAGGTACCTTGAAACCATAAATGCCATTAATTTCATGTAATTCTAACAAAGCCAATATGTTATAGCCTGGCACTTGTTCGTCCCAAACATTTAATGCCATGAGCAGATTTGCAACAGTTGAATCATGGCCACTGTATGAGTACATTTTTATATCCTTGTGGGACTGTGAGCTGTTCGCTTTTGCCAAGCTGTCATCCAGAATTTTCTTCAGTAGTGGTCCTAAAAAAAATCAACACACAATGTGTAATTAAATAAAATATTATATGCCTAATGCCTATAATTCAAGAACCGTAAATACATACTGCTTAATTATTACTGATAGCACACACACACACACACACAGCCACTTAATATACTTAATATTCTGAAAACTATGTATAATCATAATCCACTTGTAATGTCCAAATTAGGAGAGATAAAACTAACCTTCATCACCATCTTGTCCTCGATCATGTTGTGTGTGTGTGTGTGTGTGTGTGAGAGAGAGAGAGAGAGAGAGAGAGAGAGAGAGAGAGAGAGAGAGGTTCTTATTTATGCTTATACAAGTTTCCTTTGTCATAACTACCACACACATAAGACTTACAGGACATATGTTGAAAATAATGTAGAAAATGACAAAGCTTAATATTTTGTTAGAAAATGTATTTTATCATGATCATTCATAAGTTCCCAGTGTTTTATTTTGGAAAGTACCTATATAACACCTAATTTTACAATGATAAAATAAAAGAGAACCGTTAACTTTTGAGAGTCAAAATACGGACACACATCCATACTTTCTCTTTCTCTATGCATCTTTTCCCACTCTATGTGGAGTTGATGTATATGAAGCTTGTCTACATTTGGTTTAGTCATTCACATCTTCCACCAATAGGTGCTTGTCTATTAGGTTATCCCTTACACAGTCCATCTACCTGCCTCTCATTCTCTCACCCTATATCTCCATTTCTAGCACCCTTATCCCTATGTATGATTGTTAATTAAGATGAAGTGCAGAACCTTCTGTTTTCCTGATACTTTTACTTTTGTCCAAGCACAAATACTGCATCTGTATAAATCTGAACTCCTTTCCCTGGTGTAAATCTAAACTGTTCTTCTCCTATAGAAATCTCTCCCTGAATCCTTTTATCTATCACTCTTTCCAAGATTTTCTTGGTGTGGTACATTAATATTTTTAACACCATGCCCATACATAATGTCGTGTGTTGTTAAATGTCATGGCGAACCATACCCATATACCAAACAGGTGGTTTGGTTTTTGTGTGCTAAAATACATTTACCCATAGACTGTCTGATCAAAGTCTGTAGTATATGGCTGATTCATTTATTGCACTTTTACACTTTTACAACCATACTTTTATAATTTGGTTCAAAATTTTGACAGTAGATGTTCCCTATAAACCAGCGAAGTTCAGGTTCAGCTGTTGCATGCGCTAGCGTAAACAAAATGTCAAATACACTTGATTTTGTCCTTGATGAATCAATATATATATTGAAAATTCCAATCAATTAAATTTCCGAAATGAATATGAATAAGGATGTACATACTAACCTGACAAATCTTGTGATGATGAAATGGAAGTATACTTTTGTACACTTAACCTCAATTAGTTTTATGTATTGTGATGTATTTTTATTTTTTTGTCCTGTAATAGTTATATTGGTTTTTCTTGTGTGCAGATGCATCACAAGAAGAATAAATCCTTCAAGGGGGAGGAAATCATGACAGTGATAGTGATATTAATTGGACTGATAATGATATCCAGCCAACTCTTTCTGTGTTTGGATGAGAATCTGATCTAATAGCACCAATGAGGAAAATTGTTTAGAATTTGACCTTTTTTCATTAATTTTGATAGAGACTAATAAAATTAGCTATTAGAGATTAGATTGTAAACACAATTGCCGTAAGTTTAAATAAGGAGGATTAGTATTGCTCGTGTCATGATGATGATGAATACTTGGATTTCGTTGTCCATGACACAAAACAAACAACAGACGAAGACAGAAAACAACAAATTCATAACACTAACATACATCAACAAACAAACTGAAAAAATAGCCCACAAATTCAAAAAAGCAGGATACAGAATCGCTTACAAAACTACTAACAAAACAGAACACACACTATCAAAACACATACACAAAGCACAAAACAAATTCGATCTACCTGGTGTTTACAAACTAAATTGCTCTGATTGCAACAAATTCTACATAGGCCAGACAGGACGTAGCTTCAAACGAAGATACATTCAACACACAAAGGCACTCCACTCCACTACAGAATCCACCTTTGCAAACCACCTCATTGAAGCAAACCACACATACAGAAACATTGACAATAACATGGACATTCTACACGTACACACAAAAGGCCGAAAACTAGACACTCTAGAACAATTGGAAATATACAAGCACACGAAAACAAATAAAAATGACATCCTAAACGAACAGACACAATTCAAATCGCACCCATTATTCAAACATATCTCACCCCACACACACAACATCGATCTTTCAAAATTCGATTCCGTCGTCCACAACAGGACGGACAGCGCTACCAGCGGCAACCTCTGAAGAAGCTTTTTAAAAGTGAAAACCGGTTCAGGTTGTAAGGTAAAACTTTGTTTTTACTCATAAAAAACTTTGTGTTCTGTGTCGTTAATGAAATAGTTGTATTTATTAATGCTTCATTAAAAAAAAAGTCAATCTGTTATTTAGTTAACTGAATTGACAGAATATTTCTTATAAGATTATGAATGATATAAAATAATTCACATAAAAATAAATTCTTTGTTCAATTTATATGCAGGGAAGCTTTTTAAAAGGCAAAAACCGGTTCAGGTTATAAGGTAAAACTTTATGTTTTTACCCATTAAAAAACTTTGTGTTCCGAGTCGTTAGTGAAATAATTATATTTAGATGATGAATAGTTGACTATGTTGAGTAGACAAAGCTCAGCCTGTGCATTATTGTAAGGAAATAGGTGAACTTCAATATCATTTCTTGTATATCCCTCAGAGACACAAGCCTTAAAGATGCTATGCCACTGAAGGCATCAGTGGGTCTATGCTTGGGGCCTGTGTAGCAGCACTGCTCTGTAGTCTCTGAAAGGAGAGGGTTCTTTCGTGCTTGGTGATGTTGCCAGTGGATGAAGAATAGAGTTAACACTTTTTTTGTTCTTTCCTGTGAATCTAGTATGGTTTTATATACCAAACAGTTCTTAATAGTTTTCAAAGGGTTGCCTGGTGTGTGGGGATTGTCCCAAAGTAGAGTGTTGTGAGAGGTAAACAGAACAGAACAAAGAATCGGAGAACCCTTGAAGATTCACAAACAAACATACTGGATAAACATCATAGATGAAAATGATAGTGGGTAAACATACCATTTAAAGGAAACTTAAATAAAATGATAGATACAGCAACAGTGCCAACACAAGCCATTAAAAAAAGTTTACAGAGCTCTACAGGCAAAAGAGAAAGGATTGAGCCCAAACAAATGCCACATTGAAGAATGTCAAAGAATAAGAATGCAAAAACATAGTGGGCATATTTTGTGTGTGTGTGTGTGTGTGTGTGTGTGTGTGTGTGTGTGTGTGTGTGTGTGTGTGTGTGTTCGGGAAATTTTCTTGATTTATTTAGACTAATAAAAATGAAGAAAGTAAAGTACACATTAGTCATGCACATTAAAGTATTCAAAAGTAGGAAAGAGTAAAGATCAAGAAAAAGGAAACAAGCTTTTGGCTTTGGAGCATCACAAGGGTTACGGTATATGTAATAAATTTGTCAGGAAATAAAAGAAATGGTCTTATAAAGTCATAAATAATACTAAATAATAATGAATAATTCGTGGGTTTCAAAACCATGAATCATAAGTGACAATAATATAATTATTAACTAACACTGAATCTGTTAACACAAAATTTTATATCTTACGGTACTTCTCTCAGCATAGGTTATAACTAAAAGCTGAAAAACTTAAAGTACAGCTTAATGAGCAGAATTATATTGTTATCCAATAGCTGGTGATATTTAGTATTTAATGTTCACTTAATGTTTAGGCTCTTTTTTCTGTATTAATGTTTTCACTCATATAAGAATTGTAATATGTCAGTTACTAAGTCAGTTACTAAATAGTAAACTTAATAATAAATGGTTTATGCACCACTGAACCATACTTTCTATATTCAGCAGTACCATATGTTATATACAAACGTTATATACACACAGTAATAAATTCTTTTTCTGTTTAGAGATAATACATTGCTTGGTAATGTATGTTTCAGATTTTTGTTCAGTCTTCAATATCTGTTTTGAGTCTATTCACCACATTGAGTTAAAGAGATTACGTCAATGTTGTATTAGTGTTAAAATGTTTTAATGTAAAGTCTAGTGTAACTAAGATATTATAACATTACATTACCTCCTTTTAACCTTTTCAGTTCATCATTGTAAGAGTTCAGTACAAAACTGTATGCAGTGACCAAAGCCAACTTATCAGGATACACTTCATATGCCCACTCAGGTAACGTTAGGTTAAACACTGTCTAAAGAAACAGTAGGCCTATATGTATTACTGTAATTTTAAGGTTGTTTTAGTTGACATTAAAGTTAAGTTAAATATAATGTTATTCGAATATACTAACTATGATATAAGCTCTTGGATTTCGTTGCCCATGACGTGTCCGTTACTTAACTAAATATAATTATTTCACTATGACTCGGAACTACTCACTAGAGATTCTAAAACTACGTTTTTACCCATAAAAGGTTTTGTGTTCTGAGTCATAGTGAAATAATTATATTTATGATATAAGCATTTTAATCTGACAGTAGGTAAAAGAGTTTATTACATATGAAAATAACAAATTAAATATAATGTAAAACGCACGCTTTATGATTGATCTCCTGGCAGGTATTGGACATGCTCCAGATGCTGCATTCAAGCCACGGGTACAAAGACACCCCACACCCACAATGCAATTATGATTGATGCACATGTATATTTTGCCTAATTTGTGACGTAGGCAGAAAGTACAACTTCATTAATTTTATAAGGCAGTTGTTGTAATTATGAACTAGGACAATAAGTTTTACCAGTTTAATGAATGAATTAATTAATGTCCAATGTTTATTTTTATTAAGCACCCTATACATTGTATTTTACACTCTTTGTTGCATGGTAGTGTTTACAGTTATTAGTAATATTTTGTTAATAGAAATTATTCTTTAGAAAGTCTAATTTTTAAATCTGACCAAGTGATATTATTGTGTAATATACATACACAAAAATGGGGTTAATGTGTATTATTAATTAAAATGAATATCTGACATGTAACACCTCCTCATAGACTCCGTGAAGGCAAAATTTTGTATCATGTTCAGAATATATTTATATCTTGCAGCAAGAGTAATGGAGATGAACTGAATTAAAAACAAGTTCAGTACAGAATTACAGGTCTATGCAGCAACAAAAGCCAACTTATCAAGATGTACTTTTTATTCAAACACTGACACACCCACATTAAATATAATTTAATGTTACATATATTGATGGCAGTGAAGGGTATGATGTATGAATACACATTGTTGGTGGACATTAGAGAGGAAGGTGCATTTATTAAATTCGTTTGAACATAATGCTAATATTTCTATAACAATAAAACGTTTATATACCTGTGTGTGTGTGTGTGTGTGTGTTGCACTATAAAGTAAAATAAATAAATAAAGTAATGATACTAGTATTATTCAATTTATAATGACCAAAGATCTCAATCACAGAAGTCATGTTTTATTTGCAGAATTTTAGAGGCAACCATATTCACATACACTACTAAGAATGCCTTAGTAAATTTAGATTGTTATGTCTTTCAATAAAACGCCAGTGAGAATTCTATGTATTGTTATTAGCTTCCTTCAATTTGGCAATCATATATTACACACTGATAGTGGTTGATAGTTTACCGATGAAAAAATGGATGAATTAATTCTTTGCTTAGGCCTGAAGTAATTTTAGTTAATAGGAGATCCATGAAGAATCTGAGTCTGCAATCATTAGAGACAAGGAACTATGCAGGCTGGAGAGTTTTCCAGTGTCACGCTATGTATAACAAAAGCTTATCTAAGTTGTTGTTATGAAATTAGTCTTCTAAGCACTCCGATATCATTTCCTAATGTAATGTTATGTAAATGACACTACAAAAAGGATTATACATTTCTCCTGTATAAGGCATTGTAGAATTATGATGCTCATAGATTACTTAACCACTTAACAAACTGATGTAGGAAAAACTGATTTGTCATGCCTAACCTGTGACAGTGGGTTTGAGCTATTCCGGGAGAGGGACCAAATAGTCTTGCTGGTATGGATGATAAGTCATGGTTTCTGTTTGTGTTCACCATATTTGAAGAGATGTCATAGCTGGGACTGCAGCTATCAAAAGGATACTAAGCACTATACTGACTATGTAAGGAGAAACACACTAATCACTACACTATTTTTTGCAACTTTTGTTGCAATAAAAGGAACAAATACACCAATCACTACACTGTTTTCATAACTGTTGTTTCAATTACAGAAGTAAAAATTATCAGTGAAAAAACATGTCGCATGTCAGTTCATTGTATCAGATGAAAAATGCACATATGTATAGATTGGAAGGCAATAAACAAAGCTCATATACTGGCATATATTTAAAATATACAAAATATGAAAATGACATTCTCTAAAATTTATTATTATGATCAAATCATAATTATTATTTATTTATCTAGGAACAAATAGAATGCATATTTCACAACTAAAAATGTGTTGAAATACTACTGTAGTGTATTCTGGCCAATGGCAGCTCTGGTAAAGATTAATGCTTCTTGGATTTGCCTCAACAAATCAATAACACCAAAATACGCACAAATCAAAATCAAACACAACAATCAGGCCGCTCAAATAACACAAAACATTGCACAAAGGACATACATAAAAGAATCCATAAAACAGTTATATAAGAAAAAGATGCTCTCAACCGCAAAGCACTGACGCTGCACCTACAGATCGCCAACATGTACGGACACAATTACATGACTGAACTAATACATCACACAAATGAATGGACAAAAATACAAATACATAACATACAGACAAAACACGAGAGAAAAATAAAAAACCTGACACCACTCAGCACAAATATAATTCCCTCACACAAATTCTACCCATGTACAGTAAACCTCACAAACGTCACAATCACTAAAAACGAACAAACACTCCTTGATAAAGGCCTAAAACATAACATACATTACAGACAAAACAACCAAACACTAACAAAACTCATAGTTGACACTGAAACAAATATACAAAACACAGCACCAGAACATCAAGACACACTAAGACATAACATAAACAATATAATAGGAGCACATAAAACACCAGACAACAAGAACCACAACTCAGAAATACACACAGCCATCAAACCGAGGGAAAAGGCACACAAACACAACATCACATTTTTAAAAGCAGACAAAGGCAAGACGACTGTAATCATCTCCACACACAACCTACACAACAAAGTAAAAAACTTCATGGAACAGAACAACATCACAGAACTAAAACATGACCCCACCGACAGATACCAAAACACAGTAAAACAACTAGTCAACAAAGCCAAACATATAATGACACACAAACAAAAACCCAACATGAAACAAATCCGACCATCAGCCCCTACCCTCCAAGCGCTTCCCAAAATCCATAAAGAAGAAATTCCGATCCGCCCCATTATCAATTACCATAATCCCCCTGCATACAAATCGCAAAACATCTAAACAAAATTATCAGACAACACACACAACTAGACAACAACATTGCAGTAAAAAACAACACAGACCTAGTAACAAAAATAAAAGACATACACATCCCCCATAATGCCACGTTAGCCTCCTTTGACATTAAAAAACCTGTACACAAACATCCCCATCTCTGAAACAATCACCATCCTACAAAACAAACTCAAACAGAACAACACACCAGACGAACTTATCAACGAAATAACAAAAACTCTGAACATTATCACAAAACAAAACTACTTTACTTATAATAATAAATATTACACACAGAATGATGGTCTACCCATGGGCTCACCCATATCCAGCATTATAGCAGAAGTCTTCCTCCAACACTTAGCAAAAACAAAAATCCTCACAAACAATGACAGACACTCACATAAAATACTATATTGGCACAGATACGTTGATGACATTCTAATACTATACAGGGGAACAAAAGACAATGTGAACAGTTACTAATGCGTATAAACAAAATACATAAAAACATAACCTTTACTGCCGAATACGAACACAACAATACCATAAACTTCTTAGACCTCTCCACCACAAAACTTGAACACAGGCACAAATTCAGTATATATAGAAAACTGACTACAACTGACACACTAATACACAACTTCTCCAATCACCCAATACAACACAAACTAGCTGCCTTCAGAACCATGATACATGGACTTAAAAACATCCCCCTAGATGAAAAAGACTACAAAGACGAACTAAACACGATAAAATATCTAGCAGAATCTAATGGATACGACAGAACAATAATCAATAAACTCCTACACAAAACACAAAACAAACAACAGACAAAGACAGAAAACAAAAAATTCATAACACTAACATACATCAACAAACAAACTGAAAAAATAGCCCACAAATTCAAAAAAGCAGGATACAGAATCGCTTACAAAACTACTAACAAAACAGAACACACACTATCAAAACACACTCAAAGCACAAAACAAATTCGATCTACCTGGTGTTTACAAACTAAATTGCTCAAATTGCAACAAATTCTACATAGGCCAGACAGGACGTAGTTCAAACAAAGATACATTGAATACACAAAGGCACTCCACTACAGAATCCACCTTTGCAAACCACCTCATTGAAGAAAACCACACATACAAAAACATCGACAGTAATATGAACATTCTACATGTACACACAAAAGGCCGAAAACTAGACACTCTAGAACAATTGGAAATATACAAACACATGAAAACAAATAAAAACGACATCCTAAACGAACAGACACAATTCAAATCGCACCCATTATTCAAACATATCTCACCCCACACACACAACATCGATCTTTCAAAATTCGATTCCGTCATCCACAACAGGATGGACAGCGCTACAAGCAGCAACCTCTGAAGAAGCTTTTTAAAAGTGAAAACCGGTTCAGGTTGTAAGGTAAAACTTTATGTTTTTACTCATAAAAAACTTTGTGTTCTGTGTCGTTAATGAAATAGTTGTATTTATTAATGCTTCATTAAAAAAAAAGTCAATCTGTTATTTAGTTAACTGAATTGACAGAATATTTCTTATAAGATTATGAATGATATAAAATAATTCACATAAAAATAAATTCTTTGTTCAATTTATATGCAGGGAACCTTTTTGTTCTATGGAACAGACACTTTGTAAATTAGATGTAACATATGTGTATGAGTATCCTATTAGAAAGTAATGAGGTTTCTCTTCTGATTACACTGGTTTTTACAATATTTGTGGTTTCTTTTGATATTTGTGGATCATGTTCTTGAGTAGTACATTTTTTATGCTGCAGTGTGAGGAACAGATTTGCTGATAGGTTGACAAATAATGTTATCATCATAGAAACAAATGAAAAGGAATAATAATATCCACACAATCATATAGAAAGACATTATAAGCAATGTTTAATTGTTAATGTTTATATTAGTGTTCTTTTCAAATTTTGTTTTATATCACATTGTTAATGAACAGTCATAAAGTCTGAAATATTTTTTGGTATCGTAAAAGTCATATGAAGGGACAGTTGGTCATTGTTTTAAATTCACTATAATTTGTTCAAGGTTTTTACTGATTTGTTCAAGTTGTGTGACTGATTAAACACCACCATTAAATGAACAAAAAATAATTAGTAATTTAGGTGTTACTACCATTACTGCTACATGTTTTTCACAGTTATATTTAAAGCTGGTATCTTGGCTTATGTCAGGTTAAATATGTCAAGTTTTATATTTTGGGAAATAAGTTGACTAAAATGTACTATATACAACTTTCCACTAACTTTTATTTTATGTGTTAACAAAAGTAAGTGAACTGAATGTTTATAATAAAATAAAATAATTTTTCCTATTAAGGTAACAGATAACTAATAACCTGTAGTAACAGGTAACTTTTTACTACTAAAAATGTATTAAATAATACATTTGTAGTAAAAATTTTTTAAGTAAATAAATTTCTTTACTACGGTTGCTATTAAATTATTTAGTCAAACGATAGTAGTTAAAACATATTGTTATATTTGTAAGCACAAATACTTACTTCAGCAAACATTGTACTGTACAGAGACTGGACATCATCAGGAGTAGAGATGTTCAAACCAGTTTTCTCAGATAAAAACTTGTATATATCATGAAGAGTTCTAAGGTAACTGTTCACTTCAGGTTGTTTCATAACTTCCTCAAGAGCTTCATAATATCGTGGGCATGGAATTCTAACCAACAACAGCTGTGAAATAAAGATTTAAAATTGTAAATGAATATTTTTCTAATAATGCAAATTAACAACAACAACAACAATAATAATAATAATGATAATTATTTTTATTTTAATTTTTGTGCAGGGCTCCCACACACTCCTACACCTTGCTGATCCACCCACTCAAACAGAAGGACATCCAGTAGAAGAACAGGAGACAAATATGATAGAATGGTTCATAGAGCCTTGGTATATAACACTTGAAAAAGGCATAAATCTGAGCGATTTACTGTGTCAAGTAAGAAGACGTTTGTGACAAGAAAAAATACAAGACACAGTAAATTCTGAGTACTAGGCCTCTAACAAGTCACACCACAAAATGAGTGTGTTAGGTCAAACAAGTGCAGTCAAAAAATTCCCTCCCTTACTGCCCATTGAAACTTCTTTTTGTCACTAAAGAAGTGAAGGACATCAGTATAGAGGTACCGTAGCTTCAATGCATATCACAACTGGACTACATGATCTTGCGTGTCCACCATTAAACTTGGAACTTATATGTAACGTGGAAGTGTGTAGGTAAGGACCTTCAATCTAACAGTAATGAGGAATCCATTAAGTCCAAGAAGAACTCGATGAAAAAAGAGCGCATTTGTATGAGTTCTTCTAATCAAGTGTAAAGGAAGACCAAGACCTTTTGTGACCTCTACATCATGACCCAATAAGGTGAATTTGTTGGTCATCCAGTGCAAGAAGCTTCTCTAAACTCCCTCAGTGGAGTTAGCTATATACTAAGCTATATACATGGTTCCTGATGACTGAAGCATATTTAAGATGGCTTTGGGCCAAAGACTTATAAAGAATCGCACAGGAATCCATACTCTTAAAGTGTCTTTCAATCCATTTAATAAGGCCTGTGGGCTTTAGAGATAACACTTTCAATGTGCTGAGGGAAGAGAAGTTTTAAGTGTATTATAGGGGAGGGGGATAAACGGGACCAGACCCCCCCCGATGGTAAAAAAAAGTTGAAAATTTTGTTAATCCCTTAATTTGTAGACGATTTTATTATTTTTTCAGCTATGTATGGTAATATTGTAGTAACTCTTTTTTAAATATACAAACAGGTTTATTACACAGCAGTTTCATAAACATTTGAAATATGAAATATAGGAAAATCAATTCAGTGAATAAGTATTGTCTAAATAATATTTCAAGAATGCATATTTTTATTGTGTTACCATTTTTTTTTAATGGGATTGATTTGATTTCAGGACATTGTCACACGTTTTTCAACCACTTTATAGATAGTGATGTTGATTAATTTTCACTTGTTTTTTCTTTCTTATGAAGCCAACTCGATCGGACCCCCCCCCCCCCCAACCAAATTCTAGATACGCCACTGAATATCTTATATGCATAGTAAGACAGATTTGTCCTATTGATGAATGTGGCTGTTGCAGTTTTATTGTGATTTAGTGGCATGCAATTCCTCCGTGCCCACTCTTCAGCATTATATATGCATTGTTGAAGTGTAAGATGATACTCCTTGCACTGATGGGAAGTGAGCTCTTAATATCGTCTGCAAACATTTGGACACATTTTAGGAGGGATGTTATGTCATTAATAAACATAAAAAAGTGAGGTCTTAAATTGAAGCCCTGCATAACTCCCAAATGTATTCAGATGTGTTTTCACAAAATCTTACTCAAAAGCACTGCTGGTGAAGGTATGATCCGATCCACTGAATTAGTTGGGAACTAATGCCAAAACTCATTAATTTATTCAGAAACATATGATATGACAATTTATTAAACGCCTTCATAAACTACAAATAGACGTTCACCTGGCTATGACTCTCAACTGCTGGACCAAAGACAGACAGAAAGGACGCCAAGTTGGTAATTGTATATAGCCTTTAAGGTAACAATACACAACTTTATCTGCTTTAATATCGTATAACATATATGTGATGAGCATTGAACTTATGTTAGCTTAGGTTAGATTTCATTTTATTTAATATGAAATTTTTTTTTTTTTAAATTGATTTTTAGTTCAATCGATGTAAATGCTAATCTAGAAATAGATTCAATGGACTTATGTGTGCCAGGTATCAAGACAAATATCTAAAACAAAACAAAATTCACTAGTATCAAAATATAACTAAATTAGTGAAATAAAATAAATTTTTTTAATCAATTCATATTTTAAATTTAGGATGAAGGTAACTTCATTATGATGAAGTGAAATGAAATTATTAGAATACAATTAAATACTTAAATTTTTAGTGACCGTCAATCAATGAATGTTTTAGTGGATGGTTAGTGAGGATCGGTCAATAATACAAATTTTAGCTATTTTGCGTCGATGTTTCGACAATATTGTCATCTTCAGGACCTGTGTATGAAATACAATAGAAATATCAAACATAACGAAACAATTAAATATTTGGGTGAACGTGTTGGTGATGTGAGTGTGTGCGTGCGTATGTATGTATCATTTTATATATGAAGACTTATGAAAGTTTGTTTACATATAAAATGATACATACATATGCACACATACACTCAAATCACCAACACGTTCACCCAAATATTTAATTGTTTCGTTATGTTTGATATTTCTATTGTATTTCATACACAGGTCCTGAAGATGACAATAAATATTGTCGAAACATCGACGCAAAATAGCTAAAATTTGTATTATTGACGGATCCTCACTAACCATCCACTAAAACATTAGAATACAATATTATCATGGGGAGAGATATATAAAAATATAAACATGTAAATAGTGTTTTGTGTGTGTGTGTGTGTGTGTGTGTGTGTGTGTGTGTGTGTGTGTGTGTGTGAGAGGGGGGTTGAAATAATAAACTGAAAGTAAATATTAAATAGAGATATCAGATTCACCCATAATTCTATGTCACTTTCTCATGTCAATTACAACATGTCATTTCTCAGTCAAATAAAACAGTTTGTGATATTTCTGATACAGTGTTTTTTTTTTTATAATTGTTACATAGGTTCTTTTATATAACAGACAGAAATAAATTAAAATTTATTTACAAATTAAATTAAAATAACAAAATCACTGCTACACGCAACATAAAAAATGTTAGCCTACCTTATCATCATTGTAAGGTTCATAGTGGACAGGTATTGGCTGCCAATCAAGTCCCTTATGCCATTTCTGATAGCCTTTTGGTGGAAACAATCCTGCACTTATAAGCTGAGCACTCATTCTGGTGCGATCAACATCTGTACTCTGAGACCAAAATAAGCTGCGTAAATAATAATCCCCAAGGAAATCTGAGTATAGCTTATGTAGGAATGTTCCTAATTCATATTGTTGTAATTTGCCTTCCTGTGACATAAGTAAACAAATTAGAACAATAATCCTAGATAACTATGAGGTAAATATTACTGAAATTTAAATACTACACCTTACATTTATAAAATTCTATAATAAAGACAAAAAACTAAGTACTGTATATTCAGCTTAGCCATTTTTTATTTTGAATGCTCAATAAATATTATAGTGGAATAGTAAGTGTGTAAAAACCCCTGGTAATTCTTTGAAGATTTCTATACTGAAGACAAGTTTTATTGTTTATAATTGTGTCTGACAATTTGCCTTTAGTAATTAAAAATTCAAGGTCGTCTTCAAAATATTTTTTCTAGGATATATGACTTAGTTCTGTATAATATAAAAGTATTGTTACACAATGGAACATTCTCAAACAATGGAGTGTGCCGTTCTACGTGTTTCTCAGCTATCCCAAAAGAGCCCAGCTGTAATGTTTGTGTGCGTACATATTGATGCTACTTTGAGATGAAAGACACTTACGTGACACTTATGCATCAACAATCGAGGCTATTCCAGACCGCACAGGTCTGCGCACTGTGTTGAAGACCAGACACGACACTGTTTCTGATGGATTCGAGAGTGCCCATAAGAAGCTGTTGTTTAACACATCGTCCAAAAAGTGACAGGTTATTCTGGCATCTCAGCGGGGTATAAATATAAGCATCCAGCGATGGTCAGTTTCAGTTTATGTCGGATAATTACACAGTGCGTTCAACTGGTTATTAGTAAAAGGTGATTATTTTGTGGGACTCTATTAGTTGACATTATTATTGTGTGTGGACAAATTTAACTGAATTATTGCATGAGTATAATCTTGTTGAATAACTTGTTGATTTCAAACT
This sequence comes from Magicicada septendecula, assembly GCA_034769895.1. Classification (NCBI taxonomy): domain Eukaryota; kingdom Metazoa; phylum Arthropoda; class Insecta; order Hemiptera; family Cicadidae; genus Magicicada; species Magicicada septendecula. The sequence continues at coordinate 266,331,136 of CM068372.1, forward strand.
GTTAATTGTGATTAATTAAAACTGGTGATTAGTGACTTAACTGGTGTTTTTATTTTGTTTTCCACTGTACCATGCGACGATCAGTGAGACTGTCGTAACAGTATGTATACAATAGCCACGTATAATATCATATGGTAATGAACATTTTGGCATACTTTTTTTAACAACAAGTTATTACACATATATGAGGATTGATCAAATATAAACGAGAATCTTTGATAAACTTTTTGTTGGATTAATATATGAGAAAATAAATAAAAAATTATTTTTCTACACAGTTTCTCCTACTGTCTACACATTTTTTTCTTGGAACATTTTTCCCACATAAGTCTTTTTTGAGGGTGCAAACAAATAAATATCACATGGTGTCAAATCTGGATTATAAGGGGATAATCTAAACCTGTCCAGTAAAGATCTTCCAATTTTGCTTGGGTAGCAGCAATAGTGTGTGGTGGGATGTTATCATGAAGAAGCAAGATATTACGGATTGAAATCTTGTGCGTTTTGGACTAGGAGGCTTTTTAACTTTGCCCAAGAGTTCAGAGTAGTATGCACCATTCATTGCTTTTTGTTCAAGTAAAAAATCTCATACATATCACCTTTTGCATTTCAGAAAACTGTAGTGAGAATTTCATAATCATAGAAATGTGTTTTTGTCTTCACTGCAGTTGTTTCGCCCTTTACACGCCACTCCATACTTGCCTCTTAGTTTTAGGATTATAGTAATGCACCCATGTGAGAATGTGCATCAAAAATGAGCCTCTCTCCACTGCAAAGGGATGCTGAAGCCTCTGAGAAATTTTATGTCTTACAACCTTGTGATTTGCATTCAGAATTTTTGGCACCCATGTCGCAGAGATTTTGTGTAACTTTAATTCTTTTATAACTTATTGAAGTTACTATATTAATTTCAAGAACAGTTGTTCATCAGTCATTGTGAATAAGATCTCAGGTGCATACTTGTGGACAACAAACATCCCTCCCCCCCTGAGGGTTGAAAAAAGTTGACTAGTAATTTTTTTAGTCAATCTCTTTAATTTTTAGGCTGTTTTTATTATTTTTCAGCTGTAAAATACAGTATTAACTCTTTTTTTTACATATACAAACAGGTTTATTACACAGCACTTGCGTATAGGCGTACATTTGCAATATGCAATATAGGAAAACAATCCAGTCAATAAGTATATGGCAAACAAGTTTCAATTACACATCTTTTTATTGTATTATTACCATTTATGTTAATAAGATTAATTTCAGGATGTTATCACATGATCTTCAATCATTTTAAAGATAATAATATTGATTAGTATTAAGTTATTTTATTCTTTTGTAAGAGGCCATTTTGACTCCCCCCCCTGGTCAAATTCTAAATACACCACTACTTGAACTTGCAAAATGTTCTGCAGCCATAGCCATTTGATCCTTTGAAAGTGTAACATAACCTGAATTGTGCACACAATCTGAGAAAAGTTCAGCTGGTTTAACACCTTTGCATACTAAAAGTGTAATAATTACATACTGAGCAATGGACACATGCACTGCTTGTTCACTCATTGTGATAATGATGAAGAAAACAACTTTAAAAACAAGCGCATAGTTTTGTACATGGTTAGGCATTGCAATGCACTTCTCAGTGTTGCCCAACATTAATGAGTGTTAAGTATTTCATGCTAATTCCAAAAGTCTCATTTATATTTGATCAAACCTTGTATGTCTCTGTATATAACATTAAAATGCCCAAAATTAATGAACTATTGAATCAATAATTTATGTACCAGATATTGTTTCTCAGATTGGATAAAGTGGTTAAATGTCCAATTACAGGCTCTTGTGTTAGCCAAGAGTGGCTAGCACTTGATTTTCTAATCTAACTAAAATACAGAGTGACTCTGATGTAGTTGTTAGTGTGTTGACTCACCATACTTTGTGGCTTTCTGTTTGATTCCTGCTGTGGCTAAAATAATATCTGGCTTTTTGTGTCTTTTTTACCCATCCAAGGGAAGTACAGTATTTAGTACTCTTCTTTTACAAGAGCAAGTTTTGTGAACTGGGAAGTAGTATCCTTGTTTAAAGTATCCTTCTACTTAGTCGCTCAGAGCTGGAGATTAAATTGACCCACCTATATGCCTGTGAGAGAATCTGCAAACACAGATGCTATGGGTGTTTGCAGTGATGTAACAAAAACCAGGGGTGTCTCGACTATAACAAAAGAGAGGGGGGAGAGAAAGAACTACTGTACGTATTTGCTATATTCCTAAGTAAACTTCTAATAATATGGAATATGATTTACATAGCATAACAAAAAATAAAATTCATGGAAAATCCAAATATAGTATGTATAAAACTTTTATAAAACAAAAATATAAATGATTAATAATAATATACAGTATACAGTATATGTACACAACATATTAATAAGCAAAAACGTAAACAAGAATATGATTCATGAGCATCGCTTAAAAAACTGAAATAAAAATAGTGATGATATATATATAAAAGTTATGATAGGCCGCTTTGAATTACAATATAATTAAAATAAAGTTCCTGAAATTCATAACAATTAAAATTTAAAAAAAACATGATTTAGATGAAAATTTCTAATATTTAGATAAATAAAAATTAAATTAGGAAATTTCATTTAGATGTCTAAACAAAATGACCGTCGGCCAGCGTCTATGCATACCGAAATCTGCTTTACGTATTTTCTTTAAATTAAATAGTGTTTTAATGGTTTTATGTCCACAATGTTATTAAATAAAGGTTTGTTGAAGTTCACAAGTGTCTGGATTAACAGTGTTGTTGGTGAAACTCGTGTTATGTAAAGGTGTGATTGTTTTATTATTAGGTTATTCCAACCTCACCAGATTGCTGATACAAACTTCATATTGGGAACGTATTAGTTGGAGTAAATCATCATCTTGTTATTCGGTCTTCAATTATTTCTGTTAATATGTTTCGCCTGTGTAATTCTTTAATACCAAATACACTGTACTCACCATCTATGGCCTTTTCCGTGATGTTTTTTCCGTGCTTACATGTTTCAAGGCACTTGCCTCATCATCAGAACTTATAAAATCAATCTATGTCATAAATAATGACATTTGTCAAAATATTAAAAACACAATACGGCAATTAAACTATGTACATAAATTCGCTTTAAAAATGTTCGGTGTGCCTTGCAAGACAACACGCGCCGTACTGACGTAATCTAAGCCTTATCTCGACCATATCTCATAGCGGTATCGTACAGTATATTTGATTTATACTGTAATTGGTCGTTCAACACATGTGGCTTGGTACTGGCGTCGTTGTATGCTTTGTAAATTTCATATTCTTCAAGGGCGTTCAAATAACTCCCTTTACTGCAGAAATGAAGGGGTATTAAATTTGAGCTAAAATCCGTGTAACTGTGACTGTTGTCTATGAGGTGCTTGGCGAAATTTGACTTGATATTGTCGAAGTTGTAAACTCGTGTAGGGGGTCTATGTTCAGAAAATCTTTTCAAAAAACCTCGACCCGTCTGGCCCACATAATTCTTTAATGTTTTTTCTTATTTTGGTATCGTCATCTCTTTATTTTTACTTTCAGTCATTAATTATTCATCAAAATGTAATTCTCGGTTACATGAAGTGCATCTGTACAGCTTGAGTTTTAACAATAGACTAAACGAATTCTTCCGTTAAAAACGGCTATGACCCGGCTTTTGTGGGTCCTGATTGGTTCATTTTCCCCTGACCCCGGTCACGTGGTTTTAATTATTTGAAATATGTAAATTTTAAATCTGTCACCTCAAATTACTCCTTATTTTATTTTTAAATTAAGTTAAATTAGAGTTATACGATGTTGTTGTTTGAAAAAATAGAATTATTTTGATACCGAATGTGGCCCATTTCGGCCCAGTATCACTTATTTTAACACGTTTACAAATTTTAAGTTTTTAGGCTTTTACATATTTTTTCTTAACACTTCTTATTTCCTCCTTTGTTATTTAAATATGTCCTAATAGGGCCATACTTATTAATAACAATAATGTCTGATATTTTTACCTTATATATAACATTACAATTTTAAATACCTATTCTTCATTTTCTTATAATAACAATAATATTGACAGCATGTCAGTTCAATGGCTTATCTTATGTGTTAATATTACTTAATAATTACAATACTGTATTACCTTGCTTTAACGTTTATTTTGCTTCATCCCTTGTTTTGTTTTAGCTTGGAACCAGAATACACTGCTTAATACTCCCTTATTAGTAAGTTTCCTTTCATTTATTATTTATTCTAGTACTTAGTTAACTATGATTTCTTTATCTGAATAGTTCTTCTATGCATGGTGGTGATATGTATCGCTACAACACATATCAAAGTTTTTTGTATGGTAGATGCAAATAATAGGTTCATGATGACCAACGTAAGGTATTATATATGTCAGTTAAAAGACTGAAAACAAAATGAGCAACTGAAACTAAAAGTTTTGGTCCATTATACAAAACTTTTCCTTAGCTAAGTAAAGTTTGGAATGTTACATGTTTGAAGAAGCTACAGCAGAGGAGTAAGAAAATAAGCGGCAACACATAATGTTAAACTTAAAATCTGTTGTTGGTCATGTTACTTGTAAAGGGTTACAACAGTAGGATTTAAATTTTAAATAGTTGAGAATCCAATGGACAAAAGATAAAATATGGAGGATGAAGTGAAGTGAATCAGATGACAGCTATAGCTGCTGAACTGTAGTCTAAAATGGATTAGACAGAAGGAAGTAAGTAGTAAAACAAAATTAACGGTATAAAACAACTTTTATGCAGTAGACCTATGAACTCAATGAAAAGTAATGAAAGGTGATGGAGATTATGTGTCTAGAACTCAGGCACATGATGGATGTACAAAAAATTAAAAAAAAAAACACTTTTCAAAGTTATTAATTTGCTTTAGTGTTTTAGTGACTGCGGTGCAATGGTTGATGTACTAGAAAGATAAGCTGAAGATTTGGACTAAATTCCTACTGGAGGTTAGCTGATTCTTGTCACACTTATCTAAAAATGAACTTTTTCTTGTGAAACTTACTTTTTTCGTTGGACGCGTTTCGGCGTACGTATCTGCCTTCTTCAGCTTTGAGTCAGACTGCCATCATTTCGTAACGGTTGTTGTGTGGAAGGTGTAGTGGGGGTGGTGTGGGGAGGAAGGGGATTGGCGCGGGGATTCAACTTGATGTTTGTTTTTTGTAAAATTGTGTCAAAAAGTGTATGTGATTTATATTGTAATTGATCGTTAAGTATGTTGTTTGGTTGTGTTGTGTGGTGTTTATATATTTCGTATTGTTCAGTTGTGTTGAGTTTTCGACCTTTAGGTAAGTAATGTAAAATTTCAAGATTAGTGTCTATGTTGGTGTAACTGTGGTTTTCTGTGTGTATGTGTGTGGCAAATGCGGAGTGCATATTGTTGTTGGTTAGAGCTTTTAAGTGTTCAGAATAACGGGATGAAAAAGCTCTTCCTGTCTGGCCGATGTACCCTTGTCAGTTACCCTGTCTCGTAGCACAGTGGGAAACCAGCAGTGTTCTTGCCTACAGTCTATTCACACTAGTGAGTCATTAAAGTTTCTCGTTACAGTTGGTAAGGCTGACTGTCAAGGTGCAAATGATTAATGTCTCTGTACGATACATTAATCTTTTATATGCATTATTGTAGCATAGTAAATATATTTCTCAATGCCCTATTGATTTCCAGCTGCCAATTTTAAGACATAATTAAGTGACAAGCTGATTTCACATGTACGATTACTAACTAGTTATTTTAAGTTAACTAATATACGATTTTTACTTCCATGTTCCATAAGGAAATGGAAGTATGGTCGTGGCGAAGAAAATCATGTTCGAGATAATGGCAGATTCTGATTGTACTACCATCAAAACATGAAAAAAAGTCATTTTTCGAAAAGTGTGTCTGTCCATAGATTTGTTTTCTATGGCAAACGATAACAGCCGCAAATTCAAACAGAATCAAATAATTTTTTGCACACAGTCATGAATTGTAGAGGACTCAAGGCTTATTGATTTTGGTGAAGATAGGTTAAGGAAAAGGGGTAGTTTACCTGGAACGTTTTACGTTTTAACAAGAGTAAAGTGCTTAATTTTGATAAATAAAGTATCCTGAAAAGAAGGTCATAATAATCCACTGTAGAAAGGTAGATGAAATATCTATAAATAAAAAGGGTAGTTGAAGGGGAGGGGGTAATTTATTTTATAAATTAAAATATTAGTTGATGATGGAGGAAGTAAATCTTATAAGTTTTATACGTGTAATACGTTATTGACAACAAAGAAGTAGTTTCTATGGAAACATTTCATTTCACTTTAAGAAAATTCTATATTTTTTCATTTAAATTTAAATCAAGTGTGAGAGAAAATATATCGTTCGTGGCAGGCAAGCATATCTCAATTATGTAATGTTTATGTTTCCATTTTATTGTTATGATTACCGCAATAAAAAGGCAGGCAACACACACACACACACACACACACACACACACACACACACACACACACACACACACACACACACACACACACACACACACACACACACACACAATTCGCGTTATTTTTGGCCTCACTCATGTTTATTTTCTTACATTTGCACACTTTTTAAATGGAAAGTGCCGAAACCCACACCAACACAATGCGTGCAAGCCGAAAGTGTCCAGCGTGGATAGCGATTTGCTTCCTGTGGATCGCTGGGCAGTGTAACTGCACGTGTTTACAGAGGAACGGTTCAAAGACAGACTTTTCGTCTTTAGGGAATGAACCCTCTGCAAGATGCTCAGGGTCCATGAGTGACTTCGGAGGGCTTCGTAGGAGGGATGATTATCTGCGTAGTTCGGTTTCTTTATAAGAATAAAGTAAGCCTACCTAATTTTTATGGATAAACTGACTGAAAATAATATTATATTAAATAACTACCCCATAATAACAAAAATATCTATAAATAGTGAAATCAGTTAGAAATTACCGAACCGAATTCAAGTAAATTATTTTAAACATAAATATTACAACAAGGAAGTCATGTATGGTTCTCCATACCGATTTTTACATAGCCAAGTTTTTCGATTATGTTGTTATAATGTACGATTTGTCATCCACCCTAGCTTCAAGCCCATCCCCCAAACCAATTTATTTTTCGTTTATGTGAAACTTTTTTAGATATCGAATGGAAAATGAATATTGTATGTGGTTTATTCGTACACATGATGTAAGTGTTCAGGCGCATAACTAATGAATCCTGATATTTTCTCCAGGCGAAGATAGAGCTTGGCTTGCTCCAACTCGTCATATGTACGTTTTGGATCAAAACGTATTTTAGTATCAGCATTATTGCCCGCAAAGCTGTCGCTTGGTCTAATGTACTGACTTATTTGTAGGCCTACAAAGAAAATCGCTTTCTTTAAGCGATTTTCTTTTTCTTGTTCAGAAATTAGTCTGTTTTACAAAATAAAAAATATATATATCGGTGAATATAAAAACTAAAAAAAAAACTATAACTGTATATGTATGGGTATGCGTAATGTGTGTGTGTGTGTGTGTGTGAGAGAGAGAGAGAGAGATATGAAGAACGTGAAGAAGTGAAAGTGAGATCACTTTCTGCTGCAGCCTACTCTATTAAAGCTGTAAACCAATATTAATTTTGTTATCGGAATTGGGCTTTACTAGGACCTAGTACAGAACCTTGTAACACGTGGGCATACATTTTATTTAAACGAAGTATTAATTTTTTGCAGCATCCTTGGTTTTTAACAACACTGGTTATGACACAACACTTTTACATACCGAGTTTAAATCATTCAATTCGTTTCGTTCATCGCAGAAAACATGTTTAGTCAAACGGGATATGTATACTTCAAGAGTTATTGCATCTGTTAATGGATTTATACTTACGTTGGTAAGCATACCCCAGCCGTAGGGAAAGAAATCGTAGTTGACGTGTGGATCGGTGGGAAACGTGTCCGCGGGCGTTCGCTCTCCATGTCGGGACACCTGCACAATAATAATACACTATAGAACAGAAATAATGTTAATAATAACAACGACGATAATGGTGGTGGTGATGTTGATGATGATGACCACGATCATGATACTTATGCATGGGCGTATTTACAGGAGGGACGAGCGGGACCCCCCCCCCCAGAGGGTCAAAAAATTGTCAAGGAATTTTGTTAATCTCTTAATTCTCAGGTTTTTAAATTATTTTTTTCATATGTAAACGCTCATATAGTAGTAACTCTTTTTTAAGTATACAAACAGACCTATAACACAGCATTTGCGTATAGGCCTACGTTTGCTGTACGTAAAATACGAAATATAGGAAAATTAATTCACTGACCTCGGAAGAAGTTGTTAATGAAATGGGCAAAAAATCAAGGCGAATTACACTCTAAAACATTAAACAATTTTGTGTGTGTATAAAACATTCTTGGTTTACCTTTTTTTCTTATTAAAACCGTAGTTATCATTTTAAAATGTAAAATGGTAATAAGTATCTAGTAAGCAGCGTTTCAATAGCACGTATTTCTATTATATTATTATTACCGTTTTCTTTAATGGTATTGATTTGAGGATGTTATTACACATTTTTCAGCCTCGTTGAAGATTATAATATTGATTATTCTCAACATGTTTTTTCTTTTATGTGAATCCGACACGACAGCCCCCCCCCCCCGAGGCTAAACTCTAGATACGCCAATGTGATTGTGATGATAATGATAAACTCGTTTTGTTTCATCCAAGACAGAACTCTTGTAGGTCGACTCTGTAAAATGATTAGTAAAATTTTTTACTTAAAAATTAGTGTGCCTTAGTTGGAAATAGTCAGCGTCTCACCGGTTTGCAATGGACAACAAAATCCAAATATTAAAATTTAATATCTTTTCATTTTTTATCTTGGCGTAATAATTTGATTATCTGCTTAACACTTTGTCTAATTCCGTGGATGAGTAAGCAATACTTCTTCTCGAAATGTTGGCTGTTCCAGTAGCAACTTAGCAGATCTCAAGAGTCGAGTAAATAAGACAGACGTAATTCTTATTTTTTATATTTTCCTACAAAATAAAAAGAAGGAAAACGGTAACATATGATACCCTGGCTGAGAAATACGAGAGGTTAGTGAAGGATTGATTTCTAAAGTACGTGCATTTCTTTGATACCTTCACCTTCAGTCCGTCCTGTTCATTCATTGGGTCTTAAACGGAAGCAATTTCATTTTAACGTATGCTAATTTTCTTTACAGTTTAGGGGGCAATAACGAGGTCAGAAGTCATATCTAGTTTGCATGTTTCACTGGCAATGACACAGAAAGAAGGTATTAGCAAAACCATAATCAAGAGCATACTCACGTGAGTTTATATACATTTCAGCTTACCCACAATCTAAGTCATCGTTTCCTTCTCAAAGAATAGGTTTCGGTAATCCTTGGGGCATTCTCTTGACCGATTAAACCTCCTGACGTTCACCGATTAAACATTTGATGAGAATGGAGCGGTGTCCACAGCCTCCTGCGTCATCCATCAAGCGAACTTTTGTCTTCTGTGCGATGTTAGGGTGCGTAAGGACGAGATCTGGTCGGGAAGTCTGTTCAGCAAACGGTTGATGGCGTGTCTTTCAGGTCAAGAAAATTTTCGTCGATGAAAAGTTCTATGCGTCTTCCTGCGGGTGTTAACCTGTCATATCCCCATCTCGGTGATTGGCTGTTGAAATCACCTATGATTATGCTATTTGCTTGGATCGTTGATTCAATTGCATCGAGGGATGGAATATTGCCAGGAGGGTTGTATAATCCTATGACTGTGTTGTAACACATATGTTGTAACAGTATAACTCATAATTCCGAAATATCATATTATAGGCCTACACGCGCACTGTCATCTGGTAAGCTGCAGTTGAATAACTGTCCTAAATATTTAATCTTGTCTTGTTCAAATTAACATCAGTTCACCTTGAGCTTTCATCGAGTGAACATTCTGTGTTCTGTATTACGTTATCTGTATTCCTGATTTATTTGTATGCACTAAGGAATAGTGTGCACAGTGGCGTAGCTAGGCTTTTTGGCACCTGGGGCAAGGAGATGGTCAGCCGCCTCGCCTTCACAATTGAAAGGGAGGAAAAGACCAAAAATGAAGGCCCACCCAGTGAACAAAGTACTTAATAAATGCAAATGTGCAAATTTTTGTATGAAAGCACGCCATCAAACGGCTTCAGAATATTTGTTAAGTCAAAATTGAGAAATTATATATTATAATACTACCGGTTTTCAGTTTGTATACATTTATTAGTGACAAATGTAGACTACATAAAATTTAGTAATATGAAAAATGTATAACATAACAATGTTCTAATAAACATGCCAATTCCCTATAGGTCTAAAGGGCATCGTCAAAACAATATCCTAAAGCAACATAAAGTTAAACAAATAACTACAGTAAAAGTAATAAAAGAAATCACTTACCATTACAGCTTAGTGGTTCCGTCTTCTATTAAATAAACCCTTTATATTTATTTTGAATATTTAATAAATATTTATAACGAGACATTTTAAAATGTAACATTCCTGGTCTTAATTGCTGCAAAGTCGGTTATTAAATCACTATAATCGAAAGACGGAGCAATGTCGTTTTCAATTGAAAGTATCACTAGATTTGATACCCTGACTTGAGATACTGTTGATCATAGGTAATATTTAATCAATTTAATGTTACTAAACGATCTTTCACAAGAAAACACAGACACTGGTAAAGTAAGAAAAATTTTTAAAGCTGTTGCTAGTGTTTTGTAGGTTTCTAATCCCATTGAAGATATGTATTGTAGCAGTCCCTGAGGTGTAAAGTCTATTTGTTCTCCGTTAACTTTTGCCTTTTTTAATAAAAGTATGACGTATTTCAAGTCACTGAACAATTATTCACTGTTTAGGTCATGTGGATACAGTTTTGCAAACACTTAATATTGATTTGGGAAAGCTGTTCCTTAAAATGTATATCCTCATCATTTACGAACACTTCAAATTTACAGAGGTACCCAAAGCGTTTTTCTAACTCTTTTATGTTAGAGAAACGGTCTGAAATTTCAACTGACAGTTTGTCCAAAATTTCTATTAGAGAACGTCGCAAAACGGTTAATGCAGAATCGTCTGCATACTCCCATGGCGTCGTGCGCTTCCTTCTTATCCTTTTTGTGACACTGACTATGTAATTCATTACATAGCTGCTCTGCTTCAGAAATGACCCTGTCACACAGCTCATTCCTCCAAACGTTTAATTTGTCCGTCAGCGTCTCAAGAAGTGTCAATGCGTGAATAAAGGTTATTCCTTTAGTTTGCAAGATTTTCTGGATTTTGTCCATAGAAGAAAGAATATCTGTCCAGAAAAAGAGCAAGGTCACAAAATTAAAGTTTTCTATCGCATTAGTTATTAATGCTGCATCTTCCCGCGTATCAATTGTTTTAGTCGATGTATACCTCAGTTTCTCCAGTGCAGTGATCACTTCCAGCTGAGTGGATATTGCTTTCACAGCATTTGCTTTTGAACTCCACCTGGTACCACAATGTCCTTTTTAGAGTAATATTTATTAAGCCTTTAAGAACACTGCATCTATAAGTGGAACAGGAAAAGAAGGTGAATAGACGTTCTACTGTCCCAAAAAATGTCACTGCCTGAACATTTACATGAGCTGCATGAACTCCAACCAAGTTAAGTAAATGGTTGTCACAGAGAACAAACACAGCTAGTGGGTTCAAATCAAATATTCTCTTCTGAATTCCTAAAATGGATACCAGCCATTGTTGCTTGGTTTTCATACGACTGACCTCTCCAATCGCTAAGATTCAATCCATCTCTCTCAAGTTTACTTGTAATAGCTTGTGTGTAATAATATATAATAATATACAATTAAGAATATAATATATTCCTAATACAATTAAAAACATACAATTATTATTATATAATTAAAAATAATACAATTAAGAACAAGTAAAACTTTATTTGCGCATTCTTTCTCCTAACAGGCTTATTACTTTATTTTGAATAATTGGCGAAAGATACGATAAAGGCTACAACCCAGATTTACGAGAGACTGAATCCAAAGGAGATCTCGTGACAAGGTCAAATTTAGCCAAGTATTTTAACAAAGTCAGAAATTTTCCAGAATTTTTATTGTTAGTAATTGACTCTTCATGTCTTTTCAGTGCCATATTTTGTTGTGCAAGAATTTGTACTGTGGCAATGACCCGTTCGTGGATTTCTTTCCACGTCTTAGCTGCTTTACTCATTTGTTCCTGAAGCAGATCATCAATAAGCTCCCCTTTGTTTAAAGAACGTTCAAATTCTTTCCATTCGAAAAGGAATAAGCAGGATTATCTTCATGATCCGGAATACAATGATTTAACTTTCGCCATGACGAAAACACATTTTCACCATTGAAATGGCTTCTTTGATAGTTTTTTTTTTGTGGAAATAAGGTGTAACAAAAGCAAAGTAGAGATTTTTTAGTTGGAGAGAAACACATCCAAGTGCGATTTAACTTTTCACCATTTTGCAAGGTTTTATCAAACCAATACTTGTTTAAGGATCGTCCAGCTTCCTCTTCAGGAAAATGGCTATCCTTTTTCTGCAACTGACAGCTTCCTCTACTCACCATTATATCTCGGAAGGATTGAGATATCTCCCTTGGCAAAGCTCCCCGAGAACGTAGAGCAGCACCGGGAACACGGTCTACATTGTTGCTAGTAATGTTCTTTCTTTCATCGTCTGTAATTTTAATACTGCACGATGCAACATCATTCATGGTACTAGAACCAACTGAATCTTGTAACTATACTTTGAGACTTCACAGTTTGAAGTGTTCACGTCGTTAACTTTACTGTATTTATCAACAGTCTCGTCGCTAACAACAATCATTTTATGATCGCAAGTTGATTCCTTGTTAATTGTAATATTTTGACACTCAGGGTTCGATTTTTCTTTAATAAAAGACTTCTTAAACTCTTTGGAACGTGTTGTAGTTCTTAATCTTTCTTCCCTCCTCTTTCGAAACTGGACGCCACTGAGTTTACTTCTTATCAGCTTCAAATAAAATGTTTAAAAAATCGATTTTTAATAATAGTATTAGTATGATGACATACACGTGACGTGTTATAGATATACCCACAAGACGCACGAACCAAAAACAAACCGCATACTCAAGGTACTCATCATTAACTGATGATCAACATGTTTGCTGCGTCGAACCGGGAAGAACTGCACATACGTAGCCCACGTAACGTTTTTTATACGTTTGCAAATAATATATTCGTGTGTATACGAATAGAAGTTAACATCTATACAAAGATAATATTGTACGATTATTAGTTCTCCTTTCCAGCACAACAACTCACTACAGAGTTACTACAAATTTGTTATCATAATGAACCGTAATTAATTTTCTTGAGCATAAATAGACTAATACTAATTATCACGCAAGGTTTATGACAACAGACAAGTTGGCTGGTTATGGTTCTTTTATGAAAGGAATAGTTATATCAAAGAAACAAGTTTTTGTAGTTTTATAAACTAGAAACAATTTTTTCAAGTCTACGCTCACTTTGCCGCCCTCCTAGCTATGCCATCCGGGGCGGCTGCCCCTTGGCCGCCCCTAGCTACGCCTCTGAGTGTGCACAACCTGTCAGTTACTTAAACTTGTATTACATTGTTATCTTTATTACAAACCTTATTATCTTTGACTGTAGTGCATACTGTGGGTTGTTCGCAATATGTAGGTTAGTAATTATAAGACTCGACAATAGTAAAGGACTTTGTGCAGGCAATCCAGGTAATAGCCGAGTAAATCAAACTTCATATCCCGTTCAACAAACTAACGGCTAACCGCTGCTATTAACAGCAAATAATGCTGAACCAAGATGCCTGCTCGACAGTGCCGTCCTAACAATATTCTTCCTTAACCAAAGTATTACGTCAGAAAATTCATCCTCTTCATTCTAAACATCCAAGGGAGACGATTAATTGTCTAACACATTCAGTGGCGACTCCTGACCCGATGGGTAGGGCAAGCATCGACTCTAAGCACATGTACATAAACTTACAGTCCTATAAACTTAAAGTATCTTTAACAAGACAAACTGAAGATCAACTTACTTTTGTTCTAGCAAAGAAGTAAACTGCTGAGTAGAAATATATTTTGTAAGTTGCAACGAATTTACTTGTAACAAATTAAGTTAGCGGCCCTTCTTGCAAAATTGTCGATAACATCATCATGCCATGTTGGTCGACTTTTCAATTTGCAGAGGATTCTTTTTTCAGTTGAAACTAAGGCAATGGCGCTAAGACGATTTTGATAATGGCCAAGGAGAGATAAGTGATGATAATACGCACAAGGAGCACGAGAACGTAAAGACTTCGTAAAACTAACACAAACCACATTAAACGTGCTGAGAGGCTATCCCTCGTTGCCTCCCTGGCACAGATGCACTAGCCCCCCCCCCCCCCACCCACATGCCGGGCATAGTTCACACAAAGCGTACGAGTACTACGGCTGTTACTTAGACCCCTGCCTAGTGATTCTGCTATTTCCTGATATTATTCGTAACGCGCGATCAATTTTTTGTTGTAAGTAATCAGATAATTTAAAATGCCTAAGTGTGACTACAGGTTCGGTTATAATGCAAAACAGCCTATTACTAGTTGTTTATTTTTTAATATCTGATAAGGTGCAAGGTAACCAATAAATCAAATACCAGTAAACCTAGCACACCTCAAACCTATACATCATTAATACTCAATAACAACACAAGAATATGTTCAAGCGCCGACTGTAGATCATGCAAACAAGTGCAGCCTGAAATTAGACAAATTGTTAACCACATTCAGAGTTTGGAGTTCAATCATATGTTCGCTCAAATAATGCAACAGAGCAAACAGATACACTACTTACTGACACGTACCGCCGAACAACATATTTTCTGGCTGACTATTTACGGATCGCTACTCGGTCTTTGCTGCCATAAAAACAGGCTATCACGTTTCCCTAACTGAAGAAAATTGATGTTCTTTTAGTTTGGAATCACATTTTATCATAAAAGCAGTATTTAAAATACCAGATTGTAACGTCTGCAACACGACTCTTCCTTATGGAACGCCCGACTCTGCATTGCTTTTAAATATCAAACCGACGATTCTCAAGCAGCCAGCGTCAAATTACCTTAGTTAATCATTATTTAAGCCATTCGCTCCCCCCCCCCACAGCATGGAATATCGACTGAACAATACATAACATTGCTCCTACCTTTGGGATCGACGTTCGTTGTTAGAGAAGACTAGAACTGCAAACAAACAGACCGAGATTCCAGGCTTGTTACCACTAAAGGCAGCAATCTTTTAATAAAACGTTATAACGACTGTAACTTGAACCACTTAACAAGAGGCGAATCTATGCACTGGCCTACCGGCCATCGAAAGATCCCCGACTTACTATATTCCTTTATAGTTAATGGAAAAAATACTTCCTGCGTTAAAATTGGAAAGGTCACGACCTATCTTCTGACAACACCCCGGTTATAATCACCTTCAGCTTCAATATTGCTTCAAGACCACTGCGCTCCCGCTCTTACTGCAAAGAACCGTTCCAGAACTACACAGAAGATACTATTGATTGAGATTACGCATTAAATAGCCTAAATCTAGACTATGCTAGAGACAAACATTCACTGAACTTGCCTAAAACACGGCTTGAAAGTCGACCCCCGCACTTGACCACATTTCACATCGCCACCATCTGTACCTCTCAATATCCGTGATTGGATTGCTAAAAAACGAAAGAATATGGCATTCAACAGGAAATCCCGCGAACAAGCGTACCTAAAACCGGCTGACCAGAAAACTCAGTAAACTGTAGAAGGATACAAGACTCATCGTTCAAGGATTGTATTACGAGTCTTTAAGAGGACGAGCATCTCTGTGGAACGACACTAAGAATTTAAATGGCCGCAACTACGTATTCCACCAATGCAGAAACAAAAACAACCACCACATGGATACAAATACAAAAACTCAAATACAGAATACACACAGAATACAGAAACAAATACGGAAGCACATGGTAGATCCACCAGAGAGAATGCTACCACCTTCGCAGAACACTCAAATCAATTATTTAAACCTCTTCAAAATATATCCAATGAAACTTCAGAATTCCTGACTTCCTTGACGTTTTCTGCCAGATGTCACTACTTGTCAAACCTTTTAGATCTAAAGATGTACAAGGCATCATAAATACTACACATCAACGCGGACCGCCTAGTCACCGACCTGATAAAAGCGCGGATTTCAAAAGTCTGACTAAAAACAGATTCTGTTCACTAACATACAACTATTACTCCCTGCTACTTTCCTGTCGTACGGAAACAACGCCCAAATAAGAACGATTTCCAAAACCGGCAAACCATCCCACCTATCACCCTCCTACAGACCAATCAGTTCACGAGTAAAGTTTTTTGAAAGACTCCTTCTTCGTAGACTAAACTACGACGTCAAGCTGGATGGCTTATTTCCTGTTCACTAGTTCGGTTTCAGTAATAACCTGGCGGTTCCACAATTTACCTAGCCCACAGAATATATCCTATCCATATGACCTTAGAAAACAATAAATACTGCACTGCACTTTTCCTGAACATTAGACAAGCTTTTGACAGTTTTGGCACGTGAGCATGATGTTCAAACTTACGCATATGTCTTAGTTTACACTTCAACTAGCGTCAGCAAACAAGCCAAACTACAACTTGTTTTCAACTTTAGATGAATGTATTGGCTTATTCAGCGTAAATCCAGATTGTTCATCAAAAACAAAGTGCTTCCCTACAAGTCTCTTCTAAACCTACCAGGACTACAGAATTCAACTCTGGGGATGTGTTGTCAAAAAGCAATATCAACAGTCTTCGGACGAGCTCAGTTCAAAAACCTGCAAGCGTAATGAACGCGCTTTGGTACGTTACCAACGAAACAAAAATGAAAGTACTTGCTGGCGATGTCCATCTATACGCTACAGAATACAACATCTGACTTCTCGAACATAAGAACTACCTTATAGAATAGCCAGGCTTCGTCGACATCTGAAAAAGCAATGGTCTCTCTACCTAACTGAAGATCAGCGTTTTTTTTTTAGATCGATAGTAGGATCTATCTCGTTAGGTGGTGACTCCTTCACGAGACTTTCACAAACGCATTTATTAAATTTTATTTATCTGGAGTACATTGTAAACTGGGTATAGGAAAATTAACATTACACGCAACAATCGTAAAACAGGTAACGAGTATTCCATTCGAAACTATGTTCGCAGGGACGGATAACCATTAGGCTGACTAGGCTTTGGAATAATGACATAATAAGACAAAAAGCTAATCACGTTCTAGAATATTATACTGTTGAGTTGGATCAGACATTTCCTGAAGAGTGTGTGTATTTAGCTCAGTTTTTAAAAGATAAACGGACCTGTCAACCCAGAACAAGAAGGAGAAGAAAAGAAGAAAAAGCTATCTGAAGCTAAACAATTGTTGAATTTTTTGAAAACGCTTAACTTAGAATCAATGTTTCCTAATGTTGAGATAGCTTTGAGCATTTACATTACTATTCCCGTCACTAACTGGCGAAAGATCTTTTTCAGCTTTGAAGAGGGTGAAGAATTATTTACGCTCAAATTTGCGCCAGGATAAACTGACCAGTGTAGCCGTCTTGTTAATTGAAAGTGGCTTTCTCGAAGTACTTGATTTCAGTGAGGTGATTAAAACGTTTGCTCAATCTAAAGCGAGAAAAAAGAATCTAGCTTGAACTTTACATGAGTCTTAACGAATCCACAAGATATTTAACTGATTGTCTTCTTTTTGTAAATGATGTTAAATCTATGCTTAATAAAACTGTTATAATTCTGTAACTACTTAGTTAATTTTTTCCTTATAAAAGCCATGCAAACTACAAATGGTTGAAGGTGGAACTCTAAAACTATCTCTGAAAAATAGCCACAGTGTTCAATTCATGAGACTACTTTTCTACTTCCAAAAACAGTAAGATATTTGAAATATTCCTAACTAAGAAATATATTGTAGGGTGTTTAAAGCTTCATTCAGCCCCTTGGAAATAAACGTAGATATGGGATAAGATAATAAGAGTAGCCTATGGGAGGTGAGGGGGCGCTAAAATAAAATTAGCCTAGGGCGCCAAGATACCTTAATCCGGACCTGTATGTTAGGTTTAATTTGTCCCATCACCGGCGGCCGTCGTTTGACTGCCCCAAACGAGAAGCGTTTACGCAGGTTTGCTGATTCACGCAGGGTAACAGTGATTGGGCCCGCCCAACCTACGTTCTACCCCTCACAACTCCGCGCGGCTCCCGATGTCTTGGACATAGCGGTGATCCAAGGAATTGACTGCCCGGTCCATGTGTCCGCGCTAACGGAACTATCGTCCGATCATCTCCCCATCTTGTTACACGTCGCTACCCAGCACGTCGTACGCAGAGATGTCAGGAAGGTGGTAGAATGGGACCGCTATGGCCCGGCGTTAAGTCGCCGATTGCCAGAGGCGGGACCACTCGAAACCGTCCGCCAAGTCGACGAGGCAGTTGCCGCGTTTGACGAGGCTGTCGTATCTGCGATCGACGCGTCTTCCAGGAAAAAGCCTGGCGTCACGCCCCACTGGCAGCGGATCCCAGAGGAGACGAGTGCTCTCGCTTGCGAGAGAAATCGCCTCCGGAGACGCTGGCAGCGGACCCGTGATCCGGCCGACAAGGCAGCGTACAACCGGGCGACCGGCATTTTACGTCGTGAAATGCAGGCCTACCGGAGACGCTGTTGAGAACTCGCCGTAGCCCAAGCAGGGGACGGATCGGACGAAAGTAGCCCTTACCGGATACCTTCGGCGTTGGTAGGGAAGAGGCGCCGACCTCGTATCCCAGCCATTGCTGGACCTTTCGGTCAAATCCTGGCTCGCCCGGAGGCGAAGGCCGAGTACTTGGGGGCGCCTTTCGAGGGACAGTTCGCTCCTAACCCGCCCATGGACTGGGACTTCGATGAAGAAGTCGAGAACGAAGTGGAAGACTTTTTGTCTCTTCCGATCACTGCGGAGCCCGAACCCATTACTAGGGAAGAGGTCACAGATCGGCTCGTTGAACTCGTACCAAGAAAAGCTCCTGGCCCGGACGGCGTCTCGAACGCCGCTCTTACTCGACTCCCGGAGCAAGGAGTATTTTTCTTGGTTACGTTGCTCAACGCGTGTCTAAGACTGGCCTATTTTCCCCCAAAATGGCGTAAGGCAACGGTCATAGTGATCCCGAAGCAGGGAAAGGACGCTTCCCGTCCCAGCAAACCTCCGGCCCATTAGTCTACTGTCAGCCACGTCAAAGGTCCTCGAACGTCTTGTACAACGGAGAGTCCTAGACCATCTAAGAAACTTCGATGTACTGGTCCCCGAACAGTTCGGTTTCCGTGTGGGGCATTCCACCACTCATCAGCTGATGAGACTGGTGGAATACATCACGGGCGCCGGCTGTCGGAGAGAGCAGACTGTCGCCTGTTTCCTAGATGTGGAGAAGGCCTTTGATAGTGTCTGGCACGACGGGCTCTTGTTCAAGCTCCGGGAAATCCACCTCCCAGATTGCTACCTTCGCTTGATTGCTAGCTTTCTGACGGAGAGGACTTTCTGCGTGAGAATAGACGACCATGTCTCTTCCGAGAGACGCATTACAGCCGGGGTACCTCAAGGTAGCATGCTAGGGCCTCTTCTGTTCTCCGTGTACGTCAACGACGCACCCAGAGAGCCTGGAGTCCAGATGGCCCTGTTTGCCGACGACACGGCGGTCTATACCGCCGATCGGAACGCTGACAGGGCTATCCCACGACTCCAGCGCGCACTCGATGCGTATTCGACGTGGACGGAAAGCTGGAAAGTTGCCGTCAACGACACCAAGAGCTCCGCGGTGCTATTTTCAAAGCGCCGGAAAGAACCACGAGGCCGCGTGAGACTCGGTAGAACGTACCTGCCCTGGTCGAGAGAAATTAAATACCTCGGTGTCCACCTTGATCGTCGGCTCACCTGGCGTGCCCACGCTGAGACGATGCGAAAGAGAGCGTCCGCTCGTCTCGGGCAACTGTTTCCGATACTTGTCAACAAGGCTATGACCCGCAAGCTGGGTAAGTTGATCGTCAACGCGTACCTGTTGCCGATCATTACCTACGCTCTTCCCGTCTGGGGTTACCTCGCAACCGTTCATAAAAGAAAGTTGCAAAGCGTTCTCGATAGGGGCCTTCGGCTAGCGGCCAAATCCCCCTATCGGTTTTCTTCTCGTCTCTTGAGAAGAGGACTCGGTGTCCACTCCTTGGAAGACACCGCAAGGCGACTTGCACGTAAATTTTACGTCCGAGCTTCGAGGACCCAGACAAACCCTCTCATAGCTGGCCTTGGCAAGTACCGAACACGTCCAGGTGATTCTTGGAAACGGCCTCGACAAATACTGTACTAGTCGACCTAGTACGAGCATGTCGTTGTAGCGGCCGTTAAATAATTAAATAATATTCCGTCTGGACATGATCACTAGGCAGGAGCCCCTACCGGAGGCTTGGTACTAGGAAACCATTGGGTCGTCTCATGACGCGCAACCCAACAGCTCTGGTAGTAGTCCCGGCGGCCGCAACTTGCCCGGTCAATGCTACCTTACAGTTAGACGTGTTGTCTTGCCACAATTTGTCCCTGAGATTCGACCGTTTGTTAATGAATAACAGTAATTAAGTGGTTACAGGTTGGGTGCGTGTACGAATGAATGCATTGACCTTGCCGCCAACCTTGTCCGAGGTCACGTCTAAATAAACAAGGAAAGCCTTGCTTTCGAACGCCTATACACATTACCTTGATACTTCTGTCAAGACTTCGGCCTTGTTATCCGTTTTTAACCTCCATGTAGCCTATGCAAGTGTTACTCACTGTGTTTGTATACATAAACCATAAACGTATGAAATTGTGTGTGTGTGTGTGTGTGTGTGTGTGATTTGCAAACATATTGTAGCGTCAACCCTCAATACAAAACAACGGATTTCCAGTAACTTCTGTGTGATAAACACGCGCGCGCGCGCACTCACACACACACACACACCGACAAAGGGTTGGGAATTAAATCAGTCACCCTCTCACAGTTTATCTACTTAGTTTGTCTTCTATGTAATACAACTAGCGAAGTCTGAAATCCATTGAGTGGTAACAAAGCACTTCCAAGTAACATTTGCATGAATTTCTTCTGCCAACCAGCAGCAGGGGCATTTGTGGACCCTATACCACTTCAAATTTAATTTTTTACTTTAATCAAGTTTTAAATTCATAACTATTTACTAACAAAACAACTAAGTCATTGTAAGTCTTAAAACACAGTAAAACACAATATTCCGCTGTTGAAAATAATGATAGACCCTACTACTTTTTAAATATCCAGAACTTTGCTAAAAATTGATATTCAATAAAAATGTTTTTAAATGTATTTTTAGGTTTACAATTTTATTATTAGGTCTATATTAAATGGAATATATCTTAGTAACTATGCTCTTGGTATTCGTTATTATATATGTAATGGATCAGCAATATTTTAACGGACAAAAAGACGATATATTATGATTTGATAATTTTTTAATTATCTCTAAAACCAGGTACTAATCTTGCTCATCTCCTTCTTACTTATTTTGTTTCTGTTAATTAATTTACATAAACTACGGGTCTATATATACATTTTAATACGTCTATCGTTCTTTATACAATTTCAAAATCAATGACAAATTTCAAAGAATTTTATAATTTTACATGTAAATTTAGTTATTAGGTAAATAAGATATCGGGCAAGAATCAGGAGGCTCTAGTTTGATGTCCACGGCGCCCTGAAGTTTAAACAGCGTCTGGTTCGCGACGGATATCTTTCTCTCCTCTCTGAGGGAGAGCAGTTTCATACATCACTTACAGGACATACCGTGTTCAGGATTGGCTAACTAACTAAGACGTAATTCTGGCACTTCATTCCCTTCATAGCAATGGTTTCTTTTTTAAACTTGAATGAACAAAGTAAATCAGCAAATTACCAAATCCTTGTAATCAGTATTTATTATAACGTTTCTTCTGTGCATAAGAACGTAATAAGCTTGTCCTCTTCTATTGCTGACCTTTTCTTACGTTTTTTCGTTTTGTAGCTGAATAACATCGTTGTCTCATTTTCACGGTTATTACTACTTTTAACAAAAATAACTTCACTCAATGTGTAAACTTTTTACAGTACAAGAATCAGCATTAAACTCTAGTAATCAGCGTCCATAAAATTATTTTGGAAGTCTTCGTATTAATATTGCTTCAATTTAACATGTAGTTCATCGCAGTGATACGATAGCTTCTCCTCCACGGTCCCCCAGTGAAAGGCCGTCTTGTAAGACTAGACCCGTCGCGCTGGAGATTTCGTGTTGTTTATTCTTTCAATATTATTTAATTCATATATCTGTGTTTATAAATAACAGTTAAAGTACTGATTCTCATAAACGAAACGTAGGTGGAATTCCCATCGGTGGAGCCTTAGTCTCCCTCTCATAGAGGCGTGTGCAGGAATTTCAAAGCCTGTAAACACTGAAAGATCGGTGTGTTTTATTTTGAAAGACAGTGATGTTAATACGAATGCAATCGGCGTGATGAGTACTAAATACGATTTGTTTGGATATTTGATTACAAACGACAGAAACGAAAGAATTTGACTTTAGCTGCTAATTGCAAACTTTTATTAAAAGATTTTGATTTTTAAAACAAATTGATTCGCTTAAAAAAACCCTTTCCTCGACAGTATTTGGATGTCCGGTTAATAGAGATCAGATTACACTATTGTAGTTGTGAGGACAAATGGAATAAAGAAGTTGGGTACAGCTAATCAGTGGGAAATCCCGCTGATTTATGTCACGCTTTCTTTTTTCATTGCTAATTGACGATTGCCTACAATGTCAACATAATGTAGCGGAAAGCGCCATAACCGGTTGGTTGGCTACTTTTTATGAGCACGTTAATTTACTCTGTGATTTCTGTGATTAATTTACTCTGCGCTTTTCAAGTATCAGAAATCACATTACTGTCTCTTAGACCTTCAAGAGTCTTCTAACAGAAATACTGCTTTTCTGTTGCCATTTACTAACTAGTAGTTTTGTTGTATTTATACAACTATTATGCCTTCCTGGGTTTTCAATAAAGATTGAATGAATTGTTTTTCTAATGTTATATTGTACTTAGTTTATCATCATAATATTGTTTGCTCCTTGTAGCTCAGAAATGTATTCAACATTTTATTTTGGAATGAGGTGTTGATACCACACAAAGTGACATCAGATTATCCATCATGTGACATGCAAATTAAACTGAATTATTTTGGTAGCGAAAAAGCGCTGATCGAATACATAACATCCGAAAGAATGAAAGCTTTTAAATATTTGTGAATGTGCTTGTGTGTGTGTGTGTGTGTGGAGACGAGAGACGAGAGAGAGGGTGCACATGCGTACGTGTATGAATGTGTGCAAAATTCTAAAAATATATTTGTGTTTACATTTTAAAATAGTAATATTATTGTTATTAAAAGTGATCGTATTTAAAATAGGCCTATTTTTAATTGACATACAAAACTTATTAATTGAAATTTCAAGGATGAAGGGGAAGAATTTTTGAACTAAATGAAACAAGAGCAGGAGTATTACATAGTAAATGTCCGTGACATTATACTTAACCACAAATTGATCACTTTTGCGGATGATACTGCCTCCTTTATAGTCCAAAATAATATAAAAGAAGCCTGATGAACGAATTAAATTAAACGAACTAATGTATATAAAGAGGAAAAGAGGTTCAGTTTAATCGCCGGTTCAGTTTATCGACCAAGTTAAAACAATGACAAATTTTGCAAAGAATGTTATAGAACGGCCAACGACGAGAGGGATGGAAAATATTAACTGCTCTGTAGACACAAAGATCGGAAACGATCAACAACGAAACTTGTGTAAAGAAGATTCAGACTTCTTACCAGTCACCCGAGTGTGTATCTTTCCGGACCATTTTATGACAACTGTTGATATCGAACTTATCAATACTAAACGGATGTTGTAACAGTACAAACTTTCCCATAAAAATCCATTAAATCGGTAACCAAAAGTGATGATAACCACGAGTAAAACTACTATCAGCATTAAATGACAATACAACATAACCAGACGGTTTGACTGAGACATTGACGAATACTAGTTTCCAGATAGATTGTTTAAGTGAGCATAAAAAACCATTAAATAAAGTCAAACACCATAAGTAGAATAACAGGTGAAAGAAATGTTATATATATAACATGTATTAAAGTAGTGTAAACAGCACATTAGCTGAGTAATTGAAGGGTAATAATTTGAATAACAAATAAAAAGAAATATATTGTAATTAAACCAATTACAAACAAATAGTGTATTATGTTGATAAGAAAAAATTTTGTTGTGTTTATAAGTTTAATTTAAAAAACAATTTTTTTTTATTAATGTTTTATATAATTTTTTTTATTTGGTCAATCCTAATTAATTAATTAATTATAAATTTTTTAATTACTTTCAAATGGGTAAATTAGTTAATGTGTGACAAAATATTTGTTCTCTAGAGATAATCTTGTTATGTCAGTTGGATCAAGGATTCTCTCTTCTGACTTAGATCCTCTTCTTCTTCTTCTTGATATATTTTTCTAATATTTTACTTTATGTTTAGAAGAAATAAAAAGCTAATATTTATAATATAAATAATCATGAACACAAAGTATTTGAGTAATTCTGATGTTTATTTTTCAAAATTTGAATTTTTTCGCCAATCTTACACGCATCGATAATGGCATTGGCCGAGATTCACTCAGGTCGGTCGTGATAAAATGACAAAATATAACATTACAAAATTAATTATTTCGAGTTCTTTTAACTTTCGAAATGGTCAGAGAGGGCAAGGAGCAAGATACAATACTTACAATTACTTTAAAATAAATTATTATTGCTAAAAATAACAGGATTCTGGAAATATTGTCAATTAACCCTGTAAGGGTTTATGTCGCTTTTTGGCAACATTGAACTTTACGATTTTTTTTCTAATATGATATCAGTTTATTTACCTCTAAAGTTCAATGTTGCTTTCCTACTACTATTGTATGTCAAACATGTGCTGCTCCCAGTGGAATTTAGCTAACCTACTCACCATGATGTTTGTTTCCAACTTAGCCAATAGTACACATGCTGCAACCGTATGGTATTGCTTGTGGTTTCCAATAATTTTCACATTTTATACGTCTGCAAGGGTTTTTTACAGGTAAGAACATTGTTTTATATTACACAATACTTATAATAGTGTATAAATAATTATCATTTCATCTCTGTATATAAATTATTATGCACTTTGAAAATAATGTTGTCAAAAAGCAACATTGTACCTTAGAGGTTATGTTATTCAACCAAACTATCTGAATAGAGTATTTTGTCAAGTGATTTGTTTTGAGTAAATAAATAACATAAAATTGAGTGCATTCTGGGAAATATAGACAAATTTCACAACTTTAAGGTTTATATTATTTTCATGTGCAATAGATAGAATGATATTTCATATAATGTATTATATTTGAGTACTTTATTTACCTAAACTATCCACAAAATGTTTCTTTTGAAGTATATGTTACAGAATATGTTACTTACTTATTGACCCCTATTTTCTGTACCTAAAGAGAATTACAATTAGGGAAACTAACATTCAATTAAATTAATTAAATTTTCAATCGAAGTAAATAGGTTAGCTGTTGTATGTTATTTGGCTCATATTTGTGTTCCAGTAGAATAATCTTTTTTTTTTCAGGAATAAATATGAGTGGAATAAAACCAATGCTCTTCTACTCCAAAAAACCGAAGGATGTCCAGACAGTGATTCCAACTAACGCAGTTGATTCTGGTGACGATGAGGAGTACGATTTTGAAGACAGATTCCGAAGCAAGTAGTGTCACGCTAGGAAATGGCGTTATTGAAGAATCTCCCGAATGTAGTGAAAATGAAACTGAGTTATCAGACCAATTTGAATGTGGAGGTGGTGATGCGGAGATGGAAGCTCCCTCAACATCAAATCATAATATTAGCCCAGCTACACAATCAAATTCAGGTAGGCCTATAAGATCTAATAGAAGGCAGTACCTACCACTACTGGTAGATAATATGCCAGAAGAAAATGGCTACAGTTCTGGATCTGAAGAAGTTGTGCCTCAATTAAATGTGCGTTTGCCTAATTGGCACAGACATTTACATGTATGGAGGCGAGGAGATATTTTAGAGACTAGAGATAATCAGAACCCAAACAATATTCAGAGTGAGGATGATAATAATAATAAATCCCCACTAGATTATTTTAGCTATTACTTTATAAGCAAATTTTAGAGTATGTTTCTGATCAAAGTAATTTGTACTCTGTACAAAAAGAAGGTTTGTCTGTAAACACAAATCCTAAAGAATTGCAGGCATTTTTGTCAATTATGATATATATGGGGATTTGTAAATTGCCAAGTGTAGTAGATTACTGGGCTCAAAACACAAGAATTGATCAAATTGCTACAATTTTGCCACTTAAAAGATTCAAGAAGCTTAGATCAACAATTCATTTTGCCGATAACACCAATCAAACTAACGATAGGTTTGCTAAAATTTGCCCATTAATAAATCACATCCGTTAAAAATGCAAAAGTCTGAAGCAACAATCTAAAAGTAGCATTGACGAGACTATGATCCCTTATAAGGGTACCCGTGCTAGCAATCTTCGTCAATATATGAAAGGGAAGCCCCACAAATGGGGTTTCAAATTTTTTGTCCGAGCAGATGTGTTTGGTGTTGTTTATGATATTTTACCATATTGTGGAAGTAGCACTTTTGATCAAGAAAGCTGCTCAGAGGTATGGCAAAGATGCCAAAGCCAAAGCGATATGTTGGTTGAATTGTACAGAATACCATCACGTGCTCGTAGATGGTATTTTGCAATTTTCTGTTACCTGATTGACTTAGCCATTGTAAATGCATGGGTTCAATACAGAAGGGACAATTCTTCACAAACAAAAGTTCTAGACCTAAAGCACTTTCGTTTAGACGTAAGTCAAGGCTTAGCCGCCAGAAGTACCACTAGGAGGCGAGGAAGGCTATCTTTTGAGGAATCCCCAGTCCCAAAAAAACAAATCAAGAAGCCTTCAGTTCAGAGGCCACATGATGAACTTCGCTTTGATGGAACTGATCACTGGCCAGTGTATGGTGATAAGAGTTGATGCCGGAACTGCACCAATAGGTACACAACCATCAAGTGCACAAAATGCAACATGTTGTTGTGCTTCACTTCAAATGAAAACTGCTTTGTACAGTTCCACAAAAAGTGAATAGTAATGTGTTTTTCCAGTTAAAGTGTTATTTGTTGTTTTATTCTTATAATTCTCATAAAATAGATATCATGTATTTGTAATTTTCCAGTATTCTTTTGTATTTTTATACAGGTTTTTTTGTAATAAAAAGAAATGTGTTACATTAAAAATGTGTACTTGTACTTTTTTTTAATTTATTGCTATCTGAAAGTGTTAGAAAGTGCAACAAAATGTAAATACATAAAGCTTTATTATATGTCAAAATTTGCTACCTGTAAAGGTTTATGTTGCTTTTTGGCGACGTTCTGAATTTCAGGTATGGTACATGAAAAATACATAAATATACAATTTTTGATATATTTTATATGCTATAAGTAGAAAAAACATCACTTAATATTTTACAAATGCTCGGATAGAAAATGAACCTTACAGGGTTAATAAGTGAAAAATTCGAACCAATTCGTAGAATGACGTCACTGGCTCGTGGAGGCTGTGTCCGTGCTGGTCGCTAGTAAATGAAAATGGCTGCCGCTCACCTCGGATTTCTGCCACACACGCCGACTGCTATGTTTGGTCTGCTCCCTCAAATATAAATGTGTATTCCTTCCTCTGCGATGTTGTAGTACCTCTGGGTAATTACGTGAAGTGTTTCTCTCTCCTCGGCGATGTTGTTCTGTGATAGTTTCCTGGTGCAGTGTTCTGTGTTCAAATCTGTTGAGTTCGTTGTCCAGATAATATTGTAGTTAATTAAATTTTCTCTCAAAATGGCGGTTAATTTCTTGTGCTCGTACTGGATACAGAAGCGGCGTAAGGCGTAGGCGACGTGGGCCACCGCCTACGGCCTCGCGGTCCGAGGGGCCTCGCGCCTCGAAGGTTTATGCAGCTTTCTTTAAGCTCATGAAAAATATTTAGATAGGACCATTAAAAGCCGTGACCGCGAGTAAAGATTTTACTCATCATAAAACGAAAAATCCCACTGGCTAGCAAGCATCTGGCAATACTAACCTACCACATTCGTTTTTTAAAAATCTTGTCTAGCAACCAGTGTTGCCACATTACGGGTAATTACCCGAACTGCGGATAAATTTACCTTATGCGGGTAAGGTAGTGGGTATTTTCTATCATTGATAACACTGCTAGCAACATTTGCTGGCGTTGCGGTGACTGTCGCGGGGAATCCCCGCCATAGAGGTATATAGATAGAGGTGGTGAACTGGCTGAGAAACCGTCCGGCTGGAAAAGAGAGATGGAATCACGCGAGTTCCACTCTCGCGCATGCGTCAGTAGACAAGGATAGAAACGAGCGTGTGATGTTTCTGCGTGGACATTTCCACTAAGGGCCCCTTCAGACGACGCCACCATGACCGCGCCACCACGTCAACACATAGGTTCAAATGAGCAGTTGTGACGATTTAAATAAAAGAAATAATCAAAATAATAAAAAATTTTAAAAATTAAGGTTGCGAGCTATTAAACCATTTAAATCTCACTGTATTAATATAAAATACCTGTATGTACTCAGTATGAGAGGAAGCAGTAATTAGTTAGTTAGAAGATACTCTAATAAAAAGATAAATTGTAAAGAGTTATTAATATCGTATTTAACCCTTTGCTTGTGAGCAGGCGCTGTCCTGTTGATTCCAGACTCGACATGTTTTCCGAGTCTTGTGTAAGTTAGAATAAGATAAAAAACCTAATGTTAATAATTAAAAATCTGAAGACACAGATAGTCGCTAAAACAACTGATTTAAATTATGTATATTTGTTTAGGGATAGTTTGTATAAATAAAAATGTTAACTTAAATATAGTTAGGAACTATATTCTCGCGCGGTAATTGCCCCACTACCATTTTGTCCAGTACCAGGCGAAGGGAGCAGAATTTCGCTCTCTCGCAATGGTGACTTCGTACAGTATAGACGTAAGAGCTGTGCTCTTAAAATATGTTACCTATACTTTGTTTTACCTTAAGATGGTATACCAGAAATAGCTGCTTAAAGCATCTGGATGTGTTAACTAATATAGTTATGTAAATAAACAAGAGATTTAAAGTGTAAAACTCGAAACGTAAAAAAGGTGTAACACAAGATGTCTTCGAACTTCAAGAAATAACAACACTTCCAACGTCATACCTGGAGATGTGAACTATCAGAAGCCACAAACTCTAGTACACGCGACAGAATATGCAGATCAGGACATCCGAGAATCTACAAGTATCATCGTAGAAGGTTCAACCTGCGAACTTTGGAGCCCTTTTCTGAAGAAGACCAGACCGAGATGACGACGTAGCTGTTCCTGTTTCCCAAGACGGATACCCCAGGACGAGTCTTCTGCATACCAATTAAAAGGTGACTCGATAGCCTGTCTATCGAGGGTTACTAATATTTGTTACACAACACATCTTGAAAGAGACTTTTCAGAAACTATTAACTTTGTAAAGACTTATAAATTAAATCTAAGAATTTCATGTAACTATTCTAACTTCATACGTTGTAACAGTTTATATGCTAATGTAGAGTAATATAATTCAAGCAATAATACCATTCTTCCAATGGTTGAATAAAAGAAAGTCTTGCAAGCTAATATCATGAATTGATTATCACTAAAAGTTTTAATGAATAAATACCCAAGGTTACCCGGATCCGAGGTATAGCTATATAGAATCAATTTTGATCCCAAAGTTTAAAGAAACCTTTCAAATAACTTAATAATTGAATTAGTAATGTCATGGGATCTGTCAGTAAATGTTTTTAAATGTTAAATAAAGAGAAGTCTTCTTGGTACACACATATGAGGAGTGCTTAAATCAATTGTATACCTTGCCATTGTTTCCTTACACAGTTAGTAAGTAATTTGTTATATTAATTATTTGTGATACAATCTGTTACAACGTAGGCAGCCCATCTAATTAACGGAGTTTAATTACGATGGGTTCCCTGGATTTGTAACGCGGCGAAAAGACGTTACAAAAGTGCGCAACTCTGCTTAAAAGTTAAAGTAGTTGTAAGCATCGCGACGCAAACAAAATTGCGTCACTCTTTTAAAAAAAAAGGAAACAAAGGAAAGAGTTTTATTTGTGTATAGAGTGTCACAAACAAAACTGCATCACTATGCGTGGATAATTTGTATGAACAATAACTAAATATATAATATTGATCTATGCACTCAGAAAGTTACTTTAATAACTTTAATGTTCAAAACATGTTTAATAGTGTATTAAGTTACGTAGATGATAGTATGTATAAGTGAAATATCCTTAGCGTCATACAATGCATGTAGCTTTTGCATTCTATAGGCCAGTAGGAACCTGCATTATTCGATATAATTACTTGCATACATGAATTGTGACCAAACATAACAATTTTGGTCAACCGAACAATCTGTAACAGGTTTTTTTACGACAATCCATGACCTGTTGTTTCCTGAATCATTCTGCACAGTGTATGTCCAACTATATAGCTTACATACACTAGTATGTGTTATAAAAAAAAATTAGTTAAAAATAACTTTGTTAATAATAAAGTATGTAATGTAGACCAAGGTAATTAAGTAGAAGTTCGTGATTTAAAACTTGTGAACAAAATAAGTAATTTATTTAATTGAGAAAAGTTTATGAATGAACGGAGTCAAAGTGTTGTCAAGCGAAATAATAATAATAAATTTGTTGAATAAGATTGTGCTCCCCTTCTCTCGTTTATAACGGTATAAAGTAGTTGTGTTATTCAGTCGCATTGTGTAGAGAACAATAAGAGTAAAACCCCCTTTCTCACTGACACACCAGTTCCTTGTTAACTAAACACAGAGGGTGACCTACATTCCAGAAAACAGCTGATCGGCTATTTAACCTTGAAAAATATGTGTGTGTGATTTCTGTCTCTCCCTTAGAAGAGAAATTGTTCTTTTCTAATTTGTGTAAATTGATTACTTAAGAATTTATTATATATATATGTAATATATGTGTAATGCACTAGTATTAAATTTAAGTACGTGCTAATGTGTTAGAACAAAATGGCCCAATTTAACCCGGATTTGTTATTAAAAGACGAGCTGTCTTACGAAGCCCTTTTGCGTGGACTACCCCATGCTGATGTAACAGTCGCGGAATTACGAAGGTCAATTCGCGAATGTGGATTTGATGCGCCCGTGCAATTAAACTATCTAAGCCAACTCGATTATGAAAGCGAGAAAGAAATTTGTAATGCCAAGTATAGTGAACTATACTTATTGTCTCAAACACTCCAAGACGAGAAATCTCCGGCAAAAATTTTGCGGACTACCCAGAGAATAGAGCATTTAACCAGGCGAATAAAAAATTTGTCGATCTGGCCGAATCTCACAGAAATACCCGTTGATGTACAAAAGCTAGCAGACGAAGCTCTACGCCGCTTACCTTCAATTATTAACGATTTAAGACGAAAATCCGACTCATTCAGGATGGACGAAATAGAGAAATCATTAATGAAATTACACGTCTCCCCAGTACAATCCCCCACCACTGGTTTACCTCCGCCTAACTCGGATCGGAACTCACCTATCGTATCGCAAGTGCAAGCGAACCCAGAACAAAATACTGATACAGATGTAAATGCCCCTCGTCCCGAGCATTTTCAGTTTCGTCCCGGAAATAATGAATTGACCACCACCTCCAATGAATCCAATCGCCCTCATCGAGGAATTACACCTATGAACTGTAACGCAGATCTATACGGTAAAATGACTCACCCTGTGGAGAAGATTTTAACCGAAATCCCTTATACGGATGGCTTAAATGTTTCCAAATTACTAACATTTATTAGTTATCTTCTTCAGATAAAGGATCTACAGCAGCTGAATGACTGGCAAATTTTACAAGTTCTGTTACCAAAGTGTAAACCCCCGTTAAAAAATCGTGTGCTAGAAGCCCTAACCTCTACTTTCCCAGTAGAAGAGCTACATAGCTCTATAATAAAATACTTTATTCCCACCGGCATCTATGAGGAAATAAAAAGAAAGACAGTACTCCGAGTACAAGGACATCAGGAGAGATTAGCTCACTACATCTCCGATATTAGGGAGTCCTCTCGACTATTACGTGTAAGCTGGAATGAAACACAACTGGTGGACACCATTTTAATAGGCGTGTCACCTGAAGAAAGATCTCGAGTATCATTGATGACTAGACCCAATACAATTGCTGATCTAGAACAGTGCAGTATCCATTCTTCAAATGTATGGTACTCAGATCAAAATAGAGAAGCAATGAAAACCTCTGGAACTAATAGACATCAATTGCGAGCACTACTGCCTGATGTAACAACCTCGTATGAAAGACAAGTTTCTAGTAGACCTCACCATGTGCGCAAAGCTGGTAAGTTAACTGTAAACCCAGATAAAGCGGAAACCAAGTACCCACCTCGCAGAAAACCCACCTGTTATAATTGTGGCAAATATGGGCACATAAGAAGAGAGTGCAAAAGTAAGCCATTGGAACGGAATAACACCAATTCAAAAAACATGTAAGGCAGGGAGACCCGAAAACCTGTGTCTTCCGCAGCTACTCGAAATTGGGTAAACTAAAAGAAACCAGTAATAATAATAAGAATGAATTATTCTGTAACCAAGTGAAAAACAAAAAAGGTGCGAAAGAAATCGACCCCTATGTGCGAGAATTTCGTGAAAAGTGTAATGCGATTAATAGATGGAAATGGAAAAAAAATCTACTACCATTAATACGAGTCGACTTAGGCGTTACATCCCCCATCGCCTTAATTGATTCGGGATCTAGTAGAACCTTAATCAGCCAAGAATTAGCGGACATGTTAGCTAAACATCATCTAGTAAAACGGAACCAACCTGTGAATATAGAGTGTGCTACCGCTGATAAACGTAAAATAAATATAAACCTGAGCATTACCGTTAAGGTTAAAATAAAAAACCTAAGTTGGATGTTTACAATGTTAGTATGTAAAGAATTAGGACCTGATTTAATATTAGGTGCAGATTTTATTAGTAAGACAGGAATGATTCTTGACATCTACGAGCGAGAATTTTATTTCAGATTTGATCGTGCGAGAAAACATAAATTTGATAGTAATGAAGATAAACGTTGTTAATCTACTGCACATGTAATACACCAAGATTCAGATTTATCTCACCTAGAACGAAGAGATAGAGTCAAAATAGTAAAACTAATAAAAGAATTTTCCTCGGTTCTTACACCAAAACTAGGACTTACGGACCTAATAGAGTATAAAATTAATCTGAGTGATCAGAAAGTAATACGACTACCTCCGTACAAGTTGTCGCCTCCCAAGATGGAAGTCATGCGGAACCATATCAATAAGTTATTGGACCAAGGAGTCATAGAACCCTCTACGTCCCCATATTCTTCACCCTCCTTTTTAGTACCAAAAGGACCAGATAAACACCGACTAGTGGTAGACTACAGGCAATTAAATAAAAGAATAGAATTTGAATCAATTCCTCTTCCAGACATCCATAGTGCGTTTCATTATTTTACTAAAGCTATGGTCTTTACGGTAATGGATCTGAATCAAGCTTTTCACCAAATACCTCTTTCAGAAGAATCCAAACGTCTAACCGCGTTTGCAGTTCCTTTTAACTTGTACCAATTTACTAGGGTACCCTTTGGAATATCTCAAGGAAGTTCCGTATGTAGTAGACTATTGGAAAAGATATTTCACGACATTAAATTTAAATATGTGTACCACTATTTGGACGACATCGTAATATACAGTGAATCAATGGAACAACATCTCAAACATTTGCGTGAAGTGTTATCTCGTTTACTAAGAGCAGGATTAATGGTGAACCCAAATAAGGTAAGTTTT
Organism: Magicicada septendecula; assembly: GCA_034769895.1. Classification (NCBI taxonomy): domain Eukaryota; kingdom Metazoa; phylum Arthropoda; class Insecta; order Hemiptera; family Cicadidae; genus Magicicada; species Magicicada septendecula. The sequence goes on from CM068372.1 coordinate 266,365,433, forward strand.
GCTGTCCCTCAGTTTTCTTTCTTAGGACACATCGTGAAAGCGAATGGAAAGGTAAGCATTGACCCCGAACGTACCCGTGCTATGAGAGAATTTGCACCCCCACGAGATGCAAAAGGTATAGCCCGATTTTTAGGTATGGTGAATTATTTCCACAAATATATTCCCCATCTTGCCGAAATAGCAGCACCCGTAAACTCCTTACGAAAGAAGGGAACGAAGTTCGAATGGAGCTCAATACAGCAAAACGCCTTTGAGCAACTTAAAGAAAGCATTATATCTCCCCCAGTTTTGCAATTAGCTGATTTCACAAAACCATTCGTCGTGCAAACCGACAGTTCCAGTGTAGCGTTAGGTGCAGTGATATACCAAGAGATAGATAACTGTAGACTACCAATTAGTTATGCATCACGAACACTGAGCGATCAAGAAAGAAAGTATTCCGCATATGAATTGGAATGTTTAGCAATTGTTTTTGCGTTCGAAAAGTTTAAACCCTTCCTAGAACATAAAGAATTCCTTTTGGAAACCGACAATCAGGCGTTATCATGGTTACTGAATCACCCTAAACAATTAGGACGAATTGGCAGATGGATATTGAAATTAAACTGCTACAAATTCAGAGTGCAGCATATTAAAGGTACTCAAAATGTAGTCGCCGATACCCTGTCCCGTATGTTCCAGTCACCCACTAAAACTTCCGAAAACATAGTGAAACCGGAAATAGCAAGTGCTAACGCCGTAATTACTGAATTCCCCCTTGCCTTTACAAACATTGCCCTGTATCAACAACAAGACCCCTTACTGAAGCCTATTATAGAACAACTTACCCAAGGTATTAAATCCGAGAAGTACGTATTGAGTAAGAATGTATTGTGTCTCAAGATAAGAGACGGAAAGGAATTAAGAATAATAGCCCCGGATGTAATTAAGCCCATGCTAATGGAATACTTCCATTCATCTACCATAAGTGCCCATATGGGAATCAATAAGACGATACATCGTATTCGAAAGGAATATCATTGGAACAATATGAACTGCGAAATAGCCAACTTCGTAAAGAAATGTTCATTATGCGCCCTTAGTAAACCCGCCAGAAATACTCAAGTAAGCCAATTGATATCAGAAATCCCAAAGACCCCTTTTTCGAAACTTTATCTAGATTTCTCAGGTCCGTATCCACGATCCAAATCAGGAAATACCATGTTACTGATATGTGTAGATTCGTTCACCAAATTTGTTTGGATGTATCCCATGCGATGAGCATTAGCGTCGACAACAGTTAAAATACTACAGGAAAGACTATTTAAAGACTACGGTACTCCAGTACGTATAGTATCTGATAACGGTCCTCAGTTTAAAGCAAAAGAATTTAAGAATATGTGTTTCAAGTTAGGGATAGACCATATAACCACTACAGAGTATCGACCGCAAGGCAATATTGCTGAAAGGTATCTACGAAACCTCAAATCTGCGGTAATCGCCTATCATGCGAACGATCACACGTCGTGGGACCAAAATCTATCCTGGATTCAATACGCTTTTAATTCAGCATACCACGAAGGTCACAAGTCGACCCCGTTCGAGTTACTATACAAGTATCGACCAAACCACCCTTTGTCCACAAGATGGAATATACACGATCTGCTGCCTCCGCAAATAACGGATAAGCAGATAAAGCGAATATGGAACAAAGCCCTCTCTAACTTAAGAGCAAGCTTGGAAAAATCCAGAAGATACCACGAGAAAGGTGATCATAGCAACTCAGTCAGGTACCAAGTAGGTGACTTAGTAATGTACAAGACTCACCCCATTAGTAGTGCGATTGATAAGACCACCTCTAAACTATCATTCCGATGGTGTGGCCCTTACCAAATCCAAAAGTACCTAACTCCAGTTACAGTAGCCCTGTGCGAACCTGCAACTCAGAAATATGTGCGGAGAACGCATATTTCGCAACCAAAGTTGTATAAGAAGAAGTGACGGTATAGTATAACCCAAAAAGAAAAGGGAATACTAGGCAGTAAAGAAAATTATATTTCTGAATCCACGTGAAAAATGTAAAACGTAGAGTTTGGAAACGAGGCCTGATCAACCTGAGTTCCAGTTCTGCGAAGCATGCATTAATGAATAATCATTAACTAGATGGGTACTAACACTCATTAACTACATGAGTTATATAGGACTCACAGAAGAAAAGATAGAATTCTAAATAGTAAAGATTTAGAAAGTTACTCTACAGAAGAGAGAGTAAGACAAACAAAAAAACCGGTAGTAAAATTAAGTGATAGAGATAAGAAAGAGTTTTGTGTTTTAATTGTGTAAATATTAAGTGTAAATAGTATGTAAAAAAAAAAAAGGTAGTAAATAAGAATATAAAGTATACTGTGTTGTAACTATAGGTAATAACTATGTGGACAACGTTGTAATGTGTCCAACAACTATGTGAAAGAAATTACACACACTAACCCCATTCAATATCCCAGTGCCCAATTGTGAGTTAGACTAAAAAAAAAAAGCTTAACCGTAGCGTGCAAATTAAGCGGTGGAGTATGTGACGATTTAAATAAAAGAAATAATCAAAATAATAAAAAATTTTAAAAATTAAGGTTGCGAGCTATTAAACCATTTAAATCTCACTGTATTAATATAAAATACCTGTATGTACTCAGTATGAGAGGAAGCAGTAATTAGTTAGTTAGAAGATACTCTAATAAAAAGATAAATTGTAAAGAGTTATTAATATCGTATTTAACCCTTTGCTTGTGAGCAGGCGCTGTCCTGTTGATTCCAGACTCGACATGTTTTCCGAGTCTTGTGTAAGTTAGAATAAGATAAAAAACCTAATGTTAATAATTAAAAATCTGAAGACACAGATAGTCGCTAAAACAACTGATTTAAATTATGTATATTTGTTTAGGGATAGTTTGTATAAATAAAAATGTTAACTTAAATATAGTTAGGAACTATATTCTCGCGCGGTAATTGCCCCACTACCATTTTGTCCAGTACCAGGCGAAGGGAGCAGAATTTCGCTCTCTCGCAATGGTGACTTCGTACAGTATAGACGTAAGAGCTGTGCTCTTAAAATATGTTACCTATACTTTGTTTTACCTTAAGATGGTATACCAGAAATAGCTGCTTAAAGCATCTGGATGTGTTAACTAATATAGTTATGTAAATAAACAAGAGATTTAAAGTGTAAAACTCGAAACGTAAAAAAGGTGTAACACAAGATGTCTTCGAACTTCAAGAAATAACAACACTTCCAACGTCATACCTGGAGATGTGAACTATCAGAAGCCACAAACTCTAGTACACGCGACAGAATATGCAGATCAGGACATCCGAGAATCTACAAGTATCATCGTAGAAGGTTCAACCTGCGAACTTTGGAGCCCTTTTCTGAAGAAGACCAGACCGAGATGACGACGTAGCTGTTCCTGTTTCCCAAGACGGATACCCCAGGACGAGTCTTCTGCATACCAATTAAAAGGTGACTCGATAGCCTGTCTATCGAGGGTTACTAATATTTGTTACACAACACATCTTGAAAGAGACTTTTCAGAAACTATTAACTTTGTAAAGACTTATAAATTAAATCTAAGAATTTCATGTAACTATTCTAACTTCATACGTTGTAACAGTTTATATGCTAATGTAGAGTAATATAATTCAAGCAATAATACCATTCTTCCAATGGTTGAATAAAAGAAAGTCTTGCAAGCTAATATCATGAATTGATTATCACTAAAAGTTTTAATGAATAAATACCCAAGGTTACCCGGATCCGAGGTATAGCTATATAGAATCAATTTTGATCCCAAAGTTTAAAGAAACCTTTCAAATAACTTAATAATTGAATTAGTAATGTCATGGGATCTGTCAGTAAATGTTTTTAAATGTTAAATAAAGAGAAGTCTTCTTGGTACACACATATGAGGAGTGCTTAAATCAATTGTATACCTTGCCATTGTTTCCTTACACAGTTAGTAAGTAATTTGTTATATTAATTATTCGTGATACAATCTGTTACAACGTAGGCAGCCCATCTAATTAACGGAGTTTAATTACGATGGGTTCCCTGGATTTGTAACGCGGCGAAAAGACGTTACACAGTGGCAGGGAAAAAACATCACGCCACCAGTCGTGGCGCCGCCAGCATCTCATTTGAACCTATGTGTTGACGTGGTGGCGTCGTGTGAAGGGGCCTTTACACGAGCGCCTATACTTTGCCCCCTCTATCTATATACCTCTATGATCCCCGCCCGGCGGGGATTTCCCATTCCGTTTGCTTCTCGCCTACGTTCACGCTTCTCAACGGGTAGAGAGCCCATCAGAGTGCCGCACGCAGTCATTCCATCGTCCGCCGTATGTAATCTTATTTTGTTTTTCTGACAGATTTTGATGTGAGAATGAGTGTGGTTCATTATTTGAAAACGATAAATATTAAATAAATAGGTAGTGATTGTTGATCGGTCCGGTAGATTGAACTAAAATAAGTAAAAAACTGTTTTATGTTTAGAACTTTTAGAAGTTGATAAGTTTGATATTTTGCGTGGTTATTATTATTAGTCAATAATACCAACATAGGTCAATTCTCAGCCTATGCGTAGCCAGTTCATAACAATATTATCAAAAAAATAAATTTAAACACCATCGTGTGCATGACCCCCCAGTCGACATGCGTGAATTACTACATCTTAGTAAGAACATCTTAATCATTGCTCTTGAACATTTGCGTACATTTTGTGACTGGATCAAAGAATATCGACAAACTGGGTTCGAACAATGCTTGTCTGACGCTCGTCAATTTATTGAGAAAAGCAGTTATGATCTGCCAAAAGACTTTAAAAATAAAAGGGTAGGCAAAAAGAAAACGATGTTCGATTATGAAAGCAGCGATGAACCTATACAGTCTCCCAAAAGCCGGTACGAAACAGATTTTTTAACACCATGATTGATTCCATAGTGAGCAATATGGATTCAAGATTTATATCTTTAAATCAACATTTTGAAAATTTTGGTTTTCTCTATAATCTAAGCAAGTTAAAAAATATTCCAAAAGAGCATATATTAAAAACTGTCAAGATTTACACACAGTTCTGCGAGCGGGAGAGTGCAGTGACTTCCAACCTTACGAATTATATGAAGAATTACAAACAATGATCCCAAATTTACCCGACTTCATTAAAGATGTGAAACAGCTGCTCCAATATGTAACAGAAAATAACTTAAAAGAAATTTACCCAAATATTTATATTGTCATTCGAATTTTGTTAACAGTACCAGTAAGTACAGCCTCCGCTGAAAGGAGCTTTTCAAAATTAAAACTAATAAAAAATTATTTAAGAAGTACAATGGGTCAGCAAAGACTTTCAGCTTTGGCAGTTTTATCTATTGAAGCAGATACAGCATCTAAGCTGGATTACGATACAGTTATTAAGGAGTTCAGTAAGGCTAAAAGCAGGAAATTTCTGTTTCTTTAATTCTTTAATTCTGTTAGTTATTACTTAATAATGTTAGTTGAAGTGAAGATGTTTGCATTTTTTTGAATAAAAAGTTGACAGTTTCAAAAAATGTTTTTCTCTATATAAAATCCGTCCTCTTGCGCCACCAGAGGGCCTCGCAAAATTTATCTTGCCCACATCAAATTTAGGTATTGCCCCGCCGCTGACTGGATATTAGTATTCCTGTTGTTCTGGTTCAGTTTGTTATCGGTTACGTTATGCTGTTAGGTTTCAGTAGTTAACCTCTGTAGTATATTTTTGGGTTGCACTTCAATTTTTTACAACCATTTATATTTTTCAGATCTTCCGTCCGTAAAATTTGATCTGCACACATTCACGATTAACAATAGACTGATGACTTAAAGTCGTCGTTTTCGGTGGTAATTCATAAAATGTCTTATTCCTCTTACCATTGTCTGTTCACATTTACATGTCTTGGATTTGGTTTCAACTCATAAAAATATATGACAAGTTTTCCTATTTATTGCTGTGACTTAATTATTTATTAATTTTATGAAAATTTAACTATCTAGCAATATTCTTAAGCTAATTTTACATAATTCAAAATATAACTGGGTGTGTTTTAAATTCAGATAAGCCTAAAATTTACAATTTTTGATATTTATTATAGGCCTTGTATTTTTACAATTTTAGTGATTAAATGGTTTACAAGTGATTTTATGTTAATATTTCTTTTAAATAATTTTACTCACTTCATGATTATTGCTTGTTGTTAATAATTTGTTGTTATAATACTCCAATATTGATTAATTTACATTTTATCTGAATAGTGTACCCTTCTAGGCCTAGTATTACAGATTTCCAAATAAAGTTAATTTTATTCTTTTGTCATTACATTTGCTAATATTTGGTTCTGTGCTGATTACATTTTCATATCTTTGTTTTACATGGACTAGTTTCAATTAATTACATACAATTCTATGAATTTATTCATTTGGGTTTGACTCTATGATAGTATTTGATTTTGGTCTAGAATGCTGTTTTGTTTTTCTATTGGGGTTTGTTAGTTATTTTGCCCTATTATTCTTTGTATGGTTTACAGTTTAATAATACAATATTTATATTACCTACTTGCCTTCTCTGCCTTAACAAACTTTGAAATCATTGAACACTAATTAAATACAACATATTATCTTATATCTATTAATTTTTATATCACTTAATCATAACAAAAATATCTTATATTTATTATTTTTTTTATATATATAATTTGGTTAAAATAAAACATTTTATTAATAATAATACTTTCAGTTTTTTACTGTCTTTTGTATTTACTATACATAATTTGATTAAACTATAAACATCTTATCACTAATAATACTTTCAGTTATTGAACTGTCTTTTGTATTTAGGTTGCTTTTTTGTAACACTTAACTATAATAAAACATCTTATATCTATGATTTTTCATTTATATATAATCTTTAAAACATTCTTATTACTAATAATATTCTCAGTTAGTAAACTGTCTTTTGTTCTTATGCTAATTTTATATGGTATCTCTCTACACTAATGGTAGTCCCTTTTAAATAATTGTATTTTCTTTCACTATTTATTTCTTATAGTATGTCACTTGTTATTCTCTACACTCACTGTAGTCTCTAACTTTTATTATATTTTATCATGGTATTTCACCTTATAATTTCTACACTAATGGTAGTCTTTGGTTTTTACACTATGGTAGTTTTTGATTTGTTTCTACACTATTGGTAGTCTTTTGGTTTGTTTTTACTCTGTTCTTAAATTAGGCTTACATTTAGTTTACAATTTATTTTAATTGCATTGTACCTTGTAACTTGAGTTATTTGGACTGACATTTATTGTTGGTTTTAATTTAGTTTCAATTGGTATATTCATTCTTCATACAGTTTTAGTGAATAGCCTTTCTTGTTTCTATATTTCTTTTAGGAACCTTGACATATTTTGTCTCTTCTTTCTTATTATATAAGTATTTCCTTTTCTTGTGGTTTCATGTCCTTATCTTATTAATTCAATGAATCTTATTTGATTATTTGGTTTCATTCATTTTCTCATTTACAGCTCCTTATTAACTTGTTATTGGTTTTGTTATCTTGGGGTTTTCTGCTTCTTAATTTAATAGATTTTCCCCTTATTTATTTTTTTTATTTCCTTCCTTGTTTACTTTTTACTTTTGTCTTCTCATTTACTGCTCCTCAATCTACTGGGTATACTGCTGTTGTACTGGGGTTTTATATCGTTGGTTTCTTTATATATGGACCAAGAGTTTTCTTCGTTATTCAGTTTAATTTTATTAACATTTTATCGACTTAATGATCAGCTTCTTTAATTTATTTTTTAACCATTTCTTATTCTCACTTACTATTGATAGTTTCTTCTTTATTAATGCTGTATTAAGTTAATTTTTTAGGTGATAATTCTGTTATGCTACAATATTATTGATAATAACAAACTATAGATGAATTATAATAAATGAACCAACAAAATAAGATTAACAGTGTAATCACAATGTTAGATCAACCTTAAGAGAAGGGTATGCTAAGGCATAATGTATAATGATGATAGAATAATTAATGAGAGAACAAATTGTATATGTTCTAATAATAATATGATCCCAATGTAATCAACAATGTAAAAACTATAATATGTATTTGAAAATGTCATAAGAGGGTAAATTTTGTGAAAAGATGTATTATCAATTAAGGTGAACAAAACCTTATAATGAATTGTGTAGAATAAGAGAATGGCATAAAATGAGCTAAGATGACTCAATGAATAATAAATAAAATAATAAAAGCTCAAAATAATGACTCACAACTTATATTGAAAGAAGTAGAGTAATTATAAAGAGAAAATTGAAATGATAGACAAACCAATGATGACAAAACAGATTATGAAAATCATAATCATGTATCATAAAGAGACCATACAAAGTATAAGAAAATAGAGAAATAATAATAATGAAAAAGGTGTAAGCCACCAACCAATGTCTAGTATAATAAGTGTAGGAAGTAAGAATAATTCTGAATAAGTAATAATGAAGTTAGGAAGCCATTAAATAATAATAAACAAATATGTTATAATGATTGTTAATGTTCAGCTGGATACAGCAAATTTATATAATATGTTAATTTCAATAAGATAATTGTGTTCCAAATAGAAAAAACTTATGGTTGAATCAATGTTAAAAAATACAAAAATAGAATCTGCAAGGTGTAGCAGAAGACATTTGAAAACAACACAATATTTAAGATAGGCTTTCATTAAGATAGAGTTTATTAATGATAAATGTATCCAAACTGGCTGATATTCATATCAAAATAACCAGGCGGGAATGAGCAATACGATGCTAAAGTCAGCTGCATGGAAGTAGTATCGTCAAGGTCACTCACTTTCACTGCTTCTCCCTGTCACCTCCACGCCCCTCGCCCAGCGTTGTTGCCGGCTAGTACAGTGTGTAGCGTTTTAGCAGTGTTACGAAAACAAATTTCATACATCCACATTATATTCTTCGTTTCAAATTTATTTATGCGTATCGCGTAAATGAATTTGTTTTATCAGGAATAATTAGTTGTGGGTAACACTACTCAGTTAAATTCTGGGCGCCAGTATTTGAGCTCTAAAAATTTGTGTGAGTCGGCAACATATTTTTTGTTGTCGCGTAAATATCTACAGAATTTCTATCTTTGCGTTTCTTCTGTTTCTTTGGCTTTTTTTTTTGTTACAATTTGCAGTTCTCTGGAACTACTATTTATACTGCGCTGGTTTTTCTTATGTTAGAATCTAAACCTTTTAGCAATACACACCCTAACTTTACGAAGTACCATTAGGTCAGTTATTTTGTGATTTCCGTACAGTGCACTTACTTATTAAAGTTTTACTGTTTTCTTCATGGGCGGTTATCCTACAGACTGACAGTTGTCTGAGAACGCTGACCTTGCCTGCTGTTGTCGCTTTAATTTTTTCATACTCACGGTCTTTTCCCTTTTGTAAATGAATCTGTTTTTGTTCTCTACACGGTCATTCCTAAGCCATATGGTTCGGAAGTTCTGTTAGGTATATGTACACATTTGGTATGCACATTGCGTATACCCTGTCGGCATGTCTTTTCGGTAAATATTGCTGTCTGACACTTTTATGAATGCCTTTGTCATTTTATAATCCCCTCAAAAATGTGTATGTTTACTGCCCGCGCTACTACCTTTCTTCCGTTGCACAAAGATAAATAGGACTGAGCAATTCCTGTAAACAAAATTGTCGCTGTTGTGACAAAAGCCAATCCCATTTCAGTTACAGTACCCCATTCCAAGTAGGTTGGGTGGACGAGGTGAGGAAGAGACGAACATCCAAAATATTTATCGTCCTTAGTATTGTTGACAGACATTTTGTGCGTTTCATGTGAACGGTTGACGTCTTTATTGTAGACAGTGTGTGTATTAGTTTATTTCAATAATTTGTATTTATTATGAGTGATATTGAGGAACAGTATCCTACATTTAGTTCGAGTACAAGCAGCGGTGGTGTACGTGCGGGCCGAGAGGCATTAGAAAACAAAGTAAAGTCATCATAGCAAACGTTTACAAGTTTTTTAAAAATCTTGCGTATAATGAAGAAGCCAGGAGGAACATAAACTTTGCACAAGTTCGAAAATTGACAGCGGAAGCTTGTGGCATTTCTGAACAGTCGGTGCAACGTATTAGCAATACCGTTGCTTCGGCAGATGATCAAGGCGTGAGTGTTGTGTTCAGTTCTCCAAGGAAAGGGTATAAACGGAAACACAAAAACACTGAACTGGACGATTTTAATAAACAAATAGTCCGCAGGACCGTACTAGAATATTACGACCGAGGGGAATACCCCACTGCAAGCAAAATTCGAGCTGATCTCTGTCAGAAAATCAATTATTCTGGTTCAGAAGCCTCCGTACTTCGCCTTCTGAAAGTGCTTGGTTTTAAATTTAAGAAGTGCAACGATGGACGAAAATTTTTAATGGAGCGCAGAGACATTGCTGCCTTGAGAGCGAAGTTTTTGAGAACCATGCATATACATCGTACGGAGGACAACAGGCCTATAATTTATTTGGATGAAACCTGGATATCACAGAATCATACGAATAAATACATCTGGCAAGACTCCAGAGGGAACGGTGGGCTGAAAGTACCTACTGGTAGAGGTGGCCGGCTGATTATTGCACATGCTGGATCCGCAAGTACAGGTTTCATAGCAGGTGCCAAACTTGTCTTTCGTGGCAGTAAGCATTCAGCTGCATCTGACTACCACACAGAAATGAATGCTGAAGTTTTTAAGACCTGGTTTGTTGGTATGTTGCGCTCCTTGGAAGAAGGCTCTGTCATCGTGATGGATAATGCCAGCTATCATTCTGTACAAATAGATAAACCACCATGTTCAAACTGGCGTAAAGCGGATATCATGGAGTGGCTGCGTAAGAAGAGAATTTCATTTTCCACAGCTGAAACCAGGGATGAACTTCTTTCTAAAGAAGAGATCCGAACGGCCAAGAAGACGTACGAATTGGATCAACTGGCAAATGAAATGGGACATACAGTAGTGCGCCTGCCACCATATCATTGTCAGTATAATCCGATCGAGCTGATATGGGCCCAAGTTAAACGGTATGTTGCAAACAAGAATACGACTTTCAGATTGGCCGATATTGAACAACTTGCACACGAAGCTTTGGACAGGATAACTCAGGAAGACTGGGAGAAGTGCGTAAGACATGCGGAGGCACTACAAGAAGCCGATTACTCAAAGCAGTGCACGAGAGACACCACAGTGGAGCCCTTCATCATACACTTACGTGTGAGTAGTGACAGCGAACCTGAGTCCAGTGAATCCGAAGACGAATAAGGCAGGAGTGTTAAAAAGTGTATATAGGTGGTAAACGTGTCTATAGCGAAGCGTAGTATTTTCTATTTTTATTGAAACATAAAAAACCGTGTGTGCGTGTTTTCTTCAGGAGTGTTATGAATGTGCTCTGTGCTATCACTTTGCAAAGTGATAATTGTGTGACTAACCCTATTTAAGGTGAGCTTTTCAACATACTGCTTATTTATAATAGTCATAAGGAATTCTATAGTTCATAAAATAAGGAAAATTTTAATTATAAAATTAGTAAGGACAATGCATAAAATATAGAATTATAAATTTAAATTCTATATTTAAAGATTTAAGTTAAAATATATATATATATAAATAAATAAGGAATTTTAAATTTATTTCATGAGACATTTGTATTTGTTGTTTATAAAATTATCCTTATTTTCTTAAGAAATCCAATTCGTTTCACGTTTATACATACCATTATTTTTATGCTACTTGTGCATGTAACATCTTATAGTATAGTTCTAATTTTTTTACTTAATTAATAAGCAGCGCAGGAAATAAAAATAGAATATTTTTCTGAGTCACGAATAGTGCGGTGTCTTCAATAATTAAATGGGGCAAGCTTAAGACACAGGATGCGTATAAAATTCGTTCAAACAAACTATAGCTGACGCGTCGAATTGAATGTTATGTATAAGATACGGAAATTAATTGTTAATTAATTATTAACAATATATTAATTGTGATGTAATTATTATTAAGAATTATTGACAATGTAACAATGTACTCTAATGCATGTATTACAAACTTTCTCACTTTGTTATATTCTTTACATTAAGTAGGCTTACTTACTAGAACATTTTTCGGAAGAAAGGGAAACTGTTGCTTAGTGGCAACGCTGTAAGTAAGCGGTGTGACCTTGACGATACTAGTTCCATGCAGCTGACTCTAGTAATAGAACCAAATTTGTAATTAGTATAACTGAGATACAAACATAAATATGATAAATTTTGTGAATTTTGGAAGGGTACGAAGAATACCAATAACAATAAGACCCCACGCTTAAAACAATTATGTAAGAGCTAAAAATAGAATGACCGCATCATGTCGTCATTTTTAGCCAATCAGAAAATTACTTGAAAAATTAATTGTCGCTGCCTAGCGGAATTCTCATCGGACTATATATACGATGTACGAGTAAGGAGAAAGACATTTTTGTCAAATTCCATTCCAGCAGATAATACAGGACTCCAGATCAAAATGTTCATCAAATATTATTAAACAACAGCAGTGAAGAAGTACATACCTATCAAAGTGCATCACAACAAGTAGTGTTCCTTTTACTAGTTGTGCGGAACTAAAAGAACGAGGTTAGGTGAATTACCTAACCAAGTCGTTAATCTCAAGAAGTCATAATCGTTCATTCGCGTAAAAGTGAAGTGTACGATCAGTGTACAAGATCGTAAAGTGAATTAAAAAATAATCCAAAGCGATTATAAAACAGGGAGTACAGTGCCATATATAATTACAGTGTATGAATATTATGTTGCTAGTATAAGAAATAATACATTCATGTACTAACGCAAAAACATTAATACGATAAGAAATAAGCACTGTCTATACTTTTTTCAAGAGAAATTATACGATTCCTATATAATAATTAATGATCTAGGCTAACCATAGTTAACCCCAAAACTTGTAGAGGTCAGACGAACATTTCGTAAATCAATTTGAATTTTTAAAGGTGTCTAACATACCAAAGTAAACTTTTGTAAAGCATCGTAACTCGAGGCATAGTTTTTTTTATTCTGTAGTTATAAAGAATTCACCCTTGAGGTATACAAAAATTTGTAAATAAACAAACCAATAATTAGAGTCATCATTGCCAACCTTCTGGGTTAGGAGAGATTTAAGCCAGGTAGATTGTAATACATTATTATTGTTAAATTGAATGTATAAAGTTAAAGTAAGCACGCTGTGAGCAATAAACCAGTAAATTGTTAATTAACAAACGTTGTCAGTAATTATTGAAGCAATTATTAGTTATTTTTCTCATTTAAAAGAGCTGCAATTTCAAGGCACTCAATCAGTTAAGTTGGCGGCTTGGACGTGTGAAGCGCCAACCGTTTAAATACACAAACAAACCAGAAGGAAAATAGTTAATTAAATTATTCTAATAAATCAATCAAAGAAATAATTTAACAACATAAGAACCAGAGATTCCATATGGCGCCCAAGAAACATAAATTTAGCTCACTTACTTACAAACAGTGCAGTTATACTGTTTTGACAACTTAACAGTTTCATAACGTACTGAGACCATCTGAACAACCAGTACAGACAGAACTAAACTACCAGTGCTACACCAAAGGTACGTGAAAGTTTTAATTACTTAATAACATTGTCAAAACAACACTTTACTGTACAAAGACGATTTAGGTCTACGGAAGTGCTACGGAACTTCAAGAGAACTCCGAAGTGAACCACATTCAATTAACAGAGATTGCAATAATTAATTAATTAACTGATAAAAATTAATTAAACCAAATATACAAATTAAAACAATTAAATAACAATTAGAAATTATTGAATAACCGAATTAAATAAAAGACAATCAACGTGTGACGAATTTTTAAACGAGGTACGCACTAGGGGCAGTTATAATGTAAATGAACGAACTTGAAACAGATATGATAAATGTCGTCGGTGGAATCTCTACTGCGAACGATTGTAAACCAAACGTTTTTATCCTATGCTTTCAGATTAAAAAATACAATGCTTTGCTTCAGACAATTGCTGTAAAATTAGCTGTACCTCGTCTGTAAATCAAACAAATACACTGGCGTACATATGCGTCAATGTATATCAACGTCAATATACGCCAATAAAATCAATAAAAATTAAAAATTAAAAGTTTATATCAAGGTAAATAAAAGTTAATTACATATTAAATACCTATTGTTTGTGTTTGTGTCCATGCAAACGTATACAGTAGTCTCGGTTTGATGACAGTTGCAGTAATATAGCTAGGAGAATTTAATAGACACTTTCTGTTGAACTTGATAGGCGTAACGCAAGAACGTTATTATCACTTTATATACATTAATACGCTATTACAAAAGTTTTTTTAGGAGGATGGGGAACAGGTACTGCCAAATTTGGAAGAAGATGGTATTACCCTAATGATTCCAAGCGTACAGTAAGATTATCAACAATAGCATAGGCTGATCGTTAGAAACATGAAGAAACATGACGAGTGGATGTCATCGAAAAACAGATTTCGTCGGAATAGATTAAAGAGGAAATTACTGGCACTAATAACCACAGTACTGCATACATAGTCCAAAACACGCTAAAAAGGAAGGCTTGATAGTTTACAGGTTCTCACCATTTCAAAGCGAGCTTAGCCTGTTTCAGATTTTTAAGTCGTGTAAGTAGCAGATACAGAAAAACCTATATACGCTAAATCGATTTTGCATAAGTCGCTGTAGGTGAAGCTATGAAATGTCGTCCGACGTAAGCAGAACCACAAGGTATCAGAGACTGTAGCTCGGCTCGGAGCTTGCACAGACCTCACAGCCTACTTGACTCCCGATGAAATCGTTCTATCGAATGTAAGATTGTATTACAGAAAGTTTGTTACAAATTTCATAAGCTTGTGGCGCCTACCTTGTACTCATATGTAGCCCTACCATATATGCAGTGCTCCGATATTGTTCATCAAACTCTACGTTCCAATAATTTCTCTCACTCGGTCAGCAACAATATTGATAAAGTCTAAAGCCGTCTTTAGAAATATCTGATACTTTGCTTAGTAGGAATTTTAAGGAAAACTAAAATTGTTGCATATTTCGTATCATATAATTTATGGAATTCATTTCACGCATTAGCAAGTAGAATCAAAACTCTGATGTTTTGATGTTTTTAGTGCTTCAGCTTCTTCCTGAGTTCCTTTAAAGTGGTCAAAATCCATATCTTAATTAAAGAGGACACTATTTTTAAAACTCTGGAGACTTCTACGCGGTTAAACCTCGTCTTTGACAACTTTGAATTTGTTTCATCATTGTAAACTCATTTTCCCTCACGGACCTTACCCCTTTAGTTTTCCCCGTGGGTACGGAATAACAGTCAGATAGAATATTTTAAAATATACTGGTAATCTTATTTATTTCAGATATAAACAAGCTTATTTTTTCTCTTTGAAAGAATTAACTGGTTAATTATAATATCATCAAAATCGGAATTTATTTATATACGTCCAATTCATTGTGCTTACAGGCGCTTAACTACTTCAGTTTTTTTGTACTTAGTGTCTGTTAGTAACGCTTTGTCCTTCCACTGTTTCTGAACATTGGGAGTACAAACTTATAATTATAAATGAACACCTACAATAAGAATTATAATTATGCATAATAAAAGCTATTACAATTATTAATTGTTAAATAATTATATGAATAATCATATCTAAATAAGTTTATCAACCTATTCATTTCATTTTTTATATATAACGTACTTTTCGTATTACTGTACCGTATCAAATTTAAGATTACCATTGGACTCTAATGTTATGCCTAGTTGTATCTGGTCTGCGTTCAATTAACGCAGATGTTTACATACGACACATTAGCACTGTACAATTACAGTATATTTTCGCAACAGATATTAAATAAAATAAATTCTCCGCAAGGCTCAGGATTGTCACCATAGTGTAGTAATTATTATTTTAAATTAATTTCAGACTCTTGGTAACTGGAAGAATTTTACAACAATTTTTAACAGTAAAGATTTTTCTACAAGTCTACAATAAGAAATTAATAAGAAGTCTTGAAGATGTATATTTGTGTTTTTATACAGTGTTCGTGGGTATCCTCTGTATTCTTATATAAACTACCCTCTGTATCTATATGTTTCTATACAGTAACTGGATACTGGACATTTTGTTAATTGATTTTTTGTTTTGTTTTTAAGCACTTTAGTGCAGATACACAACCTATGTCATAAACGGTTTCACTGTTTGGAGGTAGACGAGATATATAGAGAAAGGGATGGAATATGAATTCAGTATCGCTTACCATATAAAATTTTAAGAAACTATTGTGAAATAAAAATATATATCTTATAAAATTCTTAGACTGAGCTTATACTAACACACATATAACACACCGTTATTAACATAATTAATGTAAAATAAAAAAATAATTATTTTGGGGGATGGGAGAATTACTGAGATTCCAGATGGGGGCCTCACTTCAAGGAACTTCCAGGGTTCTTAACTACCGCTCTGGCTCTAATCCTGAAAGTTCTTCACAGAGTGTTAGACTATCCTTTCCTCGTTCTTTTCCATCCAGAGCTGCCGTCAAACACACCTTCATCCCAGGTCTTTTTTTTTTATTAAATGTGTAAACACTAGCTTCCTCGTGTAAACTAGCTAACTACTAGCCATCATTAGACCTATACATATGAATTCAAGCCTACCATATTACGGTATTAAGAGTAGTCTTTTGCTTCTTCTTCTGGTGATGTAGAGTTAGTACGTTCCACGTTCCTAACCACACACTGTTAATTTATTTTTTTACCGCTATTATCCTGTAAAGTTAACCAGTGGCGTATCTACAATCCAGTGGCCTTGGGGAGGATCTGGTAGAGTCGGGTTCATACCAAAGAAAAAACAAGTAAAGATTAATCGACATTACTATCTTTAAACTGGCTGAGAAATATGCGTTACCATCCTGAATTATTGCCATTAAAGTAAAAGGTAATAACACACTAAGCCCGTTTTTGAAACATTGTTTAGAAGATACTTATTGCTGAATTGATTTTCGTATATTTCATATTTCAAACGTGTACCCAAATGGTATGTAAAAAACCTATTTGTATATTTAAAAGGATTGCTGCTATATTAGCGTACACAGCTAATAATAATAATAATAATAATACAAAGCCTAAAAATTAAGAGATTAAGTCAACTTTTCTCGACCATCTGGGGGTCTGGTCCTGCCCCCCCCCCCGTAAATATGTCCCTGAAGTTGACATAGGCTACTTGCCGTTCGTTACGAATCAATGTGAACACTTTGTCTACGCTCAATTAGACGGACCAGTATTTTGTTTTTGTAGTAAGTGAAGTATTAAATGTTAATGAAATGATTTATGTTACTCTACTATCAAAAATTATAATAATAGCACCGTCAGGACAAGTAATCCTTAACAGTTGATAAAGTTTGTGTGTGAGTGTTTTCCGACTTGATGGCATGTTTATGACAAGTTGGTGGAAGGGCTATATTCAATAATTATAGAATGCATTTGTACTTTTTTTGGTACTGACTGTGAAAACTAATATACGATTAAGTGTTTTTATAAATTAAAACTTTGGATGAGTAGAATTATTCAGAGGCTATTCATCAGTGAATAATGCCGCAATGATGGAAATCTACAACCACCTACGGCTATAATTAAATTGTTTTCGTGGTAATATTTTTAACATCTCAAACGTTTAATATTTTAGGGAACGGTATAGGCTACGGAAATCTAATTTCTTAATTAGTGTTTATGAAATTAACTTAAGTAAATAATTTTTACTTCTGCTACTGTTTAAACACTGGAAAATTGTTAGTCCGCAGGAAAATTATGAACATAAACTTTTTTGTAAAAATTTACGTAGGCCTAAACTTCAAGTAATATTTATTTTTATTTATTAAAGAATCTATTTCAATTTACGATTTCCTAAATGCTGCGGACGAGATTTACATTTTTAAGTCTTAAATTACAACAAATGTATTTCTAACGATTTCTGTAACACTATAATTGAAACCTTCATGATTATCACTGTTTAAAAAGCACGGGAATGGAGGTGCAGCAGTATGCAGCGTGACCCCTGAAGTATATTTGTACGATTTCCTCAATAATTAGGAAACCAATAAAGATAAAACATTGTGAGTTAGATCAAAATTAAATTTGAATCTTTCTGTACCCTTCACTTCTTTAATGTATTAGTCTATCTTGAACAGGAAAAAGTTTTTCGCAGCCTCCTACTTTTTATGCTTCAAGACTGGAAAATATTAAAATTTGATATGACGTTTTATTTTGTTATTACAACGATATTATTAAATTAAAATGGCATGTACATCATGTATGTGATCTGTACTACACGTAGGCTACAAAACAAAAGAATTTCGACGAAACCCAAACATCGAAGCATGATGTTTTGTAAACAAAAGATTTCTAGACTGTGGGGAATCGAAAGTGTGGAAGCGTCACATTTTCGATGACGCATCGCGCATTTTGTGGAATGACCCCCAGCCTAAAAACACTATCATGTTAATATCGTTGAAGAGCAAGAACACCTTGCGTAAGGACAGTTTTATTACGTTTTTTATTTTTACCAACTTACTTTTTAGGCTAAATTTACTTAAAATATACCAAAAATATGAAGAATTAAATACTGTTACTACTGTGTACATTTTGTAGACTTATTTAATACTTAATTTTTACCGGTCGAGGTTTTCAAGTCGCGTAATAGTACAATGACGTAAAACCCATAAGCACAATGTATTTCCCTATCTTACCTTTGTCTCATCCGACTGTGGAACCAAGAATAGTGGTAGAAATCAAAGAATATATTAGGCTATTCAGACCTTATGATAGGCTACTACTTATACATATGCCACCTAGGTTACTTATAGATAGACTACTAAACCACAATATGCATAGGCCTGTTTAAACCGTATATAAACATACATATGTTGATACTCGTAAACATAATCAATAAATTTCTAGATTATAAAATGTTTAATGTAACATGTAATATGTTAAATAAATTAATGAAACTAATTTTTTGTACATTAATTATGATTATTATAAATGTTATGACGGAAACATTATTGAGCGGAAACATTATGTGCCTATTAATTTAGTCTACTTCTAAATATATCAATTTCGAGTTTAAAAGATTATGTTGTACTGTGCAACAAGCTGGAGATGCTTTTTAATAGACCACAGAGTGTAGTGTTATGTCCGTCAAATATTCATCATAAAGAAAATACTTAAATGTGGAATATGAATACAAATCTGAGAATTACACAGAGGTTTTATTTGCGTAGAAACGAAGATAAGGATAAAAAACTAGGGAAGATGTGTATGCGACCGAAGTAGAGTAGTTACGAATTTACAGAATTAGGAACACAAGTGGATGTAGACAGGACATTTGCAGACTGTCTCGGAGAAAATAGATTGGAAGCCAAAACGACATAAACAGGCCTTTCGCAAGCTTGAAGGACGGATTGTTTAAATACTATGGTACAATGGAACTGGACGAGAATTGCTCAGCACAGAAATCACTGGAGAACTACTGCGAAGGATCGCTCAGACTGTTGCTAGTGATGATGATGATAATACTGTTGACAACGACGACGACGATGATAGTACTGAAATTATTACTTCCACAGAACGCAGTAGTAACAATTCCTTTCTCTCCGGTAGTTAAGGCCCTGACTTAAAGACTTTAGCACACTAGAATGATGAATATTTTGTCCCCCCCCTTCCAACATTTACCTTCCAACCTCTCAAACAACCAGTATTACGCACGATTTACTCATTTGTTATAAGCTACTTATTATTTAAAATCATGTGCGTATTGTACAAACAAAAATTCTTCTTGTTTTCATTTTAATCATGTAAATTTATTTATTACAATAGCATGATCACACTGACAAATTACAAGTAAAGAGAACATTACGAAAGTCCCACACTTTGCTTAACCTTCACACAAAGTAAATCAAAACGCTAAGAACAAAAGTTTTTCAAATAATTTTCATGCCCATTATTAACTGCTGAAAATTTTTGTTTACCTGAAGCTTATTTTTCTAGCTCGTTCAGTTGCAAATCGATAAACTATTTCATTAAAAGAAATGCTTTGCAGCAAATCATTTTCAATTAATCAAAGTCCTAGGGATGTTATTTCTTTCTTGGCCCAAGGTAGATATTAAATAATTTTTTTCCCCCGGCTTAGAGCTGAAATTGATTTTTCTCCGCTATAACTTGTGACTGCCATGCTCAATAAATTCGTAAGGCGACTTCGACATTCGAGAATATTGATTCCACACTACATGGTTGCAAGAACTTCAAGAGTCTACTTGAACCAAACTGGTTCTTTTTCTTTTGCTTTGGTTTCTTATTTTCGGTTTCTTCTATTTTACACAATTTACTTTCTTTCAAAAATGTTTTTAAATGAACATACTCTGCAGGAAACGACTGTTCCAAGTTTTATATATATCTAGATATAGATACTAGATACTAGATTGTTCCAAGTTTCAACAAGATACTAGCACTTTCTTTTACATCGGATTTTCCGTTTTATTTACGTTTTTTTACATTGACAACGTAAGTTTTTGTATCGTTGTATTCTCTTAAACTTTTGCGCCCCCCCCCCACAAATCTTGCGTCCTAGGCTACAGCCTACTCAGCCTAATGGTAAATCAGGTCCTGGGTAGGCCTACTGTAACTCGTACTCCAAAGTTTCTTGCAGTTATCATAAGAAAAATTAATTCGTTTTTTCTGCGAGTTTCTTTTGTCTACCGCACGTTTCACAGACTTAAATCTGCATCATAAAGATAAATGTATCAACTCATGATGTACAACGATTACTAACGTCCGACTCTAAAGCGAGATGACGTAAGAATGTCGTGTACGTAGGTTTTTGTCTGCTCGCAACTGAATTAATCAGTAAACACCTGGTACAGTGCAGCGATAAGATGACCTTCTATTGTAATCATTGATAAAAAAATTAAATTGTGTTATAATTTATACATTCTGTGAACTGTTCAAACATTTTGTGGTACTCTCTGTGGACTACAGTAGTAGTGAGATCATAATTAACATTTATGTTTGGGACAGAAATTACTCCATAATTTCACTTGTTAGCAGCTATGAGGCGAACTCTATGTGAAACCGACACATGAGTGATGCTCACGTGATAGATTCTCAGTTCACGCGCTCGCAATGTACATACCAGACTATGCAAACACTGGCATTTTACATAATGTCACTTTACCTGTTGTCAACATATGCCCAGATAATTCACCCACTATCATTATAATACACCAGACCATTCACACACTGACACTTCACGTCGTCATCATCATTATCGTCATCGTAATCATCGTTACCTTCAACAAGTAGTCCACGGTTCTGTTTAAATTCAGTACTCCATCTTCCCCATAGCCTTCCAGAAAGGTTTCATTTTCCCTCAGGCCTATATTTAAAATGCCGGTTCCGGAAATCTTTCGTTGCTCATTCTTTGCAAATGCTGGTCAGAATTCTATTCTCCTAGGGATGACCAATTATCGACCTTTATCGACCTTAAGGTCGATAATTGACCCGATAACTCGCCTCTACTTGTCCATTCGTTTCTTATGTGGACGACACTTGACACATCCTCTAACTGATGGCAAGACGTTCATTTCCACCGACTCCTGAGTGAATCCTTCATCGTGAGTATCCACGACTCATTGCCGTATAGCAACACTGGAACCGCCATATTGCCAATTCCCCAACTGTCAGGGTACGCACCAGACAAATCACACTCACACTGTCACTTCACATAATGCCGATTCACCATATTACCCAAATGACATTCTTACAAAATTAATCGGTAAGGCCAATTTCCGTATACTGGCGAGGAGGTTTTTTTTATGTTGTTGCTAGAAGATGTACGGCAGGGTACGTTGATCCATAAACAACTATCTTTCCCTTTCTCAAGAGAATTTTGTAATACAGTTGCGTTTTGGGAAAGATCGTATGCAAAACATGCATAAATTTATTTCGTACTTTTTTATTTTCAAAGTCAGATGTTGGTAACGAATTAGCGCCATGAGTAAACTGTTTTCTTCCTCTTGATACTGGAGAAATGTGCCATCGCCGTTTGAGGTTAGGTAGTTAAATTCCACTCTGTTTCTTTCCATTCTTCCTCTCTGCCATTTGGCCAGATAATCTTGACCTGAGATAATCGATGATTTAGGTACACTAACTAGGGCACCGTATACTCAACCAGACTTTCCATGAATGTAACATAAACATGCGCTTGGGACAGTGGCGTATCTAGAATTTCACCTTGTGGGGAGGGGGTCCGTTCGTGTCACCTTCATATAAAAGAAAAAGACATTTTAAGAATAATCAATATTATAATCCTTACCTTAAAGTGGCTGAATAACATGTGATTACATACTAAAATCAGTCCCATTAAAGTAAACAGTAATAATACAATAACAATACGTGCTATTAAAACATTGTTTACAAGTTACTGACGTTTTACATTTAAAAACGGTAACTACAGTTTTAATAAAAATAAAAGGTAAACCAAGAACGTTTTATACATAAAAAAACATACACTGTTTGAAAATGTTTAGAGTTTAATTCACCTTGATTTTTTGCCCAATTCATTAACATCTTCTTCCGGGGTCACTGAACTGGTTTTTCTATATTTCATATTTCAAACGTATACGTAAATGCTGTGTTATAAGTGTGTTCGTATACTTAAAAATTAAGAGTTACAACTACATTAGCGTATACAGCTGAAAAAATAATTTAAAACAGACATAAAAATTAAGAGATTAACAAAATTTATCGTCAACGTTTTCGGCCCTCTGAGGGGTCCGGGTCCCGTTCGTCCCCCTCCACCACGTAAATGCGCCCCTGGCTAGGGAAGAAGAAGTCTAAATATCTTAGGTTAAATATCTCTTCATCTGGAAGATAACTTTTTAGTCGATTTCAGCTAGGGGTAAATGCAAATTCGAGTAGACGTTAGGGATAAATATTAGTTTAAATTTAGTATTGACCACGTTGGTCTCTCAATTCTATAAAAAACAGTTAATAATAGTAAAGACAAAATGCGTTTCGAGATGTAGGCAATCATTTCTTTTAAATGATGATTAGTGCAGAGGTGTAAGCGATTTTACATGGTCTATTATATACATAACAATATTATTATAGAAGGCAATTATTATATAGTACCATCGCGTTATTATAATTTAGTTATAATCACTATCATTATACGTATAATACGTAATCCGCATATTAGACTTACAGTCAATAACCGTCTTCCGCTAATCACGTGCTCTCTGATATCGTATTCGTGCTGCAAGAATTAGTTTTCCTTGTTTAACGATAAAAAAACTTAATGCGCTGACAAAACTGCAGAAGCCAATGATAAGGTACTTGGTGTTACCACACGTAACAAGCAAACACATAAGCAACAACAACAAAATGCCGAAAAATTTTTAAGCTTAATAAAGAAGAAAACTGTAACAATTTTCCTTAATTTTTTTAAAAGATTGCTGTGTCAACGTTGTTACAGCTTGTTGCTATCCTTCCTTCATCAGTCACCGCCCTCTCGACATCAAACCACGTTTGCTCTCCGAAATTCTGCCCATCTAATATAGGTAACATCTACGTAATATATTTGAGATACAGTGAGAAGCCACTTGTTACAGAAATACTATCTAAATATTTTTTGATTAAGTCGTAAGTGCCAAAAAATAATAATCAGCAAGGACGCTGATAATAAAAAGAAATTAACTCAGTATGGGAAACCAGGTGATTTTTTTTATTTAGTGTTAGGTAAGAAGGATCTACTGAAAAATTTTGCGGTTTGTACAAATTAATCTGTGTAACTGCTTGTTAATTTTATTTCTGTTGATTTCAGTTTCTTTATGTAGAAGTTAAAAGTGGCTTTTCTTTTACACAGTCAGTTTTACTCTTATCGTAAAAAATGTTTTTTACGAACAATACGGTTTAGTAGTTAGTAAGAAAAAAAAAACTATATTAATGTTTTTGAATTCGTTTTATTAACATCTTTCTATTATATCTTACTTGTTGCCGATAACTAAAAGACGTTTCATGGGAATGATGACACATTTGATTTCAGAACATGATCTACACTTACTAGTTTACCTACATTTATGTCCAAGAATTTTCCAGTTTAAAATGCATTAGTTTTTTAAACCTTATTTTTTTCGAGCATCCAAAAAAATGCACGATTTTTTGCAATTTAAAACATTTGCCTAAACAGCTCAACAGCAAGTTACAAAAATTATGTCTTTGTGAAAGTCAACAGATTATCTGATACATGTGAGGAGTATATTATATGTATAAACATCTAAAAACATGTAAATATAGATTTAAAAAATTTTTAAATTGACTTTCATCGTGTTGTCGTTTCCAAGTCTTTCATCCCTCCCTAACGACTCTATCTCACTACGAAATACGCCCTTAGTGCATAGTACAGACGTCTGTTAGGTCTACGTTGTCACATAGAATCTTATTGTAACAAATTAGGTAGGTGGCAGTAGACTTGATCACATATGAATTCAAGTTATCCCAGCACATAATGAAAGAAAATACGGAAGGCTAAATCGCTAAATAAGGTTAGGAAAGGAGTTATCGAATAGGAAGCAAACAAATACTCAAATCGAAAAACAGTGAATGTGATTTAACAAACGCGGGTAGAATAGATAGCATTAATAGTCTTAAATAATCGCATAACTGCATAAATCGCTTAGGATGATGATGAAAATAATTAATCCAAGAATTGTTAGTATTAATACACACTGTCATTTTTAATTTTCTGCAGTAAAATTAATAAATTCAAGTCAGGTGATTATTACCAATAATTACTAAGTTACATAACGTAAGCGTTCCTTAGAACAAACAAAAAATTAAAATATTAGAATAATATTATCTTAAAATATTTTAAAGTAATAAATTAATTTACATAATAAGCATAACAATTTGTTCGTTTTAGATGGTCCTTACTATTTACTAATATTTCATATATTTAATATTTGTAGACTTATAGGCCTATAACAAACAAAAAATTGACAGATAGCTATATTTTTCTATTTTGCTTAATTTTTAATTCCAACTTTTTTTATAACCTATTATAAACGTATAATTTCGTACAGGTGTATATTTTAAATTTGAAATTCGCTTTATTTATTAATTTCATTTAACGCTGTTTTTTACAGAGCTCAGCACAATATTTGATTAATGTTCTCAGATAATGAACTGAATACTTACCGCGAAAACGAGCCTTAGAGTACCGTCGTATGCACTATTCGTTGTTGGAGATAGAGCGACGATGTTTAGGAAGCACAGAAACAAAACAAGTGTATTCATGCAGGTACTGATTATGTACATATTTGATAACAACACTGTTTCTCACACGCAAGCAAACGGCGAGTAAATACAAATAAATAAGTCCGTACGTTTGAAACCAGCGTGTCCTTGGTTTAATTGTCGAACTGTCCGCCAGTTGCAAGCGGTCTAGGAAACTGGTTTTATAGTAAACATATTGTTTCTATGCGTGAGGTTACACGGAACACGGAAGTTTACCTCCGTGAACCGTCTGTCGGCAACTGGAGACCAAAATCAGAATGCGAGTGAGAGAAGTTCGGTTTGAACATGAAAGATTATCCCAATCAGCACTTCAGTCATAACAGTACTTACATGATGATATTATTAAGTGATATCAGTACATGAAAGATAACCTTTGTACTGTTATTAATTAAGAGAACACGTGTTTAACAAATCGTACAAATATCTTCAAACAAAAATTGTATCACGTAACTTTCTTTGTTCTAATTTTGGTTATGCTTTCAACACAATGGTGCCAACTAAACAAAACAGTAGGCTACTTTGAGAACAAGTACGTTGTTCATACGTTAATACGTTGGTCATTCTCCATGATGGGGATCAAAATTTAGACCCTCGAACTCTTAGGCTTGAGGTTGGAGAGGTCTTAACCCTAGATTGGGATTTGGGGCCATTAAAACAATCTATATTCCATCATGTTGCTTAGCTCGGTACCTGTTTCTCAATTTCTTTTCACAACTCCAGTTGAAGCACAATGCTGACTACACACCCTTCCATCAGCTTCTAAAGATTCAAAATGTTAAATTAATAAGTAAGCATATAAAAAGGCCAAAAAATGTGTAAGGGAAAATCATAACACATAATTCGCTAATTAGAATACAAATTCATATGAAAACAAAACAAGACGATTCATTTTTAAACTTATTAAAATAAGTAAAGTATAAATATTAAAAACTTTCCATATAACTGTAAAACAGGTATTTATGTAAGCAAACATTAAAACAAGCAAAAAGCTTTTAAATCGAAATACAAATGGATTATTTGGTAATATATATTCAAACCTCTGGAGATGTAAATTGTCTCTGTGAAGCATACGCAAGTTACATAGATAGAGATGTAAAATATGCTTGTAGACGAAATTTTTATTTTTTTGATATAATAAATAACGTAAACATATTATGTGTAATAGGTAATAGTAATATGTAAGGTTGTTACGTAGTGAATAATTCTTTTGGAATTAAACACAATTGTTTGTAACTCCTGCGGTAGTAGAACCTCCAATGCGTTGACTTGTTTTGCAGATTAAATAGAACTTAATATTTGAAGAGCCAGTAATGTCTGTATAGGTAACTGTCGCAGATGGAACTCCATCAGCCTCAAGGTACTAGAAATTTGCAAACTAGTTGGACCGTAAACGTGAACTTCCAACAAGTAAGAGGGTATTCCTTGTTCGCTTGTTGCAACATCTCCAACCCTATGCTTCCGTTTCTCTGTACGCCCAGACCACGAAATCAATAATACATTCGAATGAGACAGTTGCAAATATGTTAACGTAGTCTTTGAGATAATTTCCTAGACCGAATCTCAAGTTCGTACACATGTGTAAAAGCACGTACAATTTAAACGAATCTTCCTATCAATGATTTTTTTCAAGTGGCCTATACAATCAGTATTTTGTTAGTCGCTGAAAGGTTTTTAAGGATATGCTGTATTAACATAACGACTTATTATACTTATTATTTCAGAGTAAATCATGAATTTGTCAGTAAAGTAAAGTACGATTATTGCAATTTTTATGTTTTTTTTGTATTTTATGTAATATTTTATGTAATTACCGTGGGTTAGGACTGAATAACTTACGATTTGTACGTATTGTCGAAATCACTGATCGTTTGTCCGTTAGTTTTTCTTCTGAAGATGACAGCGATCCCTCGTGGCCGAAACGTCAAAGCTGATAAATAAACGGACGATGATGGTAACAAACTCCCTGACTAGAGTGTACAGAGGGCTGGAAATTGAAAGTAAACCGTCACAGATTCTCTTTACTGAGAAGGCAAGAAAAAATTGTAAAATCATACGAAATCCATACCCTGGCTGTAAACATTTGTTACAGACGTATGGAAAGAGCTACACGTGATGGACACTTATAAGGCAGAAGGTAATAAAAATTAAAATTTGAAGTGCGACTAGTAGGGCTAAGCTCCCTGAGCTGCAGAAGTCGCTCAATATTTTGAACGAATACATTTATTATAAGACAAATTTCAATATTAAATAATTTTTAAGTTATCAGAAAACTTACGAAAACCCTGATAACTTTACTATTTTTTAAGTAAAATAACAATTGTACAATATACAATCATACAGTAAATACTAAAATTTCCAAACAACTGGACTTTTTTTTTAGTTTAATTTATAACCGTAATGACTAGATGACAAATCATTTAGCTCTAGCTTTTAAGTTTTTGTACGTGTCCACAGATATCTTTATGCCCATATATAATATATTTCAAAAATACACATAACTGATAACAATATTATAACAACACAAATTACCAATTTAAATGTAATTTAAATTGTGTAGCCCCACGCTTTTGGGAGACAATGTATACAACCTATACATTTGTATACAATGTATACAACCTATATCTTTGTGTATATAGGTTGCAAATACAAATTTATTTGTGTTTGAGGAGTCCCACGTTCTTGGGACGTCAACATTTTATAACACTACAAATTGATATTTATTTAATGTAATTGAAATGTGTGTGTTGTATAACATAACAAATTCAATTTAATTTATTGAATTGATTTCATGGGTGTAATCGTAATAAGAAGATGATACGTTATTTAAGTTTAAAATTGTTCCATAATTTATTTATTAAACAAAATCTTTCATATTGCATATTAAACATTGACTCATTATTATATCGTTTGTACGAAGTTTTCGTACATAACTTATTGCTAACAAATTACATACACAAGTTATACACAAATCTTATTATCTAATTTTAATTATTTTAAATTTTTATTTTACTCTCGGCTTACTCATTGTGTGCTCATCTTTTTGCAATTGCTGATTCATTAGCTTCAAAACTGAATTTACTTCTATTCAGATTTCTTTTATATTACTTTGTTTTAACTTTCTACTGCATATGCATTCTCCTTTACAGTATCATCAAAGACTTTATTAATTACGTTAATTCAAAATTTAAATATTTCTCTTATCATTTACGTTACTAATTACTAAATTTGATACAAGAAATATTATTCTAATTTTTATTCGGCTTTTACATTTATGTATAATTTATTTATTTTAATACTGGTTGAATGTCTTTCATTCCAACTTTAATTAGTATCTTTCAAATGTTTATGATTACAATGGTTTTTTATCACCTCGTTTGACGTGGTTATTCATCTGTACGTCCTCCTTCTGGTCCTCTTGCCGTGTTCTCCGTGTCCTTCTGGTCCTCTGGTCGTGTCCTCCGTGTCCTTCTGGTCCTCTGGTCGTGTTCCACTGCATGTGCTGATTAATAGTCGTCTCGTCTCACGTCATATGCTGCCGGTGTGTCCATAGACCTCATCGTATCTATTCTGCGGCTCTGGTTGGACATCTAGTTTGTCCTGTGACTCTCAATATAGATGTGAATTGGCGTCGTCGACTGACATAGTCTCCTGTGGCAATGGTTGAATCGAGAAGAAGAAACTTTATTAGCGTGACCTGGTATTTATAGTCAGGTCGTGCAAAAATTCCTGCCTGAACAATATTTGACCTGTCAGATTCTGTCGAGCGTCACTTTCCCCACTCTGGTTCAAGTCACAATTTTCGCCTATTTTCGCGAATTACCAAGTTTGTTTCACATCACTCGATGCTCAATCGATCACTAATTTTTATGTGATTACTATACGTAAATTGCACTTCTTTATGGTACTCACAAAAAGAGCTATTCTTTTTTTACCTATAGTAATTGCACCTTTCGTCACATCAGTACGATCTTTTAACACTTTATTCACCTTTAATTTCTATACACTTTGGTGTCTTTTGTTTTACCCTATCGTACATAGTTTTCTTATAATTAAGATAAACATACACAACTATTTTACTTGAAAAGGGTTGGTTACATTTCAGGAACGGATAGGTTTCACATACAAACCAACAAAATACGCGCGTACACAACGCTAGCGACAGGTGTGTCGAAAATGCATGTCCATGCATGAATTCTGCGCTCCCTATTTTTACTACGATCCAGCTTATGCAATCTGAATCATGTTTATTAATTTATGTTTATTTATTTTTATTATTTATTTCATTTATTTTGGCAATGCACAGTACCGTTTAATGGTTGTACTGTTGCAATATATAAATTTCACTTCCAATCATAACTTGCAGACTTTTTGAAGGCGATCCAAAATTTCAAGGAGTGTTGAGACGTATTAATTCTGACAAATTATTTAATATCTGGCGTTTGTATTTTGAATAAAATTCCTAATAACTTGAGCCCCCACATAGACTTTACAATATTCTTAAATTTTTGAATTCTATTGTATTCATAGTGCCCCTAAAGTAAAAAACAATGTTCATAGTAAACGATAAATTTGGATTTAATTTAAAATTTCCAATAGTGTGATATCCGGTTGGAGATTTCTACAATTTTTAACATTTTTTAATTCTTTCCAATGCCCTAAAATTTTGAAATTTCAAAAACTGTACACTATATTAACTCACCTTAACTGATAACCGAGGGATTTTGGTTAAAACTCACCTTAATTTGATACCCCGCATGATTTTTGCAATTTGATCAAAATTTTGACCCGCTTTTGGGGCTCTTGGGGTGCAAAGATTTTGAAATTTTAAAAATGAACACTACATTCGTTTTGGATCAAATTCCCTTTTAATTCATTGATATTGTGCATGGATTTTTACGACTTTTCCACAATTTTAACCACATCACATTTTTTTGCCTCCCGCCTCTATTTTGGGGAGGGGGATCAATCTCAATAACAACAGGGTTCTGTAGACTAAAAATATTGTCACGCACGCCAAGTTTTACTACACTTGGTTGACGAGACAGGCCCCAAGTAGGCCTACATAGATACACAGACGGTCGAGTTAAAACTGAGAACTCGTTTCACTCGTTCAAAAAATTACAAAACATATGAGGATCACAAGCCGAATCGACTTAGTCTCACTGCTTAAATTTTTTTTGTCTGCATTTGTCAAATTAATTTTTGCATGATACTGGCGCAACTCAGGAAAGAATGTAAGGAAAGAAACAAAGAATATTCATTAATTATATTTCTTAATTTCACATAAAGAAGCAGAGAACGTAGTTGCGAAGGACGGAGCGCGCGTGGCGTAAAGTAATAACAGTTCCAAAGTAGGCTCCGTATCGAAAGTAACTCCCAGTTAAGATGATAATGTGGTTATTAATATTCTGCAGAGATTAGGAACTGACCATAAACGATCTGAAATGTCTCTCCATAGTGAAAACGCGACTGATAGGCTCATTTACACACACGGGTTTTTCTACGGTTTTGGCGCATACGCGCCAAGCACGCACGCCAAAACTGTCGGTGTGAATTCTCAGCCTTTACAAACGCCTGGAGCACGGTATCTACCTACGTGCAAGGCCTCCAGGTTTGAACCTGCATCGCATTTACACGGACACTCCAACACCTCGGATAAGCACTTTAGTTTCCTTTTAAGCTGTGGCACAGTGACGTGTGTGTACGAGTTTTAAAATTTAGCCTACTATTTTAAAACTACAGTAATTTAAAAAATAAAAATGGAGCGGTCCAAGGACAACTTGGAAAAGTTTATTGAATTATACAGAAAAATACCCCTGCCTTTGGAAAGTAAAATCCGAGGAGTATGAAATTAGAAATTTTAAAAATCGGGCTTAGTTTTGTAAAACTGCCGTTTCTCCAAACGCAAATAAAGATTTTGTTATAAAAAAATACAAGGAATACGCAGGTCCTTCCGTAAAGTACTTAAAAAAATTAAAAAACTATGTGTTTGTAATAAACATTTTTAGATTTTCACCACTCGTACTGTTAATAGCGTATTGCAAAATGACGAAACGTATTGCGAAGTAATTGTGACGTCATTGTTGGTCAGTTTTTTTTACAGTAGAATTATACAATTAACACAAATTTAAAAGTAATTAATATTTAATTTGTCGGTGACTAGCTGTAAATTCGTTTAAATATATTACTTGAGAGAAAATAAGGTGATTTGGCTCGATTTACAAACACTTATGGCGCAATAAAAACATGGAAATATACAAAAAATAACTTGTGGATTCAACTACTAAGTTGACTTTTACAACGGCATTTACGCATCGTGCGCTATTTACAACATCCACAGAAGAGCGCCTAAAATAAGCCATAACAAAACAGAAAAATTGTTAGAAATTATTTATTAGAACTTCCTCCTGTTTCAACCAACAAAGGACAAACAAATAAATTGATTGACTCGTGAAGAGTTTAAGGTATGGAAGACTGTTATTTCACTGGAAGCTATAGGAATTAATGTTTCTAATTTAATAAAGTAAAAGCTTAATATTAAAATACGACAGTTGCATTTAGTAAAAATTGTGACGATCAATAAACATTTAAATAGACCGATGTTCTACTTTAATTCTGAACTGGCAACATGTATAATTCTTCTTGATTTTCGCAACAAATGTTCTTGGTCTAGTCCAACACCGAAGTGCTCAGGACTGATATTGTCCTCATCTGGAGATCGCCTATACATTATCTTTTCTTCGACCACGAAGCCTTCCTGTAGGTCGCACTATGTCTGGTATGCTTTCGTTTATCTTCCAGTAAAGTTTCTCTGATTTTTAAAATACGACCCAATCAACATATTAGTTGCACGCATATAAATCCCCTTTTTCCTACTCAAATCTTATTTCTGCAGTTTGACCGTAAAATCTTTCTGACTACTTTGCTTTCGGATGTGTTGAACTTTTAAAGTGTTACCGACTTGTTAAGGTGTAAATTTCTCTGCAGGACGTCGTGACTGGTTTAATGAAGATGGATGGATGGATGGTGATGCGCGGGCGTCTTGCGCCCTATTTGTGTGCGTTGTCCAGGCCTAGGCCTGATGAACGCCAGGTGCCAACAGTTCAGCGCGGTCGTTTGCTCTGCACAAGGGAGTTATGGTGCAGTCCGCGGGTCCATGATTAATTACATGGCCACCACGGAGGCAAGCTTGAGCTTTTGCTTCAGCCAAATGTCCCGCCGAGGCGCGACACCATGGTCCCCTCAGGCTAGCCTTTGGGAACGTAGTGACGCACTAGGCGAGGACAAGAGGCTCGAGCGCCCTAGGGCGTCGGCCGAAACGGTAAGGAATGACTCCGAGACAACCAGCTTCCGCAAGAAAGGCACTTGCACAACCTCGCGGGAGCCCGTGTCTCAGGTCATTACCCTGCCGAATCAGCAAAGCAGGTGCTGACGGGGATCTTGGTGGTCATGGCTTCAGCCAATTGTAACGCCTGGTCGCGGCTCCTTAGGCTCCGAGACATAGCCCACGGAAACTTAGAGGCACGCTAGCGAGAACAAGAGGCTCGACCGCCCGAGGGCGGCGGCCGAGTCGAAGGGACTCGTCACCGGGGCAGACGGCTCTCGCAAGGAAGGCATTTGCACAACCTCGCGGGAGCGCATGTCCCGGATCACAGCCCTCGCGAGTCGGCAAAGCCGATGCTGGCAATAAATCTATCCAATCCAATCTGCCGCAGCATGATTGACTACAGTGTCGGCAGGCGCAGGTAGTTAATGTTTATGATCGTTTCAGTCTCCAGAAGGTTGGGGGGTTCGTTGCTGGGGTTCATGTGATGAACTAAGGGGGGTAGTCTAACAGCGCCCTAGGTCGCCTGACGCGGCGTGGGGGCGGTGCATTCTCCACGCTATTCAGCCTTTGGAGGTGCGGATAAGGGGACTCGCCTGCCTTGGCGAACAAATTCGTTGCCAAGGACCAGACGAAGACCTCTAATGTGGGAACACGGAGGCCCCGGTGAATGGTGGAATTTCGCACATACCACGGGGACCCCGTGAGGGAGCGTAGGGTCCAGTTCTGAAATGTAGTCAGCCTATGCCTGTTGGTGGCCGACAGGAGAGGCCACCAAGCGGGGCGCCGCATAAGTGAGTACTGTTCGGAGGAACAGTAGATACAATGTAAGTTTGGTACGGACAACCAGGCAGCTGTTCCGCGAAAGCATAGGTGATATTTTGGCTCTGACGCCTCGAGCCTTGTTGAGGGTTGCGGTCACGTGGGCGTTGAAGTTTAGGTGCCGATCAAGCCGAACACCTAGGTACTTCACCGTCTCAGTCCAGTTGATGGGTCTCCCCTCTAAGGAGAGGGATTGGCATCGGGAAATGGACTTACGAGTAAAGCAGATCGCTTCGGATTCGGATTTCTCCGTATTGATCGCTACCCGCCACTTCCTTAGCCAGTCCGGAAGCATAGCTAACTGTCGTTGTAACATTACGCTCGTCCGCCAAGGCGAAAGCGAGCTAAAATGAAACAACGCGTCGTCGGCAAATAGAGATAACGTGACCCCGGGATAAACAGGCAGATCGTTCGTGTACAGTCGTACAGAACAGGGCCGAGGACTGATCCTTGAGGGAAGCCGGCGGCGACAGGGCGAACCCGAGAGAACGCCGCATCTACGCTGATCCTGAAGGTGCGATCCGTCAGATAGGATCGGAGCAAGTGGACGATAGATGCCGGGAGTGGCGAATGGGCCAGTTTGTAGAGCAGGCCTTCGTGCCAGACTTTATCAAGGCTTTGCTCACATCCAACAGGACGGCGCCTGTTGCCTGATGATTGTTGGTGGCGTCTGCTAGGCAGGTTACAACCCGTACTAGCTGAGGAGTAGTCGAGTGCTTCGGCCTAAACCCAAACTGCTCCTCGTGGATGAAACCATCCACCAGGGGCCGAAGACGGGCCAGGAGGAGGCGCTCGAATACCTTCGAGATTACTGGCAATAATGATATCGGGCGGTAGCTTACAGGTAGTATAATGTCTCTCCTACCAAGACATCATAACACAGGGAACCCGTTCAATTGGCCTCTGTCAATTGAACTGGCTGCCGTTGTTAGTACTAGTTATTTACCAACAATATAGGAAACTGTAAAGAACAGGAATTCATGCAAGGTTACTCAAACTTACTTACTCTCTTTTGGTTTTAGCAGAAACATCTCGTTATTTTTACTTCAAAATAATGTTTTGATTGATACTACCTTTAGTGGTTATTACCTTTTTCTTTTATGTTTAAAAATTTTTGATAGATTCTACATCAAGAGCTCTTATATTCTTTAAAGTGTTACTCAGATGAGTTCAAAGCTATACTGTTTTAGATTACATTAAATACCACGGATCCGGGTTCTAATTTCATAATATTTCAAAATACTTCCACATTATGTAAACTATTTGAAGAATAGATTGATTAATAGATTAGATTAATACACAGTAAATAAAAAATTACTATGCTAAGATTTACATGGTTTGACAGAGTCTTTTCAAAACTTGTACTGTTTTTTACTTTGGTTGTTATAAAAAATATAAGCACAGAAGTTCTTTTCTGTGTCACCTGGGTATAACGGTGATCTGCAGCCGGTCCTCTTGCGGATCCTCTTCAGTCGGTTTTCCGGGATGATCTTCGTAGTAGGTTGAGTTTCTCCATTAAGATTGTCGATTCTAAGTGGTGATCACAGTCATCACGCTACAATTCTGCTACCTGGTGCTCGTGATGTTGACGTCGTTGCTTCTTGTGGACGTGCGAGTTCACTTCTCACATTTTCGTTTAATGTACACTAATGTTATCTTCCTACATGGTATGAAATATACCTTAAAATTTAAACTTTGATTTACAAAGAGGTGTGCCGACTATTATTTTCCTTTGATTCATTATCTACATATAAGTTACATAATCAGATTTACGTTGCACTTAGTTTCACCTACATGTCGAGTATTTTACCATAAAACACGAACTTTCGGTAACATAGTTTGAAATAAAATGTACGTTCACGTTGCAGCCACATTGTAATGCTGTTAACTCGTCGGATATTCTGAGTCGACTGGGGTTGATTTAGCGGCAGTGTGTAGGGACGGGGGCGCAGTTCACGAGTCAAGAGAAAAGTAGTTCCTACTTTTATTATTAGTATCTTTCCACTAATTAACTAGTATTAATTATCCTACCTTTCTTTATTTAGTTAGGTATTTTATTGATTATTCTCACGTCTTTTTATTAAATTAGGATTATTAGTATTCGCTTCATAACAGTATAATTTGCATGTCCGTACTAGCCTTTTTACAAGTTGGTACAGGTATTTAGGTACAGCGGGGAGGGTGGATTATTTTCTCACGCGGTATTTAAACAAAAAAAAAAATTTTTTATTTATTTGTGCTATTTAAATTTGCTTTTAAATCGTCACAGTAGCGTGGGCGGCATTTTGGGTTTCTGGATCATGATGACATTAGCGGTTTTCCACAGGCGGGGGAAGTACCTCAGCCGGAGACAGGAGTTGAACAGCTCAAGAAGAACGTCAACTGCCGAAGGCGGGAGATTTTGCAACGCAGCGGCGCCGATGCGATCGGGGCCAGGGGCCTTTCTTTTCTTCAGTCGGTTAAGGAGAGACGCAAGGTCTTCCTCGTCGACCAAATTAGGAGGATCATTGTGGGGAGCAGAAAAGTATCCAGATAGGAAATCCCTGACGACGGCCGTATGAGCCGGGTCAGAGATGCCTCTATAGACGGTGAATTGTTCCTTAATACAGTCGGCGAAGACTTCCGCCTTGCCTTCTGCAGAGTATACAGTGCCGTCCGGGGTATTCAAGGGATGGCGAGCCCTCTTTTCGCCTTTTAGTCTACCAGCGGCTCTCCATACGGAGGCGTGGTCGACTTCCAAGAACTCCAAATAGGAGTCCCATCGATCCGCGTTTACGTCAAGCAGAAGCTGCGAACGTGTTCCGACTGGGCTCGAAATCGCCGACTAGTGGCAGGGTCACGGGTATGCTGCCATCTGCGGCGGAGCTGGCGCCGTAATCGGATGGCTTGGAGAACTTCCGCAGGAAGGTCGGAGCGTTTGTTACTCACCGGAACAGTATAAGTGTGCTTGTCCATTGCAGACTGGACGAGGTCCTGGAGCTGATGTACCCGGAGATCCACGTCGTCACAAGAGACGAGTGGGTCCGGAGGGACAGATGGCAACTGCCTGGCCAGAGATCATCGTGATAGGATCGCCAATTGACTCTCCTAACAGGATGATCGGGAAGTCGGGGTGAGACCGACGGCAGCAAGACAGTTACAAGCAGGGGATCGTGATCGGACGATAGGTAAAAGCAAAGAATTAAGTATGGGATAATAAATGCAGATCAGTTGATCAGTGTATTGGCTACAGTAGAGCCACAGAAGCATGGCGAACATTAAAACCATTAAGAATAGACAGGAATTAAGTCGCTCCCATTAATCTGATATCCTTCGGACAGTAGAAAGAACATAATCAAGAATTACTGAAAGAAAATCGTCCAGAATTCCTTTCAAAAATTACGGCGAGATTAATCTCTCTGATGTGTCGTTGCCTGAGGAAGACGAAATTTCTGTTACTGAGTGTAACGGAAATAAAAAAATCGAACAGGACAAGGGAAACAAGGGACGAGATTTTACTTTACGGAGCAATCAACTAAGGCCTGAAACAACAGTCAAAATATATAAGACAATAGTGTATTTTAACATAGGAGGCTGAGGTGTGGGAGACTACAGAACATAATGAAGAAAAGATCTACGACCCATGGAAATGGGATACTGGAGAAATTGCTGTAGACTTTGATTGCTGGATAGGGTAAGAAATAAAGAAATAAGGGAAAGAATGAGTATACGTACCAGTATAAATGACACAGTTGGTGCTAAAAAATTAAGATGGTACGGGCAGTGATAGATGACCAAATAAATGACTAGAATGGACCCCTCATGAAGTAAGAAAAAGAGGGAGGCCGCAAAAGACTTAGATAGAAGCTATAACGAATGCAATGGACAGATTAAAGGGTGATTATTGGGAAGACAGTAAAGTTTGGAAGCTAGGATGCGAAAAACGACTTTAAATGTTGTTCGAAAATCGCATATCGTAATAGTACACTCGCAGAAGTAATTACAATTTGATAACTTAAGAATCGTGCAAGAAACTCAAAGAGTTACTTTTAAAGAAATTATGTATACATAGCCGTCTTGTAATTAAATGTAATCGCTTCGTGTTAGTTGTCTGGTGGTTGACGGATGGTTCACATTTTTATCCTAGTTTTTGAGGTTATGTCCTCTTAGGAGTAGAAAGGGGCAGCCTTTGAGTAATTATTCACTAAGGCGAAGTTTTAAAAAGTAATACAAAACATTTAACACTGTCGGAGTCTTCAGAAAATGGCAGAAAAATTGTGCCAGTTTTATGGTATCGTTTATTTACGTACATGTCATGTAAGATACCATCATTATTGTTTCATTACTTTGTTAAATTTTAGATACCTATTAATGTAACACTTTTGTTTTCTTGATAAGAAATACAACAAGGGAATAAAGAGTTTTATTTTCTTTAATTTTTGTTTTAGTTCTTAGATTTGCAAAATCTGAATTCTTGCCGCAGAACTATCCCCAAAAGGAAATCTTGGCTGCGTCCATGGATTGATATTTGCCTTTCGCTCTCGAAGACGTTTTGAAACCTTTCACACGATTTTACTGTGCCGTTTAGACCATTATCCATTAGCGTTTTGTGCTGGAGTATTCTGGCTTGGGTATATGTTATGCCTGTTCCAAAACGGAACCACTCCAACAGAAATGACAAGGAATGCGACTCGACTGCACGACTCTGGCAATGCGGATTCTGTCCAAACGTCATGGAAACTCTTTTGGAAACCAAAGCATATTCCATGCAGGATTTGACCTTAACCAAAATACCAACGTGCGCGTGTGCATGTATGCGCGTACGCGCCTCCAAAACACTAATTCTATACTTTTTTTAACACTTTTTCTAAAATTAATATGTTTAATTGTACGTACCCGGAATAGTGTCATGAAAACATTGTGACTGCGCTTGAAAGTCAAGCGGCACATGGGTAGTTACAAAACTTGGATGGATGACTAGATGGCAGCTCAGTGCCCCGGGTACCTCTGCACTCGTGATAATGTACCCTGCACTAACCTTAAACATTACATACACTTCTGTATACGTTACTGTTGCATCTAAAATTACGTACAGACGCCATTACGCGAAAATAAAATTTGTAATACCGTCTCGAAATGAAGGCTTCATACTACACCACAACAAACAATAGCAATAGCGGAACGGAAAGATATTTTGGGGGAGGAACAATTTCTGGGAAAGTAACTATAAATAATATGTGAAAACCGTTTTTGAATACTTAAAATTAAACTATGTTTGTGAGAACTAACATAAAATATTTTTCTCTTAACAACGTTGTAGAAAATGTTTAAGATTTAGGGTAGGGGAAATTTTCTAGCTTACCTCCCTCGTGAATCCGCTCTTGTAAAAATTCATTGAAACATCTTTACATATATGGGTGTACGTGTTCGCATAAAATGAACTGCAGAAGCCTCAATCAGTCTCAACTATTTTTAAAATTACGTAACACATACGGATTAGCTATTGACAGAACTAAGGATGCTTACAACGTGAGACAGTTGCATTAAAATTACAAATGTAAAATTGTGTAAACATAAACATTTACGATTTACGATTTCTATTAACACAGAAGGTCTATGTTATGACCTTGAATATAGTAGATAGGTTACTGATTACCTCATTTAGAAACAAGAATTCTAAATGCACCTACATCACGTGTACGCATGCGAGATAACATGTCATTCTTACAGACACGTTCCTATAACATTTCACAATTAGTGACGATTTTTCCACAGTGGCTATGAAATAATGCAGTTCTGGCCGCACGTTCTACATGAAAGCAAAAGTGAGTCGACTCCGAAATGTTATTTCCAAGTGATTACACATAACAACGTTGCAAGGAAGTCGAGTATTAAGTCATAAATTAGAGCTGAGCAACAACCAAGGTCGCAAAGGTTTTCAGGTTTATCAATGTCGTCTGTGAGTAGGTGAAATTCTGGCCGGGGCGAGGACAGACGGTTTACACGAATTTGAAAATTACGATCCAGGTCACGTATTGGGTTCAACGTATGCGCAACTCTGTTGATAAAAACTACAAAGTTCATAATACAACAGGAGGGTTACGCTTCCATGTTCTCGTACATTGGGGTAGGCCCTAATTAGGAAATATTTTTATGGGGGTGGGGACAACCAAGAAGCAACTAAAAGCCTCTTCTAACCAAGAATTTTTAAACCTTATTGTGAGATCTTATTAATGCCAGAAATATAATCATGCTTTCTATATTTACTCTTCTTTCTTATCACATGTTTTGTTTGTAACATGTGATTAGAGGTTCCGCGCCTTTCTACTGTATTTTGTTCGCAGAACAAAACCCTAATAGCCCTGTAAGTAATGTACCATTTTTATTACTTTTATTATAAATGAAAGTTATTCTTGTTCTTACTATGAGCATAGGAGATGACCAAGGCCTACA
Source organism: Magicicada septendecula (assembly GCA_034769895.1). Classification (NCBI taxonomy): domain Eukaryota; kingdom Metazoa; phylum Arthropoda; class Insecta; order Hemiptera; family Cicadidae; genus Magicicada; species Magicicada septendecula. The sequence continues at coordinate 266,405,529 of CM068372.1, forward strand.
TGTTTTGTCATAGAATATGTTTGTAAAGTTACATAATTCGAAATTACGTTCCTTTAACGAAACAAAGTTTACTTGAATATTTCATGGACTATGGTATCCATGTATATATTTCTTATATTTTAATATTTGTAAAACAAGTTGTGCACAGTTTACTATAAAAGCTTTTACTTTGCAACTGTTGCCTTTAAAAAATATTTAATTGGACCTCATAATTAATTTTTTCAATTACTTATTAATTCGGAAATTTGTAGGAAACCAGTAGCATTATGGGGGCTCAAACCTTGGGCCTATCTCTAGTTAACTTATCACGCCACTTGTCACGTTAACTTATTAGATCGTCAAGTACAAAAACGAAGAATAAAATCCAAATCAGTTTCCCAATACAAAGACTCAACCGTTAGGCCTATTTGTTAGTCGTAAACCGGGTTCTTATACATCCGGATGTATATCTGGCTAAGAAAATGTCAAACGAGCTGCAAACTCGGTTTTTACAATAAAAGTGATCACGTCAACAGCAAGACTTAAATGTAAAATTCTACGGAAAATTTATGAGTCTGGATGAAATGATGATGGACCCAAAACAAAACTATTGAATTATGAACTGGAACTGTGTGTGTCCTGGGCTGTGCGATTTGTGCGTGCAAAGATTAACATGGTTAACGCAGAATCGTGGGCACATACTCCCTTGGCATCGTGCGCTTCCTTCTTATCCTTTTAGTGATACTGACACCCCATTCATTACTTACCTGCTCAGCCTTTGTAGTGACATTGTCACACAGCTCATTCCTCCAAACTTTTAATTTGTCCGTTAGCGTCTCCAAAAGTGTCGATGCTTGAATAAAGTTTACTGCTTTGGTGTGCAAGATTTTCTGGATTTTGTCCATAGAAGAAAGAATATCTGTCCAGAGGAAGAGCAATGTCACAAAATTAAAGTTTTATATCGAATTCATTACTAATGCTACATCTTCCGACGTACCAATTGTTTCAGTCGGAGTATCCCTCAGTTTTTCCAGTGGAGCGATCATTTCATCCAACTGAGTGGATATTTCATCTGCTTTTGAACTCCACCTGGTATCACAATGTCCTTTTAGAGTAATATTTACGAAGTCTTTAAGAACCCTCCATCTATGAGTGGAACACGGAAAGAAGGTGAATAGACGTTCTACTGTCCCAAAAAATGTCACTGCCTGAACATTTCCATAAGTTGGATGAACTCCAACAAAGTTAAGTGAATGGTTGTCACAGGGAACAAACAGAGCTAGTTGATTCAAATCTAATATTCTCTTCTGAACACCTGAATGAATACCAGCCATTGTTGCTTGATTATTCATACGACTGACCTCTGCAATCGCTAAGATTCAATCCATCTCTCTCAAGTTTACTTGAATAGCTTGTGTGATCCCCTCCGCTGTTCTGACTTCTAAAGGGTTAAAGTCTATGAAAGCTTCCTTCATAACAACAGAATTGCGTTTAAATTCAACAACTCTTATAATCTATTTTTCGTCACTACCTCCCCGTGCCGGGAGTGGGTAATTTGCGCGCCTGCTGCCTTCCTTGGATGTGGTAGCCGTTTCTCAAGTGTATAGAACAGATCTGCCAACATTTTTCTGTGGTGGGAAATTCAAACTATATGAGCAACGCATTATTAAATTCTCTCTCTCTCTCTCTCTCTCACACACATTTGAATGTAAGTAACTATCTGTCAATTAACTGTAAGTAACTTCTGCAGTGTCCAGATTAACAACCGCGCTCTCGTTCTTCTCACTCTCTCTCTCTCTCTCTCTCTCTCTCTCTCTCTCTCTCTCTCTCTCTCTCTCTCTCTCTCTCTCTCTCTCTCTCTCTCTCACATTTGAATGTAAATAACTATCTCCCTCTCTCTCTCTCTCTCTCTCTCTCTCTCTCTCTCTCTCTCTCTCTCTCTCTCTCTCTCTCTCTCACACATTTGAATGTAAGTAAAATTACATATTGTTATCTGCTCGTACGCAAGGGTATATCCTTTGTAAGTAAGTGATATTTTTAAAAATTATTTTCAACGTCCAACTAAAAATCATATTTCAAGATAAAGGGTTGTGTCAAGAAATAAAATCATACTACGATCACACACACACACACACACACACACACACACACACACACACACACACACACACACACACACACACACACACACACACACACACACACACACACACACACACACACACACACACACACACACACACACACACACACACACAAACGTCTCTAGGCGCAGTTATCAATCAAATTGCAACTGATTTTCTTCATGTATATATATATATTGTACGTTGGTAGTGGAACAGCATGTGTCTGTTTTGAAGTAAATACTTTACACACACACACACACACACACACACACACACACACACACACACACACACACACACACAACGATACAGAATTAGATATAGTTTATTCTTCACAAACTTAAGCCAAGGGTCATTGACTGTCGGACAATGTACACACTGGTATGCAAATTAGTTTTTGTCTGTAAGGAGACAGGTATAGACCTGATGCTATTTTATTGTTACTTTTCAAGTATGTGTCATTTTCATAAAGTTAATGTACTTTCAAATAATTTCTAATCGAACCAAATATTATTATTCAATGAAACTTTTGTAAATACTAATTAGAATCAACGATACATTTATCACATACATGCAAATTCAATTATTAAAGTGTTAAGTACTGGAAGTTGAAACTACACACACACACACACACACACACACACACACACACACACGTACAAACACATTAGCGAGCACGGAGTTCCATATTTTGTGTTCACATCTGTTAAGACCACGATTCTGACCACCTGATATTACGTAAACGTGTTTGTTCTACCTAAATATCTTCACACAATAAAGGCTACGTCTCAGTCATTACGAATAATGTTTATACAAAAGTTATATTTTAATATATGAAACAGGAATAATCATACATATTAGAGTTTGCTTACTTCGCTCCCTCTCTCTCTATCTCTCACACATACACATTTAGTATACAGAATTGTTCTCTAACTACAGCTGCAATCGTTCAGTTTCTAAACGTAAAAATTATTCACATTAAAACATTATCAAGTGCATTCTCTAACTACAGCTGCAATCGTCCAGTTTCGTCAGCGTACACACACACACACACACACACACACACACACACAAGTAAAAAAAATTCATTTTACATTGATTAAATATATATATCGCAAACAATATTATAAAATAAATACAATATTTAATTTTGACATTGTAAGATTTTATCACCACTCATGATTATTATCGTATGCATATGTGTACAGAACAAACGTAAATATAGTTTACAGACCAATGTAATGCAATATTTTTAAAAATTCATTTTGCATTGATTAAATATATATATCACAAACAATATTATAAAATAAATACAATATTAATAATAATTTTTGACATTATAAGATTTTAATAAAAACAGATAACGATTCACTAACAACAAAATGGACTGCACTCATACATTATTCTTGTTCCAGGAGCGACTTGACTGCAGTGATCAGACCTACAGAAAAAGTACACTTTATCGTAATTACTTTGTAGTATAAACATTATACTTACATTGTCTCTATATGGCTCCGTTTTCCTCTTTTACACCCTGTAAATATATAATATACCGCCTTCCTTATTTGTTCGGGCTTAGGACCGACTTGAGATCACATGAAAATGTTTTTTGTTGTGTAAACAAATAACAAATTCAAGTAATATGAGGCTAAGTTACGGTGGCTCTGAAAAGAACCGATTAATAATTAGACCTAACGTTTGTGTGTTGTTTTTATCATTTTAGCTGTGTCACCACAAACTGGCACTGCAGCATTACTCGAGCATGTAAAGCGTTAGGACAATCGTCCACCGTCCAGTCTTCAAATCTAACTTGACACGAACTACATCGTACAGTATCGCCATCCCCCTCGTACACAAACCCAGCGCGTGCCAGTGTTTGTGGACTCTGGTTGACATTCGGATACTTTAAATGGTAATCTTTACGTACACCCACTCTCTGTATTTTAAAATACGTGCGTAGACGTCGTAAATATTCTTCATGATTGTACTTCATTGTACAGCTGTAAATGAAGAGTAATTTGCATGACTTCCCTTACACATTTATAAGTGGTGTAAGATCCCCACCACCTGCCCTTTTCTTCTTCTTCAAGTGGAAGGTGAAGAACAAACGATACATGATTACAACACCAGCTTAACTCAAGGGTCATTGTACACACACAGTGGAAAGCTTTCAGAAATTTGCGATACTGAAAGTATTTTCGTACATTAGTCATTGTATGCCTTCCCATTGTCCGTCTGTAAATATTTCATTCGGTTAGTATCATTTGTATGTCAAGAAAACATAATAGAAGAAATAAAAACTGCACAGTATGTTTCTTTGATTGCGGACGAAACATCAGACATCTCGTCTGTATTTCAGTTAGTTATAGTTTTCCGCTATGTTTTAGCTAATGGTCAACCAGTTGAAAGATTTTGGAAATTTGATAACCCTGAAGGCACGACGCAGAATCTATTGGTCTAAGCGTACATTTATTATGTAAATCATCTCTTTTTCAGTCATCTACGTATGTGCATTTGAATTATTTGCGCATGCGCATAACAGCTTTTTTTAGTACAGTTGCACACACATCGACGCTTGCATATATAACCTGTGAACTTCGCAGGTGAAGAAATTAATTTCTATTTTTCATCTGTAACGACATGCGTGTATAATTTTAATTTATTTCACTATACACCTCTGAACCTATGTGTAATTATTTTGTAAACTGCGTTACCTGTGGAGGAACTGTTGCAGCAAACGTTAACACTAGAACGATTATATTATTATTATTATTCAGTGATATATACATACAATTTACTTATTAAACACTTCAAGGGTTGGATTTCTACTCGTCATTTGTAACGATATACATACAATTACATTAAACCTGTACAATGGACGCAGAGAGAGAGAGAGAGAGAGAGAGAGAGAGAGAGAGAGAGAGAGAGAGAGGACACATGTAAGTAGTTCGATACTCAGTGACAACAACACACGCACACACACACACACACAGTTAATATTTGTCAAATATATATTTCTAAAATCATATACAGACGGGGCAATGACCCCCTAACAAGGATCAATCACACTGACTGATACATCCTGCATTATAAAACTATTAATTAATTATTTAATACATTGAAAAATGAAGTCGACGTTTTGACAACGAGTGAGAGAGAGAGAGAGACAGAGAGAGAGAGTGAGAGAGAGGCTGTGAGCTAAAATTATTTAACCATCACACCGACTACTCTACTCAATGTACACAGTGAGAGAGAGAGAGAGAGAGAGAGAGAGAGAGAGAGAGAGAGAGAGAGAGAGAGAGTGAGAGAGAGGGGAGAAACGGTTTGAACATAACATATGATTTAGGGAGACCGCTTAATGTATCAATGTTTGAATTTTCCGCCATTGAAAGTTGATTTCGTCGTCGTCGTCGTCGTCACGATCGACTAACCGCACACACATATAGGTATATATATACATTATAACGTGTTGCTAATAATGTATCACACGTTTGAAATTCCCTCCCCGTCACAGAAAATGTTGGCAAACCTGCTCATATAAAATATCTATACACTATAATAATAATAATACATAGGGTTGGCTACCCTGATCATATATATATATACACGTTCGAATCCTCCCGCGAAAAAATCGTGGATGCTGTGCTCCAGATCCGCGAAATAGTCGCACTTCACACACACACACACACACACACACACACACACACACACACACACACACACACACACACACACACACACACACACACACACACACACACACACACACACACACACACACACACACACACACAACACGCACGCACGCACACGCACACACACACACACACAACGTAACCCCACACACACGCAACGCCCCTCACATTGGGTTGAAAGCAATCCTGTACCCGTTAGGTTCAATGCACACGTTGTGTCGCACTGACCTGATATTTATAGATGACCTCCATACAAAAACAGATAACAGTTTTAAATAATAATTTCATGCTTGCAATATACAGCCTATGTACACAAACTTATAAAGCATCAAACTATATATCCTTTGTTGGGTTGTAATTATTACTAAACAGTAATACTGTGCCGGTGTTTGCCTAACCCAGCAGTCGAAGGTTTTAGAAAATTAATTTAAAATAACGCGAACGCAAAGGTCAGTTAGAGCGACGAGATTTGGACGGCACCGTTGAAGCGGCGCGCGCACGCTATGGGCCAGTTGCGCTGTGTGTTGCAGCGTAACTGTTGAATTCAGTCACACAGCTGCAGTCACCAGGAAAGCAACCGACTCCCGGGATCCGAACAGATTGTACTACGTAGTTATTTCTTCTACTCTAATGGCAGGCTAAATTTACGAGACTTCCCGGTAAGTGATCATAGCATCTTATTGTATGCGTCAAAAATAATTAAATTTAATTAACGAAATGTATGCAGCCGTATGAGAAAGACGAATGCATGTGGTGCGACCCGGCAGTGTGTATATTAAAAGATTATTTAATGTTCAGTATATACAGCTCATATTCTTTTTATGATTATTGTATTGTAAGAGTCACTGTAATCGTTTCATAGAATGTTATATAAATTATAAGCTAAACTCAGTGCGTAGGCATGGAGTTGAATTGTGCACGTGCATGCAACAGATTGCACGCGTGTTCTCTTTAATTAATTATGGCAGTAAAAATAACTTGTGAGACCACCCTTAGAGGAAACACTATTAATATTTTAGTTGTGTGCAACTGTGAGTGCCTTGAATGTGATCATTTTTTGGCAAATTGCAATAATTGTGCCACCACGTGGCAATCTAACCTGTTGGATTCTGTCGGCGCGTGTTAAGAGCTCGTGCAAGTGACTTTTACTCTATGCCTTTTAATAATATCTTTTTATTTTTTGAATTAATCAACCCATGGTAGACTTCATTACTCTTTAAGCAATTTGCAAAGAAATAATAACAGAAACTTTGTGCATTTATCTTGAGTTGGTTGAAGGCCCGTTCTGAGGTTATTTACCTGGGAACTTGGGTGGACATTTTTTATGAACAGCATTTCTAATTTTTATGAATTCCCAGGGTTCTCGCCTAAAACCGGAGATGCTGGTCTTGCTGATATAACTCCATCTTCATCAGCCATGAACCATCATACACACACCTGTTCGGAGGAGGGAGTCTGGTGAACACACTCAAGATGAAGCACATGCTCATAATTAAGGTGATATGAACTCTTTTATTTTTCTTTGGCCGGGCCTGCCGTGCTCCTGATTCACAGTTTAAATTTCTTTTGAAACCATGTGCCCACGTGGCTAGACAGTCTGCTATAGGGTGTGTCAGCTGAACATTCATTCTGAACATCATGTGACTTTAATAATTTAACTTCCTAACACTAAGTACTATGTTTGTAATTGTGTGCTGCACTGGGGGAGCGTGCTAGAGATTTTTTACACTAAAATATTTTCATATATAGCCAATAGTTATTACTCTGCTTACTACAAAATTTATGTCACATGTTAGGGGTTCTGTTCCGGCTGGTTCAGAACGGGGTTTATATTTTAATTTCATTTTGGTTTAACATGTAAGGGCTGGGGGGGTTTCGTTTTCTTTTTTTGGCTGTTTTCGGGGGGATAAAAGGGGACATAGATTTGCCAGGCACATGTTCATGCAGTTTAAGGCAGGTTTGATTCCTGTCACACATGGTTAAGTACAGGCTGGCGCGCTCCCACATCTGCTAGGATACAACAGTCAATTATTATAAACTCATTTATATACAGCTATCCGGCTTTAACAGAAAAGAACTTTCATATTTTTCTGGGCATATACTGATTAATTTTTTTTGACCTTGTAAAAGCATATACTGATTAATTTTTTGTTGACCTTGTAAAAGCATGCACTGATTAATTTCTT